>CM052975.1:8186963-10586963 GCA_028554685.1 Agrotis ipsilon | reverse complement strand
TACTGACTAAAATCCACGGTGTCCTTCAATAGCCCTTTATGGTCCGGGGTCGCGGTGATGGAATAAGCCCCGCGACCCCGGCAGGCTTTGGCCCTCTGAGAACCCCACTAGGGCATGCTGCCGGTTTGACAAATGCAGAGAACCTATTCCCAGTTCTTTCCGATCCTTCTAAGGCAGATTTCTAATGTTACCACTAGATAGAATTGTCTGATCAAACGTAAAATTACAAAAAAAAGGAACCAAAAGTTTGGAGATGCCGGGGATCGAACCCGGGGCCTTTCACATGCAAAGCGAACGCTCTACCACTGAGCTACATCCCCGTGTTATCTAACTAAGAAACAAAGAGTACAGGTAACCATACAAACTATTAATAGAAAAATAATAAATTGCAACAATTTAAAGTTGGAGATGCCGGGGATCGAACCCGGGGCCTTTCACATGCAAAGCGAACGCTCTACCACTGAGCTACATCCCCGTGTTATCTAACTAAGAAACAAAGAGTACAGGTAACCATACAAACTATTAATAGAAAAATAATAAATTGCAACAATTTAAAGTTGGAGATGCCGGGGATCGAACCCGGGGCCTTTCACATGCAAAGCGAACGCTCTACCACTGAGCTACATCCCCGTGTTATCTAACTTAGCAATAAAGCGTATTGATAACAAAAACTAAGTTCAAATAAAATCAGCAACAATAAAAAGTTGGAGATGCCGGGGATCGAACCCGGGGCCTTTCACATGCAAAGCGAACGCTCTACCACTGAGCTACATCCCCTTATGGCTAGAGTAACTTAAGAGACATTCTGTTAAAAATAAGATAAGAAACTAAAAAAGTAAAGTTGGAGATGCCGGGGATCGAACCCGGGGCCTTTCACATGCAAAGCGAACGCTCTACCACTGAGCTACATCCCCGTGTTATCTAACTAAGAAACAAAGAGTACAGGTAACCATACAAACTATTAATAGAAAAATAATAAATTGCAACAATTTAAAGTTGGAGATGCCGGGGATCGAACCCGGGGCCTTTCACATGCAAAGCGAACGCTCTACCACTGAGCTACATCCCCGTGTTATCTAACTTAGCAATAAAGCGTATTGATAACAAAAACTAAGTTCAAATAAAATCAGCAACGTACTGAAGAATGGCATGTGCTGATGAACCCGGGGATCGAACCCCGGGCCTTTCAAATTGCTAAAGCGAAAGCTCTACCACTGAGCTACATCCCCGTGTATCTAAACTTCGTCTCGTTTATAATCTTAGCATATAGAAAGCAGTCATTGATAACCCAAAAACTAAAGCCGTGGAGATGTGAATTGAAACTAAAATCTAGCACACAATTACCATTAAAGTTGTGATGATGCCGGAGATCGAAACCCGGGCTTACTTTTAATTATCGAACGTGCAAGAGAGCGATCTTTACTGATCCGCCTACATAGCGTTTATCCACTGAGCTACCCCATTCCATCCCCTCTATGGCTTCGATATAGGCCATTTCTAGTTGTTTATATTGTTAAGGCGTTTTTCTACGTTATTGAATAATAGGATTTTTCTTGAAACTAACCATAATACCATAAACATACTTATCCCCCCGTCGGAGAAATGCCGGGGATCGAACCGGGGCCTTTCACATGATGCAAAGCGAACGCTCTACCACTGAGGCTAGCATCCCCGTGTTATATAACTAAGAAACAAAGAGTACAGGTAACCATACAAACTATTAATATGAAAAATAATAAATTGGCAAAATTTGAAAGTTGGAGATGCCGGGGATCGAACCCGGGCATTTCACATGCAAAGCGAACGCTCTACCACTGAGCTACATCCTCCCCTGTTATCCTAACGAAGAAACAGAGAGTACAGGTAACCATACAAACTATTAATGAGAAAATAATACCTTGCAACCAATTTAAAGTTGGAGATGCCGGGGATCGAACCCGGGGCCTTTCACATGCAAAGGCGAACCTTCTAAACCACTGAGCTACATCCCCTGTATGGCTAGAGTAACTTAATTGAGACATTCTGTTTAAAAATAAGATAAAAACTAAAAAAGTAAAAAGTTGGAGATGCCGGGGATCGAACCCGGGGCCTTTCACATGCAAAGCGAACGCTCTACCACTGAGCTACATCCCCGTGTTATCTAACTTAGCAATAAAGCGTATTGATAACAAAAACTAAGTTCAAATAAAATCAGCAACAATAAAAAGTTGGAGATGCCGGGGATCGAACCCGGGGCCTTTCACATGCAAAGCGAACGCTCTACCACTGAGCTACATCCCCTTATGGCTTGATAAAGATATGAGGCGTTCTGTTAAAAATAGCATTCGAAACTAAAAATACTAAAATTAAAGTTGGAGATGCCGGGGATCGAACCCGGGGCCTTTCACATGCAAAGCGAACGCTCTACCACTGAGCTACATCCCCGTGTTATCTAACTAAGAAACAAAGAGTACAGGTAACCATACAAACTATTAATAGAAAAATAATAAATTGCAACAATTTAAAGTTGGAGATGCCGGGGATCGAACCCGGGGCCTTTCACATGCAAAGCGAACGCTCTACCACTGAGCTACATCCCCTTATGGCTAGAGTAACTTATGAGACATTCTGTTAAAAATAAGATAAGAAACTAAAAAAGTAAAGTTGGAGATGCCGGGGATCGAACCCGGGGCCTTTCACATGCAAAGCGAACGCTCTACCACTGAGCTACATCCCCGTGTTATCTAACTTAGCAATAAAGCGTATTGATAACAAAAACTAAGTTCAAATAAAATCAGCAACAATAAAAAGTTGGAGATGCCGGGGATCGAACCCGGGGCCTTTCACATGCAAAGCGAACGCTCTACCACTGAGCTACATCCCCTTATGGCTTGATAAAGATATGAGGCGTTCTGTTAAAAATAGCATTCGAAACTAAAAATACTAAAATTAAAGTTGGAGATGCCGGGGATCGAACCCGGGGCCTTTCACATGCAAAGCGAACGCTCTACCACTGAGCTACATCCCCGTGTTATCTAACTAAGAAACAAAGAGTACAGGTAACCATACAAACTATTAATAGAAAAATAATAAATTGCAACAATTTAAAGTTGGAGATGCCGGGGATCGAACCCGGGGCCTTTCACATGCAAAGCGAACGCTCTACCACTGAGCTACATCCCCTTATGGCTAGAGTAACTTATGAGACATTCTGTTAAAAATAAGATAAGAAACTAAAAAAGTAAAGTTGGAGATGCCGGGGATCGAACCCGGGGCCTTTCACATGCAAAGCGAACGCTCTACCACTGAGCTACATCCCCGTGTTATCTAACTTAGCAATAAAGCGTATTGATAACAAAAACTAAGTTCAAATAAAATCAGCAACAATAAAAAGTTGGAGATGCCGGGGATCGAACCCGGGGCCTTTCACATGCAAAGCGAACGCTCTACCACTGAGCTACATCCCCTTATGGCTTGATAAAGATATGAGGCGTTCTGTTAAAAATAGCATTCGAAACTAAAAATACTAAAATTAAAGTTGGAGATGCCGGGGATCGAACCCGGGGCCTTTCACATGCAAAGCGAACGCTCTACCACTGAGCTACATCCCCGTGTTATCTAACTAAGAAACAAAGAGTACAGGTAACCATACAAACTATTAATAGAAAAATAATAAATTGCAACAATTTAAAGTTGGAGATGCCGGGGATCGAACCCGGGGCCTTTCACATGCAAAGCGAACGCTCTACCACTGAGCTACATCCCCTTATGGCTAGAGTAACTTATGAGACATTCTGTTAAAAATAAGATAAGAAACTAAAAAAGTAAAGTTGGAGATGCCGGGGATCGAACCCGGGGCCTTTCACATGCAAAGCGAACGCTCTACCACTGAGCTACATCCCCGTGTTATCTAACTTAGCAATAAAGCGTATTGATAACAAAACTAAGTTTCAAATAAAATCAGCAACAATAAAAAGTTGGAGATGCCGGGGATCGAACCCGGGGCCTTCACAGGCAACGCGAAACGCTCTACCACTGACTACAGTCCCCTTTGGCTTGGATAAAGATTGAGGCGTTCTGTTAAAATAACTTCGAAAACAAATAACTAAAATTAAAGTGGAGATGCCGGGGGATCGACCCGGCCTTTTCACATGCAAAGCGAACCGCTCCTACCACTGAGCGACATCACCCTTGTTACAGTAGTTTGAAATAAGGCGACTACGAACAATAAACGATAACTTTTAACACAGACTGAATAACTTCTAACTCAAGTTCAGATGAAGTTTATCAAACGTAGAAGAGCATCAAACAGCTTAATTTTCAATGGTTTTCGCTCACTTCATTAAAAGTTGATATGCAATTGGGCCACGGGACGACTATCTGTTTTTTATCACTTAAATCACAAAAAGTTTATGTGGTTTTTTCCCTCCGGGAACACCCATACAAACTATTAATAGAAAAATAATAAATTGCAACAATTTAAAGTTGGAGATGCCGGGGATCGAACCCGGGGCCTTTCACATGCAAAGCGAACGCTCTACCACTGAGCTACATCCCCTTATGGCTAGAGTAACTTATGAGACATTCTGTTAAAAATAAGATAAGAAACTAAAAAAGTAAAGTTGGAGATGCCGGGGATCGAACCCGGGGCCTTTCACATGCAAAGCGAACGCTCTACCACTGAGCTACATCCCCGTGTTATCTAACTTAGCAATAAAGCGTATTGATAACAAAAACTAAGTTCAAATAAAATCAGCAACAATAAAAAGTTGGAGATGCCGGGGATCGAACCCGGGGCCTTTCACATGCAAAGCGAACGCTCTACCACTGAGCTACATCCCCTTATGGCTTGATAAAGATATGAGGCGTTCTGTTAAAAATAGCATTCGAAACTAAAAATACTAAAATTAAAGTTGGAGATGCCGGGGATCGAACCCGGGGCCTTTCACATGCAAAGCGAACGCTCTACCACTGAGCTACATCCCCTTGTTGACAAGTAGTTTAAAATAGGCGACTACTAACAATAAACGATAACTTTTTAACAACAACTGAATAACTTCCTAACTCAAGTTCATGATTTTATCAAACTTAGAGATCATTTCAAACAGCTAATTTTCAATGGTTTCGCTCACGTTCATTAAGAATTTGATTATCAATTGGGCCACGGGACACTATCTGTTATCACTTAAATCACAAAACGTTATTGTTTTTTCCTCGGGAACAACATTTTTTTTCGGAGGTAAAATTATCAAGAATGACACCTCCCAACCCGGGTGCAGCGGAAGAGAAGGTTATTTGGGTTCCTGTACAGTAGTGCAATTAGTTCCTGTACAGCAGTAGGAAGATCAGTTTAGTGGTTTAGACGTGAAAAGTAACAAACTCACTTTCACATTTATACCAGGATTAGGAAGTTAAGACATTTGATAACGTTAGTGAGTACACTCACGCGCATGTTTACATAAATGGCGATGTGCAGTGCATACGTACTATGAGTAGACGTGATGCCGAAACCAATCAGTAAATTGAAACGCGTCAACTCACAGCTAATACTATTATTGATTTTGAATCATGCCAGAATGGACTCGACTAATTTATGTTACAATATTACTATAAATCTTCTCTTTCAGTTAATATCGTATTGTTTCCACCTTCATCATCATCACCATATCAGCGGCATGATAATCACTGCTGATTTCCCTTTGGCCCGGTTGGAAGCGGCTTGCTTCCAGCTCGATCCTGTGGTTTTGGTCTCCATTAGATCGTCTGCTCACCTTGGAAGACTAAAATCCTCCCATTACGACCAGTGTCACAAATAGGATTGTGCCAACTATGCCCAGGCTTAGAGCGTAGACCATGGAGGGACGTAGAAATGGCTAGACTAAGACCCCAATAATTGGCCAAGACAGGGTGCAGTCAAAGAAGCTGGCACAGCCACTTGGCATGGTACTGACGATGATAAGAATAAATAGATCAAGTGACCACCCAACAAGAGCGGGACGGGAGGTTGTAAGACTTGTACTGACTAAATTCCTTTACGTTCCAGGGTCTCTAGGATACCAGATGAGATAGTCCCGCGACCCCGTCAGGCTCTTGGCTCTCTAAGGTCGTCACTTTCCTGACAGCTCTTGACGCACGCGTGGAACACGACCACCATTTCTACTGATGGGAATTGGGACGCAATGCCAAGGGAAAAGTAGCCCGCCAATCCAATATACAAAGAAGTGATTCTGGCTTGCAAAACCAGAGCCCCAAGCTTTAATTCCAACGTCCCACTCAAATTGATTCACCGCTGCTCTACTTACGCATAACTGAACTTTTTGACCGTCACAATTTACGTAAATCGACAATAAATCTCTGGCGCAAAGTTGCGTAAAATCAAAATTCAAAATGTCGATAAAAAGCCTGGAATATATGAAGCGGGGGCGCACAGACGGACGGACGGCGAACGGACAGACCTGCGGACGCAAGAAATCATTATTGCAGCGGAATCCATACAAATAATTGGCCCGTAAACATGTCATGGCGGCGTCTGTGCCATGTATATTATATTAGGGTTGGCAGAAACAGGTTGGACAATCTTGAACTTCAGAAAGTCAGAAAGGTATGTTTTATTGATATGCTAAATAATTTACAATTGCACTGACCAATCTTCCAGGTTTAACATCGCTTGCAAGGTTGGTCTATGAAGCGGGTTACTATCAATCATAGCGAATTTCTGCCGTGCCACAGAAAGCACTTAAAAGTCGTTAGTCCCGGCTGACAATTGTAGAGCTTTGACAGTCGTTACTATTAGTCAGAAGGTCGAAAGTCCGACAACCAGTCTTTCCAAGGTGGCACTGGGGCGAAAGAGCTTGGGTGACGTGGGAGTCCCTGGGATTATACCTGGGTTACTATATCGCCGTTCAGATTTCGTGACTAGTTTATTTATCTTTATGGTGTATGAACGAACTGTCTAATCTAGTTAACATTTAGGATGCAGAGCTGGTACCTAGTTGGTACCCTAGCCGGTGCAGGCCACTGATCTAACGTATGCCCGTATGCCCTCATGTGGCAAGCCCCGTAATGCTAGTAGGGGGCACGCACAAACTGGCGCCCGATGGGCAAACGCCACCTCGACTTTATGGCCAGTCTAACGCTTTTCAAATTCAAATTCTTTATTTCGAGCTATAAACTCATATGAGGGGGTTAGTAACATGGTTCTTAAAAAATAGTATTAATAAACAACACGATATGGAGAAACATGTAACTGACAGCAGTGAGTTATATATGGACAATCCACTCTGCCAGCAATCATCCTCAGAACCCCGTTAGGGCTAGCCATGACCCGAGCGACCAATGATGCTGCGCGTTTCCGCATTATAGTATAAAAACAGTCTACTCTAGCCGCCACAAACATACCTGATGCGCTACAACGCCATGGCAACCCCATCAGTTTTCTGAAGGCGTTATTGTATTGGACACGGAGGGCCCCATACGACGCCTGCGAATATTTCTCCCAGAGGCTGCACGTATAAAAGGTTGTGCAGAATGCTCTAAACAGCGTAACCTTTACGTCTGCAGTACAGCGTGCGAACCTACGGGCTACCATATTCGCACGCACGGACAGAGCCCTCCGTTCCCTTTCAATATCAGCGTTATCCTTGAGCTCGGCGGAGACCAGGTGACCGAGGTATTTAAATTGTTCCACTCTCTCAAGTGGAACTCCATTTAGCAGCATGGGTGGAACATCATGGTGGTACCTAGTCCCCGCCTTAAACACAATGTACTGACTTTTGATAACATTATACAGCAACCCATGTTCAGTTGCGTATCGTTCACATGTGGCTAGTAATGTTCTAATACCACTGACTGACGCGCTCAGCAGTACCATGTCGTCCGCGTAACTTAAGTTATTGACACAGACTCCGTCAATATGACAACCGACATGATGACTGCTAAGCGCCTCAATCAGGGCATTTATATACAAATTAAACAGGGCAGGGGAAGTTAATCCCCCCTGTCTTACTCCGCACTCCAATCGAAACGGCTCCGACAGCACACCCGCCCACCGAACATTGTTGACCTGGCCTCCATACCAGTGCTTGAAAATTTTTATAAGCTCAATAGGCAAGCTTATAGCCTCAAGCTTCTTCCATAATAGGTCGTAGGAAACCAGGTCAAAAGCTCGAGACAGGTCTAAGAAACAAGCGAAAACAGGTGTTCTCCTTTTTGTGTAGTACCTGACGGTATGCTTGAGACACAGAATTGCACTTTCTGTAGAAAGTCCAGGCCGAAACCCGAACTGATTATCGTGCAGCACAAGATGTCGATTTAATTGCGTCTCAAGCAGACCATCAAGCACCTTAGCGACTATGGTCGCTAGAGAAATAGGTCTATAGTTTCTCTTGTCGGAAAGATCACCTGTTCTACTTTTAACTATAGGGACCACAATCGTCCTCATTAGGTCAGAAGGCAAGTATGAATGACCAATACATAGATTGTACAGCAGTGCCAAAACTCTTGGCAGGTGAGGACCTGCGTACTGCAAGTGCTCGATACTGAGCCCATCATGACCAGGGGACTTACCTCTAGTTGCAGATTTAATGATCTTAGCCACATCTTTGGCACCAAAAAGCAAGCCCACCCGGCCACAGCTGGGCTCAGCATCCAGCGTCACATTTGAGCTACCCAGCGGAGATTTTAAAAGAAAATGATTTTTAAAAATGTTTGCAATATCCTTTGCATCACTCGCACCGTTAACACTAACAGGCAGGCCTGGCCGAGTACTCAAACTCTTAGTATTCTTCCAGAAGCCACGAAAATCACGCTTTGAGTGTTTAGAGGCAATTATGTTCATCTTTATTTGTTCTTCGTGATTCTGGCACCACTTTAGACGCGACTTAAATAATGCCCTACTCTCCCGCATATCATCATACATTGGGCCAGACGATGGTTTTCCACAAGATGACCATAAATGAAAGTTTTGCCTAGCGAGCCTGTGAGCGCAACTGACGTGCTTATTCCAGCCTGTAATGTGAGCTTTCTTAATATTACCAACACATAATAACGCTTTATACTCATCTTTGTATTCTGCACACTGAGTCTGAAATTAAAATTACATCTTATCAAATGGATCGTATTATTAGAAGTCAACTCAAAATTCACTAACTTCGGCGTGACAGCCCTACCCGAGCTCCCCCGAATCCGTCAATGTCGTATCAATAGAGCTCGACGACGCGATTTTTTCGTCGCGCGGCCCATGATCGACGCGCGCCGGCAGATGGCGTTGCTTGCTATTGTGCGCCCGCGCACCCGCCACTGCAATATTTAACTTTTGAAGTACCATTTTACTTTTACCGTTGTTTTGATTCTTATTGTTTACTGTTTAAGGGAGATTTTGGTTAGTTTTTGGTGGTGTGTTAAAATATTAGAAGATTTTAATGCAATGTTTTATATGCTGCTGATTTGATTTCTATTTTTAAGGGTTTAAAGGTGAGATTGCGTTGCGTTTTGAGCTGTTTGGTTTGTGTGTGGAACTGATCGATTGGAGTGTTAATTTTAGAAGATTAAATTCTGATTTAGAGGCTCTGGTTTTATACAAATACGATTGTGGTGGTGTTAAAAGTTAAGCCAGGCCTTAAATGGAATAACCTAGTAAAAACTTAAGCAAAGCCACTTTTATAAATGCACGTTGAGGTCCAAAACAACCGAAATGTTGGAAAGGGGGTAAATTATATAAAATTGGGATCAACTGTATTATTAAACTCAGATAGACTATTAAGCAGTTGGTGCCCTCAAAATGTCATGTAAATTTTAAGTTACAGTACATAAATGACTAACCAAAGGTTTGCTAGTAATTAAACTTAAGAGCTATGTTCCTAGATATTTAAAAATAAGTCGCAAACAATTGTATAATTAAAATAAACATCCAATTACTACAAATTCTCCACCTGACCACTCGTCTCTTCCTGTCAAACAAAACATTTAGAAACGTCTTAAAAAAAAATATCAACGTCAACTAAAAATAATTAATCTCAAAATTATAAAAGTAAACATCCAGACACTTTAATCGGACCAAACTGATGTATTTAACTCGTTGCGCCAGCGCACATTTTATCCCCATCGATCGATCGACGTATCGATCGTTAGTTCGGCATTCCTTCGACAGGTGGCGTCATTGTCCGCCTGTAATTATAATGTAATTAATGTAGGGTTTAATTAGAACCATCAGATAAGTATCCGTCTTATTAATGCGCCAATTAAAAACAAAGTAGTGGGTTTATTTGATAGATAAGTTGTAGTTAAGTTCGGTTGGTATTTTGTGTCCAGAATCCTGATTTTTTTGTCTGTTTCAATGTGAATTTTGTTCTCATGGTCTGCCACTGGTCGCGGGACTGCTTGTTCGCAGGACTGTCTCATTAGATAACCGTGAGCCTGGAAAGTAAAGGGCTATTGAAGGATCAACGTGGATTTAAGGCAGTACAAGTCACCTAGGCCTGACAGCCGTCCCACCCTGGGTGGGAGGACTCATTTGATGATTTTAGCAGGATATTAAAAAATTGGTCTGCCACTGCTGAGCAAAGGCCATCCTCCACTCCCGGGTCTCGCAGCTATCTGAGCCCGTGGTACAATTCTTTCGTGAAGCAGTCTAACCTGTTAAACTCATCTCACAAGAGAGATTAAAAAACAGACTTTTTTTTAAATCTTGAAATCAAATGGAATCGTACAATGTTACAACTAGATAAAAGAAGACGTCCACGTCGACATGTACCTACATATTTTTTTTAATGAATCTATTCGGCGATTGTTTATTTGTCATGCAAAGCATAAAAAATTAAGAACGATAGACTTCATGGTTAGGTACTATGGGAAAGACTGAAAGCTTTTTAAAATAGTCAAGTCTATTATCTAATTACAGCAAGTCTTAAAGGAGGCAAACATTACTGTTCGAAAACACGCCGAGAAGAGCAGTAGCAAACAGTATCCAATTGGGCAACAAAAGCAAGTGAATTAGTGCTCATCTGCATTAGAGAAGATAACGAATAATCACCTTTTTATAATGGTTATGAATTTCAAAAAACCAAGCTTAAATAATTTCATAATAATTACTAACATATTTAATTCATCACCACAATAAACACAAGGAACTCTAAACACAAGTACAGTCGGCACCTACAACAAGAACACATAAATAAAATAACAAATGAAAATCTAAAACAGCCGTACACCGCGGCGTCCATTGCTGCACAATCTCTCCATCTAAAAGATAACACAGAGTATTAAATCAAACCACGTTACTTTTTCTCTCTTATTCTTATTCATTAATACTTCAAATAAAATGGAAAAAGCCCAGTAGGATAGGGGGCTGACATAAACCGCTTCAATACAAAAACTTGAATTCCTTAGACCAACTTAAAGTTGGTATAAAGATCGCGGTACCGATTTTAAAGATGCGTAAGATAGATCTGAGATTACAGAGATGTTGGCAGATAGTAGAAAGATTTGTGCTTTAGAACTTGGATCTATTATTTTTGAGGAGAGGAAATCGTTATGTTGGCAGCAATGGCCATAAGTTACTACGTCATAAATCTCAATTATTGAGCGTTGAAGTTACAATCACTGATAAGTTGAAGTAGACTGCGGGATGTGATGGGAATTTGATTGATAAAACTATAGCAAAAACTGAAGCTGAAACACTAGTAGGAGACCAATGTTTAGCACTGGTAGTATAGTTAGTTGGATGATGTTAATGATGAAAGGAGACTCTGTTGTAGTCATAGACTAAAAGAGCAACTATCAAATAATCAAAATGGCGCTGCATTTTAAACAGCTGATCCGACATTCCGTAAAACCTGTTTTCTCTTAAAAGCTTACTAATTCAACGCTTTCTCTGAAGAATTACGAATTAAACTAACAAAACCAAATGTCGATGTCGCTATCAGATCGAAATTACCACTTTACACGAGAATTCACACAACACTTTTTGTCAAACCCTTAAAATAACTATCGGTACATGTTCACTGACATTTCATACATCGATACGAAATAATCGATTCAAGAGCACAAAACAATCGGCGTTTATCAAAGCCAAGCTCGCAATGAAGTGGAAAAAAAATAACGCAATTATTTCAGTTGAGGAGTAATTTGGCGTCATTGTTCTTAAGAAATACCAATTATATACAATTACATTGTATATGACAATGTGTTTCCATTCCTTTCGTTCGATATAGGATCGATGCAGGATCTCTGGGATGCTCTAAAGTCCGATTCATCGGTGCCTTTGTGTGGATAAAAAGTTGAACAATGAAGAAAAATGTCGGTCGTGGGCCGTATGGATCCCCGCGCCCCTGTGGTGCTAGGTGTCAAAAATGTGAGGATATCTCGATATTCGTCCACTGTTTCTGGTGAGGTGAATGTTAAATATTTTGTCACTAAAAATCTATTCAAGTTTCGACAGACGATCTGTGCTTTGGTCAGGTATTGGAAACTTGAGATTTTGCGCTGTTAATTGATTCTAGTAGTGGAGAATTTTAATGATGTTTCATTTATGGCTATTGGAAGGTCTTTGATTGGGAAGTTTATGTTATTTAGTAGAAGATTAAGTGCTTTATAAAAGACAATTTTTAGGCTGCACTAACGTTATGACTTGAGCTAGTCGTCGAGACAAAGCTTTGAAATATTGTCGCATCACTTCGCTGTCAGAGGCTTAGTGAATACTAATCTATTTTCACGCTGGCGCAGCGTTACACACAAGGCTGTATCTTTAAAGTGTAGCACTGTTGTTGGAGTGTATTTATGTAAATCCAATATAAGTGTAAAAATTCGCCCCTTCTGTTGTTTGTACAGATTTTTTCCTAATAAAATAGTTTCATTATTCATGAATAGATTTTAATAAGGTCCGTTATGTGATCATCCTTTAATATTTTTTGAACATATTTAATATTTTATCTACAAATTTTTACTGTAAAAACAAGCTTCTACTTTAATTCTGACAGCAGATGTTTACAATTGAATTAATGGCTGTTGAACTAATTCATTTGTTCTTTATACGAATTGATGGACGATATCTTAACGTTTAAAACTATAAACAATCCAGTTGAATGACATAAATAATTTCTAGAGTGTTTTTTTAAATGAAGTACTAACGACCATAGATCATGCACAGCGATTAAGAAGTTACCATAGACAAAACATAGACTGAAGTTCTATGGCTATCTTTAATTGAATTATGGTGTTATGTTAATTCAATTGTTCCTACTTGTATTTATTCATGATTTTCTCTCTTTCTTGTGAAGGTTCAAATACTAATATGGTTCCGTACATACACACATCTTTTTAATTTGATGTTTTCCTTTGTGTGCAGATAATCTATTATGAAATAATTATTGAATTGTTTTATTTAAAAAACATTTTTTAAGAACTAACGTCAGAATGCATAAAAGTTCCTTCTTTTCATTGACCAAGAACCGAAATTAAGAGTTAACTACTAAATATGATTGTATTAATAGTTTTGGTTATAAAGGTTTGGCATGAAAGGCAAATTTTTTTGCCTAGCTGCAACATCAGCAATAGGTGTAACTTTAGTTTTAAAATAACGTAAAATTACTCTAAATTAACCTACAAATACCACTCCTTTCACAACAAATCGAATCTCATCTTTAAAAACCTATTTAAGCCACAACTTGCACTTCCCACCATATAAGTCCAGCTAACGACAAGGCATAAGACAAAAACTCTTGTTTTCTCGTCCGATTTATTTCAATCACTTTGCAAATGGTCGGGTAATAAAGGTTTAGTACCTGTCCTTACTAATTAGATGTGAATTATGTATGAAAATAGTCGTTGGGTGTCTATATTTTTATTTAGAAATGGTATGGTGATCATATTTTAGATAGGAGAGCTACGGTCCTTAGTTGCTATGGCAGGAGACTTGACCATCGATGAGATGTAAGGACACATCATTAGGACACTGATTTTAAAACAAGAAAACAGCGATGAATATAAATGTTGAATAGAAAGAGGGTACTCAAAGAAAAGATTGATGGATTGTGTGAAGAATGTTTTTTTACCTTTGTTGGCCCAATAATGGGCCTTTTACTTATTCTTTTGGTCAATCTCACATAATTGCACCTACGTCATCTGGCTAGCTTTTCTTGTATTCCCTCGGCAATGACGTACCTCATACTGATGCATAGTGTAGAGATGGCCTCGTGTGACCAGAAGAGGCGTACTGGCGTAGGTATTTACTCTTATACTTACCTTTTTGGTTGATCGCCTAAAGCCTAATAAAATAAACTTATGATTAGTAGAATTGTTAATAATCCTGCGCCTATGAATAAAGACTCTTCAAGAATAAACTCAGTTAAAGAAAACAGAAAAGAATGTTTTGTTATTTTTTAAAAACAGTTAAAGAATGTCCTTCTGCTTCATCATCATTATTTTTATAAAACTGTCAATTACTTACATTTTATTGTGTGAAGTTTCCGTCTGCATCGTATTACCAAACAAGGTGTTAAACCGTGAAAATGCACAAAAACTAAATGTTCAATTAAAATATTTATCATTTTCTCGCTTACGACGCTTTGCGTGCCCGCGTTCGAGGTATGTTGACGGAAAAGTAAGTAAGTACAATAATATTATTTCCTTTTTCTTTGAATGTATGCGTTTACTTCAAGTCAGGTAAATGCCATTCATCCATTTGCGAAGAGCTTTTACTATCGATGTTAAAGTGAGTGAATTGTCTGTAATTCTCAGGAACAGTAAAAAGAGATGAATAGAGGAATAGTGATCCCAGAGTGTTATATTTTTCATTTTTTTCTAATGGGAATACAACTTTTTTTTGCGTGCTAAAATCATCAAATGTATCCCACCCAGGGTTCGGCGGAAGGGACTGTAAAACTTGTAGTGACTAAAAATCCTCGGTGTCCTTCAGTAACCCTTTGTGTTCTGGGGTCACGGTAGTTCGATATTCCCGCAACCCTGATAGTCTTCCCCAAAGGGGGCCCCGTCATTTTGCTGACAGCTCTTTGAGACACGGCGTCGACCCGGGCATGGTCCATGATCTGACAGCGTGTCTCGTCTATAGATTACACAATACTATTCTTATAAAGTAGCCTTTTTAAACGTCCACTGATTGGAAATCAATATTTTTTATAATATTCGCATAACCCACACATTATCTTCCCATAACCCATTCTCATCCATATAAAGATAGCTGAGTCGCTAAGTGGATGAGCTATACGCAATAGATCATAATAAAGTGCTATGAGGACTATGTGCTGCACATGATGGATTCACGAGACACAACATTGTGTTATTGGTATTGATCGCAGGGTTGTCACTAACGGCGAGCTGTGTAATCTGAGATCCTTGCATGATTTCTACGTATTTGCCGCCTACTTGAAGTAATACGATATAAATTGTATGGAAAATGAAAAACCGGCTGTAGTGTACGATCTAATTTTATCCATCAAATTAAGGTCAAAATCCCCCTTTACTTTACGTCACAAAAATAGAAAAATTCGTGTTAAGGCGTCAGTAATGAAACTAACTGTAGTTATAATCGCATACATTTTTAACCCCTTAATGTTAAAATGTATGGGATTTTAATATTAGTTAGTTTAACCATTGATCAAACTACTGGCCCAGTCCTATAGTTTTGCGTGCCTGACAGCATCTATTTCAAATTTATAAATAAGGAAAGATAAAATCGGTATAAATACTAATTAAGGTTATAAACTATCTATGCATCAAATTTCACCCTCATCCATTCAGTTTCGGGTGAAAGAGTAACAAACATCCATCCATCCAAGCTCCCTTTTTAATTAATTTCCACTACAAAATAACAAATTCAGAACGAAAAATAATTTAAAATCTTGCACTTAACAATCGACAACCCTACATCACCGCGTAACTTTTTACCGTCAAACCGCGAATTCACCGCATACATTGTCTTAGTATGGACAAAATAAGTGAGTCGGAACTACACGTAAGAAGCCGTTTCTCTGCTTGTCTTAGCCCTTTGATGTGCACCCAACACATATAAAACTCAACTTTAAAACTGCACCTTGAAGATTCAAAACCCCTTGTATGATTTTTAAATTTTCAGCGATAGCAGTACAAATGAAAAGGAGCTTTGGGTAAGAGGTTATGAGGTTCGGTTTTGTTTGTAGTTATGTGATGTCTAAGTTACAAAAAATGGTAGTGATGATGAACAAGTAAGCAGAAACTTATTAAGCGCCTTTGACGAACATGCCAATTGTCGAACGATCTCATTGTAACCATTTTTATTTATAGCCATTTTCAAGATTGGATTTCGATCGGTTTAGGGTTTTTGAACGGAGATTTTTTGCTTTCAGAGACATTTTTTAGGGATTATCCGTTCGACGAATAACGGGGAATTCGAAAGGATAAAAATTATTTAAACAATGTTACGTTAAAGTAAAAAAAAAATATTTCTTTATAGTAAGTACCTACCTCAGATCAGTGACGGATTAACCCTTAATCAAATTAAGCAATTGCCTAGGGTATCACGTCTATGGGGGCTCCAGAAAAAGCACAAAAATCCTAAGGATGGTTTTTTTTCTGCTTATTCTGGTGCCCCCATGCATGGGCATCACGTCTTTTTTTTTTCTTTCTTCTTTCTTCTCACGTCACCAAAAACTTACTGAAACTGCTTAAAGTTTCTAGCTCGCTTCGCTCGCTATTACATTGTGTTTGGGGTTGGTTACCTTGTTTATTGCATACAGAAGAAAGGTGCAAAACTAAAATCGAGCTCGCTTCGCTCGCTCTCGTATTTTCCAATACTCTGTTTTACCTACTAAACGAAGAACGGCAAGTACTTCGTTTAGTTTATCTTTACATACCATCCTTATCACCTATGAATACGTTAAAAAAAAGGCAGAAACTACTATACCGTGGATGGGTGGGAGACGCTCACGGCAACGGACGTCGCGAGGCGATTTCTGACCACCATAGACGCGGACATGCGAATGGCGAGCAATGGGTGACTCGCCGTCCGTTCATGGACCGTTCCCGGGGCGAAGGCGCGTTGTGTTCCACGCACACCTCAAAGAGCTGTCAGCAAACTGACTGTGCCCCACTTTAGAGGGCCAAAGACTGCCGGGGTCGCGGGACTATCTCATCAAGTAATCTTAATCATGGAACGTAAAGGGCTATTGAAGGATCACCGTAGATTTTAGTCAGTACAACACTGAGTGAGAGGCCCTGCCGTCCCGCCCTAGGCGGGAGGACCGATTTGATGTATAAAATCACGAAAAAAAAGCCGTGGGGGACACCAAATGTTTCAATTGCTTAGGGCATCAAATAGTCTTAATCCGTCACTGCCTCAGATCAAAGAAATAGGATGCGATGCATGCGATGGTCTCCTAACTAGAAGATGCAACGCCAGGTTCTTAGCTAAGATGCTTAGCCAAATTCCCTCGAACTGAAAAAAATACGAACAAATTAGGTATTAATTAAACATTCAACGTTTTTCAATCGTCACGATTTTAATTTCTAGTAACAATTTGGTATAAAATAAACTACCTATAGGTATTCTATCTATCTAAGTATCTGACTGCCCAAGCATCTAAGTATATTGTATCTCAATTCAAATTCTCACCCGTTTTCTTTGAAGACAGCTTTAATAAATCATTAAGACTTGACTTGACAAATCCGGTCGTTTTGTTTTTGCTATAGACAAAGATCGGTATCATTTTTGGTAAAATCATCAAATGAGTCCTCCCACCCCAGGCAGGGTGGGAAGGACTGCCAAACTTGCACTGACTAAAATCCACGGTGTCCTTCAATAGCCCTTTATGTTCCGGGGTCACGGTGATGGAACTAAGTCCCGCGACCAACGATCGGTATCATTCAAGCGTTATTTGATTCCAAAACAATATCGCACACACTAAAATTATATCTTTCACTTCCGTCCAGCTTCCTCTACACGACAATAGAGTGTCACTAATAGCACAGATCCCCACACAATCAATATGAAGCTATTCATCTCGCGTCTCGGATTAGTCTTATGATTTACGATGCAACTCGACTTAAGTCCGACTGTGTACAACTTACCTCCCTGCTTTGTTGCTGGCCATTAGTGAGGGCTATGAAAACAGCGTTTTTGTGCGGTTGCTCCGATAGCTGACAGTCTAGTCACCACGGATTTTTGCCCTACAAAGGGCGATGTATTGTTTTTATTTTTATTTGTATTGCTTTTATATATATGCCACTCTAAAAAAGGCAAGGCAAAGACCTCTTTTTTGTCTCCATTGACTAGATTATAAGCACAAAAAGCCCTGGTGTCGTTTTCGAGTATAAAATCCCTTATTGATTGGATTACAATTATTTATACCTTACACCCGAAATAAATAATTGTAATCCAATCCTTTATTTTTGACAGCTGCTTCTGATAGGACATCGTTAAATCGACTCGAATAGGGTGGTCGTTGATTGGGTAAGAGACAAAGCTCGGGATCAAAACAGCAACCGACATAGAAAATTAATTTCCAGCGTTAGAATTTTAAGATAATCTTACTTTTGAATTACACACCGTTTTCATGGGGATAGGTACCTTGATGACTACCAAAATACAAGCGATTTTGAATTTCCAAGGGCACAGAGATTAATACGTTTACATGAGAAAAGAAATGAAAATCCGAGGTGAACCTCGGATATTCTTTGGCTGGAGTCTATTCCTGTTTAGAATAAGTCGATCCACCAGCCATGTCTAATTTCTTCAAAAAGTACAAGCTCACAGTAGCGAGCAAAAGTCAATGTTTGGGCAGACCTATTTTTTATCCCGGTCTAGTCTAAACAATTCAAGGTCTAAATAAAGGTAAACACACTATTACAAATGATTTTGATCGTATGAAATCGCGGTCAATTCCCAAATGGTCAAGTCCAAAAAATCGCCCACAACCCAACCCTCGGATCTCGTGGCCACCACGCATTGTCCACACACATGTCACCTCAATCGTATAGCACTTACCCTGTCGCTTTTTTAATATCACTCCCACAAAAACTGCCCACTTTTGGGCAAAAACAATTTGTGGTCAGACCTTAGTCACGCTGTTTTTTGTTATATTGTATGGTAAAGTTTCGATTGCAGTTTTTTATTCAGAAATGTACCTTTGTGTTGTAGTGAGGAGGTAAAATAATTCTTGGTACAAAGTATTGATAGGTAGGGTTGCAAAAAAGTAAGACTCGATTGAGTGCTAAGGAATTGACTTGTTGATTGACATTAGAACTATACAAGAGTACAGGCCAGGGGGCCAATTCTCGATTTTAGATATGGTGTCGAACTCGACAAAAAATTCTAATGACGTCATTTTTTCGTCAAATTTTAAAAGTTGATATGTCAAATTCGCCATTTGTCGAAAGCTAGCGTTAGACTTCAGAAAAATTTGTCGAAAAAATGACGTCATTAGACATTTTTGTCGAGTTCGACACCATCTCTCAAACCGAGAATTGCCCCGCAGCTCTTGTATCCTATATTGCAGCCTATATTTAAATATGTAGTTAAAAGTTTTCACTTTAGCTTGCATTTACAATAAAATTGTACACAATGCTATGCATCAAGCTATACAAAAACCAGTTTATCGTGGTCTCGATTGTAATAGTCTTTTCGTATATTCAACGATCAGCTTATACTGGTTTTGTATAGCTTGATGTGTAGCCGTGTGTACATTCTTTAAACAGGGTCTAAGTTTGTTAAGAAAAAATCACGATTCTTCCCCACAGTTGCCGACGACAACAGAATCTTTCACTATAGAAATCGTTACCTTATGTCTATCTATATTTAAACCATTAAAGAATCATATTGTCACTTTTTCAAAAATAATCTAAAGTCGTGATTACTTCAAAAGCTTTGCATCCATCTTTTGACGTTTCAGAAGTAACTATATAGTATAGATTATAATAAAATATCTATAATAATACTAATATTATAAAGAGGTATTTGTTTGTATGTAGGGCGTAATCTCGGGACGTAATGAACCGATTTTAAAAATTGTCTTACTGGCAGAAAGCTACATTATTCGTGATTGCTATAGGCTATAAATTATAAAGATATTATGTATATTTTACCGCCCAACGAAGTGGGCACGGTTCAGCTAGTTTGAAATAAAATTTAAGGAGACAACCGAGTCGCTGGACAGATGATGAAACTGGATGACCGGATATAAATGGAATGATTTGGAAGATACCAACACTGAGCATTGGATGACTAGATCTAAAGATTGAAGAAAGAAACAGTATTTTTAATTAACATCATTCACATGACATAAAAAAATCATTACAATAAACCACACATCGACAACGCACTTTCACCTACTTCCGTGGGGGTGGTAATGAAATAAAAAATAGGCCCCTTACACCCCCTTTCGCCCCCAGGGGTGTCCCTATTATCCCCCGGTACCTTGGGCACGTGGGCCGCATAGTAACACCTGTATTATGAGGTTTAAAGCTGGCAGTTGGAGCTAAAAGCTGACGGGTGACTGGAGTTTTTAAAAGGGATTTTAAAATATTTTGGCTGAGTTAGAAAAAATGGTTGTTTTAATTATGATTTATTTGAGTACTTATAAAAGTTTTAATAATTTAATTTATGGTAGTTTCAAAAACGATTTTTAGAATGATCAAATAAGTCTCCAGAATGGTGTGGCGGTCGCGGGACGATCTCGTTAGATAACTGTGACCCTGGAACGTAATGATCTATTGAAGGATCACCGTAGATTTAAATCAGTACAAGTCTGACAGTAATGGGTAGGAGGACTCATTTGATTACTAGATAACACGTTAAAAAAGGATGGAGTGGAAGGGACTTTCAGATTAGTACTGACTACAAAACATGTTGTTCCTCCAATATCCCTTTACGTTCAAGGGCCACGGTTACCTATTTAAACGGTCTCGAGACCCCGGCAGAGTTTTTCAAACTAAAATCAATTTAATTATTTCGTATTAAACATATATAATGAGATACTTAAGTTTACAAAATTATTGATAAAGTCCACAAACTGTGTTGATAATGGTAACACGACATCACACTTGTTTATTCCTGAAGGGTCAGGCAGAGATGTACCTATAAAGATACAATAAAAACACTATTACCGAAATCTCCTGTAATAGAAGGCTAGGTTATGAACCTGGGCATGAATCAGAATCCGTGGCCGAATACTGAGTAATTCTTGATAGAAAAACTTAATAACTATTTGCCCGACCCGACCTAGAATTTGAACCAAGGACCCCATGCTCAACAGCTGCGACTGCAGCCACGACACCACGCGCCAGGCAAAGAGATTCGATTTTGTAAAATGAAAAAATGTAAATGTATGTGATGTGGCTGTAATTTTTTATTAAATAAATAAATATATTTTGTTTTTCATAACCAGATTAAAAAATACCTTAAAAACATTACCTTCCTTCTGTAACAGTCGGTTAAAAACTAAATGTAACTACTAATTCACAAGGTAGATAAATAAAACTGTTAGTTTAAAATCTATATTATAGCCATCACCAAAAAATCCATACGTTCTCACCCAAAAATATCTCAAAACATTTTCATCCCGGGCTGCCGGCTCCGTCACGTCACGTAGCCGGATCGATGCCGGTACGTGCCGGCCGGCGGACAACGGTTTATGTCCTTTTAAGTATGGCGTATACCCCATAAACTTGTATAAGAGCACAATTCACCAACATACTGTTTGTTTATACCATCTATGTTTAGTTTATGGTTCATTAATGGGTTTCTGACTATGTTTATGGGGTTAGAAGTTAGTTTATCTAAGTTCATAGGCAAGATTAAAAAAAAAAACTTGGAAATTTGGACATATATCTACATACTAACACATTCACTTTGAGTTTCCGATATTTCGGCACTGTTGCAAGCGCCGTGTTTACAGATGAACTGAAGTAATTGCGGGTCGATGTTTATGAGCAGACAAAACCGACTACCCTCTTTCTTGTTGGTTTCTTACGTTTTGTCACCAAGAAAACATCAAGAGGGTAGACCGTAGTAAATATATCTCGTAAGGCGTTGTTAGTGAACATGTCAAATTAAAAACCATTTATCGTGATAAAAATTGCGTCACTAACTTTAAGGTCGCGGTTTCAAGTCCTGCTGATGTCAGAATTTTGTGAAAAAAAAAAACACGTGTTTTTAACCGGTTTTTATAATAGGGATTGTAAAACAAGTTATTTATTTGACTATTATTATTTGGTATTTACCGTAATTATTAAGATGGGTCACCGCCATGGCAAAGATCAAAAAAAAATATACTAAGTAGGTAAATGTATAAAATCTTAGTTGGGTATTATAATAGTATTCATTAATGTTGCTGTTGCTGTACTTATTTTCAAATGTTTCTTTTAAATATTTATTTATATTTAAAAATATAAAGATATATTTAAATGAATAAACGGAATAGTAAGTATCTAATAATGTTCTTACAGGTATTTTCTTTTAAAAGATGGCACCTGAGGACATCAAAGATTTAACAATGAAATCTCAAATTGAATGCTTCCATTCAAATTCGCACCCTATTTTGTTACTGGCAAAGTTCCTTCTTTTGTCATTTTGAACACAAGACCCAAAGGGATCCTTTATTTCGCGTTTAAAAGTCATGTCGTGGTGGCCCGTTTCTTATATGATCCGCATCTCACGCCCAGAGTTGCGAGTTCAAACCCAGCAAGTACCAATGTGGCTTTTCGAAGACATATGTACTTTTCTAAGCAGGTTCCTACTCTTAGACACCACTGACTAACGGTGAAGGAAAACATCGTGAGGAAACCCTGGACTTCGGTCTGAAATCACCAACCCGCATTGAGCAAGCGTGGTGATTAAGCTCATTCCTTCTCATCACGAGAAGTGGCCTTGGTCCGATAGAGGGACAATACAGGCAACTAAACCCCATTTTGACATTTCATTTCATTTTTTTTTATCGAAAAAAAGTGTAAAATAATCTTTCTTTTGGAAGTGGAGCTTCTGGAAGAAAGTTTTTTTTACATTAGATACCCTTTTTGTGTCTAGGTACATGCGTGATATTATGGAATACGTAAACAATAATTGAAAATGAAAATGAAAAAATGTTTATTGGTTTTAACAAGTTTTCTTACACGTAGTGATTGGAGCCTCCTTTTAAGCTAATAAGGCCTGTATTAGGAGACTCCGCTCTTCCATACATTGTTGGTATTTACTATAAACTTGTATAACTAAAAGAAACACATTAAAAAAATGTAAGGAATCTAATATACGAAAACTATGGATAATTTATAAGTTAGACTAATAAGTGCTTTCAGAGTTCAAATTGTGTGCAATATAGTGTGGTTGTGTGTAAAAGTGTGATTGTGTGTAATTGTGATTGGGTTGTTGTATTCAGAGTGTTCTGTTTGAATGTGTGGAATGTGTGTGTTATGTCATTATGTGTGTAGATGGGTGTACCTAATTCATGAGCGTAATAATATTATATCTATAGATACAGGAGAAATTCCTAGTATGGGGCAACGTTATTAATTTAAAAAAAAACATGCGGTACCTAGCACCAATCACGGTTTAATTGCTGTAATTTAAGTTTTGAGTGTACCTTCGATTTCTTCAGAATCCCATGAGATCCTGATCTGATGATCATGAGGCCACTAATAATTTGAGGGCACGGTTGGGTCAGTGACTAAACGATTGACTGTTGCAATACGTGTTGCAGGTTCGATCCCCGTACATAACAAATATTTGTATGATCTGCAAGTAGTTGTTCCAGGTCTGAGTATTTGTGTATGTCTGTTTCTATGTTTGTAAACGCACCCACGATACAGGAGAAATTGCTAGAGGGGGAACTTTTTATTAGAAAAAAATACTTCTTTCAGCAATCCAATAAGTTCAGGTTATTAAGTTATGTGACATATTATTCTTATTCTTATTATTGAGAGCAGTGGTGGCCGAGTGGTATCGGTCTCGACTTACGAGTTGTAGGTCGTGGGTTCGAACCCAGCCAGGCGCATTACTTTGTGTAATTTATTTCATCACCACTGCTCTCAAAACGGTGAAGGAAAACATCGTGAGGAAACCGACATGTTCTAGAACCAAAAATTCGAAGACAGTGACATCTACCAATCCGCACTGGGCCCGCGTGGTGGATTATGGCCCACTCTCTCTCTCAGAGAGGAGACCTGTGTCCCAACAGTGGGAGCATTTATAGGCTGATGATGAATGACCTATTATTCATACAGATTCGCGATTATAAACTGTTCATTTAGTTGTCCTTTACGTTCCAGGGTCGCCACATCTCAAGCACATGTTTCTGAAATATACCCATTTAATAATAAACGTAATATTACAGAGAGTTTCCGTACAAGCGGGTATCGCCTGAAAGTTTTTCATTGCTAATCACCGCGCCTACTTCCCCACGGCCTACATTCGAGTCACGTAGCCGCTACGTGGCGCCATCTATACGTCCCTATGTTGAGTTTACGCGAAAATAATATTATGTTTTTGTGAAGTGATGAATTTTGTTTTTTTTTGTAAAGCTGTGATTAAAATGAAATGAAAAATATCATAAAGCAATATGGGGTGGATATTAATATACAGGAGTCTGATTTGAAAATTGCGGATGGCTTAATTTTCCATTAGAATCTAATTTCTAAGTTCTTCAGGTCTATCCAGGGGGTGTAAACATGCAGAGGTCTCAGGACCGTCTGATAAGGATATCGTGACCCTGGAACGCAGAGGAAAACTGAAGGAACAGGGTGGATTTTTGTCCGTAAGAATCTAACAGCAGCCCCTCCGCTCATGGCGGGAGAATTTTGAAGATTTTATAACCAAACAAAAAACGAAGAGTTCTACTTATAGATCGAACTCCTGATACGACAGACGTAACCCTGATCTAGTACCAACCACCTACCCTTCTTTCCACCAACATTAATATTCCTCCACATCACAATATTAAGATCTACCTACTAGTCTACGAAAATTTCTTCCGTTCAATATGTACTACGTACAGTGATCAACGCAAGTTCCGCCGTATTCCGGTCACGTTGCTACTACGTGCGCGGCGCGTGCTGAATTACCGACTGTACAAAGTTATAGGTAGACGTAGTGAGATTAAGGAGGAACTCTGATATTATTTTGGTAGTAGATTGGGATTATATTAAGAGAGTAATGAATTTATGGATGGATTTTGTTATGAAAATGGGTCTTTTATTCTGAATTAAATAAATAAAATAAATATTCCACAACTATCACACAACGCCGTCTAGTCCCAAGCTAAGCAGAGCTTGTGTTATGGGTACTAGACGACAACTGATAAACATACTTATATATTTCTAAATACATACATAGTATAGATAAATTACACCCAGACACAGAACAAATGATCATGCTCATCACACAAACATTTGTCCAGGGTGGGAATCGAACCCACGAAGGGAACGTCAGACTTGAACTAACTAAAATTCACGGTGGTTCCTCAAAAGCCCTTTACGTTCCATGGTCACGGTCTCGTCAGGTAGAGACTGTCCTGCGACTCCAGCAGACTTGGACCTCTACGAGCTTGGCTATTTGAAGCGCAAGTGGAACATGACGCGCCGTCGACCCGGGCATGATCCATGATCGGACGGCGAGTCACCCATTACTCGCCATCCACATGCCCTCGACCTCTCACTAACCTAAAATACATACATAGGTAAACTAGAAGTTGCGCATTATTAGTACAAACCTCAAAATAAAAAACGAAACCCTCTCAAGATCACTAGATTGTGACGGTACGGTTAGCACAGTGGCTGAGCGATTGGACTGCTGCACTGCGTGTCGTGGGTTCCATTATCGCTCGTAGCAAATATTTGCACAAGTAGTTCCTTCGTGTGTGGGCGTTTGTGTTTGTGAGTTTATATGTTTGTAACAGCACCCACGCGACACAGGAGAAATTCTTAGTATGGGGCAACGTCCTGAGAAAAAATTGCTGCCTGTCCTATCCGTCTGTCTGGGTCTATACCCTATTTTTTACCTATTTTCAGTTTTAAAACCAAATACAACACACCCACAACTAAATACAAGACACCACAATTCCCACCCCCCCAAAAATCCATAACTACCCGCCATTAACAAGTATATTAAGACATAATTATCGCGAAGAACTTTCAGTAAATCATGTGCACGTCAAGGGGAAAACTCATGGCATTCCTGGAAGTACCATAAAAATATCTCCACGAACTCAATGAGGGATTTAACCCTGCACTATTATACGTCTGAGTCTATGGTAATTTCTTTTATTAAGGATGGTCTGTGCGTATTAAATAGCTGACGTTTTCTGTTGAGGTTGTTGAACTTTTTGGCGCGTGAAAGAAATCTGGGAAATGAGTTTTTTACCTAAATTTCGGGAAGCTCAAAGAAAGGTGACGTTTTTCTTTTTGATTTTGTAAATTAGGTTTGAATTAGGTATGGTTTTCGAAGGATTTAGGTGATGCCATTGCCCAGCAGTGGAACATTGTGTGCTAGCCAAAAGAACAAGTTGTTAGGTTACGTTAAAATAATAAATTGAATGCTTCCGATGAGCAAATAGGTACCTACCTACACTCTAAAACGGTTTTTGAATCAAAATTATAATTTTTTAACATTCATAAACCCAGTAATTAAAATTAATTTATTTAAAGAAGATTTGCTTCTACAAGAACAGTTGGTATGTTTTACTTTACGTATTTAATAACAACAGCTGTTTCTTGTTAGTTTACATGAATAAAGTTAATCTTAAACAATGCCAGAATTATAGTATTTATTCAGACTAAACAATAATGTTTCCATTCATTTCAGATAACAATACTTACAAAGTAAAATGGTTTCAGTACACGGGGATGTAGCTCAGTGGTAGAGCGTTCGCTTTGCATGTGAAAGGCCCCGGGTTTGATCCCCGGCATCTCCAATTGTAATTTTAGTTTTTCAGTTTCTAACATTATTTTTAACAGAATGTCTCATATCTTTATCAAGCCATAAGGGGATGTAGCTCAGTGGTAGAGCGTTCGCTTTGCATGTGAAAGGCCCCGGGTTTGATCCCCGGCATCTCCAATTGTAATTTTAGTTTTTCAGTTTCTAACATTATTTTTAACAGAATGTCTCATATCTTTATCAAGCCATAAGGGGATGTAGCTCAGTGGTAGAGCGTTCGCTTTGCATGTGAAAGGCCCCGGGTTTGATCCCCGGCATCTCCAATTGTAATTTTAGTTTTTCAGTTTCTAACATTATTTTTAACAGAACGCCTCATATCTTGATCTAGCCATAAGGGGATGTAGCTCAGTGGTAGAGCGTTCGCTTTGCATGTGAAAGGCCCCGGGTTTGATCCCCGGCATCTCCAATTGTAATTTTAGTTTTTCAGTTTCTAACATTATTTTTAACAGAACGCCTCATATCTTGATCTAGCCATAAGGGGATGTAGCTCAGTGGTAGAGCGTTCGCTTTGCATGTGAAAGGCCCCGGGTTTGATCCCCGGCATCTCCAATTGTAATTTTAGTTTTTCAGTTTCTAACATTATTTTTAACAGAACGCCTCATATCTTTATCAAGCCATAAGGGGATGTAGCTCAGTGGTAGAGCGTTCGCTTTGCATGTGAAAGGCCCCGGGTTTGATCCCCGGCATCTCCAATATGTATTGTATGATGACAAGTAGTGAGCGATGAGAGTGATGAGTGAGCTGCTGGCAGGCTGTACAAATTTTGATAAAATTTGGCACAATGCTGATACTTTATAACCTGGATTAACCCAAAGTATATCTTTTTTATAGAACGTTGCCCCACACTAGGAATTTCTCCTGTGTCATGGGTGCGTTTACAAACATAAACTCACAAACACAACCCAGTATTAGGTGTTCCTGTAGAATAATTTTCGAGTGCCCCCGCGAGTAAGTTGCAGGCAAAAATAAGTTATCTATAGGTACTTTAATAAACTAAACATTTATTTTACTTAAATATGTATTTAGAATAGTACCTAAATATATTTTTAAATCAAGTAAAGATAACGCATAGGTTAGTATATTTATTTTAATTTAATAATTGTTTAGATACGCTTGATTTTATCACCTGCTTACGTAACCAAGTATTTGTCATGGTAATACCGAATAGCCGAATGCAATATTTATTGTGTTTGCAACACGGGGATGTAGCTCAGTGGTAGAGCGTTCGCTTTGCATGTGAAAGGCCCCGGGTTCGATCCCCGGCATCTCCAACTTTAATTTTAGTATTTTTAGTTTCGAATGCTATTTTTAACAGAACGCCTCATATCTTTATCAAGCCATAAGGGGATGTAGCTCAGTGGTAGAGCGTTCGCTTTGCATGTGAAAGGCCCCGGGTTCGATCCCCGGCATCTCCAACTTTAAATTGTTGCAATTTATTATTTTTCTATTAATAGTTTGTATGGTTACCTGTACTCTTTGTTTCTTAGTTAGATAACACGGGGATGTAGCTCAGTGGTAGAGCGTTCGCTTTGCATGTGAAAGGCCCCGGGTTCGATCCCCGGCATCTCCAACTTTAATTTTAGTATTTTTAGTTTCGAATGCTATTTTTAACAGAACGCCTCATATCTTTATCAAGCCATAAGGGGATGTAGCTCAGTGGTAGAGCGTTCGCTTTGCATGTGAAAGGCCCCGGGTTCGATCCCCGGCATCTCCAACTTTAATTTTAGTATTTTTAGTTTCGAATGCTATTTTTAACAGAACGCCTCATATCTTTATCAAGCCATAAGGGGATGTAGCTCAGTGGTAGAGCGTTCGCTTTGCATGTGAAAGGCCCCGGGTTCGATCCCCGGCATCTCCAACTTTTTTAACTGCAAACATTTGAGAACAAAATTCGACTAATCATTTGAGTCACAATTTCCTTTTTTATGCTTTTTGCTTTTTGCAATTTCATTTTTTTTAAGTTTTAATAATAAAACATGACGCCGGTAATCTTGTAAGGGTTCAGCAGAAACGTACTTACGTCTATTGCCTTACCTATATTTCGTCAATTTTAATTTATAGCATTTCTACATACTTAAAAAAAAAAACTCGTAACCTAGTCGTTTCCTAGTAGTCAAAAAAAAACAAAAACGTTCCTTTCCACGATGGACTTTAAAAACAAATCTTGTAAAAGGAAATAAAACGCTAATCAAATGCTATAAACAGTTTGACAGTAAAACAAAGATGGTTGTTCATTTGTGGATAGATTGACAATGTCGGTGCGTGGCCGTAAAGTGTGGAATTAGTACCGGGAGCACCCCGAATTAGCTGTAAAAACTTTTTTACAATCGACACTAGGGGTCTTGGGTAGTGATGGGGGAGTGTCAGGAAATAGTATAGTTATCGATACTCACCTGAGGACTATGTAGTTACCTACATCAGTCTGTCAACTGATACTTGAAAATTACCTTAAAGCCTTATTTAGACATGCCAGAATTTGCATGCAAGTTTGACTGCATTACGGAGTATTAATAACGAATTTTTATAGTTGTCAAAGTCGATCAAATACCGCAATATAGCAATTATTGTGAGAATGGTTGCTTCATAGTTATGTATTATGTTTATGAATAACAATTTTTCAGTAAAAATATATACCAAACGTATTTTAACTTAGGTATTTAAAAAACTAAAATCAACTTCACACGCATTCAATTTAACTGCCTTCTTACATTTTAGATAAGTTTATCGATATCGACATCAAACACATCACATCCCTACAAAGCCATAACTCTTGGCCGCACCTAATTTGCATTTCTTTATTGGATCGCGGCGGAATTGAGAAAAATTCTCTCGTGCTCTGTTTTAATTACAAATTGTATATTATTTACATTTAATTTACTGCCCCTCAGCAATTGCCAATTTGGAGAATTCCTTAAAATAAAAGGTAAGTTTAAGTTGTTGTGCCGTAATTTTAAACTGGGATTACTACTAACATTACTTTTTGTCATAATAGACATTTCGATGAAAACTGATATCTACGCGTAATTCATCATCATCTAGCCTAGCCTTTTCCATTTTTTTTTTAAATACTGGAAATTTCTCCAGTACCCACCATCATGATTACATGTGCAAACATTTAATCAACAATACAAACCCGCAAACCCAGAATATTTACCTACTTGTTGATCACGCGTAGTCGAACTCGCGATTCACAGTGCAGCGGTCAATCGATCAACCACTGTGCTGACCATAGGTGCCGACCGTGCCGTTAAAATTACGAGGCGGTAATCATGATGAGTTCAGCTTCCAATCTAACTTGGTGCAACTGATATACTTAATAGTTAAGTAACAGACATTCATGCATGTTTTCACTAAACCTAAGCTGCGCCTAAATTAATACCTATACTTTAATTTTTATCGTGTTAAAATTAAAATTACCTGCCAGGGCGGGACGGAAGGCACTGTCTGACTTGTACTGACTAAAATCCACAGTGATCCTTCACTAACCCTTTACGTTCAAGGGCCACGTTTACCTGATGAGACGGTACCACAAAAATTACTATACAACTTCAATATTAGGTACCTACTTGTAGTCAAAAACTAAAAAGCTTTTTTATTGACTTATTGCTAATAAAAAAAAACATTAAGTATTTGTCTGTACTATCACCATTAACAAAAAAGGCCATCTTCTTACTCTTAAAACAATTAACATCTAACCCAAAACCATTCCCATTCCTTCCATATTTACAGCACATTGGTTGGCAATCCGCTGATTACTCTATAGATCAGTTGCAGCGCACTATACATCGCGCTAACTGCGCCATGCTTCGCGAAGGCACATTAAACTGAATGTTTTATACTAACACCGCTCCTAGATATAAAGGCTGCCTGCGACGATCTATCGCTGTCAATCCGGTGAGAGATATTACTCGATTTGAGGGAGAAAGAGCAGTTTTTTAGTTACCTGTGTTATTTAAGTAGCTACTTCGCTTGAATTGGTTTGGGCATACAAAGCTGCGGTAAATGTTTTTAAAAGAAAGGCGTGCGTAGCAGTACCTAACAATTAAAAACAGAACAGTACCTACGTATTACCATAGACAGATTTGTCTTTTTTTTTTACATCCATTTTCCCTTTTGGGAAGGCAAAGGGATCTAGCCCATGCAGCCTGATTGTCTTTTTTTTAATATAAGTTGTAAAACCTTTATCTCGCTTAGAGCTAGATGAATCTGTTAATCTAAGTAGGTACTTATAAATTAGACAAGAAGAGTATAATTTATTGCAAAAACATCTCAAGAGCAACTTATTGCTAGTTCCTTTCTCTGTGGAAATCAAAATTACAGGAGAGGCCCCGTATTTTCCAAGGATTTACAAAACCTTTCCGACAATTGCAGAGAATATATTCACGGAACAGAAAATATGTCAAACTAAAATCCCAGCCACCGTAACATTTCTCAAAGCAACAATATTTATGGGCATCCAATTGAATTTCACACTTGATTTGATTTCGAAGCCGCTTGAAAAATCCTTTACAGTTACCAGCCGAACGAAACGCATCTGTCAAATAATGGCGGGAAAACAGACCACGATATTGCCAGCCTAAACGAAGGGTCGCCGTGTGTCAAATAGAAAATAGTTATTTATGGCCACCATTCACAAATTGCATTTCGAGGCCGAATTGATATATTGGAATGTTTTATATGTAAATGTGGTCCTAAGACGAATGGCTTGGCCCAGAAACGGATATCGCATGATTTAGATTGTTACCATAATGCAGGTTTAAATTGTTTTTCCTAACATAGCAAAGCAAACTAGACATTAATGTACGCAGCATGGTGATTATTGTTTCAACAAATTCATAAACGATCGTGTTAAACTGGAATTTGTATCCTGACTGTGCTGTTTGATATACAAGCAATTCAGTCATTTATTTATCATTTATCTTTTACTGCTGCTCATGAAGTTGTTCGTAACACCTCTATTGGTACCACGAACAACTTCATGGGCAAAATTTTAGTACTGCAAAATATTCAGAAATCCTAAACAAAACATAAAAATAAAACCTTAAACCTTAGTTATAAAAATTACAAACCGATTTCCTTTTCACAACCCAGTTTCCTTGCTCCAAATCAAACTAGCAGTACCAACAACAAAAAAAAAACAATAGAACAACATTTAAATTCACATTTTGCCGCGGTCACGTTTGCGGCCGATAGTTTAGTTTCTGTAAATCATTATGTCAACCGGGGTCAAGCTCGTGGTGCACACGGGCCAATCCGTTATTCACGATAAATGACAAGATGAATTTATGTATCAATACGAACTTGGATTAGTTGTGGAAATATCCTCGTCGGAGGTCCTGTGAGGTATGTACGAAGGAATGTTTGTTGGTTTTGTGAACAATAGTATTGTAAATGCCGTTTCTAAATAAATCGTTTAGGTTTTCATGGGTTTAACAGTGTTTCCAAATTAATTACGTAAGTAGGTTATAAAGAAGCAATATAAGCACGATTTCAAGTTATACCAGAACCCCACTTCAAACTCAACCTTTTTTTTTTAGGAGGGTAATTATTGCACCTATTTAGTCAAATCGGTTAATCATCATCTTCCTGCCCTTATGCCATTTTACTTGGGGGGTCGGCGCAACACGTTTCTTTCTTCCATACTCCCCTATCACAAGTCATAGTATCATTTACTCCTTTTTCTTTCATATCCTTACTTATACAATCCATCCATCTTTTTTTTGGCCTTCCTCTGAATTAAATATGGCAAGCAAAACTGTGTGATTTGTTGACGGGCAGGTACACCTAAAAGACATCATCAGTTATGTATGATTATTAACTCCCAGAAATAGTCCGGTCAATTTAGACCAAAAAATGAGAGTGAAGTTACATAAAGTCCCAACAACCTGGATTTCTGTGATGTTGTTCAAAACATAATTATAAACAATGTCTGAAAGTTCCCCATCATTCCCCTGTAAGGAAAAAAATTAATTCAAGGTCAAAGGTCTAAAAAATGAGTTTTTCGCGATTTTCAGCAAAACGGTAAGTTTTATCATAAAAGTACCTCAGACAAAAATTGTAGATCATAAAATTATCTATAAAAAATGTATCAATACTTTTTTCTTACGAGCCACCGTTTCTGAGATATAACGATTCTAAAAGTTATAAAAGTTGTTATCGTCATAATATGCACACGTTTCCACGCCACCTATGAGGTAGTGTACTTAGCGCGTTTTTGTTAACGTGGTTTCCCCAGTAGGCCTACTCCACGGGTCAGTTGTGATCCTGTTTAATGTAAAACTATTGCAAAATAACGGAAATTTTCAAAGATTGGGAAAGATAAAAGCGATGTAAATGAAAAAAAAGTGTTGAAGTTTATTCGTCTTATTCGTAAGTTTCAAATTTTTGTTCTTCTTCTTGATCTTCTTCTTGTTCTTCTTCTCCTGCTTCTTCTTCATCTTCATTTTGGATGCAAGTAAATTGCGTCAATAGCGATATATCGCATGATACTTCGTCGGAGTCAAACGAATCCTCCATTGTTTGTGATTCAATATTAGAGCACGACCGGCCTTGACAATTTGTGCATGCCAAAGAACAAGACAGTCCGACTTTTTTGCAACCACATTTAGCACTGCATCCCTTTTTGCAGTTGCAAAAAATAATGTTCAGCAGTTTTTCCGGCGCAGGTGGAAGTAAAGTTTGAACTGGCTCTAATATATTGTTGACCAACTTCCAACCCCAGTCTGTAGGGTCTAGCTGATAACCAAGCCACACTTGAACTTGGTAATATACTCGAAAAAGATGTTGGTGAGCAGCAACTGAAGTTGGAGGAAGACAAGCTAATTGAACTTGTTTTTTATTTTTAGTATTTTTAACGAAACATGCATATATCGATGTTTATCTAAACAGGTAGTTTTTTTAGGAGCTCCGTACATAGAAAGAAGAAAGCGGATGCCGTTGGTAATAACTTCTTGTTGAGTTGAATCACTTTTTTTAAAAACTTCAGCACATTGAATTAAATCTTGTTTTTCAAACATTTTGAAAACTGCTGCTTTACCCCTCCTGTAAAATGCAGATGTCGTATCACAGCAAGTTATTGCGTGTAAAAATAGTACATGATCTTTACACTTTACAAAAGTAAATAAACTTTTTGATGAATATATATCTGATTGATGCTGAGCTTTTCCTGGTTTTAAGAAAAAAATAGTTTTTTCAGTTGGCGTTCGAGCAGTGAGTAATACAAGTAAGTCAACATCTTCACCAACAACAATAGTTGTATTTGTCAAATTGAATTGCTCTATTGCTGTTTCAATAATCAATAAATCAGCAACTCTAGATGTATATACGTGGCGTACTCATGCATATTATGACGATAACAACTTTTATAACTTTTAGAATCGTTATATCTCAGAAACGGTGGCTCGTAAGAAAAAAAGTATTGATACATTTTTTATAGATAATTTTATGATCTACAATTTTTGTCTGAGGTACTTTTATGATAAAACTTACCGTTTTGCTGAAAATCGCGAAAAACTCATTTTTTTGACCTTAGACCTTGAATTATTTTTTTTCCTTATAGGGGAATGATGGGGAACTTCCAGACATTGTTTATAATTATGTTTTGAACAACTTCACAAAAATCCAGCTTGTTGGGACTTTATGTAACTTCGAATGTCTAAATTGAACGGACTAAAAGAAGCGATTGCCAATAACTAAGTACCATAGCTACGGTTATCGCGGAAAACAACTTAATACCTAAATAAGATATCATCGGGATCGAACCTAACACGGTTCAACAGAAGCGCTTGCGTGCAACCACTAGACCATAAGGCAGACACACAGTCGGTGGTCACTGCTAATTGATGCTTATTTATTTAAATTAGTCTCAACATGATTGATTGTTTTATTTACCTACTGAAGAACTCGGATGACCATAGAGGAGCAAGGCAGAACGATTGCAATGAAGTTTATTACATTTTCCACAATAACAGTTTATGATTTGGAGGCGGTAATTAATTGTTCGAAAATTATGAGCTATAATTTTATTAAGATGATAATTATAAAAAGACGGCGAAATATGATAATTGGTTAAATATTGACAGTATAATCAAAGATTAGCTCCTGGGAAATCTATCTAGAAAGATAGTTATTCGATTATTTTTATTTGTATGCTGGGTAGGCATAGTGGAGAACAAATTTTTTAATAATTGGCAAAATTTTCCGATGGTAAAATCATCAAATGAATTCTCCCACCTAGCACTAGACGGGAGAGACTGTAAGACTTGTGCTTGTGCCGACTAAAATCCACGGTGATCCTTCAATACATTCCAGGGTCTCGGTACCTGATGAGACGGTCCCAGGCAGACCGAGACAGCTATTATTATTACTAACTCAGTGGATTTCGACCTCTTCATAGTTTGGCCAAATAAGTTCTAATGGTCACCATCCTCTTCCTAAAAATAAGACTTAAACTGGCAAATTAATGATCAAAAGTATTATTTCTTCATTAATATCCGCTAAAAACATCTGAACCCCGAATTTGAACTTAAATGTTGCTATTTACTACAAAACATGAGCCCCATCATGTGCAAGTACAAACTTGGGCAGAATAAAACTGCGATATATTTACATTTCCATGGATCACGTGCCGCTTCCGCGGTATCGAGTCTGTCCGCGGTAGTTTTGGTGGCGCCTGTGTTGTCAGGTCAGAAATAAACTACTATTTTAGTAGCTTTTTCGATATTTTTGGTCTGATAGAAGCTACCTTGATTCATAAATAAATAAAGTTTGATTGTTGTTATCTCGGATCATCATTTCAAAAATCTTATAGGTACTTTATTTTAAATATTGAACTTTTATTTCGGTTATTCGTCTGTTGCAGCTGATTGGTGAGATGAAGGTAAGTACTCTGATTTACCTAGTTACTTAAAATCAATCAACAAGGTGAATATTCGGATACCGTGACCCCCTATGTAAGTAAAGCTAATCTCTAGCTGATCTGTTAAAACTAAACTGAACATTATAAAGACTATTTAGCAGAAATCAGTAAAACGGCCTCCCATCAGACACCGGAATATCTAGAATGTCTCTCTGAATTTATTATTGGCGATTGCCGCCAAACCTAAATCTGTTTGTTGTCTGTCCTTCGTGATCTAAGTAATCATCAATATGACTAAGATACATTGTGCCGCCAATGCCGATTATAAAATAAGCCCAGTGTTAACGATAAATTCGCTATCAGCGGCCTCATTGTATGTATTATGTATCACGTTATTATCATTTATTAATTGCAAGCGCTTAATTCAGGCCACGTTTTTCATATAAACCGTGTATTTAGAATTTTCTTAGATTAATCAAAAATATTTGACACTTGTATTCCAGGTTTATGTAGGACTATTTTCCTAATGCCCGCTCTCACCACACCACACCACTCCTCTACACACCACACCACACCACACCACACCACACCACACCACACCACACCACACCACACCACACCACACCGCACCACACCACACCACACCACACCACACCATTCTATTCCATTCCATTCTGTTCTACTCTATGATTCCTTTAAATATTGCTTTAATTAATTTATATTTTTTATATTATGTGAACCGATTACAATGAAACAAAATACATAATGTTACTTCAATTTAAACACGTCTATTCCAGGTTTTCTTTTAAGGCCATCTGCCGTGCGTTGTAGTTTTGGTATTCGAATTCGAAGTTAGATCGCGCGACTGACGTACGAAATCAAATTGTGAGACCAGAGTGCACCCGTAATTTTACTTCTAAAACACTTTAAATTCAAATATCTTTTGATAGACTGAACCGATTCCAATGAAACAAAAACTAAATTCCTCTCCAAGTTACGCTTAATCGTTGTGTATAAAAGTTATCTACAATAATTTTGTACATTTTACGTGATACCTGGACAAATAAACATACAAACAGATAAACAGACAAACAGACAAAAATTCTAAAAATGCTAGAAATGGGTTCTATTGGTTGTTCTTTAATACCCTGGCTATATTTTTTGAGTTTTTTTTTAATGTACAAAAATAATTTTTCTACAGTTTTATTATATGTATAGAATAGATATAGATATAGATGATTAGTAATAGGTAGAGCATCTTAAATTTAGGTAACATTCATAAAATACCTACTGGCAACATTCCACATCAGTTTGTGAGGTTACGCAGGCGCGTCAACTCGACGCCAGTCCGTGTAGTTAAACAGCTGTTCGACCTTGAGTTAACGAACAATCCAAACAAACCACACATTATGGACTTCAACGACAAAGTTTTCCTAATTACTGGTGCCAGTTCCGGTCTCGGCGCAGCAACAGCCATCTACTTGTCCAAATTATCAGCCAAACTCGCCCTTGTTGGCCGAAAAGAACCAAACCTCAAGAGAATAGCCCTTTACTGCGAAAAAACTAAAGGTATAAAACCTCTGGCAATTATCGCTGACGTCACAGAAGAACTCGATGCTGAAAGAATAATTAACGAAACAATTGAACACTTTGGAAGACTGGACATTTTAGTGAACAATGCTGGTGTTATTGGGATGGGTGGAATCAAAAACTCGTCCATGGAAACTTACGACAAAGTTATGAATACTAACATGAGATCTGTGTACCAGTTGACGATGCTGGCTGCCCCACATCTGATTCAAAGCAAAGGTTGTATTGTGAACATATCTTGTATCGCTGGTTCAAAACCGAGTACGATGGCCTTAGCGTACAATATCTCTAAGGCCGCATTAGATCATTTTACTAAATGCGTTGCTTTAGAATTAGCTCCAGATGGCGTAAGAGTTAATTCAGTGAACCCAGGATTTGTGAAGACGAATTTGTTGAAGAATATTGGACTGAGTGAAGAACAGTTAGCGATGTTTGTGGCTAACGTAGTAGGAAATATGCCTCTAAAGAAGGCCGTGGAAGGAGATGAAGTGGCAGCTTTAATAGCATTTTTGGCTAGTGATAAAGCAAAAAGTATTACTGGGGCGACCTATGTTATTGATGGTGGTATTACGTTAAAATAAGCAATTTAATCAGTATGTCACAAGTATTTATACATGACTAAAAGTGTATACAATGGCTAGGTAATGAATGTAAAATATACTCATATTTATTGATTTTTCCAACCCGGAAAACGTTAATCTCATCAGTTTTTATCAAGTTTCCTGTTTACAAAGTCTCGATTTATCTTAACTTCGTCTCGAGTTTTCTTGATGTTTGTGAATACAATTGTTGTACCTGCCCTATCTATTTAATTTTTATCGATCAATTTATTTACCTGGTGACTTCAAATTAGAAGTATTGTGTGATGTGCTCGATTTTTTACAAAAATGTAATGATTTTCTGAATCATAATGTCTGCTTGTTGCCATGCTGTATAATACATTACTACTATAAGCATAATCTAAGTGTTATCTGCATTGAAATCTCTGATATCTAATGTTATTGATTTTTATTCTTTTGAATGTGCTAACTAGTCAACGCTTTTATCAATCTGTTTATCTGTAGCAAAATATAGTGTTGTTATATTTTTATTTATTATACCTAGAGAAAAAAATACTATTTTTGTAAAAATAAAGGAGATTATTTAACAAACATTCGATTTTATTTACCAACACCATATTAACCAAGGAAATGAAACTGTATAAATCTATAAGTACTAATTTTATACGTAAAGCTGAAGAGTTTGTTTGGTTCAACGCGCTAATATCAGGAAGTACTGGTTCGAACTGAAAAAATATATTTTTGGATAGCTCATCTAACTAGGAAGGCTATAGACTAAATAATTATATAACATGACACTACGACCAAAAAGATCCATAAAACAGCTGGTAAAAACATAAAAACCTTTTCCTGGATACGGAAATATCTCCATCTGAAAACAGAAAGTTTTTGTTCGAAACATGTTTATATTCAATAGAACGTAAACCAGTATGATTCCCTCGTCAATCCGATCAGCGGGCAAGATTAAGAGATGGTGGTCAGACACGAGGCTATAGAAAAAAAAGAAAAAAAAACTGGCCTGACCAAATTGGCACGTGCCTCCCTAGTAGAATCCTAGGGCTCTTGGCAGAGATTTGAGATAGATACCCTGCGGCGACGGTGCAAAAACACGCATTATAATAACCACTACCAATGGTTACTCTTCGAGTCGAGTTCCGTTCGTGAAACTGCCTTGTGCGATCCCTAATGTAGAGACCGCCAAATGAAGAGTTGGAAAGTTATTTTATATTTAATCAAAGGTAGGTAAATCAATCTTATCAAGAAAAATTAAGTGGAATTATAATGAGAACACTTGGTATCTGAGTGGTAAGACCATTAAGTCAGTTTTTGCATGCTGAAAACAGCCAAACATGGTTATTGAAACATAGTTGTTCTGCAACAATGCCTATCTTTACAAGATGACCACTAGAAGCTAATTCCGCCAGCTTTTATAGAATAAAAATGTGTTTTGTAATTCAATTCCCGACATAAGTAGACAAGGATGTCGGAATTTACGATACAAGACATTTGTTAGTAAATGGCTGTCATTTACAAGTCTGATTATAACTTTCCTTATAACATCTCCCCACTTTAGATTCCAAGGAATAGTAAACTTTTTTTGTGATACATTTTACATACTTGTCACATATTTCCTAATGGTTCTAGTAAAGACAAGTCTACATGGTTTTTGCAAATCATAAATATGTATTTTTACGGTTCTTAACATCGCGGTAGGTAGGAATAGATTTGATGCCGTCTATCCATTGCAGAAAAACCATCTTAGATCAATGTTAACCGTCTATGGGGGAAAGTCACGTAATATCTGAATTTAGCCTTTATAATATTTTAACAGGAAATATGCATGTAATTTTTACGTTATACAGGGTTACAGGTTAAGTCGACCTATTCCCTTTGAGGGGTTAAAGTAGACCTCATTCTTGACTGATTTTACTATGGGAACCCCTACCCTAATCCTTACCATTTTTGAGTTATTAGACTTTTAATATTTTTCAAAAATATTCCACCGCTGCGTCAGAAACTGGTTATTGTAAGAATTTTACGACGTTTAGGACGCTAAATTGATACTTTTTCGATAGCTTACGAACAACTCATTCTATTAAAGCCAGTATATTTGATAAATTACTCAAGCCTTGGGAAATAAATAGCTGTAAAGTTCAAATATTGTTTTTTTTTGGGAGCTACCCTTGTCTTTCAGGCCAAATTTCTCAAAATAAGTGTACGGTACTAGATGTGCAGATTGCAGAAAAAACACTGCTGTCTCATTAGCTTTCTAAAATGATACCACAATATCTACTTTTATTAAGAATATGGCCGAAAAATAAGGGTTGATACTGACAAGGTGGTAGGTATTTTAACAAAACTTGTTCTGTACGAACAAGTTTTTCGTTACATTAGTTTTCGACGAATTTTTAAAAAAAGAGCATATTCTAAATTCGACTGTGTTTTTTTTTAATGTGGATGATCTTCTCCCACCGAAATGTTTTCTCCGCTATTTGTAAACTGTTTTTTTTTCATGTATCTTCTTTGTTACGATTTTTTCTTGATATCATTATGTGGCCTTAGCTTTTTGACTCAATACCTCTCGCATGGCGAATTCGTTGTGTTTTGTCACAACCATGGGTCGGAATTAGGTAGAGTTATGTACTTATGCAGCGAAAGAATAAACAAGAATAACATAGCGATAGGTAACAAAAAAAAACCGCTACAGAGTAAGTAAGAAAAATAAAACTGCAAGTGGAGGAAATCGATTGACAAATAGAAATTTAAATTCGAATTTAGAACCTCCTTCTTCTAATGAAATCGGTTAAAAGTGTATTGACGAGTTTGGTTTAAAAACCACCTTGTCAGTATCAACCCTTATTTTTCAGCCATATTCTTAATAAAAGTGGATATTGTGGTATCATTTTAGAAAGCTAATGAGACAGCAGTGTTTTTGCTGCAATCTGCACATCTAGTACCGTACACTTATTTTGAGAAATTTGGCCTGAAAGACAAGGGTAGCCCCCAAAAAAAAACAATATTTGAACTTTACAGCTATTTATTTCCCAAGGCTTGAGTAATTTATCAAATGTACTGGCTTTAATAGAATGAGTCCTTCGTAAGCTATCGAAAAAGTATCACTTTAGCGTCCTAAACGTCGTAAAATTCTTACAATAACCAGTTTATGACGCGGAGGTGGAATATTTTTGAAAAATATTAAAAGTCTAATAACTCAAAAATGGTAAGGATTAGGGTAGGGGTTCCCATAGTAAAATCAGTCAAGAATGATGTCTACTTTAACCCCATAAAGGGAATAGGTCGACTTAACCAGTAACCCTGTATATATAAAAAATAAAAACATAACAAAATTATTTAAAAAAATAACTCTACTACTGCCTAAAACACCATAAAAAATAAATTGTAAAACAAGTGATGAATTAATAATATAAAGTAGATACTTATCACAATATTTTTATATGGTTCAGTAAAATAAATATTTAAAAAGCATAATTATAAATTAGGATATCAAGTTCTTTTTTAAACTATTTCTACAAAAGAAGGTTACTACTAAAAAAAACTGCAGAAAATGACTAGGAGGTAGACCTCTGCCTAACCCTTCGGGGATCCAAGTCGTGATTGTTATATCACTAAACTGACTAAACTCCCACTAGCAGACTCAAAATTTCACTATGACATGACAATTGGTCGCGGGACTTATACCATCCTCCCGTCCTGCCCGGGGCGGGAGGACTCATTTGAAGATTTTAACACGATAAAAAAAAATGGCAAGATAATTTTTAACAAGCAATTGCTTCAGACAAGTGTTCTGAATTTAAACGTCCGAAAAATTACAACTATTCAACCATTTACGTCGTAAAACATTGCGTAATACAACTATTGAAAGTGTACACAAGTCTGTACACAATTACATTGCAAATAAGAACTAAATTCAATTTTTGTCACTATTTGCAATAACATCTCGAAATACGATCTAGAACATTGTACCGTATTCGGCCATGGTAGTCACATGGGGATGTAGCTCAGTGGTAGAGCGTTCGCTTTGCATGTGAAAGGCCCCGGGTTCGATCCCCGGCATCTCCAAAAATACTTTTTATAGATTTATGAACTAACATTGAAGTAAATAGTTTTTGTATAACAATGCCCATTTTTGATACTTTTTTTTTTGTGAATTATTTTTAAATATCCATTTTTGTTCTCTTTCGATCGGTAGTAATTTAATTATTTGTATTCTTTTTTAGTCGTATAGGTGCCCACACAAACTATTATTGCCTGTTTGCGACAAAAATGTTAATTACTAATAAAACACCATTGCTCTAAACGGCGTTGAAGCTCGTTTTAATAGATTTTTATACGATGTGCGATATGACGCATGGTATTTGTTTTAAAAATAAGAAAACCAAATAAAAAAACAATGTCACATTCTTTTGTATTTGTCTGAGTAGTACAATAAAGTAACAAAATTAAATACAGCTAAAAAAACTCCTTTGTCGTCAATAAAAGCGAAAAAAAAAGGCCTGCAATCGAATTCAAGGGATAATTTTGTAATCAAATAATGTGACGTGTCAACCGATTTATTGTTTACACTGAAAATAATTTAATAATCAATACAATAAAATTGTATTCGCAATTCATTTGAAACAAGTGATTTTAGATATTCAAAAAATACACTGTTAAAATTATGTTTCATAATTGTCAGAGTGAATAATAATATTTAACTTTTCTTAAAAGGAATGGAAACTTCATCGATACTACTCGCAAATCGATTACAATTAAGATTATATACATCGAATTTTCTCGATTCATTTACTTTTGAACACGACTCGAAGACATTACGAGCTTATACGCGCTAATCTAGCAAACTCTAGGTATACAATGAACACATTGTAATTTGGGAATTACCTACAATATTTACGTTTAGAATCTCCTTTTTACTTATTTTTTTTTTCTCGTTAAATTATAAGCTCTGGTCAAACCGAGGCGTATCCCGCATGGAATAGTTGACAGGTCAAGTTATAAGCACTGGCTGGAATCATTATCGCTTCGGTTTTTTTGTCGAACAAATTAGAGAACGGTTGATCTAGAGGCGATGTTGATGCCTTGTAGTACTTATAACTTATGTGTTGATCTAATTCATCGGGAAAAGTAAAACGAATTTATAATATAAAGTCATGATTTAATTAGTTAGCTTGTAATTCGAGTTTTTAAGGTCAACGTAAAATTCATTGGCCTTATGAAGACACATTACAAGTAGATCGAAAAAATCGGTAAGAGCATATTTCCCGTTACGATATCGCGCGGATTTCGCCGCAGTTTGACCAGAGTTTAAGGGAAACGTTCCTTATGATCGTCTATATACACGCAGGTTAAACTGTTTAAGCAGACCATTGAAGCTTTTACCAATTTTACAATATTTAAAATTTTAAGTTTACCTGGGCGTACACAGCTAAGACTGATAGAACGTACGTAATCAATAGTTAATAAAAATCAAAATAAAATATTAATTAATGCTAAGATTTCTATCAGTCTCGGAATACTGACTAAAATACAGTTTCTGAATGCTTTGATTTTCTTTTGAAACCCCAATACTGACGGTACAAATAAATATGCATCGCTCTTTTTTTAGGAAACATTGCAAATTGTACTGAAAGAAGCATATCAGAAATCTTATTTTAGTCATCCTAAAACAAATAGGATAAGGCTACATTTCCTTAAAAATACTCTAAATTTTTTAGCCACTGATGTAGACATTCGAATTGAGCCATCTCTCGCAGGCTTCAATATTCTTAAAACTACAATAATTACGTAAATATTAGCCATCTATAAATGCCTACACTTCACGGGCTAATGATTTTGAACACCAATACTTATATCACTCCTGGTCAGAGAATTTACATTATTTTTAGATTTTGTAACTTACTCTTTTTACATTATTAATTTAAGAAAAAGAAAAGGTCGTAAGCAGGAATGTGATTTGAGTAATATTGTGTCAAGAGTACGACGACAAAGACTGGAGAACTAACACATCAGTCGACAACTCTGAGCAGACGTCGGCTGCCGGGCGAGCTCCACATGGCGGTCATCGCACGTTCGCGGAACATTCATATATCTTCACGACGACAAACGGTCGAGCACCAACACCACCCTCACACTAGCCACAGCTTCAAAGTTGTCGAAACACATCAGATACACGCTAAACGGCAACTATTACGACGAGAATCCTTTAAGAGATTAGCTTCGGAAGCTTTCACTCGAGTCCATCGACGGTCGGCCACCGGCTCTAGAGATAGGCCGGGTCCACACTATGCAACACGATCAGCAGGCCGGGCCGGGCCCGGGCGCAGGCGGGGCAGACGACGTGCAGTTCTCGTTCAGGTCGGTGGCGCGCTTGCGGCGGGGGCTAGGCGCGCGGGGCGGCGGCCGGGACCGGGCTGGCCGGGCCGGCCGGGCGGGCCAAGCAGCCCGGGCCGGCCAGGCCGGGCGCGCCGGCCAGGCAGGCCGCGCTGCCGGCGTGCTCCAGCGACGTGACGGACGGCAGGGAGGGCCGCTCCGACGGGGCCGGCGACGGCGCGTCCACATCATTCTGCAACGATCCAACGCGCTCAGCTGTGGCGCCGGCTACAACACCACGGGGCCGCGGGCGGGACGGGAGGGACGGGGAGGGGGGGAGACGGGGGGCACCGTTACTCACTCGCATACCGTGACCCTCGCAGACGACGGTCCACTGTCATTCTCCGACTTAACGTCATCGTAGATCACGTGGAAGTGAGCAAAGGGAGTATTTCTAACAGAATCAAATCAGTAATACTGTTTTAAAGATAAGGTTATGAGAATTTTCTATCTTGTTACGAAGAAAAGTCTCACTCAGTCTTACCGGATTGATTCTGTAACTCCTTTTGGTTACTTCTCCGTGACCATTACTTGAGACAGTCGACAGACATCTGAGAAGTGTCACGCGGTCACTAAATTACTGTGCTGCTGATAGTACTGATGAACTAAACGTTACTATGGAAACAAAAAGTCGTGTCAACAAATATATTTGCAATAAACTGCTTTACATTTTGGACTAGAATTACTTTCTTATTCTTATAGTACTTGATCGTTTTAGTTGCGAAGGCCAGTGATGTTTTTTTATGTTAATATCTGTCAAACTGATTCTAAAACTGATCTTCTATGGATCTGATTAAATGGATATTGAAGCAGCATTTAAAGCCCTTGATTAATGACGTTAGCTGATCGATAATATTCTAAATCCATAAAAATCATTGAAATTTTTACTTTTGTTTCTCTATTATAAGAATCTCTACTAAGAAAATACTAAAAATTCTACATAATAAATAGAGGATGTTTATAAAATTCTACATAGAAAACAATGGATTTAAAATACGTGTAACAAATGGAAATAGACAGCACATTTAGAGCGAGCGATTGGTGCGTACAAGTGATTCCCACCTTATAACTGACAAATGACAAAGCGTGCCAAAGAGGTATCAAGCCAAGAAGTCCTAACAGCAGTTTATAGAACGTCATGACTTTTTTATGGATCATATTCAAAAATCATACGAACAAGGAAATATTTTGAGACAACACGACTTGTTTTAGACCAATGATTGACTAGGCTAGGTTTTATGTCTAATGTCCGGTTTTTCAAAGGCTTTTTAATACAAAAAAAAAACATACTTATTCAAAAATTGTGATTGGCCTACTAAAAAACTATAAGGGTTCCGTTTTTTTGCCATTTGGCTACGGTACCCTAAAAAGGATCGAACGAACCTTTTTACAGTAGCCGATTTCAGTTTTTTTTTTTATTTGAAATGGTTTTGCTCTTGACTCTAGTGTAGGTCCCAGTAACCAAAAATCAACCCAGAAACCTGTTCATTCTTAACTTTGAAGAGATTATTGTTTGCGTTTGGAAAAAGACGAAAATTGGACTTTTAGCCTTTCAGAAACCGGTTTTTTGTCTTATACTAAATATGATAATGTGTGTTACCTTGTTAATAAAGAGTTTCGTGTGTTAAAGAAAGCTAAAAGCATAATATGAAGTTAGAAAAGTAGGTTAGGCATGCAAGTGTGATGAAAAATAAGCATATAGCGAGATATAGAGAAATAATAATAAATATATAAGACTAGATACAACAAAAGGATTACTTATTTACCTAAATAGCCTATTATTACGTGGGCTTACGACTAAAATAAATATCTTAAATATTTGCCAAAATTATTTCTAGCGATGTTTTATGATAGAGATGTATCGACTAAAATAACAATATGAAAATAAATAAAAAATATCAGAACCTACTTGGCAATTACAACTTTTAAGGAAAACTAAATAAACCTACATACATACCAATCTAAAATATCGATAAAATTTTGCCTAAGGAGAAACATCGATACTTATAAAACTGGTAGTCACTACATCTCTAATATAACATGGTTTTTACAATGAGAATAACTTCGATAGCTCATAGCTTAATTTTCTAGGAATACTTTATTTACGGGGCTATTTTTATACTTCTACATAACAATAAACATACTAGGTATATAATAATTCAAATTTACGTACACATAAACTTACAAATACCTGTGGTTCGAGGACGAAACCTAGATGATAAAATTTTATATCAAAATGTTGAGCTTTCACTATTACCCAAGATACACGCCATCAAATATAAAAATCTACCTACTTAATAATATTTTAATAACAATTAAACATTTATACCTATTTGTATAAATATTAAGATCGAAAAATACCAACTTTTTATTATAAAAATAGTTTTCATATAAAAATCTAGGATAAACATCGGTTTCATGCGATTTTCTTCATATTTACATTAGAATCACGGGTGTTACTTTCCTTACAAGTCTACTCTAGAGTAAATACCTTGGATTAACACATACATAATAGCTATAACCATAATCCTCCTCACAATACAAAAATCTAGCGCTATTTCATCGCACATTACATACAAGTAGCACATATAAAACCTTCTAGCTCGTCAACTTTTTTAAAAACCGCTATTGTTTCATCTATATTGTCTATAGCATCCTGGAGGTTGGAACACTATGACCAACGAGGTTTATACACTATATCGGGACAGTCGGTCGTAGCCACACTATTTTGTACTTTGTTTCTTTCTCTTTTTTTCTACGCACTTACTGTGAGCGACGTTCTTACAACCCAAGTATGCTCTCCTGAGCGCACTTGTCACTTTGCCCTGACAATTCACAATCCGATATTTTAATAAAGATAACACCGACTTTAGACAAAAATAAATGCTTGAGAATAACTTCCTTTTAACTAAAATATAAAATGCAATGTATTTTTCTTTTAAAACGATAAATTGGACAGCACAAGAAAAGTCAGCCACTCAAAAGTAAGTCTGAGATTGCCAATGAGAATTAAATCAGAATATTGATCAGCGGTGCATTTCAAATTACGGAAATCAGTAAGAAAATTACAGAAGCTCAAGAGAATATTATAAAAAAGTTATGAGATATATTTTTATATGAGAAAAATCGTAAAATGATTGAAAATGATTATTCTTAGTGACTAGAGAAGAAAATTCATGCTTAACACAAAATATTCTCACCACGCTTATCCCAGGCTTTGCCTGCAATTACAACATGTCTTGACTAACAACCTAATAAACCTATTCACAATATGGCAGTGGAAATCCGACTTACATCTAAATTTAACTTAAAACTAAGATATATTAATAAATTATAATATTAATAAGATAAATAGGTATGCTTAAACAAAAATATGGAAGACAAAACAAAAAATATATACATATTACACATACATACAGAAATGAGAAACGACCAGATGTAGTCCCGAAATTATTTGATAGTTGTGTGAGGAAATGTACGTGATGTCCACATGTTTTTCTAATACGTTTTGATTGCAACGCAATTTGACCTTTATAGTGTAAACATTAAAATTTAAATACAATCTTAAAATCCAATAAGCGCAAATTCGACTTTTAAAAGAATTTGCGTAATATTCTAGACCTGTTTTACCGTCAAAGATTATCGAGAAGCGATAAAATCGAGATAGCTAGCGACTACAATCGAATTGCTTGTTTGACCGAGTCGTCACTGATGGTAAATTTAATAACTACATCCAACAGCATCAGCATCGAGTGTATTACATTAAGCCTCACTGTAAAACTTTTTTTCCAACAACAAACAGTCTGATTTTGTTTGATGTACGCTTCGTAAGCGGTTTTGTGAAAGATCCATTTACACTGAATGTATGCGTCTGTTTTGCTGACCCTGGACAACGTCAGCTGCGGCTACCTGTAACCCGTGGACCTGATCCCACTGGTGGGGTAGGCCTTGATAGGTTTAGTTTTGGGGGAGCTCCATCTTGGGCCTCATCTACACCTCTGAACGAGATTCTGGACGAGACTGAGGCCAACAGCAAAAAAATATATTTTTTAAATTAAGAACACTTTACGCTTAATCTTTTCCACGTTTCTTGAGCAAGACAATAGTCGATAGCTACTCGTTTTCTCTACGGTAGGACAGTCAAAGTTCTAAATTCAAAAAAACATGTGAACACCATAGTCACCAAAACGTAAACAGCGTGAGTATGAGCGATGTGAAAGCGAGTATGTAGTGTAGGATGCGCCTGAGTGCGACGCGGCGGGTAGTTACCTTGAGCGGCACCGGAGGGACTTCCAGGTGGTAACCTATGTCGCACAGGTTGCGGAGCAGCTCCACGCCTGGAACATGGGAATTTATGACTTAGTGCGACGGTATTTAAGGTTTGATTTGAACAACGTGAAGAGCTTCGTCAGTGGTTACGTGCGAAGTGAGTTCGACTAGTTTATATGCGAGTTACAGCTGTCGAATGAAGAGTCACCACCATTTTTAACCGACTTTTAAAATTTCAAAAGGAGGTTTATTATCACTTTGATGGAGACATTTTATGGTAGACAAAAAAAAATGGAGTAACTAGTCCAACTACATGTGACATGTACCAGTTTACCCTCCATGGAATCACGTACAATCGTAACCGTACCAGACCACACTAATTCGAGAATCCTGAATTTGTTTGTTTTACTGTACGTCGACATTAATATTTAAATTATCTATTTCTCATGTAAGTGAATTTTCTTATGGGAAATAAAGATATCTCAAACCCGAATCCACAGAGGCAAGACCCATTCCACAGCAACGCAATAATTATGGAAAGATTATGATACCAGCCGTGATTAAATGTTCAAATTGTCATTAAAAAATACCTTGGCCCCATGAGGAAGCCTTCATAATACAGTGTCTTGTAAAGAATTTGGACTTACCAGGATCTCTATTCCGTCCATATCTTGACTCCCAGGCGTCGAACAGTCGGTTGTAGTACCTTGGCCCCGCGAGGAAGCCGAGGTACTTGTGTGTTTCGTGTGTGGGGAATATCCTCTCCATATCTCCTGTCTGCGTCAACTCGTCCTCTGACTGAATGAGGTGGCGGACGTCGTCGGGTGTTAGTGTTGATAGGATGTCGCGGAGGTACTGTGGAGATTTAATATAGTATTTTGAAGAGACAATGAAAAACATAGTTGATGAGGATCATTTTAGTTTCGGCCAGATAAGTGTAAAATAAAGTTCGTTGACCCCCGGATACCAATATTTCAAAACTGTTCGAAAAATAATAAATAAAGTGTGTATTTAGGATCAATGCCCTTTATTCCAGACTTGTTTGAACATTATAATGACTTTAGACAGTCCCCAAAGGTCGCCCTTGGTCGACAAATGAATTTAGACAAATAGAAATTAAAGTGACGACTGTATCAGTGCTGAAGTTAAAACCAGATACGTTACTCTATGCAAATTCTACAATATCATTTACCTTTAATTTATGAAATATTTTTCAAAGCTGTCTTAGTATTAAAATTAGTCATCGAAGCACGAGTAAACGGTGCTAGTTTCCATGGCAAATGACTGGAAAATTAAATCGATACAACCAAAAACAATTTCAAGATCAAAGTACTTAGTTCTGTTTTCCTTGAATATTTTATAGAAGAAGCTTGCAGTTTTTTTTTTAAGATGAACTTACCATATCTCGATCGTCCATGTTTGTATAAATTATGTGTTTATCTCTTTCTTCTTTTGACAGGTACACTGTGTATAACCGGCTGTCATATGGCAACCCAGCCTGGAAACACAAAACGTCAACATTAACAAGACAGGTAGTACTTTGTGCACAATTTAGTAAATAAAAAACTATCATACGAAATTTAACTACACTGGACTTTGCGATGTCTATATTTCTGTAGTGCCTATGTTTTCTATAACCTTATTTTTAACCGACTTCAAAAAAAGGAGGAGGTTCTCAATTCGGTCGGTACGTTTTTTTTTTTTTTTATGTATCTACATCGATTACTCCGAGGTTTCTAGTCCGATTAGTGTGATTCTTTTTTTGTTCGATGCAGGATACTTGCAGTGTGGTCCCATAAAAATTTCATCAAATTTGGTTCAGTACTTTTTATTTTGTGAGCATTTTTATTAATTTAGCCTACTTGGATGACATGATGATCTTTACTTTTTGCGTGTTTGTTACGCGATTACTTCGCCAATTGTGGACCGATTTTCAAAATTGTTTTTTTGTTGTACTAGGGATCGTTCACCTCTGTTCAGCATTTTTTGAGATAGGGAATTTTATTGGAACTTTCTTTTATGTACACAACATGGGCGAGGTTAATACCGGTGCTACGGATTACAAAATTCTAGTGCACATGTAAGAAAATGATGTATTTGCCAAGAATTTGGGTTGAATATTAAAACTAAAAAGAGTAAAATAAAAAACTTTTTTCAAAAAAAATTTAACCGCCTTCAAAAAAAAACACAAAAAAGGGTTAAATAACCTTAGTTTTAATATTCAACCCAAATTCTTGGCAAATACATCATTTTCTTACATGTGCACTAGAATTTTGTAATCCGTAGCACCGGTATTATTATCGTGATAAAGTTATCAAATGAGTCCATCCACCCATGGTAGAGCGGGAAGGACTGCCAGACTCGTACTGTCTTGGATTTTAGACAGTACGGTGTGCTTCAATAGCACTTTACGTTACGGAAACACGGCAATTTTTGAGTCCCGCTACCATGTTTTCTATGAACTTAGACAACTTTAGAAACTTGTGTGAACTGCTAGCGACATACGCAACATAAAGGCCTATTGCATACCAAAAAAAAAGTCGTTTTATGTCATCGTCTTACTGAGTTGTCTTGTCGACAGCTGAAATACCGCAACTCAAGTGGTCCAAACAATTATGGGGTATCTACTGATATTATACAAAATACTTTCACAACGCTACTATAACATGGACAGTAAAATCACCAATTTCTTAGGACTCTGCTTGAGGGCGCTGTCGATATCTGTATGGCCTGGCACCTGGAACTGCGAGTTCTGTAAATTACTGACTGTCCTACAAGATACTGACTACTATGTTAGCTTTGGTCCATATATGCCAGATCTGAAATTCATACCTTTACATAGGTGATTTCATTGCTTTGTGGAACATGACAATAAAGCACACAGGCCGTTATAAAGATAATAATGTATAATACATGTAACCTAAAGAGTATTGATATACAAAGAGTACAGGGTTCACGACAGGCGCGGGGAGCAATGTTACGCGGGAAGATTTCAGTACGATTTCACTATCCCACTCGAAAATTGGTGGTACAGCCAAATTTTAAAGTTAAATTCAATGACAAATTACTGGGCACACGCTAAAAGGTAAGTTGTAGGTTGATAACTACCAATGTGTCTTAAAAATGAGCAATAGATATGTGTTTACATATAATATAATACCTAAAAAAACACAAACGTCTCATTTTTTTAATCTTTGGCACTAGGAATTTCTCCTGTATTGTGGGTGCGTTTACAAACATAGAAATTCACATACACAAACACCCAGACCCGAAACAACTACTTGTAGGTCAAAAGGTACAGGTAAGGTATGCACTGAAATAGAGGATAGACTCACCAGTTTCTGTGGTTTGTCCTTGGACAGCATCTCGAGGTTAGTTTTGACGGGCACCTGGAACTGAGCCAGGTTGAGTACCGTGGTCACCATGGGACCTTTCACGTGGATGTCCAGGGGAGACGCGCTGTGTAAGCTTGGGGATATGTTCACCTGTAAAAATGAATTAAATGCTTTAAGTATAGAGCGTATATTTGCAAGTCGTTGGATGACCAACAATCAACAAGTCGAGCTACACGATAACTGACAGAGTCAGTGACTGACTGACATGACTTAACCAATTTCAATGTCTGGACTTCAAAAGAGACGATGACCTCTGAGTTTTTTGTTTTTGGCTGTTTCTTCTCAAGAGTAGTCAGGTCCGAAACACCGACCCCGTGTAGTAAAGGTGTTTACTAAAAACTATTTGCAAAATAAATATCATTTATCATCATTTTTCAACTTTTCATTCTCTTAGTCATATAACGCGGTTTGGCGAGATGTACAGACGACGTCGCGACGTTCATGCTATTGCGGCAGGCATGGCTAACAAAACGATAGATTTATCACATTATTTTCTATAGGTATTTAAAAAATCCTCACCTCTAACAACCAAGGCTTGAGATCTTCATCCAACAGGACATCAATACCAAACAATTCATAACAGTTATATCTAGAAGTAATATTGGCTTTGGTCAACGAACTGATGCTCGCTTCTCCTGATATGATAGTTTTGATAACCAGGTCTTTCATAGCTTCCCATAACGCTTCTGTGTCTACCATTTTCTCGGTTTTTAAGTATTGAAATAGGGTTTGGAGTGTCCTGAAATAATTGGTTATAGTGTGAGCACTTTGGTTTTTTTTTGTGTAGAATCTTCAAAAGAATAGCACTCCTAGGGGGCAGTATAGAGTAGAGGGGACTAGCTAAAAACCGCCGTGTTCCTTCACATCAACTTTGCGTTCCAGGCCACCACCTTGCTTCACCAGTACCGCGAGCCTGGCAGGCGTTTGATAACCCCGACGCAAAAAAGAGGTATTTAAGTTTGACAGCTATGTGACATCAAAGTTCTTAAACGGGTGAACCAATTTGAATAGTTGTAAGGCATATTTTCTCAAAATACATTCAGCCTTTTCAAGGTAATTTGGTATTAGCTCTTGTTATGTGATGGTGTTTAATAAAAAAATATGCTGTTAAATATAGTGGTCATTATTAACCTTACCATTTATGTCCCTCGCAAGCTGCGAAGTCTTCATTTGGCGTGTAGTTCTTAGATAGTCTATTGATTGAGTAATTTGTTAGGTGCATATACCTATCGTTTAAAAATGCTAGCTCGTCGTTGTACTTAACTGAAATTAAAGAAATGAGCGTATGTAGAATGGCTTCATTGACTGCAGAAATAAATAAGAAATATAGAATTATAGAATAGAATTATAGAAATTCAAAACTTAACACTAAAGTTTTCACTTGTAATTTCAGGCAATTCCTATAATACATGTCACACTTCATCATCTCATTTATGCTAAGAACGGTGCAACTGACGCCCAAAATTAGTCATCATCAGCCTATAAATGTTCCCATTGCTGGGACACAGGCCTCCTATCTGAGAGAGGGAGAGTGCCACAATAAGCCACGCGGGCCCAGTGCGGGTTGGTAGATGTCACATGTCTTCGTATCCAAAATTAGTATTCTATCTTAATTTTTCTGATTGGACATCTTTAAGACTTGGATACGCACTTCGGTAGTTGATTGGTTACAGAAAAAGATCATGATCAAGAACGCAACCGAGATTTATTATTAATTTCCAGGGTTAATGTGACAAATTCGGTGAAACAACCTCTTCTGCATTGATAAGATTGTTGTCAATAGTCATAAAATAAATTTAATAATTACCTGAAGCAAATCTCGCCAACCCATCCTTATACAAATATATCCTGAGCGGATGCACCGACGTGACCAGCACATACAATCTGAGATCAAACTTGTTGCCGTTGATGAGGTAAGGTTTGGACACGTATCGCTGGACTACTACCGGTCTCTTCTTGGGAATTTGGGTCCATTTGGAGACTACTTTGATGCCTGTACCGCGGGCTGATGCTGGCTGAAATTTTTGGAAGGTTTTATTAATACTGGGGTAAGATTTATCTATACTGATGACCATTTTGATGTTTGTTTACTAAATATTAAAATAATCAAAACGCTAAAAATAGCCGAATTTAGACATTACTCCAAGCCCAATATCTAGTGGCATAAGGCTTATTTTCCTCTACATTTCAAGCACCGATATTCCCCATTTTCGACAATATTCGAGTACCATCATCATGCACTCAACAAACATGATATTGTCCTTGATATTCATAAAGGAAGGGTACGTTACTGAAAATTATTTATATTTATGCACCCCTCTTTTATGTAGTCTAGACATACGTAAAACTTTTGCACGCACGTAGGTATCCCAAATAAAACCGCGTCATTGACTTCCGAATATCGTCATAAAACTGTCTTTAATATCGACATACTCGTAAGTGTTGAGTTTTAAATCCAATGCCAATGTCGAGTTCAACATTTTTTGGGGTTGATTGACCTTCTGCATGTTTTGTGGTTTATTTTTACTTAGCAGAATAAAACACGTGTGCAATTACTAGTCAATTTAATTATAATTATTGCCATAGTCTTGTGTCGGCAATGAATAGATTAAGGATAACCATTCCAATCGATTTTTGGAAAGAGATTACAGGCTAGTTTCGGTTTCATAGAGCGTCATCTTTGTCGCACGAATCCCTAGCCTCCCACAACGAACAAAGAAGCAGCGACAAACATGGCAAAGTAGTGTTTAAAGGTTGATTTGTATTTTATTTAATGTTATCCCACTCTAATAAGTACACTTATAGCCTGTACTAGAACAACTACTTGTAGGTCATAAAATTTATTATCTGTGCAGGGATCGAACCTGCGGTAATGCAGCAGCCAATGCGTCAACCATGCCATCAAAACATTAATCGCCAGTAATTAGAAAATGTATTAAAAGTTAAATACATACCGGTTTAATAATCCACCTTTCATTATTAGCCGCATACTTTTCCCAGTCATGTTTCAGCAACTTAATATCATGTGGCAACACATAAGTCTTGGGCATAATACCAAACTCACTGAGACCATACTTATTGACAAGTTTCTGTAAATTTCTCCACAATCGATCCTTCCTACCAATTTGAAATGTTCCTGGGAAATGGTTCATTTTCTGTCCGTCTTTGATCGCTCTGAACATTATTGATTTCATGTGTTTGCCCCATATGCCAATCCATTCTATTGTTTCTGGAAACAGAGAGTAGATGTCTGGTGTAGAGGTTTAGGTAGAACTGTCTGTTGTGTAGAATTGTTTTAAAATGTAATAAGTGGTAGGAGATAATATTAAACTGATCTACTGTTAAAATAATGCATTTGTCTTACAAACACTCCACAGTAAACAGTTCTGAAGCCTTAAACAGCTGAATTAGTTAATGATACAATTATTTCGTTCAGCTAAATTCAAAATTAAATAAATCAAAACTGCCACACTGGATGGATGGATTTTTGTTTCTCTTTCACGCAAAAACTACTGAACGGATTTGGATGCAATTTGGTACACAGATAGTTTATAACTTAAATTAACACATATGATAGTTTTTATCCAGAATTTATATTCCCGTGGGATAATTTTCGAGTTGTAACGAGTGAAACCGCTGGCAGAACCTAGTAAAGAAATATACGTCAATATATCTACAAAAGAAAAGGCCATACCTTCTTGTGGACACTCCGCAGTATCACATTCACTCTTCACCAACCGAAAGCCAGAGTTGGTCAACGTTTTCTTGACAACTATTGGCGTAATGGTGGTCAGTTTCCATTTCAAATGCTTCTGAATTGGCAAAGGTATTTTGAGGCAAGGACTCTCTTCGTGGCCTATGAACTTGAGGTAGGGAGGGACGCGAGGGAAGAGGGAGGCGCGGAGGCAACTTGACACTGACTCTGGTAGATGGAGTGGCGATTCTGAAAATGAGAAGTTGTGTTTTAGATGGTTGGTGAGTAGAAAATCTGGGCCAAATGCGAAGTAATGAAAAATCTGAACAAAGATCCTGTCTAAAAGGGTTTGTATTTACGTTTACACTTTAAAAAAAAGAAAAATACAATGGGCTTGTCTAATGATAAAATCTAAGCAGTCAGTTCGATTATCAAAAACAAATGAAAAAATACGGGCCTTTTCAGTATTAAAATTTGATACTCATAACTAGTATATTTACTAAATAAATTAGATCTAAAAAAAATAATGAATTAACTAAAAAAAATATAAAAAGAGGTAAAAGTTCAAATAAAGGGTCTATCAAAATACGGAATGCGAAACCAGTAAACCTTATAATAAAAAGGTACATAACTTATCTAAATCTACCAAATATGACATAGTTTTCGAATATTCCAATAAAAATATGGGTAGAATATTTTTATTAGGTATGAAATTAGGCAAAAAACGTCGTACGCCGACCGTGCAAGCTTTTGCAATCCGAAAATAAAATCGAGAGAAAGTATGTGTCATCCAAAAGTAATTACAGTGTAGAAGTGAAAGAAAATAGGTGAACAAACAATAGAGTGACAAAAGACTGAACTAGTGCCAAAGATTTAATTCAAAAAAATATCCGCATACTACGCATAATGTTTACATCTACGTGAGACCGAAACTACATCATTATTGCCCGTGTTCATAAACGCTAAGAGACACTTAAATGGATGTTTAATTTGCCGCCTCTGGGAATCCGATAGGTTTCTTGGCTTTGGATATCTGTATTGAATGTACAGGGTAAGTTACAGGTTAAGCCGACTTAGATCCAAGGTAGTTATAATATGGGTCACTTGACTGTTTAAACAGGTAACCGTGATCCTGGGCTATTAAAGGAACACCGTGGATTTAGTCAGTACGAGTCTGAGAGTCACTTCCGCTCCTAAATCATTACATTGCCATTATACATATTGCTATGTATAAAAAGGGGGTTATCATTTACATAATTACAAATTGACTTGACTTTGGAATCTCCCTCTGAAAGTTTTGGTTTTTTTGAATTTTTTTATTTTTTTAATAATTATATCGACTCATGTTGCCAGATAAGAGTTGATTGAGTGATGAGATGTCGACTAACAGAAGCAAACATAATAAACAGACCCCAAATTATTCGGAATAACGGCAGGCAAATGATGATGATAATAACAACATCAAGGCATTCAATTTAGGTGTCGCTTAGTGCAGAACATGGGCAAATACAAAAGGAAAAAAAAACGCAAAAGACACATCAACAAGTTCCAAAAAAACTCCCATTAAAGTCACGTAACTTTAATTGAACTTGACAAAGTTACGTCCCCTCAATTGAAGTTATTACGAAATGGCGTGTCTTTCAGTGGCGTAGCTTGGTCGGGCGAAGCGGACCCTAGCCCTGGACTCGCACATGAGGGGGCCTCGCGCCCAGAGAAAATTATTAAATAAATCTTGGCGTTGATGATCACATTTAGGTTTAGCGCTTCCGCTAATCGCGCGTGGCCTTAATGCATGATGACTTGGCAGCTTGGCTAAGTTTTATTTCTAATCAGGACTCTTACAGGAGTCAAAGAGGCTTCGCAAAGCTGATGTCGCTGACAATCACATTGGTTTTAATAATAATCACTTGGAAAAAGCACAAGTCATCTTACACAAAAAGGGGGCCTCGCACGATATATTTTAGTGACCACCTTTTTTTTAAACCCTTTTATTTCAGTACTCAACTCGAAGGGTTTATAAAAATAAAATATCTACTTGAAATTCATTCTCAAAGAAAAGGGCCTCACAGACGCGAGCTGCCCCTCCCAGACTCTCACTACGCCACTGGTGTCTTTTCATACAAAATTCTATCGATTTAGTAACACGATTTAAATTCTGAACTAGTGAGTTAGCTTGCCTTTGCGTGACGGTACGTATTTGAACGGATTTGTCGTGTGCAAAGTTGTCAGAAACAGTTGGTCCTTGCTCATTTTGTCTGCAAACAATGTTAGAATGTATTTAAGGGTGAATTGTGGTTGAATGGCAATAATAGTGTTGTTCTAGAAATGGTACAAGGTTTTCTGAATTGGGCCTTTTTTTCTGTGTTTTGGTTGATGTTAACATGTTGAAGTGATGGGTAAAGTTATTTATATGTGGCGTGCTATTGTACAGCTCTATTACTTTGTAAGGACACAGCCCTGAGCGCAGCCACGAAATCATAGCCCCAATACATTATCAACTTTATTCTTGGATTATATAGTTAAAAATCCACTAAAGTCAACCTGTAGTTTCAACGCCGCGTAAGCTCCGCGTTCCTATAGAATAGCACTGCAGGGCTGCATCATTTGAAACGATTTGGCAAGACAGGTACCGGCTATAAATATTGAACATCTTCGTTAGAAAAACAGGTAATATACTAGTCTCATCTTTGTAGAGCGGTGTCTCTGTCGCACAAAGCACTAACCTACCGCCTACTGGTGGTCTACCCCAGCGGCACCACATACGTGTAACCTGCGGTTTCGGCCAAGCAATCCCACTGGCAGCCGTCAGCCTTACTAAGATCCATCTGAATCTGGCGCCAAATATTTTTTACTGTATTCCGTCGATGCGCAGGAGTCCCAGTTCCTTCTAGCTGAGCTCACACCATCTTGGGTCTCATTTTTGGTTCTGGGATTGTTTGACGATGAACCACCGACAAACTCCACATACGAAGTGTATGACAGAGATAACTGCGAAGCGAAAACTAGCTGAATATTTCTCTTTCTAAAGATCGATATGCCAAATTCCGGTACCTGCTAAATCTGACGGACATGGTGTTATTCAAAACACGTAAAACGACAAAACAGGGTGTTTGGACTATTACAGACCGCGTATACGTCTTTTGTGAGCATTCTATCACTCCAAAAAAACACGTAACGCCTTTCAACGCCTAACAACATATGTGCGTGCTATGAAATCGTAAAATACTGTGATCTCTTGCAATTTAGTGCTTCGATAATACTCAAGAATGTCATTGAATTACAATGAGATTTTGCTGGTGCTTATCCAACTTACTTTTGAATAACTTTGTTCTTGATATCTGCGAGTAACGTATTCGTGAATCTTATTATCGTTCGTAGTATAACCTACAACTTAATAAGTCACTTCAATTTGAACATTGTTTTATTTAGTTCAATTTGAGTTTTAAAGCTTTGGAAAAGGGTTCAAAATGAAGTGATTACTTCTCATCTTTATAGTATCTTCGTAATCCCAGTTTATTTCAAAGGAGAAATCCGACCTTCTTTCCCATGCTCAATAATTCAAGCCTGCATCTCGCCCTGCGTTAAGCTGTGTATATTTTTTACTTGGGGTACAGTGCAGAACAGATTTCTTAATTTCATTAACAGACGTTTTTAAATGTCCTGCCAGGCATTACTTACTGTTACGAAATAGGTCTATCTCAAAGCAGAAACCGTTATTTCATAAGGGAACTGCGTTTGCAAATTTTACATTTCCTTAGTCGTGATTAGCGTTGTCAGGGGTCTGGATAAAACCGGACACGGTCAGAGTTTGTATTTGTGTGTCCGGCCAAATAAGACCGTGTCCGGCCTGTCCGTGTTTTGTTGATCTTTGGGTTGTTTCGTTATACCAAAATTTGCTTTCATTTAAAAAAATTGGTGGCGTTATATTAGCACTAAAAAATAAAACGTCCGACGTGTCCGTTTTGTCCGACGATCTGGCAACCCTGCTCGTTATAGTACTGATTATTCTATCTCTGTTAATGACTGTGCCACCGTGAAATTCAACCACAAAACCAAACTAAAACAACCAACTTACTTATCAACTCACCTTTTGAAAGAGCATTCTTCGGCGTAACAACCGTCCCATTCAGTTTAGTGGACAATTTGGTGACCAGCACGAGATTTTCTTCCTCTTTCTCTTTTTTCTTCTCCGTGGAAGGGAGAGCCGGTTTGTCCAGCTTCTCCATCTCCGCTATAGCTGCATCTGTTTCCATTTGCCAGTAGTCTAATGTGTCTGGTGATGGTGATCTGCTGTTTGCACTGAGGATGATAAAAAGTCCATTAGACATTGTGGCAGTATATTACTCAACTAATCTCGTTTGTCATCACCACTGCTCTCAAAATGGTGAAGGAAAACGTAAGAAAATCGGCATGTTCAAGAAAAAAATTCGAAGTCATATGGCCAACTACCTCTCAAAGAAAGGAGACAACTCAGCATAATGCCAATTTTGTTTATAATGCTTGCTATATAAATATGGTACTGCAATATACATTTGCTGCTAATGATTGACATGTATTTGTTCAGGCACGCCAAGTTAACATGACCCCTTGTTAACTTGGCGTATCTTGGTGAGACCTATGGCTGGTCCTTGTTCAAGAATGATTTCCAGTCTCCACCATCCCATCCAAAGTCAAATCCGAAACAAGCCCGTTCAAACCATGATAATGATTCCCAGTCAAAAATCTTCCGTGAAGAAAACTTTACAATGATGTTAGTGATAGTACATAACGAGCAGTCTAGCGCAAAACTGTAAAATGTGTACTCGTTAAGGTAGCTCGTGAATAGGCTTTGAAAAGGAAAATATCCTGAAAGTAGGCTATTAACCCGATGGGAGGATGTCGCAGTGCGCATTGCGGGGAACTAGGTGAAATACGGTACAAAATGGCGAGGAAGGACTTTAATTTTTAATGAGTTTTGAGCTGTAATTATGCTGTCTTTGATTCGGATGGCAACTACGGTGGTTTCGTGTTTATTTATTTACGAACCGTCCTTGCTTTGCATAGTACTTACGACTTGATAAAACATTGAAATTTCTGTGTTTAGAATTCATTTAAATGTTTTATTCACCCTTGTAGGAGAATTTTTTGGTGAATTTTAAATCTGTTGCGAAATCCAGAAAAACATCGCGGTTACACGTCACATAGACTTTCATCTACACTAATATTGTAAAGTAAAAATATTTGTATTATTTTTTAAGAAAAACTTAAAATGAAAAGCTCTGGAATTTGCACCATATTTTGTTTTTCATTTTATCCAGTTAACGTCGAAATAACTTCGCGTAGATTAGATATGATTCTCTTTGAAACGTGACCATATCTTTTGCTCATAGTCTGAAATACATCAATTTTATGTAAACCATGCATATTTTCTTTGTTGCTATGACAATATAAAAACACAAATTCTCGCAAATTTAAATTTCAGTAACAACTACTTTTCAATTCAAGGATTTTGAACAGAAAATCTGGTCTCACCGGTAAAACAAAATCTTTTGAAACAAATAATAAATTGCTGGTGACATTTGTGTATTTTTGTACGACCAGTGGTGGATTTCTGTGAAATCTACGTTTATATTCAAGTTAGAATAAATATAGTTTTCAAATATGAAGAACTGGACTCTAGTAGGCCTTAATCTGCACTACTACAAATATTGAGATCATACTTTATGAATTGTTAGAACAGTTAAACAAAGTTCCAGAAAACAAATACTGCGTGTTTGACAAATTAGGGATATGAGTCAATTTCACGGTCGCGGGACTGTCTCATCAGGTAACCCTGGAACTTATAGAGCTATTGAAGAATCACCGTGGATTTTAGTCCGTACAAATCCCATCCTGAATGGAAGGACTCGTTTGATGATTTAACCACGACAAAAAACAAGATGGGTCAAATGAAACTGAGAACGATCACAACAACTAAACTGCGTTCAGGAGCTGTCAATGTCATCATTGGTATGTCATATTAGTATTTACAGATTTTTCCATCAATATTTAAAACAAAAGAAATCGCTTCCTACCTGAAAAATAACAATAACACAACAAAAACTCACTCTTCAGTATCCAGTACAAGGGCGTTGCTATCGGTCTTGGTTCCAGTCTTCATCTTGACAATGCTTGACTTCTTGAGCTTCTTCTTAGTCCTAACTTTCTTGGCTACCGGTCCGACAGTCCCCGAACTCACTGGGAGGGCCGAACTGACCGGGAGGGCCGGGCTCACCGCTGGGCAGGTGGGCGTTGGTGTGTCTTGGCGAGGCTATACGGAAACAAATGATGTTTTAAACATTTTGGAGCTGTTGAAGTGTTAATGGGTTGTTTGAGTACTGTGATCCACTTTCGGATAGCGTTTCTGCACGCAATCTAAAATTATGGGCGAGTTTACACGAGTTCTTTATTTGTAAAGTTGGCGTTTAAGAGTCACGGAGGAAGTTAATTATTTTGATAATTTAGGTCAGGTCCTTTCAGTCTAAAATATAGACTTTTCTGAGATATGCAGTATAACAAAAATAAACAGTAAGTGAAGATTTTTGAAGACTCGATCGCTCCCTTATAGGGTAAACGCTTATACATCATTGCGAAAGATCGTCAGTTTCATTGACGGGAGATTTCATCGAGTACAACGACTAGTGTTTACGAAATAATAGAGAAAATTTAAAAGAGGTCGAAGGTCAGTATGAAAATGATGATTGTAAATTATTAACCCCGTGGTAATAATATGTTTGAATAATCAATTCAATCTAAGATAATACAGACGTTTCGCGACGAAATAATTCCGATTTACAATTCTCTCCAACAATTAAATTCTAAGACATTATCTGCCTCAATTCTTGAAATAATTATGCATGAAAATGAGCCAAATGCTTCGAATAAAACGAACATTTCACAAGTTCTACGCATCGCAAACGTCTGTAAGCCCAAATATTTTGCGTAGATATACAGATAGTATGTAATTGGGCAATACAATAAAATATTCTACAAGGAAGAATACAGAAATGTGTTAAAATATTTAAGTTTAGCATCTGGCGGGTGGGAATCAGGCCTTTACTCCGGCTTAAAGAATAACAAAGCAAGCAGTGGGTCAAGGTTTTAAGAAATATTTTTGCTCTAGAACAGTCATGTAGCAGTCTGTGTAAGTGGATTTAAGAATAGCTAAGTCTTCTGTGTGTTAGCTTAGAGTTTCAAAAGCCTTGCATTGAGGCCGCGGAAAAAAAGGTCAGATTATTTAAAGCTGCATGGAAAATGCGCGGGAAAAAGGGCGGGAATATTCTTGAATTTCTAGTATTTATTTAATCTGAGTTAAAAACTGTTTTTTTAAACCGCATATTCTCACAGAAAACGTAGCGTATAACGCTTATAAGCGTTCGCCAACTTTACTAAGTATAAGCGTATTTTGGTAAATTCGTATCAACATACTTCGATCTCACTTTTAAAGTTCCGTTTATGGAAAAATTTGGTTAGTCTACTGTTGGAAAACAGGACAGGACACACTAAAGGGTGTTCGGCAGATGTGTACCAAACGCACATTTCGCCAGTCATGTTTCAATCCCATATAAAATAATAATGCTACTTGATTAATGGTGTTATATTTTGAAGTGTTTTTTAGAAACAACACTTCAGGAAATTAAATAATAAACGACCTTTCTATGTAATTTTCTAAAGTGTTGTTTGTTGATTCATAGCACTTTAATGGGTAAAGTTTTGATTAACAGAAAGCACGTTTTCGTACATCGTGTAGTGCGTTATACGAAACGGAAAGGTTAATGATGCGATTTATAAATTACAAGACAGATTTATTAAGAGATGTTATGATAGTAAATATCAGCAACATAAATTAGGATAACTCATAGAATTAGGTCGACAGAAATAAGTAGAGGAATTTAGAGATTTACCGGCACCAACACACTCCAGTACTTTCGCAAAACGTTTTGGCAACCATCACTGGTATCTTAGCAAAACCACACTTATTGTTACTTCTTCAACGTTGAAAAAAAACGGATCGCTTTCAAATATAACTGAACAAAACATGTCAAGGCTGACAATACAAAGGTTAACTTTTTAACTGAAACACCTGAATCCATCACATATTCGAAACTGACATTTTCTTTTACACTTTCTGTTATAATTAACCACTAATTGACTAATTAATATGCACAAATTGACAGGAGATGGAAACGGCACGGTAGTAACAGTGATAATGCATCGTATTGACATTTTGTACACTTCTGGCTTGTGGCCAGGTCGAGTGAACCGATGCCACAATAAAATCTAAAGTGTACAGAATTAAACAGACAATAGAACAGGACTAGACGAGATGTAACCAGTAATCATTACAGATATCACACCTACGCGACAACGCGACGACATTTTAAAACTTAATAATAAATTAAAACAATTGATTTTATGATTTTGACACGTCCATAAACCGCTTCCATGGTGTTTATTGACGCGTATTATAAACATAAGTCAAATTTTTTATCAGCTCTTACATGTAAACCAGTGATCAACATTATTCTTCGAGCGTTCGCCAAGTTCTGTCGAAAATCGCGCCAAAAACAACAGACAAACGGGCGCCACCGTCAAGCCTTGAGGATCAATAACTAATTGAAAACTTTTTAACATTACTTTCATATTTCGTGAATGAAAAAGTTTCAGTGTGCGTGTTGTTTGGTGACATTATGTGTTGACAGCCATATTGATTTTCCTTTCATCATAATGGTTTTTCGCGGCGATACACTACTAAATTATGAACACCGGGCGACTGATGTTTTAATGTTCGAATAAACTGGTAATGTAAACAATATTTTTAGAAATATTTTCACTACATTTCACGACTTACATTATGAGAAAACTTCTTCCAAACTTTTCCTAAGAAACCCATGCCTACTCTCCAAGATATACGCGCGTCTTGAACGGAACCACGTCACTGACTAGCCGCTGCGATCCCGTCATAACTTCAATGCACGACTCACTGTTAGTAGCTGGCCACTTCTTGCATAACCTACACCCCTACGTCACATTAATAAAAAGAAAAATCTTCGTCATTTAACCGAGAATATCTTTCGTAAAAGAATTCCACCTCTTCCGTGAAGTCTGTGAAATGTAAACAATCTTTTTTTTCTCTAGTGATGTAAACCGTCTGGTCGTAAACTTTTTTACAGTCGCCACCTTCGTAAATTATGATATTTGATTTTATTGTGTTTTACATGATTGAAATGATAAAGAGGACAGTTATGATTTTGTGGTGTTTTATGAATGCGTGCGATGTGTAAAGTTTTGGTTTATTTTACAAGGATATTAATTTGTATGGTATTGTAAACAAAGTTTCAGACCGTATGATACGGAAGCAAACACGCTACTGGAAAGCCACGTGTTTTGTAAAACAGCTCAGAAATAAAGATCGTTTCAAATGTTTTTCACCGTAGCTTCGAAAAGTTCACGATTAAATTCACGGATCCACATATCGCGTGCAACCAGACATAACAAAAACGTCTAACTCGCGAAATTATCTTCGAAAAGCACTCCTTTGACACATTTCCAAGACTTATTCAGATTTAACACATTTAATACAAAGCACGTGGTTTAGTAGCAACACCTATACTCCTATACCACGGAGGAATTTGAGCATGAGTCATGGAGGTAAAATAAACAAGCGAGACTGGAATAATCTCTTTAGACAAAATTATGAATAGATTCTGAACCGTGATGATAGATATACGATGGAAACAATGTGTCTATTACGTCTTAACTGTAGTTCTGACGTAGAGAACACGGAAAACTGAATTCTACTGGGCATGTGGCACGATTACACGGTTCCACAAATTCTTCTTCGTTGTATCATTGATTATTTTATTTCAGTAACTGAGATTTGATCAGAACTCCCACATGGATAGCTTTAGCCAGAGATTTGGATAGGTCCATCAAACTGCGATTGGAATTGTGATAGACACAGAGATTCAACTGTCAGAGATACCGGAGAATCAATTCAGTTACTTCATCCAACCCAATTTTGTAAGGCAGAAGTGACTATTGGCAAGTATAAGGTAGGACTCCTTCAAGTGAAATGGAGCGAAGATCTTGGCAAGGCGTTTGGTAGTATCTTGATGGGAATATCCGAAGATCGTGCAAATGGAAATATAAAAACTTCATCCACTTGTGGGATTATGATAAGCAGATTGTTTTGATGTTGTGAATCTTCCAAGTACCATCCCGCTCTGCCAGAATCACGGTACAGTTTGAACCGAAGAAACAACAGAATAATATGACAATCCCTTCCACTTCAACCAGAGGGGAGAACTCATTAGATGATTTAATCCAATCAAGAAAGAAATACTGTAACAGAGTGGGTATTCCACCTCCTCCCTTACTTCAACCTCTTTCCTTTTGTATCTATACTTATCCCGCCAGTGGTTAAGATAAGAGGAAAAATGCTATAGTTGCCCACAGCTGTTTTAATTCAGGAGTCTTTCAGTGATCAACGTTGGAAAATCTCTTAACATATTTCAGGTTAATGTCCACTCGTTAATCAATTCAGCGCTTTCATGCTTAAATTAAGACGCGACTAAAATAACATAACGACATCATGCGATAATCGCACGTTATTAATTTTCCTGAAATGCAAACGATGTCTGTATTCGCTTTCAGTTTAGATGTTGCTAAACAGTATTTAAATTTAGTGAAAATATTCGTTGGTAACAAGTTGAGTAATTTTTATTACCTTCTACCTGTTTCGATCGTTACGTGTGGTGGGCACCAGAATTTTTTTTTAGCGATAAGTGACTGACAGCACGAGATGAATTCCAAAATAATCCTTCGAAAGCGACAAGACTTAGTTAGACTGTACAGGCCATGTCTGGCGGATGCCGGAACAACTGTTGGCCAAAATATCACAAGAATGGAGCCCTAAGACAGCTAGGTTGGGCCGCGGCATACCAAGGAGAAGATGGCGGAATGCTTTGGATGGCGTTCTCGCGAATTGGCGTGGAGAAGCCCACAATCACAAAAAGTAAAAAGGAGTGCGGAGAGGCCTTTGCTCAGGAGTGGGACACGATGGGGTACAAACAAAAAAAGGAAGGAATTTAATTTCAAAGTCTTAAAAGCTACTACTAGTACCAAAATTATTAGCTATAATAGATTGTATGCCAACGAGAGAATGAATTTCGGAATTTTATTAAGCAGATGTACTCGTAATCTATGATACGACCAAGATAACGGCTTATTTACTCTTGGCAGATAGCTTTCACGATTTCGCGAGAGCAATCACTCAGCGAACGTTTTTGCGCGACAACGCCTACATAGCAAACGTTTCGTGCACTGAGAAAACTACGACATTGGCGTCGCGACCTGACACCAACGAAAGTATTCGACTTTTATTATTTTCTTTCTTTCTGACAATCCCTTTTGCAACACCCAGGGTGGACTCACTTAATGATCTTAGAGCAAACTCAATTTAAATAAGCCTTTCCAACTAGCACCAACCGATTCTGCGTCAACAACGGTGGTTGGCACCCCAAATGCAACTATCGCTGACGCACACGCATGATTTCCCTATATGCTAGTGCAATTTCAAATGACGTGGCCAGCACCTGTGATTCGTTGAATCATGGAGTGACGACGCTTATCGATACGCACTCGACTCGAGTTCATCAGGTCCACGGAATAGAAGAGAAAAAGACTCCATTCTCGGGACATAAAACAATATCATCTATCTGACCGGTAGATCCCGCATAATTGTAGTCACTGCCGTAAATGCACTTATGACTACGCTGCGCTCACGCATCGCTAACACCGACGCTTGCTGAGTATCATATGACCCCGGCGCCACTGATTCCGCTGATTCACTCATCAGATCACATCACGCGCGTATCCCCAAAGGGCTAGACAGGTATAACATTACACCCACATATATTGCGCCAGTTATTTTTAAGTCCCAATTCATGGGAGGCGAAACGATTCATATTGACCGGCTTAAATACGGACTGGGCCGTTACTAACGCCCGAAATTAATTTTCTACCTCACTCAATTTATATCTTGTTCCGTTTTCTTTGACTGCTGATTGGCCATCTTAAAGAATCGGTTGGTTACAATGATCGAAATCAAAATTCCAAATGAGATACTTTAGCCAACGTGTTACCGTCAACGACTTAACTGTCTTATCAGGATACCATTACCCCGGAACGCAAAGGGTTATTGAAGTAACACCGTAGAATTTAGTCAGTAAAATTTTGACAGTCCCTCCCGCTGGACTCACTTCCACGATAAAATAGATACACTATTAATTTCCATCGTAAGAAATACCATGTGGAAAAAGATTCTGGTCTTTGCGACCACTAGAGCATTACGGCAGTCATCGAAATATCTGTTCTTTACGATGATGGATAAAATACGTCATGCTTACGCATTTAAATGATATCAATGTAGCAGATGAATGGAAGTTGTTTATTCGACTTTGGTTTCTTTTAAACAACACGCTGATCTGACGTATGAAACTACGCGAAAATTTTAGTATGTGTCATATCAATCATCGAAAAACCAACAGACTTGTATTATTTTGGCTTTTTCACAACTATTTTGGGTTTGGTGGTTTTACATCTGGACCGGTGCAACTGAATTCCAGTACTTTACTTAAACATACTTTACGCAGTACAGCATAAAGCGCGACCGAATACTGTATGAATATGTTATCAGAAGAATTCTTATGCTCGCCAGAAGAGATGCCAAATTTTGCATTAAATACCGCACGCTCTAAAAAAAATACTGACGGATAGTCCGCTTCTGATGCTCACCGGAAGGCACTCGGTGTAAAAGTTCCCGGATCAAAATTTCAGCTAGTATGCGCACCCCTCATTATCTGAACATTAGAATTTTTATGGCATTTTTTTTTAGTTTCCGGTGGCGCGTGGTTGGGCTAACATGGAGTTCTAATACAATTAAGGAAGAAAGGTCAATTCTCAGGATCCTAGAGGCAAGAATTCCAAGATGTTAACATCTACAGAATAGTAATGGGCCAGTGTGATGGATTTGACCAAATTTCTAATACCACGTAACAAGTAATCACTGGGGGGACTGTCTTGTATGTAAAAAATTACCTTCAAAAAGTGCTGATAAATCAACCTAGTTTGAATAAGTGACTTTTGATTTTTAGTTTTAAGTAGTAACTTTGTGATTATACTACTCAGTTTGACCCACTTACGCCCTATTTTACAACGAAAAAATACGAAAACGCCACTTACCAGTCTTATAACATTCATAACAGGTTCAACATGAACAGTCTCATTGATAGCCGTGGTCCTCAACAAATGCATATCATGCTCATGATCCTTCATCAACAGTTCCTTCCTAGGACGGATAGGTTTGGCCCCAGCACTTGCAGAACCTCGGTTAGGGCTCTTGGGGTGTGGGATTGTGTGTGAGTTGCCAAGACTCGCAACGGCTGAGCCGTAGGAGTAACCGAATCCAGCGTTGTCTTTGGCGCGTTTCGTGTTCGTTGATTGGAAGGTTAGGCGGCTAAAAACAAAAGAATTGTGAATTTAGTGAAACGAATTATTAGAGATCTATTTTTTATGCTAAAATAGTCAATTTTAATTAGCTAGCAAAACATTTCCGCAGGTATTATAAACAGTAGAATACTACCTGCTTTCAAAGACTCCAATAAAATATTGTTTTGATCTATTGTATTTGGATACACGTCATAATTGTTGAGTTTCGCTAACTAATTTAGATAGACCTTTTACGTAAAAAGCCCAGACTCATGGCAGTTGCGGTCATTACAAGCAATTTATTGGGATATAACAGAAAGGAATTTTATAAGTCCCTAGACCCTACGGAAAGAGCTGGTCCAGGGGACACAGGATAAGAGCAGCAGTGGGACAGACTACGCTATCTCAATTACACGTTGTATGACCGCAACTGACATGAGAGTTAGTTTGTATTTATAGACTGTTCATCTGGAAACTTCAATACCTATAATATTATATCATGATGGAAATTATTTTCATTGTGTTAGCTGTGAAACACATAATATGATTGATTAGGTAATTATCTACGACAATAACCTGAAATAACTCTAACGAACATGATCATAGTCATCAACCAACAAAGAAGGTTCTTAAAACTGTCATTTTTGGGTTCGGGCTATAAAATGATTCAAGTTATACAGGTAGGTAAAAACAATATAATATAGTTTTAAAACATCTGACGCACGAAACATAGGTTTAAAAACCTCTGAGACATGAGAGATAGGTTTAAAAACCTGTCGAGACACGAGAGATAGGTTGAAAACCTCTGAGGCACGAGAGACAGGTTTAAAACCACTAACGCACGAGAGATACACACGTTAAAATTCATGCTAGGGCCTCTGATCTCCTTTATTAGTCAATTCTAAAATTCCACCAGTAAAGTTTTTGATTTTGAACCTAGTTGCCACATAAATAGAGCTCAAATTACGGAGTTATATCACATGCGTAAATATTATTTTCATATTACGCGTCATTGCTAATATTCGTCATTCTGTGGGCACAGAATGATGAGCTGTGGAAGTATTATAGCTCATGACATGATTAACTCCATGTACATACTCAATATGATAATACTTTTACAATTAATTGTTTAAAAGACCATAATACAAAATATCAAGTTTTGTCAAAACACTTTTTTAAGCCAATTTAGAAGTCTCCAATAAATCAATAAGTCCCCGCTTCAAGGTCTCACTATCCCATGGGATATTACTACACATAAAAGTATCCTAAATATCAGGAGGGATGAAAAATATCCAACTCCAAGCATGGAATACCCATGTACAGATTTTTTATAAAATCTATTCAGCAGTTGAGCTATGAAAAATTGTCTTGCGTGTGGCCTTGCCCACATTATAGACAGAAGTTATCCCCTGCTTATTTATTTTTTGACACTCGGAGATAATGTTGATTTTCTCACTAGTGAAAGAATTTTGACCCTCTCCTACATCCAAAGTTATTGCTTAATATTATCATAGAAGTATGTAACATAGGATGGATCAGGTAATGACAGCAATAAAGTGACAACATTGTTTTCAATCCACTGAGCCGATACAGTGAGCAAGCACCTAACATAATCCTTTTAGCATACTGACCTACTTCACATCTAATTATAGACTATGCCCTGTGTGGGCGTAGCTTTCTTAAAATATATCACCTTTCCCTACACATAAAAATATCATCTATTTACAGTACAATAAAGGTCAAATTCTTATAATATTTGCAAGATTTTCCATTTTGTGGCTATTTCCTCGATAGATTGCTTATGTATCTGTTCTCTTTTCTACATAGATAAGAAATGTGTGCAATTGTTTGACCTTTTATGATAAGGACAGATATTTAAACATTTTAGATATAAGGAGTACACAGTGAATAAATGTCAAAATATTATATAATAGCAGCAGGTTCAATAAATACCATAAGTCTGCCAATAAAAACCATAATTCAATTTGGTTTTTTATCTATTTTTTATGATTAAAATCAACCGCATGTTTTAAAAAATATCAATGATGCAGGTAATTAAAATCTAATGATAAGATTTGCAAATTCACATGGAGACAGGCAGTATATAAATACTCGCGCACTAGATTGGTACATCATGATCAATTGAGCATGTGTATAACCTAAAAAACAATGGATTGCCAAATAAAGAGACACTTCCTTGTAATATTCTGGTCAAATTATATCAATTTTAAACTACTTACTAAAATCAAGAATAGTAAAATGTTACCCATTATTCCTTCTGGTTCCACAATAAACAAACAATAACACATTAATCACAAAATAAATAGCACTTCAACATGCACAATACCTATAATAATTGTGAAATACAAATCAATTTATTCAATTTGTTTTGTCAAGTATTCCATTACAAGCAAAATCAGGTTATTGAATAAATCAAATTGTTGTTTTCAAAGCTGATAATGTGATTCCCACAATGATAACAGATAAGAATAACAACTTACTTATCATATCCCGGTATCGGAGATCCTATGTGAAAATTGCAGTACAAGTTGTCAGATTCACTGGCAGCACGCTGTCTTCTACGACCTTCTAAATTAGATTTTGAATCTGGTCTGTTCTTAGGTTTCTTGAGTATACCGTGAAGTGGTGAACTTGGTAAGGGGTTATTGAGTATTGATTTCAAGGGCTGTTTTGTTGCCTGCAATTCCATCATGTCCTGGTCAACTTTTTCTAGTAATTCCTCAACTTTTGGCAAACGGTCATCTACTTTTGTATTGGAGAGTGTTGTAACTAGTAAAGGTCTGTTCGGGTTTTTTGGGTATAATTTTGATCTTCCTGGTTGGTAACTGCGAATAAATAAAGTAATTTGTAGTAATGTTATTGTTATCCTTGGAATGTTTTGATTTTGCATTGATATCCTTTTAGTGTAAGTTTGACATTTGGTTTATGAAAGACAACTGTTTAGAGACATGTGAGACATAAATAGCATGCATTCTTTTACTTCAACTGACTCTGTTTGAGATGAGGTTAGATAACCGACCAGTGACCAAGCACTAGAAGCATATAGGTTATGTTTTGGTGCTCACCCATGGTACCTGTCCTGCTCATGGGCCATGACGTAGTCGCCGTTCTCAGCGGCCGGCAGCGAGCACTCGTGTCGGAACCTCACAGCTGTGTACTGCGGTTCGCTGTTATTCAGCGTGAAATGTATCTTGTTCGGCAGGGCTCGGTGATAACGACAGTTACCGTCCGCGAAGCGGTTCGCCTCGCGACTCACATCCTCGTACGGCGAACGGTCCACGCCTTCGCTGCGGCAGCGACGCCGCAGAATACGCGCAGGCTCCCGACCAGACCAATCCAGCACTGACCCCAACGGATCGCACACGTCGAACCCGGCTTCGTAGCTTGGGCACGCTCGACCACTATCCATATCCGACCCGCCTAATCGCGACGCATCGTCGAATGTCCACATGGATTGCGCACCAGGAATTTCACTATTACACTGCTAATTTTACTGAGAACCACTGAAACATAAACTTAAATCGGCGTTGACGAGGCCAGGAGGCGACAGGTGACAGATCGCCATTCGACAACCGCGATACAACGTGCCAGGACTCCCGCCAAAATTGAAAGAAAATTATGTTCTTTTTATAAATAAATTAGCAAACCTTCAAGAAAGCATACTCCTACACGAATTACGCCTTGACACAGTCACACACTTTGCACCGTTAATTTAATAATGCCCATAGTAATGGCGATCATGATACTCTCAAATCACCTAGTATTTTTTCAGTTGTTGTTTACCTATTTCGATAAACAATAGAAACGTTTTGTGAACTAGTCGGAGGTGACTGTATTGATTTACTGCGGGCTTGAATTTGCGAAACGGCGTCGCATTATAATATCGATCTCCAGAAGGGGATATTGAAAAGAAAATTTTAAAACACTTGATAATTTATTTCTTTCTGTATACGACACCACACATATTTATAACTTGACTAGTAAATATCGTTGCTTGGGGATTTGTGCTGTCACTTTCTGGTCTACTGCATTTTTTATAAGTGTGAAAGAGAGACACCTTTAGTTCTCTGTGCTGCCGCTAGTATTTTTGAATTTGTTTGGTTGGTAAATACGAGTTTCATTGAAGATTTTGGTGGATGGAAGCGCATGCTTAGAACATTTATTACATTTTGGACGTCTTGTTGGCCTCAAATTAATAACGAAAGACTCCAAATAAGTTTTAAATATTTTAATAGGTATTTTATTAACAGAGTTTCTCGAAGGCAAGTACTTTATTCAAAAAGAAGATTTCAATGTATTGAAACCTTGAATGAGAGCAAGTTTACAAACAATAGATCAAAGATTCACGTTCACGAAACGCACGTAACTACGATGCGTTCACATCACAGGTTCACGAAATGCCTAGGTTCAAATATGGCCAATCCAGGCCAATCAAACATTTATTATACAACACTAGTCCAGACTAAAAAGATTGATTGAAGACAATGCACATTTTTTTTTATTGGAGTAAAATTATTAACCGCTTGAGCCTCACACCTAGGGGGCGGGACGGCACTGTCAGGGGCATAATGAATAGCCTTCAACGTTCTAGGATCACGGTTAGGCGACCGCTTCCCATTTCACGGTATTGTCCTAAATGGACACAACGTAGAAAACAATGCAAATGGGGACCTAAAAATTATGGTCGTTCTTTATCTTCTATAATGTGCTAATACTTGATGGCTTTTTGATCTTTTACCATGCTAAAGAATGGGTTATATAGAAGGTACAGTCAGTACCCATCCAAAGTTAAAGTGGGTCAAGTAAAGCTGGCCACTGACTTACCACACACATAGTACCTACATATAAACTTACCAATTTACTTGTTCGGCAAAAATCTAAGATAGATTTTTGCCGAACAAGTAAATTGGTAAGTCAAGTACGAAATGAATTTCTCCAGTCGTGGGTGCGTTTACAAACATAGAAACTCCAAACGCAGACACCCAGACGCGTAACAACTACTTATTGGTCATATATTTGTACTGTGCGGGGATCGAACCCGCGACACGCTACGCAGAAGTCGAGCACGGTCACCGCGCCAACAGTGTCGTCACTTGTTTTGTTGACACGCACGTCGCAATCTTATAAGTATGCTTTTGCAGGACGTGGTGACAATACAAATCACATTGAAGTCCAATATTGCCAGGCCTGCCTGGGTCGCGGGACTTATACTATCACCGTGAACCCGGAACATAAAGGGCTACTGACGGACACCGTGGATTTTAGTCAGTACAAGTCTGAAAGTCCCTCCCGCCCTGCCCGGGGTGGGAGGACTCATTTTGATGATTTAAACACGAAAACAAAAAAGTCCAATACTGCCATCTTCATAAACCCGATCGCAGTGCTCGACCCGGTAATAGAATCTAAAATAATATAATAATCTAATCTAACCTCTTTATCACTGTGAGCTCAACTCAATAGAGTTAGTTTGGGCTCAAGCAAAGGGGTACGTCGCCAGGAACAATAAAACTTTTAAAATAAAAGACATAAAGCAAGTATTTAAAGAAGGCCTGAAAGAAGTGACGCCTGAAAATTGGAGAAAGTGCATCAACCACGCCATAAAAGTCGAAGACAAAATGTGTCAACTCGACCATATCATAGATGTATATGTGGATTCATTCATTATAAATGTAACTGATTCCGATTCCGAATATACCTATTCAGAAACGGAGTCCGACTCCGTTTCGACTCGGATTCAATGACAACCGTAATGAATAAAAACGTATAAAGTTACTTGTATATTCCCCACTTTCTAGTGTAATACCTCTGAATCTCTATACATTTTTTCCCCAGCTTTTGTAATAATATTGTAGTGAGAAATTTTAATATACTGGTATATAAGGTCCATATTTCTAAAATCGTATTATTTAATACGTTATGTATTAAATATTTACAATAAAAACGTTTTGACAATAAAATAAAGCATGTCTAAAAATGTCTAAGTCTATTGATTGCCGAACATCACTATTGTAGCGGGTCACCCTTTTTTGTATCAGTGACAGTTGGACTTGTCATTTTACTGACTACAATTAAAAATCGTACTTTAGGACGTCATTCTTAGCAGAAGTTGGCGGTACACTTTGTGTGTATGCGCAATTATTATCAATCGTTGAACTTTGAATAGACGTACTATTTAGACTTTGCGGACTTTTTTTTATTTGATAAAAATGTTGGTTCCGTCGGTTGTCTGCATAGTGTGTTTGTATCTGTGAATGTTTGTGTGTATTAGCTATTATGTGCGAGCATGTGTGTTTGTGTGCATGAGAGTTATAGACTTTTTTTTTTTTTTTTTAACGTGGTAAAATCATCAAATGAGACCTCCAACCCCGGGCAGGGCGGGAGGTACTGTCAGACTTCTACTGACTAAAATCCACGGTGTTCTTCAATAGCCCTTTATGTTCCAGGGTCACGGTAAGGAAATAAATCCCGCGACCCCGGCAGGCTTTGGCCCTCTGTGAGGGGGCCCCGTCATTTGCTGAAGCTCCTTGAGGCGCGCGTGGAACACAACGCGCCGTCGACCCGGGCATGGTCCATGGTCGGGCAGCGAGTTGCCCTTTACTCACTGCCCGCATGCCCGCGCCTACGGTGGCCGGAGATCGCCTCGCGACGTCCGACGCCGTGGGCGTTCACCACTGCGGCTGGGATGGAGGGAGGACGCTATCCTCTCCCTCTCGCGGCCCGCCTCCTCCTTTACGAGCATGACTGCTTCGCAGAAGGAGGCGACCGCTTCCCACTCCGTCTCGCTCCGCAGCATGGCCGCAACCAATGCCGGGCGCGAGAGGTCCCTGCCTATCGTCGCTGTGAGGACACGGCGGGGCCCCGCCCAAGCGGGGCAGTCCTGCACCGTGTGCTCCACCGTGTCCTCAGGGCGATCCGCGCAGTGGTAGAGTTATAGACTGGAGCGAAAAACGATTGACACATCGTTCAATAATCAGTACCATACTCATACAAAGGATACATGCAATGCTGAAAAGACGTACTGAATACCTGTGTCAAATATGTTAATCGTCTTGCGCTGCTGGCTATACATTTCAGGATAATATAAAATAAAAGACTCAAGTTTTAGAGAATCAGTATTCTTTTTTACACAGCGTTAAACCTAAACCTTACAACTGACGCCATTATACTTAAAATATAATACGAATCTGACTCTTGCTAAGCTATAATATTTTCAATAAAAATTTCTATCTGAGAGATATTATATCATTTCCCCAATTTATAAAATGAATACTACTATAACAAATGAGTGCATTTGCCACTAAAAAACTGGAATTTTATAACTTATATCTATCTTACATTAGTATTCAAATATTACACAAGGGCAATTATAAAATTCTTAGTTCCTAGCACTGAGGAAGTAGAGCCCGAGTCGCCAATTATAAACTATGAGAGAATGTATCACACATTTTCGAAACAATAAATCGTGATTTTTGTTTCGCTTGGCGTATTTACAATTTTCAAATGATTCGAATTAGACCTTTTAATACATCAGCGTTACATTATGAAATTTGATAATAATGATAAATAAAACAAAAATGTGAATTGAACGATACACTTAGTACCTCTGTACAAACAGTCCGCACGAAAACTTATGACTAAAACATTGCAACATTATAAAAAGTAATCTAATATAAACTATTTTAAAGTAATGTTCGCCGTCCTTTGCGCAGACTGATATACAAAGTAGAAAAAATATACATGTCACCACAACAGATTTGATAAGTTAGTGAGGCTGGGCCGGACGCATTCCTAGTTGTCCGACGCCAAGCCTCGCAAGTGTCCGGTAAACAGAGGCTGTAGGACAGTGCCAATAATTCGCGTCGCATTGCTGCATTAGTTTCAAAGCCGTTTGCAGACTGGGGGTGTACTCTGTAACAAAACACAATAAATAATGTAATTGTTGGTATTATTTATTGAACAGTGACATTTTGGAAGTGTTATCTAAATGCAACAGGCTAATGGGAAAAAATGCCATCCTATCCTGGCAGTAACAAAGATAGAACTGCTGACGACGAGGCCTATTATAAAGTTGGTGATAATTATGTACCAAGAAAATAAAAATGATTATTACACTATAGGCCAGACTAATGGGAAATGCCGTCTATAATATCGCGATAACAGACGTATATACGAACATTTAAAGAATTATCGCGAAATTCAACGGAAAAGACGTTAGTAACGACCGCCTAAAAAAAAAAAACAAAAATAAATGTTGTTACATCTATGAAGAAATTTCCTTCGCTCAGCTTGAATGTCCTCTCCACATCTTCTGGTTACATTACCCTCTCACCTTAGCTGGTCAACAGCGCAATATTGATCTCCTTGACCATCTTGACACGATGCAGCATCTTGGCCAGTGCCTGCCTGCTGAGCGCCTGCGTGGAGTACCACACGGGCGAGTCCGGCACGCACGAGCGCTCCGGTTGTAAGTAGAACACGTCGTTGCGTGTTCGCACCGACTCGGGACTGTTGGAAAATAGACTATAATATCATTGGTAGTGGAGTGGTGGGATGGGTGGGCCCTACTGAGGGGGGATGCACCCACAGGGTTTTAAGTACTGGCAGTTATTCTGATTTTGTGTTAGCTTGGCCCTTTTAGAATTAAGATGACTGATTTTAGTTTTTTTTTTAATTCATAGATGGGTTTGCGACCACTATCTCCTCCTGATGGTACGCGATGGTGAAGGGTGAAGCATGAGCATGCTTCACCGTCGACCAGATCACACAGTAACATAATATTCACTCTTGACTAGAAGACCTCAATTTACAGTTCATAACCAAAAGTAAAATTTTATTCACTGACCCAGGGTCAGTGAATAAAATTTTACAATGTGACAGGACTTGATAGGGAATACATCTAAGACAAAATTGAATTAATTTTTATTCTTGTTTGACATTTTTTTTGTAGTCTGTAAGTGCACTCCACCCTGCGCCGGGTATTTGGGGGTTTTCTTAAATCTAAGTGTTAAAGACTGATCGCCTACTTTGCTAACCCGGCGCTGTTTAGTGAATTAGTAAGCATGTGCTGCACTGCTGAATATAGGCTTTCAAATGGAGGTTTTAAGAGTCCAAGGACTAAAAATATAATAATATCTAGTCAAATAAATCTAGGAGCTGTACAGACTAACTTTTTACTACCATTTAACAAGGGACTGTCTAACTAGGATACCACAACCCTGGAACGCAAATAGCAAACGAAGGAACAAGGTGGTTTTTTAGACAAGTCTGGTGACAGCCAAACTGGACATAACCCTCACCTATTACAGATCAACTGTAATCTTTAACACAAAGCTTATGGCATGCCTTGCAGACCCGATTTCTGAAAGGCTATTTCAATGTGATCGGTTACCATGAATCAATAACATAATTTAACATGAAATTCGACAGCAGCATCATGTAGAATAATCAATCTATATTCTTGGTAAATTAGAAATAAAATTAGTCATTCTACACATGCAGCGATTGTGTAAAAACACGAAGGTTGACCAGTCTTTCAGAAACCGGGTACGAATAAGAAAATAACATACCATTTTGAAATATAGAATTCATATAGTTTCACAGGACACCGGAGTGGATTCTCCTCGTTTTCTTGTTGTTCATATACTTTCTTCTTTCTTGAATTTGCTTCTGCAATAAGATAAAATAATAAAGTTAATTACAACAAGAAATACCATTGTGCATGAAATATACTAAATCTATGGTGTGATCACATACCCGTTATGTGAGATCTCGAAATCGGATGGATCACATCATCATGTACTAAATACAATTTACCACACCTTTAGTATGGTCTTCCGTGTGGTAAAGGATGATAAAATCAGAGGCAATTACCAAATTCAATCATTTTATTTATCCAAAAGATAAAATCATATTATTCTTTGGGCAGCACTATGCATATTTTATGGTGTATCATGTAGTATTCATTGTACTGTCAACCATTACTATGAAGTTTCAGCATATACTCATTGGAAAAATTCCTTATTCTTAAGATAATAAGTGCAATACCAACCTAACGCTGATTGCGGGGGATAAAACCTTAGTAGTACATTCCTCGATCCAGGTATCTTCGCCTGACCGGGCTGGTTGGGGTTTCTCTTCCAATGTTTCATTATGTGGGAGAATGATAGCTGCATATGCTCCTCTACTGTCTGAAACACAAGTTGATTATAACATAAGTTTGTTTCTTAAGCAAGGAGTCATGGTGTTTCTTGTAGACTGTAGGCGCTAACCATTATTGTAGCTATACAGAGTGTTTCTTTTAAATGGGCCAAAAGGGAGAAATCTGCATCCATAAGAGATACGAGAAAACTTTCTTAGGAACCTTTAGCTCTTTTTTGATACTGATAATTTTGGCGTTTTTATTTTTTTTGGTCAAGTGTGAGCTGTCCACAGAAATGAGTGAAATTGACCAAAAATTTTTTTAACGCCGTTCGTTTCTGTTTCTTATAGGATCATTTCATTGTACCGGAAAAAAAAATCGGGACAGCGGAAGTTGGTCAAAAGCAAAATGTTTTTTCATACAAATTGTATGAATGAAAAATTATCGAACGCCAAAATTATCGGTATCAAAAAAGAGCTAAAGGTTCCTAAGAAAGTTTTCCTGTATCTCTTATGGATGCAGATTTCTCACTTTTGGCCAATTTAAAAGAAACACCCTGTATACTGCTCTTTTCTCTTGTTGATTGCCATCGTCATAACAAAAAAGAGTTAGGTGTAGTTTTTTTAATAATAATATAACATTTACTGTTATATTTCACTATTTTAATATTTATATTCTCGTTCAGGTTCGCTCTGAATCGAAGCTTGATTCGACCATAGTTATGAGCTGTAAAAGACTTGCTCTTCAAAATAAATACTCAAAATTCTCATCAACTGCCTAGACTTTTACCGACTATGAACAAGCCCAAGGTCGGCTTCCATTTAAACTGGATGCAGCTGAATACTAGTATCTTACATCACTGCATGTAAACTGTCTATCTGATCTGCACAACCCAGAAACTGAGTAAAACTATACCTCTTGATAAGACTGGTTGTGACTTTCGAGCTTCTAACTGTTACGATTATCAAAGACCTACAAATGCTGGGACCAACCCATACGTATGTTACTGTTTAGCTAACAAGCTTAATGTGTTATTAAAAACTCACCACTAAATTAAAATGTTTCGTATTGAAGAACATGAGTGTAGATAGTAGTACATGCGGCGAGTGCGCGCCCAATTGCTTGCTCTCCCACAAGTGTTCCTCTTCCACTCGAGTTACTATGTATTCTGGAAAAAGAAGACAAATATATGTAGTAGATATTCTGGTAGTACTAGAAAATGCTGGACTAATGGTATGTACAGAAAAAAGGTGCAATTGTCACTGTATGTATACTAGTCGCGGAACTGTATAACAAGGTAACCTTGTCCGTGGAACGTAAAAGCGGTAATATAATCATACAGTACCCCAACTTCATACAAACGGACGAAAAGCGAGCTATACCTACGCGCCTCGATGTCGGGGCGCGCTCGGGGTGCAGACAGTCACGGCTGTACCGCAGTGTCGAGCGGACGGTGTGTTGGTTTTTTAACAGTAACCGCGTGTTTTTATCTCCAAAAATCAGTTCGAGTACATATTTAATAAGACGAGTAGTTTAATTAAGCTTTATATTAGAATGCGGATTTATTATACTTTAAAATTTAACAATAAAGCATTTCGTACGACTCAGTCGTGGCGTAAATATTTTTCGGTCTCAAATACTTCTATAATATATCGGACTTTATAAGCCCGATTTGTTTTTCAAACAAAAACAGGATTTTTTAAATGAAATCTACCAATCAAAAAACAACACGCAATTTTATTGAACACTTCCTATTCATTATACAAAGTATTTCATTTATTTATATAAAAAAGTATATTTATTATCACAAAACTAAAATAGAAACAGAAAGTACGCAAAGGCAAATGTTATTAAAATGTTGTAGACGGGTAGCCCTAACGCATGTTTACGTACCGCGCGGCTGTAGGTATTTAAATCTGTCTGGCGGCCGAGTTACGCTACTGTATGATTATTATACTGTGGTAAAAGGCTTCCCAAAGTGCACATGTTACAGCCAGGGCGACTGCCTGTTTCATGTTAAAGGTCGGACAGACAAAATATTCGCGATAGACTTATTACTATAGCAATATTAGTGCATATCCCACTTGATCATAATATGCTCCCACTGCTGGGACACAGGCCTTTCTGTCCTACGCGATCCCAGTACAGTTTGGTGGATGACTGTAGACTTTTTGGTTCTCGGAAAGTTCACCGTGGTTCGTCGATCGCTAGAAACTTTTTGTCACTTAAGAGGGCTATCACACGTTTCCTTGTTTTTGTGCAAGGTTTTGAACCTGATTCTGGTTAGGATATGGCCACAAATTAAAAAAAATATATACACGAGAAAGTTTGATTATTTCTGCGTGGAGTGTATTGAAAACATTTTTAGATTTGTTTACATACATGAGTAAAAACCTTGTCTCTGCAAAGGATGTTTCATAAAATTCTACTTTTTGTCATACTTTTGTATTGAATTACATAGAATGTATAATAGTAAAATAACATTTGAAAATGTCCATGGTACATCTGAAAGTTTATATTTGGAGTGTATTAATCAGATTTTTATTTTTCATTCAGAAATACACCAAAAATAATTCTGGAAAACAGGAAGAATTTGACATTTTTTCGTCCGAAATTATATTTTTTATCTATCAATATTTACTGAATATTCAATCAAAAAGTATTGAATAATCAAGGTTACTATGTTAGCTTGCATTAAAAAAATAATGAGCGCATTTAAAAGTAAAATAATAGTATTAAATAATTAAAATATGCAATGACAAAATTCAATATAAAACCAAGAACGGTTTGTTCTTTGATTTAGACAGCGCGGGGCGCTTTCAGAGGGAGGACGTATCGCTCCCGATCATTTTGACATTAGTCACGTAATCATTAAAATTTAAAATACACGCCACCATTCATGACCTTTAGACGCGGTGCTAGTATCTTTGTTATAACATCAAACTCCATATGAAACATGTAGTACCTCGAATTTTCCGCAGGTCATGAGTGGTGGCCAGTAATTTTCCCGATCGCCAAGGATGCAGCGTGACTAACCTTTTTTGATATAAGCTAATATTTTGAATTTATTTCATTCTGATCTGTTTGCAATGTAAACATACATATTAATGTTGATTGTATTTTCCCTTTATTCGAGTGTGGATATAATTCTAGATTATATTATTATTATAAAACCATCAGATCAGCTCTTCCACCCTGGGAAGGACGGGAGGGACATTCAAACTTGTATTGACTAAAAACTACGGTGTCCTTCAATAACCCCTTGCGATCCGGGTGTATGGATACCTGACAAGACAGTCCCGCGACGCCGGCAGGATTTGGCTCTATAATGGTGCTCCCACACTGCCGTTAGAAAATGTTTGTAAACATTTTCTAACATTTTAAACCTTTACTAACAAACATTGTCAATTGTTACATTTTGTTAGGAACTATTACATGTTAAAAGTGCTCCTACACTAAGAAAATGTTTACTAACATTTCATAACAAAAATCTGGTTGGAATAGCTTTCATTTTTTGTTTAAAAAAGAAGTTTTGTTTAAATTGAATTGTTATAATTTGTTAACTAAAGAATTTCTAACATGAAAATATTTTTAACATTCTCTAACATTTGTGATTAAATATTTGCTAACAAATGTTTACTAACGTTACTAAACATTTTCTAACGGCAGTGTGGGAGCACCATAACGTGCGCTCCGAAAATCTGTGAAAAATTGATCCGTACCCCTAGCACGAGTTTTCACAATTTTACTTTACAGAGTCTTTCCTGTTATTACAGCGTTTCTTGTATGAAAAAATGCGGTATTTCGTTTTGGCAGCTGCATTGTATTTTTTTTTTGTGGTATAATCATCAAATGTGTCATCTCGAGCGGGACGGGATTTATTACCAGACTCGTACTGACTAATATCCACGTTCCAGGGTGACCCAAGTGTCAAGTGATAAGACAATCCAGTGACCACGGAAAGCCTCAGCTCTCCAAGGCTTACCTTTCTGATTGGAAATCGCTTCACGGCGTCGTAGGTCACGCGGCTGTCCTCTCCCTCACGTGTTCCACCTGCTACTTCGCTAGCATGACTGCTTTGCATAAGGAGGTGACTACTTCCCATTCCGTCTCGCCCCGCAGATCGTGGCCTCGATCAATGCCGGGCGCTTTTAAACTGACTAAAGTGCATCGAGTTAGATTTGGCAAACCGGTACCACTCCATGTATCAGACTTGAACATTAAACAAGTTCATCAACTGTTCAGGCGTGAAGTACCGCCAAGACAAGTACTGACAAGGATCCTAACTTTTTTGCAGCCAACTCAATAAGTGGACTAACATTGAGGGTCCATGTCAACGGTACCCCAAAAAAGTCAAGATGGTCTGTCATTTTTACGGTTATACCTCAGAGAGATAGAACCGGGTCGGATTGGCTCCTCTTTCGAAAAAAATAACGTCTTAACAGTATTGAAGTTCGACCATGGTTCTTTCGCCTGATATTTGTGAATTTCATTCATGAATATAGGTTATGATCTTCTCTACACTATAATAGATCTGTCTTTAAAAAAAAAATAACCCAGCAGTAACCCAGTATAAGAAGCACTGAAGTCCAGTCAAAACAGTTCAATAAATTTCCTTTGCAAATATTTAACGATTTGCGCCATGCGCTACAGTTAACTGCAGGCGGACCAAGCATCTTCTTGCGGGCATGCCGCAATAGCGGCGGTAAGACCCCTATTTGAGGAGTAGCTGGATGGACGCACGTCCTCACCGGACACGGATGTTTCGGAAGGTACCTGTGTCTAATGAGAAAGGAGGAAACGCCTGGGTGTCACCACTGCGTACCAATGCGAAGATCGCCCGGAGGATACAGTCAAGCATACGGTGCAGGATTGCGCGCGCCGTGCGAGAGAGAGGACAATGTCCCTCCTCCGCCCCACCAGCGGTGGTGGACGCCCACGGCGTCGGACGTCGCAGGACGATCTCCGGCCACCGTAGGCGCGGGCATGCGAGCGGCGAGTAAAGGGCAACTCGCTGACCGACCATGGACCATGCCCGGGTCGACGGCGCGTCGTGTTCTGCGAGCGCCTCAAAGAGCGTCAGCATAATGACGGGGCCCCCTCTCAGAGGGCCAATGCCTGCCGGGGTCGAGAGACTCATTCCATCACCGTGACCCCGCAACATAAAGGGCTATTGAAGAACACCGTGGATTTTAGTCAGTACAAGTCTGACAGTCCTCCCACCCCGGGCAGGGTGGGAGGACTCATTTGATCATTTTACCACGTAAAAAAAAAACATTTTGTTGAATTTTTTAAAATCTTCATGGTGTCGATTTGAAATAGTGTTGTCTAATAGGGGTGCTTGTGGCTTGTCGCAATGAATTTATATGGTCCGCGTAGTAGATTTATCGCTCTCTTTGTGCGGTTTAACGAACATGATGGTCTTCTTGGGCCTTACACAGTTTCTTCTCATTTTCTTGGATCACGGCGTTTGGTAATATTACCCGTCTCTTAACACCAGTTTCAAATATTTTGAACCACTGGTTAGGAATATTAGACGATTAAACCGACCTCTTCTGGCTATATCCTTATTTGTCACCTTAATCACCCCAAGTGTCTGGTTTTGCTTCTATCATTATGTCTCTGAATACATTGCGTAAATGATTGTTTAATGTATAACTTGACTGGCCTGTTGGTCTAGTGGTTAGTGACCCTGACTGGTATGCTGGAGGTCGTGGGTTCGATTCTCACCCAGGACAAATGTTTGTGTGATGAGCACGATCATTTATTTTGTTCTGTGTCTGGGTTTAATTTATGTATAATATGTGTGTATTTAGAAATATAAAAGTATGTTTATCAGTTGTCTAGTACCCAGAATACAAGATCTGCTTAGCTTGGGACTAACTAGATGGTGATAGTTGTGGAATATTATATATTATTATTATAAGCCGAAGAAAACGTTTGAAAAAGTTAGAAGTTTAAAGAGACATCAAATCGTAAATTCTAAATAATTTCAAAAATGTAATTAAAAAAAAATTAATGAGTTCTAATTACTCACTAGAAATAAAATTAACACTTGAAAGATATCATAACAAGATATTATTTGTTCGTATTATAGAATAGAATTGAATAATGTTTATTATGCACACCTTGTAAATTACAAATAGGTATATCCAATTCGCAATTTCTCTTAAATAGTGTGACACAATGGGCGATCTCATCGCTAAGAGAGATCAGTATAAGGGTAATACTTGTTTAATTAAAGTGTAATTTAATGAGTGGCCATTATTTTGTTTTGATAGGTATACATTTATCATATTATCCATTCGTAACTAAGAAAATAAGTAGTGCTAGAAGCCCGGGATCTCATTTTGTTTATTCGAAAGAAAAGTAGCAAAAGCTCATGTTGTTTTCATCCTGGTATACGAGGCGTAGCTGTGTTGATTGTGTTTTGTTTTTATGCGAGGGGCAACATGATGTCAAATTGACAGAAACTGTGTTCTTTCATTTTGTAATAGGGCTCTTAATCAGCGCACTTCTATAGACCGTCATAGATGCGAAATATAGGAAAATTAATGTAAGTTTTTCACCACATCCAAGATGCATTTGGCCTGCTTATTTTACAGTAATATTGCACCAATGAAAGAGACAAGAAAAACTTAAAATAGTACTTACGTGAGTCATTGTATAAAACTGAGAACTTCCTCGCGACTTCGTCTAAGCAGTCCGTGAATTTCTCGTAGTATGGATCCGTAAATATATTGTCTATCCTACCGTTTTCGAATAGATATTGTTGTATACCTGAAAATTACAACATTTTACATTTAAAAAACAATTCAGTCAATTAATTTGTATCAGAAGAACTCATATTTGTCACAACATCTATGGCAGATGGTTATGCTCATAGTTGATTTCTTACTAGTAGCCTCAAGTGTGAATTAGTGCCTAGTTGTTGGCTATGCATTTTATCACAATGTGTCATGGTACTGCTACACTGGCCACATTACTAGAACATTCCTGACGGTACTACATGTTTCAGAATGTTTCGAGAACTGTCCACTTTGGAATTTCGTATCATATAACTTTCTAGACGATGACTGTATTCTAGAAAGTTGTACTGTCACTGGTATTTTTTTTATAAACTCCTTTAAAAACCCTGGGAATTTCTTCCTGTATTATGGCTGCGTTAACAAACAGAAACTCACATACACTAACACCCAGACCCGAAACAACTACTTGTAGATCATACAGAAATATTTGTTCCGTTTGGGGATCGCTCAGTCACTGCGCCAACGTGCCGTCAATTGACCTTTGAGTTATTGATTTGGACCTTTACAGTCTGAAATAAATTAAATGAATTCCACTCACCTAAAACTAAATAGTAAATAGTATCCGGCGCATATTCACTGCCATTAGGTTTCCGTACTTCTTTGACGAACAGACACAGAGAGTAGTTCAGCTCGTCAGCAGTCAACTGTAGGATCTCAGACTTGAACGGCTTCCGTCGTATTGTACTTTTCTCTATTTCAGCGTTCTTCGTCATCACCCATTGTTTCCATGCGTTGACGCCGAATGTATACTGAAAGTTGAATATGAAATATGATGTCATGGTTTTGCGATAGAAATTGGTATTTAGAAGCTGTATACCCATAAACAGCTTCTCTCTATAATACTCTTTCAAAAAGTTACCAGTCTTTGGTGGTGAAACCAGGGAATATAAAATTTTTAACTACTCCGGTGATCATAAAAAGGCACATGGGAGAACCGGGAGGAGGGTCTGTTTTCTAATAAACTTGTTTGGAAACCCTTCTGTGAAATGTCATTTAGTGCTACGATTGCCTAGACTTGATGAGAGGATTTTTAGAAACGTAATCTATATGACAATCACTATCTGTAATTAGATATACATGTATTGTATTGTTAACGTCTCCCTTTTCCGTATTCAGAGTTTACGGCTCTGGCACGGCCTTGTCGCTTTGAGTGGTGACTTAGCGAAGGGCGGCGAACCGCGTTGAAACACGCCTCGAGGAACCGCTAGTGGTTAATTCGTGTACTTGTACTGCTCGACGCTTCGCTTACTGCTTATACCGAAGTCCGCGCTGCTCAACGCTTCGCTCACTGCTTATACCGAAGTCCGCGCTGCTCGACGCTCTGCTCGTCGCGTATATAAAATGGTTGTGAATGGGCTATTTACGGCGGCAAAATACGTGGTGTCCCGCCATTATATGTCAGGTCGGTTAGCCTGAGTCAATCCAGCTGTTTACAGAAGCTAATTTGCTAGATGCAGGTCGGTGTTACCTTGAGACACATGTTAGCGTCGGGCTTCTCAGCGGGCTCGCGCGGCGGGTCGGGCAGCGGCGCGGGCGGCGGGTCAGCGCGGCGTCGCTTGCTGGAGCGAGCGGGCCGGGCGGCGGGCGGCGGCGCGGGCGCTCTCTTGCGCGGCGCGGCTGACGCTCGCAGTGCTGCTACAGCTCGCTGCTGCTCTAATACCATCATGTGGTGGTGGTGCATACTGTCTCCTTCCAAGCCTGGTGGAATACACTTCATTTTTAATTCCATTCATTTCGTGTTATTGTTTCTCCCACTATCGCAGACGCAAGACGTGTCGCGCTAGCGTGGCTAACGGCTTAGTCGACGATATGTACAGACTAGCTAATCACACTTTAATCATTCACAAGACACCATCATCTGCCAAGCCTTGTCCCAACTATATTGAGGTCGATTTACAGTCAAACCAGATGCAGCTGGATATCAGTATTTTACATGGAGCGACTGCCAAGACACTGAAGGTCACAAATCAAATACTACACTTAAAACTCACCAGGCATACCAGGATGTGAACTAGGCGTGATGGTATTCGCCGTCATAGCAGACTCCAGGTCCACAGGTTGATCCTCATACTCCGTGGCCATCTTGAGCGCCATCTGTAGCATGTCCTCACCAAAGGCGTTGTTGCCATCCATTGCGGCGACTGGACTGAAGGTTTCTTCTGCAAATATTGTACTTAATGTTAATAGATATGATTAATAGCTCGCTATAATAGCTTGAGCTTCTCCAACTCGAGAAATTTAGCTTAGTTTGAGACGAGAATATAATGACGAAGACTCGAGAATTTTCGAGTCGAGAATCGAGTGTCGTAACTACGTTAATTTTAATTTAAAAACATTTTTTTTCCAATGCGTTAACCAATATGCTCGTTTCAATTCCACCGCGTTATTATTATGTACATGAATGAATGCCTTCAAATATTGCACTTCACTGCTATATTTAGACCACGGTTTTCTCATGGGAAAACCGTGGTCTAAATATAGCAGGAGTCAGACTGAGTAACCTCAGGTTCGCTGATGACATTGTTCTTCTCACAGATAATCCTGAGGAATTGCAGACAATGATTCAGGAGCTGAGTGACGTCTCTCTGCAAGTTGGTTTGGAAATGAACTTGAACAAAACGGAATAGGAAAGATAATGACGAACATGGACGCAAGGAGTGAGCACATCACCATTAACCGAACTACCATAGAGCAAGTACATATACTTGGGGCAGGAAATCAGGATGGGCAAGGACAATCAAACCAACGAGCTTCACAGACGGATAAGGCTCATGTGGGGAGCATTCTCGAAACTGGACTTCGCCTTCAAAATGAAAATATCTGCAGAACAAAAAGCCAGAATCTTCGATCAATGTATCCTGCCAGTACTCACTTATGGTGCCGAAACCTGGGTATTCACAAAAGACACTATAAAAAGGCTGGAGGTGGCCCAGAGGACAGTAGAGGAAGCTCGTAGGAGTGACATTGATCGAACGCAAAACCAACGAATGGCTCCGGGAACGCAGCAGAGTTACAGATGTGACGAAACGAGTGGCACTCTTGAAGTGGGCTTGGGCTGGCCATGTTGCCCGAAAAGAAAACTCTTGGTGCAAACGTCTCCTCGAATGGAAGCCATGGGGAGAAAAACGCCCTCAAGGAAGACCACAAATGCGCTGGAAGGATGATGTGAAGAGAGTTGCGGGCTCAAATTGGTTACAAAGAGCTCGATGTCTTGAAGAGTGGAAAGAGTTGAAGGAGGCCTACACCAAGATGGTCGAAAGAGGCTGAAGAAAAAGAAGAGAGAAGAAGAGATTGCACTTCAGCATTTTTTTTGGCATACAAGTGAGTACTCTACTTGTTGCCTTATGTTGGTCAAAACGGGCATTAGAAATTAATAATACATTTTTAGCTTATCTAGAAGGGCCACAAATATCATAATCAAACACAGCAGCATAATCAAATACAAATACGGCAAATAAGTCACCCTTTTGACATTAATCGCGGCCGAAAGTGAATTCAATAAAACAATTATTTTCAACCCTCTTTTTTATCTGTTCTTGAAAGTATTCGAGCGCCACTTCAACGTTGCGTGTTTACATCATTTTCACAGCTTGACATCGTTTCTTATCACGCTATAAAGGGCATTAACGACACCGTGCCTTTTTTACGCGATTATGATGCAAAAATTACAGCATGAATAACATCGCGCCTGTAATCTACCAAAGGTAAGGTAGAAAACCTAATAGTAGATTACGCAACAAGGGAGTAAAGCATTGCCTTACGTCACGGTCGTATTGAATCCCGAAGCGACACTAAGGATTCTAGGGGTGAACCTCCGTAGCGCAGCGAGGAGGTTCAAGTGTTAATTCCCGAGTGAAACGAGGGAATTAAGTTAAGAATCCTTAGTGTAGCGAGGGATTCAAGTTAGCCCAAGACAAGGCAGCTTTACTCCCGAGGAGCGTACTCTGCTTTTCACACCTACTGCGAGGAAATAAAATCGAATTTTGAAATTTGATGTGGTACGACAACCTTCGATCGTGAAGTTGGCACCACTGCAAGCGTTTAGCTGTTGTGGCTAGCGGCCGCCATTACTGATTCAACACCTTGGTGAAAGTTTTCCTATAGTTCTAATTGAGGTTCCAAATTCAAATCACATTATTCCCACGGGAATAATGAAATTCAGTACATATATTATTGCCCGGCTCGAGCGAGAGGGAATAATGACCTGCTTTATTCCTTTTTTGCATGACATATAATTTGACATTTACGAGCAAGTGGTGTGAAAAATATATTATTCGCAAGCTATATTAATTAAAGAGTGAGACTCTTGCCATCAGCCGGGACCAAATCCAGAATCTAGCTGATACTGAAAAATCGTAATGGAAAAACCTAAAAAATACTGCCTGGTTTGGGAACTGAACCTTTGAACTTAGTGCTCAGATTTTGTGCTTGCGAAGCACTGTATTGGAGTGATGCAAACATGTATGATGCAACGTTATGTCGTGCAATCCTCTACTGTGCAACGTGAAATCCAAAACGCAACACGCAAGGCATACACTTGTTTCCATCAAAATGATAGATTTTTACAACACAGTGGTTTTTATAAAAATAAAAATCTACTTACCATTATCATCATCGGTATCAGAATCACTCTGATCCTTTTTCTTGTCCCCGGCCACCATCTCAGCCATCATCAGCAGTTCAGCCTCAAATGGATCCGTCGGCATCTTATCATGAATCTTATTGATCTCCTTCATGATGCCTTTAGCACTATTCCTCGTCGTAGGAATGAAGACTGGCGTTGGGATCGGTATGGGAATGGGTACCGGCACTGGGAAGGGTATCGACCACATAGCGCAGGGCACAGGGACGTAAATGGGAACAGGAACTGGGATAAGTACTCTTCGTTCTAAACTGGGATCTGTCTGACATTCTTTCGTGCAAGGATGTGGTCGACAAGACACGCCTTTTGATACCATCATGGGTTTGGACATAGTCGCTTTATTTGCAACTTCTTGTGGAGGTAAAGTCTTTACTATTACATGGTTGTATATTTTAGGGGGTGGTGGGGGTGGGGGTGTCGGCGGTTTAGGGGGTGGAGGGGGGGTTTTGGGAGCTGCGGGGGGTTCTGGCTCAGGAGGGGGTTGTTGTACTTGTTGCAGACGCTTGGACTTCTGCCGCGTCATGGACGGCATGAGGGGAGGTGGTGCGGCCAGAGACTGGACGCTGGAGATCACGGGCATGCCGCCTGCTCGCTGCTGTTTGTTTGCTGAGGAAGAAAAGTACGAGTTACACTACTGTGGATCCAAACGTGTTATTCATAGATTCCAGAATGTCGTCGAAGGTTCGAGACAGTTCTGGAATATTCCAATATGGGACTGCATAACGCTATATTAGAACATTTCAGTGTAAACTATTTCGACAATATTCGAAATTATTTTATGATGGCCTGGGTGCAAACAATGCGGTTAACAATCAATAGACCTGCATACATTTTGTTTTTGGGAGAATTGAACCCGCGACACGTAATGCAGTAGCCATCATTCTACTACAGCTCCAACTTTGTTATTATGATAATAATACTGAATTTATTTCCGATTTTAGCCATTTAACAGTTCGTTGTGTGGCTTGTATAAAATTCTATAACAAATCTTACCATTATTTTTGTTAGCAGAGGGATATGTCCGTCGGGGCACTCCCGTAGGTACCGCCTTTTGCTGGTCGATGGACTCGCCCGGCAATAGAGGGTGTTTTGAGTATTGCCCCTGGATAAATCATAAAAAGGTTTTTATGTTTATCTTAAATAACACAAAGATAAAATGGAATTTATACTCTAGTACATTCAATACATAATTATTTCTGTGAGACATTTTAGAAAATAGTTTTTTGGACGAATAAGACCTGAGTGGGCTGTAAACAACCCTGCCCAATGTAAGTTGGAAGATGACCCGACGAGTATTAAAATTTTTGGTTTTAGAAATTCCTAATTTTTGCACGATGTTTTCTTTCATCGTTTTGGGAGCAGTAATAATTGAAATAATTTACACAAACTAAACGTTACAGTTACACAACCTGCAAATAGTAAGTCGGGGCTGTTACCACTAAGCCACCAGTGTTGCTTTCCTGACTTAGACGAAAATTATTTCTGATTTTGAGTTGTTTTTGGACAGTACCTATAAAATTCAAAAGCTTACCTGGAATGTCATGACGCACTGATAGGAGCAGAAATTCCGTACTGTAGCGTCGGACATTGTTAAATGGTACTGCGCTAAGGACGTCCGCTTGCACATGTCGCATTTTGTTCTGAAAACAACATTTATTTCAACACAACTTATAGATCTAAAGACTCAAAAATTACTTTCGTCTTCATTTATAGTCTCCGCACGATAAGTCTGGAATAAAATTCGTTGACCCCCCAATGTATTCCAATATTTCAAAACGATACGAAAAAATACAAAGTGTCGTAATACAATCAAAACAAAGGTATCGTGGTTATTTTGAACTTCGAAGGATAATAATATGAAATTCGAATGATGCATTATTTTTTTACAAGACAGATCAATGACCGTTATTCCAGACTTATCTGGTGGAGACTATAGTAAGATATAGACGCTAGTAGTACTTCAGGCACGCAATTGCGGAAATGCAGACAGTGATTAATGAGTGACTCGCCGTCCGATCACGGACCATGCCCAGTTCGACTATTTATTTATACATATTTCTTAAATCAAAATAAAACTAACCTTCTTGAAGACACAGCATTAACAGAAACCTGGTAGAGATTCAAACAGTTCAAAGAGCACATCATGATCGGCTGACCATTAGGCTGCACCCGCCTGATCATATCAAAGTTGTATTTCTTCACCTTACACCAATTACATGGTACTATATGCCTGGAATTGCTTATGTACACATTCATACAGGACTTTGAGCAGAAACAGTGGGGACTGGCACCTTCGTAGATAGTGAAGCATTTACTTTGCTTGCGCTCGAAGTATTTTTTGCACCAGCGGCATTGGTCTGTGGAAGATAAAATAATAAGATTTGTTTAAAGTGAAATATTACAATTTTGGCGACGGTATTAGAATTAAGTGTTATTTAAATATAGAGCTAATGGCTTGCAAAATAAAATTTATATTGCAAGAAATTCGGAACGGGATTTGAATACGATTCCGATCACAGAGACGTAAGGCTCAGTGAACACCTATACGCGTCGCGACGCATCGTGGCGCGACGATACTGAAAATGTGTTTCTTCTGGTGTAGTAAATAGAGTTCGATTTTGAGTCAGCATTAAAAAGCACTGCATCGCGTCATCGGTGAAATGTAAATAAACAAAGTTATATTGGGAGAAGCTCCATTGAAACCTAAGAATATAATAGAACCTAAGTATAAAAATGGTAAAATTAAGAGTAACTTACCAGGGAAGATATTATTGACGAATTTGAAAGCTGCAAAGCACGGATCGGAACACAACCTCTGCGACACATCCTCACCAACTTCCACTTCAATTGCCGTCGCTTTTTCTAAGGAACACACCGCACATTTCGCCCAAACAGGCTGAGGTATTGGGTTTTTACTCATCTGATCGAACTTTTCCATACAAGCTTGCGAACAAAAGTCTTTAAACTGTCCTTTATCACCCACTGGAGCTAGGAAACCTTGATGTCCAACAGATATATCCCTTTGACAATAACAACATATTTTTAAACCTTTTTTAAACTCTTCCAAACATGCCCAATTACAGAACTGTCGTATATCAAAACCGAATCTGACGCAGTATTTTCCTAAACTTGTATGTTGGACAGCATTCTTACAATTCGCGCATTTTGATCCAATTTTATTCTGATACCTTCCTAAGCACACTTCATCACAGAAGTCCATAGTTTCCCAAGTCAAGATTTTCTCGTCAGCGGTTAGTATGAGTGAGCATTGGTTACATTTTCTAACGAAAGTGCGTTCTCTCTCGTCTCTGGCCGCTTGCACCATAGCGGGAGTCTTCGCCTGTATTTTATAAGCTTCATCTAAATACTTGTCAGTTGCATTGCTTATAACTTTTAATTTTAGTAACGGAGGGTTCTGTGGTTGTGGCGGCTGCTGTTTTCTGGACACTCTCTTCTTTTTGATCATATATCTACCACTTTCTTTGAAATTTAAATTCTTAACGCAGGTATTGCTACAGACAATAAAGGTCTCTCCATACTTGTTGAATGTGAACGCGCATTTTTTGTTTTCGTTACAGTTGTAGCACTCTCCATCTTTAGGTGTGATCTCTTCGACGACTATCCTTCGTCTCTTGAAGACGTATTTGTCGGCTTCGTCAGCCATCATACTGTTGAGGCAGGTCATTGAGCAGTAGTTGGTGTCCTCGCCGTCGTAGTTGTAGTAGAAGTAGCAAGTTTTTTTTTCTTCGCATTCTGAGCAAGTCAAGGGTTTGGGTACTATTTCTTCTATGAGATATTTCTTGTGTGTGACGGTGTACTGTCCTGAGTGGTCATTTTGGAACTCTTTGACGCACGCGTCGCCGCACAGGTAGTTCGTCTCTTTGTCTTTAGTAGAGAATCGGTAGGTGCATGCTTGTTCTGTTTTACACTGTGCACAGGTACTGTCGAAGGAGCTAATCTCTTGAATAATGTTAGGAGTAACATTTTCGTCGGCTTCCACTGATTCATCGTGTTCGTTTTCTACTTCTTTGTCTGAAAATTACAATATCAATTAGATTACTTAGAGAAAGCCAGTAGTTTACGAAAGAAAGAAAATACTTCATAAAAATAAAAGTGTGTGAAATTTCTAAACAAAATTCGGCGTGAATTGTGAACCAATCAAACTGATTGAAATCTACAAGGCGATTGTCATATCTCCTGTGATTGGTCAAATCCTGCACAAGTTTAGGACACTTTTCATAAACATTTAGGTGAAAAAAATATTTTAAGATGTTGTCTGACTCCAAAAACATTATGAGGGTTACCTCCACCATTTTCCTGTGATGCCTCTTCGTTGGCCACGTCAGTTTCTGCATGCTCTTCAGCCACCTCACTGTTAGTCGGCTCATCTTTACTGGATTCTGCTGCATCAGCTTCCAGCCCATCTACAGGCACTTTAGCCTCGACTTCTGCGGCTGCTTCTACAAACAGATATGAATAATTAAAAAAATATGACAAGACATACAGTAATACCCCGGTTTACGCGAGGGATACGTTCCGAAAAAAATCGCGTTTACTGAACTAAAAGTCAATTCGCCTATATCGAGGTTAACATTACGGAACAAATGAACACACGAAACGAACGAGGAAATCCCCATAGAACAAAGTCGAAGGACAGGGAATTCACAATTCTTCAAAGAGTATATTCAGAGAAAGCGGGGATCCCGCGACCATAGAGTAGTTAATGACTACATTATGTTTATACGCACTCTTACGCGCAATGAGAGGCATTTGAGCGCGAAATTTGAAATTCGCGTTATAGTGAAACCGCGCATAACGGGGTCGCGCCAAGCGGGGTATTACTGTATTTATCCATACAGAAAATCTAAAATACACCCAGAGAATTCAGTGTTACGTTTTAATAGCATCCAAATGTTGATATACAACAATACTTTACCTTATTGACTTAAACTCAACCCGTTTATAAAATGCTAACCAATAATAAAATTTACAAATATTTAACATAAGATCTGAAGATTTGAATAACAGTATGTATAAATTGAACAAGTCCTATTGGAATTATATTGGGGAGGCGCGTCAGCAGTACACTTCCTACATATAATATGATGATGATGTCTAAACAGAAAAGCATGTATTACCTTCAGCCTGTTTCCTCTTCTCAGCGAGAACCTTCTCCGCCTCAGCCTTGTCAGCTTCAGATATCTCCCTCTCAATGTCTGGCAGGAGGCACACTTCCTCATCAGCCCCAGGTTCGTCTACCAGCTCGGAAACTCCGCCTTCGTCGATGGGATGATCTTGAAAGGAAAATAAAGGAGTTAGAAGTGTTATAGCCCTTCTATGGTTGGTTATTGGCTAACGGATTAAATTTTAGAATTATAGATTACTAAAGTTAGGATAGATTGCTAAGGTTTGATTCCCAGTGGCAAAGAGTCCAGGCAGGTTTGTCAGAGTTATACTTGGTGTAATCATTTACACTAAGCATACAAAGAGCGCATTTTTTTCAAACGCTCGTCTCGGCCAATAGCAATGGCCAAGCCACTTTCTCTGTGTTTTTTTTAACATTCCATCTTTCCATTTTTAGCTTTGTTTCGATAAGAATAGAAAACGCAGAATGATTATACATATTACTAATAGATTATAACAATATACAACATATAAAGTGATGAGAAATTGTGTGCTGTACTGTAAGGTAAGGTATTGGCGCGATGCGAGCCGATGCACCGGCTCGCATCGCGCCAGCATTGGCATTTGCATGCAACTTACGAATACACTCCATGCGTAAGTTGCATGCAAATATGAACTTTACCGAATTGTGAAATGACCGCCCGGCCAGGCGCGATGCAAGCCGGTTAGTCTGAATCGTACCTAAGACAGAATTTAAGTCTACCTACTCATTACCACTTAACAAAATCAATCCGAAATCCGATATCTCAGATAAAAAAAAGTAAAACATAAATATTTCACTATACCTGTATTATGTTCCTCATCATCATCATGCACATCACCATCAGCATTATGATCATCTTCATCATCATCTATGTTCACTGTTACACCTATGTCCGACTTCTCCTGTGTTTCGTTTGCTTGACTAGAATCACCTGTGTCTTTCAGTAGAGCATCGAAGGGGTCAAGGGCCTGTAATAAGATTTCATCAAGTTTTTGAAGTATGGAGATGTTTCTTTTCAAAGTCAAATCATTTATTTCAATTAGGTCATCAAAGCGGCACTTTTAAATATTAAAATTAAAGGGGATGGGACGGGATTGATTCTACAGCTACACCTTCATTTTTTATTTCTATCAGAATCTTGGAAAAACATTTCTGAAATTACTCATAGCTCGTCACTATGTTCATAGTTTCATACAAACTTAGCTCCAGAACCACCCAACCATATTCAACTACATTTTGTGATACCTGTATGGTTGGGTGGTGGGCCCAGCTCATGGCTCTATAAAATATATGGATTTATGGGACTATTGTGAGGCATTTTATGATGTTCTGAAAGTTTTAGTAGCCATTATTAGGACTCGTCTATTTTTTTAAAATGACATAATTACAGTAAGACTAAACAGATTATCAGTCTTATTTATTAATAGATGGTCTTTTACAGACTAAAAAGACAACTTACCTGTGTATGATCTTCTTGATGATGATCATCAGCAGAAACATTAGGAGCTGTCTCAAACTGAGGCTGACCATCCTCATCATTGTCTTTTTTATCATCATTGTCTTGAATTTCCACCTTATCTTCATCATTTCCCTTTCCTTTATCTACATCTTCAACTTTTTCACTAGCATTATCTACATCATCAGTTTTAGTGACATCATCATCAGCTGCTTCGTCTTTCTGAGTGAATGTTTGACTCTCGTCAAGAGTTTCTTGGCTTCCATCTTGATCTTGGCTTAGTTGAGTGAATGTTTGACTTTCATTCAAAGCTTCTTGGCTAGTTTCAGCTGTATCTTGGCCATCATCTTGATCTTGACTGGTGGATTCTTGACTGGGTACATCTTTTGTCTTTTCTTCCTCAGTATTCACTTCACTATCTTGTGATTCTTCTTTTAATTTTTCTTTTGTGTCAACTGTAATGAAAAATCTGTGTTACATGGAAATAGTAATAGTTGACCAGATGCATTTTAGAAACTAATCATAATTTCTAAACTGAATATTAATGGTTTTAACCACAAATACACATACAAGCTAAAAGGATTGATAAAAATCATGTTCTGGATTTGTCCTGGTTGAATTTAAACTTCAGAAAAGGCATGACTTTAGCTTCATTCATCATAATTTGCTATGATAAATTGTACTATATCTAATTGAAAGTAGTAGCTTTTATGAAATAAAATCAAGGTTGATTTAAAAAACATATTAATACACATTTTTGTATTACTAAATTGCTTTACTGCTGTCAACACTTCCCTAAGAATGTAACACACAACAACTTCACATGTTAAAATTGTAAAAAATTAAGTACTTTTTAAAATATGAAATTCTATGTACAGGTAAAGAATACCAATAGAATTTCCCTGTGCTAGTCGGACTCACGCATGAAGGGCCCTGTACCATTATTAAAAATAGCAAAAAAATACATGTTTGTTTCCTATACAACAAACTCACTAACATGACAACTATGAGCACCTCATACATTATTTTTTATTTAGTTTTTTTTTTTTACTTTTAAAGTATTAAATATTTTGTGAATACTTCAAGCATCTAACTGTAGTGTTACTATCAAGCAAAAAATCATGTATTGTGTATTCAGTTGAAAACCAGCTTCAGGCACTAGTTCTGCATTATTTGTTGAACTATGTTTATTTATGAAAAAGAAATAAACTTACCATCATCTTTAGCATCCTCTTGACTGTCTCCATCTGTTGTATCAGCCACATCTCTCTTAACACCAACATCACTTTTAACACTACTGCTGTCCTCTGTGATCACATCATTGTCTACATGGTTTTGTAACTCACTTTCAGGTTTTACATCACTACTGGAGTCCGTGGGCTCAGCACTAACTTCAGGACCTGCATCCCCGCCTACTGAAGTCTTGGTCTTCTCATCAACATCAAGTTTCTCAGCTGCCGCAATATCACCAGTTCCTTCACTTGGTTTCTCAGGCAAACTCTCTTTTTCATCCATAATTCCAATCCAATTGGAAATATATTGTCAATTCAACAGGCAATTAACATCTGTAATCATTACATTAAAAATGAGCGCACGAAACAAGAATTCTCTCTCATAATATTCGCCGCACCCGGCGGAATAGTTTAGAGGTTAGGATACTACAAGACGAACTCCGTTTGACACTAAATAAACATAGAAAATAATCCCAGGTCAATATTACACACCTAATGTAACGCCATAAAAACAAACTGTGCTAAGTGTTTAATGCTTGGTACAGAAACTTTATTTCATAGTTTATGACGCCAATCATTAGCCAAGCCACACGTCCCGCGCTTATTTCGACTTTGAATATAGAACATTTTAAAGTGATACTAAGCGAGGAATTAAATTATTAACACTGCGGCATCACGAAAAAGCGCTGGCGTCATTTCGATTACAGTTAAAATGTGTAAAATTATCAGATATTACTGCAACAAGGCTGTCAGGTAAGTTCCTTTGTAGGCAGTGAAAAATGAAAGGTCATTCAGGTGCCGATTAATCAAAAGATCCATCGAACAAACGCCTACACAGGGTTTAATCGTATTCAAATAGCAATAATTCAACAGCAACTAATATAAAGACTTACTTAAATATAAAATTGTTCACAAATCACATAAAAGCACAACAAACGGCCACCATTTTGGAATCAACTTGCCCCTGCCAAATTGTTGCGGAAATGCATTAGCTGTCAAAATTGTCTTATAAGTTTTTAAATGAAATCAGTCATTAAATTTGTTTGAAAGAAGATATTTAATAAAAAAAATATTTGTTTGTAAATGCAATAATTGTACAATTGATTGCATAAAACGATTAGCAATTTTTAAAAGACTTAAAACCATTAACATTTTCTTGTGATTTGGTTGGTAGTAGGTGACGCTCACTTTAGTGATGTGAAAGTATTTATCGGTTTTTTGTTTATTTCTTTTCGATCCCCATTCCTCAAACCAGCTATTTGTTTCACTTATGTCACCTTTTCTTTGTTTGAATGATGACTTACTAAGACACTTATTTTGATTTATACTGTAAAAACTGCGCGAAAGTAGACGAGTATGTAAAGCCTTGTTTAAACATGCAAGAATTTGCATGCAAGTTTGATTACATTGCGGACTATCAAGGTTGAGGTGAACGCAGACTTGGCCGCACCGCACGTGCCGCACCGCACGCGCCGCACCGCAGTCTTCGCATTACGAATTCTTTATATGAAGTTCTATGAAACCTCGCATACTCACCCGCATCGCAGTAGCTGCAGAAGCGATGAGAAAACGATGACTGCGGGGATTGCGGAGACTGCGGTGCGGCCAAGTCTGCGTTCACCTTTAATGGATAACGCCACAGACAACGCATTCACCTGATCAAACAAATACCGCAATGTAATCAAACTTGCATGCAAGTTCTTGCATGTCTAAATTGGGTTTAACCTTTGGTATGCCGCCGGAACGTTCATAACCTTTTCTATCTTAGTTATATTCAGGATACGGACCTTGTAGATACTGTTTTTTTTGTCAGACCACTTTTTATGCTGTTTCACTCGTAGGCCGCTCTGCCAATTTTTAGTATGTACCATTGACACATCATATTCATGTTTTACAATAATTCATCTGGAAATCAAATCAACACAAAAGTATCGGCGTTATCGACAAAACCACAGACAATATTGTTTTTGAGGACGGGACGCAAAGCTACAAACTGCTTGTAGAACCTTGGCTAGAAAGTGGCTAGAACACATCACTACAGACTTAGTAGAGAGTATACACCAGTATACACTCACATCACGGAGCCACGGAGCACTCGATATGTAATTTCAAAAAAGACCATCAATCTGACGATCAATTTAATAGCAGGTCGCTTGAATGTCGTAACATGGTCCTGAAAGTGGAACGCAAAGGGCAATTGAAGAAACAAGGTGGTTTTAAATCATTTTTAATCGGTCAAAAAAGATCGAGACGTTGTGAAAAGTTTTCTTTTAAGTTTTTATTTTATTGTACATATTATTACTAGTAAGTTTTCATTTATAGTTTGTACTTAATTTTAGCATAGTTGCTAATTGAAATAATCTGTGAAAAGTAGTATTTGCACAAATCATAAATAATACTTTTTTTTTTAATAATAAAAGGTTATCGCAGATACGTCCTTGTACGTCCTGCTCCTACCCCAACTAGACGTATCGGCGATACCCTTTTCTTTCAGTATGAAATAAAAGGGGTTCTAAGGTACTGCTATAGTGCCGATTAGCACGAGCGTTATTTTTTTCAGGCGTTAACAAAACGCCGCGTTCTAGAAGCGCTGACGTGTGAACAGATACATGGGAATATATTTGTTCTATTTCCAGCGCTTTTCTAACGCCCAAAAAAAAAGGAAGTGTAAATGGGCACTTACTGACTGGTAGTGGTAACAAACTTGTGACCACTGATATTTTTATTTCTTTCTCTGAACGCGAGGCCCCTTCTGGTACGAGGTCGAGAGTCTTCACCCCTGCCTAGCTTCGCCGCGCCACTGACGGATGCCTAGTTTTAATAGTAATTATATAGAAATCATTTAAATGTTTTTTTATTTATCACTATCATTCATTTTATTTTCTTTATTTTATCTTGAATTCACGAACGCGACTAATTTTGACAGCTGGTTCTGCTCGCTTTTGTTCTCTGTTTCTATTTGGATCACTCAAAGAAATGATTGATTTCTATTGGCTGCTTTTGTGTGTATATCTTTTGTCATTGGTCAACGTTCAACTGGACAATTTTTCGACCAATAGTGGTTTAGAAATGTGGTTCAGTTAGTTGTTTAACTTCTTCAATTATGGCGGGTTCGTGTTTTTTCAAGCTCAAATACGAAATGAGTAGTTATTTGCGCCGCTCGGGCGGCGACATTGACAGCGATTTGTCGAATATTCTCGTGCGCCATTTTGTGAATGCTATGGAATTTTGTGTTAATCAACGCGAGGAAATTAAAATTCGTGTAAGTTCAACTTTGCGCCAAGTGCCCTTCACGTACGAAATGATATTCGATATATTCGCGATTCGTGTGTGATAGCTGCAGTGTGTTCACGGTTATCGTTAATTCGTTTCTGTTTTGTTTCTTTTTGCGAGCGAAAAAATGTGATTTGGCCTTATTTATGGGCGCTTACTCATCGCTCCGCTCGGTACATAGAATCTGGGTTTATTTTCAGGATACATTACAATGTCTGAGAAATTGGTGGGGAAGACGGTGCTGAAACGACATGAGGTTGCCAGGCCCGTTCATATCCAGAGGCTGGAGGCCTCCTTGGACGTGCGCCCGTTCGTGAGTCAAGTCGAGAGAATCCTCAACTCTGATGCGGCGTCCGACAGTGAAGACGACTCTGATGCCAAGTCTTTTGGGAATGAGATGTCCAAGGGGGACCGGATGATCCATGGGGTGGTGACCACCAAGCAAGGTGAGGGGCTGATGTTATCATTCATCAAGAGAAAAACAGTATAAACATTCATTAGACACAAAACATTTCCATATTATTATAAAACATTCCTACAATCTCTTGAGTTTTAATTGTTTGTATTGTATGCTACACGCTGAAGAATCTTATCAACAACATGTGTGGGATACTAAGCAGCTTATAAACAAATATAATTTCTCTATTCACATGAAAAAGTAAAAAAGATCCTACTTTGGTATTTGCCTTTTTAATCTAATCCTTATCAACATCCTGGCTCTACCAAATACTGGGTTTGGAGTCTTCCTTTTGTGACAATATTATTATGTTCAGTTAATTAAATTAAACTACAAATTTTCCCTGAGGCCTATGCCTATTAGAATACAAACTGAACCAAAACCAAATGTTTTGAAAATATATTGTGACCTTAGATGACCCTGTGACCAAAAATACAATATCTTGTATCCACTCTTATGAAGAGAGCAGTTTTCTAGGCAGATCCTAGTCATGTTTAGAGATCTTACTGTTTCTGAGTATTCTTTCTTAAATACATTCAGTTAATAGGTAAAATAATAAATAATGATGGACTTAATACACTTTTCTGAAATAATGAATGAGATAAAATGCCATCCATATCTACAATTCTCAATATCAAATGATGTTTCTAATAATCCTCCTCTGAAAGTGCAAAGAAATTCATCATTCAAATGGTTTACATAACTCAGAAGATGTGATCTGGACCTAGTAGTGATACACAGTTCAAGGTATTAAAAACAAAAATAAGATCAAGTAACAAAAAGAAAATTGAAAATCAAATCAGCTTAAGGAATTTGAAAAATCTTCCTATGATTCAACCATAACTTCTAAAACTTATTTTTGGCGACACCTTAAACCCTTAATCCATTAATTTCAGAACGCCAAAGTGACCGTCTCAGACTTTACAACTTCAGTTCCGTAGGAGAGGAAAGAGAATGGCTCCGAGATGTCCTCTTATCATCTGGATCGGAAACCAGCAGTGACGATGACTCTTCCAATTACAAGGAGATGAGGATACAGAGGTTGTTGAAGGAGAGGAAATATCAAAATAGATATGCTAAGAAGTATTATAAAGATCCTGGGGTGAGTGTTTCTTTTTTTTTAACATTGCCCCCACTATGAATTTTCAGGGGTCGTGAGTGCAATCAAACACACATACACTATCACTGAGACCCAGAATAAAAACGTATAGGTCATTCAAATATTAGTTCTGTGCGGGATCCAACCCGAATTACATAGCAGTAGATTGTTCAGCCACTGCACCAACTGTACTGCCAATTTGCTTTATCCCTCATCATCTCAGCCATAGGACGTCCACCGCTGAACATAGGCCTCCCTTTAAGATCTCCACATATACTGGTTGGAAGCGACCTGCATCTAGTGTCTTCCAGCGACCTTTATAAGGTCGTCTGTCCACCTTGTAGGTAGTCATCCTACATTGTGCTTGGTAGTCAGTGGTCACTCTAGCACTTTTCCACCCCATCAGCCATCTGCTCTGCGAGCAATATGGCCTGCCTGCTTTAATCCCTGCTTGTCACTATTTTGGATTCCCTAGTACCTTATTTATCAAGTACCTATTGACTTGTGCCAAACTGTTTTTTATTATACCATACCTTGTAAATGGCCTAATTTGTTAAAAATAAAGTATTGTAATTTATTTTAAAAGATAATTAGTATTAAAATGTTCAAGGATGTGTGTTGCTAGTATAGCTTGTTGACTTGCAAATCAATTTGAAAACTCACCTTCCTTTAATGGGTAGTTTATACATTATGCATAAGAATAGATTATCATATAACTATCCAGATATATTCTTATAAAAAATTCTGACATAAAAATGAAGTAATAATTTTTTAAACAAAAAATATCCAAATTGTGGTCCAAGAAAAAATATAATTTTTTTTGTTCAATATATTCTGTGACATTAAACTAGCTAATTTCTTCTTACTATTAGCACTAGAAACTTGTCTGAGGACATTGACTCATTTCTCAGGTCAAGAACCTCTTTATACAAAATGTGTATTTTGTATTATTTCCTAATTCAAGTATGTTTGATACCTAATAAAGTTAAGTGTTATTGAGTATAATCAGTATTACTTATGCCTAGTCGATGGAATGATTGCAATAGAGCTCCTATTACCAGTATTTATAAACTTAGAAGGAGGGAATTTCCCGACTAAAAGATACATCTACAGAAATCAAAAGAAAAACACATTCTTCATGCAATAATTCGCGATTGTCGACAAAAGAGCCTAAAATAATCACTGAACTAAGAAATAATTGCTTTCAAAATGGTTTAAGTGTCACTCGCGACAACCACAAACGCCGCCACCGGCATATTTCTTGTAGTTTTCATACATTTTATATGGACTCGCCGCACGCGGTTGATGCCGGTGGCCGCCACACGCTAGCCGCTTCTCAAAGCCGCTCAACGGGCCATGGAGAGAGCTATGAAGTGAGAGGAGATATAAATAAGGAGATCCGTAGACGAACTAAAGCCACCGATATAGCCCATCGGATTAGCAAGCTGAAGTGGCAATAAGCAGGCCATATTGCTCACAGAGCAGATGGCCGATGGGGTCGAAAAGTGCTAGAGTGGAGACCACAGACTAGCAAGCACAGCGTAGGACGTCCACCAACAAGGTGCAGGTCGCTTCCAACCGGTATATGTGGAGATCTAAAGCGGAGGCCTATGTTCAGCAGTGGACGTCCTATGGCTGAGATGATGATGATGATGACAAACTTTTTTCGTGCCGAAAGTAACAAAAAACCATCCTCACGACGAACTTTCGCCTATTAATCCATAATGTTGTCTTAGAACTCCCGCTACATGTACTATGGCGCTGGTCTTCTATCAACTGTCGACCGTTACCCAGAGCGTCGAATCAGCCGGCCGGTACCTCCGCCACCTTCCACCAGAGGGCGCAGGGGTAGGCCTTCGGAAAGAGGGTCTTCTACGAGAGGTCTACATAAAGCTAGGCGAGGGAGGGTCAGAGATCCGAGGAATGAGGGTGGAGATTTGGTGAGTAGAACTAAATTAATGTTTTTTGATAATGATCAAGGCCAAGTGCAGCTTTTTAGAGCTCAGGGGCCGAATGTGATGTCTTAACGCTAGACGATTTATATAGCTCTGTCACTTTCACTAAGTGACAGAGCAAGTAGAGGCGCTTGCGCAACCTCGACACTAATGTCTGTTCGCATTTTGTACTTAAAGACTGTATCAGTACAGTCCATTATTCTATGACATCAAAAAGTGCAGATCCCAAGATATCAAACAAAATGTTCGAATAACGTCATTATTTATATTTTTAGCCTGATGGTGTTGATTGGGAAGAGCAATTACGTCATCTGAAAGAAGAACCTGACAATGACGAGTACAGTATGTCTACTGAGAAGCCGGGAGTCAGGTAATAATAATACTCAAATAATGTCAAATTTCAATAACCTTGTTCCTTAAGAACTTTGACCACCGTGGTTGTAGAGACGTCTGTAAAGGTTACCAAAACCCCAACGCAAATGGCGACATAAAGAACTGGGTAGATTTTTACTAAGTAAGGGAGCCTGCTTGCGACGCAAGTACGGTTCGAACTACAAGTGAAAATCATCCTTACCACCAGGAAATTATGACTCGAAGCTCCCTTAGGAACCATTTGCAATTTCTAGTAACTGAAAATGATAAATAATCGACCTTGCAACTACGATATAATGATGCAATTTGATTGACTTGACGTCGTCATGGCGAGCGTGTTTTGTTTTTCATCGACTCGTACACAACCGCACGTTTTATGTCATATGTCGTAGTGGTAAGGATGATTTTTACTGGTAGTTGAAATCGGTCGAATGGAGAAGCTTCCCTAGGAGTTGGACAATTCGTTCCGCTCTACTCAGGGCGAGAGGACTCGAATCGATGATGTTAGCAAACAAACAAAAATAAAATTTTTGACCACTCTATGAAATGTTCACGTTGTAGCGAATTTTAGGAAGATGCTGAAGTTTTCGTCGTAAAATCTCGCAAACATATTTTTTGTGCACACACTTATTATTTTTCGTCAATAATGATCGATTTTTTTTATATCCATCAGAGGACGCAAAAAACTCTCAACGCTAAAGAGTCCGGAAGCCCTAACGGCTCGCAGAAGACGTCACTGGCTGTTACTAGTCAAGAAAGAGCTCGGTAAAGTTCAAAGAGCTCGCACTGCCACACATAGGGAGGTGATGCTGCAGAGGAAGCGACTTGCGACCTTATGCTGTAAGCATTGGAGACATATTGCTATGCAGGTAAGAATATTTATATTATTATTTGTTTGTAATTGAAAAAGCTTTTGGCAATTTTATGTATTCTAGTTCTTGTTATGTGTGTTCAAATGTCAGGTTAAATTAAGTTAATTTTCAAATGACAAGATATTTTTATTATAAAATAACCTATGGAAACTGTATAATTAAATCCAGTTCGATAAATAACATAGTACCAGTTATCGAGACATCAACAAATAAGATTATTATTCTGAATTTATACCACCATATGTAAATCATTTATTTCGACGTTTAAATGTCCAAAACTGAACGCAACCAATGAAATCATTTTAACTCTTATTGCAACGACATAAAGCTCTTTTTAACTGGCGAACTTTTTCATAACATTATTTGACAATGACTAGATGTTTTTGCCCGCAGTCTCAAAAAAATATGAAGGAAACAGTTTGGCGGTGTAAGCGACTGAGTCGAGAAATGCAAGCGTATTGGAGGAGATACGATCGGGCAGAAAGAGAAACGAGAAGACGAATGGAGAGAGAGGCAGAAGAACAGAGAAAGGTAATAATACCAGCTTTCTTGTGATATAAAAGATAAAGTTGTTTGGGTATATCTACTGTAGATTCCACTTAGAACCTGTTTGAAAATAGTATTCACATAAGAACAGTACTCTAATATAAATGAGCAAGTTCGCAGGACCATTATTTTAACCGACTTCAAAAAAGAAGAGCCACCATCGCCCTTTAGAAACAGGCTAAAATTTTATATGTGAGCTATGAAGACTATAAAGTCCATAATTCCTGTACATTTATAAAAAGTCTTAAGTTGCGAATGTGCTAATTTTGATGGCCCCATCAGATAAACGAAAGATCACCACATGAAAAAAGGGGTACCTTTTATTTTCTTTTCTTCGTGGCAAAATCATCAAATGTGTTCACACACCCAGGGCAGAATAGGCTGGACTGTCTAACTAAAATCCACGGTGATCCTTCAATGGCCCTCTACGTTCCAGGGTCACGGTTACCTGATGAGATAGTCCCGTGACCCCGGCACTACGCTGCATCACTATTTAATTGACTAACAGAATTTTTACCTCAGATGGACGTCGAACTAATGGAAGCGAAGCGGCAACGTCGCAAGCTGAACTTCTTGATCACTCAAACGGAGTTGTACGCGCACTTTATGCAAAAGAAGTTGAATTCTGCCGACGATGGTGATGGTGGAGCTGATAGGATATTGAGGCAGCTGGATGAGGATCGAGATCCTAGGCTGGCTGCTATTGATCATTATGATAGGTAAGTAGTTGAATAGTTAGTCTAATTTTACTGTTACTAAATTTTTTAAACATAGTATGTTCTATCTGACGAGTAAGGATTCCAGAGGACCCTTGGTGGCACCATAACGTGAGCATGTTGTAGGATGTTCAGCAAAGGCATCAACGATTTACGTTGTAATTCCCGACACAATCATCACAATTATTAAAATTATTTTACTTAATAAGACGTGACAGAGATTGCAAACCCGGAGCCCTTTTAGGCTTCTACCAAGCCCGGAAAAACACGGAAGAAAAATTACCCCCCATTGCTCGATTTCTACGTAAAACAAGTAAGTTTGGAGATCAAATGAATATTTTAAACGTGTGCGTGGCGCTCACTCACACATTTATAAAAAAGCTTTACTAATAACGTACGTTTTATTTTGAACATAGAATCCGGACATTTTATAATCTAAGTTTCTAGTGTTGTAGGGTATTTGAAAGCTTTACCTACGATCAAACATTCTAACCCAATCCTCTTCCGACAGCGAAGCCATGAAAGCTCGGGCATCCAGAAACGCTCGCGAGGCATTTCGTGCCGAACGTGCGCGTACGCAGCTATTCGACGCCAACGCCGGCGCGAGCGACGCGACCGACACAGACGGCGGCGCCGATGTTACTGACAGCCATGAGCGGAGGAATGGAGATCACGACCAGCCTGATATCTTCAGAGGCACTTTGAAAGGGTACCAACTGAAGGGCATGAATTGGTTGGCTAATTTGTATGATCAGGTGAGTTTCTGTCAAGAACCAGTTTGACATTTCAAATTTAGGCGCGGCGAAAACGTAGACTACATATTTGTTACCAACATGGCAAACCATAACAGGGAACCGTAGTTCATGAGTTTGGGTTAAGTGGAAGCAACTGGACACAAAAAAAGTCTACGTATTCGCGGGGAGTGAATGATTTCATACTAGTTCAATAAAAATCAAATATTCATGGGTGGTTTATATCTGATACAAGACACAGTAGTATCCAACGTTTGCGCACTGCCTAAACTGTTATTTAAGTACCAGGCAACTTAATCCACTGCTGGATATAGGCCTCTTTTACGCTGGAACAGCAGTTTTTTGTCGACCTTTCGCATCCAGTATAGTAAAGTTTTAATGATAAAGTAGTTGTGAAAAAAAAATGTTGACAGAACTTCTTCGGTAAAAAAAAAATGGCATTGCTTAACCATGTAGTTGCTGAGCCTAATCAACTCAACATTTTAAAATCTATTGCTAATCTAAACCTTTTCAACAAGCAAACCTTTGACAAGTGCAACTGTCACTGATACAAGGAAATTTAGTCCATTTCTATAGTGAACAAATGTCATTTTACTGACTACAATTAACAATCGTGCTTTAAATCGTATCCTGTCAGTTCCAAAACACCTTTAAAAATCGTTGTTAAAATTCATAACCATGTATCAAAATCTTTATTTTCCTCCCTAGGGTATCAGCGGCATCTTAGCCGACGAGATGGGTCTCGGCAAGACAGTGCAATGTATAGCGTTTCTATGCCACGTGGCAGAACGACTCGGAGTTTGGGGACCATTCCTTGTGGTATCACCTGCATCTACACTACACAACTGGCAGCAAGAGATGCAGAGATTTGTGCCGGATTTTAAAGTGGTAAGTTTACTTTTTGATGACCTCTCAATTTTCTTTTTTTTATGATATGGTCACCACACTGGATATTTTTCTTGTGTTATGAGTATGTTTACAAATATTTAAATTCGCATACACAAACGCCTAAGCTCGGGAAAATTACTTGTACTTCAAACAAATATTTGTTTCGTGCGGGGCGCTAGTAGTCGATAGATCGAATGCTGCGCAAACATTGCAGTCAGTAGCCATTTTAGGCAGCTTCCCAATGACGCGATGCGACGCAATTCGACCGGTTCCAACTTCATGTGAAAAATCATCCTTACCACTACGACATAAGACATAAAACTTGCGGTTGTGTACGGGTAGATGAAAAACAAAACAGGCTCGCCACTCATTCGAATTGCATGATTACATTGTAGTAGTAAGGTTGATTTTCATTTTTAGTTAGTAGAAATTGCAAATCACACGAATGCGTCATGGGGAAGCTCCCTTAGTGCAGGGCTAGATTTGATTAATTTTGTCAAGTGGATAATAAGTAGGTGAGGATCATCTTTCTGTGTAACCTGAAGTGTTTTCCGAACTGATTTTTTAATAGAGCTAACCATTATAGATCAAGTTTGTGGTTGTGGTGTGTAATTCGGTAGTTAATTTCGGTAGTAATAAACTTTTTTAAGTGATAGTGAACATTTAAAAACTGAAGGCACGAAAACGACGCGACACGTTAAATGGCGCTACTGATTTGAACATAATTATTTCATTTCGGACAATTCCAGAATATTTGCCATATGTTGGAAACAATATGACTAAAAGAGCACTAATAAACCTATTTTTTAATCAAATAATCCTCTTTCAGGTACCATACTGGGGCAGTCCAAGCGAACGTAAAATCCTCCGTCAATTCTGGGAACGCAAAGACCTACACACGCGGCAAGCGGCCTTCCACGTGGTAGTGACGTCATACCAGATCGTGGTTTCAGACCTGAAGTACCTGAACCGTGTGTCGTGGCAGTACATGATCCTGGATGAGGCGCAGGCTATCAAGAGCTCGGCTAGTATGAGGTGGAAGCTACTGCTTGGATTCAGCTGTAGGAATCGATTGTTGCTGTCTGGTGAGTTTTGTTATATCGATTATTTTGTATCGATAAAAGCAAGTATCGATTGTTAACAGCTTTTGCTGCAATCGAAATTAATCTTAAGAAATGCTGTTGTCTGGTGAGATTGTTAAAAATAAATTCTTCAAATTGATTGCTGACATCGATTATTTATTATCGATTTGAGATTTATCGATAAGTTAATGCATTAACAGATATCGATAAAAAATAGACTAATTATTTACTGCACATATAGATAAAAGATATCGATATAAATGATGTGGCTGCTGAGTTGTTGTTCTTTGGTAAATCGATTATTTAGTCGATATCGATTGCTGCTGAGATCGATAAATACTTAATTGCCAAATAGGTGTCGCCGGTTTCGCCTAATCCTTCCTCTTCCTCTCCTTTTACAATATAATTCCTACATTGACTTATTTTATTAATAGAATTATAATTTATATTTTCTTCACCAGGTACTCCAATCCAAAACAGTATGGCGGAACTTTGGGCTCTGCTCCATTTTATAATGCCGACGCTATTTGATTCGCATGAAGAGTTTAACGAGTGGTTCTCTAAGGATATTGAAAGTCATGCTGAAAATAAAAGTACTATTGATGAAAGTAAGTAACTTTGCGAAAACACTTTTTTTAAAAGCTGTACTTGTTCACAAATAGATTTTTTTCAAAGTCTAGATTAGAGATGGGTTTATGACCTGGGGGGTATTACAACGTCTTAAAATCAGGCTTATTCCGGCGAGTGAAAGTGACAGAGCTATACAAGTCGTCTAGCGCCATCTCGTTCACTCACTGGAACAGGCCTGGTTTTAAGACGTTGTAATACCCCCCCTGGGGGCGTATTACAAAGCTCTTATTTCCTGTCAATTTACGCCTTAAAGTGAGCTGCTATGTTTATTCGTATTACAGGATACACATTGACGGCCAGTAAACAGTCATGTGCATCTTGCCAACTTCTGCCTGTGCTTGTGCCAGGAAATATCGTATTACAGGTTACATAATGACATTTCAAGGCCGGATTTACTGTCAAAATTGACATCTCCTAAATCATTCAGTTTACGCCACTATTTAGTAACTTTTACTGAATTGTTTCTTTTAATTTGTCTTTAAACAGTTAAAACTACCTAAATTAAACTTTGGTATTAATAATTGAGGCACTACCGAATATCTGGAGAGTGAATACACGATACAATGTCAGCTGACGAGCTTTATAAAAACGACAAAAATTTTACCTTTTACGACACATGTACACTCATTTACTGAACGATAAGCAATAGGTAAATAGATTCATGTACAATACGTAAACATTTACTCATATAATAATAGGTATATTGTTCTAAATAAAAAACATGTTTCTCCTGAAAAAAATGTTTTATTCTGTCGTAGTTACATCCAATAATAAACCAAACAAAATGTATGATAGGACGCAAACCCTTTGCTAAAATTAATAGCCTCGCGCAGCATCATTCCAGAAATGGTACAGTCCAATGGAGCCAAAACTTGTGTTCAATATTTATTTGGGTACATTGGGCAGTCTTTGATGTATCAACAGACATTTTTAAGTTCACTTCCTCGATTGCTTCTGGTACCACAATTTCGCAGCCAATTTCAAGAGAACTAGTTTAAGTACACTGTCTTTCGGTTTGAAATTGAATAAACGTCCTAGGTTTTATCATTCCTTTACTTGTTGAAACATTTCTAGCTTCATGTCTTAGGTGCCTTTTTGATTTTGGATCCTCTTTCTTTAAAAATAAAATTGGAACATTGTTGAAACAGCTCCATTTTTAAATTTTTTCCGCTTACTTAGTCCATTTTGTTTCCTTACTTTCTCTGCGGTAGGAAAACGGTGTACTCCTTTATTAATGCAGTAAAAAGCACTACATAGTGGCATTATAAATAAATAAAATACGATATTCTTGTTTGTTTTGGCAATCAAAACCGCCACAGATAAAAAAAAAAGCGAATACGATCGTTCAGAAACAATCCCCTTTGCGAGAGTTGAATATTTTGTATTAAGTTTTTGCATAAAATGACAGTAAATGTTGTTCAGTTTGATTGTAAATATTTAAATTGTTATTAAAATACAGTTTAACTTAAATATATCCTAAATTTACAGTGAAAAATAATTTTTTTTCACACACAATTTATAAAACCGGTAATCATCGGTAACTTGTCGATTCGATTTTTGAACGAATTTGCTAGCCCTTCGTAATCATCCAGAGACAAGTATTCCTTGATGATTCCTTGCAGAAATACGAGCTCCATAATACGAAATAGAACAAGCCGGCTTGAGGCCGTAAATTCACATGCCGGAAAACTGCAAGGAATGACAAAATGGCTGTAATACCCCCCCTGGTGGCTTACTATGACGTCTTAAAGCGTGAGTCTTTAGGTTGTGGAAAAGAGACAGAGCTATACAAGTCGTATAACGCCATCTCGTGCCCTGAGCGGAACTACTCACGTTTTTAGACGTCATGGTAGGCCACCTGAACGTATTGGGAGCAATAAAAAACCGCCCGGTAAATGCCTTTAAACACCGAATTAATCGCCCTTTGCCTAGGCTTTTTGTCCAGTTAATTTTCTGTTTAATTTTCGATCTAGTCAAAGTTTTTAGGTTTTATGCCCAGTGACCGGGCATTTATTTGGACGTAAACTCATTTATGCCGAATATGTTAAGTTAAAGCCTATTCTGGCCATAAATGTTATTTGCCTTGCCCTCGACCCGATTTCCAGTCTAGACATGTTCAATTCTTTCAAAATCAACAAAATCAAAAGTCATTTATTCAAATTAGGCTGATTTATCAGCACTTTTTGAAGGTCAATTTTTAAATAAGATAGTCCCCCAAAGCGCCCCCCCCTTCGACACTTCCTAGTGTTTTGGCTGGGAAGAGGAAGTGGCGAAACAAACTCCTCAGCAACACATCTGTCTGTATGGTTAGAAGAACCAAGATTTAATACAATTTAATAGAACATTCACATTATACATCAATTCGAAATTACATCCCAATCGTGACTAGAAGGCACAAAAAGACAAACTAGGACCATTGCAGTAAATAACAATACCTACACAGAAAAGAAATTAAAATACATTTAACAAAACCAAAGGTCAGCAAGTCGATCAGTCACCAAACCACTTTCGAAATGTTAATCTGCAAAATCGTCCACGCATAATATTTTGGCGATAATTCTATTATGCCCAGTATTAGCAAACAGTTGAAGAACTTGTTTTTATTTTCAGAGCATTTATCACGTCTGCACATGATTCTAAAACCATTCATGTTGAGAAGAATCAAGAAAGATGTTGAAAATGAACTATCGGACAAAATTGAGATTATGGTGCACTGTCCACTTACTATTAGGCAGAAACTATTGTATATAGGTAAGTTTTTGTATATAACAGTGAAAATAAACGAGAATAGTTGAGTTTGTTGTGCTGCCTGGCAACATTTTTTATTGTGCTGGTATTGCCAGCATGAAAAATTAATTCGAGAATTTAATTTTTTTGCCATGATAATCATTTTTGGCATACAAGAGGTGCATATTGGGTATTATGATTATATTGTGGTTATTGTTTCAGCTTTAAAAAAGAAAATAAAAATAGAAGAGCTCCTCCATTACTCAGTAGGAGCGGAGTCAGGTCACAATGTAGATAAGAATTTTACATCTAATCTTATGAACTTAGTTATGCAATTTAGAAAGGTAAGTTTTCATAAAATTCTAATCATATAGTAAATGGGATCTTATACGCGGTAAAATTGAGTTTAGTTTGCTTAGACTTAATTATTCTCGACACATAATGCAAAGGTCACCGAAAATTAGATTGAAACCCTTTGACTGATTGAGACTAGTTTTAGGGTACGTTCATATCTGACGGAAACTCCGTCAATCATCGAATGTTCTTTGACGCACTAACGGATCATCCGTTGAGTATGAACGGTCAATTGGTTTTCTATACATTTGTCTGTTCTGGCGTTCCGCGACCGATGATCCGCGACGGATGTCCCGTCAGATATGAACCCAACCTTAAGTAATGTCACGGTAGACGTTCTGTGAAACGAGAGTCCTTTATCATTGATCCAACTCGAAGGACCATCGGAAGGTTCACCTTAACGATTCAACTTTTTAATCTTTTTTTTCTACAGGTATGCAATCACCCCGAGCTATTCGAACGCAGGGATGTTCGTTCCCCGTTTTCAATGCAAGTTGATGACTACCACATACCAAAACTAGTTGCTGAAGAATGCATCCTTATCCGTTCCACCCCTTCGAACCGTCATCTTCTATATAATAAGTTGTCTATTCTCACCCCTGAGTATATACAAAGGGGTGTTAATGGAGAAGAGGGTGATAAAGAGATGTTTAGTGATACAGGGTGCTTTGCGTTTACGAGGTTCATGGATTTGTCTCCGATGGAATTGTTCAGGATTATGCTGTGTGGGTGGCTTTTTGCGTGAGTACTGTCTTTTTTAAAGTAGTATACAGAAAGAAAGCTGGCAGCCTTCCAGCCAACGACGATATATTACTAGACTCCGCATGCACGATCTAAGGAACAAAAACTATTGTGTGTCAACTCGCTGAGGTACTACGTAAGCGAGGGGGGACGGGGTACTGCGTTGTGATTGGCCAACTTAAGGTCTTTTCTGTCTCAAGGTATGTTTACGGCTCACAGGAGTGCTCGAAATAAGACTGATATAAGACTTTTTTGCCTAATGTGTTGACAAATTCGTTGCTACCAGCGCTTATAGGAACTGGTCCATGCAGGTAACCGGCGCAGGCATATATATGAACAAGCGCCGAACGTCGCCGACAAGTTCCGAATATCCTCGACACGCGCCGGTCAGCGCTGGCGCCGCCCTCCATTTAAAATTAATGAACAACTCGGCCTCAATCTGCTTGCTTTATGTAACTGTTACCAGAATGTCCCATAAATCGGCACCGGCTACCGGCTTTCTTTTTGTATACGGCCTTATCGCTTTTCAATACCTTATAATAATATGAGTTTAAGAAATCTATGCGTATTTGAATCGCTTTCACCTTTTTAGTTGTCTTTTTCTGTGTATAATAATAATCTATTTCGGCTGCTATCTTTGTGTTCAACCAATCGACAACCTATGATTTCCTATTTGAGTCTGAAAGATATCCATATAATTAACATCCATTTGAAAAGTTGACATAGTCATCAATATCTAGAAACCTTTTATTTGCATACTTTTCATCTTTCCTCAAACCATTTTAATATTACAGCATGCAACACATAGAACAATGTCTAGAAAAATATGAGAAACTACGTCATCGACATTACTGGTGGAACTCAAAGCCGATCTGTGACGTCAAACAAGAGGAGGCAGAGACAGACATATGTACAGACTACTATGATAGAGTGAATAGGAAAGATATGTTGCTGGTGTGTCCCAATAGTGACACGTTGGGAAGGAGGAAGGAGGACAGTCTGATGTGGAAGGAGATGCTGTTTACTGATCCGTTGTGGATACAAGGTTAGTTGACATTGTGATAAAGGGTTTATTGGGATGTCTACACTCCTTCCGGGGTCGCGGGACTACCGAATTACTGTGACCCCGAAACGTAAAGGGTTATTGAAAGACACCATGGATTTAAGTCAGTACAAATATGACAGTCCCTCCTGCCTTGATGATTTTACCACGCTAAAAAAAGTACGTTTACACTAGCTTCTGACTAGCGGCTTTGCTTGCGTTATGGGAAACATTCCAATCCATTGTGTCCACTGATGAGAATTAATTATAATTTAATGTGTTTCCTGATAGCTACTAACTTTAAGTTTTTTTCGCGGTAAAACCATCCAATGAGTCCTCGAACCCTGGGCGCTCGTACAAAAAAAAAAAAACTAAATCAACTGTGTTTCTTCAATAGCCCTTTACGCTCCTGGGTTACGGTTACCTTTTTGAATAGTGCCGCGACCAACGAGGGCTTCCTTAGACTGTGACTTTATTATTACCAATTGTGTTTTTTTTATTGTGTTCAGGTGGTCCATTCTATACGCACACGGAACATACAATACATTACACGCCAGAAACCATCGAGCACAAAGCGTTGAGGATACGGAATATGAGGGAGAGAGAAGGACAGGTGAATATGAACTTTATTTACTACTAGCTGTGCCCGCAACTTCGTTCGCGTGGATGTCGCAATTGAACAATGTATTTTTTAGTTCAAAGCGCTTAATTCATGCCAGTCCATTCCAGTCCATTCCAGTCCATTCCAGTCCATTCCAGTTATTTGAATAATCTAGTTTTTCTATTCGAAGTTAGATCGCGCGACTGACGTACGAAATCAATGTGTGAGACCAAAGAAACTTCTGAAACGCTTTAAATTCAAATATCTTTTGATAGACTGAACCGATTCCAATGAAACAAAAACTAAATTCCTCTCCAAGTTACGCTTAATCGTTGTGTATAAAAGTTATCTACATTAATTTCGTATATTTTACGTGATACCTGGACAAATACACTGACAAACAGATAAACAGACAAACAGACAAAAATTCTAAAAATGCTAGAAATGGGTTCTATTGGTTGTCCTTTAATACCCTGGCTATATTTTTAGAGTTTTTATTTAATGTACAAAAATATTTTTTCTACAGTTTTATTATATGTATAGATAGAAGATATAGACTACTTACAGATGCCATTGCAACAACCTACCCCAAGCTGCCAAAAATTTTCTAATCTAATATGAGCGTTCTGCTTTTGTGATAAAGTTGAACTTCTATCGAAGAAATTTTTCCGGCGATAAATATTGAACATCAACCTTTTGGATGGATATAATCGGCTAGTTTCGACTTCATAGCATGAAGCAGTAAAGGTCATAATAGCTCTGAGTCTTAGTGCATCGAAACCTCAAACTGAAAGTTAATAACAGCAAATTTTAAAATCTCCACAATGTAATACACTTATTTTACCCATTTCTGACGTGCTTTATGATTTTCCAAGTTTTTGTCCATTACATTATGTCCATTTTAGATGCATTAACCAGTTTTACCTGCACCGATCAGTATGTAGAACTACATCTTGGTAAAATTTTACTAAAAAACCTGGCAAAACTAAGAAATCACTAAAGTCTGGTCAGAAAGCAGGAGGAATTTCGTACATTGACCTATTATTACCTGTCTTTGTCACTCCCGTGTAAATATAATGAGTATCGCTTGCACAGATGCAATGGCCGCCATCTGGGTCAATGTACGAAATTCCTCCTACTTTCTGACCGAACTTTCTGTGTATATGTTACGGTAAATGTGATTAATTGAAAATTATTAATAATTTTACAAAATTATTAATAATAATCACATGTTTTGGTAAATGTGAATAAACGATCGAAATTTATTACTTTTAGTAGTAATTATTAATAATTCACGACACATATTGGTAAAAGTGATAAAATTAATAAACTAAACGGCTAAACCTAGTGCTAACTGAAGATAAGTATGATACACGTAGGTTTAACCGATTGTGGTCGGTTACACCTAGGTTTAGCCGGTTAGAACTAGGCCTAACCTCGGGACTTGCTGGCACCCCGACTCGGACAATTTAGGTTAGAAGAGGATGGCGGGGTCTTTCAGACCCCGCCATCCTCTTCGTGGTTATTTTTTTTTAACCACGCAGAAGTAGGAGCCCCGCGGAGCGGGGCTCCGTCGACTTGCTCCTGTGAAGGAAGTTTACTTATTACATTTATCACTACTAGGGTCAAATTATTAATAATAACCGACAAATGTGATTAATTAATCACTTTAACCTCGACTTTCGGTAATTATTAATAATAATAGATAATTATTAATAATTTTCAATTAATCACATTTACCGTAACATATACATTTATCATGTACGTGCGCATTAGGTAAAAGGTTTATTTTGCCTAAAAGTATTTTGCCTAAAAATAGTATTGTTTTTCAGACGGAAATGCTAAGTGAAATAAAGACTGAAGAAGGCGGTGTGATCGCTGTACCTAAACTGGAACCGACTGACGTGCCGTTTGTGGAACGACAACCCATTTCATATCCCGAAATGCCGACACCACTGCCTACCTTCCTTTACTTTGCGCAACAAAAGGTAAGTTGGGGTCGAAAATTGTCAAAAGGTAAGTTGTTTGGGCATGCGGTGTTCCACGCGCGCCTCTAAGAGCGTCAGCATAATGACGGGGCCCCCTCTTAGAGGGCCAAAGCCTGCCGGGGTCGCGGGACTTATTCCATCACCGTGACCCCGGTACATAAAGTGCTATTGAAGGACACCGTGGATTTTAGTCAGTACAAGTCTGACAGTCCCTCCCGCCCTGCCCGGGGTGGGAGGACTCATTTGATGTAAGTTGTTTTTGGGGTCGAAAAAGAGACTGTCAGACTATTACCGATTAAAACCCACGATGTTCTCTTCCCCATACAGCAGACATGTTTTATTTGCCTTTGTTCTAGATAATGGAGGAAAATTACGGAACCGCGTAGAAATTCGTGCTCGAGACCGACTCGTTCTTTGTCGGTTTTTTTGTTTATTTATTTATTCGTTTGGGAAAATAAACAATAACACACTAGAAATAAACATACAATAGGTAGACATACTACATATTATAAGTGATCCACAGTTTTCTTTTCACTACAGCTTCAGTTTATAGCAGTAATATAATCTTTCTCATATAGGTATGTACCTGTACCCGAGCTCCATTCGCGTCGTCCCGTAGTTTCGCGTACCACGTGACGCGACATCAGCAGGCGGAGTCCGGCGCGGGCTGGCGCTGTGTGGACAGACTGGCAGCCGCCGCCAGGCCGCCCTGGGGGTGGGCAGAGTTGCAGGTGCCAGGTAATTAGTAGCTCTTGAAATTAAACTTATTTTATGTAAAGTATATAATATTTATAAACAAAATATAATTCATACAATAACAGGCTATAATAATATTTAACAATATTTGACTGTTTTTTTTTCTTTTTAAAAACTTTTACTCCCACTAGGAGTTTCTTGTGTATCGTGGGTGCATTTACAAACATAGAAACTCACATACACAAACAGCCAGACCAGAAATACTTGTAGATCATACAAATATTTGATCCATGCGGGAATCGTACCCGCGACACGCGGCGCTGTAGTCGACCGCTCAGCCGCTACTACAACAAGTTGAAAGAAATAATTAGTTTATAAGTTGAAGTGGAAATGGGCAGCCCACATCGCTCGTAGGACTGATAACCGTTGCGGAAGATAAGTTCTCGAGTGGCGACCACGGACAGGAAGACGCAGCGTAGGTTTGCCGGATAATGATGGATGCAAGTGGCGAATTGTCGTTCGTCGTGGCGGTCTAAGGGGGAGGCCATTGTTCAACAGTGGACGACTTCCGGCTGATGATGTCAAGCCTTTTTACAACTATGTTGGGGTTGGCTAGCAGTCGAAACGGATGCAGCTTCATAACAGTAAATACCTCCACAACCCAGTAACTGGGCAATACCTCTTCGAAAGTCTCGTCAGATTTTCCACTTTTTGAATAACAGTAGCGACAATTGAAGATGTAGAAGAATTTTCTTATTTTAACTGTGTTAATTTGTTTTAGATAAAAATCAACTCGTAAGCGATGCAGGAAAGCTAACGGCCTTGGATTCGTTGCTGAAAAGACTGAAAGAACGCGGGCACAGAGTATTGATATACAGTCAAATGACCAAGATGATTGATTTACTAGAGGTATGTACATTTATTTGGTAAATATTCTCCCATTTTACACGGATTGATCAATGAGGGATTTTAAAAAGGCAATAAAGTAACTGATATTTGGCTCATTTTGTTCGCAGGAGTATATGTGGCATAGAAAGCATAAATATATGCGGTTAGATGGTTCCAGTAAGATTTCAGCTCGACGAGATATGGTTGCAGATTTTCAGGTATGTCACATGAAATTCCCACTTTGTAAAACCTATTACCTATATTCCAGGTACAAATTTTTAATTACGTGAGGTTTTTTTACTCTAATTGTATTTTTTTTTGTAATACTTTCCCTTCTGAAACTTTCTTCAGTTATTAGTTCAGCGGGTCTAAAATGACCACTTAGCAATATTTTTGTATTTAGGAACATTGCATAAAGAGGCCGTCTAAGAGCTGCAGTTCTCAGGCAGATTCTCAAAGACTATCCCAATCCAAAGGCGGTTTTCTACGACTATTAATTACCGCACACGGGATTCCCGAGAGTTCGAAACCCAGTACTAATAAAAAACGTTATGCCTTTACAATACTCGCAAAGTTCTTCGACGAAGTACTCTAATTTTGGCTAAAGTCCGAAGTGCGACACTACACACTCGTTCAACTTCAAAACGAGCTCATTGAGCCTTTTGACTGACAACAAATGTAAGTCGCCCGAGGGGAGGTATAGTTTGACGAGGCAAGCCGAAGTGCCTCTCTACACTATCGTATTCGGCAACTTCGCGAGTAGTGTAGAGGCAACGACGATATATTACTATAGTCCTCGCCATTTAAGTGTGGAATAAAATTCGTTGACCCCCGTGTACCAATGTATTCCAATATTTCAAAACGATACAAAAAATGTAAAGGAAGTGTCGCTAACACGATCAAAACAAACGAATCGCGGTACGGGGCATCCTTGACGTATTCACTGGGCATAAGTTACAAACCTTTTGGCCAAAACCATATTCAATCGTATTTATTTTGAAAGGTACCTAATAATGTAGTACTTAATGAAACCCTTTAAACAGTTAGATAATAATAAAAAATGGTTGAAAACTTTCCGAGTATGGAATACGCTCAGTCAATCCAATGCGCAAACCTTATTTGAAATGACACTCGAGACGAAGGACGCGATAGGTACATAATTACAAAATGGCGAACAGGTAATGCGCCCCTGACTCGCTCTGACGTCGCACTCAGCGCCGAGTATGAGGGCATAACCCAGAAAATCGATTTTTTTGGTATGAACTTTAAAATTCGATTATTTAAATTCATTGTATACTTGTAAGAATATGAGTTAAAGATAGATAAATAAATCCAATTATTGCATGTTCTGTTATTGAAATATAAGTTGAAAACATAAGGAATTTTGAAAAATATGTATACAGGGTGAATTTTTCAACTGGGCGTGGATGGCTACTTTCGAAACTATGAGGAATATCGAAAAACGTTGAAAGGAGTCTCGAGGCCGATTTTGACGAAAACTAAAAGTGCATCATTGGATTTTAGAAAAATCAATAATCCTGGTCAGGAATCGAACCCGCTGATTTTGAAAAAAAAAATCACACCCTGTATTATTATACCGTTCGATAGTGTTGCTCATAAGGATCAAATTCTGGGAAGTAATCATATACGGCAAACTTAAGGAAAACGTATAATTACAAAAAAACTGAATAATCTTGAAGGCAAAGATAGTATTTGAAAAGTAAGTTACCGTTTCTTCTTTTAAAATAATGCTATTTTTAGTTCAACTCAATAATGTCGTAAGTGCTAAGTACAGTGGGATTGTTGAAATGTCAAATCCAGTGGGACATTGAAAACAATGAAATTTTATAATTTCGAATAAATGATGGCTCAGTAGATTTAAGTAACATGGAAAAATAGCAATTTCATAAAAAACAGCCATTTCCTTATGTTTGCCACATATGATTACTTCCCAGAATTTGATCCTTATCAGTAACACTATCGAACGGTGTAATAATACAGGTTGTGATTTTTTTTCCAAAATCAGCGGGTTCGATTCCTGGCCAGGATTTTTGATTTTTCTAAAATCCAATGATGCAGTTTTAGTTTTCGTCAAAATCGGTCTCGAGACTCCTTTCAACGTTTTTCGATATTCCTCATAGTTTCGAAAGTAGCCATCCACGCCCAGTTGAAAAATTCACCCTGTATATGTAATACACCAAGAAAATTATTTTTGAAATCCATAAACCATAGCAATTACATATTTCATTGTTTGAATGTGTATTTTTGAAACTTAAAAAAATACCACAATTATTCTTCAAATTTACGTATTTCTTACTTATTTCCGTTGGGATAAGTGATTGGTATTATGAAACTCGAACGATGCAGTATTAGCGACAGTTTTGAATGACGAGCGATCTCAAAATTAAGTTTTGTGGACTTTTTGGTACAAGTCGGGTGACAATGACTTTTAATTCTTTCTTATTTGGCGCAGACTATAGACTCATAATAACAGGTGACCGATGTCTGTCAACACATTAGGCAAAAAAGTCTTCTATCCGTCTTATTTCGACCACTCCTGTGAGCCGTAAACATAACTTGAGACAGAACAGACCTTGAGTTAGCCAATCACAACGCAGTACCCCGTCCCCCTCGCTTACGTAGTACCTCAGCGAGTTGACACAATAGTTTGTTCCTTAGATAGTGCATGCGGAGTCTAGTAATATATTTTCGTTGTGTAGAGGAGGCACTACCATATTTGCTGTATCCTCAGGCCCGCACCGACATCTTCGTGTTCCTACTGTCCACGCGCGCGGGCGGACTGGGCATCAACCTCACGGCCGCCGACACCGTGATCTTCTACGACTCCGACTGGAACCCCACCGTGGACCAGCAGGCCATGGACCGCGCGCACCGCCTGGGACAGACCAAGCAGGTCACCGTGTACCGCCTCATCTGCAAGGGGACCATCGAGGAGCGGATCATGCAGCGGGCCAGGGAGAAGTCTGAGGTGAGTGGAAAGATATAAGACAAGATAAAAGAGATATTAAAAAAAATTGACGTAAGCCGCTATCCCAGTAGCATTTAACGAGCGTTGGCGTCTCTCCAGCGTCAACGTTGAACGCGACGTCAACGTCGCGGACATAATCGACAATCTCGAATCTCGACACGTACCTCGAGGAAGAGTTTTGGCCGAAGGGTGTAGTCTACCGACGTTTAGGCAGGCTACGCAACACCGCACAGTGTAACACGACACCGTCATTTCGTGTGCAGTAGTTTTAAGTTATTGTCTTGTTTTTATATTTATTAGTATATTGTTTATTTTTGTATTGTATTTTATATGGGCCACTGATGCCTGAAATAAATGGTATAATAATACTATTGGCAACAAACGCGACGGTAACATTGCGAGGTCGCAAGGCGAACGCTTGCCTCTATAGAATCGCGACGTCAACATCGCGTCTGCGCAATTTTAACGTAAAATGCCAGCGGGATAGCGGCCTTATAGCAATGCCTGCCCCCCTAACAAAGTTACAAGCAACAAGCGCTCCGCACGCTAATAGATTTTCAACTTTATGCTCCAATATTAAAGCCTGCTGAGCGTTTGCGTTTATCGTTTGTAACTTGGCCATTGGTCTGTTTGTCAAGTAACATAGTAAAGTTATCACTAACACTAGCGGCCCGTCCCGGTTTCGCACGGATGTAAGACCGGTCTAAAAACCCGGTCCCGATGGTTACAAACACAACAAAAAAACAATTATCCGAATCGGTTCAGCCGTTTTCGAGTTATGAGCTTAGCAACACATTTAGCGATCCATTTTTATATTATAGATTATTTACTATCTTTTGCTCGCGGTTTTGTGGTCGTAGTTCCAATTTTAAAAAGACGGCAAACACATACTTTACCTACCTTGATAAGTGTCTAAAAACACACTATCTTCCACAGATCCAAAGAATGGTGATTAGCGGAGGAAACTTCAAACCAGACACGTTGAAACCTAAAGAAGTGGTGTCTTTACTATTAGATGATGAGGAAATTGAATTGAAATGTAAGTTAAACATATAAATAACAATCATATGGATATAGCATATTTATATTTGAGAGAGAGATTACATTCAATCGTTTTTCTCATACAGATCGCCAGAAATCTGAAGAGAAGAAACTAATGGAAGAAAGAGAAAGGAAACGGAAATTAGGATTATTACCGCAAGTGGTATGTAATGTTTTATCATACAAAATCAGGACTTCTGTTTGATAAGACCGTTTGTCAGAGTAAAGGCGACTTTAACCCTTTGGAAATAATTTCTACATTGCCCAATATTCACATTAAGAAAATTAAGTTGCAGTTCATTGTTTTAGCTACTATTTTGTGTGCTACAGGCTACAATAGTTAGCATCTATAAGATAATAAACCAACAGAACCTCTTTATTAACCCATTTGCAGCATTATTTAGAGCGTTGTGTAGTTGTGCAGGCAACATACATAGACTCTCCCTACTCCCAGACTTCTGCCCGTGCCACCGAGGCGTACAGAGAAAATCGTGTGCGTGTTCGCCACGACCGGCTTCTCGTGTCGTGCTTCAAACATTTGAACTCACCGTTCGCCGCCCCGCGCTAAGTTACTGCACATAGCGGTCGAGAATGGGCCCTAAAATTCTAATTTTCCTCTATAACTTGAGTAGATTATTTTCTATAGATAAATGTTGTATTCAGCAGCAACCAGCCCCAGTGACGGTAGAAGCGAAGCGTCCACGCGACTCAGCGTCGGAGCCAGGCAGTCCGCTACAAGTGGACGACGACGGAGACAAGCTCGTGGTCGATATACCGGTGTCACCGTCGCCTATACGTAAGTTCTTCCTATATTTTGTTTTGTTCTCTGTACATAGTATTTGGTTAAGTATTTCTGGGTACATCGCTTTTACATTTATTTCAAATCCGTGTAATCAATACTTTTTAAAACTTTTTTCAAAAGAGTAAGTATGGGAGAGGCCTATGTCCAGCAGTAAACGAATACGGGCTGATGATGATGACGTTGAAGTTTAGAGTTTCTTGCCCATTCTTCTCCATGCAAACCAACCCTTGCGAATGGGTGTAGATCTCGGGCTCGTCACAGGCGACTTTTTTTGTATTTTGTTTGCAACGCCTTTATGTCGTAATAGTAAGGTGGATTTTCGTAGTTCAAGGTCGAATTGCATCGCATCGCTCCATTAGCAAATACGTCCGACTTGAATTGGTAATCCCTCGAAATCGTACGAGTCGCGTCGTGTCACGAGTAAGCTTCCTAAATTAAAAATAATGGTGCATATCCCACAGCATCGTACTCAGGCGCTGTCCGCGCGGGTGCGTGGGGCGTGTCCCGTGCGGGTCGTGGCGCGCGACGTGGTCGTCCACGCGGATCACGACACGCACTGGGTCGCAGGCCCGACGTGCAGCCGGCTGACAACGCTAGTGCTGTGGCTGCAGGTAAGATCTTACATTTCGTTGAACTATGTTTGCATAATAGGCTAGGCTAGGCTAGGAAATTATAATAATAGTAAAGCTTATGTGTTGCTGTATTTACAAGATTTTGAAGAATTATTTGTTTTGTCAATTTTAGTGAAAACTAGTACTAGTCGCTTTTAGCAACACTAATAAAACAACAAACATTTGCTCTAAATCTTTGCTTGGCAGCAAAGTGGAAACGCGTTATCATCATTTAAGACGACAGCAAATATTTATCATTTACTTTATACTACACCTGCTTGGAAAGTACCTCGATACTTTATCAAATGTACGGTAGAAAGTACGTCATTGCATATCGACCAAATATGCGGGGAGAAAACGCATCTGAGCGGGAAAGAAAAGTGTATGAAAATCCATTTCTTACATGGTTTTTCTTTTTGAACCATTTGGTTTTATCTTGGGTAAGACTATGCGCCGATAAACTAAATATCAAAAGCTAAAAAGTTTTTACAGTGAGTTTTTATCTCCAAGTTCGCAAAATGACACTGGCCACTAGCTGTGTGTTGGATGGTGTCGGGCTGGCAGTGCGACCCTGCAGCGGCAGGATAAACAATTTGAAAAAGAACATGTGAAAATTGCAGACGCCATTGGCGCCATTTTCAGTTAGTGTGTTGTTTGAGGATTCAGTTTTCATAGAAAGTAATTTATTTTTCATCCCTCCAGCTCGGAAAGGGTACTTTTGCTCTTCGATATCTGAGCGTAAAAGCCGTTTTTATCCTCAAGTGAGTAAAAGCCGTTTTTATCCTCTAGTGAATAAAGTAAATTTGAATTTAGAACATCGTATGAACAAAAGAGTAGCAGCAGTAATGGCGGCCGGTGACCGCAACAGCTGATCGCTTGCTGTGGTGCCCACTTGACGTTCGAAGTTTGTCGTACCACATCAAATTTCAAAAATAGAATTTGTTTCCTCACCTTAGGTGTGAAAAGCAGAGTACGCTCCTCCGGTGTAAGGCTGCGTTGCCTTGGGCTAACTTGAATCCCTCGCTACACTAAGGATTTTTAAATTTAGGTATTCCCTCGTTTCTTTCGGGAATTAACACTTGAACCTCCTCGCTGCGCTACGGACGGAGGTTCACCCCCAGAATCCTTAGTATCGCTTCGGAATTCAATACCCCTCCTTGGGCGGAATCTACTATTATTTTGTTAAAATCTCAGACTCGGAACATTCTGGACTCAGTACTTTTTTTTTACCTTTTTTTATTTGCTTTGTGCGGTTTTCCTTTCACGTCTTTTTGTTATGTTATGACAAACCAAGATAAAAATAAGTAACTTTGAAAACTACTACATATGTATTATTTGTTTTAATTTAAAAATAATTCTGTTCACTATAATGTATTAGTTAATACCTAAACTGAAATAAAAGCCTATCTTGTGTTTGTACAATGTACATCTGTTTTTATTTGTTTTTGCATTTAGTCATTTCCTTGCTGAGGTGGGATGAAAAGTTACGTGTTGCACTCGAGTGCAAAGACTTTTCACCTTGTGCTCTTTTGATTCCCTCGCTATCGCTCATGATTCTAATTTTGAATCACTCGTTGCACTCGTGATTCAATTTTAGAATCATTCGCTTGCTCGGTCATCAAACATGAGCACGCGGTTAAAAATCAACTTTGCACTCTTGTATAACAAATAACTATTCCTCGTAGGTGTAGTATAAAGCACTATGTATCACTCGAAAGGAAGTGCAATTCCCGATCTCGGGTATTTTAAATAATAATGGTAATTTAAACGACACCCTCGACGGTAATCGGTCACTTTCTCCTCTCGGTAAACAATGTACTATTTCTTCCCTAGGTGCCGCTCTTCTAGAATCCGACGCCCCTCTAGAGTGCATCTCCCCCCCTCCGCCCCCGGACGGTCCCCGCGCGCGGCGCGGCCCGGGTCGTCCCCGGCTGCGCGGGGGCGCCCCCCGCGCGCCCTCCCGCCGCCCCCGCCGCGCCCGCGAGCCGCTGCTGGTCCCGCTGGCCCCGCCTCCCTAGCTGCCAGCCGGCGAGTGTGCCGCCCAGCACACACGGTGACGCGTTATTGTACTGCTGTTACCAGGTTTGTACCGTTTACTTTTTAGCTTATTTTATAAAACTGGCGAAGGTCTCTTCTTTAATCACCCCCTCTTTCTTTTGTCCAATTTTCTCCGACTAATCTCGTATAAATGCATCTAACATCCCGTTAACGACGTTTCCCCTTCCCGATCCATGTAAGAGCCAGCCTATCCCTTGCTGTTCTCCCTCAGTCCCACCCTTCCACCCTAAGCCGAGATTCGTACCCGACAAGGGGAGCCCTTAGCGTTTGGTCACTTACTTTGTAGTATTTTAGTTGTAAGCCCCTGGCTGGAAGCATTATGGTAATTTAATAAGTTATCCACAGAAAAGTCCTGTTAAGCAACTCACAACCTCCTCTAAGTTGACATGCGGGATGCATCTCGAAAAAAAAAACGACTTTGATCTGAACTTTGCGCGATGCGTGATTCACGTACCCACAGCCGTCCGAACCGGTCCATTTCGGGGCGTCGCACACACGTTTATTCTCACCGCTCCTAGAACCGCGCGTATTTTAGCCATGAGCGATATCTCGTGGTGTGCTACAAACATTTGATTAAAATCACAACGGCAAGGCCATGAACGGGCCATAAGTCGTTACGTCAACATTTTATAGGCTTGCCTCCACAATGACGTTCAACAGCAAATAAATAACTGTTATCTTTTTTTTTCCATTGTTTCAGAAGCCATATAACTGCGGTTCAGCGCTCACAGCTCATAACCTACCCACCTCTAGTGCAATTAATATTATAACCGAGTAGCTAGTATATCTTGACACACAATAAAACAGCGAATTAGATTTAAATAATTTATGAAAATATAAACCTAATTTTTTATTGGCCACAGAGTCCGTGCCACGCCATGATGATACTAAAATATAGATACTAGCTTCTTCAATCGTGGCGCGGACTCTAGCTATCTTACCATAGTCACCATAGTAGCCATTTTGTTGGCTAAGTGGTCTATGGTCAGTCAAAAAGTTTGATTCTTCAACCAAGTAAGTGAATCCCAACTATTATTATTCCTTGTTTATTACTATTCACTATGTTATTATTTCTTGACAATCAGCGCCCTCTGGCGCCGCCGCCGTAAAGAAGTACTAGCCAGTCGGTTCTCGCCAAAATAGTTAACAGATAATGTACAAATAACGCTTTTAGATAAAAGTATTATGGCAAAGTTTAACTTTGAACCCTAAGTTATTTAGTAACACTGTATATAGTCAGAATATTAACTATTAGCTACTATTATTTAATATTAAAATCTTGGAAGTGAAATGGAATAAAAAATGAAGTGTGTTTTTCTTGACCTTCTCAGATTTGGTAAACAGATATGGCATTGATGGACGTCAGTCCGAGCGTTTTATACGCGCGCATATTTGAATAGGCATGCCTTTCATAACACGCGCTTAGGACGACTGTTTCGCCCAAATCGGTGAGTTGGGTTTTTTGAAGTACACGCTTGCCTAAAAACTACGAGCGTATACACGCGTAGACAAACGCCAATCTGGTGTTTATGTAAGAATAATCTCGGGGTCTTTGCGCCAATTTTGTTTGCCAAATCTGAAATTCATTAAAAAAAGCACTTAAAATCATATTTGAATGGCCCTGTTGTTGCGTTGTGTAAATTGGTTTGGTAGTTGTTACAAAATCGGGGAAAGTGTAATGTGAATAATATTAAATAGGTATATTAAAGTAGATTACTAATAAACATGTGTATTATATTATCTTATCCAGTGACTACTATTTTGTAAGAGGACATGATATATGAAGCGCAATGCGCATGCGACGTTTAATTAAAAACGTGTTAATTTGATGAAAAAAAACTTGTTAGTATACTACAGGCGCTTTTCCATACAATTTACGTTGCAATATTTCAAGTACGCTATAACTATTGCCAAATACGTCAAATTCATTAAAAAAAAGAGGCTAAGGAGGGGGGCTTAGCTTAGCCTTAAGCTTTAAGGCTTCAGATAAAATATATTATTTCATAAATAAAGCGTCTTGTGTCGTCCGCATTGCCACTGCTTGTAATTATTTTATTTTTATTTTAGTATAACAAAATGTAAATCGGTCAACACGTGTGATTGATAGTGACAATATTGGCCAAGGAAACGCGCGTTTTGTGCGCGAGTCCGCCAGCCAAAACGCGCGTCCTTTGCGCTTTGTATATCATGTGCCAAAGGAACAAGGTAGAACAGATGAATTGAAACATTTCTCAAGATTCGGTTACTCACAGCGCCTATTCGCCGCGAGTATTCGCTGTATCAACACGTTCACGACTGGTCTAAGCGATGAGCAGAGCGACGGGTAGCGCGTATAATACTAGTTATTTTCAAGTACGCGAATTTGTCACAGGCGGCGCCTCGTGCCGTGTTTTAAACATTTGATATTACCTCTTGCCTCCTCGCGCTATGTTACTGTTCACAGTGGCAAAGTCGTGAACAGGTTCTGAGTGACAAGCTATTTGCGGCGATTAGAATTGAAGATTTGTTTTAAAAAAAAAGGAAAAGTGTTAGTCGCTGTGTGTGTCCGAAGCTTTAGTCACAAATTTCTTTTTGCAATAAATTCTGTGAATTATGGTTGTGCTAAGGATCCGAAAAAAATCTAAGCAGATTTATGATAGCTTGTAGTACCATTCGAATGTAACTTGCTATGGAATGTTGCACTCTCCTTAATTATATACAAGTATGTAATTAATATAAAGTTATATTCGTATAATCATGAACTGCCAAAAACCAAGCTTCAAAGCGGGATTTAAACATTGAATCGGGTCGGCAAATTCGGTTCGGTATTTGTAGAACGAAAAACCACATTCGAATCGGTATTTAGTTAATGAACAAAGCTGATGCGAATTTACTACACATATTCGGTTTTCATTCGGCTTGTGCTGATCGGTAATTCTAAGCCGATCAGCTTATTGTCGAATAAGTAAATGTTATAACGATGTATGATTATTATTACTTATACATGAGATAAATAGTGTAACAAATCTACTGATCTGATTTGATGAAACTTAACAGAAATTTTCTTTAGTCATTAGAATAACACAGAGTATAAACAAAAATTGGGATTTAACACAATATATTCTTAAAACCTGCTCTATTCTAGGCGGTAGTTAGTATTTTCTGGCTTTGCCGAATTATGCCGAACCGAACTTGTGTGCATCCTTAGTATTGGATTCCTAAAGAACAAATCAATTAGTGTTAAATTAAACAGACTGGAATTCTAAAAAATTGACTGCATCTTGACGAAAAGTTGACTAAATAAATGAGTTAAAATTAATAATTTTGTGTTTTTTATTCTTGTTTTTTTACTCCCAAGGTATTTATGGAAGAAAGTTGAATTCATCTCGACCAAGAAGACAAGCTTTATTGCCGATTTATAGTCGTATTTTCATTCATGACTATTTTGACTCATGAATCAATTGTCAGATGGCACAGCTGATATTCGGGGACCTAGTAGACATTTTTCAGTACTTTGACGGTTTTCTTCTGAGCTTAGAATGTCACTTACGGGTAGGGTTGCCATCTCTAAAAATTGGAAACCATGACAAGACTCGTGAAAACCCCGGTTTACACGCGTATTACAGTCCAGAACCCGGAAATGAGTCGAAGAACGCACCATGGCAATTGCGTCGGGAGGTTGGAGGACGGTGAAGAGTGCGCGTGTCGCCGGTGGCACAAGATTTTAAATTTTTAAACCCGGACTACAAATAGACACTCCCCGGATGCCCTCTACACTAGGACAAATCCGGGGAAACCCTATTTATGTCATATCTCCCGTGACTAACTATTTGTTGCAGTTCTCGATATTTCGACGCTGTTGTAAGCTCCATGATCGCTGGTTGACTGGAGAATGCGGGTGGATTTTTGCCGTGACTTAGTATCGAGTACCAGTAGTGCGCGTAGCGAGAGACAATGAAAGAGGGTAGACAGATTTGTCTGCTCCTAACAATTTATTTTCATCTACCCGCATTCTCCAGTCAACCCGCGATTATGGCGCTTGCAACAGCGTCGAAATATCGGGAACTCAAACAAATAGAGTTAATCACGGAAGATATCCCGTAAGTGACATTTTAAGTTTATTTTTCAGTGGTTAGATCCTCGCTGAAAAATTAACCAAGACTTCTTGATACCCAAACACAGAATTTAAGGACTTGGCTTTGGAGGGGAAGCGGGAATAATTTAAATTGTTAAGTTTAGGTGATTATTTTTTTTTTTTTTGCAAAATAAATCCTTGTTAACGACTCCATTGAGTGGTACAATAAATAGAGGGTCTGTTTTCTTTTCAAAATTAGTGTTTTCGAAAGTTTCGATTCTAGGAATTATGAAAATGGACTTTTGACGAGAAAACGTTTCATACTTAGGCTCCTACTGAGCCGGTTCAATTCCCTGGTCAGGCAGTGTTCTAAAAGCATCGTCTAACGGAGCACCTACATATTTTCTGTGTACCCGTTTTAGTAAAATATCTATGATTGCCATATCTTGTAGGCCATACGTGTATTCAGCTAAATCAACCAATAATTTGTCAAGCAAGTGAACGGATAAGCAATCAACGTAGCACCTGATTCACGTCGCGATATAATATTGGGGTCATGTAATAACCAGCTAACGATGCTCTACATAGTTCATTCTATTTATTGATGAGCTTAGAAACATGAATTTTTTTTATTATGTGAGATGGGTTTATTGGGTTTGCTCTTGACCTTAGTCTAGGTCAGGAATGACTCAGACAAGGTCGACGATGGAGCGAGTTTACCCAGAAGAAGCCTGTTCAGTCTAACTTTGAAGAGATTATTAGGGTTATTTTATTTGACGTTATTTTCAATCGTCTTTATAAGGAGTTTTTAAATTGAGATCATCATCGTCTTTGTTTCCGATATAATTATCGAAAATTCAAAAAAAAAAGTTTAAAAAGAAGAGCTACATGCATAATATCAACGACAGTATATACTCTATGATCAACGAGCCTTTCCTTCAAGATCGTCTTTTTCATTTCTTTTTTTAAATGTATTGACCTGAGATGACTTTTTATTTCTTAATCATGTTGTTAACAAACAGTCCATATAAAAGTAATTTCAACTTTAATTTAATTCGAAGTTTTAGTATAATAAACTTAGCAAAATGGTCCCAATAAAGCACCATATAAGGTTTTACGGTGACATCTTTGTAATTTTACAAAGAATACTCGTAAACTAGCCAGTTTATTTTGTTGTTCTTCATAAATACTGGCAGTCCGGTCGCAATGCTAATTCTCTATAGCAGCCGGCTAAAATAGGTTTATGAGAAAATTAAGGAAGATCAAAATAGACTTGAATTCATGCCATATTCATAGCATGTGTGGTCTGTGGATTAAATTCAATGAATAAACGAAGAGTATATTGGACAGTTGCCGTCAAAAACCACTTTAACTAAGAGAACTTAAGTGGCTAAAAAGCTGTTTTGTACCTAGACGGCGTAGGCAATTCCATTCCATCCCCCATTCTTTATGAAGGTCTCGGTTCTGCACTAGTTTTCACAATATAAGAGTGATATCCAAATCTTTCTGTCATAGCGTCTTGCTATATCAGGCACGAATCTGCAGTGAAAGACAGTAATGTCTTTAATCGTTCAGTGTTTGTAGACCTATTTCAATCATCATTGTAGGCAAGGGCATGGTTGTCATCAGAAGTGGTCATCTAACAGCCCGTTCACGACTTAATTCATTCTTAGCGGTGAGCGGTGTAACGGGTGACGCGAATTAGACATTAATTTGTTGGAAGTATGCGAATTCGCCACAGCCAGCGCTTCGTGGCGTGTTTCAAACATTTCCATACATTTGATTGTACTACTACCACAGCGGCAAGGCCGTGAACGGGCTAACCTTAATAAACAATAGGTGACTTGATAAGTATTATAGTATACTTATCAAGTCAGTAAAGTGCCTTTTGTGATCTCATCCTAGTCAACAATCGCCCTCAACCTTTATAATTCTGTGCTCCCATAAACTGTCATAAGAGGGACCACATAATGTAAAATAAGACCGTATCAACTGCGTCCTGCGTCGTGCATACGAATGCCATCGTGATGCGCAAGCCTTAACTGCGCCTGCGACGGAAAAATGTTTGTTTTGCGCCATTTCTGCGCATTTTTATGAGGTGTGGTTAAAAATAGAATGGCTGGATTCGTAGGTGCGATGTTAATCGTTTGCTTTATATTGAAATCTTGCTATTGTTTCGCCTAGAATGTGTTGATTAAGTTGAATCTTAAATCTTTTCGTAAATTGACCAAGTTAAAGGCCACGATTGAAGTCATCGCCAATTTTAAGAACACTCATGCGTCTGCCACCCATAGTGACATGGGTCATTCATATTACTCATAAGTTTACATAGTTTTAATGATAATATGTGACTTACTCTTCAAATTGATGATCTAGTGGTACAATGCCTTAAATGAATATGCAAAAGTAGGGATCTAAAAATTTGTATAGTCAGCGTCACGATGGGGTTTTAGGCAAGGGGTCGCGAAATTGTCTCATCAGGTAACAGTGAATTTTAGTCTGCTCAAGTGGCTCAAGTCTGACCGTCCCTCCGACCCGCTCTGGGTGGGAGGACTCATATGATTATTTCACCACGATAAAAAGGGGGGTAACGTGACGCAGACTGTACGTACTAGGATTAATGATGCAGTTGCCTACTCTCTTCCAAAAACTTGTCATCCCATGGTAACTATATACGATTAAATAGTGAAATTGACTTAGGCTGTTCCCTTTATTAATCCCAAACTAAATTCAGACAGATTTGTGAGCTTTCTCCAATACAAAAAAGCCTATCTCATACAGAAAAGATCACATAAAAATCTTATAACTAATGCTGTCTCAATAAAACACCCTAAGTAAGTAACTACCTACATGCCAATATCGTCAATACTCAGAAAAGCAAGAATTATTTAATATTCCAGTAAGTGTCTCACCACAGGCTTGTATTACGGATTTATTGACAAAACGACCATTTTATACTAATACCGAGTAAATGTCACACTTTTTGTGCACGAATGAGAAATTGGTCTGTTAATTTTATTTGACAAAGATTTATTTGTTTTTTGGGCTGTTTACCATTTTTACGTTTATTGGAATCTCAGATTGTTTTGTTAAGTGGGTGATTGGACGTTCTAAATGTTTTAAAACATGACTAAGCTTTTTCATTTTCTACACTGCTTTTATGAATGTGGACGAAGCGATTACAGGATCTTATAGATCATACAAATTATTTTTGTATTCTCAGCCTGTCTCCATAAGATAAAAGTTTGTGTTTATGTATGTGTGTTCACTGCATCAGACGCTAGATGGCAGGGCTAGCATGTCTGTAAGATGGATAGCAAAATCAGATTTCTTTATTTGCTTTCCGTTTCTTTGCTATTATTGTCATGCTAGGCTGTAAATAGTAGTCATCATAATCGTCATTTTAGTCGGAAAACGCTCCCAACTTTACCACATTCATTTTTAAGGAAGATCATATTCAAAGAATATATTCAGATAATTTTTCATAGAGCATTTAAAATCATAGAAATAACTTTGTATGTTCATCACATCAATTGTTTTTGCTTTCCATAACTTTCCTTAGCTACCAAACACACTGCATAATTCAACAGTTTATCAAAGTTCACACGCACGATTTGAATAATAATACAAACATTATTATAACGCACACTGTCCACGGGGATAAACAGAAATATTTAATCAAGTTCTCATCTTTGAATAGTTGGCTCGGTTGTCGCACCGGTAATACATACGTGCCTTACATGAAAGTCAGTGTTACATATTTTCTCTTTTTCCCACGACATTAGTCATTATATTATGTATGTTGTAACGTACAATGCAACTTTCTCGATATTCTTTTGCATATTATTATAATGATCTGTCCGTGCGAACAATACGTGTTGATTTTTTTGTGGATATGGCGAAATTATTGTGTCGGAAGTCTAGATATTTTAAATTACTATCTTGCTACTTATCTAGATCTCAAATATATTTTTTTATTGGAGAGGTATTATTTGTTTGGAGTTTGATTGATGGATAACATTAATACGGTAGTTACGTTAAGTAAAGTATTATCAGTTACAACTGTTTTTTTTTAAATTTGTTTAATGATATTTCCGCGTCTGACCTCTATCTCGCTTTATGGTACGCGAAGATGTGCTCGACGGTGAAGCACGCTTGCCTAGAAGTAACCTGTTCAGGTTCACTTTTGACTTGAAGAACCCAAGGTTATAGCTGACGGGAAATACAGATGCAGGGAATTTCATTACTTGGTTTGACTGGAAGCCCATTTTAAGGTAGATTGAAGAAGACTAGGCAGATAATCATGAGCTGTGTGGCCAACATCTGAACATATGGATTTTGAACTTCTTATGTCTGCTTTGCACTTTCTCCAACTGAGTTGGAATCCGATTGCATCACACAATCCCTTTTTTGGAATGTTTTTGTTCTTGACTCTAGCCTCTTTTTTTTTACGTGGTAAAATCATCAGATGAGTCCTCCCACCCCGGGCAGGGCGGGATTGACTGTCAGACTTGTACTGACTAAAATCCACGGTGTCCTTCAATAGCCCTTGACTCTAGCCTAGTTCAGAAGTTACATGAAAAGTCTACGATGGTGTGAACTTACCTAGAAGAAGCATGTTCACTCTAACTTTGAAAATATTCAGTTTATTTTAAAGTGGGGTCGAAAATCGCATAAAAGCAGGGTGCAGCACTAATTTTGCAATCATACCTGCTTTCCCGGTAAAATAAAAATGCAAAGTTATGGATTGCTGAAGAAGCGAGTCACGCGATTACCAATTAACTAAGTAGTTCCTTACTAGTGCTCAGTGCTAATCAATTACGAAACGAAATTGGGTCGGTTATCTTTATCTTGTGATCGACCAAGCCTTTGTCAGAGATAAATCGCAGCACAGTTCATTGTGACCTATCCTATCCTATAGTAAAATTTAAATATTGAAATTCAACAGGCTTTAGGCTATGGAAATTTAATATCAATAGCAGTTCGATTGAGTTTACTAGATTCTCAAAGGAATTTTAGAAATCCAGTTTTTTTCTAGGGATCTTTTATCCCGTGGTCGTGGGACTAACGAGCTCCAGTGACCCTGGAACATACAGGGCTATTGAAGGACACCGTTGGATTGTAGTCAGTACAAGTCTGACAGTCCCTCGTGCCCTGCCCTGGGTTAGAACTAATACCAGGCTAAAAAAGTAAAACTGCTGAACATAGGCCTCTCCCATAGTTTCCAATCGGACCGGTTGGAAGCGGCTTGCATCCAGCGCAATCCTGTGATTTTCATCAGATCGTCTGTCCACCTATTGCAGGTGGACGTTCCACGCTGAACCTTACAACCCCATCGGCCATCAGTTCTGCGTGCTATATGGCCTGCCCACAGCCATTTCAATTTGCTAATCCGCTGGTCTAATTCGGCAACTTTAGTTCGTGTACTAGTTAAAAATTGAATATGATATGAATTTTTTCTCCTAAAGACACCAACCAACTGAATTATCATAGACACACGACAGATCACGGAACCTATGTTCTACTCAAGAAAAACTGCTTTTTATAAAGCATAGGAAATAACTTAACGGCACTATGGCGACATGGCGTCATATTCCTCTGTCAGTCAGGGAGGTCCGTTACGGCTCGGCGCTAAACAATCTAATTAGTGACGAGCGACGCGGCGCGCTTGTGTCATGCGTGTGCGCCGCTTTAATTGTCACTGCGCTGTTAATATTACGTTTGTTTTGGGATTTTGGGCTTGTGAAGATATTGAAGAGTTTATTTTTTTACCCGAAGATTGAGTGGTTGATAAGAAGATAAGAACAGTTTTCCGGAAAATGTTAAGTACGATTTATGTGGCTTCGATGTGGAATATACTAAATTATTCAATGAAAAACAACAATTTAGGTTTTTTATTAAAAGCAATGCCAGTTTCCTGTGTCCCATAGAATCGTGTAGACCGCTCAGAATATTAACTACCAAGACAAATACCCAAAATAAAACCCACAGATTTGCGGTTAAAACCAACCTATTCAGCCATGACTCATTTCCTTTACCTCAAACCGCCGTTTTATCCTCAATTTTACTAAACAGCCGGCATAAAGATCTAGATGCGCAAACGCAAGTGCAGTTATACGGTAAACCGTTCCAGAATCGGAATGAGTCGAAATAAATCGGCTGTCACGAACATTACCGATTAGAATTTCACTCACACATGCACATAGACGCACACATACATAGATAGGTTCTCATCATGTGAATGAGTCATCGTGTGAATGGTAACTTTTCCTCAAAACACGACGTGGAGCAATTTGCCAGTCGTCTTAGTATCATCTGTGGGACAAGGTGTAAGGTAATGACTATGAGGTTAGATATCAATGCCAATTTAAAATGGATTGTTGCAGTGCCTGAAGATATTAAGAAGGCTACCGACACCAAAATCAACGAGGTTCACATTGAGTTGCTCTCAAGTTTGAAATAATTCAGGAAACACTGATTTGAAGACATGAAGAAATCAATGATAAGTAGATGATGGATAGCTTCTCAAAAATAGAGACTGCGTTGTCCATGGAACCATTAAGGCAGCATATTTATGGACATGGTCGTAGGACACCAAGTTACAATTCTGTGGCGTACAATAAGGTTTGTGTCACAAAAGGGGAGAATGGGGAAAATAGGTTCTTTAACCGTTCATAAGGGTTATGGTTAGAAGATCCATTAAAGGGTGACGAGGTGAGAGAGAGAGTCGTTGTTGTAAAATACTGGTAGTCAGCTTCATCCAGATAGATTGGAAGCCGAACCAAACACAGCTAGGTCGATGATTCTCTAGCACAGGTTAAGACAGCCACAATCGCTACAGTCTATCACTCGGACGTTCTAAGGCCGATCTGCGCGGGCGCATGGTTGTGATGCGACTCGCACACGGGCGCTACCACGAAACTAAGTTAACCATCGCTTCCGTACACTGTTACCGAGATTATGGCATTGTTTACTATTTGTTTGTTTAGGTTATCTTTATCTGTTTTTGCGAAAGCCGCGATTAACTGCTAGTTTCTCATAATAGCCTTATTTGGCTGGCTGCATAACTCCATAACTGTGAGTCCTGGGTTAGGCAATGATGTAATGTAATTTATGATATGTGACTTTGAAAGCCCATCTAGACATTTTAACCAGTTAGATTACACGTAACGAGGGGGTTTGAGCCAAATATGAATAGCTTAATTGCTTATTAGTTCCTAATTAAACGGCTTTTTTCAGAATCTTACGCTGTAAAACGGAATTGGGCCTCGTTGATGGCAATATGTTAGTTGTTATTACTGCTAATTGCAAGCGGTTGAATGAAACAAATCGAAAGGTGTGAGCTGCTTTAGCGAAATACTTCAGCATCTAATTCTGTGTCTCGCATTTGAACTTTATTACTGATGCATATGGTATTAGGATACCATATGCATTAGTAATAAAGTTCAAATGCGTCTGTAAAATTTGGGGAAGCTCGAGTGAGCGATATAATGACAACTAACCGTTAGTTGTTCAGGTATTTCAAGCTTTTTTTTTTGGGGCTGTACGATTGAATCGAGTTATTCAATCGTACAGCCCCACGATAGTGCTCAAACCAAATATCACCAAATTATGCGAGTCACAGAATTCGATGAGTTTGTTATACTACTGCTGGGGTTATTAAAATTATGGGATTATGTCCCCGCATCCCAGCCAGAAGTGAAGAGGAGGAACACTGTTAAGTTATAGTTAGATAGGAGTCTGGCTGACCGTACCACCCACCATCTAGCGGAGGTATGTGTACTCGTCTACTGACTTCACACGTAAAAAAAGATATTATTATGTTAACTAACTGAAAAATGCTCACAAGTAACATACATCAACCACGGGTCGACGGCGCGTCGTGTTCCACGCGCGCTTCAAAGAGCGTCCGCAGAATGACGGGGCCCTCTCTCAGAGGGCCAAAGCCTGCCGGGGTCGCGGGACTTATACCATCATCGTGACCCCGGAACATAAAGGGCTATTGAAGGACACCGTGGATTTTAGTCAGTACAAGTCTGACGGTACCTCTTGCCCTGCCCAGGGTGGGATTTGATCATTTGATGATTTTACCAAGATAAAAAAAAAAGTAACATCAAAGCCACCCTTTTCTCACTTGACTTTAAATACCTATATCTCCCGTATCATCTAATATTAAGCCACGATCCACATAAGGGCAGTTTCACATCATTAGCGCTGTCGGCTTTTGATTGATTTCAGTGAACTGAAGCCGAGGGTACACGAGCGAGTGAGCTAATGTGCTGACCTAGATAGAGATGGTGCTGAGGCGACACCGATCAACGGGTGATTGTGGGGACCTACTTATAGCTGGGGTGATTGGCTTCTTTGGTACCTAAAGTTTATACTAAAGGGAGACCCCTTTGTCTGTTATATTGGGGAGTTGTTATGTATAACTAGGATCTATCTTTAATGCCTTTATGTACTACTCAATTAACTAAATTCTAATTGGGAAATAACTTTGTGTGTTTGTCAGTTACGGCACTTTTCGTTCGGGTTCGGGTCGCTAGTTTCTTATAAAAGTCAAGTCAAATCTTATCAACATTTAAATCTCAAAGTTTATTTTTATTTAAAAAATTTCAAAGCTTCGTAATCCACTTTAAAAGCTATTCAAAGTCTAAATGGAGTTTAATTAGGTCATTAACGCACCCCTCGTATAAAAATTAGCACAGAGCCATGAGAATCTACTACGGAAACTCTTCAATTACTCGCTTTTTACTGACGAAACGCTTTTTCTTCTTACCTAAGGATACTGCGAACAAAAGGTTTAAGGTCATGTCCTATAGAAGGCGGACAAGCGGAAGCGGTATAAAAGCTTATGTTACTATACTAGCTGTTGCCAGCAGCCCAGGGAACATAAAATCGGAGTAAAACTATCCGTGTACAAAGTTTCGTCCAAATTCATTCAGTGGTTTTTGTGTGAAAGAGTAACAATCACCATCCATCCAAAGAAACTTTCATTATTATAATATTAGTAGGATTAGGCTTGCTTCATCTTACTTTTAGACAAAGGTTAATTTCTTCCCAAAACTTCCAGTTCCTTTCATATAGGGTTAATGTGGATAATGTGTATAGAAAGTATTTAGCCCACTTTGTTTGCCTAGTATCGTTATACTTGTCGCGAGGCTGTCTTAATAGAACACCATGGCCCTGAAAAGTAAAACTGAAGGATCAGGGTAGTTCTTAGGCAGACAAATATGGCTCTGAATCAGAGAGGAATATCTCTTTACGTCCCAAAAACATAACTTGTAGTTGCACCTCTACATTATAGTCTGATTTGAGTTATAGTGTACGATATTTGGATAACAACTTTACCAGCGTAGAAAACCGTGTACATCCGTATCGAAAACTCTATCGTTATTTTTTATGTGGACAAACCCTCTACGTCCACACTTTTCAAGTTTGCATCTTAGTTAGATCTGAATGTAGAGCTTACAGTTTTCAATGCTTTACGAGTAATGTCAGCTCCTGCTTTCGCTCTCCGCTCCGCTTATTCACCCGCTCATCTTACAGTGAGACGCGAATTCCCAAGTCGTTTTTATGGGTCAGTGGTCAAGATTCTCTTTGTTTTGTTACAACGATTGCGAAACCAGTGAGTGGGCATTTGCAATGAGTGTTATAAACCTATGAATTAAACACTAAAAAAATCGTTTCAACTGTTTTTTTTTGCCCTACACTAGGAATTTCTCGTATATCGTGGGTGTGTCTCATATAAACAAACGCCTAGACCGAGAACAACTAGGTTCTTGTAGATCATACAAATATTTGTTCCGTGCATCTGACTCGCAACACGCAGCGCAGCAATCCAATCGCTCTGCCACTGCGCCAATCGTGCCGTTTTAATGTGTTGGGTCGATGCGCAGGAGTTCCAGTTCTATCTTAGTTCATCTTTGCTTGCTTCTGGGCTGGATTGAGTCCAAGAGCAATAGCATTAAAAATAGGCATCCGAACCCCGAATCACTTTCTAAAGGGTACCATTTCTGCATAATGACGGGGTCCCCCTTAGGGGATCACAGCCTGCCGGGGTCGCGGGACTGTCTCATCAGGTAGCCATGACCCTGGAAAGTAAAGGGCTTTTGATGGATCACCGTGAATTTAACTAGTACAAGTCTGACACTCTCTCCCGCCCCACCCTGGGCTCATTTGAAGATTTTAACACGATAAAAAAGGGTGCCATTTCTATACTTAACATCCCCATTAAAATAAATCAAACGTTCTGATGTTCCACCTCTACCCTATCCGCCATTCATCACCCGATGACAGCTACAAACGGGTGATGTGTCAGTTTTTGTGATCGTTCATCATCACAGAACGCCCCGGGATATGAACTCGGTATTTCCGGGAGTTTTTGCAAGTATTTGTGACATTTCTGAAATTTTTGAGGCGTGTAGGCAATTAGTAGGTTTCATGTGAGTCGTAAAACTGATTTGGAGTTTGCACATTGGTGGAAAAGTAGAAATAAGTTGAGGAATAATAAGTCAATGTTTATCAAAAGAAAATTTACTTCTGAACGATACTATTAACGTTACTACTGGACAGGCAACTTGCAATACTAATTAATTGTTTACCTATATATATTTTTGGTCTGTATAAAATTAAAAAAAAAATTACATGTATTTAATTATTTTTTACTAGTGTTGTTGTCTTCTATGTTTCCATGGCACTTCTGCTGGCTGAATGAAGTTGCAAAATGTTAATTCTTTGGCCAAAACAAGAGCCGGCCTCTGGTCATACCTGGGCGGGAGATGAGTCTTCGCGCTCTGGGTGGATTATTTTACCACCCAAAAAGCCCTCTGGTCATGCATGTCCGAAATGTAGACCAGACCAGTTCAATAACCCTTTACTGTAACCTGCTGAGAAAATCCCTCTGAGACACAAGGCCTATATTATCGAGAATTGTTTAAAAATAGGACGCAAAATAATTACGTTCCTAATTCATGTTTTTATATAATTGTACAAGACTAGAGACACCCTTACCAAAAAGCATTTTAAAATCCATAAAAATCACACAAAAATACTGAAATCTTTATCGGAAATGGCACATTACACCCCCATGACATCCACCCAATATAAACAGACCTTCGTAAGCCCCACAATTTTGGAAGAAAATATTGCGAAAGCTGGGGTCGTGTAAAATTGGTGGGTCTATAAGTAGCGATGTTAAAACACAAGGGTGGATAAATAGTCGTGTGGTGTGGAATGACGGATGTCTTTACAAGCTAGACGACTTGTCAGTGGGGATTGAAGGTCTGAGGTGCTCAAACTGTAAAAGTTTAAAGCATAAACTATCTGTATTCACGGTTTCACCCGCTGCTCGGCTCCTATTGGCCATAGCGAGATGCTACATAGCCTATAGCCTTCCTCGATAAATGGCCTATCGGACATAAAAAGATTTTTTTAATTCGAACCAGTAATTCCTTAGATTAGCGGCTTTAACCAAACAAACAAGCAAACTCTTCTCCTATAAAATATTAGTAATGTAGATATCAACCCATAGTGTCCCACTGCTGGGAAAAGGCCTCCCTTCACTCTTTTCACCTCTCACGGCTTTCTGCGATCGTGGTCCAGTCCAAGTCATCTTGCCATCTTCGCTTGGGCCTGCCACAGCGTCGAGTTCTCCCTTTTGGCAACCATTCTGGTGTTTGTTTTACCCGGCGATTGTATGACATTTGACATAATTGTGTGGCCTATTCATTTCCAGTTCAGTTCCATCTTTTATCAAAAAACTATTTTACATCCTAAATTAATATGTTGAGAACCGCATCTTCATAACCGATAACACATCGTACGCGCGAAAGATAAGTGTATCCTCATCCTATTTTTTATGATGAAATCAAAACTTTGGGGGTGGCACCAAAAGTGCCGTGGTACAAAAAGTGCCGTGTTAAATGTCAGGCCCACGTGCCGCTAAACTAAAATAACGTAAAACGTGTGCTTCATTTACGTGATGATTTTGTTATGATGTTGATACTTTATTTTTTGAAAGGATATTTTTAGGAAGTTTCGTATGTGGTTTTGTCACGGATATCCGTGTTTATTATTATACATGTAATATGATGTTTATTGAAACAAAAGTTAGGTTGTTGCTCTATTTATACATATTATCTTTTAAACCTAAAGGTATTTAGGATATACGTATATTATCATTTTTTTATAGGTATCTTACATGATTTATTGAATTTTAGTAGATTTTGAGAGATATCTGACAATTACCGTGGGACTGCTTGTGTATGTGTTTTTTTTTTTATAAATGCGCCCTACTAATCTAAACTAATCTTACTACTTAGCCTAAGAATGTTTCCCTGTGATGTTTCCTTTATCACAGGAAAAAAATTTAGGCTAAGTAAGATTAGTTTTTTTTAGCCAAAGCTAAAAACAAAGAAACTACTGATTTACTCTTTATGGGTCCTTCAAAGAAACAAGATGCCAATAATGTAACTGCCCTCCTATTTTATATGGGAGACAAGGTTTTCTAATCTGTAATTGATGTGGCTTCAGCAATTTGATTGAGAAGTCTTTCAAGTTGTCCAGCTAACCCAGTTTCAATGCAACTGTTTGTATATTAGATGCATGTAATATTATCAAAGAAACATGCTTAAACTTTTCCCAAGATTTACAAAAAAAATCTTGGGGCAACGATAGCCATCCAGTGACTTGAATTTAATATTAGAAAAAAAGATCACTCTGTTATACATATAGCGAGTAATATAAATAGCCTGGTCTTTTTATTTACGTGGTTACATTATCAACTGAGTCCTTCCACCCAGGGCAGTGCAAGAGGGACTGTCAGACTTGTACTGACTAAAATCACGGTGTCCTTTAATAGCCCTTTATGTTACATTCTGGGGCCACGGTTGCTCGTTAGTCCCGCTACAGGAACATAATCTGATTTGGGACAAAGGTTACTTGGTTATAAACCTTGGTTAAAAGGGCAAAAGCAAATTACTGTATTTACACAAATAATATATTTTTCATCCCCCCATCTCGGAAAGGGTACTTTTGCTCTTCGATATCTGACCGTAAAAGCCGTTTTTATCCTCAAGTGAGTAAAAGCCGTTTTTATCCTCTAGTGAATAAAGTAAATTTGAATTTAGAACATCGTATGAACAAAAGAGTAGCAGCAGTAATGGCGGCCGATGACCGCAACAGCTGATCGCTTGCTGTGGTGCCCACTTGACGTTCGAAGGTTGTCAGAAATTTTAAAAATAGAATTTGTTTCCTCGCCTTAGGTGGGAAAGCAGAGTGCGCTCCTCGGGTGTAAGGCTGTGTTGCTCTGGGCTAACTTGAATCCCTTGCTTCACAAAGGATTTTTAACTTTATTCCCTCGTTTATTTCGGGTATTAACACTTGAACCTCCTCGCTACGCTACGGACGGAGGTTCACCCCCAGAATCCTCAGTATCGCTTCGGAATTCAATACGCCTCCCTTGGAGCGTAATCTACAATTATTTTGTTAAAATCTTAGACCCGGAACATTCTTGGTTCAGTACTTTGTTATACCTTTTTTTATTTGCTTTGTGCGGTTTTCCTTTCACGTCTTATTGTTATGTTATGACAAACCAAGATAAAAATAAGTAACTTAATAATACTTAGGTAGTAGTTTTCAACTATATACTACCTAAGTATTATTTGTTTTAATTTAAAAATTATTCTGTTCTATAATAATGTCTTAGTTAATACCTAAACTGAAATAAAAGCCTATCTTGTGTTTATACGATTGTACATCTGTTTTTTTTTTTTGTTTTTGCATTTAGTAATTTCCTCGCTGAGGTGGGATGAAAAGTTACGTGTTGCACTCGAGTGCAAAGATTTTTCACCTTGTGCTCTTTTGATTCCCTCGCTATCACTCATGATTCTAATTCTTGAATCACTCGTTGCACTCGTGATTCAAATTTAGAATCATTCGCTTGCTCGGTCATCAAACATGAGCACGCGGTTAAAAATCAACTTTGCACTCTTGTATAACAAATAACTATTTTCATCCCCCCATCTCGGAAAGGGTACTTTTGCTCTTCGATATCTGACCGTAAAAGCCGTTTTTATCCTCTAGTGAATAAAGTAAATTTGAATTTAGAACATCGTATGAACAAAAGAGTAGCAGCAGTAATGGCGGCCGGTGGCCGCAACAGCTGATCGCTTGCTGTGGTGCCCACTTGACGTTCGAAGGTTGTCGAGGAAACAAATTCTATTTTTAAAATTTGATGTGGTAACATCAAATTTAAAATTTCCTCGCCTTAGGTGGGAAAGCAGAGTACGCTCCTCGGGTGTAAGGTGCGTTGCCTTGGGCTAACTTGAATCCCTCGCTTCACTAAGGATTTTTAACTTTATTCCCTCGTTTCTTTCGGGTATTAACACTTGAACCTCCTCGCTGCGCTACGGACGGAGGTTCACCCCCAGAATCCTTAGTATCGCTTCGGAATTCAATACGCCTCCCTTGGAGCGTAATCTACAATTATTTTGTTAAAATCTCAGACCCGGAACATTCTTGGCTCAGTACTTTGTTTTACCTTTTTTTATTTGCTTTGTGCGGTTTTCCTTTCACGTCTTATTGTTATGTTATGACAAACCAAGATAAAAATAAGTAACTTAATAAGACTTTGTTTTAATTTAAAAATTATTCTGTTCTATAATAATGTCTTAGTTAATACCTAAACTGAAATAAAAGCCTATCTTGTGTTTGTACAATGTACATCTGTTTTTATTTGTTTTTGCATTTAGTCATTTCCTCGCTGAGGTGGGATGAAAAGTTACGTGTTGCACTCGAGTGCAAAGATTTTTCACCTTGTGCTCTTTTGATTCCCTCGCTATCGCTCATGATTCTAATTTTGAATCACTCGTTGCACTCGTGATTCAATTTTAGAATCATTCGCTTGCTCGGTCATCAAAATTGAGCACGCGGTTAAAAATCAACTTTGCACTCTTGTATAACAAATAACTATTATGAATCTGTAAAACACTTCTCCGGTCATTAAACCAGCTCAATTAACAACATGATCTAGCGAACCCCATCATATCGTATATCATTTCACTCAAGTGCTATAAAACCGTTTCCGAAGTCCATTGTCCACTTCACCCGGGTTTAATACCCGGGTTATAACCCGATTGCGGGTAAAGAGCCATAACTCACGGTTATTATCCGAACTGTCCGGTAATTAATTTGAATGCCGTTATTAATTAAAGTACGCTCCAGACAATTGTGTGTACCTGAAATATTGTTTTGAATCGGTACTGTGAGGGAGAAAAGTGATTGTTAATGTGCAATCAATAAGCGTGTGGACAGCATCAATAAATTGCAAAAAATAGACCGTCAGTAAGTTTTGGAAAATAATGGATACGGTTTTTTTTTTTAATTAATTCGTTTTACGAAGATATAACGTATCAAAATTCGAGGATGGGGCTGTGACGTCAGAAGCAAGTGAAAACTGCACTTGCTTGTGACTTATTGGCAATTTTAAAAGTGTCGTAATTTCTTGAATTTTGGTTTACGTAACAAAAGAAATTAATATTCTAACTGACGGAATAATTAGATTAAAACAGTTTCAGTTTTGTTGGAGACTACAGCAATCAGCTATGTATATAACAGAAGAATAAATAGGAAGTTACATTTGAAATGCCTCTGGTGAACTTAGTTGTAAGTACTTACATACACACATGCAGATTATAATACTAACATAGTTTCACGGCCACACTAAAAGCTTTTCCGCAATAAAAAAAATATACACCCTGCAAGTCTAGCTAGCTAAAAGGTTCCATGCATATTTAATTCAATTTGTCTGCTCTCTGTGCGCGATGTTACACGGCCATTAGCCAGGCCAGACTCCGAGCTATTGATCTGGCTAAATTTACACTGCCTGCCTGGATTATTGAGCAATTTGCGTCCGTTATGGAAAAGCTGTGGAGTGGATGACATGGTGAGATAGTTAGCTATGTGTGGGTATCTTTTGTTGGCCTCATGTGCTTTTTGGAGACTTGATTTTTGGGCACATAAAATCTCTAGATTTTATCGAATTGCGGTAGAAGTAGTGGTTCATTGATATTTGTGTCATTCTTCTTTAATGTGAGGATTTGTACATTCTGGTGTTAGAGTTAGTGAAATCGCCTTTGGAAACTTTTCAGGGCCACTGAAAATCAGCGTTGTGCTGTGGCCTCATGGCTTTATGCTGAGTGGGAAGCCTTTCTTCACAGACTCATGATATGTATGTAATATGTTCTGTATATTTATTTTTGTTATTATCTTTTGAGTTTAGGTTTGTATTTTTTCTGTTTAATACTTATATGTTTTTGCCTCTGTTGAATAAATGTGCATTTCTGTGTCAAATAAAATATTTTTTCTTTATTTCTTAACGAAATTTTACTTTTTTCTATCTCATCGAAGATATTTATGATATTTGATTAAATAGTCATGAAAAAATCTCAACCACTCTAAAAGCCATCGTTTGCAGTCGCTGTGGCCGGCTAGATGGCATGGCATCACCTAGTCATACATTCTGCCAAATAGACGTAGTTTCTGTCATCAGTACCATTATCAATAGCTGGATATAAGATAAGTATTGCCTATTATAATTACTTTAATTAGTAATTAATAATAGGGACCTAAATCTAATATTAATTGATCAAGTCCTAAATCCAATCCGCCCTAATTATAGCAGTCTTACATCAAACTGGAAATAAATAATACCTACATAATATGTTATGAATAGACAAGTGACCGTAAATGAAACCCAATGTGGCAACCTAATTGATATGACTAGACCTAACCATAATATTGCATTAATGCCAACTCTCATGGCCTGTCATAACAAAGTGGTGCTTATAGTCATTTTCCCCATTATGACCATAATTTGGCAGTCTGGGCAGTCACCACAAATGTTATGATGACCATAGAGGGCACTATGATCGGTCTCGTTAATTAAAAAATCGGTAAATTCCCATAAAAATCGGTAACATTTTCGTTTAGTGTCCATAATCTTTTGGTTAGTGGCCCTGACTACTATCGGTCGTGGGTTCGATTCCCACCCAGGACAAATGTTTGTGTGATGAGCACGATCATTTGTTCTGTGTCTGGGTGTAATTTATCTATAATATGTAGGATGTATTTACCTAGTAATATATAAGTATGTTTATCAGCTGTCTAGTACCCATAACACAAGCTCTGCTTAGGACTAGATGGCGTTGTGTGATAGTTATGGAATATTATTATTATTTATAATTTATTTTTCTATCGATTCATATTTTCCTGCAGATTTGCTGTGCGTATTTGGACACTATGATTAACTTGAATAAAAACATTATTTTTGAAGGTAGCAAGTTAGTAAGATGAATGTGTTAATCTAAAATTTGTTGGTTATTTATTATCAGAAAGTGCAAAACATAAATTAAAACATCATCAGTAATTCGTTACATCTCTTGTATTTATTTTGTCACCTAACACGGGCCCTCTATTTTTACAACTTATATAAAAATCAGGGCACATTTTACCTACTTCCTCTATATTTTTAGCGTTTCCGTTAAAAAGTCAAAAGATCATTAAATTATCACACAAAAAAGATATCCATCGTCGTTCGTCAATTTATCTTCACCAAAATTCCGCACCCCATTGACGTAGTTAAAAATACAATAATGTATAATCGTCGGATATGTCTGTCATAGCGTTTCAAATTGGGTAGGAGCTTGCGGGGAATTTGGCTTAAAAACATTCGATCTAAGAAAAAAGCTCTATGGAAGAAAAATGAAAGGTAAAATTCAAGCAGTTAGTAAATAAGGATAATAACGTTTCACGAGTTATGGCAAAGTTCTGATGTAAAATATTTGTCGGAAAACATTTTTCTAAACCTTCGGAATAAAATAAATAAAATTACGAAAACTGACGAGGCCGTATGAGCTTGATGTCTTTGCTTTTTAATATGCCGCGTTTTAGTTTTCTTCAAAAAACATAAACGTTAAGTTTATTATAACTTATTTTTATAAATAAGTTAATGTTAATTGTTAATGTTTAAAATGCGTATCTCATATTATTACTGTGTTATTTTTTTCGCAAATGGTACGAAAAGTAGAGTATTTTCCTCGGTGATAAAGCTGTCTTAGTCTTGGGTGAACTTAAATCCCTCGCTACACTCAGGACTCGTCTTAAATCCCTCGCTTCGCTCGTGATTTAAGTTTTTAACACCCTCGCTGCGCTCGGGAGTAAACCTCGAGTCCTTCGTTACGCTCGCGATTTCATTCGCCACCCGCGACAGAAGACCCTGCTTTATCCCCTTGGTTAATAATCTACTATTTTACATGTGGAATTTAACTTTTGAGTAGAGGAGCAGTATCTAATAAGCTCTAAAATATGTGTAATGCCTCTGAAGCCATTAATTACCATTTAAAAATAGAAGATAAAAACAAGAAAATTTGTAGTTTTCGTGGTGATTATAATTTAAGAGTATATCTGTATGAAAAATAATATGCAGGGAAACATGTCATGGACAAGACATTTTATTTTCAAAAGCCATGCAGCCACTAACATAAAATCCAATGCTGAAAGTACGATATTGTCAACTGAACATAACTTTACAGAACTGGGTTAATACTGAATCAATTTACGTTCGCTTTTTAATAAATTCTTGATGCTAGTTGTTTTCCAAAAAAAAGAAAAGTTTTAAGAAAAAATCAATGACTTTCCTACGGTATGATTATTTTTATTTAATAAAAAACCTGTTTCCACTGGATTTAATCGTTCTTAAGCTTCAGAAAAATATCAATTTAAAGTGTAAAGCACTTTTAAGGGAGAGATAAATGGAAAATTTTCGAAAAAGCTTAATAGTTTGACGTCTCCGAAACAAGCCAGTTTTGACCCCACATTGTCGGGGAAAAATTGTTAAAAAGTAGGTTTATTGTATCACCCATTTCAAGGAATGCACTCAGATAACAATCAACCATCTTTTTTTAATTTCATTACTATGTTAATATTGTTTTATTTTCTCTTATTACAATGTGACTGAACATAACTCAGCTATTCGTGACACAAAGTTCAATGCTCTATTTATTCGTTCGTTCAGCAATAAGTTTCGTGAATCCAAGTTATATTGCATTCAGCCTCAGTTTCATTTGAATTATGTCTTTTTTATTTACTTTTAAAGTTAACTGCCATCGTTTCAATGGAATAATGGATGGGTTTGTTTGTTAGTTTATGAAGTTTTCAGGACTTTTATGCAGAAGTCTGTGGAAATGAGAATGAAAGTGCCTTTGCCTTGTGGTGATAATTTATTAATTTCTTCTTGTAACTTGTGAAAATAAAGTAATATGATTATAACAGTATGAATTACTTAATATTTTATAGAAAAAATATATACATGTTTACCCCGAATGGAAATAGGGTATTTTATTGCATAAATAAATTGAAAGTCCGTCAGTAATAATATTAGGAAATAATGTATTAAACGTATTTTTTTTTTAATCATTTATTATTGACAAAGATAAATCGCTTCCAGATTCGGCAGCGGGGCTTGTGATGTCATTACGCTTGTTTGTAAAATTGTAACGACCGAGTGACGTTTTGTGATTTTTGGAAGCCTTTTTTCTTCATCAATTTTGGTTTACGTGACAAAAGAATAAACACGAGTCTAATATTTTTTAATAATCTATATTTCAGATTAATATTTTTTTGAGTAACATTAATCCTTAAAAAATAGTAAAATATACCCTTTTGACAGAAGAAAAGCAGAAGGGTTGACAAAAAAGGAAAAAAACGAGATTACACGAGATTACCATGTCGAGGGCGTGAGTACACGTTTAAAAGCCAGTAGCCTTAATCGTTCCTTGCCACCGGCGGAACACAATTTTTTTAAATGTTTTATTTTTTGTTTATAGAAAATATTAAAAAATAAAATAAAATTGTAAATGAATAAACGAAATAATAACTCAATGAGAATCACATAAGAATCCACAGCATAAACCTAGCCAACAAAATGAGACGTAAAATGTCTAAAAGTTTTCAGACGACGATGCCGCCTTGCGTGACTCCACAATAATAAATAGTTGACAGAAACAAATTGCTTTTTCAATGTTGCTATAGCAAATAAACCAGCGACGGATGACAGTTAAAAGGGAAATTACATTTTGTGGGAAATAAAAGATGGCTTTTATAATAGTTTGAGTAAGGATTAGGCACAAGGGTATCTATTGAACTTTTTCCTAGTGAAGGATAGATGTATTGATTGATTTGAAATTAATATTATAATGCAAATGGGCCCAAGGTAGTTTTAGAAGGTCATAGGAATCAATTTAGGGCCATCTCTATCTCTATCTGTATACTAGCGGCCTGTCGCGGCTTCGATACGGGTGGAAATCCTCTAAAACCCGGTTGCAAACACAACAAAAAAAGAATTATCCGATTAGGTCCAGCCGTTTTCGAGTTACGAGCTTACAACACATTTTGAGATCCATTTTAATATTAAAAAAAGAAGAAGATGAAGGAGAAGAAGATAAAGATAGATAGATTGAAAATTAAGCAATGAAGCTTGTATCAGCTTTAAAGTAAAGTAAAGTTGAATCATCTTGGGATGGTGCAGCAAAGCCTTGGTGTTTCTCAGCCAACTGTTGTCTTTGGTAGATTTGCAGAGTTTCCGAATTAGAGTATGAGTAAATATTTGCGTAATATTAACTTGTCTGTCCTTCAAAACCAGTAAATATTTTTAATTTTTTGTTTATTTTTCCAATTCGACTAACGGCCTCAGGCTACAGGCCCGGAAATAATAATTTTCAAGATTTTTTTGCGAAATTGTAAAAGAACATAAGTAACAGGATAATTTAAGCGCTATATTACAACATACCCCCGCCAAGTTAGGACCTATCCCAATGAGCCGTTTAGTAAGCTTATAAATCCGCCATAACAGATTCAAATAATTCACAATAGCTACAGGCAAATTGATCCCAATTGCGCGGGCGGTACATAGCTTTCATAAGGCACGCGGCCCATGTCCCACTGCTCGCGACTAGCGAGTAGAAAGAGGGGTCGGGGTAAAAATAAAGAATTTGTTTGCCACTAAACTTAGCTGGCGGTTGTAACAGTCAGCGATAAATGAGATTTATCTAATTTAACACCCTTTTTCTTTTGTAAACTTATTACGCATGTAAACTGTGTGAAAGTAACCGTTTAATGTATATAGACTTTATGTCGCTCTAGATCTAGAACATGCATGTACTAGAACGACATATTTTATGACATGTAACATCTAGGACCTAGGTAGAGTCGAACTGGGTTTGAACTATATAGACAAGAGCTGTGTGCTAGCAATATAATATTTTCGGCTGATTATTTATTTATTAAACTTTATGCACAATATTGTACAACTACGGACTTAACGCCATAGGCATTTTCAGCCAGTCTACCTTTTTTTAAGCGTGGTAAAATCATCAAATAAGTCCTCCCCAGGGCAGAGTGGGAGGGACTGTCAGGCTTGTACTGACTAAAATCCACGGTGTCCTTCGGTAGCCCTTTGTGTACCGAAGTCGCGGTATACGTATGTCCCGCAACTGCCAGTCTACCTTAGTGTGATGAAGAGCCAAAACATAGATGATTATTACGCTTAGTCTTGAGCGAGAAAATCGCCGATCGCCTGCCGCTGTTCGTTGACGATGGGACCTCAGCCCAATGCGCAAGAGTCGATGCGCGGAGAAAGTGCGCCGTGGGTGGACTTAGATATGAACAGCAATGTCTGATGAGCGAGTTGTACTCAGCTGATTGTGGGAAATTGTAATTGGGTCATGTGTTGCAAAGTGGGCTCTACATACCTACTACAGGTAGTTGAAATAGATAAGATCTTTTAAGAAATATGCTTTTTCATTTCTCATACTCGGAAAGTAGTGTTTGTTTGATCAGAGCAGTGGGTCGAAAACGATGCTTCCCTCCCTTGGGCGGGAAAGACTCATAGTAATTGCTTCCCTCCCTAGGGCGGGAATGAATTTTAAAAATAGAACTTAAATTGGTTATTTAGTCGGCTATAATTTTCTATACTATTAATTTCGTTAGACTCGATTGAAAGCTAACCTGAATAATAAAACATTAAAAAATAATGATTTCGAATCGACAACATATATCCGCAAAATTCAGATTGTCGAGTATTTTGCAAATTTCTAATGATTTTCTGACCAGACAGATCGCAGCCGCCATTTTTGACATCGGATGACATATTGAGAAGTTTTTATTTTTTCTCTTTATTTTCGGCCAGTGTCATGTGGTGTATTATGTAATTACTAAACCTCCTTAGAAAAACCTATAAACTGAAACCGTGCCTCGACAAGTTTAGTGCGGCGCGGCGGGAAGAGTTCCGGCGCGATCTCGGGGCGATAATATAGAGGGAGCGATTGCCGCAACAGAGGTCCGGGCAAGCCGGATTTCCATCTATATTACATAATTAAGAAAAATATCGATTAAAAAAAAATGCTGCGGTCTTGTGAGTGTATACGGCCAATTTGAATTAAGAAAAAAAAAACTATTAAAGCGGGATGGCCAGCGGCGGTGACGCGGGCGGTGTGTTCCATATTTGAAATTTAAATTAAAAAAGACTATTAAATAGGTACTACTCATTTTGTTACTATCAATAAATATTTTAGAAAAAATACTATTTTTTACTTTCCTTATATTTGAAATGAAAAGTAGAGTGTTTAACACGGGTGAAAGTCATCAATTCCCACTCGGACTATAGCCGCCCTCGCTTCGCTCGTGCGTCTAAATACCTCGTACGGGAATTGATTTCTTTCCACCCTTGTATAACAATCTACTATTAAGATAGAAATATCAAATAGTTCTACCAACAATATTTCAAACAACCGACATATTAATGGCTTCGCCGTTACCAATAGGCCCGGTAGGTACCAACATCTGCATGCCCGTGGTGACAGGCACCATCCACTATTTCGATGATAATATTAAATTTTTTTCGAGTGAGCTAGTACCCACGGCTACACATCAAGCTATGCAAAACCAGATAAATTAATCTTGTTGACATCTTTCGTCCTTTTTTTATCGTGGTAAAATCATCTAATGCGTCCTCCCGCCCAGGAGGGACGGAAGGCCATGAATTTTAGTAAGAACGAGTCTGACAGAGACGTACTGACTAAAATCCACGGTATACATAAAATACATACTAAATACATCTTTTACTTCATCATCATCATCATCAGCCTATAATGTTCCCACTGCTGGGACACAGGCCTCCTCCTTGGTCTCAACTTTTACCTAATTTGCGTTTATTCAAACAACAAATACCTCTGTATTAATTTATTATTACAAATGTGATTCATCTGTATCGTTGGATGCAATATCTGCATATCTGTGACGTAACAACATAGACGCTGCGGGAGGAGTGCTGCGTTTGCGCAAGAGATTTACTTGCGCTTGCGATTGAGACAGGTTTTGGGAAATATTTGAATATATGCAAGCTAAAGGGACTCGGTAAATTTATTTAGCTCTGTTCAGCTTTTTTTTATTCCTTGCTCCACACTAGGAATTTCTCCTGTGTCGTGGGTGCGTTTACAAACATATAAACTCACATACACAAATACCCAGACCCGGAACAACTACTTGTAGATCATACACGTATTTGTTTCGTGCGGGGATCAAACCCGCGACACGCTTCGCAACTTTAGTACGTTTTATATTTTTTCTACTGAAATTTCCGCAAAGGTTAAAAAATATCCTGTAAATAGAATGAGTAGTGAGTGAGAAGAATATAATAAAATAGCTTAGGTAGGTATATCAAAAATCACTTTATTCCTTATCTTAATATTTAGGATTTTGAATAACTTAAAACTAACCTTTTACGTCTATAATACTTAAGAAGTTTTATAATGCACTGATCAACAGTTTTAACTTAAAATTCTATTTCGAGTTCAAAAAGTAAAATATAGTCAATTTTACTACAAAAAGCTATGTTTAACTTGTTTTTATTTTCTGCAGTTTATCTTCCCTTACATACCCAATAATTTGTAATCGATAACCTACCCATTTTCACTAACACTGGGTGTCACCTAAACGAATGCTTAAAAAGAGCATTCCGTTGTGATTTTCAACGCTCTGCTCATTGCCGACGGTTGAAAATCCCAAGAAACGCATTATTATTACTATGTATGTTTAGATTTTCTTAGTGTAAGTGAAAACGGACATACAGTTTAACTTAATCTTACCTCCATCTCTTACTTAAATATTATCACAAAAAACATGTCGTTTGCTACCAAATAAACTGGGCCTAAAATCCTTTGGTGACTTTTCGAAAATTTTCCATCATTCTAGTCTAGGCTTTTATGGAAAACTAAGTATATAATTTACCACTGAAAATGAATGTTAAAAAGCTGTTCTGTCACTGTCCATATTCAGAAACATTGTTGACAGTGACAGAAATGACAGCTGTCAAACGCAATTTAGACGTACCTACTGACTGCGTTTAGTGTCAGCGGTGTACCCCTAGCTATAGGTAACTTTTATTTCTTTCTATTTTAATTTGCTCTTTCCTTCTTTCTCATAAGCATAACCCGAGTAGGTAGATTAATTTAATGTACTTGTATCACGAACTGTCACAGAAATCAAAAATCATAACATGGATACGCATTTTCCCGAGATTTCATTTCTGTACTTACGGGGTTTTTAACCGATTTAGCTGAAATTTTAAATAAATATACCCTGGGTTAATACGTAGATTACATTTTATCCTAAAATACCTATTTCCAAATTTAAAATAATCTCGGAGGCATGTCCATCCAAATCAATCTTCCTACTCCGGGCTATCCTCGTAAGTCACAATCTCCCTCTACTTCTATTCCTTCTCGAAGAATTCTTCCGTTAGTGGTACGTGTGAGATTTGGTCATAAGTGTAGGCATTGAAGAACTTCTGGGTCACGTTCATGGCGTAGTCTATTGCGTAGTCCAGGATTGGGCCTCCGAAGTCCTTGGCGAGAGCTTGGGAGTCTGAGTTTAGGACCTGGAGTACTTGAGCACCTGGAACAAATGGTGTGAGTTATAAATCTGGATTTAAAATCTCTGAAAAGAAAGTTTGAAAATTCGTGTATTTGGCTCATATGACGTAACTACACACAATACAAACAATTCTGTTCATTAAAAATATGCCTGACGTTAAAAAAGGTTGAATACACGGCCTCTAATATTATTTTCTTTTGACCTGTAAAATCCAAATTGGCCAACGATGTGCTATTAAAAACCAGGCGACATCAAAACTGGATTACACTATTTAAACTTAATTAACCAATGACCAAACAAATGAATTTAACTGAAACACCCTGTAATGAAAAATAATGTGTTTTAACACGCAATTATGCCTATCTTATACTCGTACCTACATCACAGTTTGACAATATCAAACAAGCTAAAAAAACGCAACCAGCAAAAAAAATAATGGATATCAAAATTAGCTTCTTCCTCAAGCAATTAGAAAAACCCAGAAACTTCCGTAACATTGACTGTATGTGTAGTTATAACATTGGCAATGAACATTGGTCAATATTTAGTCGTAAGTCGTTCGATTGAGCCGGTCAAGGGCGGCAGTTTGAGGCAATATTGGAGGCATATAGCGTACCATGCGAGGGCAGGTCACTGAATTGGACATTATTTTTGCAAGTAACGTAACTGAGGCACAATGCTTTGGGACATTTATAAGAAGTTTAACCTTATTTTAACATGAATTGAATATTTTTATAGGAACCATTTTCTTTTTCTCTGAGATGGGTTTGCTCTTGACCTTAGTCTAGGTCAGGAGTGACTAAGACAAGGTCGACGATGGAGCGAGCTTACCCAGAAAAAGCTTGTTCACTGTAAATTTGAAGAGATTAGGGTTGTATGCGTTCGGAAACACAGACGCAGGAAGAAAGTTCAACTCCTTCGCTGTCCGCATTATAAAGGAAGTTTGGAAACGCTTAGTGCGAATTGGTGGTATAGCAATAAGGTAAGGATGGTAATTTGGCGTGCATCTAGATGTGCGATGATAGATGGGGGCTGGTGGGATGAGATCGTGGAGTTCTTGGGCACACTCTCCGAAGTACGATCTGTAGGAGACCGACAGGCAGGCAACTTTGCGGCGATGAGTCAAGCTATGGAAATAAGGAGCAGTGGCGTGGGCTAGTGGTATCGGCCGTCAACTTACAAGTCCAGCTTTTAACCACTATCTCGCGTTAATAAGCGGTGATATTGTTGAAGGTCTAGAAGTAAGTTATTCAGTCTTGACAAAGACCCCAAGTTTGTAGCTATCAGAAAACCAAGACTTCGGCAAGGAATGTCCGCTTCAGTTGTGCGCACAATAAAAGTTTATGGCGTTTTTACTATAAAGTTGTGTGGATAACTGACAACTTATTTTTGTCCTCTTGTTTACATCGCATAGTGACTCTGCTTACATAGGATATTTGACAATAATGTGTCAAAGTAATTATTCTTTTTTTTGCCTTTTACACACAATGGCATCAAACGTTGTTGTGTTTGATCACAACAAATAGGGGCCAAGGTCTGTAATTAATATTCTGAAGACTTTAGCAATAATTATTATAGTAACAAAAAAATATTATACTACGCTTCGAGTTTACCCTACATGCCTAGTTGCCTACGCTGCGAGTTTCAGTTCGTGTTCGCTAACGAGAACTTTCTTTCCCATAGATAGGTGATCAGTTCTACAAGCAATGTGGCCTTACTTTGTTTGTTTTGATGAAAATGGCACTGGGCAGGTCATCATACTTCTACGATGAAGATGGATCGCAAGCCGAAAATAGTTGATAAGTGAATCGAGGAGGCTAAATAAAGAAACGCAGAAACGCGAGACAAGAGATTGGCCGGAGAAGTCAAGTCAAATTAAAAATATATCAAAGACACTTTTTTATGTTTTTTTTCTTATCACTCACTGTCGGGCTTGTACTGACTAAAATCGACGGTGATTCTTCAATAGCCCTTTACGTTTTAGGGTCAAGGTTACCTGATGAGACAGACCAGTCAGAGTCGGACATGGATGTTTTTACCAGCACAAGAACAGAGAAAATTAGAAGAATATACGTCGATGCAATAACGCAAAGTTTTAAGTATTGTTTAATGATTGATGCGATTTCACATCGTCTGTGGCAGTTACAGTCAAGTTCAGCGGAAGTAGTTAAATGTTACATTCGTTTTGCAGTTTGATAGGCTTATTTATGTTGTTAACTAATCATCAGTTAACCTCAATATTTTCATAACGGTTTCTGATTATGGCTAGACCTTGGAGGCATACGCTATTATACTCTTTACCATCTTACTTTCTTTTTTTATCGAGGTAAAATCGTCAAATGAGTCTTCTCACCCCGGACAGGGCGGGAGGGACTGTCAGACTTGTACTGACTAAAATCCACGGTGTCCTTCAATAGCCCTTTTATGTTCAGGGTCACGGTTATGGAAATAAGTCCCGCGACCCCGGCAGGTTTTGGCCCTCTGAGAGGGCCCCGTCATTTTGCTGACGCTCTTTGAGGCGCGCGTGGAACACGACGCGCCGTCGACCCGGGTTACCATCTTATTTGAGAAACCTTGTGCTTGCCGTATCAATATATTCTGCGAGTGTCTATTTTAGGAATTTTCGTGTCTAAGGTCTTTTATATACTCCCAAGTTTTCCTCAAAAGACTTCCTATTTGCTATGTAAAATATTGATGTTTTTTAGATCCGGGAAAAGACGCAAATAATGGCTGCCTTCCTATTTTCCTTCTATCATCGGTTTGAACAAACTGTAGCATCAAAAATTCTATATTTTTTCCAACATCAAGATATTTTTTTTCCTTAAATGCTCACGATTAGTCTTGCCAAAGCAAGATAACTATTGGCATTTTTTTCCTGGTAAAATCATCGAATGGGTCCTCTTACCCAGGGCAGAGCGGGAGGGACTGACAGACTCGTACTGACTAAAGTCCACGGTGTCCTTCATTAGACCTTTATGTTCCGGGATCACGGTAATGGGATAAGTCCCGCGATCTCGGCAGGCTTTGGCCCTCTAGAGCTAGCTCTAGCTATGCTGACGCGCTTTGAGGCGCGCGTGGACCACAACGCGCCGTCAACCCGGGTATGGTCCATGGTCGGACAGCGAGTTGCTCTTTTCAAGCATAACCATTGGCATATAGAATTTTTTTTTTTTTAATGTGCGGCGCTCTGTTAATTTCTTCTGCATCGCGGATGCGTTTACTAACAATAAAAGTTATAAAAACACACAGACCCGGAAAAACTACTTGTAAACCATACAAATATTTTTTCCGTGCGAGAATCGAACCCACAACACAGACACACAGCGCAGCAACCGAGCGCTCAACTGCTGCGCTTGTCATTAACAAGTGAAGGCACGGTTGATGATGATGATGATTATCAGTTTGATGAACATAGCAACTACAGTAGGGCCTCGTTAATCCGGACTCCCACTTGTTCGGTGATCGCTGTAATCCGTCGGGTCGGGGGTGACGGCTACGCTATCATTGCTCGAAAGTTTGGTATAGGCAGGTCATCTGTAGGCCACATAAAGAAAAGAAAAGACAAAATCTTGGAGCTTTCCCGGTTTGTTTTGGAGAAAAAATTTGATTAATTAAAAAATATTTCAGAAACTAGGCTCACTAAAATTACTGTTTTTTATTACCATTGAATATGACATATTACAATCCCAACGCCTCGATAATCTGCAATGGGTTGTTGCCTTGTTGGGCTTGTTTTTGCCTCTCCGAGGTCTAACGTGGTCTTACTTATACTTACTGATCTGTGGGTTTCCTCTGATGAGATTGGTGAGGTTCAGCTTCAAGTCTGTTCCGTAGTCAGCCTTGTACTTGTAGGAGTTAATCTTGTAGTGACCCTCGCCTTTGTCGTCCAGCACCACACGTTCTATGACGTCCAGACGGATGCGCTGGTTGTCTGCGTCATGGGAAATTAAGTTTTCCGTTAGTATTATTAAGGTAGGTTTTCCAGGAAAGGCAAAGAGCGTGTGGCTTTATAAAAAAACGGACGACTCTGCTCTGAAGTGTGAATGTGGTGGTACTCCATAAACGATATGGAACTGAATATCGTGACCTGCGTACCCTGCCGACTGTTCATTACAGGAGCAGAAGGAAGTTTCCGAGAGCGAGGGGCCCACAATGCTCTTAAACTATTGTATGTATATCATTATGTACCTATCACCTAAGTTCACATTGTGGAATGCAATAAACGTATTGAGTATTGGACTGAATATAGGTGAAAAAGAAAATTGTGCTCTTTGTATATCGGTTTGAGTACATGTTTAAGGTTTCATTCAAAGACATGCGAGACGTCAGGTGATGCGACACGCGGGCGGGTTGCCGGATAAACAAACATATGGCGATATATTATATTGAGCGGATTTGATCGTTCAAGTAAGAGCGGCAAAGATTGACGAACAATTGGCGCCATATCCTTGAATGACGCCATAGATTTTGCATGATGAGGAAGATAAAAATATTCATTCTATTTTGTATGATTAAAATGTAATCAAGGTTAAATACTGATAAAACATAAAGTACATTGATGAAACTAAGATAATAAGAAAAGTTTGGCGAAAGGACTCTTTATATTCGATCTTCTTCAGAAAAAAAACGGGTGGACTTACAAATCTTGATCTTAGCCTGTCCCTCGGTGTCCAGGTTGAAGAGCAGCAGTCTCCCGAGCAAGCTGTACAGGCCGCTGACGGTGAAGTTGCAGTGCATGTCGAACACGAAGGTACGCTTCTTGCGGCGAGACCTGCAGGGAATGAAGATGTTAATTAATTTATTGAACGTAAAGAAATAACACCTGAGTCATCATCATCAGCATTATGTCAGTCGTAGGACGTCCACTGCTGAACACGGGTCTCCCCCATAGATTACCAATAGGACCGGTTGGATGCGGCTTGTATCCAGAGCGATTCTGCGATTTTCATCAGATCGTCTGTAGACGTCCCACGTTGTGTCTCCTCATTTCTGATTCAATAACGCAGGGATACTCCGAGCATTGCCCTGTCCGACCATAAAACTGAGAATTCATAATAGATGAGTCATTAGACGAGATTAAAGTTGGACAACTTTTGTTATAAGGATTTGAAACGGGGCTCTACATGAACCGCGAGTAATGGGTGACTCGCCGGCAGATCGTGGACCATGTTCGAGCCGACGGCGTGTCGTGTTCCACGCGCGCTTCATAGAGCTGTCGGATAAACTTTCCATTATGGACCGTCGAGATGGATGTTCATTTTTTTTTTGTAAATAGTACTCATTAACAGAAGGCTTTTTACAAATTTTTAAGTTGCGGAGACTCACGGCTTACGAGATACAATTTTTTAAATTTTCCAAATAAATTGAAAAATAACACGCCAAATTTGACGTTTTACGTTCCGTTGACAGTGGAGGTCTTTCATAAAATTTTATGATTTATGTTTTTAAATATAAAATTATATTTCCACATAATACATTAGAATTAAAATAAAAAAAAATATTCAAACTTATTATGTAATTAATGTGCATTAAAATCGCGATCTCAGAATTTTAGGGCACCCCGACTCGGATAGGTTAGGTTAGAAGGCTCCGTCTAGCTATCTTGGCAAGTAAAGAAGTAATCTTTTATTTTAATGTTTTAATTAAATAAAAGTACCTATATTCATATTCCTTGTGTTTTATTCAAAGTATCCGAAAAATTGCCCTCAGCTAACCTCAAAATTATAACCATGGATATCTTCGTAACCGTGAGGTTCCGCGGGGTGCAGATGATACACGGGGTAGATCCTTCCCACCCTCGCCCTCCCCGATCCATGCATCTATGGAATTTAGAGTTTAATTTGGTGGAAATTAGTGTGTAAACCTAACCTAACCTCAAAACTTTAACCATGGATATCTCCATAACCATGGGTCTCCGCGGGGTGGGGATGGGACAAGGGGGTAGTCCCCTTCCCCCCCCGCCTCCCCTCCCCCTTCCCGACCCATAAATCGACGGTCCACAATGGAAAGTTTTACCGAGCTGTCAGCAATCTGATGGGCCCCCACTTAGAGGGCTTGAGCCTGCCAGGGTCGCGGGAATGTCTCATTAGGTAACCGTGACTCTGGAACGTACAGGGCAATTGAAGGATCACCGTGGATTTTAGTCAGAACGAGCTTGACAGTCCCTCTAAACCCGTCCTGAGTGAGAGGGCTCATTTGATGACCACGATAAAAAAGGATATATAATGTTACTTGTTTTGAGTTACAAAAGCAAATACAAAAACTTCAACCGGAAAGGTGTATTGCAACTGTCGCAGTGGTATAATCATGCAAAAACCAATTAAGTACGGGAAACAAGTTCAAGAAAGGATATAGTGAGTTTTGTGCATCAGAAACATAATCGTACTGTGAGTGAGACAAATGACAATGGTAGTTTCAAATTCAAAAATCGAACAACCACAACGAACAACAACAAGGGGGTAGACCGTTTTGTCAGTGGTGTCGAACGAGAAAAACGAAAAGGAAAGAGGGTAACTAGACATTTTTGGATGCTCATAAACATCTATCCGCAATTACTTCAGTTCATGCGTGATCACGGCGCTTGCGACAGTGTCGAAATATCGGAAACCCAAAACAAATAGTAAACATGATAAATATCCCGTTTTTATCCTAATAATAATTGTGAAGTGACCATTTCAGTATAAAAACTTTTCAATTTCTGTTCTACAAGTTGGCAAAGAACCTATGGTGACCGACTCTCACGTAACAGGTTTTTTTTTTAGTGGTTTTCCAATTAATCCTCCAGTCCTGGATGAATTGGAAGGGATGTCAGACTTTAGTGACCTATTCCTAAAGTTTCCCTTTAGCTCGATAGTGCCGCGGTGTCCTTACAAGACTGTCCCGCGACATTCCGTGTAAGTCAAGACTGTGGATCAAGGGCTCTATGAGAAGAATTACCAAGTGTGTGTTGTTAGATGTCACATACTTATCTTTGAATTGGTGAGTACATTATTACAAATTAATTGTTTATGAGATGATTATGTAATTTTACTGCCAGCTTCGTAATTCATAAACTTAAATATTTCCAATCTTACGTATGTAGTTAATGATGTTTCTTTAATCCTGATTATGTCTTCTAACAATGCAAATGGATATGGAATATAACAGAAAAGAAAACACTTTATTATACACACCATACAAATTACTGGTACACAGTATATCATATGTATACATAGGGTGACACAATGGGCAGTCTTATCGCTAAAAGCGAGTTTTTCAAGACAACCTTTGGATGGATTTGAAGAGAAGGGAGAAACAAAACTGTAGGTAGTCTGTGGTGTACTATTTACACATAAAATACATACATATATACAAACATTATAAATACTAATATTTGTAAAATAATAATTGAGTGTGTTGCGTAGCATAAGACGCTTCCAGACAGATTGTTGCATAGCAAACGCATGCAGATGTTAGCTATTGTCATCGATGTTTCTATAATAACGTTACTATTTACCAACAGCGATTTTGTATATCCTTTCTTTTTTTAAATATTTAGCAACCATTATCACTACATTGTATAAAAAAAAGTCGGTTCCCGCTTCCTGTGCATTTGTATGCGCCGGAGTTTCAGTTGCATCTTTAAAACTACGAAACGGATTTTGATACGGTTTTTTTTATAGATAGAGTGATACAAGAGGAAGGTTTTAATATACGTATATGATATGTACAATATAGTAGAGATTGCAACCGTGTGATGTCCCATAACCCGGAGGGACATCTGACCTGCGGGCCAGTTTTTTCGTGGGCTAGATGTCCCATAATCCGCCCGGGGCGAGTCGCTAGTTTTGTATAGGTAGGTATATGTGATGTAGTTTTTATGAGTTAAACAAAATGAACAAAAACAAACAAACATACAGTAAAATATCAAATCTTTTTCGCTTTATGATATTAGTTTACATTACCTATAACTTTAACTTGTTCAATTCAAATGTATATAACTTTAGTAAGAACGCAGCTCACTTGATCTGTAAAGCACTTGACGCGTTTTTGTCGTAATTAAGGCTCAACCTTGCGATTGCAACCGCTCATATTTCTGACCGCACGTTCACGCACATAATCGCGCGTTATTACGCAGTGCGTGTGGCGGTGGCGCAACAAATATAAGAGTTGTGGGCACACGACAAGTGCATAATAGCGGAGATTTGTGTGAGGTTACGCGATTGTAAACTGTAAAGTATGATGATAATGGTATAGGTTTTATAAATAAGTCTTTTTTATTTTGAATCGGTTTGATATTGACCTCAATCTAGCCTAAAAGTATAGTCGACAAGGGGCGAGATCACCCAGCAGTAACTGATACTCTTGCGTATAGACGGAACGCATGTTAACTTACTTGCTGTTCGCCGCTGCTCGGCTCCCATTTGTCGTAGCGTGATGTTATATACCCTATAGTCTTCTTCAATAAATGGGCTACCGCACACAAAAAGGTTTATTTAATTCGAACCTGTAGTTCCTGAGATTTACGCGTTCAAACCAAACAAACTCTTCAGCTTTATAATATTAGTATGTATAGATTGGCGCTGGACTCCGACAGGATGGTAGTTTCAAGTCAACCGGTTCTGGTAGTGATGGTACTAGCCCTTTGCTACCACCACCGTCACACGTCGTCAGGTTAAAGGTATGTGGTGGCACCACAGGATACCTTTAACCTGACGACCAACCAGGGTGTGGCGGTACGAAGTGGATAATCCCACCCACCAATTATAGGAAATATAATTTTTTCGGTTCTTTTATCTTTTAGGTTCGTTGCTATTAGCGTTTTTATCGTGGTAATATCATCGAATGTCTTACTTGTGTTGACTTAAATCCACTGTGATCCCTCTAATCCAGTCTGTCGGCCACTATCCAGCAATGATTTGGAATAGAGTACGTTCGTATTTTTTAATCCAATGATCCAACTACTAGATAAAAGTGTAAATCAGCCTTTATACTTTAGACAACATACAACTGTTGCAAAGTTCTCGTACCTTATTAGACATTCCGTATTTGGTCAAGATATTATGAACTGATGAACCTTTCAGCACATATTACCTTTCAGTCGAACCCGACATCGTTAGAGTTGAAAGGAGATTAAACGATAGCTCTAAATCATACTGTTACTATGATAAATATATTGTCTTATCATAGGTAGCTGCCAGGCAATGATTATGCCAAAACCTTCCCAGTATTGTTTCTCACAATTATATGTGAAAGACTGTTCCGAAGATTGATCGATGGATTGGAATCTAACAACCACGTAACGTCTACAGTAGGAATGGAAACGCGTCTTTATAGCGTCATTTCAAAATTTAGTTTATATCAGGGCATTAGATTGTGCAAATTATTTCGTATTTCAGGATTATTGGTTCAGTGGTTTTTAAATATTAGTTCCTTGCGGAATCGAATCTGTGACACATAGCGCAGCATTGAATTCCTGTTAGGGATATCATACGTATATCTATTATACAGGGTGAATTTTTCAACTGGGCGTGGATGGCTACTTTCGAAACTATGAGGAATATCGAAAAACGTTGAAAGGAGTCTCGAGGCCGATTTTGACGAAAACTAAAACTGCATCATAGGATTTTAGAAAAATCAAAAATCCTGGCCAGGAATCGAACCCGCTGATTTTGGAAAAAAAAACACACCCTGTATTATTACACCGTTCGATAGTGTTACTAATAAGGATCAAATTCTGGGAAGTAATCTTCTCGAGAGGCCTTCAACGTTTTTCGATATTCCTCATAGTTTCGGAAGTAGCCATCCACGCCCAGTTGAAAAATTCCCCCTGTATATTGCGATACCATGTATTTCCATGTTGTTTTATGTGTTTTTAAGACACCTTGTAAGATTTGCAACAATATTATGTTAAGCTCAGTATTATGTAAGGCAGTGTCCACACTGTTCCGTGTCACGGTCTTCCGGGCTCGCTGTTTGTGTAAAACTAGGCGAATGTCACGCAAGATTTACGCATATATTAAATTTAGAAATAATTATAATATTTTAAGATGCTATTTATGTTTTTCTCACAGCAAGTTGTATAGCAGCAGACGTTTGAATTTTTGTGGATTTTTGTTACACGGAATCAAAACTATTTTTTTTTTCATACAATTTATTTCATGGGTGTCTGAAATGTAGTGCCTGATTTTTTTTTAAATTCCAACAACCCTATCTAGTCCCAAGCTAAGCTAGACAACTGATGAACATACTTATATATTTCTAAATACGGAAATATTATAGATAAATTACACCCAGACACAGAACTAAAGATCGCTCTCATTACACAAACATTTGTCCAGGGTGGGAATCGAACCCACGACTTCCGGCATAGCAATCAGGGTCACAGAACAACAGGTCTGTCAAAATTTGTGGATTAGTCAATCTCTCGAGTTCAGGGGTAGGGTTGTTAGATGTCATGGTTATAAGCCTCTCCCAAGAAGCGCTTCACCGCTAGATAGCTTTTTTCATCCAGCCACTACCAGCTACCTTCTTCAGGACTTCGGTCCAACTGGCTTACGGATCGTCCCATCGTACGTTTACCTACGCACGGCCTTCATTCGAGAACCTTCTTAGTCCACCTTTTGTCGGTTCTGTGGCAAACATGACCATTGTCCATTACCACTTCAGCTTGAGAGCAATGTTATGGAAAATATAAGCACAAAGTTATTATACCCTGACTGGGTTCAAATCCACGATCTAAAACTTGCAACTCCGAGCTGCCACCATTGCTCTTAATAATTAAGACGCCAATTTCAAATAGTACTAAAGAGTTCCTACTAAGTCCATGTTTAAAATTAAGTTAAACGTTCAGGAATTTCGTCGTTAGCCACTTTAGTATCCTAAATACTCCAAAACCAGTAATTACCGTTCTAGTCACCAAAAGTAACCAGAATAATGTATGAATTAGGCAATATGTCTTAAATATCTGTGTTTTTGCTTGATTTAAGAGGCGAAGTTTAACGTCGACCTCGAGTTTAAGTTTTGCAAGAGGTGAAGAAACTCTGTGCTTATGTTGTTGAAATGTTTGTGGTGGCTACAATGTAAACAGTCTGGTTAACTAATATTTGCAGGGATTGTCTTAAGAGGTGACCGTGACCTTGCTGGAACGTAAAGGGCTATTGAAGAAACACCGTTGATTTCGCTTCACCCAAGGGGGGAGGATAAATTAGGTTTAATAAATTTTCACACCAAAAAAATGGATGGGCTATGGTGCTCGATAGAGTCCGAAAAAGGAACCGATATTGTGTATATCTATTTGTCTGTGTAAGACAATTTTATCGATTTAAGATTTTTGTATTGTAATTATAAGTAATATGGATTTTGAATATGAAGGCCATTTTTTGAGAAAAAAAACTAGGAAACCAAAAAGACAGGCAAACATGACCTTGCAATATTTTAAATAAAAGGGATTGTTGTATCAATATTACTCATTGTAAAACTATGTAGTATTTTTTGACGCCGTGTAGGTAATTGATATTTTTCCCTATTGTTAATTGATACATTAAAATAAAATTATTGTGATATCTTGTGGCCCTACACACTATGGCGGCATTATCGGCGGCAGCGGCCGGCATGCCCCTCTATGCCATGGCTATTGAACAAAGGGATGACAATTGAACGTCATACTTAGGCGGCAAATGCCGCTATCATTACAAAAAAATCTTTAATAGTTTTCAAATTATTTAAGAAAAGAGTAATTTTGTCACCCTTGACCTCCGAAACTACCAAGGACGGCTTTTTGTGTTGTTCAGTGATCACCATTACCTCGCACTATCGTGAGAAGTATGGTTTTCTTTGTCTTAAGTTAATAGATAATTATTAATTGTTAGTTTCCGTGATTGCGGAATGTGTCCATGTAAATTCCATGATCTTGAATTGCCCATGTTAGCTTAAACATTATGGTCAGGGATTTGGATAAAGAGTTCCTATTTCCGGTTCTTTTTGGAAGATGCCATGGAAACAGTCGGTAAGACTGGTCACTCACTCATCAGGGGTCACTAAGGGTTGCTTATACCTGCTGTGGTCGCGAGACTAAAGAGTAATTATGGCCCCGGAATATGAAGGGCTATTGAAGGCTACCCCGTGGATTTAAGTCAGTATAAGTCTGACAGTCCCTCCTGCCCTGCCCTGGGTGGGAGGACTCATTTGATGATTTTAACACGTAAAAAAAGGGGTTGCTTAGAAAGTAGCCGGGAGTAGAAATACTCAGAGGAAAAGTTCGAAATTCGAGCGGACGATGTCGCGGGCGAGTGCTAGTTTTGTTTATATTCGTGTACGCATTGTGTAGTAGATAAATGATTATTATTTTATAGTATACACTATTAGAACAGTAACTGCCGGATACTTATCGATACAATTGCATTATTGATCCATTTATAGCATCTTCATTCTATTCTAATTTTATTAGCGATTGTTTAATTATTTCCTGATCTTTCTAGAAGATCAGTCAATTAAATCTAGCTCTTTGATGTTTGTAGTGGCTGTATATCTTTCCAAAATAACCCGGTTTTCGCTACAGGCATCATTTTTACGCTTTTTGTTTAAGCAAATAAAAACTATGAAATGAGGTCTAGATGTCAGATCCATACGAATTAATTGTCTATTAGGTACTACCACAAGACTAGGAATACAGGAGGTATTGTTATTTTCACACGTTTCTCTCACAATTATTTTTTGCGAAAAGCCCACCATACTTTTACCAAACCACTGATTCCTGAAAGCTGATGAAAATGACGACCACCAGCGCCAAAGCAATGAAGCTTGACGAAGTCCTGTATCCTGTACCGAAATGAAAAAAAAAATGATCGAGGATAAGTCCATTAGACTCTCCTACAAGAAAAAAAAAACAGAATAGTTGACAGATCTACTCACGAAACTTTATCCGGGATACAAGTCCTCAATCCCTCCAGCTTAGCATTGTGGAAGGTCATCTTCAGATTCCCGGGCAGCGTCATGCTGATGTTCTTATCCAAGATCAGAGGATCCAGGGGCGGTATACCGGCTTCCTCGATGCCCTTCACGATGCCAGGAATTGCATCCAGGGTCGCCTTTGTGAAGCACTCATCACTGAGCTCTGAGCATGGATGGATGTAGTCAGCTGTAAAGAATTTTAGATGGTGTAGGTAAATGTCTTTTGGGATAAGGCTTTTTGGTTCGAGGTTCATATTTCTAAAGCTGGGTTTACAAGGGTTAACCAATATTTTTAAAGATAGATGAGGCCGGTGTTTCGTACCTGACAACTTTGAGAAGAAACAGCCGAAACAAACTCAGAGGTCACAAAGCATTTTTATTCTTATAATAATTTTTGATACGTAAGTAAGAATCTAAACTGGGTATTTTTATTAAACCTGTTATGTCTCACTGCTGGACAAAGGTTTCCCTCATAACTATTGTTGTGTGTATTTATATGTCCATTTTTCCGGCTTGCATTAATAATTCTGAGTTTTGTTAAGTTACCTCAGATAATCTAAATATTAATTTTCCAAAATCAATATTCCAAAAGATTACTAACTTTTCCATTTAATTGTGAAACAACCGTATCAAGTGAAATCAAAACAGTCGGTAGTACACAAAATAAAATTCAAACAATGAACGTTACTAGGATGCGTTCAGAAATTCAACAAACTTAAAATAAGAACCCCTTTCCTTTGACGGGGCCCCTTTTAGAGGGCCAAATTCTGCGTTGAGGGACTACCGAATTACCGTGACCCCGAAACGTCTATTGTAGAAGACCGTAGATTTTAGTCAGTACATGTCTGACAGTCCCTCCTGCCCTGCCCTGGGAGGACTTAATTGATGAATTTACCACACCAAAAAGCGCTATCCAAGTCGAGTAAAAACAACAACTTACGCAAAGGTATCAGTTGCAAACTGCCATAGACACACACACTCAACACCACAAACACGTAATGTCCATATTCCGCCATTTTCTTAATTCACTTTAATTTTCTTCACTTTTCGCAAAGCGCACTTCTGTTGCATACGAGGCCTCTAACGCGAATGTTCGCTGGCTGCTTGTCTAAATGATCTTTAATTTCGTAGTGATTAAACAACACTTCAAGGATTTAAGGTGCGATTTCATTGGGACGACTACGTTCAAGAAGGCCGAAGCGACGACGATCGTGCGTTTGTTTGTTACTACACGCACGGAGTTACGTGTCGCAATTGTATTGCGATTTAATTACGTAAATCTTTTTATAGTGGACTTCCAATGTAAGTGTCGGTTATTGATTACCGTTTCAATACTGCTCATAAATGTCGATCATAAAATCTTTAGAAATAATATTTATCATAAAGACCATTTTAATGTTGTGTACTTCATTTAACATCTATATTTTTACAACCTGACAGAAAGGTCAAGTTTAAGATCGACATTAACTTAAGATCAATAAAAGCTGCGACTTTTAACTGCACATAAAAATCGCAGGGACAAGCAAATGACGTTTGCGACAAACCTTTAATACGTTCATCTATGGGTTATGTTATGGCATAGGAGCGGTTGAGTAACGCATACTGGTACATCTCTAATGCGACCAGGAGATTACCGGACGAGCATGCAATTTGTGTTGGATTGTCTATGGAAAATCCGCACAAAGTCATTTAAAACGTAATCCAAATGTATTATTAATTACCTAGGGAGGTAACAAAGTGTACCTTTAATAAAGTAAGTAATTAGATAGTTTTGTTTCTATAATTATGTAAAGGGTTTAAGTTATGTTTCTTTTCCCATCTCAATGTTATGATAAAGACGTTTGCTTGTAAGCCGTCTGTTTAAGTAGGAGATCGCGGCCCTAGAACGCAAAGGATCAGTGTTTTTAGTCTATCTAGAGTTTGAAAGCCCCTTTCGCTCTAAGGTCTTTTAGGTGATTTTTACACCTCATAAAAAGTTTTCTTAATCATTCTTAATAATAAATTTCTGCATGCATTTTGACTAATTTTAATAGTTTAATTCCATTTTTTGCTCTTTTTACATACTTCATTCTTTTTATAAATAAATGATTACCTATTATTTATTTTAATCAGGGATTTAGAAGAACAGTTCCTTAAATGTTTTATTTTATTTTATAAAAATATTTAGGTACCTATATAAATATATTTATAAACTAACATACTTTGACTTTTCCGATTTTATTAATATACTTCAAAAGAAACAAGTTCTATTATGTAACATGGCATTAAACATGGTAAATACCCAAAACGCAAGTCGTAAAAAAATCAAGCAAAACCTGCAATAATTAATGCATAGTTAATATAAGTCTTTTTATTGTATTTTTTATAAAAAATCATCATGATGGTATTTCGTTTTGGAAACATGTTTACGAAAATTGTTATAAGTAGGTTTATTTTCGGAGCTAGGTGCCTTGACCTAGGTAAAAGAAAAATTTTCCAAATCGGTCCAGGCGTCTTCGAGAAATCGGGGAACATAGGTAAATAAAAACAAAAGATTCGGACGAATTGAGAAACTCCTCCTTTTTTTTGAAGTCGGTTAAAAAGGAAAACTTTAGCAGAAACATAACATTTTTTTTTAAATTTGCGCTACATTAGGAATTTATCCTGTGTCGTGGATGCCTTTATAAACTCTCATAGGTACAGCCTGCGCCACGACGGAATTAAGTTCTGTGGAAAATTCGTGGTAGGACCATTGAGCTATTATTACTACGTATAGAGATGACACCACATAACGCAACTATGTCCCATCCAAGATGAGTGCGTGCGCCCATGTTCATTCAGTTGTTTGACAGCTCTGTGGCGTGCTCTAGGCGCGCGCACTCATCCTGGATGGGACACAGTGGTGATGCGTGGTGTCGTCTCTATACGTAGTAATAATAGCTCAATGGGTAGGACTACTACATTTTTCAACACAATTTTTATAGTTAAATTAGCGCCGTATCAAAAGATCTTCAGTTGTGGCGCGTATTTTAATGCGAATTTTTTCACAATATTTTTGTCGTGGCGCAGACTATACAATGATAATGATCTTTTATTGCATCCCCATAGTTCTTGCGTCAGAAAAACTGTATCATTTTTCGACAGGCAGAGACACGCTTAAAGCTAGTTTGCAAAGTGTAAAAGCCTTTTTACCACAACGGGTATAAGATAAAAACAAAACAAAGGTAAAGATAATTTAGGTTTTTCCACGACACTAAGTATCTTTTTTGCATTATTAGGTACTTTATTTTAATCAAAATTATACATATATGTGCGTCATTCGAAGGAAATAACAAGGAGCTAATATTTACGGAAAATTTTTGATCATCTTTATACTATCATTATGAGATCAAAGTTCATTATAAGTATTATTTCAAATGCAATTTATTATTATTGATTGCAATCGAGTTCCTACTTTGTAAGGTAATTGGAACTTTAGGATCATTGTTTTAGGGGTGCAGTTCTAATTGAAATAATTTTATTTCAAGTAGGCAAATACTGCTATTACAGGCACTTTTGAATTGTCAAAAGATAAAAAGATAAAGAATAACGATCTATAAAGGAATATTTTTGTTTTTACGTGGAAAAATCATCAAATGTGTCCATCCACCCAGGGCGGGACGGGAGCTCCCTCCGATTTGTACTGACTAAAATCCGCGATGATATTACGTTCCAGGGTTACGATTACCTCATGAGACAGTCCCTCGCCTTTGGCAAGCTTTGTCCCTCTAAGCCTTAGAGGGCCAAAGCCTGCATCATTGCTGACAGCTCCTAACAACATGCGTAACTATGATTATTTTGCCAGCGAGTTCTAAAAACTTAAAATACAAAAACAGTTAAAGTGCCCGTTGATTTGTTAGATTATGAAAATTACTGTAGCGTACCTAAATATCGAGGTATTAAAAAAAAAAAAACAGTTTCTTCCAACCATAAATTTGGATATTTTAAAACAACGTAAAACAGCCTGATCATGAATCGTTCCTGATCGGACGGCGAGTTACTCACAACTCACCTCCCGCATGCCCGCGCTGAGAAGTCAACCTAGCTTTGGTAAAATATTGCAAGCTTATACCACCGTTTATTAACATTCAGCCTTGGACATACAGACACCTCTCTCCCGTACCTTCACGCTGCACTCCAATGGGGTAAGTACACTTGTTTCCTCACACAAGTACACAAAGTTATTAGTGCGGCAAGGTAGTTAGGTAATGGTTGGTAACCAGTGTACTTATGTTGCAGGGAAACTAGTTTGCTTACGTATGTGACGTTATTTTTAGTAGTGAGGTGGTGTTCTAGGTATTTTTTTTAACGTGGGAACCAAAAACTTTCAACATTACGCACACCTAGAACACCCAAGCTGAAGCTGTTGGCAATATGACAGAGCCCCGGGCCCCTTAGAGGGCCAAAGCCTGCCTGGGTCGCGGGACTATCGGGTTACCGTGACTCCGGAACATTAAGGGCTATTGAAGGACATCGTGGATTTTAGTCAGTGCAAGTCTGACTGACGGCCCCTGCCGCTCTACCCAGGGCGGGAGGGCTCATTTAATGAATTTACCACGTAAAAAAATAACAAAATCAGTATCAATTAAATAGATTATTCAAGTCTGCGAGTCTGTCCTGCGTCTATTTATTATGTTCATACCTACTTTAAACTGTTTTTTACTATTATATTATGACATTCTTGGAAAGAAAAAAAAAATATCGTGATCTTTTTCGCAGTAAAGGTCATAGGTTTTCATTCAAAATATTCAATATAAAAATATAATTAAATAAAAAACTAAAACAAGAAGTATGAATAAAAAAAAAACACCCAAATGCATACTGCACAGTGTTCCACGAGTTCTATTTACGTGGACAAAGTGCAGAGTAGGTAGGACGGCGTGAGAAAGTAGTTTCACGGTCGATTACGCGAACGATATGGTCGTCCCGCCCACTGTGCAGTTACTCGTTATACATAAACCGACATAATATTAGCTCGTCTACATTTCTGATTGTAATTCGTTTGAGAGAGAGTGTTAGAGCCAATAATTTACCTAAAATTGTTTTATTTTACTTTGTTTTAAATAGGTAATATGTTGGAAGAAACTGTTCTTTTTTTACAATATCTCGATTTATACGCTAGAAAGAGTTTAATTCCTGTAGAAGAATTGCTATTCTCAGCTAATAACCATTTTGTTTTAAATTATACTTAAACACTACTGTTTTCCACAATTTAACAAATTAATTGACAGTTGAACAGTTCCTGTATTACAAGTTATTATAATTTGCAGGCAAAATAATCTACAAGCTGTAGTTACGTATGTTGTAAATAACTTTGATTCCAGTTAGTTAATAATTAGCAATAAAGAATTTGACTTTGAGTTTAGCACATTTTTGTTATAGCTTGTTTTAACGGTAAAAATAAATAATCTTAAAAACTAATGATTTTAAAATAGTGAGTTTTTTTGCATCATTAACCAGTGGTTCTCATGCACGTCCCATTAAAAACCAAATAACATTTTAAATCAAGCTCATACAACTGGTAACCAGACTTATTTATCAGATCACTGGTCACTGACAAATAAATAAAAGCACAATACCCATTGCCCACAAATGGCTTAATTCGTCAACACTGGTACAATTCATACAATCACGTTTATTTACTTTTGTCCACATTTTTCGCTAAGTTGCACACCGTGCGAAAAGCTTTTCTGTGTTGTTGAACGAGACATCAATTTTAAAGTTAAAACGAGTAATTACATAAACAAGATTAATTTGCATGTTGATAAGCGATTTCCTCGTTGTTTTTTAAACTAAAAATAAATCGACAAGTAGTCTTTTTATTTTAACCTTCCGTTGAAACTTCAAAAGAATTTGTTAATGAAGGAAATGAGTGATTTTGATTCGTCGGAGATGAACTGGTTTACACGTAATGAGCTGCTGACGGGTATATTTATATTTCTCGATACGTAAAATTATACATTTACAAACTGTTACTGATCTTTAAAATGTTGAATTAAAAAAAGAAAAAAGTTGCTATTATCCGGTTTTCCAACTCAAAAAGTCAAAATATGTATTTGAAATAAACAAGAATTGCATAAAAGCCTGAATATGTGAATTATGATGAAATTCAATAAACTTTAAATTAATTTAAGATTTGTAAAATTTTGAAAATTTACGTTCTCTTATTTTGATAACCACAATTTCGGGTCAATCACACTTTGAGTTGACAACTTGAAGACATTTGGTTTGTTAACTAATACTTATAATTTCATCTAATGCTTTTCGGGCCAGGCTTTCCTTAATTTTGAAGACTAATACGGCTATTAGAGCAATGGGAAAATAGGTGACAATAGCCTTTTGGAAACGACCCAAAATGTTAAATTCGCCATCTATTACTCGGATAATATTCTTGAAGTAATAATGTCGTCGACAATAGGTCTGTGGCTACTTATTTCCCATACATAGCTCAGTATACAATGGTTCTATGTGACATATTATATTATTAATGAGTCACTCTGTGAACTGGGACTCGGTGGTTCCCAGATGGTGACCACACGTTAGGACAGTTTTGTGTCCAAATCTAGGGTAATTTATTGTGATGTGATCTTTAACGCTATTATAGCACAATAGGCCTACTAGATAAGTTGTGAGATGAATTTACGTAAATTGTACTAGTCAGTAACTTCAGATAGCTATGATAGATAAAAATAACCTCAAAAAATTGTAATTCCTAGAATAAGCTGATAATGTTTTTATTAAATTGAACTTTTTCGAGAAACATTCTTTGTTGTATGTTTTCTTTGGATAGCTGTTAGAAATTAAAATCAAAACTATTTTGTTTATTTATAATCTACCGTGACAAATAAGATTTCGATTTTTGAAAGTGATTTCAAACTTTTTTTATGTGTGTGTAAGTAGTTCCCCTGGCTGGAGCCCTATGATTCAGGGTATAACACTGGATTACCTGGTTAAGCAGCACTCAAGCTCCTCTAGGTTGACCAGGGTGATTCTATTGAAAAAAAAAAATAGATTCGAGAGATAAAGAACACTTGCTCAGTCCACTTTGAGACTGCACAAATATGCCAAGAGACAAACTATTCGTCATTTCTTTTAATAAACAATCTAAATTCAAACAAACATATTATAATGAGAAAAAAATTGCTTTTTAAGCCTTTTTTCAGATCAATTTTATTTCATTTAGACTTGGCCAAAATAAATATTTTTTTTTTCACATTTTTCGATTCCAATTTTTTTTAAAGGTAAAGGACTCGTAGGTATTTCTTGTCCTACAATTTTCCCCGTCAATTTAGTCACCCCACAACTAATGGGCGGGCCCGCAGTCTGTCTGGCCGTCTATCACAAATGGTTCAATTGAGCCTGCTTTATGAATGACTCGCTCAATTCGCTCGCCATACTATTATTGCAGTGAAAATTTCGGCGTCAACAAATTACTTTGTTGTTTCCTAACAATGGTTGATTATATACTGGTATATTATATCTCTCGTATGTAAATTCGTGAATTCTCTTGTATTATGTCTAATTTTCTTCACAATTTAGCTGCAGGCAAACAATGTTTTGGTCTAATGTGGCAGTTACATGGGGAAAAGTGTTACAGCGTATCGAAATGAAATTGTTGCGTCCTAACAGCCTGTTGAATGTTGGTAATTGAGATGTTAACAGCTCTGTTGAATTATTTTGATGATTCTGTCATTATTTCAGTATTCGATTGAGTGGAAACGTTGTCTATTTCTCACAAATCTATTCCATTAGCTAGTTATTTGTAAATTGTGTCGTGTTTTCTTGTCTACTTTGATTTGTATGTAAGCTGGCTTCGTTTTGGGTTTTGCTGTAACTATGAGGAACAAAACAATGAATTCGTCCAAGATTTTGATTATTTTAGCAATCCAATTAAGAGAGTTTAGGATGAATGCATCTAGAAAATCGCATGATTTTATACATTTCAATCAAATTAAAAATGATGCTGACGTTTCGTCAAAATCATGACCTGTAAAAGACATACTGTGTAAAAGATTAAAAAGAAGGCTTTAAAAAGGAAACTACTGAGATGACAACTAATAGAGAAGTATTGATCAAAGGACATTCTTACTCAAAAATAATTGGGAATTGCCGGAGGATCATGATGATTTTTTGTGGTGGGTGGTATCCCACTAGCGGTCATCTGTGGGCAATGTACCACAGGTTACCTGTAAACTGGGGTGTCGTCTGAGCGATCCCGCTGACTGAGGAAGGCCTCACCAGGGCAAGGCTGTCATTATTTAGCCACGAGTTCCTCTGTGTGTTGAGAATGTGTTAAGCATAAATCGTTCAGGAGTACGAAACAGCACCCTTACGTCTAGTGGGAGCCTCCTTGTTTACCCACTAAGTCCTACAGTTAGGATAAGTAAGTGGTGACGTGGAGACGCGTCTCCGTCGCAGGCTGAGATGCACGGCGTCGTAACAGTAAATCTCAGTCGTGCGCCCGCGCTAGCCGCTAGCATACTAATGCAGATTTTGTGAGTTCGCATTGATTTTGACGTTACGGTTATGGTAGAGCGGTAGTTGTTGACGGTACGGTGAAGCGGTAACCATGTTTTTTAAATAAAAACTTTGCCTTACGCTAGTAATTTCTCATAGAAACACACATACACAAATTGTTCGACATTGGTCGAGACGGTTTGGGAAGCGGTCGCCTCCTGCAAAGCAGTCATGCTAACGAAGGAGGAAGCGGGATGCGTGAGGGACAGGACAACACCTCACAACCCAGTCGCTGCAAGACACGCCCTCGACTTCACCGTAGGCGCGGACGGCGGGTAATAGCTTAGGTGACTCGCCGTCCGATTATGGACCTATTTAAGGATCACCGTGGATTTTATTTCGTCAGTACGAGTCCCACAGTCCCTTCTTTCCCGCCCTGGGTGGGAGGACTCATTCGATGATTTAAAAAATACTGACTAACAATGGAAACGCACAATCATCTAGACAAACGTAAGACATACGATTTTGTATATTAATAAAAATGATTGTGGAAACCTTATAAAATGCCTTGGAGGTTGCAAAACTGCCATAACAACGAACATACGGCCTACATGATATAGTTGAAAGGCTGCAATTTTTGTACACGAGTCCTGAGCCTAATGTATGCGATGATTCATAGAGATTTGTTATTTTTTTGTTTTCAAAGTTATGCATAGTGTTCTCTAGAGGCGTGCGACTTTTTTTCGTCTTGGAATTTGTCTGTGGTTGCTGTTTTGTCTGAGTACGTATTTTTATGCTAATGAGTAGTCTTCACGAATAAGTTAGTAAGGTAACAGTTTTGCATAGTTGCTTAGTAAAATGGATTTCGGTAGAAAATGTATGAAGATCTTTCCTTTTTTTTACCGTAGTAAAATCATTAAAGGAGTCCTCCGACCCAGGGCAGGACGGGAAGGCACTGTCAGACTCGTACTGACTAAATAGGTGTCCTTCAATAGCCCTTTAGGTGGTTTCCAGGGCCTTGGTTACATGATGAGACAGTTCTGCGACATGACAGTCTCGTCGACATGCCGCTTTCCTAATTTAGCATTTCGTATAGGTTTGTTCGAGTTTAATAAATAAATAAATGAAATGAAATGATTGCATCTGGTTGGAGGTAGACCACGCCCTTTTTGTTTGTGTAAAAAATGAACTGCTGGGTTGAGCAGAACAGACCGTCAGACTCCTATTGATTAAAAGAATACTCCGTTCCTTCACATTGCCTTTCAGGGCCGCGGCATCCAACAGTCCTTGACCTCGGCCTTTCATATAGTCATTGCGTGCTTAACCTCACGCGACCATCACTTGTTTATCTTAACAATACCAAACAAATTGCAACGTTTACGTCAAAGGGACAAAGATTTGCATCGTGTTTTTCAAGATTATAAGACGACAATCTAAATGTCGTTTGTAGTACATAAAATAGTTTTATATAATGTCAAATAGTTTATGTGATGCAACCGGCCTTCAGTGGTAGCGTGGTAACTGTGATACATCATGAAAAGGAGGCAGAAGGCTAATAATTTTGCCAATTGTTGGATCCGCACGCCACGGCGCGGCGCAGGGTTGGCTCAGAGGCCGAGCGATCGACTGCTCAGTTGTAGGTCGTGAGTTTTTCTCGATTCCCGCGTTGGACAAATATTTATATGATCTGCAAGTAGTTGTTCTGGGTACCCAGACCCAGAACAAAAGTTAGTAAAGAGTCCCACGACACGGGAAAATGCTTGTAGTGTGAAACGCTTTTTTTTAAACAAAACCAGTTTTTTTAAACAATGAATTATACAGAAGCCACAGAGCACAGGCCTGATAAAGTGTGACTAACATGTGACCAGCTGTCCCCCGTGACTTCGCCCACCGCAAACTACTTTTCAAAAATGTTTTTAGACAACTTTTCAGAATCATGTCGATTCAATTCATCTTCATGTGTATGAAGATGGATTTTAATCGCGTTCGGTCATTATGAATAATAATGACTTGAAATTTTGTAAATGCCTTATGGCTTCTTCGGGTTAAAATATATTTTCGTTCAAACAAGCACTATGTGAATGAGTCTTCTGTCTTTTCCTCCATTTTGCCGCCAATACTGCACCGATGCGCCTGAGCATGTTATGTGAATCGTGTTGTTGAGTCACGTGACGTTCAGGTGGTTTTCATTTATGTGTGGAACTGGTCTATATGTTACGGTAAATCTGATTAATTGAAAATTTTTGGTAAATGTGAATAAACGATCGAAATTTATTACTTTTAGTAGTAATTATTAATAATTCACGACACATATTGGTAAAAGTTATAAAATTAATAAACTAAACGGCTAAACCTAGTGCTAACTGAAGATAAGTATGATACACGTAGGTTTAACTGCATGTGGTCGGTTACATCTAGGTTTAGCCGGTTAGAACTTGGTCTAACCTCAGGACTTGCTGGCACCCCGACTCGGACAATTCAGGTTAGAAGAGGATGGCGGGGGGCATTTCAGACCCCGCCATCCTCTTCGTGGTTATTTTTTTTTTAACCACGCAGAAGTAGGAGCCCCGCAGAGCGGGGCTCCATCACTTGCTCCTGTGAAGGAAGTTTACTTATTACATTTATCACTACTGGGGTTAAATTATTAATAACAACCGACAAATGTGATTAATTTATAACTTTAACCTCGACTTTCGGTAATTATTAATAATAATAGATAATTATTAATAATCTTCAATTATTCACTCTTACCGTAACATATATATAAATTAAAAGCGGAGAGGGACCGCTATGTATCGCGGGCGTTCTGAGTTGGGACTTTTCTCTCTCTATCTCTTTCTTTACTGGGGAAGAGATGTGGCACAGGAGTCACGTACTGCCGTATAAAGCAAGGCTGTAGGGAGGATTCTTTACACTCTTCGCTGTTATGTGCCCTGGCAGTCATTTCACATAAGCTCTGGAGTTGATATCTTTAAAGGAACCAGAGCTGGGATTCTATGTGCTTGGCGATGATCGGGGGTGGTCTATAGTGATGGAAAAGTCCCGTATTTCCTGGTTTTAGCCCCGAAGATTGGCCGGTATTGATGGTCCCCACCTCCCCAAAAAAACAAAAGCATAAACCGGGTAAAGTTCGACAAATGCAAACCACTCTTTTAATAAAACGAGATTTAATAGCCTTTAGCTATTATAAAAAATACTAAAAACTTTTTCTGTAATTAAACCATAGCTTAGGTACACAAGCTCAGTCTAAACCCATCTAAATTATTCCAGCACAAATGAAGCGATTCTCACAACTATTTATACTTAGCAAATCAAATAAAAAACGATTGTCTACAAAAAAAGACTTGGCGCCATAGCTGTAAGTTACATTTCTCCCACTATAATAAGACCCGTGGCGAAATGCGGAACTAAAATTTTTGTTCGGTTAATTGACAGCTGTCAAACAGGCTGGCGATTGCAGCGCCACCCACAGATGTGTCAAGTTATATTGGAGTTTTGGTGCGGAGTTATTTTACAGACAAATGCAGGCATGTGTCTATTCCTGGGCTATTTTAGCTCCAAAGATGACTCCTGGATTATAAATAGCTTAAGTGATCGCACAAATGATTGTGATTGCGTCTGTTATATAAGTGGTTATTATGATTCAGATTTAATTAATGCTATGGAGTACTTAAATTATTCTTAATAGACTTGGTTTGGGGTTTTTGTTAGTTATTTATGGAAGAAAAGCACAAATTGCATAAGTATCTACTTAAGAATTAGTGCGAACTTCCGATTGGCTTTAATTAAAACCTTTCTTGAAGTTGTTGTTAAAACTTATTAAAAAGAAATCCAACATTCCCATAAAACAGTCAATTTTTTAAATTATATTATCTTCGATGTTCAAGCTAGCACACAAAGAAATTACTACCACAGTTGAAAATTCGAATTCACTTTTGAATTGTTTAGTTCCACTATTCGATACTAGATGGCGCTTCTAGTATCGTTGTTCTAACGTTCTTATTTGACGGATTACCGAATGCAGTTATTCCTGGATTATTATTTCAAGAATAATTCATCTGTCTGAAGATCTTAGCATTGTAAAATATTATGACTAGGCTTCGCTTAGATAAACGGAGTTATTGAATGTAGAAGTTTCCTAGTAGTATGTGGATATTCTAGATCTCGAATATCTTCTATTATCCCTTCCTTATGTCCAGGGGTGGACTGGCCAAATAGTGGAGTGGCATTTGCTGGCTGAGCCACAGGCCACAATGCCATTTCCCAGACGGTACCTAGGATCGGCTAGATCCCAGATTTTGTGACCTAAATCTAATCTAGATCGGATAGTTCTTGCATAAAATTATAAAGAAACTAAAAAATAATAATGTTAAACCCGAGCATGGTCATACCTTTTTAAATATTATTTTATTTTATGATAAAATTATCAAATAAGTCCTCCCGGGTTGAGCAGAACGGACAGCTAACACGGGTCTTTCAGGCTCTAACTGACAAAAAATAAATTAACCCTGTTGCCCTTAACCTTCTAGGGTCACGATTACCTTTATCGACAGTCCCGCGAACCCGGCAGAGCGGGTCATCCCTGTAAAATTACTAAACGGCGATTACTCTAACCCAGTCTTGAGCCACCTGGGCCCATCCGCCCCAGTCCGTCCCTGCCTTATATCTTAGTCTGTATGAATTCTGAGTATAATCTCATCGACCTGGTTGTTCTGGCTTGTTCAGAGTGTAAAGCTGAATGATTGGATTTATTTCTACAGCTATTAGTGTAGTATTTTGCATGTAGATGCTTCCTGCATTAGTAGTAACGTTGCTATCAAATAGAATTGAATGGATATCAGTATTGAAATCTTGAATATTGATTTGTTTCTTGTGAATTCGAGGTTGGGTTATTATCTTATTTATTATTTAGAGAGTATGTAACTGGCGATCCCGTAATCACGGCGGTAAGACTCCTCTTCGAAGAGTGACTGCATAGGCGTCACGGGGTCCTGACCTACCGCCTGCCGCAGGTCTTCACCTGACACAGAAGTTTCAGGAGGTACCTGTGTGTGATGGGGAAGGAAGAAAAGCCTGTGTGTCTCCACTTCGAGGATCCTCCGGAAGACACGGTGATGCATGCGGTGATGAGACAGTCCCGCAAAAGAGAAATGAATGAAAAATGTTGTATTATTTCAATATACACAGGTTTCTTATTATTTTTTCTGTTATGTTGTCTCCAAGTAACCAGAGATAAGAGCAGAAAGATGGCGCTCTAGCAAACATTAAAACAACTAACTTTTATCCAAAACTTGTACGAGTAGTAGCGGCCATAGAGCAAAATGTCTACTTAGTAAAGAAAAGTTCGGCGACCGCATAAAAGTTTTCGATTCGACTTCCGATAATGTCGTGTTACAGCGATTTATTGAAGCCTTCAACTTTACTCGTAGAAAAAACTATTATTATACTTAAGCTGAATTTCAGTGAACTCTAGTTTGTTGAACGACAAATAAAGTTGTTTGTATTGAGTTCGGGAAAGTCAGTTGGCTTATAATTTGGAGAGTATGTGACTTTTTTCTTTGTATATAAGGTCTTTATTTTAAGTTGGCCAACAGGGTGAAATGAGAATCCATAAGAGAAACACATAAAGTTTCATAAGAAAGTTTTTTATTTGTTTGCGTTTGGTGGTCGTCAACATGGCAGCCTATAATGTTCCCACTGCTGGTGCACAGGCATCTTATGGATGCTGAATTCCTCAGTAGCAAAAGAAGTGATGATTTGCGTCAGGGTGATGGCAATATGTTCACCCGTAGATTGAACTTTAATATAACTAGCGTTTGGGTCTTCGTATGCTCGTATCCTACGGGCGATCTTCGCAGTGGGGTGACACCCAGGCCCTTACCCATCCGACATAAGAACTACGCGAAACTAACGTGTCCGGTGAGGACCTGCGTCAAACGGAAGGTGAGGACAGCCAGCGTTTACCTTACCTTGCCAGGATTACAGGCGTAATGTTATGTCAGATTTGTTGGTTTAAGACACCTCTTAATAAACCCATAAAGTTACCAAAACATCATTCAAAAACAAACATGGTTTATTTACCCAAAAAATCAGAGGAGGTCTGTACTTACATAATGTGGGTATCTGTAAAAAAATGGCGGAGTCCCGTGATTACCCGGCGCCCCCCCGCGGACCCCCGCGGACCGTGGGAGCGCGACCACGTGCCGACCACCGCGGCCTGCGCGGGCGCAGCAAGTAGCGACACGTCTGATCAACTGCTCCATATTCGTGGGGACAGGGCTGGGAGTTTAGTGAGGAAGTGGAGGTATTTATAAATTGATTAAGTAGTTTATAGTAATTAAGTTTGGGATTTTTGTGTGGTTGTTTATTTAGGAAGAATTGGATTGGTCTGTAGTGAACGTATAGGAAATGTCGGAGAGAGTTTTGGGGTGTTAAGACGCACCTACCTATGTCGATTTTATACTTTACAGGAATCTGTTACACATGAAGTAATTTGTAGGCCATTAATAATAAAAATAATTCATTTAGCAACTTGTATCACAGATTCTCAGCAAACATGAACGTTATAAATTATAGGTAATGATTTAGGTTTGAGGTCCAAAACTCAAACCTCAACTCAAATGTCGATATCGTCTGTAGAGTGTTGCTAGCTAATTTCACATGACCCCGTAATCCTACTAATATTATAATGTAGGTATGTGTGGATGGATGTTTGTTACTCTTTCACGCAAAAACTACTGAATGGATTTGGTTGAAATTTGGTACATAGATAGTTTATAACCTGGATTAACACATAGGATAGTTTTTTATCCCGATTTTATGTTCTCTTGGGATAACTTTCGGGTTGTAGCGGATGGAACCGCTGGTAACAGCTAGTTGACTATAAAATCCCACACTATTATGTTTTCCCCAGTCAATAACGTACACTGAATCTTTAAGTGCAAAACGTTATAATAACAATAAAGTTTCTCTACGCCAAAACAATCGTTCATCTTTAAACGGAAACTTTGACGTTAATTTGATGGAAAAAAATAGCTTTTTGTTTGTATACTAGAGGCACTTTTTCAATTTTCCATACAGTAAACGGCGTTTAAGTATGTACGCTGTTAATTAATGAGTGACTCGCCGTCCGATAATGGACCATGCCCGGGTCAACGGCGCCTCGCGCGCTTTGAAGAGCTGTCAGTAAATATTTGACGGGCCCTCACTTTGAGGGCCAAAGCCTGCTAGACGCGCGAGACTGTCTTACTAGGTAACCATGACCCTGGGAAGTAAAGGGCTATTGAAAGTTCAACGTAGGTCTTAGACAGCTACGACTCTGACAGTCCCGCCCTGGAAGGGAGGACTCATTTCATGATGTTACCAAGACAAAAAAAATACGCTGTAGGTAAATAAAATACAGAAATGTTTTGAAAAGGCATCAGCCCTATCCAATGCTATCCATAGATTGCTTGCGTTCCGATAGGAGAATAACATGTTTTTGTTTTAATCGATGTGATTGACCCGATATTGTTGATAACTAACAGGTCGTTGTGTTTGTAAGGTATTCGATAACAATAACGGGGCAAATGGGAACGTCTGTGTGGACTCTTGGTTTGAAGGTTACCTTTTTTCAGGCATCCATGGCCGTTAAAAGTTTATATCGAATCCCTAATCCAGCTTGAGTTGCGAAGTTTAGACCAGCCCCCAGACGCGTCGGAACTGAAAAAAATTGCTTCAAGAAAATTGGCGAAAAAGCCACACAGCTTAAGTAAAAATAGTAACTAGTGAAAAATAGGAGACCTAAAAGTTTTTTTACAATAGTGCAGATATGAGATTCATGAATTTTGTGAAATTTGGATCGCTGAAAATATTGTGATGACGGATTAATTCTGTCGTCCTTTAATTTAGCAATTCATTTTCATTTTGAATGCGGATATTGTTAAGAATCCTAATCCCAACTAATATTATAAATTCGAAAGTATTGTTTGTTATCTTTGACGCCCAAACCACTGAACTGATCATCCCGGAATGATGTATATACGTAGACTGGTGTACATATACGGACCTAAGGTAAGTATCTTTCAACCCAAAGTGGTAACGTGTCCGAGAAAAACTTATTTCTGATACAGCTTCTTATCAGGGCTTATGTCATTACTCTAATATCCCACTACATACGAGGAAAGAATGCTCCTATACATAAGCACCTATATACTTGAACGTGTATATAAAGTGGAGCATACACCGGTGTATGGCGCCAACAAGACGCGCGTCGTCGTACTGTATTATAATCGTATAGTAACATCCCACTGAAATTACAGTTTCAGGAGTCTGATGCACCTATGTTATTTTAAGACGTTAAGCTGAGCTTTGAAGTGGGTAGACAGAGTTTCAGGGTTTAATTATGACGACTGAAATAAAATTTATGAAGAAAATGATTTTTTCAACGGATAGAAATTAAGTTTTTTTGATTTATTTTATCTGTTTGACAAACAACGTTATAGGCTTAACTGCAAAATGGGGATCTGAAAAGGTCATTTTTTATTATGAATTGCTTTAAAATTTATTTATAAGTCTGATATCCATTTATGAATTTTATCGCATTTTATATTATATTACAAAGAGTTTTTTTGGTTCTTAATTTTGGAGTAATCTAATACCTTTATCAATCCAATTAATTATAATTGGATTGATAAAGGTATTTAAAAAGTATGGGTAATAGTTATGTGTGCTTGTCATATTTTGACAATCGAAAATCCCGATTGTAATAGCAAAAACTTGTAAATTCATCAAGAAGTAAGCTTTTATCTTTTGTAGATACATTTCAATTTTATTTTTAAACTTGGGCCATTTTTGTTTTTCTCTTCCATTACTACAGTTTTCAAACTATTCCACTTAAAACACAGGAAAAATTTCACAGACCAATTTTATATAAAAAGTTTAAATGAAATTAGTTCAGTATTCCCGTGGGAGCTATTAATTCCAGACTTGGGCGTGACCCATCGACACTATGTAATGTAATTACGTCTACACTCGATAGCCAAATATTTACCACTAGTGCGGAACATTAACCCGATTATATTAGTCTGTTATTTCTATACAGAATACAAACATGTTAATTTATTAAGGCCGGTCTTATTTCTGAATACGGTAACAGGTAAACAAAAACTCTCGAAAAATTGGTATTGACACCTTTTTATATGTCAAAAACACTCAAATCGAATCAAAGCATTTATTTCAATTAGGCCAGTTTCACGCACTTTTGAATCTTCAAAAGACAAAGTAAAATCAAATATAGTTACGGTGCTACAGTCCCAGTCACAAGACATAAAAAACTGTGAAAGTACTGTAGATGCCCATTACAAGAAGTAGATATCTATGGAGAAGAACGGGCAAGAAACTTCATGGACACTCTTTTTCAATCGCCAAAATATTCACTGTTTTTCTTTAAAGCTAGAAGAGGCTGTGTTTCTTATCTGAACACTAAGAAGAAACAGTCAAAACAAGTTTTCATAGTCTGTTTTAAAATCCAGACAATACATCGTTCAAGTCACACGGGAAGTATGTAGGTGTCTGAGATGGTCTTCTGAAGAAAGAACCATACAGATGACTAAATCTGTGCACTCTGTGTGAGCATTTGTCGGTTATCGTGCAGTTGACATCAATAATTACGGGTACTGGTACAATCTGAAATAGAGAAAGGTATCTGAAGTAAGAATGTAATTAACCATTTCCTATTATTAAGACGAACGAATTAATAAGACACAAGAAGAAATTTATAAATTTATTAAGCTATAAATAAACACAATTAAAAACTACAATAATAAATTAATTAAACCTAAATATTTAACAAACAAAAAAAAATACATAGTAAGAATTAATGTCCTTTTTCTTGGGTGATATAATCACCAAATGAGTCTTCCCACCCTGCCTGCAGAAGGGACTATCAGACTGCAACTGACTATAAGATAATAAAAATCCACCTGTTCCTTCAGTTATCCTTCGAGTTCCAGTGTAATTTTTTGGGGGGCCCCCACCATTTCTTTATGGTTTTACCTATTTAGTAAAAGAGTTGCGGTTTGTTGTTTCAAACTTTAGCAAAATCATTAACCTTATTAATTAATATTTAATACCTGAATGAAATTGTTAGAAAACTAAACAAATCTTGTAAATATTTCTATTAAGAAGGTGACACTACTTTCTGTTAGCAACCTAACACCCTACAACATAACTTCAAGAATTCAATCCCCAAAACCAACAGCACGTCTCCCAAACACCATACATTAAAAAGAACATGTAAATTCACTCCCAAAAGCGTATATTAATTAACATTAACATCCATAAGTCAAAAGTCGCCGCCATACCACACACATGTACAAAAGTTCGCGTGACAAAAACACATTGGTTTGCGCCGTATTACCCGCCATGGATGGTCGTTGACCCCTGACTGAAATAGGCAACCTTGACCGGCTGGTGCCCTGTTTACCTCCTGGTTGGAGTATATGGAGAATATGGTTGATTTGAGTATTGAACGAGTGGTTTCTTTGGTTGGTATAATTGTAAAATTGCTGGGTTGAAGATTGGTGATTGATGGTTAAGATGAACTTAAGTTTTCAGCTATTTTTGAATAAGTTGCGAATAACATTTTTTTCGGTTACGATTTAACATACCCTCGGCGTCATATTGACTTTGGTGACACGTCACCTAGCCTACATATAACCTAGGCCAGCGGACAACTAAGACGCTTCTAATGACACTTCATTTGTCATGTAATGATATAGTAATTTTGAAGTTATGAGGGAACAGACAAACAAACATACATACCACTCAAAATCATAACCCTCCTTTTGGCTTTGCCGTAGTCGGGTTAAAAGGAGGTTATCAATTCATCAGTAATATTTTTTTAAATGCGTTTATGTTCTTCAATTTAATAACGCCAAGAATGTCGAAAAAGTCCAAGTTAAAAAAGTCTTGTTTTTTGAAAGGGATGCTTCCGGGATCATCAAGTTAGGATCTGATGATGGAATCCTAGAAAAAACGAGGAAACTCTTCAATAAATAACAGAAAATCAGCTAAGATACTACTGCTATTGCATATCTATGAATTATTTAGTAATTGCAGTGTTATCCATACCATAAATCATGAATATAGTTTACTTTGAGTCCCTCATACAAGATCGAACTTACCGATAAGACCCAAATTATAGGCAGCCAAGTGCACCCCTATTTTGGACTACCCTACCTCATGTTTCCAAGTCTCTAAATCAATTTTGAAGTATGAATATCAATGTATGGAATTAGAACAAGTTTTTTATCATGTAATGATCTAGCTATACTAATATTATAATGGATACATTTTGTTTGTTTGTAAGAAACTTGAAGGAATTAACATTTATTTTTGAGTGCTATACTAATCCTAACTTTACATAATATTATAAATGCGAAATTAAGTTTGTCGATTTGTTACTTCGTTACGCCTAAATCGCTGAACTGATCATCCTGAAACTGTTTATAGGTGATCTTTCATCACTACTGATAAAAGTACTGGTCCCTTATGATGTCAACTTCTAAATATATCTTAAACTAGGCCTTATACCGGAACCTCGGGAATGTCTTATAAGATAACCGTGATCCTGGAACCTAAAGAGCTATTGAAAGATCAATGTGGATTTAATAAGTACAAGTCTGACAGTCTCTCCCGTCGAGCCCTGGTCTTCATTTGATGATTTCTCTCTCTATCTCTTTTATCACTTTTTCTTTTTAAGAAAAAAATATTTATGCTTTATTACTAGTTATGATAATTATTTACATCACGCATATATTGGCCAAGCTATCACAATAATTGTCCTGTAAGTCCAAACAAATAAAAGCGTTGGCAATGCTATGCAATGCGGTGGTAAGGAAGCCAAAACTTCAAGCAAACGACGTCGCGGGTAAAAGCTAGTCAAGTAATAAAATATTTAGTGTAACTTGGCGTGAGCAAGGACGATATTCATAAAACAAAAGACGTATAAGACTTGCTTGGACCGTATAGATTTGACATGCAACTCTCGAGTCGATTGGATGAATGAAATTGGTTATGATCGTGTATGTTTAATCAGTTTAAAAGGCTTGGGTAGTAGATTGGTGCTTTTCAATGAACTTGTGGTTTTTAAACGTTGTTTTTGTCTAAATGTTAACTGAAAGGAAGTATTTCTCTTCATGAATGAAACCATTTTCAAAAAAAAAATACAAAAAATTATTATTATTATTAAAATTCTATTATTCTATAAATACAATAAATCCCTCCTTTTTAGAAATAGTTGTTGACAATTCAGAGTTCGACTTTATGATAAATTCTTCTAGTTATTTAGTTACAATTTTTAGGCTTGCTAGGTATTTCGTCATGTATTATGTCTCCCGGGTTGAGAAGAATTCTTTTTCAAGAATCGAAATACACAAAAGTGCCTCCTAAAAACCTTATTGAAATAAATGATTTAAGTGTGACTGTAACGAGATACATTGCAGTACGATATTCCCCAAGGACTTAAAACTTGCACAACATGACATGAAATCTATGAAATTAAGAATGCTACACACGCCTCCATTACACCACAATGTCATGATGTTAAAAGTTTCTCTAAAACCATAACATAAAGAGACATGATCTTCAAATCTTTCAACACACACACAAATCATCTGTGTCCCACATACTTTAGCTTTGTCTATCCAGAATACAAACGCGCATATTAGCGCCATTTTTAAAACATCTGCCGTTTATGGTTGTGGCTTAAATCTTTGGTTGCATGTAGGGTTACCATTTCGAAATTTGAAAGTCAAAGAAAATTAAAAAGGAAGGTTTTTTTTTATATTTTAGGACCCGAAGGATTAGCTTGTGGTGTACCTCATGCATATTACGCCAAAATTAAGCTAACAATGTAATTTCCATAATATGTAATAAGAAGCGGGCCTGTTGCCGACAACTTACTGGCCACAAGTCCAAACTTCGAGCCTGCTTTTGAAAAATCGCAATAACTTAACCTGAGAATCAACACCAAATCAAATGAAATAATTTATTTCAACTAGGCCAATTACTCGTACAGGTAGGCTTTTGATGTCAAAATACATAAAATAATACTAGTTCAAAAGTGCTACAGTGCCAGTCACAAGACAACACCGGGCCTCCTTCTCGCGTCGTATCCTCATAACTGAGAGTCGCGATTCCTCCTCTTTTAAGTCACTTTCAGCTGGACGATGCTTCGCCATCTATTTCTGTCCTTGGCAAAGTAAAGCACGTCCAGTGAAGAGCTGGATATATCCAGTCAAATCCAGAGGAAATGGTGACCCCAGTTGCATGGGAATCACGCAATTTTAAGGGCATTACAGAATATAATATCCCTTATTATATTCTGTAATGTTTACACTATTGTGCAAATAGTTAAGGCGATGCTCGCTATTGTTTGACACGTTTCATCTCTCTATTAGCGAATTGACAAGGGTCTTCAAATGTGTGAAGTATTTGATTGTTTGCTTGGATTAAGTTAAGAGATTTGTTAAGCAATGATGTTGGTTTGATGCTCATTTTGACTAACACTGCTATGATGCCCTTCTGTCTGTACGTAGTCTTTTGTTATTTGTTAGAAATTTTGTTACTATTTCACTCGTCCTTCTTAGCAGACATATAGATTATGAATATTTTTTGTACACCGTGTGGTAAATTCATCAAATGAGCATCTCGACCTGGATGGAGCGCGGAAGGTTATTATCAGACTCGTACTGACTAAAATATACGTTGTTCCTTTAATGGCCATTTACGTTCCAGTTTCACGGTTACCTGTATAGATAGTCCTGTCGCTACTTAGAGCAGAATTCAGAAAGCTTGGATTTAAATGTTAGTACTGACTAAAATCTAACCCAGAGATGGAATATAACCTGGATTAACGCAGGATTAATTTTTTCCCGAAAGTACCCACAATCCTATACTTACTATAATCCTGTGGCATGATTATGAAACTCACGCAGACGAAACCGCGGACTTAAGCTAGTCATACATAAGTTATTGATGTTGAAAGTTAAGGATCTGTGTTGCATAAGTTGCTTGTAAGTTGTGGGCGTTGTTAAGTTTATTAGCCAAGTTAATTGTTTTGAGTTAAGCAATCTTCAGTTGTGATAAAGTGAATCAGACGATGTTTATTTCAAGACTTAAATAATTATCTCACGGATTAACGTACTTTTTTGCCTTTTTTCAGCAAATATAAAAGCCCGGTGTCTGAATTGAGAGTTTAAAGTTATATATAGGTACTTACTTTAGCGTTCCAGAATTTTGAAACCAAATTCAGAAACTGACAAGTGTTCGTACACTTAATTGTAACAAGCTCTTAATGTCCAGTTCAAAATAACCGTCCCAAAAACAGATTTAGGAATCCCCTAATCTGTTAAAACCAGAAATCATCTTTGACGGTGATTTACGATACCAATCTACTCCTATAAACGTCACATCAAAAGATTACTACGCAATAAAATAAATCTTTCAAATAAACTAAAAATAAATCTTCCAAAAATTACGTCCATTCATAGTTTTCCTTTGTATTAATAACAATAAAATATCTAAATTCGGATCTGTCACCGCTTTGCGCGCGCCATATTGCGCATGCGTACTAAAGCGTTAATCCTTGCGTTCGCGCATCCGTCACGATCGTGGCTCCCTCTGGCGTTAAGTTTATTGATAGTAAAATTAATTTTATGTCACATTTTTATGCCGGATTTTGAAAAGGTGCTTATAATGGAATTTTTCGCTTAAAGCTTTAAAGTACTCGTTAAATGTTTTCAATTATTTGTTAACGGACATTATTTTGATTTTTATGGGTTTCTATTAGCCGTTTAGTTTAATAGATTCCTGTTACTGGATACTTTTAGTAATTTACTAGCTAAAGGTAGTAAAAATTTGCTATTAGCTACTGAGGTAATGAAATCCTATTTCTTTAATTACTCTCGCAAAACAATGCGTTCAGTACCGCAATCGTCCCTCAGCTGTCAAACTACAAAAATGTTAGATGTCTTTTTTTTACTCTACGATTTTTTTGAGTGATGATGAGTTTTTTAACGTGCAAAGGCAAGTAGATACTCGATTTAGAAATAATTCTGAACATTTTCACTTCAATTTATGTTACAGCAACTCAATTTTACTTTTATTTATAAAAAAGTAAGTCGCTATCTATGCGTTTACCTTCATGCTTTTATAAGACAAAATTTCAAATGATAGCTGTAATTACCACCCAAATATTAATGAGTCATGATAATATGTAAATCATTTTACACAACCATGCCTACCTCCCACAAAAATTATTCGATTAAGACATTAATTTGATTGCATGTTTAATTTCAATTGCAGAGCATTCCGAAATCACTTAAATATGTACCTTATTTATCATAACACATGAATAATATTAGGTTATTAACTTCAATAATAAGTTTTTCAATTAAGATAGGGTAAATATGTTTAATTAACTCTCAAATTGATAAATTTTACAATTATAAGTTCAATTAGTTAGCATGGCAATATGGCGGCTGCTAACGTCTAACTTTTTAATTTTATTTTTTAAACATGCAAAGATGTTTTCTTAGTGAGCCTAATATGGTCTCATTAATAAATTACCTAGGTTTAGAACGGTGGGTTTTTATTTTGTACCTATGTCATTGATAGTTTTTTTTTATAGTTTTAAACGATACTTAAAAGGTATTGGTAATGTTTATGATCCAAAAGCATGTGTAAAGATGTTTTGTTAAAGATATTAATAAAGCTGTTTTTGTTGTTGATAAGGTATTAACGTCTATGCTGATGTTTAAGGTAAGTAAGCATGTTTTCATCATTAGAATAAGCGTCGCGAAACCTAATGCCTATTGAAATCATGAACAGTTCATTGCAAGAATTAATTGACTTTTATAAAGTTACTAAACTCTTTGCTGAGTTACAGTCTGATTCGAATTTGGAATGTCATAGATACGCTAAGAAGAGCATGAGAATTTTAAGTAATAAGTACTTAAATATTGTACCATGATATCAAAGAAACTGATAGTATTGAGATTATTTAATTTCAATTTATTTTTAAATTAGCCTGAGACAACAAACTCCTGCCATTTTACCGAAGTTATGTCCCAGTACACGTCGTCCTTAACTCATTATGCAATCCACTTACGAATACGGAACCCAACTGGATTATAGTTTATTAATTCATTTGTCATCGGTGCAGGCGCAGGCGTTTTCAATAACACGACTTACTCCTCTTTATTTATTAAATGTTTATTTATTAAGCATTACACAAATGCTGGCCAGCGGACCATAAATAATGTTGGCATTGCTGGCAACACCGACACTCTAATACCGTGTCTATGGTATTTATTTATCGTGCATAGACAATTATTAATTGATGTTTTGTTGCGCATGCTGAGAGATCAAATGAGATGTTTTTTTATAATTATTTCTTGATGATATTGTGATGAATTAATAAATGTTTTAGTTAAAATTTCTGGTTTATAAAAACAATGTTTAATTTTTTATTAAAATATAAGTTGAGTGCGTTTCAATTTGTTGGACCTATGCGAAGCCAGGGCAGGTCGTTGGAGGACGTCGGAGTTTAAGAATATTTGACTGGCCTGTTGGTCTAGTGGTTAGTGACCCTGACTGCTATGCTGGGGGTCGTGGGTTCGATTCCCACCCAGGACAAATGTTTGTGTGATGATCACGATCATTTGTTCTGTGTCCGGGTGTAATTTATATATAATATGTATGTATTTAGAAATATATAAGTATGTTTATCAGTTGTCTAGTATCCATAACACAAGCTCTGCTTAGCTTGGGACTAGATGGCGTTGTGTGATAGTTGTGGATTATTATTATTATTTCTCTATCTAGCCTTCTAGATACTACAGTGGGCCTACCATGACGTCTTAAACGAAAGTTGTTCCACTGCGGGAAAGACACAGAGCTATACAAGTCCCCTAGCGCCATCTCGTTCCCACAGTAAAACTACTCTCGCTTTATGACGTCATGGTAGGACAACAGGTGCCATGTTATGTTCTTTCTTTATTGTGATATCGTCATCACTTCTACATAAGCGCTCGTTCGTGCCAACCTAACGGCAGAAAATCCGTTCCAAACTTAAAAATGTTACCATAAATAAGAAAAACGTTTGGCATAGCAATTACTCTGTGGTACAGTGGTACCATAGACTGCCATAGACTAGTACGGTGTACAATGTAAAGAGAGCTCGTGTCGCATCGAGACGCCGCTGTCGATGCTATCTCTACTGCTAGGGATTACACTCAAGTAGGGTAGTTGAGGATTGGCCACGATATTAAAGGAATATGATTTATTATGCCAAAAAAAAAAACATTTTAAGAAATTTCTCCTGTGTCGTGGGAGCGTTTACAAACATATATACACAAACGCTCAGACATTACGCACAACTAATAGTCGCAACATCTAAGTAGCTAGGTGTTAGTTTTTTATATCGAAAAATAATACAGATTAATTATTTTTAAACGCATTAACGCATGCGATGCGCATCGTAAAGATGATTTTTTGAGGACACGCTACCGGAAAGCGTTCAAACGAGGAATAGAGAATTTCGACTTGCAAGTGTGGGTTGCAATGGCCTAGTTGGTTAAGGCGTCTGGAGAACCTATCCAGAGGACGCGGGTTTTCAATACCATAACTTTATCGTCATATAAATAAATAATAATTTTCTTAACTGAGTCTGAACTAAAATAAAGACTGTCGTTATTACTATTTTCATTAAATTCAATTTTATTTCAATGTGACGATTTTTATAACGAAGAGGGAATTATCGCTCCATGTAAAATACTGATATCCAGTTGCATGTGGTTTGACTGGAAGCTGACCCCAAAATAGTTGGGAAAAGGCTAGGGCAGATGATGAGACGGAATTATCGTTGTACTGCCAAGTTTAACGGACACATTGTAAGGTCTATGACATTTGAAATAGTGAGTTTTTTTTTAGTCAGGAATTAGTTTGAGGCAAGAAAAACTAACATAAAAAATCAACTGCCACTCCACACCAACCGTCCAACATTTCCATCGCGACCACAGGATTTATTTCACGAAATTGTTTATAGGGTCCGCGTTCAGCGTTCAGCGTTATAGCGAATCGCTAACATTATTCAAGACCAACAATAGTGCTCGATACTTGCCTTACCGCCTTACCGCTCCCATGACTAGGGTCACCATTTTTTCATAACTATCCCACTGCTGCATAGATCTCCCCCAATACAAGACTCCTCTTTTTCAGAGGTGTAGGTAACTGAAAGGACATACATATTTCGCCAGCTATTGTTGCTCATGTAATAAGGGGATCCTATTGCCATCAACTAGTCATAAATGTGGACGTCTCGCCTACTACTGGGGTGCGTTTAAGTCAACAATCCAGATAAAAATTAAACTAACGGGAGTTCGCTGAACGGAGTCATAGATTTAACTGTCAAATTCAATTGACAGCTCAGCTTGTTATTAGTTATTCCCATTTTTTTCAAATCTTATTTACTTGTCACACACAAATAAAGTTCACGGACGTGATAAAATAAGTACTTGTTACAAATATTTGTTTCTAGAGAGCGAATTGAGCAAACAGATCTCCATGTCAAAGTCAATCTGACAGCCATCTGACAGCAGGATAAAATTTAGCGAGGTAAAAAGGTCGCTAAGATTTATCCTAGTAGGCGAAAACTTATACCAGCGGACGACCGTGAACGGGGCATATTAAATTTTAGTCAGTTTCATTTTTCACCTCTCGGTGTACTTGAACGGGGTGTTTAACGTTTAATCCGTATAAATTTCAAACTGGATGGTTGACTTAAACGCACCCCTGATAAATTCCATGGAATAATACTTTGTCCGACTTGGGAATCGAACACAAAACCTTATGCAAGCTGTGACTAGATAGCGAGGCAGAATTTTGCATATATTATCATGTAATTAATACATCTAGATAAAAGTCGGGACAGACTAAGAGTCTAAAGAAAAGGAAGAAAGTTCAAACTTTTCGCCCTGGCCAAAAAAACCGGCTATGACAGATGTCGGTGAACTTGGCAGATCATTTCTCAGCAGAGCATGAAAAAATGTGAGTTCTATTGGCATGCGGCTGAGTTCTAGAGTTCCCCATACTTTTAAGACATAGTTCCGGCGTTTTGACTGAAAAAAATGAAAATGAAAATATGCTCTGCTAACTTCCGTCGGCAGATCATTTTTTCCAAAATCGAAATTTAAAAACTGATTTAGATTCCTTACGATTATATCTACAGTTCCTCATACTTTTTCGAAAGAGTTCTGTCGATCTAAATTAACAAAAAAAAAAAAAAGAAATGTGATCCAAACACGTTACAAAAAAATTAATTTATTATTTAAAAAGTGCGTACATAAAAATTTAAGGATTTAAGAATATTCTAGGTTCGATAACTATTAGAGCGATAACACAGAAATATAAAAAAATATAAATAAGGACATAACTATCCCGATGGAATGAGCAGGACAGGGGGTTGAAGCTCCATAAAGAGAAAAAAAAAATGTTTTATTAAGCATTTCAGTTAGTGCTCGTTTTAAATTACTAAAGAAGGCTGAGGGACGGGAACTCCTCGGTTTAAAATAAATCTGTAAATGCACTACAATTAAAAAAAACAAACCAGCCCAGAACTCCTAAGAACGTATCAGCAGAGCAGGGTTGAAGCTTCACAAAGAGAAAAATAAATAGCATTATAAAGTTTTTTAGTAAGTAATGGTTCAAAATTATTAAGGAGGGCTCAGGAACGGGAACTCCTCGGTTTTAGATAGATCTATAACTGTGCTACAATAAAATATATCAGAACAGCCCGAAACTTCTAAGAAAGTATCAGCAGAGCAGGCTTGAAACATAACAAACAGAAAAAAAAATGTTTTATTAAGCGTTTCAGTTAGTGCTCGTTTAAATTTATAAAACAGGGCTGAGGGACAATAACTCCTAGGTTTAAGATAGACATATAACTGTGCTACAATAAAATATATCAGAACAGCCCAGAACTCCTAACAAAGTATCAGCAGAGCGGGGTTGAAGCTCCACATAGAGAAAAAAAAAATAGCATTATTAAGTGTTTCAGTAATTAATGGTTTAAAAATATTCAGTTGGGCTCAGGACCGGGAACTCCTCGGTTTACGATAAACCTATAACTGTTCTATAATTTTATAAAATACACCAGCCCAGAACTCCAAAGAAAGTATCAGCAGAGCAGGCTTGAAACATAACAAAGAGAAAAAAAAAAGTTTTATTAAGCGTTTCAGTTAGTGCTCGTTTAAAATTACAAAAGAGGGCTGAGGCACGAGAACTCCTCGGTTTTAGATAGAACTATAACTGTGCTATAAAAAATATATCAGAACAGCCCAGAACTCCAAAGAACGTTTAAAATTACAAAAGAGGGCTGAGGCACGAGAACTCCTCGGTTTTAGATAGAACTATAACTGTGCTATAAAAAATATATCAGAACAGCCCAGAACTCCAAAGAAAGTATCAGCAGAGCAGGGTTGAAACATAACAAAGAGAAAAAAAAGGTTTTATTAAGCGTTTCAGTTAGTGCTCGTTTAAAATTACAAAAGAGGGCTGAGGCACGGGAACTCCTCGGTTTAAGATAAACCTATAACTGTTCTATAATTTAATAAAACAGACCAGCCCAGAACTCTTAACAAAGTATCAGCAGAGCAGGGTTGAAGCTTCACATAGAGAAAAATAAATATATTTATTAAGTGTTTTAGTAAGTTATGGTTTGAAATTATTCAGGAGGGCTCAGGAACCGGAACTCCTCGGTTTTTGACAAAACTGTAACTGTGCTATAGCATTGTATAAAATACGAGCCCAGAACTCCTATCAATGTATCAGCAGAGCAGGGTTGAAACTACACAATGAGAAAAAAAAATGTTTTATTAAGCGCTTCAGTCAGAGCTGGTATAAAATTATTCAAGAGGGCTGAGAGACGGGAACTCCTCGGTTTAAAATAAATCTATAAATGCACTACAATTAAATAAAACAAACCAGCCCAGAACTCCTAAGAAAGTATCAGCAGAGCAGGGTTGAAGCTTCACAAAGAGAAAAATAAGTAGCATTATTAAGTTTTTTAGTAAGTAATGGTTCAAAATTATTCAGGAGGGCTCAGGAACGGGAACTCCTCGGTTTTAGATAGATTTTTAACTGTGCTACAATAAAATATATCAGAACAGCCCGAAACTCCTGAGAAAGTATCAGCAGAGCAAGCTTGAAACATAACAAAGAGAAAAAAAAATGTTTTATTAAGCGTTTCAGTTAGTGCTCATTTAAAATTACAAAAGAGAGCTGAGGCACGAGAACTCCTCGGTTTTAGTTAGAACTATAACTGTGGTACAATAAAATATATCAGAACAGCCCAGAACTCCAAAGAAAGTATCAGCAGAGCAGGCTTGAAACATAACAAAGAGAAAAAAAATGTTTTATTAAGCGTTTCAGTTAGTGCTCGTTTAAAATTACAAAAGAGGGCTGAGGGACGGGAACTCCTCGTTTTAAGATAGACATATAAATGTGCTACAATAAAATATATCAGAACAGCCCGAAACTCCTGAGAAAGTATCAGCAGAGCAAGCTTGAAACATAACAAAGAGAAAAAAAAATGTTTTATTAAGCGTTTCAGTTAGTGCTCATTTAAAATTACAAAAGAGAGCTGAGGCACGAGAACTCCTCGGTTTTAGTTAGAACTATAACTGTGGTACAATAAAATATATCAGAACAGCCCAGAACTCTTAACAAAGTATCAGCAGAGCAGGGTTGAAGCTCCTAATAGAGAAAAAAAAAGCATTATTAAGTGTTTCAGTAATTAATGGTTTAAAAATATTCAGGAGGGCTCAGGACCGGGAACTCCTCGGTTTAAGATAAACCTATAACAGTTCTTTAATTTAATAAAACACACCAGCCCAAAACTCCTAAGAAAGTATCAGCAGAGCAGGGTTGAAGCTTCACATAGAGAAAAATAAATAGCTTAATTAAGCGTTTCAGTAAGTAATGGTTCAAAATGATTCAGGAGGGCTCAGGAACGGGAACTCCTCGGTTTTAGATAGAAATTTAACTGCGCTACAATAAAATATATCAAAACAGCCCGGAACTCCTAAGAAAGTATCAGCAGAGCAGGCTTGAAACATAACAAAGAGAAAAAAAAATGTTTTATTAAGCGTTTCAGTACGTGCTCGTTTAAAATTACAAAAGAGGGCTGAGGGACAGGAACTCCTAATTTTAAGATAGACATATAACTGTGCTACAATAAAATACATCAGAACAGCCCAGAACTCTAAACAAAGTATCAGCAGAGCGGGGTTGAAGCTCCACATAGAGAAAAAAAAAATAGCATTATTAAGTGTTTCAGTAATTAATGGTTTAAAAATATTCAGTTGGGCTCAGGACCGGGAACTCCTCGGTTTACGATAAACCTATAACTGTTCTATAATTCTATAAAATACACCAGCCCAGAACTCTAAAGAAAGTATCAGCAGAGCAGGCTTGAAACATAACAAAGAGAAAAAAAAAAGTTTTATTAAGCGTTTCAGTTAGTGCTCGTTTAAAATTACAGAAGAGGGCTGAGGCACGAGAACTCCTCGGTTTTAGATAGAACTATAACTGTGCTATAATAAAATATATCAGAACAGCCCGGAACTCCAAAGAAAGTATCAGCAGAGCAGGGTTGAAACATAACAAAGAGAAAAAAAAAGGTTTTATTAAGCGTTTCAGTTAGTGCTCGTTTAAAATTACAAAAGAGGGCTGAGGGACGGGAACTCCTCGTTTTAAGATAGACATATAACTGTGCTACAATAAAAAATATCAGAACAGCCCAGAACTCCTAACAAAGTATCAGCAGAGCAGGGTTGAAGCTCCTAATAGAGAAAAAAAAAAGCATTATTAAGTGTTTCAGTAAGTAATAGTTCAAAATTATTCAGGAGGGCTCAGGAACGGGAACTCCTCGGTTTTAGATAAAACTTTAACTGTGCTACAATAAAATATATCGGAACAGCCCGGAACTCCTAAGAAAGTATCAGCAGAGCAGGCTTGAAACATAACAAAGAGAAAAAAAAATGTTTTATTAAGCGTTTCAGTTAGTGCTCGTTTAAAATTACAAAAGAGGGCTGAGGGACGGGAACTCCTCATTTTCAGATAGACATATAACTGTGCTACAATAAAATATATCAGAACAGCCCAGAACTCCTAACAAAGTATCAGCAGAGCAGGGTTGAAGCTCCTAATAGAGAAAAAAAAAAAAGCATTATTAAGTGTTTCAGTAAGTAATGGTTCAAAATTATTCAGGAGGGCTCAGGAACGGGAACTCCTCGGTTTTAGATAGAACTTTAACTGTGCTACAATAAAATATATCAGAACAGCCCGGAACTCCTAAGAAAGTATCAGCAGAGCAGGCTTGAAACATAACAAAGAGAAAAAAAAATGTTTTATTAAGCGATTCAGTTAGTGCTCATTTAAAATTACAAAAGAGGGCTGAGGGACAATAACTCCTAGGTTTAAGATAGACATATAACTGTGCTACAATAAAATATATCAGAACAGCCCAGAACTCCTAACAAAGTATCAGCAGAGCGGGGTTGAAGCTCCACATAGAGAAAAAAAAATAGCATTATTAAGTGTTTCAGTAATTAATGGTTTAAAAATATTCAGTTGGGCTCAGGACCAGGAACTCCTCAGTTTACGATAAACCTGTAACTGTTCTATAATTTTATAAAATACACCAGCCCAGAACTCTAAAGAAAGTATCAGCAGAGCAGGCTTGAAACATAACAAAGAGAAAAAAAAAGTTTTATTAAGCGTTTCAGTTAGTGCTCGTTTAAAATTATAAAAGAGAGCTGAGGCACGAGAACTCCTCGGTTTTAGATAGAACTTTAACTGTGCTACAATAAAATATATCAGAACAGCCCAAAACTCCTAAGAAAGTATCAGCAGAGCAGGCTTGAAACATAACAAAGAGAAAAAAAAATGTTTTATTAAGCGTTTCAGTTAGTGCTCGTTTAAAATTACAAAAGAGGGCTGAGGGGCGGGAACTCCTCGTTTTAAGATAGACATATAACTGTGCTACAATAAAATATATCAGAACAGCCCAGAACTCCTAACAAAGTATCAGCAGAGCAGGGTTGAAGCTCCTAATAGAGAAAAAAAAAAAGCATTATTAAGTGTTTCAGTAAGAAATGGTTCAAAATTATTCAGGAGGGCTCAGGAACGGGATCTCCTCGGTTTTAGATAGAACTTTAACTGTGCTACAATAAAATATATCAGAACAGCCCAAAACTCCTAAGAAAGTATCAGCAGAGCAGGCTTGAAACATAACAAAGAGAAAAAAGAATGTTTTATTAAGCGTTTCAGTTAGTGCTCATTTAAAATTACAAAAGAGGGCTGAGGCACGAGAACTCCTCGGTTTTAGATAGAACTATAACTATTGTACAATAAAATATATCAGAACAGCCCAGAATACCAAAGAAAGTATCAGCAGAGCAGGCCTTAAACATAACAAAGAGAAAAAAAAATGTTTTATTAAGCGTTTCAGTTACTGCTCGTTTCAAATTACAAAAGAGGGCTGAGGCACGAGAACTCCTCGGTTTTAGATAGAACTATAACTATTGTACAATAAAATATATCAGAACAGCCCAGAATACCAAAGAAAGTATCAGCAGAGCAGGCCTTAAACATAACAAAGAGAAAAAAAAATGTTTTATTAAGCGTTTCAGTTACTGCTCGTTTCAAATTACAAAAGAGGGCTGAGGGACGGGAACTCCTCGGTTTGAGATAGACATATAACTGTGCTACAATAAAATATATCAGAACAGCCCAGAACTCCTAAGATAGTATCAGCAGAGCAGGGTTGAAGCTCCTAATAGAGAAAAAAAAAAGCATTATTAAGTGTTTCAGTAATTAATGGTTTAAAAATATTCAGGAGGGCTCAGGACCGGGAACTCCTCTGTTTAAGATAAACCTATAACTGTTCTTTAATTTAATAAAACACACCAGCCCAGAACTCCTAAGAAAGTATCAGCAGAGCAGGGTTGAAGCTTCACAAAGAGAAAAATAAATGTTTTATTAAGCGTTTCAGTTAGTGCTCATTTAAAATTACAAAAGAGAGCTGAGGCACGAGAACTCCTCGGTTTTAGTTAGAACTATAACTGTGGTACAATAAAATATATCAGAACAGCCCAGAACTCTTAACAAAGTATCAGCAGAGCAGGGTTGAAGCTCCTAATAGAGAAAAAAAAAGCATTATTAAGTGTTTCAGTAATTAATGGTTTAAAAATATTCAGGAGGGCTCAGGACCGGGAACTCCTCGGTTTAAGATAAACCTATAACAGTTCTTTAATTTAATAAAACACACCAGCCCAAAACTCCTAAGAAAGTATCAGCAGAGCAGGGTTGAAGCTTCACATAGAGAAAAATAAATAGCTTAATTAAGCGTTTCAGTAAGTAATGGTTCAAAATGATTCAGGAGGGCTCAGGAACGGGAACTCCTCGGTTTTAGATAGAAATTTAACTGCGCTACAATAAAATATATCAAAACAGCCCGGAACTCCTAAGAAAGTATCAGCAGAGCAGGCTTGAAACATAACAAAGAGAAAAAAAAATGTTTTATTAAGCGTTTCAGTACGTGCTCGTTTAAAATTACAAAAGAGGGCTGAGGGACAGGAACTCCTAATTTTAAGATAGACATATAACTGTGCTACAATAAAATACATCAGAACAGCCCAGAACTCTAAACAAAGTATCAGCAGAGCGGGGTTGAAGCTCCACATAGAGAAAAAAAAAATAGCATTATTAAGTGTTTCAGTAATTAATGGTTTAAAAATATTCAGTTGGGCTCAGGACCGGGAACTCCTCGGTTTACGATAAACCTATAACTGTTCTATAATTCTATAAAATACACCAGCCCAGAACTCTAAAGAAAGTATCAGCAGAGCAGGCTTGAAACATAACAAAGAGAAAAAAAAATGTTTTATTAAGCGTTTCAGTTAGTGCTCGTTTAAAATTACAAAAGAGGGCTGAGGGACGGGAACTCCTCGTTTTAAGATAGACATATAACTGTGCTACAATAAAAAATATCAGAACAGCCCAGAACTCCTAACAAAGTATCAGCAGAGCAGGGTTGAAGCTCCTAATAGAGAAAAAAAAAGCATTATTAAGTGTTTCAGTAAGTAATGGTTCAAAATTATTCAGGAGGGCTCAGGAACGGGAACTCCTCGGTTTTTGATAGAACTTTAACTGTGCTACAATAAAATATATCAGAACAGCCCGAAACTCCTGAGAAAGTATCAGCAGAGCAGGCTTGAAACATAACAAAGAGAAAAAAAAATGTTTTATGAAGCGTTTCAGTTAGAGCTCATTTAAAATTACAAAAGACGGCTGAGGCACGAGAACTCCTCGGTTTTAGTTAGAACTATAACTGTGGTACAATAAAATATATCAGAACAGCCCAGAACTCCAAAGAAAGTATCAGCAGAGCAGGCTTGAAACATAACAAAGAGAAAAAAAAATGTTTTATTAAGCGTTTCAGTTAGTGCTCGTTTAAAATTACAAAAGAGGGCTGAGGGCCGGGAACTCCTCGTTTTAAGATAGACATATAACTGTGCTACAATAAAATATATCAGAACAGCCCAGAACTCCTAACAAAGTATCAGCAGAGCAGGGTTGAAGCTCCTAATAGAGAAAAAAAAAAAGCATTATTAAGTGTTTCAGTAAGAAATGGTTCAAAATTATTCAGGAGGGCTCAGGAACGGGAACTCCTCGGTTTTAGATAGAACTTTAACTGTGCTACAATAAAATATATCAGAACAGCCCAAAACTCCTAAGAAAGTATCAGCAGAGCAGGCTTGAAACATAACAAAGAGAAAAAAAAATGTTTTATTAAGCGTTTCAGTTAGTGCTCATTTAAAATTACAAAAGAGGGCTGAGGCACGAGAACTCCTCGGTTTTAGATAGAACTATAACTATTGTACAATAAAATATATCAGAACAGCCCAGAATACCAAAGAAAGTATCAGCAGAGCAGGCCTTAAACATAACAAAGAGAAAAAAAAATGTTTTATTAAGCGTTTCAGTTACTGCTCGTTTCAAATTACAAAAGAGGGCTGAGGCACGAGAACTCCTCGGTTTTAGATAGAACTATAACTATTGTACAATAAAATATATCAGAACAGCCCAGAATACCAAAGAAAGTATCAGCAGAGCAGGCCTTAAACATAACAAAGAGAGAAAAAAATGTTTTATTAAGCGTTTCAGTTACTGCTCGTTTCAAATTACAAAAGAGGGCTGAGGGACGGGAACTCCTCGGTTTGAGATAGACATATAACTGTGCTACAATAAAATATATCAGAACAGCCCAGAACTCCTAAGATAGTATCAGCAGAGCAGGGTTGAAGCTCCTAATAGAGAAAAAAAAAAGCATTATTAAGTGTTTCAGTAATTAATGGTTTAAAAATATTCAGGAGGGCTCAGGACCGGGAACTCCTCTGTTTAAGATAAACCTATAACTGTTCTTTAATTTAATAAAACACACCAGCCCAGAACTCCTAAGAAAGTATCAGCAGAGCAGGGTTGAAGCTTCACAAAGAGAAAAATAAATAGCTTAATTAAGCGTTTCAGTAAGTAATGGTTCAAAATGATTCAGGAGGGCTCAGGAACGGGAACTCCTCGGTTTTAGATAGAACTTTAACTGCGCTACAATAAAATATATCAAAACAGCCCGGAACTCCTAAGAAAGTATCAGCAGAGCAGGCTTGAAACATAACAAAGAGAAAAAAAAATGTTTTATTAAGCGTTTCAGTTAGTGCTCATTTAAAATTACAAAAGACGGCTGAGGCACGAGAACTCCTCGGTTTAAGATAGACATATAACTGTGCTACAATAAAATATATCAGAACAGCCCAGAACTCCTAACAAAGTATCAGCAGAGCAGGGTTGAAGCTTCACATAGAGAAAAATAAATAGCTTTAGTAAGTGTTTTAGTAAGTTATGGTTTGAAATTATTCAGGAGGGCTCAGGAACCGGAACGCCTCGGTTTTTGACGAAACTATAACTGTGCTATAGCATTGTATAAAATACGAGCCCAGAACTCCTATCAATGTATCAGCAGAGCAGGGTTGAAACTACACAATGAGAAAAAAATGTTTTATTAAGCGCTTCAGTCAGAGCTGGTATAAAATTATTCAAGAGGGCTGAGAGACGGGAACTCCTCGGTTTAAAATAAATCTATAAATGCACTACAATTAAATAAAACAAACCAGCCCAGAACTCCTAAGAAAGTATCAGCAGAGCAGGGTTGAAGCTTCACAAAGAGAAAAATAAGTAGCATTATTAAGTTTTTTAGTAAGTAATAGTTCAAAATTATTCAGGAGGGCTCAGGAACGGAAACTCCTCGGTTTTAGATAGAACTTTAACTGTGCTACAATAAAATATATCGGAACAGCCCGGAACTTGGCTTGAAACATAACAAAGAGAAAAAAAATGTTTTATTAAGCGTTTCAGTTAGTGCTCGTTTAAAATTATAAAAGAGAGCTGAGGCACGAGAACTCCTCGGTTTTAGTTAGAACTATAACTCTGGTACAATAAAATATATCAGAACAGCCCAGAACTCCAAAGAAAGTATCAGCAGAGCAGGCTTGAAACATAACAAAGAGAAAAAATGTTTTATTAAGCGTTTCAGTTAGTGCTCGTTTAAAATTACAAAAGAGGGCTGAGGGACGGGAACTCCTCGTTTTAAGATAGACATATAACTGTGCTACAATAAAATATATCAGAACAGCCCAGAATTCCAAAAAAAGTATCAGCAGAGCAGGGTTGAAGCTCCTAATAGAGAAAAAAAAAAGCATTATTAAGTGTTTCAGTAAGTAATTGTTCAAAATTATTCAGGAGGGCTCAGGAACGGGAACTCCTCGGTTTTAGATAGAACTTTAACTGCGCTACAATAAAATATATCAAAACAGCCCGGAACTCCTAAGAAAGTATCAGCAGAGCAGGCTTGAAACATAACAAAGAGAAAAAAAAAAGTTTTATTAAGCGTTTCAGTTAGTGCTCGTTTAAAATTACAAAAGAGGGCTGAGGGACGGGAACTCCTCGTTTTAAGATAGACATATAACTGTGCTACAATAAAATATATCAGAACAGCCCAGAATTCCAAACAAAAGTATCAGCAGAGCAGGGTTGAAGCTCCTAATAGAGAAAAAAAAAAGCATTATTAAGTGTTTCAGTAAGTAATTGTTCAAAATTATTCAGGAGGGCTCAGGAACGGGAACTCCTCGGTTTTAGATAGAACTTTAACTGCGCTACAATAAAATATATCAAAACAGCCCGGAACTCATAAGAAAGTATCAGCAGAGCAGGCTTGAAACATAACAAAGAGAAAAAAAAAAGTTTTATTAAGCGTTTCAGTTAGTGCTCGTTTAAAATTACAAAAGAGGGCTGAGGGACGGGAACTCCTCGTTTTAAGATACACATATAACTGTGCTACAATAAAAAATATCAGAACAGCCCAGAACTCCTAACAAAGTATCAGCAGAGCAGGGTTGAAGCTCCTAATAGAGAAAAAAAAAAGCATTATTAAGTGTTTCAGTAAGTAATGGTTCCAAATTATTCAAGAGGGCTCAGGAACGGTAACTCCTCGGTTTTAGATAGAACTTTAACTTTGCTACAATAAAATATATCAGAACAGCCCGGAACTCCTAAGAAAGTATCAGCAGAGCAGGCTTGAAACATAACAAAGAGAAAAAAAAATGTTTTATGAAGCGTTTCAGTTAGTGCTCGTTTAAAATTACAAAAGAGGGTTGAGGGACGGGAACTCCTCGGTTTAAGATAGACATATAACTGTGCTACAATAAAATATATCAGAACAGCCCAGAACTCCTAACAAAGTATCAGCAGAGCAGGGTTGAAGCTCCTAATAGAGAAAAAAAAAAGCATTATTAAGTGTTTCAGTAATTAATGGTTTAAAAATATTCAGGAGGGCTCAGGACCGGGAACTCCTCGGTTTAAGATAAACCTATAACTGTTCTTTAATTTAATAAAACACACCAACCCAGAACTCCTAACAAAGTATCAGCAGAGCAGGGTTGAAGCTTCACAAAGAGAAAAATAAATAGCTTAATTAAGCGTTTCAGTAAGTAATGGTTCAAAACGATTTAGGAGGGCTCAGGAACGGGAACTCCTCAGTTTTAGATAGAACTTCAACTGCGCTACAATAAAATATATCAAAACAGCCCGGAACTCCTAAGAAAGTATCAGCAGAGCAGGCTTGAAACATAACAAAGAGAAAAAAAAATGTTTTATTAAGCGTTTCAGTTAGTGCTCGTTTAAAATTACAAAAGAGGGCTGAGGGACGGGAACTCCTCGTTTTAAGATAGACATATAACTGTGATATAATAAAATATATCAGAACAGCCCAGAACTCCTAACAAAGTATCAGCAGAGCAGGGTTGAAGCTCCTAATAGAGAAAAAAAAAAAGCATTATTAAGTGTTTCAGTAAGTAATGGTTCAAAATTATTCAGGAGGGCTCAGGAACGGGATCTCCTCGGTTTTAGATAGAACTTTAACTGTGCTACAATTAAATATATCAGAACAGCCCGGAACTCCTAAGAAAGTATCAGCAGAGCAGGCTTGAAACATAACAAAGAGAAAAAAAAATGTTTTATTAAGCGTTTCAGTTAGTGCTCATTTAAAATTACAAAAGAGGGCTGAGGCACGAGAACTCCTCGGTTTTAGATAGAACTATAACTATGGTACAATAAAATATATCAGAACAGCCCAGAATACCAAAGAAAGTATCAGCAGAGCAGGCCTTAAACATAACAAAGAGAAAAAAAAATGTTTTATTAAGCGTTTCAGTTACTGCTCGTTTAAAATTACAAAAGACGGCTGAGGGACGGGAACTCCTCGTTTTAAGATAGAAATATAACTGTGCTACAATAAAATATATCAGAACAGCCCAGAACTCCTAAGAAAGTATCAGCAGAGCAGGGATGAAGCTCCACATAGAGAAAAATAAATAGCTTAATTAAGCGTTTCAGTAAGTAATGGTTCAAAATGATTCAGGAGGGCTCAGGAACGGGAACTCCTCGGTTTTAGATAGAACTTTAACTGTGCTACAACAAAATATATCAAAACAGCCCGGAACTCCTAAGAATGTATCAGCAGAGCAGGGATGAAGCTCCACATAGAGAAAAATAAATAGCTTAATTAAGCGTTTCAGTAAGTAATGGTTCAAAATGATTCAGGAGGGCTCAGGAACGGGAACTCCTCGGTTTTAGATAGAACTTTGACTGTGCTACAATAAAATATATCAGAACAGCCCGGAACTCCTAAGAAAGTATCAGCAGAGCAGGGATGAAGCTCCACATAGAGAAAAATAAATAGCTTAATTAAGCGTTTCAGTAAGTAATGGTTCAAAATGATTTAGGAGGGCTCAGGAACGGGAACTCCTCGGTTTTAGATAGAACTTTAACTGTGCTACAATAAAATATATCAGAACAGCCCGGAACTCCTAAGAAAGTATCAGCAGAGCAGGCTTGAAACATAACAAATAGAAAAAAAAATGTTTTATTAAGCGTTTCAGTTAGTGCTCATTTAAAATTACAAAAGAGGGCTGAGGGACGGGAACTCCTCGTTTTAAGATAGAAATATAACTGTGCTACAATAAAATATATCAGAACAGCCCAGAACTCCTAACAAAGTATCAGCAGAGCAGGGTTGAAGCTCCTAATAGAGAAAAAAAAAAAGCATTATTAAGTGTTTCAGTAATTAATGGTTTAAAAATATTCAGGAGGGCTCAGGACCGGGAACTCCTCGGTTTAAGATAAACCTATAACTGTTCTTTAATTTAATAAAACACACCAGCCCAGAACTCCTAACAAAGTATCAGCAGAGCAGGGTTGAAGCTCCTAATAGAGAAAAGAGAGCTCCTAATAGAGGCACGAGAACTCCTCGGTTTTAGATAGAACTATAACTATGGTACAATAAAATATATCAGAACAGCCCAGAACTCCAAAGAAAGTATCAGCAGAGCAGGGTTGAAACATAACAAAGAGAAAAATAACTAGCTTAATTTAGCGTTTCAGTCAGTGCTGGTTTTTTAAATTATTCAGGAAGGCTGAGGGACGGGAGCTACTTGGTTTTAGGTAGAACTATTACTATGCTACCACAAAATATTAAAGATTAGCCCAGAACTCTTAAAAAAGTATCAGCAGAGCACAAAGTGAGGGATTCTACAGTAGAATCCCTCACTTTGCTCTGGATTCAAAATAGCGCCCTCGCCGTAAAAATATTATTTTGCTCCCTTGTTATACAATCTACTATTTCATCACACCTATTCGAAAAGGACGACTTGGTTCGCCTTTAAGTGCGCCCAAAAGTGGTGTTTTCTCTATTAAACCTTTATCGAACAGTAATGAGTTTTCAATCCTTTTTATAAGTGTGCCGCAATTTACTTTTACGCGCACTTTTTGAATTTGGAACATCTTAGTGTTCAGTGTATTAAAGGACAACAAATAGAACCCATTTCCAGAATTTTAGAATTTTGGTCTGTTTGTATGTTTATATGTCCGCGCATCACGTAAAATGAGTGAGTGTGTGGGTGGAGTGAGTTGGAGTGAGTTGGATGGAGTTGGAGCGAGTTGGAGCGAGTTGAAGCGAGTTAGTGCGAGTTGGAGCAAGTTGGAGCGAGTTGAAGCGAGTTGGAGCAAGTTGGAGCGAGTTGGAGCGAGTTCCCGGAAGACACGGCGCAGCACACGCTCGAGGACTGCTCAGCGTGGGCATCGCAGCGCCGTGATCTGATCGCGGCGATAGGCGGGAGCGACCTCTCGCTTCCGGCCGTCGTTGAGGCCATGGTCGGAAGCGAGAGTGTGAGAGGGACCCGGCGATGTAGCCGGATCAAGGCCTGCCGGGGAGCGGTGATTGCGCAAGTGACCCCGCACCCCCGGCTTAAGGCAGTAGAGGACACCGTGTGGTTTTAGTCAGTCGAGTCTGACATGCCCCTCCGTCTTCCCCAGGCGGAGGAAGTCCATGAGGATTTCCAAACGTTAAAAAAAAAAAAAAAGAGTTAGACCGAGTTGGAGCAAGTTGTAGCGAGTTGGAGCGAGTTGGAACGAGTTCTTAAATAATTAAAATACCAGCAGTGACTGAAACGCTTAATAAAACATTTTTTTTTTCTCATTGTGTAGTTCCGGGTTGTGCGGTTCCGGGTTGTTAAAAGTAAATTGCGGCACACTTATAAAAAGGATTGAAAACTCATTACTGTTCGATAAAGGTTTAATAGAGAAAACACCACTTTTGGGCGCACTTAAAGGCGAACCAAGTCGTCCTTTTCGAATAGGTGTGATGAAATAGTAGATTGTATAACAAGGGAGCAAAATAATATTTTTACGGCGAGGGCGCTATTTTGAATCCAGAGCAAAGTGAGGGATTCTACAGTAGAATCCCGAGCGTAGCGAGGGATTCTTTAGTAGAATCCCGAACGTATATTTTGTCCCGAGTAATACACTCTGCTTGTCATCACCCACTATGAGAAAATAGAAACTCCACTCCACTCCATTCGAACTCTCTCCAACTCACTCCACCCAATCCAACAACTCCACCCACTCCACCCACTCCACCCACTCGACCCAATCGACCCACTCGACCCACTCCACCCACTCCTCCCACTCCGGACTCCACCCACTCCTCCCACTCCACACGCTGCTCCCACTCCACCCAATCCACCCACTCCACCCACTCAAACCCCTCCACCCGCTCCACCCACTCCACCCGCTCCTCCCACTCGACCCAATCCACTCACTCCACCCACTCCACCCGCTCCACCAACTCCACCCACTCCACCCACTTACTCATTTTAGGACGATGCGCGGACATATAAACATACAAACAGACCAAAATTCTAAAAATGCTGGAAATGTTGTCCTTTAATACTATAGTCTGGCGCTGAACACTAAGATGTTCCAAATTCAAAAAGTGCGCCGCAAATTACTTTTCCGCCCACTTAACAATAAGTGCGCGTAAAAGTAAATTGCGGCACACTTTTTGAATTTGGAACATCTTAGTGTTACGCTCGCTAAAGGTTTAATAGAGAAAACACCAACTTTGGGCGCACTTAAAGGCGAACCAAGTCGTCCTGTTCGAATAGGTGTGATGAAAAATTAATTGAAGCACAGTTATAGTTTTATTTTAAACCGCGGAGTTCCCGTCCCTCAGCCTTCCTGAATAATTTTGAACCAGCACTGACTGAAACGCTTAACTATGCTATTTTTTTTTCCCTTTGTGTAGTTTTGTTTGTTTCAACCCTGCTCTGCTGACACATTAATAGGAGTTCTGGGCTAGTGTTTTAAATAATGCCAAAGCACAGTTATAGTTTCATCAAAAACCGAAGAGTTTTCGTTCCTGAGCCCTCCTGAATAATTTTCAACCATTACTTACTGAAACAATAAAGCTATTTATTTTTCTCTATGCGAAGCTTCAACCCTGCTCTGCTGATACTTTTTTAAGAGTTCTGGGCAAATCTTTAATATTTTGTTGTAGCATAGTAATAGTTCTACTTAAAACCAAGGAGTTCCCGTCCCACAGCCTTCCTGAATAATTTTAAACCAGCAAATACTGAAACGCTTAATTAAATAGATTTTTTTTGTATGCCAAAATTCAACCTTGCTCTGCTGATACGTTGTCAAGAGTTCTGGGATTTTCTGTTTTATTTTATTGTAGCACAGTTAAAGATTTATCTAAAATCAAGGAGTTCCCGGTACTGAGCCCTCCTAAATATTTTTAAACCATTAATAACTGAAACACTTAATTATGCTATTTTTTTTTTCTCTATGTGGAGCTTCAACCCTGCTCTGCTGATACTTTGTTAGGAGTTCTGGGCTGTTCTGATATATTTTATTGTAGCACAGTTATATGTCTATCTTAAACCGAGGAGTTCCCGTCCCTCAGCCCTCTTTTGTAATTTTAAACGAGCACTAACTGAAACGCTTAATAAAACATTTTTTTTCTCTTTGTTATGTTTCAAGCCTGCTCTGCTGATACTTTCTTTGGAGTTCTGATATATTTTATTGTACCACAGTTATAGTTCTGTCTAAAACCGAGGAGTTCCCGTTCCTGAGCCCTCCTGAATCATTTTGAACCATTAATTACTGAAACGCTTAATTAAGCTAGTAATTTTTCTCTATGTGGAGCTTCAACCCTGCTCTGCTGGTACTTTCTTAGGAGTTCCAGGCTGTTCTGATATATTTTATTGTAGCACAGTTATAGATCTATCTAAAACCGAGGAGTTCCCGTTCCTGAGCCCTCCTAAATAATTTTGAACCATTACTTACTAAAAAACTTAATAATGCTATTTATTTTTCTCTTTGTGAAGCTTCAACCCTGCTCTGCTGATACTTTGTTAAGAGTTCTGGGCTGGTGTGTTTTATTAAATTATAGAACAGTTATAGGTTTATCTTAAACCGAGGAGTTCCCAGTCCTGAGCCCTCCTGAATAATTTTGAACCATTACTGACTAAAAAACTTAATAAAGCTATTTATTTTTCTCTATGTGAAGCTTCAACCCTGCTCTGCTGATACTTTGTTAAGAGTTCTGGGCTGGTCTGTTTTATTAAATTATAGAACAGTTATAGGTTTATCTTAAACCGAGGAGTTCTGGTTCCTGAGCCCTCCTGAATATTTTTAAACCATTAATTACTGAAACACTTAATAATGCTATTTTTTTTTTCTCTATGTGGAGCTTCAACCCTGCTCTCCTGACACTTTGTTAGGAGGTCTGGAATAGTCTTTTATACTTAATTATAGCACAGTTATATTTTTATCTAAACACAAGGAGTTCCCGTCCCTCAGCCCTCTTTTGTAATTTTAAACGAGCACTAACTGAAACGCTTCATAAAACATTTTTTTCTCTTTTTGTTATGTTTCAAGCCTACTCTGCTGATACTATCTTAGGAGTTCCGGGCTGTTCTGATATATTTTATTGTAGCACAGTTATATTTCTATTTAAAACCGAGGAGTTCCCGTTCCTGAGCCCTCCTGAATCATTTTGAACCATTACTTACTGAAACGCTTAATTAAGCTAGTTATTTTTCTCTATGTGAAGCTTCAACCCTGCTCTGCTGGTACTTTCTTAGGAGTTCTGGGCTGTTCTGATATATTTTATTGTAGCACAGTTATGTGTCTATCTTAAACCGAGGAGTTTCCGTCCCTCAGCCCTCTTTAGTAATTTTTAACGAGCACTAACTGAATCGCTTAATAAAACATTTTTTTTTCTCTGTGTGAAGCTTCAACCCTGCTCTGCTGACACTTTGTTAGGAGTTCTGGGCTGTTCTGATATATTTTATTGTAGCACAGTTATATGTCTATCTTAAACCGAGGAGTTCCCGTCCCTCAGCCCTCTTTTGTAATTGAAAACGAGCACTAACTGAAACGCTTAATAAAACATTTTTTTTTTCTCTTTATGAAGCTTCAACCCCCTGTCCTGCTCATTCCGTCGGGATAGTTATGTCCTTATTTATATTTTTTTATATTTTTGTGTTATCTGCTCTAATAGTTATCGAACCTAGAATATTCTTAAATCCTTAAATTTTTATGTACGCACTTTTTAAATCATAAATTAATTTTTTTGTAACGTGTTTGGATCACATTTCGTTTTTTTTTTTTTTTGTTAATTTGGATCGACAGAACTCTTTCGAAAAAGTATGAGGAACTGTAGATATAATCGTAAGGAATCTAAATCAGTTTTTGAATTTCGATTTTGGAAAAAATGATCTGCCGACGGAAGTTAGCAGAGCATATTTTCATTTTCATTTTGTTCAGTCAAAACGCCGGAACTATGTCTTAAAAGTATGGGGAACTCTAGAACTCAGCCGCATGCCAATAGAACTCACATTTTTTCATGCTCTGCTGAGAAATGATCTGCCAGGTTCACGCACATCTATGACAGTTGGTAACCCTAGGCTCGCTACGCTCGGGAGTAGTCACGCGCGCTCTCTTCCTCGTAGAGAATCTGCATAATACTACATGCATAACAGAGTGATTAGAATGCCTGTTAAAAACTTACATTACTGTGGAAATATTGGCTTTAATTTGATTGTGAGCTTTTGTTTCGAGAAGTGAGAACTTTATATAATTGAATGCATTCTCTATTTATAACTGTGCTTCTTCGCTATTTCATATTGTATTTCTAGTATTTTTCTAAAAGGTCCATAATATTGACAAATCTAGCAAAAGATCAGAGCAAGATCACCTTCAGAGCATGCCATGGGATATGCTGTTCAGTAACTGGGCTAGATATGCAGTTGCTTACTTCTTGTAGTACTGCTAGTAAGATACTGCTTGTCAAAGACTGCTATTCAGTTGATCTTTGTAAAGTACTACTATTTAGGTTGCTAGGAATCTAACAAAATTGGAAAATGGTTAAACTGATTGAATTCATTGCTAATCGGCTTCAGTAATTAGTTGGTCATATAATCCTGTAAAGAAAGAATCGATTAGTAAAAACAATTGGGAATCTGTTTAATTTATAATTAGAACAGCGTGTGTTCGTTTTTGTTAGAAAATATGAACGACATAGTTCCTTATTTAAATTTCCTCACTTTTTTACAACGTACCGATTTAAATATTTCTAAAATTAATCAGAATACATTCCTTTTTTAGTAGTCCAATCCTGGCAATTAGTAAAACGCGTTCGAATTTCAAAAGGCACGCCTTGTCAGCCGATCACCTTTCACGTTCGGAAACACTACAAATAGAACACTAATATGAATTAATAGTTGTTCACAGTCACCGTCAAAAAATAACAGTTTTTGTACGCCCCACATATTTGTTTTTGGAGTGTGAAAAATCGCGTTTTTCGACGGTTTGTGGTCGGTTTTTAAGTAATATGAATGTTTTGGCATTACGCATGAGTAATTTCCAGTTTCTGGCTAATATGCAGCTGTGGTGTTGCACACGTGATTTTATTTAGTTTTGTTGTAATATGTTTCTTGAACGAATTGTGCTTTTACAAATTACGTGGATTATGCAAGCTGCTTTTGGGATCCCCACGTGTATTTTAGATGAGCTTATTTGTTTTATATTTGTAAAATTGAAGGCTAAAACTCAAATGTATTATATTTGATCAGATGATTAGAAAAAAACTGCAAAGAGTTAATAACTTGGAATTTAGAGTACCTCGCATTATGGTCCAGTCTTCTTTGTACCTAACCTACTTTTCTAGGTATTCAATTCAATTTCAGTAGGCCAACTTTAAAATCCTCCACTCGAATAGATCCATAAATATTAATCAACGAAAGTCCCGAGCGCATCTTCAGGCACGCCATCTTGAAGCATAGACAACCATTGTTCAATTTGAACTTTTGCCTCCATAACTGTGTCACAGATTCACAATGTGAAAGCGATTTGCCACAGACTGCATCTACAACATGGACTGCATCCCATATTTTTGCTCGTTTCTTACATAATTGCTTCCTGACATAATAAATACGACGTGTGAAGTGTTTATTGGTTGTAAAACCGTAAATATTGTCAAAACTTAGTGAATGTTACAAGATTTAGTAGTTGTTTAGTGTGTAATGTTGTTTGTGGCCCAATTTATTATTGACAGTTGAAGTAATTAGGTCGGTATAAATTTCATTCGTTTTAATTTTGGAATTTATTTTCGACTGTATGACCACATTGACTTTATTAAGACTAAAATTCAGAGAGTAAAATATTTTCTCAGAGACAAAGACATTCTACCTCATACCTACTGTCTTAATTTTGAGAAAAAAATTGTACTCGTTTTTACATAGTAAGTGTAAAAGTGTATTTTACCTCAAAAACAGTTAAAAAAGACCCTGAAGTAACATATCCATATATAATTTTTGAATGGACACACATTTTTTTTCGACCTACTCAACGCAATTCCTCACCTAAAGTACCGATTACCTCCCTAAACTATTTTTTTTTCCAAATTCACTCATTACGCGCCACGTTCCCTATCTACACGCTTCCCCTCACCTTTGAATCACTCCACATCAACGGTGATGACGTCTAACACATGTTGAGCCTCTCTGATTGATGCCACACCTAATTATCTTTGAAATTTTACATACATTCCTACAAACTTACCAAGACCACTACCATTCTTTGAAAAACCAACCCTATTTTACCAGCTAAGGGTTGAAATTCAAATGGTATTTTTGTGTGAGGAGTGGTAAAAGTTATCGTGGTATTTCATCGCTTCTTAAGGGATGAAGAGATTTATGATGTCTTCCGTATACGTGGAAATAGGTTGTATCTGGTATTTAGGGGTTTATGTTGACCTTAGACCTGTCTCGTCATAAAACGTTGACATCATTGGGTTTGATAAGTTAAGGCTTGTCACTGTCTTGTGATCTTGGTTAGTTTCTTGGTAAAAGAGTTTAGCTGTTGAAGTACTATCATTCTTATTTCTTCTACCTAATACTTTTGCGTTCCTGTTCGAAGAGAAGTAAAAATAGTTACCAAATCAAAATCAAATAATTTATTTCAAGTAAGGCACTTTTGAATTGGCAAAAGACAAAAAAATTAAATAGGTAACTGGGTGGATTTTAATCAGTAAGAGTCTGACCGCTCCTTCCGCTCCAACAAGGGTGGATGGTCCCATTTGATGATTTTACCAACATAAAAGGAATATCATCACCAATAAAGTAATATTTCTCACTTAGAAAGTTTAGTTTTGTACGTACAACGAAGAAATGATACAAATATGGATGTAGGTCTTCCAGCTACCTTGAATATAATTCACTAGAAATTGTATCACCTAAAATGTTGACTTGAATTCCTGAGAATCCCGCGACATTAAGGCTTTAAGGTGGTGCTAAATTCCGCAAATACTCTTATTACATATTCAATTTGTAGTTTTAGTATTTACAACTTAACATACACTGTAGGCGTTAAATTCCAAATTAGGAAATTTTAATATCTAGTTTTCCTAAACAGAATATAGATACCTTAAGATTTAGATACAACGGTGAATATAAGAACTTTCGTGCCTTGTTCAGGTCTAATCTGAGCAGTTCCAAAAATATCCGCTTGGGCAGCGCCACTGCCTCTGGAGACCTGTCAAACTATCAAACTTCGCAATGAGGACTAATCTGAGCAGTTCCAAAATATCCGCTTGGGCAGCGCCACTGCCTCTGGAGACCTGTCAAACTATCAAACTTCGCAATGAGGACTAATCTGAGCAGTTCCAAAAATATCCGCTTGGGCAGCGCCACTGCCTCTGGAGACCTGTCAAACTATCATACTTCGCAATGAGGACTAATCTGAGCAGTTCCAAAAATATCCGCTTGGGCAGCGCCACTGCCTCTGGAGACCTGTCAAACTATCAAACTTCGCAATGAGGACTAATCTGAGCAGTTCCAAAAATATTCGCTTGGGCAGCGCCACTGCCTCTGGAGACCTGTCAAACTATCAAACAGATTAGTCCTCATTATCAATCTAATGATTGTCTAATTGATGGACTCGTGTGGTGGACTAAAGCTGAATCCGAATTATGGATAGTCTTTGGACTCGTGGATAGAAAAATCTCAGTGTTTAGAGATACTAAATTCCCTAATCCTCTTCAGATAATCGTTTGAAACTTTCGCAATGTTCTTTCAAACGAAGCTTATTTTTTAGATAATATAGGTAGATACATGTTATTCCGACTCAAATAATACCTGGTTCCTATTTTTCCAGGGTCATAGAAAAAAGTTGAAAAGACTAGATTAAAAAGACGTCGATGATTAAAGATCTCGGCTGAAACTGTTAGTAAAATCTGCTAGGGTCGCGAGAATGTTTAATAGAGTGACTTTGACCCTGGAACGTAAAGGGCTACTGAGGGAGCACCGAAGATTTTAGTCAGTACGACTCTGTCAGTCCCTTCCACCCTAGACGGAGACTCGTTTGGTGATTTTACCACCCTGTTAGTGTCAGAAATCTTGAAACCGATTGTCACTTTTCTAGGCTCTTTAATCTGTTTGAAAAATCGACTATTACAAAGAGGTCTATTAAAAGATCCTGTCGGCGGCCTCTAAAGGCCAGGTTCAACCACCACACTCCATTTTTTCCTTCTAATCAATATAACACGCAATAAAATAATACGAAACAATACCACATAAATAGCTTGTTAAATCACGAACGCACGACATTAGGGCACGCGCACACTCTGTCGTGCGGTGATGCCGTGCGTACGTCGCGTGCCTTATGCACGCCGTGACCGGCCTGTGCTTTCGGACGAAGCGAGACTTATCAAAATGTAAATAGTCTTGTGTTTCATTTAAATAAAGAATGTTTTTGATTTTCGGTGGTTGAGGGTTACGGTTGGTTTATATGGAGAGGGATTGTGACGTAGTTCGTAATTTTAATTATTAGGATATTTTAAGTTCAAAAAAAAAATGGTACTTTCTGTTCGTTTATAATTCAAGTATTATGAACTACAATGATGCTGTCTTTGAAAACAAAAACTTAAAATTATGGGAACTAGGTTTGTGATTGATGGAGGAGTCTATTTTGTTTTATTAATTGTAATATAACTTACATTTGTGTAATTTATGTAAAATCTAATCTTTGATCAATTGCAACCAGGAATAAAGGGATGCACTATAAATTAACTCTGAAAAATTGCCTCATGATGAAAAACTTTCTGTCTTTCATCATGAGGCAATTTTTATGAAAGAAATATGACTATGAGGAAACGCCAAAATATTTCAAACAAACATTCAGTATATTTTTTCCTATTGTCCCTGATTCTGTCAACCGTGGTTAGTGGTTACGATAAACAATTAACATAACAAAATAATAACACTTTCTTCATAAAAAATGCATAACGCCACGTTTCCATGTAAGTTGCGCACGCGTCGGTCGCCCACATGTGCCGGCGCACGAGCCTACCAACATCACTCGCATCTTAATCACCTGCTTTGTTAATCACCAGATCACCCGTGATTGACTTGTTTATAGAATTATAATTTTAGAAATAATATTGTGATTTTTTCTGTATTAGATAACATGTTACGAAATGCAATCAAAAAGGGTCTTGCGCATGTTTATTCATTGGTTTTTTCATTGATTTAGTTTAGTATGGTAATTTGGTGTTTGGCTGTGATTGTGATCAGAGATTTTAAGATTGATTATAGAAGGGATATTGGGAGACTTTTCAGAGAAAAACGTGATACTTATGTGGTGCTATAAAGTAATATTAGGTACAGCTAATCAAATCGTTGACACTTTTTAATTTCATATTAGCACCAATTGACTTTTGCCGGTGCCCTAATTTTCTTTCACATTGACATACATTCCTCGTAATCCAGAAATTTAGCAGATTCGTGGTATGTATAAGTATTTTGACAACTGTTTAATGATGACTAAGTTTCGGCAAAATGTAACTCAACCTATCTGCTTTTGGTTCTCAAAGCTTTTTTACCTGAAACCTTTTCATGAAAGATATTCTTTCAGTTTGTACTACGGTAAGTAGGTAGGTATTCCCTGTTAGGAAACATACAGTTAAAATAGTTGATAACACACCTAATGCTTCAAAATCCAACCGATTACGAAACTAACTAGGTACACATTACGATTTTATTTCCATCATTACAGCCGTAAAATAACATAGAAAGATGTATCGATAGTTTGTTAAACAACAATTTTAACGTAACTCTGACGTTTATTACGATCCCCACTAATAATATGTATTTGTATTTATTTCTACTCATATTTATTCATAGTTTTTACTTTGATATATTATGACGTTTCTTAGATATGGAGAAAGGCGTTTTCCGCTTGTCCTTGACTTAAAGAGCTTTGTTATGGTTTTTTTGGCACTTTGAATTTAGTATACATTGGGGGCCTTTGGACTAGTGGGATGACCCAGGATAAGAGTAATTTATTTATTACTATTTGCGTATTGTGTTATTTCTTGTGTGCAATAAATAAATTGTTTATCCATGTATTCTTATCATGATTTGAAAAGTTAGTAGTGCTTTGTGATGCTACGATAATAATTAAGTACGTTCTAAGAGCCAATTGTAGATTTAAAATGTTGATAAAAAATTTCAATAGCCATATAGCGCAAATTATAATAATTTTGTTTTTCAAAAGTGGAAAGTTTTATTCTTATTCTTTTCATTTTATGGAAACTGGATTCATGATCCTGCTAAAAATACTGTGATTTATTGGAATTAAAATGAGAAAAATCCCTTCAAAACCATCATAGTTACAAATATAATACGTCTTGATTTCATTAACCACATAGATATGTCATCATATTTTTTTTATAGGTACTTTTTGCCTCCATAAAGCGTATCTCATCACAGTGTAGCCCCAATCTTAATAATTAAGGCCCAGTAACGAGCCAGTCCATTAGACGTTGTGTTACTGCCCTAATGTTCTTCGCTCGACGTGTGTAATGGCCTTTATGGCGCGTAGACTAGGAACTATATGGGAACCAAAGATATTGTGGACTTTGATTTTCAAAATTATGGTTTTTAAGTTATTTTGTGAAGTCTCCAGTTGATGATGATGATGTAATTTTTTAAAAGTTATGTCTATAAATGTCACGAAGTATTCACAAAAGTGGTATCTGTTTGATGAAGTGATGATTGTACTAATTAAAATAATATAGATAAGTTTTATACTAGCAACGATCGCGGATGATTTGCCGTAATTTTTTGAAGAGTTCCTTAGTTTTCTCCAGGTTCCTATCTTCAGATCCTGATCTAATGAAAATGGGACCACCTCGGAATATTAAATTTTACAAATGAATTTTTATTTTACAAAAAAATCCTAATCCGTCCAAGCGTTTCTGAGAAATCAAACATAGAAATAAAAAAATATATATTAAAATTTATATTTTAAAATTGTTTTAGAATATAAATTCTGTTTTGCCAACACAAATTAATTAATTTTCTTCAACGTAATATGGATACTTACATTGGTCTTACAATATTATTTATTACCATTTTATTTCGGTAATGAACCCAAAATTACTGGCGGAAACAGATGAATATTCTTAACATATTTTGCATCTTGCAACACAGATTAGGCAATGGCCACGCACATTGTGCATTTAACGTCACATTGCCTACAAATTAAAGATAAACACGCCACCGCAAAAGAAACACATGGCTTTTAAACCATCAATCAATCCTTTACAACCACAATTTCCTGGACTATCCCAACTCCCAAACCAAAGGTACACACAATACAAATAATTGCGCCAAAATGTGCGTTTGCGCAGATTTGTTGAGCACGCGTTGTGCGTCAGTTGCACATTTGACATGCACCTTTTTTTTGAAAGAAGAATGTCATGCACCGTTGCACAAAAGTGTTCGAATGTCATTTCTTTGATGACTGTTACTTTGAAGTTTTGGGAATTTAAAATGGCGAATGTGCTTCTTGAATGGATAGTTTGGTAGTGTATTTTGAGAATTCAATTTTGTATTCGGGTTTTCCCAATGATTTTATAAGTGAGCTATAGTATCCAGTTAAAAAAAAAGTTATTATCAAAAGTGTTTGTTAATATTTAAGTTTCTTTGAGCACAAACACAGGCACAGTCTCTCAGCTTAATGTGACAAAAAATATTTTCCTTTCATATATATATGTTACGGTAAGAGTGAATAATTGAAGATTATTAATAATTATCTATTATTATTAATAATTACCGAAACTCGAGGTTAAAGTGATTAATTAATCACATTTTTGTCGGTTGTTATTAATAATTTGACCCTAGTAGTGATAAATGTAATAAGTAAACTTTCTTCACAGGAGCAAGTCGACGGAGCCCCGCTCCGCGGGGCTCCTACTTCTGCGTGGTTAAAAAAAAAAACCACGAAGAGGATGGCGGGGTCTTGCAGACCCCGCCATCCTCTTCTAACCTAAATTGTCCGAGTCGGGGTGCCAGCAAGTCCCGAGGTTAGACCTAGTTCTAACCGGCTAAACCTAGGTGTAACCGACCACATGCGGTTAAACCTACGTGTATCATACTTATCTTCAGTTAGCACTAGGTTTAGCCGTTTAGTTTATTAATTTTATAACTTTTACCAATATGTGTCGTGAATTATTAATAATTACTACTAAAAGTAATAAATTTCGATCGTTTATTCACATTTACCAAAACATGTGGTTATTATTAATAATTTTGTAAAAATATTAATAATTTTCAATTAATCAGATTTACCGTAACATGTCATATAAAATAACCCTGAACATAGGCCTTAACAACGCGGTCCCCGTGAGGCAGCAGATAGATGTCTTGGAATTGTTGGTTTTAGGACATGTCGGTTTCGTTCATTTTTTGTTAATTTTTTCTCAAATAGCGTGTAGACAGCTAGAACTACATTAACTTTGTAAAATTTTACTACATAATACCAAGCAAAAAAAAACTAATACCTTCAAAATAAAGACTCCTACACACCAACGACAAATAATTACCCAGAAACTAATTATTACTTCCGATCACATGTGTCGTTTTGTAGTCGCAATCGGAAACGGCGGCATGTGTCGCTGTCGGCCATCGGCTAGATAAAGGGTTGTATCTTTAACACCTTCGGGTTCCGTCCTATTGTGTGATACAATTTGTTTGAAAAAATAATGCCGCCCGCTGTTAGCCCGTTGGTCTGTGAGCATGGGACGGATTTGGGTGGAATATTTTTTTAAAATAATATTTTCGTTTGAAGGTTAGAAAGAATAATGCGACGAATTATCAGAAAATTCACAATTTGAAAAACTGACTAAGAATTTTAATCTTCGTATAAAATATTTGTTTATTTTGCTTTAAAACAATATAATTTGCACTGTGTCTTTTCCGAAACTAGGATATGGACACATAATTCAAACTACAAGAATTAGGTATATGTTTTCATATTTTTGTTTTTTTTTTTTTCATAATAAATATAATCCAAAAAATATGACTACAAAAATTACATGGATGATAGAGATAGATTGGGAATTCCGGGAAAATATTTTCTAAAAATACGAACACTTTAAAAGTGTTTGTGCAGATTTTTCGTTTTAATATTTCCTCTCTAACTAATGTGCTTTGGTATATTCTTTTCTTGTTATACATAATATATTATATTGTGCATTTTAATAGGTGAAAATCTTTAAATAATTATGTTTTTAAACATTACCCCAACTCCTTCCCTGTCCCTACGACTATCGTAGCGCTACACAAACGCATACGTTATTATTTTACTAGCCGCACGTCACGGCGACGCAAGCGCAGGCACCGGCGCAGGCGCATGGCAATGCACAGCCGCGTGCGCACGTGCCCACGATGTTGCGTATTGATGACGTTGCGTTGGAACACCTTAGTGGTTGCGAGAATTGTGTGGTTGGATGGTTGTTACTTTGTTCGTATGGTAACCGTGAGAGCAGAGGACAAAGTTAGTTGAAGAATTTATTGGCATAATTTTTTCAGTTAAAATTAGTAAAGAAAGTCCGTTTTGAAATTAGGTAATCCGTTATATTTTTATTTTTTGAAAGAGAGATTTAAACTGCCATATAGCAATATCCCAAATGATTCACCTTCGTGTATGAATACTTAGACAATAACGTTGCGGGAACAAACTTTGTGTTTTAGTGATTTCTAGTAATGTTTTCCAAAAACTTTGAGAAGATAACCAACCAAAACACAAAAAAACAAGTGCAAAAAGAATTATGCGCGTACAGAAAGAGTTACGTTAGTTACTTACGCATATAAATAGGCCTTCTTTTTTATAAGCTACTAGCTGACCGGGAAAACTTCGTACCTCCACCTTTTAAACCTTCAAAGACATAACATCAATTGATTTTTATATATAAGAAGATGTAAAGAAGATTGGCCCAAATGTGAACGAATTGCTAAGTAGGTAGTAGTCAAAAAAAACAACAAACGGTTTCAAGAACGTTACAAATATTCCAATGATATTAGAACCCTTCACATAATCCAAATATCAAGGTTATCAAAACCGCCATATGTTTGATAAAAAATAGGTGTGTCAAAATAACATGCCACTGGACATGTCCGTTACGAGTGACAAAAAGAAAAGATTTCCATCAACCTGTTGGATGTGGTTGGGGTTATGCAGAAAGAAACCATGTCGGTTATTAAGTACAAAATCAAAAAGAGAATTATAATTATTTTTATTCATTTACGAATCGTTACATGTAACTGTTTTATTAAACTAAATAAAATAAACTAAAATAATATTAATTAACTAAGCCTTCAAATAAACGATATCAAAACAATGCAAAAATAAATAAATTAAAGCTAAATAATTACCAAATCAAAAGTCATTCAAATTACACTGAGAATCAGCAGTTTTATTGGTACAGACGGAAGGCATAGCACAATAATAAAACATTTTATTTTTTTAACGTTCGTTACATTTATTGGAGAAGCAGAACTTTCAAAACTTTGAACTAAATTTTTAGCAGTAAACACAGCACAAAAATAAATCTAAATTAAAATAATAAAAAATATTTAATTCATACGGGCCTCAATGAGCACTTGTAAAACATCGTATTCGTTTCCATGAAGAGCAAGAAGAACAGTCTACTAAGGTAAACCTTACATCTTGCCACTTTTAAATAAACTTGAGTCAATACTCTTGCCAAGCCGATAAGTTTATTGAAACATTGTACATAGTTTATTGCAATTTCATAAATCCACATTTAGGACTGGACAACATGTCGGAAGTATATTATACCTGTTACCTAAAAGCACTATAATTAGTGGCCTCCTTAAGGTACTGGAGGATACCCAGCTGACCAGATAATACATTAATAAATGTTTTTAATGATACATATTTAATGGATGTCCAGTTGTTAAACGATTCAACAATTTAGATAAAAACCACATAACAAAACAATTGCCAGAGCTAGATAAAATTAATAAAAGAAAATCTATAAGTCAATCACAAGCTGTCAATATATATTGTAATACGTATATTATAAAAGTAACACAAAAATACTCATTTTAACACCCACTTAAACTCAATAAAAAACAAAACTTAATACAGGACAATAAAGCTGAAAATTTTACGGTAGCCTGGCACAATTTCTGGATTGCACCTTTGCGCATAACACAGTCCAGAGTTCCCAAATGCCTGTGGAAAGGGTGAAGCGTAATTTGGTCACTACCCCTTGCGATGCAGCCGTCTTTTACAACATAATGACGAAATAAACAATTTGTCGTAAAAAAGACCGTTGGTAATGGTCAGATAGTTTTATGATTTTATTTTTTAGGGTCCTATACCGAAAGGGTTGAACGGGTCTCTTAGACTTCTGTCAGCCTAGTTAGTAGTAAGTTATTTCTGTTGCCGCTGTAACAGCAAATATGTACTGTAAAGCAGAATTAATAAATGTTTCAGGAGGCTCACGTTGTAAATGTAAATTGTATCTAAACTAGGTGAGACGTATAAAAAATCAAATGTGTTTTTTTATACGTCTCACATAGTAAATATAAATTGAAACGGCAACAGGTAAACTTGAAATATTCGCAGAATATCATGTAATGTATTCACTTTTAAATAAAAAAAATAATTAAAATAAAAATATTTCATGGGCTCCCAGCTCCCATGCAGTTAATGTGTTTTTCTGCCGTTTTTATAAATAATGGTAAGGAACCCTTAGTGCGCGAGTCCGGCTCGCACTTGACCGTTTTTTTAGGTTATGGATGTCTTAAAGGGGTGAAGTTAAGGTGTTATCTAAAGATGTGATACGTTATTTTTTTGTTGTTTGTAGATTGAATTGAAGGGGGACTTTTATGATCGATTTGTTTTATATTATACTTGTAGTTGGTATAAAAAATATTTTATATAAAATTGTGCAGTAGGAATAAAAGTAGAATAATTACACGACCAAAGTGCATGCAATAGCTTTTTCACGAGTTATGAATCATTTTCCTTCTGAACTTATGATAGAAATTTACCGTTCAACGTCTAGAAACCATGTATTTTTTTTTAAAGTCAAAGACCAAAAGCCGGCCCAGTTTTAAACATTTTAAAGACTAAGACTAGAGACATTTTTGAGACTAAGTCAGTGGTATGTAAAATCGATTAAATCAGCTGGTAATTTTAAAGTACTAAAAGCATCTGCAAATCTATGAAAAGCAAGACAGTTGACACAAATCACGCCCCAGGCATACTTCCCCAATAAATATGGCACCCACTGTACAAGATGTACGTATTCTACGAATTATACTGACACAACCCTTTGATGCGAGCACAGCTAGCCAATAAAATATGCGTGCATTTACCTACGCTACGTCCCAAAGCATGCGTTTACCGCTGAGACACGGAATAAGTGAATACAGAAGCTACATAGAATTAGGGAAAACGTGCGTGATTGTTTGTACAGCAACTGCAAGTTCAAGGCTGCTGCCTATTTGGTTTATAGTCTGACGTGAAGTTATAATACTTTTGACGTGTCTATGGATAGCAAACTCATGTTTGACAAGCAAGTTCATATGGAATAGGTACTGGATAGCTCTATTAGTTGACTCAGTGAAGTCTTAAAATGTGCAGGATGGGTGAAAAGTACATAAATTAAAGTTAAGTTTTGTAAGAGGCCTCCACATTGACATTGATTATATTTAAGAGCTCAGTGATACCAGAATCTATTCCGAGCTGAACACATAAAAGAAAAGAGATTCTTGAATTGATTCGATAACTAAAATACAAAAGTTATAATAACCTAAATGCACAAGATAAACTAAGTAAAAACCTAAATTTTAATATAATCGTTTTTGGCTTCTTTCATTTAATTTGAATTAGTAATTAAATGAAATACTTTTAAAATCTCATCTATTTATGCGTGCGTTTTCCACTGATTTACAGAGTTCAGCTTCTGTTATGCTGTCTACTCCGTGTCCATAGCGTTCACCTGGCCAGATTGCGTGCAGGTGCGTCACTGCATGCAATTCACTTATCGTACGCATGCAATTGTAACGCAATAAAGGTGGTATTCCTGTAATGAAACAGACGCAATGCAATAGAAATGGGGACGTAAATATTTACATACGGACAGTTTTGTACGCGTTTTATGGGTATTTGTTCTAGTTTAGTTAGTAGAGATTGTTTTTGAGGAATTATGTTAGTAGGTAAATTGTTGGGGAGCTGTTGTAGTACAAATGACTCTGATTTGTATTTTTTTGTCAAGTTAACTATTGAAAGACGAGTATCTATAGAATGATGTGAATAGAAAACGCTAGCGTGACGACTTGGAAACGTTTATGCAAGTTTGGCTGAAAGCTGAAAGAGTGGGGAGGTTATGGAGGAGACATTTACCCAGCAGTGGGATAATATAGGTTAAATAAATAATAATATAATAGCATAACTATAGAATGGCTGCAATACACATCGTTTTTTTCATTTTAAGGTCTATGTGTTCGGTAGATTCAGGGTTTTTTCAGGGTTTAAATTATGTTGATTTTCATTTCAAGGTTTTCTTTTACTACTACTGCTATAAAATACGACTATCTGCTGAAAAAACTAGTCACTGAAATTCATTTACATTTAGTTTTTAATAGAGGTGTAAATAGCGGAAAAATTTAGACTGATTCTAATTTTACACTCAGATTTTAATTCGTAAAGAGGTACTTGGCAAATTCTTCTCCAGATTATTCCTTTAATTATGCACAAAATAAAAAAAAGCTAGGAATATTTCAAGTCTTTAAACAATTTGCAAAAAAAAAAAAAAATGTACGCACATTAAATACCTACTCATGTAATCTTTTAGAACCGATAGTACCTACTTTGTAACTCGTATTTAATCGAATTAAATCAATGAGCCCGCCCCTAATGCCGTCATCTATGACTAGTAGGTGTCAACCATAAGTACAGCTCACCCTTCGACCATCACAGTTAGGTCACAAATACATAATTACGCAATACATGTAAATAAGTTTATGTCATAAGCTAAAATAGACAACCTATTAATATATTGTCTAGACAAATGCGATGAATATTCAATGGCTTCCTACGTAAATAGTGTTTATCAATCTATCAACGATTGATGATTGTCTATGAATGACTGTTATTTAGACATAAGTTTAATTAGTTTGTCCATATTAACGTGGGATTTTTCGCTTGAAGTAAAATATAGCAATGTGGAAAAAGCTTCTAGATATGCGAAACAATAGTGATAATAAAATTAATCCGTAATAAATGGGTCCAGGGACTACGATATTGGGGGGTATGTTTTCCGATATGTCAGTACTTGGATCCGTAAAAAAAAAAGAATAAAAAATAACTAACGAAATGTGAATCTTCTCGTTTTTTGTCAATCAAGTCAATTTAACATTTTTTATTGATTAACTAGCGGCCAGACCCGGCGTCGCACGGGTGGTGGACCCGGTCTAAAACCCGGTCCCAATGGTTACAAACACAATAAAAAAATAATTATCCGAATCGGTCAAGCCGTTTTCATGTTATGTCGTGACAACGGAAAACGGATTTCATTTTTATATATAGATTAATATTATAAAATAAGTACCCAACCAAAACACTGAAACAATTTATTGGGAAAAAAAATGTAAAGCGATGCTTTTTACAACTTTAGCTACTCGCCACGAGATGGCAGCACATGTCTCCAAACGCTTACAAAATATAGAAGGCTCGTTACACTGTGTAAAGTTTTGTTTAAAAATATTTATCATAAAGTGTTGATTATAATCGAATAGACTGTATAGGCTTAAAACTAAATATTTTAAAAGAAAATAAAATACTTATTTTAGACGGAATAATGCTTTTTGATAACTATGTATAACTTAGTACTTTGTGTTGCATGTAATTTTGTTTGTTTTCTATTAAAATTCAGACCAAAAAAGTAATTTAATCCAACCGAAAACTGTAACAAAAATCCTAATTGTTCTTATTTTAAATGAGACACTGTTCACGCTTGTTTGTGTGGTGTAACATTACTGTAACAGTCGCTACTCCATAGTCTATGAGTTGGCTTTAATTTAAGGCTTGTTTTGTCTTTATTTATTAAAAGTTCCTTTTACTTAATTTTAGGGAAGGTACGTTCGCGGGACTGCCTCATCAGGTAACCGGGAACCTGGTAATCAAGGGGCTATTTAAGGATCATCGTGGATTTTAGTCAGTACAAGTCTGACAGTCCCTCCCGCCCTGCCCGGGGTGGGAAGACACATTTGATGATTTTACCACGTAAAAAATAGCACTAAGTACGATGCTTTTCAACTTTGCGCTTGTATCATTTGGCCTTAAAAAGGGTTTTAGATTTAAAAAAGTACCCACATAGCTGTGCCCAAAAAAACTTAACATTATTTTGTCATACCATAGAGTTTTTAGGCCCAATTAATTTTAACAAACAATGAGTAGTAGGTATTATAAAAAATATTCGGCATATGCTTAGTAAAGTTCAAGGTTTTAGTTATATGTAGAGTATGAAGTGGGTACTAAAGAAATAACATTTTTTTTTTGTAATTGACTAGCATCTATCTTATCGTGCATCTTAATCTGTATTATAATGTATTTAATAAAGCCTTTGAGGATTTATATCCGTATTGATTTTTGGTTAACAATAGGCTTTTAATGATGTTTAATTAATTGATCACTGTTTTGTTTAGATAATTAATTTGAAGATCAAATTCTTTAATAATAGGCCACACACACATCTTCGTTTACCATCAGATATCATCGAGATAGTGGTCAAGCGCAATCAAAACTTTATATAAAAAATAAAAAAGTTATTTGTTCAATGTTTAAAACTAAATTTTATACACTTCTCAACACGTACAATTGTTGAACAATTTATGGGATTATGCCAGTAGTTAGTTTAACCATTGATCAACAACTGGATGATTAAACACACAAATCATATACGTTTTATTCCCAAGTTTTAAGATAAGGTAAAAATAAGGTATATAGGTAATTGTTTTCTAATCAAAGCGGTCATTATGTGAACCCGACGATCGCGGATACGCACGATCGACTGACGACAACATCATCATCATCAGCCGGAAGAAGTCCACTGCTGAACATAGGCCTCCTCCTTAGACCGCCACGCCGAACGACAATTCGCCACTTGCATCCATCGGTTGCCCGCGACTCTCACGATGTCGTCGGTCCACCTAGTGGGAGACCTACCTACCCTGCGTCTTCCGGTCCGTGGTCGCCACTCGAGAACCTTTCTTCCCCATCGGTTGTCAGTTCTACGAGCGATGTGGCCTGCCCATCGCCACTTCATCATGCAAATTTTACGAGCTATGTACAACTCTGGTTCTTCGCCGAATATCCGACGACGACAACATTTTATTTAAAACATTCAATTTCTTCCTATATTGCGCATAAGCATTACCAAAAAATCATATCACGTCTACCCAAACTTTCTTTCTTTAAATCAACAGATAACGTTTACTATTAAAAAAAAAACCTTATCAGTTACAAGTACAAGTTGTTCATAATTAAACACAGCTACCAAGGAAGTGATAACAGGCCGGATGTCGCCACGCCCCCTAGCGGCAGACGAAACAAACTTGGGGTACCAAGGAGTTTTAGTATTTTTTTTTTGTTGAGAAAGGAGATTGGTGCCCGATATGAATGAAACCTTTAATTAGAGATTGTGTTATTTTTTTATGACAGTTAATTGAGTTTTTAAAAGATGGATGTTGGAAGGACATGATTGTTGTTTAGACGTGCAATTTTCTGTTGATTTTAAATCTTTGATTTTAGAACAAAAGGATAGTTTTCACATTTTAAAGATGTGTGCCATTTGGCAATTTAACGAATACGTGAGGATGTATGGATGTTTATGACTCTTTCACGCAAAATCTAACCTGGAAGCACAAAGAATTATTTCTATCTTGGTATTAAGACACTCCCGTGGGATAACTTTCAACAAAGAAGCCGTTGGCTATTCCTAGTATATAATGCATAGCTGAAAGTATTTCTAAACTAAATCATCTCATTGAAGAGAAATTACCAAGGCATCGTCATCATCAGCCTATAATATTCCCAATGCTAGGACACAGGCCCTCTCTCTGTAAGACAGCGAGCCATAAGCCACCATGTGGGTCCAGGGCTGGTTGGTAGATGTCACATGTCTTCGATTTTTATTGGTTCTAGGACATGTCGGTTTCCTCACAATGTTTCAAATTGAGACCAGGGGCGATGACAACTCGTAAGTCGGGGCCGATATTACTCTTCTGCCACCACTGGTCGGCAGGCATTAACCAATAAATAAATTTTAAACCAGAATAGAAATTGAAAAGGCTAAGGTTTCCAAGGTTAGGTTCAACTGTAATAACTATTGAATAAATAATTGACACGTGCAAGGAAACTAGGACTGTGTCATTTAAAATGCATCGATTCTGTCCTAAGTTTAAAACTTTAAACTTAGATCTAGGTCAAGTTAATCAGTCGAAAAGGGCATCCTGTACGATTTTATGACTGACTGACAGACACCATATAGCTTTTATAGGTATATGAAAATTTAAAATATAAACATGAAATGAAGTAGGTATGAATAATTAATCCTTATCACAATATTGGAAGGTTATTGTTTGATTGGTATTAACAAATTGGGGTATATAGGTTGACCTACCGGTGTCCGTATAATTTGTACTTAGAAAAATATCTTCATCTTCCTGCCCTTTTTGTTTGCGTGGTAAAATCATCAAATGAGTCCTCCCACCCCGGGAAGGGTGGGAGGGACTGTCAGACTTGTACTGATTAAAATCCACGGTGTCCGGTGTGGAAATAAGTCCCTCGACCCCGGCAGGCTTTGATCTTCCTGCCCTTATCCCATTTTACTTGGGGTCGGCACAACACTTTTTTTTCTTCCATTCTCCCCTATCAGACGTCACAATATCATTTAATCCTGTTTTCCTCAGACAGTCCATTCATCTTTTCTTTGGCCTTCCTCTTCCTCTCCATCCATCAATATCATACTCATCACTCTATTAGTCACATGAGTCTCATCCCTACTCGTTCTTAGAAAAATATGTAGTATCAAATTAACAAACATGCTAGAATAATAATATTCCACAACTATCACACAACGCCATCTAGTCCCAAGCTCAGCAGAGCTTGTGTTATGGGTACTAGACAACTGATAGACATACTTATATATTTCTAAATACATACATTTATAGATAAATTACACCCAGTTACGGAACAAATGATCATGCTCATCACACAAACATTTGTCCTGGGTAGGTATCGAACCCACGACCCGGGCATAGCAGTCAGGGTCACTAACCATTAGACCAACAGGCCAATCAAGAATGAGTACTAAAGAGAGACAAATAATGATAGATCTAACAATCATAAACATTTGCCTTTCAAAACAAAAGTTTAAGCAGTTATATTAATAACTCATCAGCAGCTTATTAGCACCACTTGGTCTAGTGCTCTAAATGTCACATCTGCGTCTGCGCAAGTCCCCAGTAAGAGCACAGATAGACGGGCCCACCCACTGCGCGAAATGTAGTGACAAAGTAACGCCGATACTATAAAATGTGCAGTTCATAATAGACTAAAGAAAATTAAAGATCTAATAAAATTCAAGAATATGAATATTGATGTCAAAGTCTGTTATTCCTAAATTCTTTTGTTTTTGTTTATTCGCTATTTTTTTAACCGACTTCTAAAACAGGAGGAGGTTCTCAATTCGGATGTTAGTATTTTTTTCTGTGTTTGCGCATAACTCCGTCGCTTGACAACCGTTTGAAAAAAACTTTTTTTTTTGTTGGTAACGGGAAACTTCCTAAATGAGTCCATGAAGATTTTATTGAAAGCCCGAAAGGCCCACTCCCTCTCACAAGAGAGGAGGCCTGTGTCCCAGCAGTGGGAACGTTATAGGCTGATGATGATGATGGACAAGCGGTTTTTGAAAAGTCTAAAATTTTATCTAGATCTACATCTACATTGGAGTAGTTGCGTTTTTTTGTTCGCGCATAACTCCGTCATTTACGAACCGATTTGGAAAATTCTTTTTTTAATGTAACGATTTAAAGAAGCCTGGTCACTTTTGTACAAAGAAAACAAAAATCACTAGTTGATTTTCCAAAAATAGTCTAATTCTAGCGTGTAATGTTATCGTTTCATCGAATAATGAAGATATTTAAATTGGACTGGCGAACACTCCAAGTGAAATTAGCTATTCAAGGACACACTTGTTCAATTTACCCTAACCAAGTATAAAAAGAACTAAAAAATAAGCTATTTTAAATCGTAGGCCTTTGACAAAAAACACAGAATCCAACATAAGTGGTGTTTAATCTATAAATAAAGGCATAATAACGTAAACTGGCGCGTTTCGCAAAGGTCAGCCATTTTGATTGATCGCGGGGAGATGAAGAGATTCATGATGCGCTTACGCACAATTTCTGCACTTGTAATGGTTAATTCACTTGGATAATGACATAAGTTTCAAAGTAAGTTATTAAGTTTTATTTTCTCTTTATCTGTCTTTTGAAAATGAGATTCTGATTCTTACTTCGTCTGCGTGGTCTTTTGGTGTTTATATTAGCTGAATTGTATTTCTAATATTTTTTATAATATTCATTCTTGGTTATCGTTAACGTCTGTTGCGTTTATTTGACTAACTTTTTGCTCTACTTCCACCGTGCAATGCTAGGAGTTCTAGTTTCTTGTTGGTGAACTCTATCAGAGGTCTCATCTTTACCTTCGGGCTTACGAGTCTCCTATTATCCATACTAATATTACCAAGCTGAAGGGTTCGAATTGAAAAAATATTTTTAAACATATATTTATTTAGGAAGACTATAAGCTATAAAACATCACGCTACGGCGAATAGAAGCCTTGATGTTAGTTAGCCCGAAAAAATTCCAATACCTATAATTATAAATTATTTGTATAATAATACAGGTATCGGAATTTTTTGTTAGCTCAGACTCAAAGGTGCCTGGAGGTTAACTCAAAACTAGAAGTACCTAGTAGAAGTACTTCAAGTCCCCAAGCGATCGGTCAGCAACCTGTCACAGTTAAGCCCAAAATAATCTTCACCATGTGATACTATACATTTCTTCGTACATTTATAATAATATCTCCGAAATTCCCAAATAAATAATAATTGTCAAAACACGTATAAGTAGCATGTCGGCAAATAGTTGTGTTTGTATAACGATATGTTTATCGACAGATAGATAGATAGTTTACATGAATATCGGGACAGCGACAACCTGCGTGGATTTGGTTATCGTTAACGCCGTACTTTATTTTTACACGTGGGTAATATTTTGCAATATTTTTTGGCTGGAATAGTTTAACTATAAAATATTCCATGACAGAGCCCTTATCACGAGTTTTCACAGCGTCTTTCCAGTATTTACAGCGTTTCTTGTTTGGAAAAATGGAACAGGACCCCTGATGTACGAAGAAGGAACAAATTTTTTCCTTGAAATTAATGTCAAAGTTCCAGTTTACTTACTTCACAATAACTGAACTGGTTTCTTGCCCATTCTTCTTCATAAAACCTACCTTAGCGAATGGGTGTAGAATCACTCCCATCCCATCCGCTTTCCTTGATTTTAATTATTCGACGTTTAAAAGTGCCTCTTTCATGACCTAATTGAAATAAATGATTTGACTTTGACTTTGATTTTAGTCAGTACGAGTCTGACAGTCCCTCCCGATCTGTCCTGACTGCGGACTCATTTGATGATTTAACCAGATAAAAAAAACCCTTGCGCCATACCCTCTGTTCATCATTATCTTTGTTCTTTCTCTACTTTTTACTTAGCCAAATACTGTCAAAAAGTCTCTTACTAATCTGATTAGAGTTGGAACCGACGACCTTGCCATCACCTGCCAGCTTCCCTATTATTGTGACATAATAAAACCGTGTCTAAACTAATTCTACTTTAACACTTTCACTACGACCTCAAGGCCCTGGGAATCTAATAAGGAGGACAATTATAATTATGCACGAAGAAAAGAGGATAAGAGCTGAGTAAAAGGCAATTGTATGATGTGTTTATAGCAATTAATTACACACTAATATGGAAATGTTGGAAATTATGTGTCCGTGATGGTAATTTAATTAAGGAAGACAGATAAGCGTTTTGGTATATAACTGTAACTTGAATTGATTACTGGTCTTTTGGTATTTTGTCAAAAGAGTCAACGTGTTTTCTGAGATATCGTCATGCCGATCGGTGGCAACGTTGTCAAGTCCACAATTAATTGTGATCATCAAATCAGGCGACCCACCACCGTTTCTGATAAGTGTTAGGGCAGACGACTGAAACGACTCATCATGATCAGCCTACTAATGTTCCCACTGCTGGGACACAGGCCTCTTCTTTGTTAGTCAAACGACTGCTTGCTATTAAATAACGTCTTAGAATTGTGTTCGCAAACACATACATACCTACTTAACAATTTCGAACATCGACCTGCTGCCATTTGTCATCAACTTTCCGCAGGAGTCCATCATGCAGTCATGTCATATTCTTATTTCAATTTATTTAGTGTCAGTGCTAATTGTCTCATCTTCTGCACCTCCTATAGAAGACATTTTTTGGGTAATCACCTCCTTTTCATCCCTTTTCAAGCTGTATATATCTATGTCAGTTTTAACGCTAATTTTCTTCATTAAACCAAACTTAACGTACAAGTTGCTCAGGAACTCCAACTAGTTACAACAAATGAATATAATAGAGCTGTTTCCTAACAGAATTTTCTAAATTCCAGCCAACATTAACAGCAAACCAACATTCTTGTACCAGCAATAATCTTTCAAAGTCCTCGCGTGCTACCCGTCACAGCACCAACGTAATTATAACAAGCGTTGTGTGAAACGCGATGTTCCCAGCAGATGTCGCGATAATCGCCACGCCAAGCCTCGCGTGCGCTCGCGCATTGCGGTATGATCTACACGTAGCGGGACAATTAGTCTGTATGGATGGATTTTGTGGTTTAGTGATTTTTTGGTTTTGTAATTGTATGCTGTTATAATTGCTTACTATAAAGTGACTACTGAAACAGAACCTGAAGCCTTTTATAAACGAGAAAACTATGCTGAAAACAATTAAGTACGGTGTTAAGTTAGTGTGTTTAGTTGGTGCAATTCTATAGCTTACTGGTTACAATATAGAACTCAATTTTCTCTCGTTCATTCTTGAATCACCACGCAGTTTTCTGAAGGAAAGTGAGGCTGGTAATCATCGACAAGTATGCTTGTCAAGTTGTAGATGTAGAGGTCAAAATAGACAGTAGCTCAGTGTAAAATAAACTAGTATTCAAATGTGTCTAGTTTGACCGGAAGCCGACCATAGATAACAATTTGAACAGATGATGATGTTGCATGTTGCTTGCCGAAATCAATGGATAATTAATGGATTTTAATGATAATGATGATTTGATCTTTGATCTGATTACGACCAGGCTGATTTCAGTTTTAGCTCTGCTGTATTTGTCGTTCGTGTGCTCGCATGAGGCTTCTATAACCAATATGTTTTATGAAGATGGACAATGCATGCTATGGACTTAAATTAACAACTTTGCTAAGACGTGCATACAGCTTTCTTAAGACAAAAATGATGTTTGACATTGTTGAGCTGAAGTTCACAAATATGATGAGAATCTGTCAAAATTTTATATCAAGAATTGACAAGATCAGCTTGCAAATACCAATTAAGGAACTCACCGTACCGATTAATGAATTTTTCCGGTCGTACCGGAACTAATGTTGCCAATATAAAAACCCTCGGATTTCGCATGTCCATCTATCAATTCAGGATAATCTGGCAACACTGGTCGCAGTCTGTTAAGTAATAAACGAACCTTGAATATGCAATGTGCATATTTATTTAATTAGGCTCTTCCTTTTTGTATGCAAAATTGCTTTTATAGCCGTTATCGGGTATCTTTACATATCAAATTAAGCTGTTGACGTGTGTGTAATCTTGAATGCTGATTGGTGGATTTCCAAGAGGTATTTTTGATAGCTTGTTTCCATGTTGATTTGGTGGAATGGTAGTTGGTTTTGCTTATTAAAACCCTGCATTCAAATAGCATAAATTCACACGTTGTTTTCATGTTGTATTCCGAAAAGGTTTTGAAGAAAATTCCCTTATTAAAAAAGAATAATCACGTCAGGCTACTTTGCGGCGATGAGTCAAGCTATGGAGCTTGGCATTTACCAATTTTCTCTCGGCGTTAATCTAGCCCCATAGCGACGATGAGGTCTACGATGGAGTGAGCTTACCCAGATAGAATTGGATCTCTTGCACGACCACGCATACACAGTAAAGGCTGTTTGTTGCCGGAATCCGACAGGATGGTGGTCGCAAGCCAGGCGGTCCTGTTGAGGCCTACCCTCCCACTGGCGATGCCACTAAGCCGTCACATGATTCGATAGTGCGTTTAAGACATTGTTTTTTCAATTGATATAAAACAACGTATTGTTTACTCAGCAGTTCATAGAATTTAAAGCAGACCACATTTACTAGTTTTTTTTTATCCTGGTAAAGTCATCAAATGAATCCTCTTACCTAGGGTGGAGCGAGAGGGACTGTCAGACTTGTACTGACTAAAATCCACAGTGATCCTTCAATAGCATTTACGTTCCAGTATCACGATTACCTGATGAGACAGTACCGCGACCTCGGCAGGCTTTGATCCTCTAATGCAGGGTTTCTTAAAGTGGGGTCCACGGACCCCTTAGGGGTCCGTAGTATGAGTGTCAGGGGTCCACAGCAGCTCATCATCATCAGCCCATTTACGTCCCCACTACTGGGGCACGGGCCTCCCTCAATACGTGAGGGGTAATTGCCATACTCACCACGCTTGGCAGACGGGTGAGTGAGGGTTTTGGTATAATTTACAGAGTTTTTCCTAAAATATTCTTTGAATAGGGGTCCGTAGAGGTTTTTGAATTCAGTTAGTGGTCCGTGACTGCATAAAGTTTAAGAAACCCTGCTCTAATGGGACCCCGTCAGGAAATTTCTAGGTAAGTTTTGGATATTTTGAACGCTTGTTGCCCCCCTAAAGGTCTTTAAGATAGTTCATGTTTTTTTCTGGTAGCAGTCGGAAAAAGGCAGTGACAAAACTCACCAATTAATAGTCATTTCTGTTCTTTATGATATTATTATGCACTTCCTCTGCATTGAGATAATTATCTGAATAATTATGGACAAGACGCCGATTTTTCATTGATGATCCATTAAACCAGTTTAAACATAGCCCGGGGTTTAATAAGATTACCTAGATGTAATAAAAGTTGATGAATTCCTTTATTTTGTATGTATGAAACTTTGTTTATATGACAAACATTGACATTTAATTTAATATTATAATTACTGCTTGTAATTATAATATTAAATTAAATGTCATATTATTTTGCCTCTAGGCTTTACTTGACAGATTTGCACTAATTGTGTGTCGTGGTAAGGAATAATTAATAAGAATTTTAATTTAAGTCAGTCTGATCAAATCTTTTTGTTTTAAAACAAAGATCACAGACGTTTATAATTATTAATTTATTTTTTAGAATGATTTATAGAGTTTTCGAAAAGTACTGTGACAAAAATATACAACGTGTAACGTTAAAAGCGCAAAACCTCTTGTGGGGTAACTCAGCCCATGTTACTGAACAATGTTTGTTCTAAATCTTTTGGAAATTCTCAAAAAAAAATAAGATTTTTCATACTGATGGGCTCGATCAATTTCTCGTTTTGTATGAAAGACCATTTTTTTTAGTTTTTAATTTCCAAAAGTTTTATAACAAACATTGTTCAGTAACATGTGCTGAGTTACTTCACGAGAGGTTTTGCGCTTTTAACATTACACGTTGTATAATATTTGTGACATAAAAAGTGCATATGTATTGGATTGACGTAGGTATTGTATGTTATTTTAAAATCTTGTATCCATCGTCAAATTAAAAAATACGTACTTAAAGCCTCACTAAATAATAAAGGTTCATTTATTTTTTAATAATATTTAGTAATTAATTAGTGAGGGAAATACATGAAACCACAATTAGTTATCATAATACTTTAGCAGTTTTCATCACATCGCAATATGTTACATAAACACCTTCAAAGTTCAAAGATACGCTACTTAGGATTATTTGAAGGTAATAAAGATAGGGATCACAATGTTTGATCGTACTAGCACTATCAAAGACGTCACTTCCTATGTCCATGTGTGTAAAATAAATAAATATATAACATTTGCTGTGCAATATAATTGGGCCAACAACACAAAACTTTATGTCAAAGATTGGCGCCACAAACAATCGCCTCTAGATTCCGCATTCAAGGCAACCTATGCACGCCACACGTTCGTTTGTGATCCCCTCAGTATCGACCAGACCCTTCGTGACGCTAACAGTTTCTAGATATCCACACTAAACTTTAACTTCAATCGAATATAATTTCTTATTTGATAGAAGACATTCTATGTAAATGAGGAGATCCGTAGACGAACTAAAGTCACCGATATAGCCCATCGGATTAGCAAGTTGAAGTGGCAATGGGCAGGCCATATTGCTCGCAGAGCAGATGGCCGATGGGGTCGAAAAGTGCTAGAGTGGAGACCACGGACTAGCAAGCGCAGCGTAGGACGTCCACCAACAAGTTGGACAGACGACCTTATGAAGGTCGCCGGAAGACGCTGGATGCAGGTCGCTTCCAACCGGTACATGTGGAGATCAAAAGGGGAGGCCTATGTTCAGCAGTGGACGTCCTATGGCTGAGATGATGATGATGATGATGATGTTCTATGTAAAATGTAAAAGAGGAAATTAAGTAATCGCAAATGAACTGACGTGCACGCGCTTACGTTGCTCTATTTGCAGAGTCTAGAGGAGGGTATCTGTTATTGGCACCCAACTTTATCGAATGTTAGATAGGTAGGTTATTTGAAGTCATAAATTATAAACTTAAATGTATCCATGTTTTTCAGTAGTTAAAAAAAAATGTGACTTACAAGTACTCAGTTGTAAATATAAGTCTGCCTGTCGGTTTGTGGGACTCATAACAGAATACGACTAAGAGAAGCTTAGCTACTAATCTCTTTTCTAAGATAGATTTTCTTATTGAAAATGCGTGTACGTACTTTGTGTATAAATATTATAGCTGGGAAACTAATAATATAAAAGTGATAAGTCTAGTGGTCGTAAGCGCGACTAAGGTCAGTGTTCGATTATCAATCAGGTCGGGCAAAGTGCTACTCTTAGTAAATTCTGGATTAGGGTCCGTTTGACGGCAGTAGGCCCACCATTTAAAAATGTCTTCCTAATCCTTCAGGAATGACAGACGAGAAGTTATGTCGTTAAATATATTAGCGAAAAATGCATGTTACCATCTGCCTATATCATCCCACTGCTGGGCAAAGGCCTCTTCCCATGACTTCCAACTATTTCGATCTAAGGCTAGTGTGAGCCACTGGTTGTTAGTTTTGTCCAGCTCATCCCGCCATCTTCTGCGAGGTCTGTCGCGACGCCTTCTGGCTGTGTCAGGGCTCCGCAGAGGTAATTTGAGCCTAAATAATAACTTTATTCATAATTTTTCCTCAGTTATTTTTTTATGTTTGTGAGAATCGAGAAATCCTATGTATACTTTAATACCGCTTTATCAACCTGTGAAACACATTGAGATGTCACCCATATTTGGTCAGGTGCGTATGTTGCGCCCGCGCTTCCGGCATGCGCTGGGCTGTTCGATCAAACAATAGACGATCACTGATTAATTGGTTTCTTTGATAATATTCCTATTGTTATTATTTTGTGGAGGTGAGAATTCAATTTACAAATTAATGTTTTTGTTTTTTAAGTTATTTAGTTCAAGGTTTACAACATAAGTAGGTAGATGTTCTTGCTAACGTCACTACAGCACTATTTTCCCAGAATTATTTAAAGGCGTAAATATGAACAACTTTAATTAAAACACCTATTCCAAAATAGATTACCAATAGGTGTCTGGTGTAACCTACATTTTATCGATTTACATGATGGGATTAAAAGTATGAAAAACTTGTATTTTTGGGGTTTTGGATGGATTCTTGTAAAATATCGTCAAAATCGCGGGTAACCAATGGATGAGGGAAGCACAGAACCAAGAAGTATGGCTGAAAAAGGTGACGCCTAAATCCAGCAGAGGTATTGGACTTATGAAGAATGAGTCAATTTCAGAAATATTTATTGACAGAACCAGGGTTTGGGCGAATGAGTTTTTCAAACTGCTGATCATTTTACGCATTGGGTATGCCCAATTCGATTTCGACTAAGAAGGTTATTTCAAACTGTTATAATAATGATGTTTCTGATAGAGGTTTTATAAAACGCCAAAGATACACAAATGGTGTAGATACCGGTGTGTCCTTGAGTATAAATTCGATGCCACGTGTCATTCACCAGCCCGCACTCGGCCCGCATTGTGGGTAACGAATATTTCACTTAAAAGGCAAGTCTTAGAAGTTGGATAATTATAGGCTGATTATGTTAAACATTTAAGAACTACAAGGTAATATCCTAGTGATAATGCGATAACAACGGCGATAGGAGCAATGGTGGCCCAGTGGTATAGGCTCCAACTTACCGAGTCGTGAATTCAAAACAGTCAGGCACCACTGTTCTAATGAAAAATGAAACTAGCATGTTCTAGAAATAAAAATTTGAAGACATAATATATTATGACATCTACCAACCCGCCTCATGAGCGACTCTGGGCCCTCATGACGGATTATTAGTTATGACCCACTAAATCTCACAGAGATGAGGCAGAGCATGCCTGTTGCCCGGACAAACTGTGAGACATTATAGCTCAAAACTGGTGCACTGTGAGGTTGAGTCAGGGAGATGATGGAACGAACTTGATAATTTCCGTTCGAACTGGAAAGAGGTATTTTCAAAGTGGAAGGAGTGGAGGGAGGGATTTGCCCGTGAGTGGCATAGAGAAAGCTAATAAAAAATGTGTGCCTTGCTGTGTTCAAACCCTTGCAACTGAAAAGTCAGGGACGATACAACTGGGCCACGACTGCTCCCAAAGTGCCTTAATAAGTAGTTACTTCGCAGTGGTAGACGCCCAAGGCGAGGGACGTCGCAAGACGATATCCGACCACCTTTAAGGTGTCTACACACCGAAGCCGCCAGCCCGCCGGCACGACCGGGCGGGCAAGACCGGCGGCCTGATTGGACAATGCAAAATCGTCAAAATCAGGCCGCCGGCCGTCACAATTAGGCCGCCGGCTTTGCCCGCCGGGTCGTGCCGGCGGGCTGGTGTGTAGACACCTTAGGAGCGGGCATAGAGCCAGCGAATAATCGGCGATTCGATGTCCGATCATGGAACATGCCCGGGTCGACTCAAAGAGTGTCAGCAATATGAGGGGCCCCTTAGAGGACCAAAGCCTGCCGGGGTTGCGGGACTAACGAATTACCATGATTCCGGAATGTAAAGGGTTATTGAAAGACTGCCCTACCCTGGGGGAGGACTCATTTGATGATTTTACCCTATAATTAGGTATGTATATGTGGAGTAGATAAGCAATTACTTCACAAAAGTCACCACCTAGCAGTATTACAGTGCCCCGGAAGAGAAAAACTGGACATTTACATTACATACACGGAATGCGGCGCAGGCGCAGCTGAGCGACAAGCTAAATGTTAACGATGTCTCATATTCATGTCAATTTATTGAAACAAAACTGGTTTCAGGATTACGCGTTTAAACTTCACTTGTTTTATTTATTATGTTTATTTATGTTTTGAGTACAGTTTCCCACGGATTTGTGGTTGTAAATGTAATTGGTATGAATAGCCTGGATTCGTTTCCGGTTTGAGGAAGTAGTAATCAGTCTGTACTGTTCCCATTGCTGGGAGTAGCATGGGTTGATAGATGTCCAATAATGTCATTTCCATTTTATTTCTAGGACATGCATCCTCACGATGTTTAGGGATGTTGAAACCCAGCATATCACACTATGGAAGACTTAATAGGAGCAGGGAAATCCTTTATTTCAAAGGAGTAGATAGATTGGAATCTGGATGGAGGACATCGGTGGACTGTACTACATATATAAGGATCAAAGGAAATTAATCCAAGAAGACCTCTTGCTTCAAGAAGAAAAGGAACGGATACTATGTCTATGAATACATTCACAAAATAGGTCAATCGTTAATCTTCAAAAATCAGTCCCAGATAAAGTGTTAGACCGAGATAAAAACTCTTTAAGGACACAAAAGATCATCTCCTATGGCCTCTGAGAAAATTAAAGCAGAATAACTAGAAGATACTCAATTAAAAATAAAAACATTCATAATTATTTTCATAACTACCAGATCCCCAGATTCCCAGTCCAAAGTTCCCATGTTACCTCATAATTAAGTTAACAGGTTACCACAACTTCAAAAGGTGTCTAGTCTCCGTAGTACCCACCCATGTCTAGTGTAACCCCCCCTCCCCCCCTAACGGACCTATTTATAGGCACTATGTATTCATAAGCCGAGTTGACACGAATGGCATCCGAGTCGATTCGTAACATCGACTAGATCTAGACGAAATTACCCTGTTTGTGTTTTTAACTTTTTATACACCCTGTACTTACACGCGGGCTATTATAAGTCACCCTGTAGGTTAGAAGGAATGGTGTTGCCAGGTTATGAATAGAGTTAGAATTTTCTTTTTTTATTTAATGTGTCATAAAGAAGTTTGGAAGGAGATATGATTATTAGATTTAAAAAAAAATGACTAAGGAGGTAGTTCATAATTTAAAAATGATAGAAAAACCTCTTTCTTGTTTAAGTTACTTTTCTATAAAAATAACAAAGTAAGAGACTAAAGACATTTTAGATTAATACCACCATTATCTTTACGAATATTTTTTAACTTTTTTTAAATAAAATTCACCGTCTTAAATTACTTTACCAGTGTAATAAATGTAGCAGATAATAATTCAATATAAAAACTCCATATTAGGCGTGGCAACACAACTTTGTAAAGTCATTTGGATGCGGCCTGCGTCTGCGCATCGCACGATTCCCATATTAACGACGAACTAAAATACTCGTGTACAAAGTAAATTAAAATATGCAACAATGAAAAAACTGTATCGAATGGTTGAATGGTTGTGGTCAAGTGTGTGTTGTATTACCACATGAATATTTGAGCTTTTGACGTAGTAGCCGAGCGATCGGCTGCTGCGCTGTGTGTTACGGGTTCGATTCTCACACGGATCAAATATTAATATTTGCATTAATAAATTCATCCCCGTTGCTCGGCTCCTATTGGTCTTAGTGTGATGTCATATACTCTATACTGCTATATACTCTATGCTTTCCTCTATTAGTGGTCTAACACAAAAGGTTTTTTTCAAATCGAACCAGTAGTTCCCTGACTGAGATTAGCACGAAGTCTTCTGCTTTAAAATATTGAGTTATTCCACTCTGATCCCCAAACCGATCCCCTGTCAAATATTTTTACTTTCTAGGGGATCAGTTTTTGGGGATCAGTACCCCTAGCACGAGTTTTCACTATTTTACTTTACAGAGTTTTTCCAGTATTTACAGCGTTTCTTGTACGAAAATATGGAACAGCGCCTCTGGTGTGCGAAGAAGGAACCAATTTTTTCCTTGAAAATTGTCAATTTGAAGTCGTCAAAGTTCCAGTTTACTTTACGTCTCAAATACTAAAAACTCGTGCTGACGGTACAGGACCCTTAGCACGAGTTTTCTGTAAAAATTAGTTCCTTCTTCGCACACCAGAGGCGCTGTTCCATTTTTTCCTTGAAAATTGTCAATTTGAAAGTGTCAAAGTTGCAGTTTACTTTACGTCTCAAATACTGAAAACTCGTGTTGACGGTACAGAGTGGAATAACTCAAAATATTAGTACCTATAGATAAAACCGACAGATTTTTAATATAGTTTCTCACAGTATAGCCTACAGGCTTACAGGCCTATGGCCTACAAGTAGTTGTTCCAGATTTGCTGTTTATGTAAATTTAAATGTTTGTAAACGCACCCACGACACAGGAGAAATTACTAGTGTGGGGACAGCAAACTTCCTCCTTCCTGTGTTTCTAATTTTTTTTATAAACACGGGAAGGAGGAATTTTTCTAAGGATCTATATCTAACTCTAAAATACTAAGCATTGAATACAATAATCAAAGAGAAAAGAAATATAATTTTTGTAAACGCACCCACGCCACAGGCGAATTTACTATCTAGTGTAGGGACTGGGGACTGCTAATTTCCTCCTTTATGATTTTTTTTAGAAACACAGGAAGGAGTAAGTTTTCTAAGGATCCATATCTAACTCTAAATATTTTAACATAACACTAATTACAATAATCAATAAAAGTAAAATAGGAAACATTCGTAACTGTCTACAAGAACACAAAACATCTCTTTAAAAACAATTACTCCTTACATTCAGTATTCGTAACACAATTAATCAATCGTTGTTTAACACAATAAAGCGGCTGCATCGCTTTCTTAATATGTATCGTCTACTCGACGTAATAATTAGGCTAGTTGTGCAGCGTAAAGCGCATTCGTCAAGTGTTGAGATGCGTGGAAAGAAGTTTATAGTGGTGGGACGTGTCGACAGAAATTTTATCGATGTTTTTTTTGTGTGTTTTTTTTTTCTAATTAATAGGAAGAAATATAGAACGCACATAGAAACAAAAAAATAAAACAGATTTTATAAAACTAGGAAGTAACTTTTTTGTGTATGTATTGTAATTCCACTCAACGTAAATTAAGTCAAAATCTGAGTATTTTTCTGTTAAGTTGACTTAATTTTTCACATTATTTATGTTTATCTCGAGTGCAAAGACAATGACAAAAAATAGGACCTTTATTTTTCTGAGAACGAAATGCAAATTGCTTGTCTTATTTATTAGCCGTCCTTTAGAATCGTCTAGAATTGTGTGATATCTATGCAAATCACAGATTTAAATCAGTAACTTTTTTGTCGATTCACATTTTATAGTAGCATCACGTAAAATAATACTCTGCTTACATACATAAGTACTTCCCTTGTTTTCGCAGTTTTTTGTATTAACGTATTTTATTTAGTTACATATTTATGTGGGTACTTACTTTATATTGCTTTTATCCTTATTCATGCTATTATTATGATAAAGCCATTTCTTTGTGGGTGTCGTAGAATGAATTACTATTTGGAAAATATTGCCTGTATTCACTACAGTAAGTAAAAGAGTGAAGTAAGTCAGCAGACAGATACTTAAGTTTAAAAGTTGTGCACATTTTAATTGTTTGCTACGTCCATCCAAAGAAACTGGTCACATTTTTTATAACACAACATTGGAAAATCGATAAATAAATGATGTCTGCATTAAACTCTCTATTTTATTCCTAATTTTCTTAAAAAATATTTCACGATTTGCCCCTTCAAAAATAATAAAGTTTTTTTTAATTATTTTATGATAGGTCCGTGTTTGTCCATTATCTCGCCTGACGGTAAGCGAAGATGTGGTCGACGGTGAAGCACGCTTGCCTAGAAGTAACCTGAAATGTGCTATATTTCTAACATAAAAATTCTATCGACATCACCCCTTTCCCGTCACTAATCTGCATCTGTGTCAGATGTGCGGCAGGTGGCGCACGCGCAGGTGAACACCATACTAGGCGCACAGCCTTGCACGTTCCCGCCAAAATCTTGCGGTGGCCTTACACCACGCTATTGTTTACTAGACATAATACTTCAAGAGATATTTAAAAAAAGAAAGAAACCTGGACCTGTTTTTAGGTCAGCCTGTCCTTGAATGAGTTTAGCCCTAGCTTTTTATTTTTCTTTCTGACCTCTCAATAAACTGCGAGTATGATGCTTTTAGATTCTTTGAGGGATAAGAAAGACATCAAAACGAGTGTCAAATTTTATCCAGCACGAAGTTTGGCTATTCTATCCAGCCTGAAGTTTGGCTACGAGTATTCGAAGCTACCCGGGTTTACGGCGCGTCATGTACCACGCACACCTAAAAGAGCTATCAGCAACCTGACCAAGTCCCCACAGTGCCAATCACCTGCCAGAGTTGCGGAACTGTCTTCCCAAGTAACCGTGACCCTGGATCATAAAGGACGATTGAAAGGACACCCTGGATGTTAGTCAGCAAGAGTCGGACAGTCCTTCTGCTCTATATTCAGGGTGGCAGGACAATCGTGTCCGGCGAGGACAAATTTTTACGTTTGGCTCAGAATTTGTGCTAGTGTCTCTGTTGATGAAAGAACTTTAGGTTTTTTTTTATCACTAATACAAACGTAACTCCTAACTCTATGATCTAAAAGTGGTCAAAATGTAAAATATTATCTAGTTTATTGTATTTTACCTTATTCTAGTAAAAAACGTGTCAATAGTTACCGTTTTCAGTTGCGTGTCATGTCTCAGCAGTAGCACACCTTTAGAAAACCACGTGTTTAGATCACCACGTGGTTTAACTGATGTCAACGCTGAGCCGGTGTTTTATAACACCTCTCAGAGAGAGGAGGCCTGTGTCCCAGCAATGGGAACATCATAGGCAGAATGTGATGATGTTTAAATAAGTCCATAAATACTGTGATCGAATAACAATTACTTAGTAGGCATGACAATGTTCTTCAAGAGTAGTCTTATTTCAATTTGGATGTTTGCTACTCTTGCACGTAAAAATTGTGCTCGAAAGCAGCTTGTGGACCTGGATAGGTCAAATTAAACTTTTTATCCTGATTGTCAGACCTCGTGGGACAATACCAAAAGTCCATGCGAGGTTAGTTGGTTATAATGTAATAACTATGATACTTAGTAGCTAACTTCAGCTAAAAATAGCTCAAAGGGCATTATCTCGATTCTAGACGACTGGGATATTATGTCAGGTGCTTAGGAGCCAACACCTGTGTCATAAATCTATACATATAATAATTAAATATATTTACTCTGAGAATACCTGATTTCCATCTTAGGGTCAGTTCATATTTATGGGTGACTCACCGTCCGATCATGGACCATGCCTGGGTCGACGGCGCGTCATATTTTACGCACGCTTCAAAGAGCTGTCAGCAAACTGACGGGGCCCCCCTGAGCCTGCCGGGGTCGCGAACCTGGAACGTAAAGGGGATAGCCCTTTACGTTCCAGGTTCACGACCCCTGTGATTTTACACGGTAAAAAAGGATTTCTTTGAATAAGAAAGACCAATTTCTTGAAATATTTGTTTATTCTAAAAATATATTTACTTAAGCCAATGCAATATTTTTAAAACAAAAATACCACTCGTATTTCATTCAGACAATTTTTTTCTTAGTTATTATGAGAAATATTTTTATTTCAAGACTTATTTAAATTTCTATCAAGCAAAATGACTTAATTGAAATCAAGAAATCTCCAGCTTCTTGCATCAAATTTAAATTATCTTAAATCAATTAAAAGTTACTTTGATTGAGATTCTTTAGTTTTAAACAGAGAAAATCTATTTTTTTTGGAACAACGTAGTCATGGTTTTCGATAAACACAATAGTATTTTACTTTGAGAAATGTATCCCTAACACAAAGGCTTTTAGCCTGATGTCAAGAGTACTTTTTCTTTACACACAACGCAACAAAACGCAAGTTGCAAGAAGCAAGCACACACAGGCGTCATTCTCGATCTCTCGATCGATCGGGCTCTGTGTTGATTTTGCGTTTTTGTGTTGCGCTGCGAGGGCAATTTTTTTTATACGAGTTTAACAAACAACAGGCTATTAAAACGATTTTGTGTGTGAATTACGCGCTATAAACCGTGCAGGGTCAGTGGGTGATCTTAGGACTCAGGGCTGGATGCCACAAAATGGATGCCATCACTTCCTTACTACAAGCCTGGAATATTCCAGAGGAAATCATTAACAACTTTGTGCGTAAGTGATTGTTACTTATTTAAAAAATAAACTTTAATTTGGGAATGAACGAGCAACAAACATTCAAATTCATAGTTATAAGTTATAACCTTAGTATAAGCATGATATTTTTAACCTTAGTTTTCTTGTCTATCTTTTGCAGAAAACGGAATAACAATAGAACATCTACCGAAATTGAGTCCAGAAAATTTAAAAGAATTGTGTCCACATATGGGCTCAAGACTTGTTTTACAAGAAAAAATTGTTGAGCTGGTCACTGCCCACGTATGTTTCTATTTTACTTTTAATAAGTTAGTAACTATGCTCAAGGTGCTTTCATATAGCCAGTCTTTATAGGTCACGTTAAATAATTATTTTCCGTCTTGCTAAAATACTATAATTTTACAGGCACCAACAGAAACTAACAGCAGTGTATGTAATAATACTCAAGTCCAAGTCCTTGGAGATCCCACTGCCACAACCAGTAATTTTGAGACTTACACCAACAACAGCAGTAGTGTAATAATTTCTCTAGATTCAATACAAGTACTGGATCCTGACACCCAAAGTATCCCTAGAAAAACCTTTCCAAATTTTGACTTAGAAACATTACTGCAAACTTCAGCAGGTGGCAATAGTATTCTAAAATACTATCAAACATATGACTTTTTGGATAATACCAAGAGGAACCAATTAGTAGATATTATCATTAAACATATATATACCTACATTGTCAACTGGTAAGCATAAAAACTTATCTTTGTTAATACCGGCCAATTGAAATAACAGACCTATAGATTATCATTTTTCTGTTTCAGCCGAATAACCTATGAAGAATATAATGTAATAGCAGCGAAAATCATCTCTTTGTTTCCAAAAGAGAACATTGGAACTTATTACACCAAGCCAATTACAAAAAGAATTTCCATAAATGGGCGCTCCACAATTGCCCGTGGTAAACTAGTCGATAAAGTGAGAAACCTTCTTTATAAATATGGAGATAGAAAAAGACCATCAACATCTGAGTTAGAGAATACTCCACCTATAAAAAAACATGTAGAGGACTTGCAGAGTAAGTTATTAATATTTAATAATCATGTTCTTGCCTATGGAATGAATGTATGGTTACTATGCAAATTCTGCTGTGTGTGTGTGTGTGCACTATAGACCATGAATGGGGAATTAATTTGGATGATGTTCCAGGATGATTTAATTTAATAATTTACATTCTTACATACACACTAAACTACTAAAATTATTTTGTTTTAGACTTGTATTCAAGAGATATATTGTTTCTAAACAACAATACTGAGCCATGGGTTGAAGTGATACAAAAATGGAAGAACACATTCAATGTAAGAAAAGAAACTGAATACCAAAATGTTCACAAATTTTTAAAAGAATGGAAAATATTATATGATCAAAGAAGTGACACATTGGTGAGTAATTTAATTACTGATTGATCACCTACTTGACTCTTACTATCCTTATATTTTCGACAACCACAACCCTCTGCCCTCTGCGTAGTGGGTCCCGGCTTTGATTCCCGGTCAGGATAATGTAGCGTGTGTTCACTGGCACAAATATTCCTAATAAAGTTTAACACTTCTATTTCTTTCCAGATAAATATTGACTTTGACTTATTGTATCCAGAAAAAGGATTAAATTTTTATTTAAACTGGAATAGTTTTTTTGAAAAATTAATCACTCTAAGACCGCCACGAGATGAAAGAACTAAAAACCTTATAGAGTCACTGAAAAATCTTGAAGATGATGATAGTAAGTACCTACTTAAAGTGCTGTGTTTATTTCATTTAAGATCTTTATACGATTATGATAATAATTAAATCTTTTTTTTTTCAGCAAAACTTCCTACTCAGCTTAAAATACTTGCACATCTAGTGCCTCCGAAGGGAAGATTATCAAAAAAAATTAAATTCACAACACAGGAAGCTATCGACTCTTTATATATTTGTGTGCAAGTACGTATTTTTAACCTCCAAGGCAAAGAGGCGATTATTATAAGTTTGACCGCTATGTGTGTGTCTGTCTGTGTAGCTTTTAAACGGGTGAACCAATTTGGATGGGGGTTTTATTATTTGAAAGCAGGTGTTCTAGCGTTGGTTCATAGACATGTTTTATCAAAATCGGTTGAGCCATTTCAAGATCATCAGCTCTTTTCTAGTTTTTGAAGAGATAATGAGCAATTTGTACTGGTTGGATGGACTTCCATAATTCAATATCATGGTAACCTTTACCAGGAAAGATTGTTGAGGATAAATTGGAAATATATTTAATGTTTTTTTTTTACATATACTTAGTAGGTTCAAGTGGGAATTGCAAATTGTTCTAAATGTAGAAATAATTAAATAAAATTTAAAAAACCCCCAACTCGACTAGCTTGGATATGTTACGAGTACTTATTACTTTATAATTTACAACTCATAAACTTAAAGGGCCAATAGATACGTGTTAATTTTAGCTTTTATGACTTAGGCTCTGCCTAGTTTGGAATCAGTCAAGTTTATTAATGTATTTTTTTTTTCTTAACAGAATATTGGCGATATAGACCAGGTCATAGACGAACAAAAACAAAAGGCAGGAAGCAAGAAGCTGCCTGTTCAACCCTATATTATACTACAAGGAACCTTACAAGCATGCAGTTCACCATTACTTATAGTTGATGATGTAAGGTACCAGTTTTCAACCACAACAAAAGCTTTTGATACTCTCTTTAAGCTTTACCATACTTTTAACGTTAAATATCCGAAACCAGGTGACCATTTATACCTGATCATACAAAGATGCGTATATAAAATTGAAACTAATTATGACAATGTTGTCTCGTACATTATTGATGTTTTGAATTTATAATTTTGCCAAAAAAAACTAAAAGTACTAATTTTTTTCTATGCGTACTAGGGTGGATAGGTTTATGCATCTTTGAATTGCGATTAAGTCTCAGTATATTCAACATAATAATTCAATTCAAAATTTTTGTAATTGAGAAGCTTTTGTGTATTATTTAATTTCCAACAAACGATTTTTTACCAATTTATACTTACCGTGTTTTGTTGTCATCGAACATGAATCTGAATTGTAATTATTGTCACCTAAAAGTTTGTGATTTTAAGCAGTACATTTTTCACTTGGAAACAGTCCATAAAATAAATAACTATTTTGTGTGTCCTTTTCAGAGTTGCAAAAGGACATATGATAAAAAAAACCGATTTAAAAATCATTTAACAGTGTGTTATAATCTAAATCACAGTAGGGATAGCATTTCTCATGACAATAGTAATAATACGAGTCAGTTTATTTCACCGGAATGCAGTACTTTCCTGAGTACCAATGATCACCAATCTCGTGATACATCGCCTTCAAATGATATAGACTCTGAAAGTGAATCTTTTATAAAATCTATAAAATCATTCTTAAATATATTTGTATGCAATTTATATGGCTTTATTGGTTTACCAAGATCTTTAATACAAACTTTTATAGAATTGGTTTATAACTTAATCAACAACATTACTTTAAAAATATATGATACAATTAAAAACGAACATGTAGATGCCACAAAAAAAATAGATGTTGTGCAAGAAATGATATTAGCATTACCGGACATCTTTAAAGATTATGATACAGAATATAAGCGTTTGAAACAGTTAGCTGACAATAAATATTATGTAGCTCCTGTAGAAGTCACCATTGGATCTACCAAAGATCGACAAAGCAAAAATAATGATTTAACCATGATACTAAAAGAAAGAAAACTCTACATGACACCACTTAGACAAACATTTAAACAATTTTTACACTTACCTGAAGTACTTTCTGACATCTTAAATTATCAGCAAATACTTTTTGATGAAAACAATGCTACTGACTGCGATGTGATTCGAAATATGACTCAAGGATCTTTGTGGAAAGAAATAATGGCTAATAAGGAGAAAGATAATATTTATATTCCTTTAATTTTGTATTTTGATGATTTCGAAAGTGGCAATGCTCTAGGAAGCCATGCAGGCGATTATAAGTTAGGTGCAGTTTATATTTCTATTGGAACTATTCCACCAGAAAAATCAAGTAGGTTGGAAAATGTTTTTGTGGCTCAAGTATTTCATTCTAACGATAGAGTGTATTTTGGCAATGAAGCAGTTTTTAACAAGATAATTGAAGAACTTATGTTTTTAGAAGAAGTTGGCATAGATGTTGCTTTGCCAACCAAAAACGTGACAGTAAAATTTATATTAGTTACTTTATCAGGAGATAATTTAGGTCTCCACGGCATATTGGGTCTTGTCGAAAGCTTTATGGCCACAAATTTTTGTAGGTTTTGTTTAACTACTAAAACAGAATCTGAAACTCAATCATGTGAACTGAATAATCTGCGAATACCTTCAGAATATGATCAACATATTGAAAATCGTATAGGAATTAAAGAAAAATGTGCTTGGAATTGTTTGAAAAATTTTCATATTTACAAAAATTTAACATGTGATTTGATGCACGATCTTACGGAAGGAGTGCATAGATATGGAATGGCCCTTGTCATTCAATGTTTAATTGATAAAAAATATTTCTCATTAGATCGTCTGAATTCTAGAATAAAGTATTTTAAATACAATACAAGTGAAAAAAACATACCGCCACCGATAAATAATCAACACTTGGTAAAAAAAAGTTTAACTATGTCTGCTTCTGAAATGCTATGTCTTGTAAGAAATTTTGTTTTTATAGTTGGAGATTTAGTTGAAGAGAAAGACCCCGTTTGGAATTACTATTTAATATTGTTGGAAATGACAAATATTCTTACTTCACATTCGTTTTCCTCAGAATTAATCGATTATTTAAAAGGTATTATTGAAGTACATCACCAGCAGTACCTTAATTTATTTCAATGTACATTAAAACCTAAACACCATTTTCTTATTCATTATCCAACAATTATTAAAAAAATAGGGCCACCTATACTAATAAGTGCTTTTAAGTACGAGGCAAAACACAAAGAATTAAAAAAGGTATGTCAATCAATAACATCGCGCAAAGATCTTCCTTTGTCTGTTATGAGGCGTTGTCAATTAAAGCAAAGTTTTCGATACGCAACAGACAAGGGTTTGAATGATAATCTTTTATATGGTAAATTTGAATTTGACAATGACAATCGTGAGAACAAAAATTGCATTTATGTTGATTGGTGTGAACTAAATGGCATTAAATACACGGTGAATAATGTTCTGCTGCAAGATGTAAATGATGATATCCCGAAATACTATATTATTAATAAAATAATCATTAATAGTAATACCAATGACATATTATTTAAATGTTTTTTTTTAGATATCGTTAATTATAATGCTCATTTCAGAGCATATAAGGTAATACAAACATTACATAGTTGTACTATCGCATATAGAGATTTGTACACAAATTTAACTTCTGTAGTCTATAAAGTAAACTCAGATTCCTATGTTAAAGTTGATTTTTGATAATTATGTTTTATTATTATTATTATTATATTCTGACCGTAGACTAGAAACTAAATATGTATAATACGCTATGGCCGCTTTATATGGTCCAGTGTCGCCACTTCAGTCTTCTTCGGTTCAAATTTTATTGTCTCATCTCATGTTTTTTTCTTAGAATGTCCTTTCTCACAATGTCCTTTACTCAAAATGAAAAATATAAAGCAATGAAAATGCATTGAAAGACATTAATTTGTCAAATTTGTTTACAATAATATACATAAAGTTTAATTCTTTTTTATACATGTCGTTGAATATTTTGAAAAAATGAGTGATCAATAATAATATTTAAAGCTAATTTGAAGCTTACTATAATATATTTTTTCTGATTTCACATTTGACCAGTCAACTAAGTATTTATTATAGGTCCTTGCCAAAAATATAACAATACTAAAGATTAGGCAATTACATTTTTTTTAGTGGTGTAACTATTACTGTTCTTTTAATTGACTTTTTTTGTATACAAACATAATAATTTAATGTCATCCAATGCATTTTCATTTATTAATTTTTCATTTTGAGAAAGGGACATTTTGAGATAATGACTTTTTGATAAAGGACATTTGGAGTAGGTGAAGGATATTTTGAGAAAAGGACATTATGAGATGAGACGAATTTTATCCGCCCAGAATTCGTACATGTCTGCACTTCTGTAAAAAATCTAACATACCAGTCTCTAGATTGGGTCCTGTTGTTTAAATAGAAATAGTCTAGCCTGCTATGTATTGTACCTAAAAGCAGCTGCTTTTCGCTAAATTGCTTTCTGTAACTACAGCGAATCATACTTGGCTGATTTAATTGTTTCTAAATAAACAGCAGGACAGCTACAGAGAGAAAGTGTTGCTTTTTTAAATTTGGCCTTTTTACTGAGATATGTATTTTTTATTGAGGTGGCGCCGCTGGACCGTATAAAGGCGCCTATGTTAAGATTTATTTTTATCTCTTGAAGATTTTTTTTTAACAAATCTGTTTGTTTTTTTGTTTTTAAAGATTTGTCATCCGTTTTAATTAAGACTGAACTATAAGTTTAGTATTTACTCTGAATAGCTATCATTGTACATAATTTATAAGTACATGTCTGCTAATACATATTGTTAAAGTTGATTTTTTATGATTATAATTTAAAATAAACGTTTTTATAATTCTTCCTAATGCTGTCTTTTTATTATTTAAGTCATTTTGCGTTAAGCAGGAGGACGACATTAATTACTGGTCATGTTAAACAATGTACGAGTACTTTTGTACGGGTCCATTCATCGCCACGAAGAGAAGGAGTAGTGAAGCGAAACATTTTTGAAACGAAACAGATAGCATTTTTTGCTCAAATCCTATGCACAGTTTCGTTCCAAAATATGTTTGTTTCTCCTGTGTTTTCTTGCGTGGGAATATAAATCGATCCCAAACTGGTATCACTGACTCTGGCTTGGCCAGCATCAGGGATTTCAATTTTGATTACACAAAAAAATTGTCGCTAATTAGTCACTTTTACAATTAGTCACTTTTGAAACAGTGACCGACTAATTCTGCTATTTGGTGACTAATTAAGTAATTAGCGACAATTTTTTTGTGTTATCAAAATTGAAATCCCTGATGCTGGCCAAGCCAGTGTCAGTGACGCCCCAAACTGTGCTCTTGTTTTAAACAAGCAAAATGGCTTAAATCAAAAATATCCCGTTTTTTATCGCAAGATAGTAAAATCTTAAATTAATTATATAAATAGATTAATATTAAGTACAAAGTTCTATAACAAAGACATCGACTGCTTTGATACAACAAAACCAACAGTCACAATGTAAGGAATTGTATTTGAACGTGAGATCTTCAATAGCTCACAACAAAAAAATATGAATCTTCATTCAATACACACAATCTCAATTTTCCATTTAATGTTTTTCATCAAAAATCAGTTATTACTTAGGCCAACTAAACGGTTACTTTAAATGAGTAAAATAATAATTTACTCTAAGTAAGGTTAGTCTACAAGAGATAAAGAAAAATGTTGGTATGAAGAATACATTTTACTTGACTGTAAATATAGCGGTGTCTTGAATGAAACAACACGTGTCTTGGATTAAATTTATTATTCTTGTAACAACTTAATATTTTTAAGAATATTTTTTACTATTACGAAGAAATTTTTGTCTAGCGTCTATAGGGAGAGAATCATTTTCTTAGATTCAATAAATATGTCTTAATCTAAAGTAATTTGTCTCTTTATAAGAAATCTGTTTTTACCGTGTAGGCTTTTAAATACTGATATTCAGCTGCATCTGGAAGCCGAAATATTGAAGGAGCTTCGTGGATTTTAGTCAGTACAAGTCTATGTTCCAGGGTTTATGTTCCAGGGTCACGGTGATGGAAATAAGTCCCGCGACCACCTACCACATAGCTTTACAAACAGATTTTTACAAGCAAGCGATTCACAATAACTTAATGTAACTTTTATTGTGCTCAAAAGTAATTACAAGCAATATAAGTAATTGTTAAGAGGAAGTAATAACATTCATTAGGTTCAATTTCCTGTAATTTTATGATTATTGCCAAAACTCTTGGGGTCATTACTATCTTTGTGAGCACAGGATGTAATATTGATTTTATTCGTTGATTTAGTATTGATCGTGTCTTTGGCGTTGAGAGATTGTTTCGTCAGTTCCCATGGCTTTTGTTAGTTTATATAAAAATAAGGAAGTACATCTGGCAGCCTGGTATTGTAGTTTGTCTTTGGTACATGTTCCTTTTATGAATAAACTTTGTTCTTAATTATTTTTAAACACATTAACGCATGCGATGCGCATCGTAAAGATGATTTTTTGAGGAAAGAAAAATTTCCGATTGCAAGTGGGATTCAAACCCGCGTCTTCTGGATAGGTACTCCAGACGCCTTAACCAACTAGGCCATTGGTTAAGGCGTCTGGAAAAAAAATTCTTTCCTCAAAAAACACTGTTCTGTTTCAAGTCAAATACAAACATGTCGTTTTATTAGCTACTGATGGAGAAGCCCGGTTTCTACACTCGCGAGGAAAAGACGGCACGGTTAGCGCAGTGGCTGAGCAATTGGATGACTGCGCAGCGTGTCGCGAGTTCGATTCCCGTACGGAACAATATTTATATGACCTACAAATAGTTGTTTCGGGTCTGGGTGTTTGTGTATGTGAGTTTCTATGTTTGTAAAGGGGTGCGTTTACAAACATAGGAAGTCACATACATACAGAAACACACGACACAGGAGAAATTCCTGGTGTGGGGCAAAGTTTAAAAAAAAAAAACTATAGAATTGCTTACTTCGATTCCGCGCGATCTTGAGTACTTAACTAAAAAATAAATTACTGTGGCCAAACAAAATAATTAATAAAACTACAACTATAGTTTAACCTTGACCTAATAAAGAACCTACGTTTCTCTGCCAGACAATAACACGCAATGAATAAAAAATAAAAATATATTGTAGCCTTTAATTACAAAATTAATAAATTACGAAGCACGCAAAAGTAAGAGCTCAGCTAGTAAAAGTATCCATCATCTGTTTTCACTTAGGCTGCGCATACGCATGTCCCTGAGTTAACGGGACGCCGGCAGATGGCGCCGCCGTCGACGGAATATTGTAAACAACGTGTTTATAACAGCTATATTATTAACGCAATATATTGGTGTACATTCCATTTTTTAGACCAATATGGTAGGCCTTTAGGCATAGAGTAAGAAAATGCAGAAGTATGTACTTATAAATATAGTCAAGTTACAGTTGCTTAATAATGAATGAAAACCGGCTTCGGACTGGGGGGGCACTTTGCCCAGTCTTAAACTGTATATGTTATTCTTTCTTTCATGATAGTTCCTCATGAAAGACAGAATACACATTCACAAAATTGGCCTTGTCTTTTCAGAGATTAGCGAGTCCAATTTGAACCTAGCACCCATTCAGCTGACTGGCCTGTTGGTCTAGTGGTTAGTGACCCTGACTGCTATGCCGGAGGTCCTGGGTTCGATTCCCACCCAGGACAAATGTTTGTGTGATGAGCATGATCATTTGTTCTGTGTCTGGGTGTAATTTATCTATAATATGTATGTATTTAGAAATATATAAGTATGTTTAACAGTTGTCTAGTACCCATAACACAAGCTCTGCTTAGCTTGGGACTAGATGGCGTTGTGTGATAGTTGTGGAATATTATTATTATTCTTTTACATAATTGAGGGATTAAAATTTAAATAGATTTAAAGACCCAGGTGCAAGTTACTTTCTAACTACTGGTTGTTACAGAGAATTCAAATAAATTCAAGTAAGAAAAACCCAATTCTAACATAATTTCTGACTGTCCAATTGGGAATCAAATTAATATGGCTCAGCTATCATGCTTGGAATTTAAAAAATAATTATTCAATGAGTGAATGAATAAAAAATAAATGATTGAATGAATGCAAAGAATGAATGAGTGAATGAATGACAAAAATGAACGAAAAATGAATGTAGATCAGATTTAGTACACAGCAAAGAATGAGACTTCTGCTTTTATCTACTCCATGTCCCAAGGTAGATTTTAATAACTAGCATTTTTATTATTCAAGAGAGAAATAATTTCTCGCTGTAGGGAGTAATTTAGTTGTAATAATGTGTTGTATTGATAAGTATGGATATTTTGTACTGAAACTTATTGATTAATCGTTCCAGTTTGTATTATATACTTGGAGCAAACTTTCGCTTAGCAACTTTAAAATTCAAGGCAATTTTTACTGAAGAAACCATTTCTTTGAACTAAAATACTACTAAGTGGTAATATTATACAGGTTGTTTGGCGCATCGTGTGCCAAATTGAAATGGTCGACTGAAGGGGTCATCTGCTAGCTTTTCAAAAAAAGCCAAACACCCTGTATTATATTGACTAGCTGTTTTTTATCATATTTACCCACTTTAAACCTTCCCTGGACTCCCAAAAATAATATAAAACCAAAATTAGCCCAATGTGTCCAGCTGTTCTCGACTTTTAGCGAGACTAACGAATAATATAGTTGCGGTCATACTTAAATATGGTGAAGGTCGCTTTGCAAAATAGACTAAGCACGTAGTGTTATGTATCTATATACAAACATTTATGTTTAGTTAATTTTATTTTATAATGTTAAGTGACGTTTTGATTTATACAACGTGTAACGTTAAAAGCGCAAAACCTCTCGTGGGGTAACTCAGCACATGTTACTGAACAATGTTTGTTATAAAACTTTTGGAAATTCGCAAAAAAAAAATGATTTTTCATACAAAATGAGAAATTGATCGAGCCCATCAGTATGAAAAACTATTTTTTTTTCGCGAATTTCCTAATGTTTTACATTTTTACATTGTTCAGTAGCATTGGCTGAGTTACCTTACGAGAGGTTTTGCGCTTTTAACGTTACACGTTGTATACAGAGTGTCATATTCGCATTTTTAGTTTAAACTCTCTAAAATAAGGATTAAAAAAAACGAACTGCAATTTATTTATATGTATAAGAAGAAAAAGAAGATATAGATATCAGACAACTTTGTAAATAACAAAATTGAAGAAACCGCAGAATTTCTCCACAACAACAAATGTCACTGGTAGACCTTAAACTGCCCACGTTACATGAATGCTCATGCGTCGGTCACATTTCTACGTCCATCGCTCTTTTGACAAGATAACAATCGTAGTTATTAGCGTGTGGAGTAATTAGCTGTTGCTCACTTCAGGTTGGTTACTCGTCACTAGGTTTGATGTATTTGCTGTCAATTTCTGGCTTAATTTGGTCAATCATCATAACCTTTTAAATTATGCACTTGCTTGTGTTTTTTTTTCGTGTCCGGAGAGCACGTAAAGCTGTTGGTCCTGGCTATAATTTGTAGAACTTTGACAGTTGTTACTATTAGTCAAAAGCTGCAAAGTCTGACAACCAGTCTAAAAGTATCATATACCATAGGGTATTGTATATCGTATTTCTCAGTTACTGGGTCGTGGAGGTCTGATAAGCAGTCGCTTCATGTAAAATATTGATATTCAGCTGGATCTGGTTCGATTGGAAGCCAACCCCAATATAGTTGGGAAAAGGCTTTGCAGATCCTTTCCGTTCCAGATAAATGTGAGTCCTCATTTGATGATTTTACTAATTTGAATTTAGAACTAGATCTTTTTTTTTTTGTGGTAAAATCATCAAATGAGTCCTCCCACCCCGGCGTAGGGCGAGAGTGACTGTCAGACTTGTACTGACTAAAATCCACGGTGTCCTTCAATAGCCCTTTATGTTCCGGGGTCACGGTGATGGAAATAAGTCTAAGTAAGTATTTTTTTTCACGATCCTTCTTTTATCTCCTTAACTTTTTCTCCTATAAATAATTCAATGATATTATACAACAGACCCCCACCTCAGAGCTATTATATAAACTCTAAAGGGCTTTCTGATGATAAACAAACCCTCAAACGGCAATTTAAAGGCTCTTTTTAACCCGTAAAAGCGATAATTGAAACAATGCGCGAGCGCATAACGGTGAAATGCGATAGAGCACCGGCTTAAAGGCGCGCCTGCGGTTTTTGCGTCGCTGGCCAAATGTCAGAGCCTTGTCATGTTCAAGATGTCGTTTGAGACGAACCGGCTGCTTTTACACCGTACTGTAATCAGGAGCCTGGATATAAATATGGGTGAAAGTAAGGCAGGTGTTGCTAATTATACAGACGTTATTAATTTGTCATGACAGGGTTTGAATCGTTTGCGAAATTGAATTTAGATTTCGAAAGTCTTAATTAAGTAAAGTTTTATGAGATATACATTATTAAAAAAAAAGTTGGACTGTTGGTTCTCAAAAAGCACTTCATTCATGATTGTAGTGTCGTCAAACAGTGTTTTGCTAAAGTCTAAAGATGAACAATTAAATAATTATGTATATCGGTGTTTGTTTTGTGATTTCTTCTACGATATTAAATGTAATGTTTAGTGTTATCCCTCTTTTTATCTAAATTACAGAATGAAAAACAGATTATCAAACCTTATAATTTATTACCTACTAATAGACGAAAATAATATGTTTATCATAGTCTAAAAAAAAGAAAAAAAAAATCTATTGGTAGGATAGTCTCTTGACTCTTGTTTTTTGTCGTAACATTGAAAATAATGTAGATGTAGTAACACTACGGTGTAACAGACGCCCCAATATTACCGATCACTTTACGAATTCACATCGGAATGTAAACACCAACTGTTTTACTGTTGTGCGTGCAAATGACATTTTTATTTCACAATATTTGTTTAGCGGGCAATATATGGCAACACCAATGGCGAAGTAACGGGATGTTGTTGGCAATACTGCGTGTTTGGTCCAGTTTTATTATGACGACTTACAAAATGAATGTAAAATATAGCTTTTATTTGTAAAAATAAAAATTTCGAAATCTACGAGTTTTTGAATACCTAGGTACTTACAATACTTAATAAAAGAGATCGTGGGTTTAAAGACTTATTTATTAGCAATATTTCATCAGAAATGTTGGAACAATGCATTAAGTACCAATTACTTTTGTGTAGTGGTTAGTTCACGACATAATCAAGGTCTCCTTAAAAATTATTTTCATAAGATAGTCATCCCTTTCACAATCTTCCTTTTTTTACATTAGTAGCTCAATAGGACGGTACTTTAAACATATTTTTGTCTCGTTTTTTATTACAGGAAAGAGCCTGTAAATTGCGTTCTTGAAAAATCACAGGTAAACTAAATTGCATTGACTTTCATGGATAAGTAAATTGTTAAAAAGTTAATTAAATCGAACCTTTCTTTTTAAAATTTTCGTACTTTCCTTCCGCCATTTTCTTTTCTCATCTCATTCTGAATGTAAAACATATCCAAGTTTAAAACACATTCTGAATTCGAAACTCAAAAATATCGATAGGGGCGTGGGAAAAAGGCCTTCTGTTCCAAACTTCTTTTTTCAAATCCTCATTGTGGATTACACCTGCTAGCCGTGCAGCTTTCGATAAAAAAATCACTGCGTTCTTTTTTTGAATGGACCTATCGGTCGGTCGATATTCTCATGAGTAGAGCTGATTGGTACGTTGATGGGTTCGATACTTTAGTTACATGCATAAATAAAATGGTCGAGTTAAATAATTGTGTTTTATAGCTGTATAGTCCATTTTTTGACCCTTTTTAAACTTGCCAGTACGAGGATTACTTTTGAAAATTATTTGCGAAATAATCGTATTATCTATGGTAGCGTTAATTTTGTCTATGTTCACCCGTAAAGAGATCCATGCATTAGGTACCTAATTACGTCTTCTCGGTTATTCAATCGTGTAAGGAGCCAATAACAAAGTAGATAAAGGTATATTCCATTAAAATAAATCAATTTGTCTCTACATAAATTAAAAAGTTCTCTCGTTATCTGTCTCAAAATCCTTCAATGATGCGCTCCATCTGACCCACAGTTATAATGTTAACATTTAATGATGGCTGGTAACTGGTTATTTCACCCCATATTTTTTTTCTTTTTTAAAGTAGTCGTGAGATACTGTGTATACTACGATTATTAAGTGGTAGAATCACGACGCGGTAATTTGTTTTTTTTTCACTCCGTTGCATCACGATCGATGAAGGGTTATTGATCATTATAGACATCATAACGCGATGCCCCATTTTTTTACTCAACAAAGAATCTTATTACGTTTATTTCTCGAATTAAATCCGACGTGTAATTTTGATCGTAGCCTAGAGACTTATTTGAATATAAAAACAACCTACCGCGTGCATAAAATCGTATAATGTCGACAAAAACTTCGAAAAAAAAATGAAAAAATCACACGTAATTTAGTCAAATTAAGCATAACGCTGTCACGTACTATGCGATTGAGTTCAATGTAAAAAAACGGTTCACAGACCTGTTATTTGAATATTCTCGTCACTAGTGGTCTTCATAGTCGATTTTGTCGCTTTTCGATTTAGTCGAGTAATGGCCGACCACCGATGAATCTGTTCTACGTGTAACTTGATTTAAGAAAAAAAAAACAATCACCTGTACTTCCGTTCGTTCGTTTTTCAAATCAGCGGCGATGACAGCAATTTAAATATTTAATTTTGGAATGATATTTATAAAGCGAGGATGTCACGATCGTGTTTTGTCGAAAATAGTTTTAAATGTTGTATTGTTTTGCTTATTTTTTTCTTCTGTGATGTTTGCCGAAATCTATGGTAAATAAAAAATGTCGGCTTTATTTCTAGTAATGAGTTTTATAAACACTTGGCGGATATTCTCACATTTATAACGGATGTAACGTCATCATTAATAAATACTCTTTAAATAAAATTAAGACGTTGTGAAGAAAATTTCTGGAACTTTAACTTAAATAACTATAATGTTCCACTTCTGTTTCAAGAAAACATTACGGTGCATCCTACATTGTTATTAGTACTAATTAAGAACCACCAATTAACTACCACAAAGTATTACATACGTTTAACACACATCCGCAATTTTCAAGTAAATTCCAGCTTGTTACGAGGAACAGCTGAAAAATTCAATTTTAAAACAGCATGCAAATTACAATTACCAAGCAATCTTATTAAAATTTTATCAATACTGATCGCAATCGTAACATTGTTGTAAAAGTATAATCAGTTAATCATGTTCTCACTGGTGGGACACAGGTGTCCTGTTTATGAGCGGGAATGGGCTGTAGTTCACTTTACAAGCCCAGTGGTAGATGTCACATACTCTTACATAAGTCTTAGAATTGTTGTTATTTTTTTTTCGCGTGTTAAAATCATTAAATGAATCTCTCACCCAGGGCAGGGCAGGACTGTCAGACTTGTACTGACAAAAATCCATGGTGTAACGGTGTAACACAACGCGCCGTCGACACTGGCATGGTCCACAGAAATATTAAAAACAGGAGAAGTGGCAAGGGGGCGTGGCGGCAACCAAGCGGTGCTGAGCGTTACGCTCAGATATTGAAAAAATGGCCGTCACCGCGAGTTAGTCTGTTGTCAACGGCGATCGTGAAAAAAAACGATTATGCCGTCTTGTTCAGAGGTTTTGTGCAGAAATAGTAGCCAAAACAAAAACTTTAGAACCCATGGCATCAGTTACCACAGGTAAGTAAAAGTATTTTACAATATTTGTCTTAAAAATCACGAAAAACTGCAAGTCGTAAAATATACCTGACTTATACTACTATACTTTTGTTTTCCGATGTCTCTTCGACTGCATTATTTTTGTATTAAATACATTGCTCTTTTACAACCACCTCAGTCTATCACCGAGTGAACTGAACAAGCAATGTAAAACTGACATAACGATACCTCATCGAGCCGTAATGTCGCATGGTGCGTCCGCTGCTCCGTTCCGCCGTATTTGAGCACGAGTTAGTGTTGTGCTCGTGGAGGTTTGACAAAGTCTATCGACAAAAAGTCGACTTCTAATATTGTTTTATTACTATTTTAGATTTTTCTTCAATTTGTTAATTTGTAATAAGTTTGAAAGGTCGATTTTTATTGTTTTAAAGCGTAGTAGATAAATGCGTAACCAAGATCGTGAAGTAGGTAAGTTCATTAATGTTTAGTTTAGTAACCTATGTGCACTAAATTAAAAGATCTAATTTGGAACATTTTATAAATTAATTAAATAATGTTTTGTTGGTTTCATATCGTTTTTATTTACTTTAATTCCAAACCTGTACAGGTTTGGAATTAAAGTAAATAAAATTTTATCGATATATTTATCGAAAACTCTTCGATTTAGTCAAGCACTATGCCGTTCCGCCCCCGTGTCCCTACAACACACAATGATATTTTTTTGAGTGTGAGCAAATTATACGGAAAAAGCACGCTGCAGTTTAAAGAATAAGGTTTATATTTAAATGACTGAGTTATCGTCGGCGCGTGTGTGCACTTGTTCGTAGTATTGTTTTGACCGAACTGTGTGTGCAATATTAGCGTTATGGAGGGGCAATCGTGGCTTCACCGGTTTTCTATACATTTTGAACTTCACGCCATATCTCCTTCTTTATTATATCTATGGCATGGTCCATGATCGGACAGCCAAGGATGCCAAAGAATTTTTGTTTCTAGGACATGCTAGTTTTCTCACAGTATTTTCCTTTACTGTTTTAAGAACAGATAAGATGTTATTATTTCACGAAGTAATGCGCCTTTGCCCAATTTCGGTAAGAAAAAAAAAATGTCTTGTTAGGTTCGAATTCAAAACGTATTCTTGTTAAGTCGGCGCGATTACAGCTCATCACAGCTCATTAATTAACAGAATCAATATTAAAACTAAACTGTCAACCTAATAATAATTTGGTAAAGCCATAAAAATTAGGTGTCGATCATTCACAAAGTCTTGTTTGGCCACCTTCGGCAACCTTCGGAAAACTTCAACCATATATGGCGGCGGCGCGTGCGCACCCGTCGTCATTACCGCAAGACGATCACATTCCATTTTTAAAGAGGTCCGTCGTTGGATAGAAAAACCATGAACTTTTAGTTATGGTTCGCTGTCAATCAGAATTACGTGATCATAAAATGGAGCAAGGTCATTGCAACTATTTGACGTGCAATCATTAAGAGATCCCACGAAAATGCAATTAAGAGTAGGTATCATGTTTATTTACTGGGAACTTGCTTCAGTCAAAATGCTAATAGAATCTTTAGTTAGTTACAGAGAGTAATGCCTCCAGGCTATTATTTTAGACAATAGAACTTTTTCAATGTCAAATGTATTTTTTTTTTCTGAACTGTTTTATTCTAATTTTTAATGCCAAAGAACGCTTGTGTCGCGAATGGTTTGTTCTCGGCTTTATTAGACAAAAAAGACACAGATTATTTAATAGTTTGGTATAGTCCTGTAAAGCTAATGTTTCGAAAAGGTAAAAGAATCATCATTTTAAACATAAAAGATGTTTCCAAAATACACCCAGGTAAGAGTGATATAAGTAGAATCTGTATTTTTAAGTCACATTTAGTCGGATCTAGATTGGTTTCTTGACAAAAAGGATTAATTAAAAGTTCTCATTGATCCAGTGTCTCTGGATTTCAACGCTGAATTGCCATTGGAATAATTTAAACATGTTCCAATCCATTACCTGGACCCTGGTCCAGTATCCAGCGCTAGATTGGAATAGAGCACGTTCCTTTTTTCAATCGAGTAATCCTGGATCCAGCAGCTGGATCAATGTGAATGCCTTCATGCTGTGATTTTAGGGTAATATATTTTTACTGACCTAAATAATCATTTAATAAAAATAAAACAAGAATAAATATAAAATGATAGAGAACCACACCAACGCATACCTGTCTCACATTTCGAACTCATTTATAAAATACCAAGTTAATGTAAACGACCGCTGTTTTTAGTTGTGGCGACATCGACATTGTCGTCCATTTATAACTAGGTAATGTTTTTGACATTTTGTTTCTGTAAGTTGGCAGCACTGTTGTTACTAGTGATGCGCTCATCACGATATTTGTTTTTAATTAATCGATATTAATTGTCGGTTTTATGAAGCTAATTACATGGTTGTGTTGTCAGAAACAAGGTTGATATTTTAAAGGAGGGCGCAATTTAATGTGGCGATATGAAGGTCTAGTTAAAGTGTAAGGTAACAAGTTTGTTGCTCTTTTTGTTGTAAAACAAATATGAGTGTAGATATTATCTTACTTTTTATTTTTTATTCTTATATTGCAAAATAAACACTTTGTGGAGCCCTGACACAGCCAGAAGGCGTCGCGGCAGACCTCGTAGAAGATGGCGGGACGAGCTTGTCAAAACCAACAACCAGTGGTCCACTTTGGCCCTGAATCGTGATAACTGGAGGTCATGGGGGAGGCTTTTGTCCAGCAGTGGGATAATATAGACTAGCAGAATCAGTATCAGTATCTTATGTTGCAAGTTATGAGTTTTATTTATTTAATGATAGATTTTCGTTTAACCACTATCTCGCCTGATGATAAGCGAAGATGTGGTCGAGGGTGAAGCAAGCTTGCCTAGAAGTACCCTGTTCACTCTTGACTTGAAAACCCCAATGTTATAGCTGTCGGGAAATACAGATGCCGGCAGGGAAGTCCACTCCTTAGCTGTGCGTATAATAAAAGTATTGGCAAAACGCTTTAATTATTTCTATATAAAAATAAAAAAGAAGATACGGAACATAAATTTAATAATTAATGTCCGTAAACTATGTAAACATATCAAAAACTCTTTCAAAATTATCATTTAAATAACCAAAAAAAAAACATTAACAAGTAATTCAACAAAAACAAACAAGTACTCGCATCACCTGCAATTTCACTCAACGGGTACCTACATACCATAAACAAAGAGGCAGCGCAATACAACCTGCGCCCGCGCAGCTAAGTTTTTGCTCACTTCCTGGCGCTCAGACGGTTCCGTATCCTGCGGAAGTGAGCAGATGAGATTCGGTGGGTTTTTGCGCAACGCTCGATGCTTTGTGCCACTTCCGGCTCGTTCAGGTAGTGTGGAAGGTGCATTATGACCTTGGTCTCGTATTTCATGAGGGATGGGGATGGGACTGGTTTCCCCTGAATGTTGCCTAAGTGTGGGTACTTCCGGTGTTGTGTTTTGAATTTGCCTGGCTAGGATGATTTGGATAACTTCAGTTTTAGAGATATTGAGTTGAGGTTTATTATGATTATGATAACTGACGAAAAAAAAATTGTCTTTTACAATACTTGATTTGTCTAGATCTGCCATAAATATCTTGATAGGTCATAATGTTTGTGAGGATCTATCTTGCAGCTGTCGTGTATACAAACTGTTACGGCTAAGATTTAAGCCAATTTTGAATATTGTGACATTGTACTTTTGATAAGAATAGAAGAATCAAAGTCGATCTTTCAAAGGCAAACTACAACTGAACAACCATTGTCGTGAATTACTTCACTGACTAATCTCTCATTGAAAGGTCACATATATAACCTTAAAAAAGCACGTACAGAGCACCTTTTACTTTTTTGAACGAAATCTTAGTACCTTACTTATATTCCTTTACCTGTCTTTAGATCTGTGTCCGATTACTTAATCTACCTTTCTAAGGAATCAATGTTTATCACAGACCTTCACAATAAGGTGCAGGCAGATGGCGAACGGAATAACAAAGCACTTGTGCCGAACGATTTATTTTTTCAAACACCATGTGCTCCTTACACGAATTACCTAAATCCAGAGTTTTTTTTCTCCCAAAAACGTCATATTTGCATCCCAGCGTTAGCGACACATGCCACTACGAAAATCACAAAAAAATCCCAAAGATTAAAGAAAAAAAGGTCGAAGAAACGACAGATGTACGGAAAGAAGCATAGACCAGCACGTGCCATCTGCCAAATCTTAGAAACGTTCACACAAAGGGATAGATTCGTGCTCACACACAAAAAAATGGTATAAGGAGCACGCACACACGCTTAAAAGTGCGCGATCGATCAAAGATCGGCGCACGCGCCGTTCGCGGCAGATGGTCCGACGTGATTGGTCGATGGTGTTTGAATTCCGAACTTCCGCACAATAGCGTGATAAGGAATATGACTTATGTCGGCTCTAAGATGGACAGTTTGATTTATTTTCTCAGAGTAGCCATTTGCAATTGTCGCTAGAAATGTATGACAACAATTGATCCGTTAAAAGCAATTTCTTTTGTAGTTGAGTGATGGTCTGACATAGAAAGTGTCTTCGATTGATCTTCTATGATTTCTACTTTCTCGATATCAATCATTTATTGTAATTATTCCTTTTATAAGTGTGTATCTTCCCATGGTCTAATTTACGGTCGATAATTGATATCATTTAAATGTTTAATGGTTTTTAATTTGCGTTGACTAGTATCGATTTGTTACTGAAAGATTGGTTCATATTTGTGTACTTTTTGCTGCTTGTTTCCAAGAATCTTAATACGCATTTCCGCATGTTGTTCAAATATTATGCTATCAAATTCTTGTTCACTGGGACTTTGTAGTACACGTCATCATGCTGTGACAAAAACATATTTGTTGCTAAGTTTTCTTGGATTTAGATTAAAATTGTGTTGATTGCATGTAGACGATATCGTGTTTACCAGAAAAATAAAATTACAAAGCTAATATTATTGATTGCATTTCTTTGGAATTGGGACTTTATTGATAAACTTACTTTCTGTAAGGTCATGTATTTCTTTTGGCTTAAGCCATCTACTTAATTTATAAGCCTATAATGTTCTCATAACTGGGACACAGGTTCATGGTTCTATAATTAATCCGCCACGCAGAACCAAGGGTTGTATATCTCTCATGTCTTCGAATGTTTGATTCTAGGATAAGTCGATTTCTTCAAGATCTTTTTCTTCATCATTTCACAAAGCTATGCCCCTGCCTGGTTATGAATCCCCAACCTACACCTCCTAATTCGGAACACTGGCCACTGGGCCACCACTTCTGTTAGAGTCAGGTAGATAACTACTTATTATGTAATTTATGAAGGGTTAACATCATTAGACCTTTATTGACCAGATAAAACGTCATCTGGCTCGTTTAACTAAAATTTATTTCTTCCAATAAAAGACATATTGACTGTCATCTGCTAACAGTAACGCCATTCTTTATGCTCCTACCCTTTCCCAGTATTATCATAAGTATTCCGAATTTCATTAATCTAAAAAGCTTCTCAAAAAATAAATAGGCTTAGAATCTTCAAGAAGGATCTGCTACCTGGCAAAACAGCAGCTGCATCATTTAAATCGATACTTCCTTCATCTCTTTCTAATTCTAAACAAAATATTCTCTGTCCCTTTTTAGATAAGGTGTCAGAAAAAATGGAAGAAACGACTGATTGTTATGAGGATCTAAGATGTTCTTTGTTGTTTCGTGTTTATTCTGTTCTAGGTAGATTTATGGATGAATAAGTATGTTATTTACGGGTGCAGGAGTCTCCTGAGATTGTTTGGCCATGTTTAGCGATGTGGAGAATCTAAACGATGAAGAATAAATAACAAAAATTTAGGAATGATATAACTAAAGGACATCGAAAAGGTAGATGGTACTTCAAGATGTTAAGAGATACAAACGATTCAATAAGTGTTAATTAGATAAGACAGTCACCATGAAGCTAGCTAAACTAATGAATCTGGTTAAAAAATATTCATAGTTGTCATTGGGTCATGAACGATGCAATCCTGAATGTAGAGGAAGTCTCACCGTGTTTTTAAAGTTTGAGCCCACGAATTGCACGACCCTTTATGTACTAGGGTCGCGGTTACCTGTTGAGATAGTCCTGCGACTCCGGCAGAGTTGGGCCCTGTAACGGCCTCGTCAGATTGCTGACAATTCTTTCGACCCGGGTACGTCCCATGATCTGACGATGAGTCACCCATTTACTCTCCACCCATATGCCCATACTTTTATTCCGGCGTTCGTTCCTAAAATATATTCAGTCTTAGTTCGTATTCTCCATGGAATCCTCCCATTGCTTCTCGTGAAGACACCTTATAACTTGCAACTTAGACTTCATTAGGAAGCACTAAGTTTTGAGCTTAAACCCCTAACGAGCCAAGTACTAAGAACAATTAATGTCGCAGTCAAGTACTAAGTTCTTAACGAAGAAGTTTTGGAACTAAATGCTAACGAACGTTAACTATCAAGTTTACTTCAGTTGCTTTGGGACTGAAAGTTTGAAAACAAAGTTTCATTCTGTCTAGGAAGTCAAGTTATTTAAGTAGGATTAAGTTTGGACTTATGGGAGTCATATTTTAAGGGAAGTTGGGCAGTGTTTGGGTAGATTAAAAGTAAGGAGCTTTGAGAACAATTAGGTATTTGGACTTATTGTAGGATTTAAGGTGCAATTAAAAAAAATACACTTTTCAAATAAAAGTAACTAAATTACTTTTATGTATTATTATTATTGTATTTTTTTGTAGATACATTTTTGTAGGCTGTCATTTGTAGATATTTGACTGTCGTTATTATTAGTCAGAAGCTCTAAAAGTCTGACAACCTGTCTTAACATGGGGTGTCGTATTAAATATTGACTCGGGTCAGAACCTTGATCGGACAGTGAGCTAGAGTTACCCATTGCTCACCATCCGCAAGCCCGCGTTTGCAAGTCAGAAACCACTTCGAGATGTCGTCATAAAGGCTTCCTTATAGTTTTTACTCCATAGTTTCTACCTCCTCGAAACTAAGCACCTACTTTCTTCTACATTTACAAATAAACTGAATTATCAGCCGATTTTTGTAAATCTTGCATGTCCCATCAGCTGAGAATTCACACGGTTTTAGAGAACATCATTGCCAAAATTCTCATGGATCTTCAACCGTCATTGCCAAAATGGTTTTTTTGTAAAAGCCATATCAGCTGGTACACCCACATCCTTCCTAATATATTTTTGCACGTGCATTTTACTTACACTGTAATCGAAAGATGAAGAAATATTTTTACACAGCATTACGTACAGAACCTACCTAAAACTAAACACGTTCCAAAATCAACCAAATAGTTCCACAAATACAGTTCAAATCAGGTTACAAAGCCCAACGGATCAAATCAGCTGATTCCCAAGGCTTCGCACACGTGAAAAGGTTGTATTTGCGATTTTTTCTTAAGGATTATCTAAAAAAAAATCTTTTCTGCGCTTGCGCAAAGACCGTGGGAGCGAGATCTTCGTAACACGTGCTGACAGTTACCTGGGTTACGCAAAAAAACTTTCGAAGACCGTGACGGTTTTTGAAGAATAGGTCCTAGATTATAAAAAGGAATTTGTCGTGACAATTCGAAATTTTGACAGTTTCATACAGTTTTGATTGGCGTCCAGTAGCGACGAAGGTTTTTGATATCAAGTATTAGGAACAAAGTTGAATGGAAACATACAATTGCTTGCTTTACTGGAGCGTTTGACAATGGCCTTACAATTAAAAAGATTGCAGACACATGCAAGTATTTGCCTTGAAGATGTTTGCAAGTCGTTATTGCTGCATATAGAAGTGCTTTTTGCCATTACCGTATTGTGTATCAGCTGTGTTATTACTGCAATTGTCCAATATTGTGAAAATCTTTGGCCCAAAACTAAAAATTTTCAATGCCACTTAAGTGCTGGTTGGATATAACGACTTTCTTCAATCGTCTAATTTGCTTGTTCTATCATCATCATCAGCTGAAAGATGTTCGCTGCTAAACGAAGGCCCACCTTAGACCAGCACGAAAATCCGCCACTTGCATTCATCGGTTACCCGAGACCCTCACGACGTCGTTGGTTCATCTAGCGGGCCTTTTTACGCTGCGTTTTCCAGTTCGTGGTCACTACTTTAGAACTTTTAGATTCAGAGTTTGTTTTATTGCTTATTGTACGGTCTTACCCACCAAACGGTCTTTACCGAGTTGACTATAAGCCAGTAATTTTACCATCACTGGGACACCTTAAAGTGAGAAGTAGAAGGCATTAATCTACCACGCAGGTCTACTAGACTTTACAACACAATTCTTTGAAAATCCTTATGGACTTTCTTCGCTCGGCGAAGAACTGACTTAGACTCGACTTGGTCAAAACACACGGTGTCTGTTTACTAATACCAAGATTGCTAGTGTAGTCTTCATTCCCCAGTCAAGAGTACCCAGTACTAGCCCAAGTAGATGGGATCATCATCAACAGCCTATAACGTTCCCACTGCTGGAACACAGGCCTCCTCTCTGAGAGAGGGAGTGGGCCATAATCCACCACGCGGGCCCATTGCGGATTGGTAGATGTCACATATCTTCGAATTTTTGGTTCTAGGACATGACGGTTTCCTTCACCATTTTGAGAGCAGTGATGACGAAATAGATTACACAAAGTAATGCACCTGACGGGGTACGAACCTACGACCTACAACTCGTAAGTCGCCACCGATACCACTGGGCCACCACTGCTCTCCAGTAGATGGGATGCTGTAACCATTTCTAAACTCCATAGCTTTATGACACAACGTGAACTCATAAAACATTGTACAACCTGATGAATTTATCAATTTACTACACGTCACACTCATAGAGCAATAAATTATAAAAATACTAGAGTATTTAGAAATAAAATAACGTTACTTAAACGACCGTTAAAAAAAATGTTATAATAAAAACTGTAACAATTTGTGTGACGAATCTGTATCAATGTGGTGGTAAGTGGGAGACTCTGAGAAAAATATGTGGTTCCGTACACATTTTTTTCAGACTTTTAGTTATATTATCTCAGAATAATAGCCCATGATGAAATATAGGAAGTCATTAAGGTGTCTAAAGATAGAGACATACTCTGCGTAGGTCGCGGGACTGTTTAGAAAGGGTACCGTACCTGGAATATAAAAAGCAATTGAAGGAACAGCGTGGTAAAATCATCAAATGAGTCCTCCCACCAACGGCGGGACGGGAGGCAGGGACTGTCTGACTTGTACTGACTAAAATCCAGGGTGATCCTTCAACAGCGGTTAGTAACAGTCTCACAGTCCTGGTCCACCCAAGACGGGAGGACTCATATGAAGATATTACCACAAAAAAAGACTGTTGAAGTGATGTCTTTTTCTGTCCATGATCAGAACTTTATTGAACGATGACGAAGAATTGAATGTTCTGATTAGGAATTCTAAAAAGATTTGCTTAAAATATCCGGTTCACACGAATTCGGATCAATCAAGCAGATTTTATAATACTAACATATTCACACGTTTAGATGCATTTAAAAACAATCCCAACCATTAGTCCAAGGTTTTTTGCAAACTGCAACAAGGTGCACACGGCTACACATCAAGCTATACCAAACCAGTTTGTCTTGGTCTCGCTTCGTATTCGATTTTTACACACAAAAAACAGTCAGCTAATACAGGTCTTGCATAGCTTGATATGTAGCCGTGTGTACCCAAAAATAAAATGTCATTGTGCATTTTAAAATTTAAATATCAACGTTTTAATTATGTAAGCGGAGATTAGGCAATATCCTGTTCACTTTAATCCTGCAAAATTGTGGGAAAACGATATCTTTTGCAATACAAAAGACTTGGGAAGTGATTGTGCGGGTTCAATTTAAGTAACACTTTCAGATATAAACGTTGCCTTCATTAAATTGTACGGTTTATCTCTGTGCATTTTTATTGTAATTGAATATAGTGCTGCTTTTGTTAATTATGCAAGTTTGTATGTCGAGTTTTTTTTTTCTTTCAGCCAGTGTTTTGCTTTGTTATTTCTTAATGTGTTGAGTTTCTACTCCTAGTAACGTCAAAGATTACGAGCTATTGAATTACTTGAAAGAACTATTGATTTGGATACTTACATTCTTTGCTCTCGACACATGATTTAAGGACCAATGGCGTCCCGGAATTGCCTCACCATGTAACCGTGACACTGGAACGTAAAGGGCTATTGAAGAATCAACGTGGATTTTAGTCAGTACAAGTATGGGTGGGAGGACTCATTCGGTGATGTTTCGTTCAACGGCGTAGATCTTTGACAGTCTTTACTATTAGTCAGAAGCTCAGAAGTCTAACAATCAGTCTTACTATGGGGTATCGCATTAGTTACTGGGTTAGACAGACTACAGTTACTGGGTTAGGTCACCTTCACAAGGTTAGGCTAGCTAGAGAGATGATGATGTTGACTTACCTACTAATCATCAAGTAAAAACTTCTGATTAAATAATTATGAAAGAAATTGATACTTCAACATAATGAGCTCAGTCGATAGACGTCCTCTGTTGACCACAGGCTTCCCCTTATCATGACCATTGAAATCGGACTTTAACTTGGCAGTTACCTACAATCTTAACTTGGTTGTTGACCTCTAATCTTTCTTCACTTCATAACATCGATTTTTCCTGCAAAAAAAAGAACCATAATAATTTTGTCATTATATTCTACTTTTCCATACTTTGAAACAAAGGTTTTTTACAATGTTTCAGTTGCCTTATAGTTGGAAAAGGTTTTACAATTTTCCCAGAGAACCCTAAACTATACAAGAGCACTCAGTCGCGTGCCATATTAATGAATGACATGGTCTTGTGTGTAACATCGTTAAATAGCGTTTAGCGTTAGCTCTCAACGCTAAATCGCTGAAGAAATGGTCGCAGTCACGATATGTTCCGGGTCTGATTGGTAAGCGATTATCACCCTTATGGCTGTAAAGTTAGGGGTGTTATTGGAGGTGGTCATAATTATGATAGAATGTGCGGGGTATGTTGTCTTTGTCGGAGTTTTGAAATAGGCTAAGAGACCTAAATTTAAAAAAAATATGGAACTCTGAATAATATTTTTGATTTTGCTTAGAACGAACGTAATATTTTATAAATCAAAATGTCACTAATGTAATTATTTTTCTTTCAGAGTTGCTGGTGTGGCAGTACCAAGGTAGGTTTTTAAAAATGTTAAAATCTAAAATTGTAGAAGTACTAATTTTCATTTGGGGCATGATGCAAATATGCAATACAGTGTTGCATTAGCAAATGAAATAAATTTAAACTAAACTTATACCGTAAAAGTATGAACATACATTTTTCAATGGATGAAAAAACAGGCCTTAAATCAGTTAATAAATAATTGACTGACAATGAGTTAACAAAACTTGTCAATTAAACATGATAGTATTGTAGCTCTGCCATAATTCTTCTAAAATGAATAACTAAATTACAATATAGATTGACGTGACGAAATATCCATAAAAATAACTCTATAGCTTTATTTATCAATCCATAATAAATGTTTTATATTAAACAGATAGGCGCCAATTACAATATCATTTATTTTTAATAGCAAGTCTTCAAAATATATGCAAAATGTCACTTTAGTATTAACTAGCTGTGCCCGCAACTTCGTTCGCGTGGATGTCGGAATTGAACAATGTATTTTTTAGTTCTAAGTGCTTAATTCAGGCCAGTGCATTCCAGTCCGTTCCAGTCCGTTCCAGTCCGTTCCAGTCCGTTCCAGTCCGTTCCAGTCCGTTCCAGTCCGTTCCAGTCCGTTCCAGTCCGTTCCAGTCCGTTCCAGTCCGTTTCAGTCCGTTCCAGTCCGTTCCAGTCCGTTCCAGTCCGTTCCAGTCCGTTCCAGTCCGTTCCAGTCCGTTCCAGTCCGTTCCAGTCCGTTCCAGTCCGTTCCAGTCCGTTCCAGTCCGTTCCAGTCCGTTCCAGTCCGTTCCAGTCCGTTCCAGTCCGTTCCAGTCCGTTCCAGTCCGTTCCAGTCCGTTCCAGTCCGTTCCAGTCCGTTCCAGTCCGTTCCAGTCCGTTCCAGTCCGTTCCAGTCCGTTCCAGTCCGTTCCAGTCCGTTCCAGTCCGTTCCAGTCCGTTCCAGTCCGTTCCAGTCCGTTCCAGTCCGTTCCAGTCCGTTCCAGTCCGTTCCAGTCCGTTCCAGTCCGTTCCAGTCCGTTCCAGTCCGTTCCAGTCCGTTCCAGTCCGTTCCAGTCCGTTCCAGTACGTTCCAGTCCGTTCCAGTTCGTTCCAGTCCGTTCCATTCCGTTCCAGTCCGTTCCAGTCCGTTCCAGTCCGTTCCAGTCCGTTCCAGTCCGTTCCAGTCCATTCCAGTCCGTTCCAGTCCGTTCCAGTCCGTTCCAGTCCGTTCCAGTCCGTTCCAGTCCGTTCCAGTCCGTTCCAGGCCGTTCCAGTCCGTTCCAGTCCGTTCCAGTCCATTCCAGTCCATTCCAGTCCATTCCAGTTATTTGAATAATCTAGTTTTTCTATTCGAAGTTAGATCGCGCGACTGACGTACGAAATCAATGTGTGAGACCAAAGAAACTTCTGAAACACTTTAAATTCAAATATCTTTTGATAGACTGAACCGATTCCAATGAAACAAAAACTAAGTTCCTCTCCAAGTTACGCTTAATCGTTGTGTATAAAAGTTATCTACATTAATTTCGTATATTTTACGTGATACCTGGACAAGTACACAGACAAACAGACAAACAGACAAACAGACAAAAATTCTAAAAATGCTAGAAATGGGTTCTATTGGTTGTCCTTTAATACCCTGGCTATATTTTTTGAGTTTTTATTTAATGTACAAAAATATTTTTTCTACAGTTTTATTATATGTATAGATAAAACTGTCAACCGTATCATATATTTTATCGTAATTGAAAGTACTAAAGTGTTAATTTCTTATTAGGACAGTGGCACGAATATGAATACGAAGGCTTTTATTTTTAAGATAATATTTTGAAGGCTTATTTTTAAAATTCATTGCATTTTTTATTGTGTCTATTTAAAACACGAAGATAAGTTTAAGAACTTTTTATAAAACTTATGTTATAATTTCCATTTTATTTAGATTGATTTCAATTTGGAAAATACCTAGTTACATAATTTTTTAAATCATACATTGAATCATAATCACCAAAAAGCATTATAATTTGGAAGATTCTCTTTTCAAGAAAAGAAGGTTCACTCGAAACTGTCTAATTTTCAAATGAATAACCTCCTTATTTAAGTCGGTTGAGAAGTTCGCCAACTCCATCGCTCCTTTTAGGTATATGTTTATGAAATTAAAAAATGTCTAACATTATGTAGTTAAAAAGAGATCAAACAGCTCATTAATATTTTTGGATCCGGTAGTTCTATTTAAAGTCAATTACAACACTTCTTTTTAACCGACTTCAAAAAAAGGAGAAGGTTCTCAATTCGGTCGGTATGTTTTTTTTTTTTTTTTTTTTTTTTTTTATGTATGTACATCGATTACTCCGAGGTTTCTAGTCCGATTAGTGTGATTCTTTTTTTGTTCGATGCAGGATACTTGCAGTGTGGTCCCATAAAAATTTCATCAAATTTGGTTCAGTACTTTTTATTTTGTGAGCATTTTTATTAATTTCGCCTACTTGGATGACATGATGATCTTTACTTTTTGCGTGTTTGTTACGCGATTACTTCGCCAATTGTGGAGCGATTTTGAAAATTGTTTTTTTGTTGTATTAAGGATCGTTCACCTTAGGGAATACTGTAAGTTTCATCGAACTCTGTTCAGCATTTTTTGAGATAGGGAATTTTATTGGAACTTTCTTTTATGTACACAACATGGGCGATGTTAATACCGGTGCTACGGATTACAAAATTCTAGTGCACATGTAAGAAAATGATGTATTTGCCAAGAATTTGGGTTGAATATTAAAACTAAAAAGAGTAAAATAAAAAACTTTTTTCAAAAAAAATTTAACCGCCTTCAAAAACAACCACAAAAAAGGGTAAAATAACCTACAAAATAACTTTTCTTTCGGAAGTCGGTGGCAAAAAGACATCGAAATAATAAAACAAAGCCACCGACTTCCGAAAGAAAAGTTATTTTGTAGGTTATTTTACCCTTTTTTGTGGTTGTTTTTGAAGGCGGTTAAATTTTTTTTGAAAAAAGTTTTTTCAAAATCTCTGAAGCCCGATTAACGTTAATTTATGTACCAAAGCAGACAAACTAAAGTAAAAATAAAACATAATAGGACCAGCTGGCAAGCAATATATCAAAAACTTCAAGAGAATAACTGAGCAAATCTTTGAGAAGTAGAATGCAATCTTTTGTATGGCTATCATTCAGACAATGGGACAACGCAAGGACGACTTTACTTCACTCTATTAAAATGCTATTACATATAAAAACCACGTTAAACCACTATCTATTACAGAGCACATAATCTCTATGAACTACAAAATAAGGTTCAATTTTGACAGATGTCATTTTTGACAGCTGTCAAATGTAAAGTTGGGTGTACACTTAAGGTATTGTGCTCATACTCAATAGCCCCAGTTTGTGGTATTAAACCTTATTTCGTGTAACGGAACTATTTTATCATCTTTTGTATGACATTGTTAAACAATGCTGGGGATGGGTTACCTACGTATTGTTTGTTTTCTTTTGATAATTTATTCATATGTTTAAACGAGATATTTGTTTAGGGGGAGTCAATGATTATTCTGCTAGAATATTTGATCTGTTTTGAAAAAGGAATTCTATTTTTTTTTTAATTCATCACTAATTCACAAACTTACAGCGTCACTGTTAGAGAATTTATTGTTTAAAGTATTTTCAAATGGTTGGCGGTTGTAGTTACCAATAACTTGATAGCACTATTAACAGAATACTGGTAAGTGATAGTTTTCTTAAAGATAACCTTGCAACATTTTGTCTATTCACAATATAGAGACAATTCATAAAGAACAACCAATGAAAAGATCGCAGACTTATTTTGGATGTTGATGAGAAAAGACATATCTAATAAAATATGTCTGCTTATTTTTGTGTAACCTAAATAACTACATTTATAAGTACATAGAACCTTATAATTTTAGCTAGCAGGAGGACCTCGTGGCTAAATAATTACAGCCGCACAGGTCGATCTTCCGGGTTAAACCGCGCTTGCCGAGGTTGGTCTGTGGACGGGTGACCATCTGTTATAACGAGTTTCCTCCGTGCCTCGGAAAGCACGTAAAGCCGTTGGTCCCGACTGTCATTTCTAGAACTTTGGCAGTCATCGTTACTGTTAGTCAGAAGCTCTAAAGTCTGACAACCAGTCTTACCATGGGGTATGGTATTGCCCAGTTACTGGGTTGTGGAGGTCCAACAGGCAGTCGCTCCATGTAAAATACTGATATCCAGCTGAATCTGGTGTGACTGGAAGCCGACCCTAATATAGTTGGGAAGAGGCTAGGCAGATGATGAGAACCTTATAATTTTATAAGGCAAAAAAAAGAAGATATAAATTTCATAAAGTTACAGAAATATATTATTATTGCCTAGCTCTCTTTCTCACATAAAAACAATGTTCAATAATAGTATTTTTACACAAATGTATTAGCTATGATAACATAACTGGTATCTAGTGTTACTTCTTAAAACACTTTTCTCAGCATCAGTAAATAGTCTATAGACAGTTTCAATCGCTCCAACATGAATCTAAGAAAACGGTGATATGATATGCTACTCTGTGTCTGTTTGATGTGTGACTGGTAAAGTCAAGAAAGTTGCTTGATTTGGCCAATCGGCTATTATTATTGTTAGGTGTATGGTTGGGTATTGGTTATAAATAAGCAATTTGCTGAAGCACCCACAAATTCCTTGAATGTCAGTATGACATTCCTTAGCTACTAGAAAGTCAAACGCTTTTGTAAGGACTCGCAATGACACGGCAGATATATATATATATATATACTGTATCATTCATTTTTAAAATTAATCAATAACTTAATTGTAAGTACCTATTTCAATTAAGCCGATTACGTAGAAATAATCAATTATTAAATTTTTTACGTTCAATTTTCTCTTCACCATTTCTCACAAGACTCGATAGCAAGTCAATTGAGAAAAAATCTGAGGGGACACATAAGTACCACATCAACCATTTTCACGATCCAAGTACTGAACAATCCCACCATTATATTCCTAAAAAGGTAAAAACTAATCTAATATGGCATTATAATAACTAGTCATTGAGCTTGAACTCGATCAATGTCGCTGAATCGATTTAGTTTTTTCTCGATATAACATCGAGATCTCGATAGATATCTCGATGGGGACAATGGCGACCACAAGACTTGGTTAGAGATCATATCGTTTTCATGTGATCTTTATGGGGTATTGTGCATCCCGGGATGCGTTGAAAAAAATTTGTATGGACGCGTAACGGTTTAGTGGTTATTATTTCGTATTGTTATGGTAGTCTGTAGTTTTGAGATGGTAATTCGAGGGGTTTTCTTGAGGGGTCCAGCTTGTTGACTGTCCATACAAAATTTTGTTGCTTAAAACCGAAAATTTATGTTTACTTCAAGAAGCTTATAGTCGCGTAATTGTGACAATTATGTCACAAGGGAACGTCATATAACGGGACAAAAATGCTTACGTGTTAATCCAGGTTATAAACTATATGTGTACCAAAATTCTTGGAAATCTGTTCAGTAGTTTTTGAGTGAAACAGTAACAAACATCCATCCTCACTAACTTTTGCATTCATTATTTACATTATGTTACATGCCTACTTAGAATCCGGATATTCTATAAATAGATGTTTCATACAAAATTCTGTTTCTCAAGTTACAACAATTTAACGAATGTACAAAGTTGCTGGTAAAGAGGGAATTAATTGAGGAAAGAGGGAATAAAAAATGTTACAGCTTTTTCTGCAAATTAAGGATTTTATTACAAGCTATAAACGAAGTAAAATTGTCTAAGACATAATTAAATACTAGAATAGTCGTCTTAGGAAATGAATACAGAATGCTAGTTAGATCAAAAGGTGCCGCCAGTGAAATAAATTAAAATAAGTATTGTACCTCAGCTATAATTAAAAATTAATGAGAAGAAGTAGTGTACACTGTACAGGTTACAATGACATACCTGTCAAATAATGACAGTTATATTAATGATCTTTTAATACACGGACAATCCTAGTTAGTAGTCGATTTACACGAGAAATCAATAATCTATCTCGGTTTATAAGTTAATCTTGATCTGTACTAAAACCGATTAACGTCCGAATTGACTTATCCGTGTCTTATAGATGCCCAATCAGAAGCAGTAGGTATTTGGTTTGACATACAATATTAATTTTGATTATTTTTGGGATATATCGCAAAAACTTAGTAACTGAGGTATTTTTTATCAAACCTTAAACATTTAAAATAATATTTCCTTATAAATCAAAAATTTGTATGAAACAGACACCAGCCGCCATCTTAAGTGGCATCCAACAAGCGATTGATGGATTGACGTGAATAATACTCATCGACACAAGATCATTACGACTGTATGTGGGAAACGGTAAATTTTATCCACTTTTGTGATTCTATAGGTTAATATAGCCATTCTTTCTTGATTTAACACCATAAAAGAAGAATAAATAAAAGAAATTTGTGGAATGTACTTCAATACGATTGACGGCAATTACTTTGATTGACTTCTTGTATTTATTATGCATTGAGCAATTTTATTGGTGATTTTTTTCGTTTGATTCTGTTTGTTATATGACGTTGAGGCGCCACGTTGTAATTTATACATTTTATTTTAAATTTACACCATTTTATACGTTCTGCTAGAAGATTAATAAAAAGTGAGAAATTGTGCTTAGAACGCTACCCAAGCTATCTCTTTGACCAAGTATGTTCTACCTTTCGAGTTGAAATGGAGTTTATTTTAAGTAGACGAAATAATAAGTGTTGTCTCATCAATATATCTGGTCCACCATATTGAATTTCAAGTATGTACTATCTATAGATACTACTTAAGTAATATTATAAATCTGATGAGTTTCTTTGCGATACTCGAACGCGCTCATCTTAGTAACTATTGGTTCAAATTGAGACACGAAGAGACAAGAAGTAAGTATGTATTAAAAAAATTGAAAAACGTAGGCTTTTTTTACTTTACATAACTATAAAAGAAACTTAGGTATTTCTCTCCAAGGATATATCCACTGGGGACTACAGAATTCAAAATAAAGCCTAAATAAACTTCAGATAGCACTTAGTATCCTGTTGTTGTTATCCTGGCCCCGACCCAAATTACCCTGCTCCAAATCAGGACCTACGGAAACGGCAGTTGGCGGAAATACGTGCCAAAACTGCAAGAAAGCCAAATTTTTCCACCGGCTGCTAAATTTTAACATTAGCGTTCTATTTTTGATGCACCAAAAACCACCAGATGCATAGCAGGTACAAGAAACAGCATCATGTTGCAAATTACGACTACCAACCAAATTGAGAAGCACCTTTTCCCAAACACCGTCGAAGTTTTGGGGTTGTTCGGAAATTTGCCGGGTTATACCCGAAACCACAGCTTGCCGCGACAGATGTAAGGAAGCCGACAAAAAACACGCACGTGCTGCATTGAAAAAAAATCGCAAGCGCGCACAAGTAGACATGGTAGACATGCGACACCTTTTTGGAAAAAAAGTCGGCGTAGGAGCACGTGATTTCTTAGAATAACCGCGTGAAATGAATATTTTTGATGATAGCGGTTTTCGAGCAGCTGCTTCTGTCCTAGGATTATGTTCAAGGCTCCTTATGAGCTAAAGATGGTGTTATTTTTTTTCTTAATTTTTTTGTGTTCTTATAAAAGTGAAAATATCTTAGATGTTTTACATGCCACATGTAGTGTTTAAAGACTAATAATAGTACTACTACTACTAGGACCAATAATAATATAATATTTAAAAACTAAGAATAGAAGTACGTCAAATGATAGAGTAACGTATAGTTTCTTATGAAGAAAAACAGTTCAGAAAGCTCCTAAAGTTAGCCCCTTCGTACACTAGGCGACGCAAGTATCCGATACTTTACGACTTTGATATCCATTGACGCGTGCTTGTGTTCGAACCTTTATGGATTTGTATTCCGATAGTCGCTTGGATACCGAAGTCGTAAGGTATCGGAGACTTGAGTCGCCTAGTGTACGAAAGGCCTTACTCTTATGTAAGGGCTATAGGAATCTTGATTAGAAGAATTGGAATTAGAATTCTTTAACTCACATTGCGAAAAACGGAGGATGTTTCGTCTCTGGTATTGAAAAAAATGTCTTTATTTCAGAGTTTTCAAATGTCCCTACTTCAGTATATCTATTTTCGTTTTTATGTTTCTGCAGTGTTTTTTTTTGTTTACAATCGATTAAATATTCCAAGATCCTTAATATCAGATCCAAGTAACGTTAACCGCATTCTAATTTAAAATATCCTCAAAATTGTAATCTAAAAGATAACAATTTCTTTATCATAATCAAATCTATCCTGCCCATCGATCTTTCTTTCTATAATAAACTGATTAGCTTCACAAAATAATTTATTATATAAGTACCCTCAACCACAACCCCGGTGCTTCCGGACCGGGGTTGTCTTCATACGCACGTGCTTCGGACCACCCACCAACATTGGCCATATCTTTATGATGTTGGTAAACAATGCAACCAATGTTTGGTGTAATACGGGTTGCTATGATCGATAATGTTGAGTGGCTCAATCCTGTTTTTGGAACTTTGTTTTTTTTTGTTTTAGATTTTTCGGTAGAGATTTTGTTTTTATTAATTGGTTATGTGCCTCTATTGTGTTGGAATTTAGTAAGTAGCAGAGGTTTGATACGCAAGAAAAAGTTGTAGGTAGCGTTATTATCCTTATGGAATATAATAATGATCACTCTCTTGCTTCTCACGAAATTTTAGTTCAGGGCCGGCATCCATTTTCTTTTTTTAATTAAAACAAAATTAAAATAAGATGAGGAATTATTATGTAATATTTTTGACAATATCTTAATCAATTTTTTTTGTGTATATGGTAAATTATGCTACAGGCTAAGTGCCTTAAATAAAATGACTTTATTAATTAAATTAATAATCTACGCATCCCTTCTTTGGTCGACTTCTTCCTTTGGATCCATTTAATTTTTATTTCTCGTAAATTAGTCCAATCCAAACTTTATCCAGTTATCTTCCCATACCATCAAGATAAGCAGATGTCAACCCACTATTACATCCAAGCCATAAAGCATACAAGGTGCGCAAGAGTCGCTCAAAGCCAAAGATATCAATAACGCATTGTTTAGCGCTGGACCGCGAGCGGTGACAGGTTGAAAGCCGGCCTGTGCGCTTGCGCAGTTGACCTATTTATTGGCGCAAGCCTTTTATGGGTTATGTTGGATGATAGGTTCGAATTGACATTGACATACCTGTTAAAGTTGTGTTCGAACATGTTTGCTATAATTTATTTTGACTTTTGTCAAAGAATACGGCTCTATCCTTCCCTATTGAGGGTTTACAACTTCATATACTGAAGATATTATATCCATTACTTTTAGTTGTTATTTTACTCATATATTGCATTAATTTTAAAAATTGCTTGTGCAATAGCTAAGCGATTGGACTGTGGCGCTACTTGCCGCGGGCTCGATTCCCGCACCGAACAAATATTTGTATGACCTACAAAGTTTTTCGGGGTCTGGGTGTTCTTGAAGAATGTGAGTGTCCATATTTTTAAACGTACTCGTTCACGACACAGGAAAAGTTCCTACTATGTTAACAACGAAATGTGTCAAAATTTTCGATAGAAAAGTGTTTTTGGACGTTTGTTTGTTAGTTAATCACATCAGAACGGCTGAACGTATCTTGATTAAATTGGGCTCAGAGCTAGGTTATAGTCTAGAACTCTAGATTAACATGTAGAAAAGTCTATTTATTCCGGTTTAGCGTTCTAAATAATTTTAAATTACACGGAAGCCGGGGATGATAGATAGTACTAACTTCTTCTTCGTCGTTGCACTCTTGGCAGTGTGGTCGTCATTTCAGCTGTTAGTAGCTCGCCTAACAATACGCCGCCATTCCTGTCTGATGGCCACCTTTCTGGTGCAGACGTGCAGGGAACTGTCCACAGCTGCTCTTATCTGGTCTGTCCATCTCACGGGCGATCTTCCTCGTGCTCGGGTGCCTTCAATTTTGTCCTGCACCGCTAGATGCTCGATGGACTCGTCGCCACGCCGGGGTACGTGTCCTAGCATTATCTAGCCTAGTATTAACAGTATAGTGAATTTGTTGATATTTATAATTTTACTAGCGGCCCGTCCCGGCTTCGCACGGGTGGAGGACCCGGTCTAAAATTTGAGATTTAAACTATCCTATCTCTCAAGTTGGATCGAACTGCACATGGTGTGCGAATATTATTATAATCAGTTAAGTGGTTTAGGAGTCCATTGAAGACAAACATTGTGACACGAGATTTATATAGGTATATTAAGATATAATAAACATCGTGATATCTTATCTTAAAGTAATATAATGAAAATACTTGATGACTTACATCATCGTCCGTTTCTATTTATGTATTTATATTTTGTCATCTCATTTACACTTTTGTAAGCAGCTGTAACTAGGGATGTCCAAAGAAATTATTTTTATCGTCATAATAAGGCCTTAAAAGTATAGTTTAATATCGTAAAATAAGACTAAGGCAGGAGTAGAATAAATAATTAAATTTTCATGAGTAAAACAGTAGGCAAAAGTTTAGTATTACTATAAAATGTCGTTGTATTATGTCAGACTTGAAAATAGTTATTTATGATACTAGTGCGGAAAGTTGGTTTTTACAAACGAGTAGACAACGTACGCCCGAGGCGCCGAAGGCGCCCGAGGGCGTACCGTAGTCACGAGTTTGTAAATACCAATTTCTGCACGTGTGTCATACAATGTTTTTCAACACATTTATTAATATTAATATCAGATTCCTCCCTTGAATTCAGATTAGTCGCAACAATTTTTGAAGTTCCTAATATGAAAATGGCGCGACTTTGAAAATGGCGCCACATGCACGTGGTGAAAATTAGAACTACATCTTTCATCTCATTTACTCTTTAGTATTAAAGTGAGACAACGTATTGAGCAAAAGCTCTTCCAAGGAGGTTCGATCAGTCAGGTTGTTTATTTTCATAATGTGAAACTCTTTGGTGGAATTCTTTTTTTTTTTTTTGGAAATTAAAAATAAACCGTAAAGAAAACGCACGCTGCTCTACAAGGGGGCGTGCGGTAAAATAGGTACTTAGGTGAGAGTACCTATTTTACCGCACGCTGCGTTGTATGGTCCGTAATTTTTAACTTTCGAACACTGTATACAGGCTTTGTAAATGCATTTTACGAGCAAATGTGTTGAAAAATATATTTAGCTTACGCTAGTGATATAGAGCTATGGATGTCAAAAACTATCAATTATTGCCTTTCAGTTTTCTCACTCAATATGCCCAAGGAACTGTTCTGCAAGCTCAACTTATCTTCTTTCAATGGGCATCTGGGTGAAAAGGCTGGATTTTTAGTCAGTAAATGTCTGACAGTCCCCCGTCATTTGATTTAGCCACCACAAAAATTATCGATTTATTCCCGGATTTTTATTCCCGGATTCAACCCACTTTTGGATCCAATTTTTAAGGTTTTCCCGTTGAATCCCACACTATGATGACATGTGTACATATCAAGAGAAAAGTGTTATCTTTATTTTCAAGATTTATTCTCTGTTAATAATTCGGATATTTATTTTTTAATTTTCTCTTTGGATTTACGACTTGGAATTATGATAAGGCTCTTGTTAAGTGTTTCCTTAAATAATTCAAAAAATAATTTAAAATTTCCTGATATTATTTAAAGCATCAGTTTTTAACAAATTCCTATACAACACCAAAATTATTACATACCTGGTTCATCCGGAGTTTCGACACTTCTCTCTTCCTTTGACAAAGCGTAAGCTAAATGTAAAAACCCAGTTCAACTACCACATTTAAAAATAGAACAACATAGAATAAAAGTTATGGACGCTTATATATTTCAAACCTTCTTACTGGAGCTATCAATGATCTTTTTAATTTTACTGTTAAAAAGATTAGATGGCCCATATTTCTTCTGTACCAATCGGTTATTACCTTTTCAGTACTATTTTAGTACTGAGATCTGTCGATAATTGTAATTAAATGTCATTATAATTTAGCTTAAGATTGTTGATATTAGAGCATGTGTGGGTTATTTTTGAAAAATATTTTATATTCAGAGTGATTCACGCCTCAGCCCACAATTCTTGGGGGAAATTCTTAGTTTTCCGGTAAAGACGTAGAACAAAATGACACGGTTAAAACTTTATTTTTGGGGTTTATACCTTTTTATCAAAAGGAGGGGAAGCCAGACTCTTACTAACTCTGTTTCCCAAGACCGCGGTATCCCGCTTAGACAAACCTCTGACCCGCACTGCCTGGGCCCGCTTGGTGGATACTTACTGATCGCGATCCTACGCCCTACAAAGCATCTTCCATCGGGCGTAGTCCGCTAGCTGTGGGAGCTACAATAAAATAATGTCTGTGATTTTGGGGAGACCACGACTCCTCGTAACTCTTGGTGCTGATAATGATGATTCTCTTGTATCTCCAGTCACATCATGTTATGAACAATGCCTACCAGAACCAGTCTACATTTTTCTTACCCGACTTCAAAAATAAGGAGATTCTCAATTCGGAATGTTTATAAATATTTGTTTGCGCATAACTCCGTCGCTTATCAACCGATTTGAAAATTCGTTTTGGTTTCAAAAATCAATAAAATACTACGGAAAGACTTCAAAAGTTGGTAGCAGAAAATTCAATGAAATAAAAGCAGAAGTTACCGACTTTCGAAAGAAAAGTTATTTTGTAGTTGTTAGGTTGTTTTTGCAGTCGGTTACATTTTGCTTGAAAAAGTTTTTTTCTATTTTTTTAATAAATAATAATAAATATTCCACAACTATCACACAACGCCATCTAGTCCCAAGCTAAGCAGAGCTTGTGTTATGGGTACTAGACAACTGATAAACATACTTATATATTTCTAAATACATACATATTATAGATATCTTACACCCAGACACAGAACAAATGGTCATGCTCATCACACAAACATTTGTCCTGGGTGGGAATCGAACCCACGACCCCCGGCATAGCAGTCAGGGTCACTAACCACTAGACCAACAGGCCAGTCATGAAGTTTATCTATTATTAGTATTATCTATCTATTATTTATCTATTATTAGTATTGAAGTTTATCTAAAGATTAAGTTTACGGTTTCAAGTTCGCACTACACAATGTGTTATAACTGGTTCCATTTGAATATTATGATAAGAATAGGATACGCTCCATGGCTTTATAACACACCCTTGCAATGTTCCAGATAGAAAATTAATAGGACTAGAAGCGCCTAGGTCCTTATGCTTTGTATACACTCGAGAAATCCTAGATTGTATCGCCTCGATTTAAGACAGAATGAGTATATTTTACCACCGAGATCGCGGGACTCAAGAATTGATGTGACCCCGCAACGTAAAGGGCTATTGAAACAACGTGGTAAGCCTTTGACAGGCGAAACGAATGCATGCCGAAGCGTTTTTGTTTGTAAGTAATGTCATTTCGGGCGGCGAGTAAAGGGCAACTCGCTGCCCGACCATGGACCATGCCCGGGTCGACGGCGCGTTGCGTTCCACGCGCGCCTCAAAGAGCGTCAGCATAATGACGGGGCCACCCTCTAGAAGGCCAAAGCCTGCCGGGGTCGCGGGACTTATTTCCATCACCGTGACCCCGAAACATAAAGGGCTATTGAAGGACACCGTGGATTTTAGTCAGTACTCATTTGATGATTTTACTAGGTAAAAAAAAATGTAAGGTCATTTGGTCAGTATAACGAGTCTGTCAGTCTCCTCTGCTCTACCCTGGGTGGGAGGACTCATTTGATGATTTTACCACGCTTAAAAACATGAAGTTAATAAAAACACGAATTTTAATAAAACAAAAACAGACTAAATGCTCTATTTCATTGGACTTATTGTCTTACCGATCGATTCCACCATAACTGTATAATTTCACATTCACACACACACACACCAATCAGTCAGACTTGCGTCACCTAGTGAACGACGCTAGAGACGCGAAATAAAACAGGAAAAAAGATATCTCCGGTGAAGACCAAGCCTTACATCACAGCCTCCCTAATGAAGCTAATACGTCCTTATCACCCCCTTATCAAGAGAAGAACTCCGCTTTTTTATCTCTCAACTATACCTGTATACTCGTATCACTTAGTTCTTGATTAATTTAACAGGAATGTTTTCGTAGTACTCTTTTTGCGCGTTTAATTACCGTAGGTACCGTCAGCAACATGGCGTCCCGTTACGAACCGAACAGGTGACGTGCGCACGCGCACACTGTAGGTATTAATGCACGATTATTATGGGTTTTGACACCGCATTCTTGGTGGCTGGTGATTAATATTTTGAAGTGATAATTTATTTAAATTGGTACGGTAGGTATTGGTTTTCGATTTTTGTTGTGCAAGTTTCTTTTTTCTTGATAGTAAAAAGAAAGAAAAAAAATGTTTCTTGGTACACGTCACAAGTGTACACAGGTTATGAGAAAAATAATAATCATTAAAAAAAATAAACTTAAAAACTAAGCAAGAAATACTGTGACACTCACGGCTACGCCAAATAGGCTTATATCAGCATAATTCCAAATAGTAGTACTGATACTGATACTGCTAGCCTCCTTCATCCCACTGCTGGGCAATGGCCCTATGATTTCCAGTTTCCAAGGCTTACGTACCTACCTACTATTATTTCGTCTCAAATTAAATTCTATATTAGTTTTATTTTTATTGGGACATTTTTATCCCACGTCTAAAAACTTCGACGGCACAGTTGCTGTAGTGGTAGAGCGTTTGAACTGCTGCGCTACGTGTCGTGGCGTGGGTACGATTTCCGCGTGGAACAAATACTTCTATGATCTACAAGTGGTTGTTCCCCCTCGTTTACACCAAGGTATAATACATGTATTTGACAAGTTTTGACGTTATGGACTTCAGTGTAAACGCAAATGTGTTTTATACTTGCATAAATACTTTTTGGCTACACAGTGTTAACGAAAGAATGTTTGAGATTATGGTGTGAGACACTCTCAATACATGTATAAAACAAACAAATTATGTTTTGAGAAGTATTCTACAAGTTTTGTATGAAACTAGTATTTAACTTGTTTCTTGGTGTAAACGAAGGGTTCTGGGTGTTAGTGTATTTGAGTGAGTGAATTTTAAATGTTCCACAATACAGGAGAACCGCCTAGTTGAGGGCATTTTTTTAAATGAGTTTCTCTGATGTCTTGGGTATTTTTGCAAGTTAATTCGAGCCCGCCATCTCATTCAATTTACATGACTAACCTAGATTACTAAGAAAAATCAATATAACACTTTTAAAGTTTAAAAACACGTGGTTTTGAAAACCATGTGGTCCTTAACTATAAATAGACAGTACATGATGTGCATACCTCGCGTGTTTCGTAATAGATGACTAAGGTATGAAGTCAGGTGGCAAAGCTATGCTTAATTTTTCAGAGAAACTGGCTTTTTCTAAGTTCTTAGGGTTTTCAGAGCATGTGTTTGTCCAGAAGAAACTTACATAAGTTTTGTCACCATGTGCCACTGACAGAGTTTTAGAAAGGATTGACAAAATCTGCTGCTGGTGTTAACAAAATATGCTGATCTACAATCGTAAGCAAAACTTTGGAATCATTTACTCCGATTCCACGCGATCTTGTTGCTTTTAATTGATACCAAATTCATTCAAATCACGCCATTATTTAAGGAGCTATCCCGGATCAATTCCAAGTGATTTCATACTTTTGCTTGTTAGTGTAGTATGTATAACTTTAATCTTATAAATAAAATTGTGGTGCTACGGGCCCTTAATCCAAGAAATCAAATTAAAATACTGTTTCATCAATTAGGCCCAATTAAAGCTTTTAAAGAGAACAAGTCTCATTGAACATGAAACGCTGATTCATTTTTTTGTCACTCAACAATCGCAAATTGAAATTACCCAACAGTAAAATCCCGAGTACTTCACAATGCACATTTAAAAGACAAACAAACAGACGAATTTCACAGTCCGTAAGTTTCACAGGACAAGCTTCAGTAACTCCTAATGTCAAAATTGTAACCGTCTTAAGAAAATCGTTACTTACATACAAAAAGCCTTTTTTCTCCAATCCTTTTTACGGAAGGGTTAAGGCAGATGCGCAGACGCAGATGTTAAGAAACACGATTAATGATTTAGCTACTGTACTCGATGTAGGTAAACTGGTTCTTTTTGAAATATTAATACTGTTACCTTTTCAAGGAAGCACGTATGACGTATATCGTAGTTTCTTGGGACTTCAAGTACCTATAACCTGATGTTGACTTGGTGAAAGTGATTGACTGCTCTTGCATCATGGGGAAGGAAATTGTCATGACATTGTCTTAACAGATAACCATGACCCTGGAACGTAACGTTGGTGTCAATTTAAAGTTAACAGTTAAACCTTTAAAATGGTACTTTTTTATTGTTCATAACTAGTTATTAAGTACTCAAGATCGCGAGCAATCGGAGAAAGGTATTCCTTACTTTTGCTCGCGAGTGTATAATAAAACTGTCGTTGTAATTATAATTAATTTGACGACTTTTAGGTTTTAGTAGTGGCTGAGCGGTCAGCAGCTTCTCGCAGATTCTATCTCCGCATAGAACAACTGGGTTGTGAAGTTCAAGTAGATCGAAAATTCAACTGACTGTAAACCCACGCCAACATGGTTGGCTAGGCTGATGATGATGTGGATTCACATAAAGGTGGAAGGTTATAGTTGTAACATCACACTACATAGGCCTTGACAGTAGTAGTATCCGTCCTAATTTAATCACGATATTAATAAGACAATCAAATTATAATCTCATTACACCTAACAAGGTGTTCAATTTATAAATTAAGTATTACAATAATTCTTCTAGCTCATAATAAAAAATAAAATTCACAATAATAAATTCATTAATCACGCTATAGCAAGAAAATCTATTAATCACAAGATTATACGTGTGTTTGAACCCGTTACGGAAATACCGCAAGTTTAAAAATAGAACGATGGATTTTTAAGAATGACCGGGAAAATTGCTGGAATAACTTTTTCTAGTGGATTTGAGATGAATGTGTCAGCGATTGTTATGACGCATGCAGAAGGCAAGTTCCCAGCTTTAATAAATTGCTAATCAGTTTGATTTTCGATTTAGTCCGTTCAGTTATAATGATATTTTTTAAATAATGAATATCTATATATATAAAAATGAAACCCGTTTTCCGTTGTCACGACATAACATGAAAACGGCTTGACCGATTTGGCAGATTTTTTTTTTTGTTGTGTTTGTAACCATCGGGACCGGGTTTTAGACCGGGTCTTCCACCCGTGCGAAGCCGGGACGGGCCGCTAGTTAATAATAAATATAAAAAGAATCAAAAATCGGGAGTCTCGTGACATCAAACCATAGACTTTTCTAGTTTTGTGACGTAAAGTAAACGACGTTTGACGTTAATGTGAAGGAATAAAATTGTTCATCGTTTGTACACTAGAGGCGCTATTTAAGTTTTTGATACAATAAACGCAGTAAATACTGCAATCACATTGTAAGTTAAAATACAAATATCTCTTAATGAGGCCTCAGAACACATTCAAAATGATACTAAAACGTGAATTTCTAAAGCGTCATATTAGTCTTCATCAATTTTCAAAAAAAAAAATGGCCTTGATAAGGTTGTGTTAATAACCAATAAGTAACTGAATTCCAATCCAAAAAAACTCTCTCTGTTTAAAATATGAACTTATTTTAGCATTTTTCTCTAATTCAATAACTAGGCTGAAAGTTAGTGGCGCAATCATTAACTCTTCTAGCCACTTTAGCGCTTAAAAACCATTCTACTTGAGTATTCCATAATGTCGCTTTAAAGCTTAAAGCGCTAAAGTGCTCAAGCTAAGTGCTTTCACAGCCCCACCAGGAACTATTATGGAATAAGAAGTTTACAGCATTTCCTTGCCTTTTTTGAATATTTAAGGCTATAGTGCTCCCCTAGCTTCACACAGATGTTATTTGAAAATAAAATTAGTTAGTAGCGGATAACCAGCACCTAAAAAAATAATACTTATGTGTTTTTTTTAAAGTAGCGTGATAACCATTATAATATGCCACATTATTTGATCACATCTATATATATAAAAATGAAACCCGTTTTCCGTTGTCACGACATAACATGAAAACGGCTTGACCGATTCGGATAACTATTTTTTTGTTGTGTTTGTAACCATCGGGACCGGGTTTTAGACAGGGTCCTCCATCCGTGCGAAGCCGGGACGGGCCGCTAGTTTATAATAGAAATTTCAATTTAAAACAAACTCAATGAATTTATGGTTGAGCGCATAATAAAATTGTAAAGTTACAATGTCAATTTAATTTTTAAATAAAATTCTTGATACATTGTCGAATTTATGATATTATGTTCCTGTTCATGGGGCAGACATGAACAGAAATTGCTCAAAATATTGTTTTAAAAGGTTTGGAAGGAAAAAGGGAAGCTTTGCATTGGGACACAAACTAGGCTACAAAAAAAACGATATGATAACTCTTTTAATCTATGGACTAACTTGCGTTTGAAAATCGAAGTGTTTTTGTTTTTATTTCGCGAAAGACTTTACGGTGTTCGATTTTCAAACGTCTTGCGTGTTCATAAACAGGTTGGATTAATAAGTTTTTGATCTCATATTACCTATTCATTGATGAGATTGTTATCAATGATATGTCATAACGTCGATATTTTACAAAATTATATATTTAAAATACGAATTTTATTGTAAAACAATGAATATGTTTCGGTGATTGTAATACTATCCTAGGAAGTTAGGTGTAAAACGAGATGTTTTGTTCTAATAAAGTGACCAACTTTGTAAACTTGATTCCAGGAGTGGTAGATCCTTGTTTGACCCTGTTTAGTGTTAGAAGCTTATAGGACATTTTTGTGGCCATTTTGTTCAGTTTATTTTTAGCCTTTTTCTTAACTGACTAAAGTGTGTTTCCCTAACAGAGTTACCGTTCTGTTAAGTCTTCGTAAAATGTAAGGTGGTGGGGTTTCGATCATGAATTCTTGTGCCTTGCTGATAGCAATCAATAACCATAGGATATACACGTAATTGTCGAATTGTTTTCTACCAATCGGGACCTATATTTTGTAAGTAGAAAGGTGATATACTCGTACCTTCTTTTATCGTGATAAAATCATCATAATATGAGTCCTCCTAAGTATCCTACTGCCAGCCTTGTACTGAGTAAAATCAACGCTAATATTTTACTAGCCCTTTCATGGTTTGAAGTGGCCTGGGAAAAGAGCGCATGGAAGAAATTGGGGTCAGACTTTCGCCCAGTAGAAGGACACTAGTACCTACAGGTTGATAGAAAACACTTATTTTAGTAGATAGTAAATAGACAGTCAGTGTGTAAATATTTCCCTAAAGATGTTCTTATTCAACTCTTAGTAATTGCAACAGAATTATGTAATCTACAAAATTACCTTCAATCCGAGTAAATGTGTATTTCGTTCTTAATCTTAAAACCTTAATTCGACTGTTGAATCGTGGCCACTCTCAAAGTTATTAACTCGAAACACCTGTCTTTTGCATTAGCTCTGTTTTTTTTTGTCGCTGGCAAGGTGTTTCTTGCATTCGATTTGAATTCGGAACATTAGATTTTTGACATTGCCACCATGCGTTCGGAAATTAATTTTAAATGTTGTTGTTTTTTTTTTTATTACTGATATTGAAGTTTGCACTAAGGTCGAAGAATGTCTATGGTATTGACTCCTTAACGCTTTTCGTTGCTTATGAATAAATAATACAAGTAAAAATATTTGAATGAATGGAATAATCCGTTTCTAAAATCGATCTACATTACTATGCAAATCGATAATTTTCAACGGGTAAAAAAATAGGAATTAACACTTTATTTCAAGTTTTTGTAGAAATATGATATGTTTGCAAATGCGAAATTAAATAGGTATTCGACATTTTTATATTCAATAAAAACTGATCACATTGAGGATTAGGCATTAGTTATTCAGATAGATTTTTGATAGCGTAACGTAATTGACGAAATAATGGCGCTTATAAAATAAAACTGCCGAAAAAAATAAAACATCGAAGATAATTTAATTCCAAAAATAAAAGAAGTGGAAAGAACCGATCAAATAAATGTCATAAAATGAACTTTAAAAATGAAATTGTCGAAATTTTTATTAATACAAAAAGACGTGAATGTTTTGCGCTGTGTGTGTACTTGTTTGCTTGCTGGATCCAAGATGGCGGATGGAGGCAGGTGATCATCGGGCAGCTGCGCGCGCGCATCCAAGGTTACCCCTCTCCGCTTGTTTACCCTATCCCCCCGGCCTATCGATAAGTGATAGTGATGGGCATAGACATATTTATGTTATGTTTTTTATTAATTAGGTAAGTATTATAATTTTAGTAGGTGATTAACATTTTGTTTTAATTTTTTCGAGATATTTTTGCTGGTAATGTAGGGTAGGTACCTGCAGGTGTGTTACAGTCATATATGATGTGTGTCCAGCATTTGTTAAGATAATTTCAGTATGTGTTTTATCTTTTCGATAATGAATTCAGTTTTAAGTTTAAGTAGCTTAACGTAATTTTTTTATAAATTATTTTACATTGTATAGATAATCCCATTTATTTTAATATTCTGTTTTTTTTTTTTGCTTCCTTTACAATGTAAGGCATCTTATTTCTACGTTTTTTTTATAAAAGAAATCTATTATATCCATTAAATTACATTATAATAGATGCAAAGCGTAAAATATAACAACAGCAAAATACTATATTTTTGAAACATGAATTATGTATATTTTCTTTTCCTAATTTTTATATCGCCATTGCACTACAAACAGCAATGACAAAATATATCTCAATAGTGCCTTTTTTTTTTCAAATCATTTTCTTTTAAAAAAACAGTAGCAATTTAAAAAAAAAACACAAAATAATTAAAACCAAAAAACACCTCGATAAAAAGCTCAACCTAGCACCGCACTACTCATAGGTCGAATGTCCACGTGGTGTGCGCACGCGCCACTGACGCGCCTCGTGCCAGATAACAGTGGCACCCTTCGCACGAGCCGCGGCCGAGCACACCCGATCTCCCCCGAGGTCAGCCAGACACCAAATATTAGTAATGAGTAAAAAATGACACACGCTTGTTGCATATTGCGGTTTCGAGATGCAAATAAAACAAAAAAAAAACTCTGATGCAAGTATTGGATCGCGGGACTAACGAGCTACTGTAACCCCGGCACGTAAAGGGCTATTGACGGACACCGTGGATTTTAGTCAGTATAAGTCTAACAGTCCATGCTGCCCTGCTCTGGGTGGATTTTGATGATTTTACCACGCTAACAAAAATAAAATGGAACTATTGCTTTTTTGGGTTATTTTACATGCTATGGAATGCCAAGCATGTGAAATAATCCAAAAAGCAATAGTTCCTAAATCGGTATTTAACTTATCGATAGCTTAAAATTATTTGTTATAATTTTGACTTGGTCACTTTCTTAATAACTTCTGGACTCTTATTTAAGTCTTGTCTTACTTAGCATCTGTCTGTCTTGTTTTTTACTTGAACCGATTTAATAGGTAATCGTATAATTCTTCCAAAACTCCTCTGAAAGGTGGCATTATTGTTTCCTCTTTTATTTCCATAGTCCTTCCATAAATTAGTGCTACATACATTTATCCTTCCATCTTTGCAGTTACTACATTCCTCAAAACGTTACGATTATTTCTAGCCGTTTAAGATTGTCAATTCCACCCACTCGATCATACGGGAGTAGATATTAGATGGAGTCCTAGGTCACGAAACTCGTTTGCATCACTACGTTGATAATAATCTATAAGTGGTTAAATCTGTCAGTTACTTACATTGACCTACACTATTGCCAAATTCTTGCTAGACATTTCTTTTTGTATGAGCTTTTCTTCCTAGTCTGATGAAATTTTGTCTAATTGCATCGCATGATCGCGCGACTATCAGTAGGACATTCAGAAGATAGCAGCATGTTTAAACGCACAGTCCCATGATCATTTTTGCCGGACGTAACGCATCATTGCACGAAATAAAACGAACGAACTAAAATGTAGAACAATTCATAAAGAAGACAAGTTAAAAGAATACCTAACATGCTGTAATAGAAATACAATAATAGTGTTGATGAATATTTTATATAAAAATGAACCTTAGGACAGATAAAATAAGGTCTTCTTCTCATTCATCTGTGTTCTAACTTAGCTCTCTGTTAGCTATCTACTCGTTCCCCACTTATATTGTCACTAATCCACAGTTCATCATTTACATATTCGGGCCTATCTAAGTTAAGATCGTATATAGAATTAATACAATAGATGATCAGCTGATAAGCGTGTCCGCATATGTCTAGATGTTTTCTGTTCAGGGTCAAGGTAAACGAGGCATTCTTGTATTTATTTTGACTGGGCTGTTAATCTTACTGCGAAAGACGATTCTGTTTCTTTACTATTTACATAATGAAGTGGGTTGTAAATGATAGGGTTAGTGATAAGATTAGTAGATTGATGAGATTAACGTGTTTTTCTGTCTGGCCGTTTAAATTATTGTGCTAAAAGTTAATGGTACTGAGTGGCATCATCATTGTCTTTGGTAGTTTAGTTGTCTCCATTGTTGACGTCATTACAAGGCGTCTCTTTTGCATGCTGTTCTCCAGGATTAAGTTCAAAATACATTTGGTCATATGTACCCTTTTGACTAATTTGAATCTTATTTTTACCCTTTGCTTCATTATCTCTGATGTGGTAAACCCGACTCGCCTCAGCTAAACGTTAGCGGCGTTCTATTTTACATCGTAGTTCAGTTCTGGTCTACTTCAGTACTGTACCCTCAGCACGAGTTTTCAGTATTTGAGACGTAAAGTAAACTGGAACTTTGACGACTTCAAATTGACAATTTTCAAGGAATAAATTGGTTCCTTCTTCGCACACCAGAGGCGCTGTTCCATATTTTCATACAAGAAACGCTGTAAATACTGGAAAAACTCTGTAAAGTAAAATAGTGAAAACTCGTGCTAGGGGTACTGGTCTACCAGCACTTCTCCTATTATAGTATTATTAGGCTCATAATCAAAATATCACTCTTTCTTTGAGTCTTCAGTTCAAGCCAGCCTCGCAATTCAGTGTCTGACAGTCTATGTTAAGTAAAAAGAAATTGAGATACTGGAGCACATATAGATAGAGTTATAAAGGATAGAGGACCAAATCCTGTCGCGGTCGCGGCACCCTGTGGACGCCGTGAATTTTACCGTGACCGGCCGTACTCCGGAACGTAAAGGGGAAGGACACCGTGGATCTTAGGTAGTACAAGTCTGACAGTCTCTTCTGCCCTGCCCTGACTGGGAGGAATCGTTTCATGATTTTAACACGCAAAACATACGTGTGTTATACGAAGTATAATATCTACTGTAGGGAACAACCTTAAGAATTAGGTACGTTCATTCATAGTTCAAGTCATTCGGTGAGGTAACAAGTGTAATGTAACAGAGACACTGGGCAGTAACCGACAGACGGTGCCAACATCGAGTTTCTTGGAGCGTGTATCAAGAGAGCGCCGCCCGTGACCGGCCGTGCTGGCGGGCGAAGTGGACATGGGGAGATGGACCTTGTTATGAGTTGCAAGTCGACGGTTAAAAGGAAATTGGTTATAAGCGACAAAAATCAAATTGTTCAGGAGAGCAGTTTAAAGTTTCAAAAAGTAGAAAAATGGACATAACTTTTTATGTAATTGTCATACCGTAAAAAGCGAAAAAGTCATCGCAGAGCCATGGGAGTAAGCACATTCGAAAGAGCGATTTTTTTTAAGTAGAATGGCATTCATAAGTCATTTTCGACCAAAGTGTCGCTTATGACCTTTTAACAGTCGAAGTGATGTTTGTCACTCAGAAGTTTTTTCCCTTATTGAGATTGTTTCCTTTTCTTTCTAGACTTTATTTTAATTTTTAAATATTTTATACAACATAATTGTATAATAGACATAAAAATTGTAGCCTATTGGTATCTACCAGGGTCCAGTTACCCGCTAATTGTGGCTTCAGAGCTTATATAGTAGGTACTTTGACCCTGCACGCGTAACTACCGCCGTAAAAATAGGTTTCGTCGACGGAAGAAAAGACAAAACGACGGAACGTAGAATGATTTTCACCATTTTTTAAGAATTAAAATGTTTAAAATATTGAAAATAAATGTTACTATTCCTGAACCGTGTTATACTTGCTCAAAAAAGCGTCAATTTGTAAACAAATAACGATAAAATGACTTTCTTAGTAGAATAGAGATAGAATGACCGTGCTACGCGTGCTGGATGTCCAAGATACTTCAATCAGACGATTATGTTTGTGTCTGATGTGAGGCTGGTGATTGGATGTACTTAAAGTTCTAAATGGTTTATGGGTGTTATTAAAACTTTGACATTACCCATAATCATTTCCTGCCGGGGTCGCGGGACTCATACCATCACCGTGACCCCGGAACATAAAGGGCTATTAAAGGACACCGTGGATTTTAGTCAGTACAAATCTGACAGTATGGGTGGGAGGCCTCATAATGATGATTTTACCACGTAAAAAAAAACCCATAATCATGTAGAACAACATCTAGTAAACAAAAACACAGTCCAGTGTCACATATCTGTCATTGACCTGTTATTTTCCTCACTTCCAAATGTCCACGTCACTCGCCAGTCTGCGCCGGCGACTAAGCGGTGACTTCCTACATCGCGTTCTGGCGGGTGGCCGCGCTAACGATGTGCTTTATGGGAATACCCTCCTCTCCCCCACACCGCTGATACCTTGGTACTAATGGAAGAAAGAATGGCACAGTATTTTTTTCGGTCCTGTCATATCATCAAATGAGTTCCTGCCTGTCGCCGTGCATGGCGACTGCCAAACTCTTGCTGACCAAAAGTCCTCCCTGTTGCTGCTGCTGCCATTAGCGTTCCTGGGTCACGGTATCCTACTTAGACAGTTACGCGACCCCGTTTACCCGTTTACGCAAGTATTTTAAGGCGCGGTGATGTCTTCTAGAAGGCTATCGAAAGGTAAGGTTCCAAATCCAGTCCACATAATGCAGAATGAGCTGTTGATTTTGGCAACGATAGTTAATGAAAACGTTTCTGTCAAGTTTCTATTTAACAAAAATCCCAACAGATTTCCAATTACACGAGCAAAAACAAACTCCGACCTTATTTAAATTCTCAATTTGTCTATTTTTAAATAGTAACAAGCAGTAATCTTTAAGAATAAGGATGACTGCACAAGACAATGAGTCTATAATAGTCATAGACGTTAGGTCATCTACCCTATAGACTGGCGATATTTTAAGAACTGATCAAAATTACATTCCAGCTGTTTGGAATAATTTACTGTTTGTCGCGAGAATTAAGATTTTAAATCTTCTATAAGAGCATTCATTTTTGGCTAACGTTATGCTGTGGAGAGCAATGCAAATTCTATATATATAAAAATGAAACCCGTTTTCCGTTGTCACGACATAACATGTAAACGGCTTGACCGATTTGGATAATTATTTTTTTGTTGTGTTTGTAACCATCGGGACCGGGTTTTAGACCGGGTCCTCCACCCGTGCGAAGCCGGGACGGGTCGCTAGTATTAAATAAATAGGGTGAAGCTAGTATATTTGGTGGGACTGGCAATTTGGTGATAGAGTCTTAAAAGTCTTTCTAAACGTTTCCTATACATGCAATAGTTTACCACAAAGATGGAAAATACGTAGTGCCACATCAATACGTGATATTGTGTGCATATAAGTAACATCTTGAAAGACTTTTAAAGAGTGTAGCACAAAATAACCTTATTTTACCTTACTACAAAATTAAGTGGACTTGACTTCATTTCCTCACAAAATAACCTTACTTTACCTTACTACAAAATTAAGTGGACATGATATAATAATATTGCCTATGTTACTCAGGGTAAAAAAATGTTTGAAATCGGAACAGTGTGAGTTTATTCATTACAAACAGACACAACAAAATGTACACCTTACCTCTTTATAAAACTATAACTGCTGACCCACTCCAAACCTTTTTTCCACTTCTCTCGATCATGTGCTTCTTCTTGCCAATTTACCCGTCCCACCATCTTCTCCTCAGCCCACGGCAACACCGTCTAGCTGTGTCACCTAAGGTGCTGTAAGTCTTCATTTAATCAACAGTTTGTCTTTTTTTTAACTACCTATAGGTAGGTTCGCATTTGACCACTATGTCGCCTGATGGTAATCGAAGATGTGGTCGACAGTGAAGCACGCTTGCCTAGAAGTAACCTATTCACTCGAATTGACTTGAAGACCCCAAAGTTATATCTGGCTTTATTAGATTTTCAATTTATTGCCATTAGCCGCCAGCTGAGCATAAGCCCTATCTGAAAAAACTGTAAAACGACTGGGAAGATCTTGAATATTCTTGATGCAATAATACAATAAATTACACTTTGTCCAAACTGGAAATTGAACAGCATCGACAGCCTTTATGTCCTCTATACTAATAGGACACTTTTAGCAGTTTTGCAATACCATAAAATATACTATGAAACACTATACCATTAGGACATTTGTAGCAATTCACATAGGCATATAAATGCAATTTTCTTGAATAACACGAGTTACCTACTTACTCATTACACTTAAAGGTAATTAATAAGTTATTTCGAAAACATCTGTAAATTATTTCATCAAGTAGAAAATAATAATTCGATCCTGTGAACTTTTTAATATAATTATCTACTTTAATTTGTAACATCATAAATTATGTTATTAATTGGTTATAGTTTCCATTATGAAAGTTTAACGACTCTATTAATGGAAGTCGTTTGTGTAGTTGTTGATCTATAAAGATGGGTGTTTTGCAAATCATGCGCTTGCGTCGAAAATTAGAGTAACGTTACCTTGTACAGTCATGATGAAAATACTTTGATTAATTATTAGATTTGATTACCACTCACATTCGCTGTGGATCGAAATAATTGAAAATCACGAGGTGAGGTAGCACATTTTTTTATTTTTCACAAAAAAAAATTGTCTCTAGGTATTAGGGCGAAATAGGAATCGTTGCCATTGTTGGTAGGTTCGTACCGCAAAGTAAAAAGTTGCGTTTAGGTAAATTCCAGATAATCTTAATAAAAGTTTAATATCACCCAAATAGTGTTACATACTGTAATTAAAACCTGTACCCTTAGCACGAGTTTTCAATCTTTTACTTTACAGCAACTTTCCAGTATTTACAGCGTTTCTTGTATGAAAATATGGAACAGCGCCTCTCGTGTGCGAAGAAGGCACCAATTTTTTCATTGAAAATTGTCAATTTGAAGTAGTCAAAGTTCCAGTTTACTTTACGTCTCAAATACTGAAAACTCGTGCTGACGGTACTGATCCAAAATATAATCAAAAGATTAAAAGATCTAACACTTCTCCACTCGCAAGTCCCTAACAATAGGCAATGAATATAATTCTTTAACAAAATGGATAAAAAGATGGAACAATTCGATACCGTCAGACGGACAGAAACGCACTTTTGTCTGTAAACACCTTTAGAGTGAACAAAAGTCTGTTATGACAGCCAGCTGCCGAACGCTGATAACATTATTTTGGTGATAGTGATCTGTGATTAGGGTGACCATTTCGAATTTGATATTTTCTGAGAAAAAAGCTGGACATTTCCATATAGTTAGGACGGTTTACTTTAATTTGTTAATAAATTTATTTACCTGTCTAGTATGATTTACAAGTAGTTTTTACTAACTTGTATGTTTATAAACGCATACACGAAACAGGAAAAAAACCTAGTTTGTGGCAAAGTTTAAAGAAAAAAGAATAAAACAAGTTTATAAACTTAATAGCAACTAAAGATTTATAAAAAATATGTGAAATTCAGAAATTAGCAAATAAAACTAGCATGTTGAATGGTTATATGCTAATGCTTTGGGCAAGTAAAAGTCATACTTAATTCGGTAAATAATTTTTTGTCAAAAACACGTGTATAGTTTGAAAAATACAAACAAATGATAATAACGCACGTATTCTAGACGAAAATCCAAAATTTGAGTATGTCCCGATAAATCAGAACGAATGGTAACCCTACCTGTGATGAGTATTTGAGTAAAATGGGGGAAAGTGATGTGGTTTTATTTGGCAGCTTGTCTTTATAGAGATATCAAGATAATATTGATGTTAGAGGATTTTTTTCGCTCATAATCCTCATTTCCTTTTGTAGGTAGCCAAATGCTGATTGGATTCATCACAACTTAATTTACTGTATTTATTTATTTAGGTTAGCCAACGACTGTTTACACATAACATTACAATTATAACTGATACATAAACATTTACAAGTGTAACAGTCAATTATAGGCTAACACCGCATGCATGCAACTAGTAGGGGGTAGAAAACCTTTGTCTGTCTATTGATGTAGTTCTGGAGAAAATAAAACAGTCATCACAATCTAAATTTACGTGGTGTTAGTACATTACGTAAATTTTGTTACGGATCCCTGGGTAGGAGGACTCATTCGATAAATTTACCACGTAAAAAAAGGATGCATTAATAGATAGGCCAGTAAGAATCGAAACAATCTAAGCAAAATGCTGAAACTGCAGCAGTATAGTTGAACCCCATTTTGAATATCAAAATGTTAACAAACTACATATTTTCAAACACAATATTAAAAACTATGAACGATAAATAACTCCATGTCACTGAAAAATGAACAAACAAAAAAATAAATCATTAAGGAAAAAGCTCTTCAAAAAAACCCCAAAAATCTACACTTCTATTAATTCCAAGACTTGACATTAGTCACGGTTTCCAATAATGAATCAATTTACAGTCACATTTTTTCCGAAATCTAAATATAAGAGAACATTTATCTTTCAGTTGCGCACGCGCCGATGTCAAAACACGAAAGCGTACGGGGAATGTGACGTCACAGGCTTACGTCACTCACGACGGCGGCCATGTTGGAACGCCATGTTTTGTAAACAAGAACAAGAAACAATAGCATTCGGATGTAGACAAACAAATTTCGCAAATATTTGTACGTCATGCGGTAATCATGGTCGTCAGATGATTGTAAGTATAAGATAATGAGGGAATTCTTGGGAAAAATGGAAGATTGTTCTTGTCAATGGTACTTGAGGATATACGGAGAATGTTTTGTTCCGAGATTTATTCCGTAAATCATTGACGTAATTCTTGTTTTTTAAATCAATCAGTTTGCAGAAATAGGTATTATTCCTTATTGGATTAGATCGCGAGGATTGTCGCTTCCAACCGGTCCTATTGGAAGTATAGGCCATGTTCAGAAGTGGACGTCTTTCGGCTGATATGATGATGAGTGGATCGCGGGACTGTCCAAGCGGGAAACCAGCATGAAAAGTCAGTAGGAGTCTGATAGTCACTCAGGGTGAGAAGACTCATTTGACGATTTTTACACCGATTAGCTTAATGTCTTACAACATCTTCATCTGCCTAGTCTACTTCCAGTTGAGAAAACATGGGAAAATTTAGCTGAATACCAGTGCAATTTTATTGGTAGTTGCAAGACTAGTATTTACTTTCCGCCTTCTGTCAAATCAAAACTACACAAATGACAGATGGGTGGGGCAAATCAAATAGAGAAAAGGTTTAACGTGTTTACTGGAGCATAAACAGATTTCGATGTTTTAACTATTAACCATAACTAAAAACAAATTCTATGTTTCTGCCTACTTTTCTTTTGAAGATCTTGAATAACTGAAGCTCTATAATAAATCATAAGTAAATACATTTACGAAAAAACTTAAACACAGTAAAATATCTAACAAAAGTACTTCCACGTACAAAACCTCTTCGCGACTCAACCACATAGCTACTTTCAATTCCACAGAGCGGAATGCCAATAAATCCCATGTATTTGAGATCCCTTTACCAACATTACTAGTTAATGTACAAGTATGTACAACGTATCTACCGGTCAGGAAATCACGATCTTCCTTATTTATTGGGTCGTGGATCTGATAACTGATACGCTAAGTGCCGATGATGGGCTGCAAAAACAAACGCTTTTGTATTTTGTCCTTGATTGTACATTGGAAAAAATGTGTGGAGTAGTTTCGTGGTCTGTCAAAGTTGACGTGTTGAGTTAATTTGGTTAGAACATGTTGTAGCTTGCTTTTGAACATTTAAACTAGGTTTTTCCATATTGTGTTTCTATTCGATCAATTCTTAATTGATTTTCCTTTGTACAGTCAGTATCAGATGCAATATAGAAAAAATGTAGGTAGGCCAGAGGTGGATGGCAAAGAACTAAATGTCTATACTCAATTAAGCAATATTTTACATTCTATACTTATACTAGTCATACATACTTTCAGTCATATAGACTTCTAAGACTGATATTGTATTAGGAAAACAAATAACATGCTTAAATATTGAATTATTTATGAGTGAGTGACATCCACCCTTTGCCCTCCTTGCTGCATGACCTAAATGCTAAAGATTTTAATTAGTGCTATAAAAATCGGTTTCTTTGCATATCGCCTCAGAAATTGCGGAAAGCAATTGACTATATTTACATAATTATTTTTTCTTACCGTCATGATTTGGTTTTTGTAACATAGTAACAATGTATCCTTGACGAGACGTTTAATTAGTGGAAAATACTATGCTCATAACTTATAATAATTAAGAGGAATACATTAATTAAGTAACAAGAAAAAAATAATAAATATTCTAAGTATGCAGACGCGTTGATCGCAATCTCAAGATTGCACCATAAATTATAATTGCATAAATTAAACAAGAACATTAATAAATAATAATAACATTAATAAACTATAAAATAAGTAGCTTAATATTATTGCAATACCGTAATTGATCAGACTTCTTTTAATACGGGAAGATTAATCTATTTATAGAGATAGATAAATGTGATATTCTTTATTGTAATACTTCTATAATAGTCTATGTGCAAGGTTAGTCTTTGGTCTTGAACGGTTCATTGCTCTTTACTCTTCGAGAATTCGAAGTTCGAAATGAAAAAATCGGTAGTTATGCAAATATCTTTACGAGTTTTCACGTTTTTATGACGGGGATTTTGAAGTTAATTTGATGGCTTGCTACTCGTTCGACACTAGCGCGTATTTTTCCTGTTTTCATATACGTCTTAATAATTTAACTAAATTTAAATTAAATTAGTAAACTCTACATCACTCACGACGGCACAGTAATTAAAAAAGTAAATTTGCATTGTAATAAAATGGAACGCTACAGCAGCAATGGCATGAGTACCTCATCACCTCTAGAACTATGACGAAACGCCAGAGCCTTAAAACTCATGATAAGGCCTCAGAACTGTGTTATATTAGTAAAGTCTAGTAAAGTTTCCCCAAGGTTAGAATTTCTAGGACTCGTATGTGTACCTCTATAGGCTATGGAATGAACTCCCTTCAGTGTTTTCCCCATTGAGCTACAAAATGGGGCTCTTCTTAAGAGCGTAAAAAAGTTACAAGGTCTTCAATGCGCAGGCGATACCTCTGGTGTTACAGGCGTCCATAGGCTATGCTATGGTGACTGCTTTCCTTCAAGTGGGCCGTATGCTTGTTCATGCTTGACCGGGTTCCGGGTCGGAGGTATGGGAATCTCTATATTTGTAAGCTCACCCACGACACAGGGACTAGGTACATATTTTCTAGATTTCTAGATTAAAATCATCAAATGTGTCTTCCTACTCAGGGCGGAAACGGGACGGACTGTCAGATTTGTACTGACTAAAATCCACGGTGATCCTTCAATAGTCCTTTACGTTTCAGGGTCACGGTTACCTGACGAGACAGTCCCTCAGCAAATTCTTAGTGCGGGGCAATGTTTAAAAAAAAATCTAGGTACACTTGCGATAGGCAACCGGTAAAATTGCATTAATTTTAAATTAAATTACTCTAAACTTCAAAATACCTACATTGCTGTAAATCCCATTAAATCTTATCTCAGTATTCTTAATTAACATGACTGCTGTTAGAACATTGGCAATTAATTACCTTTAGATTTTGATACCCACCCACTGACGTCATCATATTATAGGTTGATGGTATTTCGAAATGTCACCTTTATATTTTATATACATTTTAGTCTAGTAATTATATGCTTTAGTATCCTATTCATAAGTTATGTCAAAAGGTATCCGATAAAGGAGTTACATTCTTGGGTTAGCCTTCCAAATGAAATCAAAATATTTGGTTTATTTTTGGTTTATTGGGTTTTGTGAACGTTAGAGTCGTACTGTTTCATTTTGACGATGTTCTATGTGAAAGAGAGTTGTCTATTAAACTAAGAAAGAATGTGTATTTGCATTGGAAAGCTCTAAAATCAAATAAATAAAAATTAATACCGAAAACCAATTTTAATTTGCACAAATGTAATTGTAGATGATTTTTTTTATGTATACAGTTGCCTTGTTCTTTGCACAAATGTAATTGTAGTGTAACATGTCACTAAAGTCATTGCACTTAGAGGCATTTTAATTTTTGTAAAAAATCCCGTTTTATTTTTCTATGGCAATATTTTTTCAATAGCTCTATGTGGTAAACATTTAAAACAATCTTTGACATTGAAAAAAAAAAACAGGATTTTTTAACTTTAATTTAGCGTGAATTGTTTGGGGAATTCTGTTATACCTCAGGGCTTTATAGGGGAGCTTTGAAGTCCAGTTTCCCCATGTGTTATCTACATACGTCCTTCAACTGACCAATAGGGATTTAATAACGACAGATGGTCAGATTATCATCTTAATAATAATTTTATTTCTAAATACTTGAAACTGGATTTGCTAATGAAGTAGCACCTGTTCATAAATTCATGTCATATCGATTTATGTCTGTTGATAATAACTAGACGCTTAGATCCTTCCAGTAGAACTAGGTTTTTCTATGACTTTTTACTTTTTTACTTTATCATTAACACGCAGATATCCTATGTGGTCAATTTAAGTGAGCATATTTGCAGCAGCCAATCGTTGTTATTATTAAAGATATCATACATTTAATCTACATAGATATACAATTGGAATATAGGTTTCTGTTTCTAGGTGAGCAATAAATCAACACCTGGCTTGATTGGGGGGTCACATGTCATTCGATTTTTGGTCCTAAAATTTGATACCGACCGAGAAACGTTTGATAAAAAATTTATGGCATTAAGTACCGGTATTATTGTAAATCTATATTAGCAATATATTTTTCTAGATTTTCTTTCAAAACAAATTCCCCACTAGAGGAATTTCTCCAGCATCTAAATCTTTATAAAGCGATATGAAACGAGCGAGCCTAATATTTAAAAAAAATATAGGTATAATCGCCAAAATTCCTCCTAACGCCACAGTACGCCTCAGCCGTTCAGAAAACACTTTTAGTCAGATCCAAATCATTTAATAAGTTAATATTTTTTGTTATAACAATATGTCACTGTTGTCTTTAATTATACGTTGTGCCGTCTAGCCGTATGGTACACTGTACCAATGACTCGTGTAGGTCAAGACTCAAGAGTCATGATAGTCAGGGTTGACACTGAGGAGAAACAGCAAGTTTGAACTTGTTCTTTGGCTGCGAATTTTGCCCTTGAATACTTCCTGGTTTCGAATAATCTTCGTCATCATTTTTGGCAGAAAAAGTTCCAATCATTACTGAGTATAGGCCCACTCCTTCTTGTACCATACTTTACTGGTATCTAAGTCTGTGTAAAACTCATTCACGTACTTTCTGCGATCTTTTTTCATGATGTCATCCATTTATGGGATTATGGAGATGTTGATATGCTACCACTCCTACTGCCCCCACCGTCGTTAATCGGCCAGTGATGGCCTGTTAAGGCCTGTTAATTGTAGATCATTGAGAGCCGTTCCTGTTAGTCAGAAGGTCGAAAGTCTAACAACCAGTCTTACCAAAGGGGTATTACCCAGTTAATGGATTTTGTTGCGCTGGGGGCCAAAAATCTTCGGAAAGTAGACTTCAAATACAAGCGCCAGTTACGTAACAATTGCCTCTCGATTCATCATCATCATCAGCTGGAAGACGTCCACTGCTGAACATAGGCCTCCCCCTTAGATCGCCACGCCGAACGACAAGTCGCCACCAACAAATATGTGACAACCCTAACCATACATGTAAGACTCTTCAAAACAGTTTTTATGTATATCAAAGATTTAAGATCACTGCCAAAGTTATCATAATATTTATGTTCCAAAGAATAAAAACAACACAAGCCACTAAAAACTTTATCGTTGCAATTAAAATAAAATTTTATAGAAAATTATATATTTTGTTAGTTAAACAGCTTCGTAAACATGTTTATGGATAGATAAATAAATAGTAAATGGTATAAAAGTACCAGACAGGGGTTAATTTGCAAATAAAATAAATGATAATCATTTTTTCTTAAACCTTGCGTTGCTTATTTATTTTTAAACAGTTCTTTCTCACTACATGGCTAGCCTTAATCCTTGTATTATAGTGCAATAAACATAATCTTGCATCTAGAAAAAGACCATTTCGAATAGGTAATTTTACGAGTGTATTCTACGATATTGAAATTAATTTTCGTGTTAAATTAAAGATACCGACTGATAGATAATATTCCTTAGAGACCTACAAGAAGCACAGAAGTCACTTTCATTCAATAGTTATTTTCTTGGTCGCGGGACTTATTTTCATCACCCTGACCCCGGAACATAAAGGGCTATTGAAGGACACCGTAGATTTTAGTCAGTACAAGTCACAGTGACAGTCCCTCCAGCCCTGCCCGGGGTGGGAGGATTCATTTGATGATTTCACCACATTAAAAAAATGGTAATTTTCTTACTAATCGCAAGAACTTATCGTATCGACAACGGCTTTACCCGCCTTAGACTCGAAAATCATACCACGGGTATCGTATGAGTTTTTCCAGACTATATCCTATCTATGAGCTTAAATTCACCAGGATCCGTTCAGCTGTTCTGACGTGATTGAGTACCAGCCATCTATCCATCCATCCGACCCATCGTTACTTTCAAATTAGCCAGATGTAAATACAAAATATCACCTTAACACTGGTAATTTACATGGTTTTTGTTTTGTCCTGAAACTACTCGTACGTAGTACCAAAATATGATTTTTTTAAAGCAAGTTTTCACCCCTACATGGATTAAAGGGAGTGCAGTTTCAAAGAGTTCCAATTTGATATCCAAATAACGTCGCAACCATTTAATAAAAGTAAAAAATATACCATAGAGTCATCAAACCATAAACATGTCCATAGACAAACCACATTTTGACAGCTATCATTTTTATAACAGTTATTGAACAAACAGACGCTTGCAGGTAACCAGCCCGCATCTGTCCGAGTCTGGCATTGAACCCACTACCCCTAGCCCGCTCCCCCATGCTACAGACACCTGTCGAGCTAAAGTTTTGATTTTATTTGCGAACTGATATATTTAAATTGCTTGTATTAAAATAAGGGGTTGTGTTGTTTTGCTTATGGTGTAATTTTGGCAGAAGGAGCGAATGCACACCTGATGTATTTTTTTTATACTTTTGGCTATAAACTCTGCCTATAAAATTGCCAAAGAAAACTTAGGTAGATGCTACTAAAAGAGCATTTACACATACTTTAAACAAGCATGCTCTATACCTAAAGATGGACACGCTACTTTTTTTTTTTTTTAGCTTGGTAAAATCATCAAATGAGACCTCCAACCCTGGGCAGGGCGGGAGGTACTGTCAGACTTGTACTGACTAAAATCCACGGTGTCCTTCAGTAGCCCTTTATGTTCCGGGGTCACGGTAATAGAAATAAGTCCCGCGTCCCCGGCAGGCTTTGGCCCTCTGAGAGGGGGCCCCGTCATTTTGCTGACAATGGACATGCTACTAAAAGAGCATTTTTTATGCGTGCTTAAGACTAAGCATGCTGTTACAATTCAATTTATTTGCAGTAACAAATGACGGTTAGTGTGTAGATAGACTTGCTTGCGAATAGCACACAAATCATAACATACACATGCTCTAAATTCGCACGACAGTCGGTTTTTGAGCTAACTACAAGTAAGCATGCTCTTGCTCAATCACGGACGTCACATGCTACTAAGGAACAACTAGTGTAGACTCTTAGAATGTTGGGACAAAAAGTACTTTGACGTATAGTAAACGGGAATTTTGTCGATAATTAAGTCGATGGAAAAAGAATTGTCCCTCATTCGTACTCTAGAAACGCTTTTTCTTTTTTCCATATAATATACCTTCGCAGTAAATACTTCAAGTACGGTAGAGAAAGTATATAGAAATCGTGTGATTATGCATTCCAATTTCGCTTTGATTCCATCGAAAAAATTGTATGTTGCGAAAAAATATCTCTTTCTAGCGCAGATTTAGATATAAAATTAAGTAAAAAGTTATCTGAATAATATATGTTTAACGATTCATTTAACGTTTGTAGAGTATTCCCGATCCCTCTGTTTTCTAGAGGTGCTTAAGATGTCTAGATTTCAATCTTGTCTGAAACATATTCTGTCTCTATTATATCTTTCAAATGTATGACATTTAATTTACGTTATTCCCACACAATTACCCGACATGATCTCCCAGCCAATCTCATAGGGACTTCCCCTTATTCTTTGTCACAGATACCTACCCTCCTTAATGACTTCTTTGACAAAAATAGTTGAATGACCATAAAGAACAGACTTATAACACAATGCTACCGTGCAAAATAGGACTTTAACCGAAAAACGATTGTCTATGGAAAGACGAACTTTAACCCCCTCGACAAACTTAGAATGCAGCTCCGAAACTAGATAAACACCCTTATCTTTTAAGTCATAAGGTTCTTTACATCGGGGAAGAGAGGAAAATAGAGTTGATTAATTTTGTCGGATAGAATTTCTATTGTGATATTCACAATTGTAAGGAGATTATGTTAAAACGAGTCAGATGACAAATGAATAAAAAGATTTCTTTCGCAAAGGGAGAGGGTCTTTAAATTGTTGGAATTGATCTTGTGAAGTAATCTTATAGAAATGAGGATCTGATTTTGATATTTATTTGTAGATTAGAATAGTGTTTTGCTGGTTAAATTGGCAAAGGGCAACTGATAAGGAACACAGAGCCTGCATGCCGGGGTCGCGTCTATCTTGCCAGGTAACCGTGACCCTGGAACTAAAGGATCTCAAGGGCTATTGAAGAATCACCGTGGATTTTAGTCAGTACAAGTCTGACAGTCCCTCCCGTCCCGCCCCGGCTTGGAGGACTCGTTTGATGGTTCAACCATGATAAAAAGCATAAATCAGTGATGGCCCAGTTGTAGTTCTTGTTTCGAATCCAGCCAGGCGCAATTTTGTGTAATTTGTTTCATCAGCATTGCTCTCAAAGCCGCGAAGGAAAACATCGTGAAAAAACCAGCATGTCCTAGAACCAAAAACTTCGAAGACATGTTATATCTACCAAACGGCACTGGACCCGCGTGGTACTCACCCGGGTCTACTCCCACTCCTTCTCCCAAAGAGTCCCTGAGTCACGACAGACAGTTTCAGTTTCAGTTCCTCCTATCAATGTCGGGAACATTGATAGGAGGAACTGAAAAAACAGGTTAATTTTTAGTAAGTCAACTCTGACTTTCCTTTTCGCTCCACCCAGGTTAGGAGGACTCATTTGATGATTTTCGGAAGTCATAGTCTTGCCAAAGCTTTGAACATGGCTAACTTGACACAAACTATCAGGCTAACCAAATATAATGAACAACAGCCACCGCAGGTTTCGCACATCAAACCAGTAAAAAGGCTAATTCAGTTCAGAAATACATTGAATTCAAATAAAATCCTGCAAAAGCCAACTTTTTCATTTACCCTCGCCATTATGCATCGATATTGGTCGATAGCGTGATGAGAGTGCACGTCGATACGTCCCGCGTCCCGCATCCCGTCCCGGAGTCCGGAGTCATGCTGCCAACAATGGGAGTAGCCGGGATTTATTGCAGTCCGGGATCCGTGGCGGGATGATACCGTTGGAATAGGGTGGAGCTGACTGGGATGTAATTTGAATACTCGTAATTAGGAATTTGATGGGATAAAGTGATTTCAAGGTTTTCTACTTCTATAATCTGGGTGTCACAGGGATCCAATGTATTAAAAAAACTGAAATATCCTTTAAAAAATCCATTGAATATCATAGATACTTCATCAGAAAACATTGATGATAGCTACTTTTAGTTCTAAAAATACAAATAAAACCAAAATATATGTACTACTTATGTATGCAGGTTAACTATCACCTTTGTCTATCAACTGTCACTTGCTAATAATGTTTAGCGAGAAAATGGTTCGTGCAAATTATTTTTAATGCTGTATATTATCTTGTTCGGGTTACTTTTAAATGATAATTGTTTATTTCAATGCGTGCAAGTGTTTAAAAGCGGTTTATGACGTCACAGTATACCGTCAGCAATTATCCTTCTTAGTTTTACTACATAGTATAAAACGTATTTAATACCTATGCCAGAAAATTGGTTTTCAGTTCACCAATACTTGTCTAAGAACACAGTAATCGCCACAAACTATTACAAACTATCTTAATTTACTTATGGGTACAATACACAGTACAATTACAAAAGAATTTAAGAATCTACATCACGTCAAGCAGTTGCTCATATTTTTCCAAACCATAACAAATCGCATCCATACAATTCTTTAGTTCCTGAAAAATGAAGCCGCCGTCACCGCGGAAGGCACAATAGCTCGATGTTAGAGTTCAACGGACCTAGTTTGTTTATTGCTGCTATTATTAACGACTTTCCTACCGTATTTACTTTTCATATTCAACATGAATGCTTCTTAGTAAACAAATAGACATCAGTGATCTTTCATAATAATATTTTATTCTTGCTACCAAGCTATTAGACTACCTTCATCATCCTCATCAGACGGAAGACGTAGACGGACACGGCGAAAAAAAGACGACCACCTGCATTTTTTTTTTGTGTGGTAATATCATCAAATGAGTCCTCCCACTCCGGCAGGGCGGGAGGGACTATCAGACTTGTACTGACTAAAATCCACGGTGTCCTTCAGTAGCCAGCTTTATGTTCGGAGGTCATGGTAATGAAATCTCGCGATCCCGGCAGGCTTTGGTCCTCAAAGATGGGGCCTCGTCATACAATCTGCCACATGCACTTGGTATTCTATTAGTGGTGTTTTTAACAATGTCATCGGTCCACCTAGTGGGAGGCTTACCGTTACACCGTGTATTCTGATCCGTGAACGCCATTCGAGAACTTTCCTTCCCTATTAGTTCCTTCAGTTCAACGAGTGATGTCAATTGCCACTAGGAACTACAACTTGCAAATACGAGCCACGTCGGTGACTCTGGTTCTTCGGTGAATATCCTTGTTCCGGATTTTGTCCCGCAAAGAACCTCAAGCTCTTTCCATTGCTCGTAAAGTGACTCTTAGTCTCTCTTAAAGACCAGCAGTTAAAGATCACGTCTCATAGATATAGTTATGTCATCATTCTGGCTTGCCTGTTTGCTTTGATATTTTTCAAATTACAGTCCTACACCATGTTACAAAAATAATTTAAGAAGCAGATCGCAGCTTTGATAAATCGAATTATTTCTAATTGCAATAAAACCTTTATATGGTGAAAAACATCAAAGAAAACCATTTATCTAGTCGCGGAAATAGTGTGAATTTATTATGTAGCCAAAACGAGGTCTGTTATAAACAAACAATTGTACCAAAAACTTTTAGCAATTACTTTTACATACAATCACTAACCTAGATTCGAAACAACCTCTCAACTTTCAGTATCATAAAAAGTTATACCAGAAACAGTTAACAACTAACATTATCATTTGTACTAGAGCCAATCGTATTTGATTTGGTTTCCAAAAAATATAACAATTTAATTTAATGTCTTATTGTTTATTAGGAGAAATCTTATTTGTACGCATATTTCATTTTGTTTCACTTTCTCCATTGTTTTGTTAATGTTATGAAATAAATATTTGTTGGCGTGACAAAGTTTAAGTGTTGTTTAACTGAGTTGTTAGTTTTATCTTTGCACAGTTTAATCTTATCGCCCACTGGTATTGGTGTTGTGAAATTTTAGAAAATGGGGAAGCGAATCTTCTGCTATTGAAATTATTGCTAGGTTCGCACTTTCTTTTTGAACTTTTCTTTCAATCATATAGTTCTGTTATTATAAATGTTACTTGATTACCTCTACTATTTATATTCACAAGTAACGCCATTACATATTACTCAGATTACGCCAACCAGCTTTGTGTTAAAAATAGTGGTCACCGTTTCTCTGTAACACAGTAAAAGGCAGGTATTAAGGTAGATATAGGGCCGAAAATTTTTTTTGTTCAGCCTACACTGTCCCACCGCTGAGCAAAGGCCTCCCCCAAGTCTTTCCAAGAGTCCTTGTCCAGCGCCACTTCAAACCAGCCCTCACGGGCCGAACATATTGCCATTAAATGGGGACCAAATTCAGGCTACTGAGAAATCATAGTAATATTTATTTAATTTTGTTATCTAGCCCAGTGTTGGCTTCTGGGCTTAAAAGCTAGTTAATTTATTAAATTTATTAGGTACAGTATTAATGGTAAAAAAGACCTGCAACCCATTATTTTATTTTGATGACCATTATGGCGAGGAGCCGCGACCCGCCAGATGAAAACTCTGATCTAGCCGATACCGAATCATCTTTGTAACATTTTTTACATTCTGCATGTGGACCACACATTTCACAATTAAATACAAATCTTCCATAACCTATTTAATCCTAAATAAGACATAATATTACAAAATGGACCGTTGAAAATGAAACCGTTCACCGCAATTGGACAAATCGTGAGAAACAATCCGTACTAATAAAAATGTCACACGTTAGTCCGTTCTGTCTGTCGGAATGTTTGAAGACCTTAATATGTGAATGTAGAGCTTTTATTGCGAAGGAATAAGAGCTGTTTTGGAGTAGCATGTGTGATTGATTGTGGTTGGGAGTAGGGTGGCCAAGATAAGGGGTTTAATAAGGATATATTTTCGTATTTTGCACATGCAAAATGTTGTCGGTATATGTCGGAGACATGAGTCTTACGACTTCATTTGATGGACCAGTGAACTGGACCACCTTGGCTAGATTTTTCCAAGACAAAGTCACTAAAAGAATACTAATTAAAAAAAAAACACATTTTTCTTTAATTTCAAGAAACTAGGCAACATTTGTCAAAAAAAATGTCAATTAAATTGAGAGATTACATAACCAAAATCAAAGAAAAATTAATTGTAAAAATTCCATATGATTTTGTTACACATCTTTGACATCATTATGTTGACCGCAAATCGTTTATTAGCAAAATTACCTACCTACCTAAATCCCACAATCCTATCCATCTCCAATTCTCACAAATCATGGCAACCCTTACAAAACACTAGTGAGGGATTGCAGATTTAATATGGTCCGTCATTATCGATAAGTAACGCGCTAATTTACTTGTCGCAGCCTTGTCGGCACGTCCACATTCCTAGGGATGGGATTAGTCGATAAAATTACTTTGACCTTTTAACAAAATCCAATTTTGGATGTTTGGATGTTGAAGAGAAGGATGATCGATCAATTTATTGTAATTTGTTGTCTTAGATGAGGATTTTATGTTGCTTTCGTGTAATAAGTTTAGATTATACTGGTTAACCAATAAGGTCGCTTTGGTACTTGCCTTTAGTTTGGCTTTGTGTTGATAAATAACTACATTTTAAAAGAAATATTGATTTCAAAACATAACTCGAGTATTTCTTTTCGGCCTGTCTACCTCTTTTACGCCTTAATCCCTTTCATGTTTTTGAAAATTAATAAATAGCTTGAAATCCGAACCTCCTTTAGATTCTATTCATTTATCAATTACATAGACGTCTTTCATTCTACATTAAAAACACAGTCACGGGTATTCCGTAGCTTTTTAACAAAAGGCGGTAGAAAAACAAAATAATATGAACAACTAGCTTTTGCTTCTCCCGCCCTTCAGTGTCACATCTATCTCATCTAAGAAATAAATAATATCAAGCTCACTTTTGCATTTTATTAAAGACACTAGCTCGATCATTAGTCGCGGGACACGTATACAGCAACTCCGGTACACAAAGGGCTAGTGAAGGACACCGTGGATTTTTATCAGTACAAGTCTGACAGTCCCTCCCGCCCTGCCCTGGGTAGGAGGACGCATTTAGTGATATTACCACGATAAAAAAAAGCTAGACCATTAATACTTCTTAACTCTATGCCCAAATAAAAAAAAAACGCCACAAATCGCTCCCATCTTAACAAAACGCTGCTCATTACCGTCACCTGTGCTTACCACTTCATTTACAACCGCCATGATTGTTTTATAATGCACATTTTTATTGCTTACACATTATATTGTAATCAGAATGAACGGCCGTCGGGTACGCGTGTTACTAATGGCGGGGGATGGCCCATTGTGTAGACATGTGTCAACGGTGGCATATATTGGCCCGTGGATTAATGGATATGTCTGTGTTCCAGTTTCAGTGCCAGGTGTTTGAGTTATGAGAGTATTTGGGTAGCTTGCCGTCTGATCACGGCTAGAGTTGGCGCGACGTGTTCTACGTGCGTTTGAAAGATCTGTCAGCAAACTGACGGGGTCTTCTTAGGACCAAACGCTTGCTAAGATAGTGGGACTGTCTTCAAAAGGAACCGCAGCCTTGGAACATCTGAAAGAAAAAAGTTGATTTTAATCAGTTTGTAGTCTGATAGTCTGTTTTGCTCCACCCAATCCCTCAGGGATTAGGCAGTGGTGAACCTAATATACATTGTACACCCACATTTCGCCAGTCATGTATTTAAGTCCCGCGTAATATGAGCAAGCCTAACACCATCAACCAGGCGACAACTCCAGACTCCGTAGTTGCTACTGAGAAATTCTTGATGGAAAACATAACAATATTTTACTCTAGGTACTTGGGAACCGAATTTACCCGTAATACAAGTCTGTTACATGTTGTCAGCAAGTGGTGGGAAAACGAGAGTAATTCCAGTGTGGAAAAGAGATAGAGCTATATAAGTCGTCTAGCACTACCTCGTTTCCTCACTAGAATTTCTCCTGCTTTTCCACTAGTTCTCTTTACATTGTGTGCTAAGATTTAAATATATAGTAAGTATGACAATAGTACTTCTTCGTTTCGGTGATGCAGTTAAATTATATTTAAGTTACCTATCATTACAAATCTGCCACATCGACCTGCTAGTCCAGCAGGTAGTGGCTATGGACAAATCTCTCAAAGTGCAGTTGCCCATGGCGCAAGAGGTGGGCGATCGTTTGTGATGGGTTCTCACCCAGTCCAACTTTTATCTTACTGATTTCTAAACTTTTTTTTTTTAGTTTGGAAGAATCATCAAATGAGTCCTCCCACCCCGGGCAGGGCGGGAGAGACTGTCAGACTTGTACTGGCTAAAATCCACGGTGTCCTTCAATAGCCCTTTATGTTCCGGGGTCAAGGTCATGGAAATAAGTCCCGCGACCCTGGCAGGCTTTGGCCCTCTGGGAGGGGGGCCCGTCATTTTGCTGACAGCTCTTTGAGGCGCGTGGAACACGACGCGCCGTCGACCCGACGGATTTCTACTTACGAACTATTAGAAGGCCCAATAAACTGCCGTGCAAAAATAACAGGCCAATTATTTTGACCATTTTTTTCTAATCCTATTGTCTTTTCAAACTTATCGATTTCCTGTTAAAAATGATACTTTCGACATCCTAATAGCCCAATGATTTATCACCGACAATGTCCTCCAAACTTGTCAAATTGGGCAATTAAGCCGACAAATTGGGCAATTTGGCCGCATTGCCTAGCTTTGCCCACTTTGAGGTTATAATTTTATTTAAATAGTCGTAGGATAAAGTATTTCTGTATCTCTTGTAAGTATTTAAGGTAATCATCTGGCAATTTGAGATGTTTATCGCTTTGAATCTTGACATTAGGTTGTAATTGTGTTAAATTACTTACGCTTAGACGCGTTTCAAGGGTATAAGGTCAAAGTTCTATGCAGAATTGCACAAACAATGTAACACACGTCTCTTAGCTACAGATTACTTAAGTTCAAGAGGTAGTAAGTATACGTATATAATAGAAATCTTTGATGAATCTTCATCTTGGAATTGGTTCAGTTGTCTCGAATCATATAGCTAATCAATCTCATTGCAATTTTTATTTCTGGACTACGCTATTCCCAAACCACTGCAACTCATGAAAGCCAGAATCAACAATGACAACCACCAAAAAAGCGCCTAGACAATGAGGCTCGACGTGTCCCGGAGAATTAATTTACCTGTCTTGGATCCTGCAACGAAATTAATCAGAAAAGATTAGTGGAAGAGTAGGAAAAATATTATGTTTCCACTTTTCTCCATGTCAAGCAGAAGACAGAACAAATCAAGGCCCATTTTTTTTTAGCGTGGTAAAATCATCAAATGAGACCTCCAACCCCGGGCAGGGCTCCAGGTACTGTCAGACTTGTACTGACTAAAATCCACGGTGTCCTTCAGTAGCCCTTTATGTTCCGGGGTCACGGTAATAGAAATAAGTCCCGCTACCAAATCAAGGCCCATAGGCACAAAGTGACATTACAACTGGGAGAAGCCAGTTGCCTAGTCTCATTGCAACTGTCACACTTTTTCTACAGAAGATTTCGGTTTAAAAACTACTGTATACCTTGTTGAATAGTAGTACTTAGTCATATAAGTTTTTAGACTGACATGGTCACTACAACTATGCACATAGTTGATGAAGAAGTTCCAATTAATGTTCTCCATCTTTGGTTTGGTGTTGATGCAGAACATGAGATCATATCGACAAGGCTATTTTTTTTTTATAATTAATACGGATCCGTTAAAGATAATTGAAATTACAAATACTCTACACAACTCATCATTATAACAGTAGATAAAAATAACACTTCGTTTCCCACAACAGTGTTAAAGTTAAATTAAAACATGTTAAAAACAACAGTAATTTTATGATAAAACAACGCCTTTAGCGCGAAAACAGCAATAAAATAACAATAATTATAATGATTTGCAGTTTATAATTAAAATCCAATCAACACAATCATTTTTTAATCAGGTGACAGTTAAGTATATTTTTTATAACTTATAAGTAATGAATGCCTGAAGCGGTGGCAGATGTAACTTGATTTATGAATCCACTTTTTAATGGTTTTTCGAAAAATATTCCACAAAAATATTTCGTTAAAAAAATCAAAACATGTGGGATTCTGTCGTACTGTCACTGTCCCGATGTGTATTAAGATGGTTTGGTTTTGATACTTGTTACTTTTAATTCTTTAAATTGTTGTGTTTAGAATTACATTCTAGTATGACAATTGTATTTCTTAGTATTGGTGATGCAGTAAAATTATATTTAAGTTAGCTACCATTAGAATTCTGCCACATCGACCTGCCCACTTCAGGAGGTAGTGGCTGTGGACAAATCTCTCAAACTGCAGTTGCCAATGAAGCAGGAGGTGGGCGATCATTTGTGATGGGTCCTCACCCCGTCCCAATTTTATCTTACGAGTATCTACTTATTTATATTGAAAAAAATATTTCAATTAAAGGCCCAGGATAAAGTTTGTAAGAACTTACTGTAATTTTATGTTAACTCCAAAGTATTTTGCCAATTATAATTCCAAACAACTTTACATTAATTTTAATATAATTTAACAGGATTGATAATCTTAGATTGACACTAGGCTTATTTCGACTAACACTTGCTAAACAAATATTATTAAGCAAGTATCAAGATTACTCAATCCTACTACACTCACCTATACAACACTGCAAAGGTATCTGATGCCCATATGTTCAGTTTTTTGGTGAACCGATAGGTTTTCATGCATTTTTTATCAAAAAACACATCGCGTGCGTTTTGTTTATTGCGAAAAATGGAACTGGATGCTGAGCCCGCATCAATGTGGAGATTGAATTAAAATATGATGTTGGGCAACCTTTTTAATGTGGATAACAGATTGCTTTTTACATAAAAAACAAACGTTATGATTTTTTTTCGTGTTTCGTATACAAAGGACTTAAAGTTCACATTGTTTACTATATTGGAAAAAAAAACAAAGTTGTTGTTGCCTCTAACTCCACTATTTTTATTTTGCTTAAGGACAAATTATGAGCCCTCAAGATTGGCAAGAAATGCTGATGGGCCATTTCTATCTTCTTTGATATTAATCTACATTATGCAGCCTACTTTGACACTCAAGTTTCAGAAGAAGAAGAAGAAGTGCAATAGTCCCTTTCTTTGTGGTGGTAAAATCCTCAAAAGATTCCAATCGCTTTGGGTGAACTGGAAGTAGGGTTGCCATCCGTCTGGATTTCCCAGGATTTGTCCTAGTTTAGACGGCGTCCAGGGGGCGTCCAGGAGGGTTTTCATTTGTAGTCCGGGTTTTTAAGGTTTAAAGGTTGGGCCGCCCATGACACTCGCACACTTCACCGTTCTCCCAGCTCCCGTGCGCAGTTCGAATCATGTCTGGGCTCTGGATTCAAAAATCCGGGGCTTTCACTCGTCTTGTCCTGGTTTTCAAATTTTGGAGATGGCAAACTTAACTGAAAGGGTTTCTCAACCTGTCCCTTTATTGCTTTATGCGTTCCAGGGTCTTGGTAGTCCGTTGTGTGTGCGCTTAGACAATCCTGTGAGCTCAGCAAAAATGTCGCTAATTAAGTAACTCTTTTTAGAGATAAAGAGACACGTCCTATAAGACACCTGAATGTATGAGATCGCAGGTTTGATTTTAAACAACAAAATATCTAATACCTGTTTGATATTTATCAAAACATTCGCACAGATTCTCACCTAATACCTTTCCCCACACCGGAAATAATGCAACGATACACAACTGCACGTCCTATAATTCAAAACATTAATATATCTGCACCATATTCTATTAATCTTCGGACCATAAATTCTAGAGTTCTCAGTAGCCGCCATCTTAGGTTCGTTATGACATATTTCAAATTAATTATTATATCGAAACGAATAACTTTGACATCGCTGGGCTGTGGTGTAATGGTTTGCAATGGTATCTATGTATGATATGATGTGATGGCAATTAACTTAGTGCCCTAAGGGATTTTACGATGATTTCATTCGCATTATTTGATAAAAGAAGTTGGTGAGGGTTTTGAGTGTCTATGCTATGTTACTCTATTATCTTTATGCTATGTTTATCTAAGCTATGTTATTTTGGACGGGGCCCCCTCACAGAGGGCCAAAGCCTGCCGGGGTTGCGGGACTTCTTTCCATCACCGTGACCCCGGAACATAAAGGGCTATTGATGGACACCGTGGATTTTAGTCAGTGCAAGTCTGACAGTCGCTCCCGCCCTGCCCGGGGTGGGAGGACTCATTTGATGATTTTACCACGCTAAAAGAAAAAAGAAGCTATGCTATGTTTATCTATGCTAAGTTAATGCCTGTTACAGGAAAGATGTGTACTTATATGATGAGCTATTTTTTATGTTTTATAGAGACAAACCTCGTAGAAGATAGCGGGACGAGCTTGACAAAACCAATGACTAGTGGTCCACTCTGGCCCTGGATTATGAAAATCAGAAGTCATGGGGAGCGACCTTTGCCCAGCAGTGGGATGATGTAGGCTAGCAGTTTCAGTCTCAGTATTTATATAGATATTAACTTATAAAATAGGTTTGATTGCATGGCATGTTTTTTCCGTTTTTCATGCACGTGTGCATAAGCATGTTTCTTTTGCTGCATGAGCATATGCATGATTCCATAGGGTGGGATTGCATCCTACAACGAACCTGGATTTTTGTCGCGGAATTAAAACTAGATATTTTTCATAACATTTAATGTCATTGATTTCCGCCTGATTCTATAATTTAACTGTTGTTTTTTTTTTATCGTGGTAAAATCATCAAATGAGTCCTCCCACCCGACTGTCAGACTTGTACTGACTAAAATCCACGGTGTCCTTCAATAGCCCTTAATGTTGCGGGGTCACGGTGATGGAAATGAGTCCCGCGACCATAATTTAACAGTTAGTGTTCTTTAAGGCACATTAGTGACGAATATAGGTAACTTATGACCCCTTGTTATTACCTAAACACTATTTTAATTGAAATAACACCTCGTAATTAAGATTGTATTGTTAATTAAGCGCACAAATTAAGCAATTATAACAAAGTCAGAATGATCTCGAATTACATGGCGTAACCTTGGTAAAGTTCTCATGGCATAGTTTGGTAGATTACAGATCCTATGCAATAGGTTCACGACATAGTGAAACGGAGGAAAAAAACGCTAATAAAGATAAATTAAGCAAGTAGTTTCAAAAGAAAATATGGCGTTTTGTCTGTATTTAAATGTTATCTTAAGATATCATGGATAAGTTACAAAATGTTAAGTATTTTTAAAGAAAAATCACTTTGAACCAAACTTATAATTAACTCGGGGTCAATTCCCATACACCAGTAGCTAAAAACGAATCAATTATTTAATGTTTCACATATTTACATTATTTCAAATTACATATAAATTGTCTCAATCAAACTTGCTATTATACTGATACTGTTAACATGTTTATTATAGTTTAAACGGTTTCTAAACCCTCGTTTACACCAAGGTATAATACATGTATTTGACAAGTTTTGACATCTCATAGACTTCAGTGTAAACGCAAATGTGTTTTATACTTGTATAAATACTTGTTTGCTACATATTTTGAACGAAATAATGTTTGAGATTATGGTTTGAGACACTCTCAATACATGTATAAAACAAACAAATTATGTTTTGACAAGTATTCAACAAGTTTTGTATGAAACTTGTAATTAACTTGTTTCTTGGTGTAAACGAGGGGTTAGAGACATAAATTAACCTTTAGGAAAGCATTATTCATAATTAAATTTCATGAACTTTTTTTTCAATTTAAATTGAATCTTAAAATTCGTAAGCTTTATCTTCTCATAAAAAAAGAAATTATTGTTTTTTTTTTAATGATTAGTTTCTTGTTAGTACATTGAGATTTTTCAAGTACTTTTCGATGTCTCAATCTGAACATTGAACCAGACTACAATACCGTCCTTACAACTGCACCACTATCAGCTTGCAGCCAGCCCCCTCATACTAATGACCCTGAAGAAACACCCGCGTCTCAATACAACAAACACTTCTTATCACTTATCATTATCACACAGACATATGTAGCGACTGTCGCTGTTCACTTATCATTGAATATACAGTCTTGATCGCGGGGTATGAAGAGAAGATATAGAGCGCTTTTTGAGCACCGTAAGTTGTCCTAGCGGCAGTTGGCCGACTGTAGAGGTACAAAATAATGTAACGTTACCTATTGTTGTGATCTATATAAGAACAGTAAAAGTTTAGTAGGTGATATAAAGTTATTTCAGATGAAAATCAGGTACTAAGCAATTACCTACATAATATTGTAGATATTATTCCAATAAAACACATTTCTTTGTCTACGACATTAGCCCCGAAATACGTATTACCTACGTTTTGTTTTTGTAATAAAAGGTTGCCTTAAGCATTACTTATATTTAGATTCAATCCATTTGATTGATTGAATCTAGTTCTAAGTAATGCTTGGGTTTTGAGTGAAGTTCTGTCATACGGGCCTAAGAATTTCACCTGTAGATATCGATCGTGGATGCGTTTACTTACTAGCAAATTAACTCACATTCACATACACCACTCTCTCTAATACAAGAAAAATATACACTATACAATTATATGTACACATCGGCACACAACTTGACAAATATCACTGAAAAAAATTTGAGTGTCATGTATCACAATTTGTTTCCATTAGTTCTCATTTCGGGTACTCTTTATTTGAACAACTGCCCTCATATAGCTTGTCTAATCACTCCTCAAACGTCGCTCGAGTCCCAGTCCCGGAGTCTTGTGTGGTCTACCCGTGTCTACCCGTATTCCGCACCACGTAGCACGTGCTGCCTCAGCTGCCGCACAAAAACGAGGAAGTGCACGCATTCTGTGCCGGCAAGGTATAGTCCTGATCACAAGGTTCACCAAGTGCGCAGTCAGTGTTGTGAGTACAAGTGAGGTTTTGTTTTGGTTTTGATTTTAATCAATTTCAAACTGCAAATTGATAGATTTTTAGATCAGTTTCAAGTCATTAGTATAAAATGTATATGAGAAATCCAACCCCATCATAAACTAATATTTGGGCCTCTAAATAGCTTGGCAGAAGACTAATGCTGGACACATTAAGGCGCAGTTGATCGATTTAAACTAATATTTGGTTCTATTAATTATGGTTATAAGTTATGGTATCAGACCTTATTGTACATGACTGTGATTCAAGTAACTACCAAAAAAAAAATTTTTTTTTCGAAAGCAAAAATTCACAATATTTTTTTTGACACGGGATATCATCAAATACGTTCTGGATGAAGCGGAAGGGAGTGTCGGTCTTACAGTCTAAAACCCCACCCTCTTTCTAAATTGCCCTTTCCGTTCCAGGGTTTTAGAAAAGTGGTCCGGAGAATACCACAAAAGTATCCCGGCTTAGATGTAGAAACCAGAAAGTGCGCGCTCTCCTGTCTGCAAAAATGCATTTTATATGACTTGTTTTTTTTAGACACGGATATTTTTAGAAAGGATGAGAAAGTCTTACCTAAACGTGAGAAAAGTAACAGCACATCAAACTGTTAATTTAAAGCTTTTGTAGAAAGTAAAATTGCTAAAAATACATGAGCGCATAGTACTTAAGTAACTAAGAACATACCTAACTTTAACAAACAGGGAAGTGTTAAAACCGTATATTTATTAGTAAAGTAATTATTAATTAGTTAACTGAAATAAAAGCCTTCTAAAAGTTATGGAACGAGCGGTTATGAAACTCTGAAAATAAAAGACTGATTCACTTGCCTAAGTCGACAAACGTTGAAAATCCTAAGTACTGAAATGGAAGTTTTGATACCTGAGAAAATCATAATATCAAGAAAGTTTTAAAAATTGTTCAAAACCCATAAAATGTTGAGATGTTTCAAAGCCTTCTTCTTTTGGTCTTGCCAAGCCAAGATTTTGTCTGGAATCAAAAACGAAAGTCAAGCAATGTCCTCTAATAAAAACATACAAAAAATCACCATAATCAAATAAGGAAAAAGAAAAAATCACAATCATTCGCTCCGCACGTGTTCTGTACACATGTGCTCTAAAAGGACCATTTTGACAATCAAAAGGAAGAATCGGAAGTACCAACATCCTAATAGTTTCAAAAAAAAACGCCCACTTACAAGTATTTCTCAAAACCCAGCTTAACTTGACCCATCTTTGCATTACACAGAAAGGAGAACAGAGGTCTTCTTACACTGGTCTTTTCTCAAGTACTTTTCTACAACCAATTTATCTAGACCTGTCTTTGTGTTTGAGCTAAAGGTGGATAAAGGTCTTCTTATCTTGGTCGTTAGTAAATGATTTCTGAATGAGCTGAGAAGTGTAAAAAAGGCAGTTTCCGGTGCGTTTGATATCAAGTTATTAGATCTGTCTATTGAAAAGGCTTCAACAATGGTAACAATGATAAATCTGAGCTAATCTTTCTTTTAAGGCGGAGCTTAAAAGAATTCCTTCAGAAAATGGTTTTATATCCTTGATATGTGATATTGAGGATCTCTAATTTCTGTCATCCCATCCTTCTAGCAAAGGTCAGGACTCTTTCACTAAACCTACGTGATACTTAAACGTATAGTATGCTTAAACATGTGTTCACCGTTGATTTATTATTATTTCAAAAGCACGGTAGGCGCAGTCGCTAAGCGATCGACTACTGCGCTGTGTATTGCGAGTTAGATCTCCGCACAGAACAAATATTTTTAAACGATCTGCAAGTAGTTCTTCCGGGTGTGGGTGTTTGTGTCTGTGAGTTTCTATGTTTGTAAACACACGGTACAATACAGGACAATAAAAAAAAAACAACAAAATACTGAAAACCTGGTTTTGGAAAGATAAAATCAAGAACTAGCATGTTTTAAACTTGCAAACATCTGATTCTATACATCAGAAGTTTACCAATTGAGCCCCTGTAATCATCAGTGATCTTAACGTAATGTGTGTAATATCATAATTATTTATGAATCCTTTGTTTAAACCGGTTCAAATCTTGAAAGAAAGAACTTCATGCAATCAATTAAACCCAAATATCCACGATGTCGTAACAACAAAACATACAAACACTTCATTAAAAATCGTGCCCAACTAATCATAACAAACACACAACCTCTCACTTCCAACCGACTGCCGAGCAACTCTTGCGCATCCAATAAAAAACATCCACAATAAAGAATTCGTCCATTAATCATCTGTATGGTAAAATAAATGCGCGTTTAATAAAATTGACAGATGTAGTATCTTCACGCCGAAGGGGCAAGGGGTCAGGCAGAGAGCGAGCATTAATCTGCAATAACTGTACTTCGTTTTGTGTCTGCGCTTGCGCATAGGTGATGGAATTTAAAGAATCATTGGCTATACGGTGATTTTATTATTACATATTTCTTTTCATTATAATTTTGTAATTATAACACGTCTGGTATTCCTGAACGGATTAGAAGATATGAAAATAATTGTCTGAAAAAAAAATCGTTATGAAAAACGAATCCAATAACTTTAATTATTGTCTCTCTCTTGATTTCTGTGACTAGTCATCAGTGGTATCGGCCCCGACTTACGAATTGTAGTTCATGGGTGCGAACCCAGCCAGGTGCATTAGTTAGTGTGAATTTATTTAATCACCACTGCACTCAAAACGGTGGAGGAAAACATCGTAAGAAAACCGAAATGTCCTATAACTAAAAATTCATACACATGTGACATTTACCAACCCACCTAATGCGTGCTGGATTATGGTCCACTGCCTCTCGCAGAGAGTATTCCTGTGTCCCAGCAGTGGGATGATGATGATGACTATCTGTCTGCTAACAACTAACAGTCAAAAAGATTTAAAGACTCATCTCTATTGGTCGCGGGTTTAACAAATTACTGTGACCTCGGAACGTAAAGGGCTATTGAAGGACACCGTGGATTTTAGTCAGTACAAGTCTGTCAGTCCCTCCCGCACTGCTCTGGGTGGGAGGACTCATTTGATGATTTTATAAGGCAAAAAATAATAATGCAATCGTTGTTGTGTGATAGACACTCTGTGGAACTATGTTTTCCAACTAACAGTCAAAACTATTAAAAGACTACATGCTATGTAAAATAATAATTATGTAAATGCCTTTCAAAAACTGTAACTAAATAAAATAACTCAAGTACACCATTTGCAATTGACCTGAACATTAAATTTATCTCTCAATAAAGCATTTTACTGTGCACAATAAAAGTAATAGATTTATAAATGTGTTTTGGGTAAACAGGTCATATTTTATATACAAAATTGGCTACAATCAATAAAAAATGTAGGTCTGTATGTTCAATGAGTCTCACTCCATTAAAATGATTAAATATCTATTCAGTTTATTGATATTAGGTGAAAAATATACCATTAGACACTTACTCATATTAATCGGATTCGTTTCAGTTATTTTTTTTAAATTGATGGCTGTATGTAAATTGTATACCTTCGCAATTGTGCTGATAGTAACGATGAGTGTTTCAAAAGTTAAGAGTTTTTTTTATTCGCATTGGTGGATCCGTATTTTTTTATCATGGAAAAACCTAATAAGTCCTACCACCTAGAGCGGGAAGGGAGGGCCTGTCAGACTTGTACTATTAACTAAAATCCATGGTGATCCTTCAATAGAGCTTTTAGTTCCAGGGTCACGGTTACCTGATGAGACAGTTCCGCAACCCACCAGGCTTAGGCCCTCTGAGAAGAGTTGGGGCTCTTCTCAGAGGGCCTAAGCCTGGTGGGTTGCGGAACTGTCTCATCAGTGTTATCATTTATTACTTTAATATATTTTAATTTTAAAAAATACCACTCCGGCCACCGTAGGCGCGGGCATGCGGGCGGCGAGTAAAGGACAACTCGCTGTCCGACCATGGACCATGCCCGGGTCGACGGCGCGTTTTGTTCCACGTGCACCTTAAAGAGCGGCAGCATGATGACGGGGCCACCCTCTAGAGGGCCAAAGCCTGCCGGGGTCGCGGGAATTATCTCATTAACGTGACCCCGGAACATAAAGGGCTATTGAAGGACACCGCGGATTTTAGTCAGTACGAGTTTGACAGTTCATCCCGTGATTTGATGCTTTTACCACGTAAAAAAAAATGGTACAAAATAACAGTTTAATTTTAAACACAGAACCCAAAGAGTATTTTTTGTGAGTTGATTGATTTTATAAAGTGTGGAATGTATTATAATGGCTGCTCTAACTGCACTTTGTATCCGCATGAAAACGACCGGCTAATTCATTTGGTGGGCTGATTCTGAATGGGAGTTACGATATCGTAGTGAGATTGCTTAACAAGCGATGTAGAATTTGCAGAAATACTTCTAAATTACATACCAACCTTGACTTTTTTAGTCTCAATTAATCTCTCAAAATCATATGTGTTTTAAATATTCACGTTGCTCCATTTACTAAAAAGCACTAATCATAAAATAAGTAATATTATAAAACAGTTTTATTAAAATTTTCAGTGTACCATAAAGTATAATCTATTCAATTATTACGTTGCTTCTTATGTTTTTATTTACCTTATAATTGGTATTTTAATTAAGAGTTTGCTAGAAATTTTGAAAAAGAAAGTGAAAATCCTGGATAGGGTTTGTAATCTGCTAGTATCTATAATATATTATTACGTTCTGAAGTAGTGTTTGATATCATATCGTTTACTTTAATTACTATCGCAACCTCTTGTGGCTTGCGCAATGCCTTCGTTTATTGCATGTTTGGCACACACACGCCTAATTTACTACAATTGGCAAAAAGCTTTTCAAATACATTTATTTGTAGAATATGGTAGAAATACAGATGTTATACAGGCAGATGATGACTAGAGATTTAAAAAAAAGAGATACCTACAAGTCAAACCAGATGAATTTACTAGAGATTTCAGATAAAAAAGAACCTTTAATTAAATAAAAAATCCCACCAGAACAGGTCGTTCAGACTAGGTCAGGTCGGAGTGCAAAATGCGGCATCACTTTCACCATCCAAGATCCATTAGACAGACAAGCACATCTGTCTCAGTCAAATTAGCTATAAACACGATTCTTTAACTTTTAAAATAACATTCAAATGCATTACAACATGTCTTGAGGTTTCTTTTGTTGACTCTCTTTGGATATTGACGTTTGGGAATTGTTTTAAATAAAATATATGTGGGTTTTTTAAACGTCCACGCTGTTTGTCATTTCAAACAAACTATTAAGTAGGTACTTATTCATCGAGAAATAAGCAGGATACACAGGATAAATATGTTTAAAAACTTGTCCATATTTATAATAATATTTTCCAAAATATCTTATTTTACTCTAGTAGGTATCTCTTGAATTTAGTCTAGTTCAGACTTCTTTATTATAGGTATCTATGAGTTCAGAGGTGACAAAGTCAAAAATGGAGCGAGCTTACCCAGAATAAGATTGTTCACTTAACTTTGAAGAGATTCGGGTTGTATGCGTTCGGAAATACAGAAGCAGGCAGAGAGTTCCACTCCTTTGCTGTCTGCATTATAAAAAAAGTTTGGAAAAGCTTAGTGCGAATTTGTGGAATAGCAACAATGATAAAGTTATCGTTTAAGTAATAGTAGTGGTACTTAGTAGTAAGTAAGAATTCAAGTTATCATTTAGAGGCATGGCAAGTGCCATGCGTCTAAATGTGCGATGAAAGGTGGTGGTCGATGGGATGAGGTCGTCGAGATAAGATACCTGAAAATCATAGTTTCTGTTGTTAAAACCGGTAAATGATATAAAACATTTTTTCTAAAATTTGCTCTATCGCAAAAATATCAAAAAAAAACAAAGACGTTGCATTACAATCAGTACAATTATTTAGAATTTGGTCTAGAAAATTTGTATGAAAATGCCGTTCGGCGCACACGCATTTAATTGCGAAGTCATGATTTGTAATTGGTAAGAATACCTGTGTTTTTGTTGTGTTTAATGCAAAGCTGAGGATTTTCTTACGCCCCGATTTGCGAGTAGGTCGTGGGTGCGAACAAAGAGGTTTACTTTGTTTATGGCATCACTTACTTTACTTTGTGCTCTCAAAACTCTGAATGAAAAACATCTTAAGGAAACCGGTATGTTCTAGAACCATCAATTTGAAGAACTGTTACGTCTATCAATACAGTCGAGAGTAGAATCAGCTAGGCATTTTAGTAAAAAATAAATAGTCCGGTAGACATACTTACCTACTTTAAAAAAAAATGGTTGGCCGCTTTTTTTCTTTTATTAGGTACGTTAACTAAAATTGACGTCACTCGGTTGGTACCAATAATTTTACAGGTGTTATGACGTCACAAGACCCCGCTCTCGAATTTCGAAGCGTTTTATATTTGTCATTCATTCATTTAATTAATAAAACAAAAAATAAATAAATCAATGATAAAAAAAATCAATACTCTGACGGGCGGAGACCTAAACAGACCTTCAATTTATTTATGCAGTAGTTCTATTCTGCTAATGACCCCCCCAGCTAGGTCAATGCGTGTTTATATTTGCAGACCATTATTTTCAACCTTGACTTGTCTAAGGACACCTGCTACTACGATAAGGGTAAAATTGTGATGACGCCAGATTGTGACGTCATGCATTAAATTAACAATAATCATGTAATAATAAAATAAGATAAATGATAAATAATAAATGTAAATGAAAATTGCCAGCGTTCTGGGCCCTTTTCCCATTGACAGCTATGTGGATGAATTTTTTGATGCCCTATAATTATTTTTTTTGTAAATATCAGTATTAGTTTTAGTTTTTAAATGTCTTGTATATTAATTGTGTGTTAATTAAAATGTAAATACCCAGCAATTTAATGAAAATTATTTTGCAATTTTTTTTTTGTTCACTTATTTCAAATGACAAATTGGCAGATGGATATCAATAAAGTAGGTATAGAGTGAATACTCTATTCGTGTGGTTATGAGAAAAAAAAAGTAGGCAGTAGTTCTTTTTTGAGTCATGTAGTCTTTCAGTTTTATTTTCGGCCAACATCTTTAGGTCATGCATCATGTGAACATGTTTCTTTAAAAGAGAATGTATTTTCAAAGCCTTTATTTATGTTTAATGAAACGCAAAACTGCTAAGTACCTGTCATAACATGAATTTAAATACCCTCTTGGCTTCTATAAGGCAGACATTCAAATGTATGTTATCATAACTTGATATATGACCAATCTTCTTTTTCTGAAATCGATGATACATATTTTGTCAGACCTGGACAAATTTTGACCAATCTAAAAATATACGAAAGTAAATAAGTTTATTTTTAGCCAAAAATATAGGCCACAAAGTCACAACTTTAATTATAGAGCCATTAAATCAGCAAGAATACAAACAAACTTCAAAATCTTACAAGAACCCATTAATTTTACAAGTAGCAACACCAACATGACACACGAAATTATTAAAACGAATCCTTAATCATGCACACATTGCATTAGCAAAAACATAACCCTTTTACAGTCAAAATAACCAGAAATAACCGTATGACATCACCGTATGTCGCCAAAGGAGGTGGCACATGCCATACCGAAAATAACCCATTCTGCCATATGCACAATTAAAAAAATAAAGAAAAAAGGTAACAAACACACGCTAACCTTATTTCTAATTCTAAGATGGCAGAAGTGTTGCGATATTTTTGAAAATAGAACAACTGTTTGAACCGGAATGCAACCGACCGAATAATTAAAAGGGATGTGCGACTAGTGTGTCTCGCGGGTTTGGTTGCGGTAACTTTAGATTTTATTTTGGTATCTCTGTTGGATATCCACCTATTTGAAAAAAAGGTCAGAGATCACAATTCATATACTAGCAATTAATAGTGATGTCCCTTGTTACTAATACACTTACCTCACTGTTAATTGTAAGTTTATTGTGTACTGTATCCAATAAAAATCCTGCATATTTCGAAAACCTTTACTATCAATTGCATTATTTTTGCCCTCAACACTTATTTTTTAAATATTTTTTTTAATCATTGCCCCAGTCTAGGTATCTCTCTTGTGACGTGGGTGCGTATAATAGAGTGCGATAGAAGCTCACACACACAAACAAACAGACCGGAACCTGTAGGTCATACAAATATTGTATGACCCACTGATTATATGACTTGTTTTCGAATTAAGATTATCAAAAAGCCAGTTCTTTAAAACCCTACACGACCACACTTTTATTCTGACAGACAAACAGTAAAACAAAATTTAATATACACCAAACAGATATGAAAGAAAGGGGTAAAGATTCTTCCCTCGAAATTTCGAAGGGGTTTTTAATGCCGCACAAAAACTTAGGGGTCTTTAAGTTGCGACCAGGTGCCTGTGCCTTTACCGGAAATCTGTGTGGCAGCCCGTTCGTGGCGGAAACAGCGGCGCATCCCTCACCTTCGACGTTCTTATTTTAAAAAAACATCCCTTCGTTTCGGTTATTTTATTACCATTTTCTTTGAGAGGTTCTTAAAATAATTTTACAGCGGTAGAGATAGGGTTAAGTTGTGTTCTAAGTTTGATTTTTTTTAAATCTAACCATAGCTAATATTTTTAAAATGTGAAACTCATATTTTCACGCCTTAATACCTTAACAGCTGAACATATTTCGATGAAATTTAGGATAAAGATTGACCGTAGCCGAGGGTATTTCTAACACTGAACATTTTTTTTATATCAATCGGACACTGTCGACGAAATAATCCATATTCACACAACCGAAGCCGAAAGCAAATGCTACAAGCTATAAAAAACAAAGATACACTGAAAAAGATAACATTGTTATGAAAAATTCACACGTTTAAAAGACCTAGTACATAGACTTTGTCTCTGTCACCTCTGACCTAGACTAGAGTCAATACCAAACCCATTAAAAAAAACACTTCAGTAACCTACCACTAGAATCACATCCATTTTAATTCCCTAACATGTAGCTAAAACTTCAATAAATCTGTGTAAAGCTCGCCATACACCTGCCAATCTCACCGGTAAGACAGATCACCGGGAAACAGACAGACGGAACCAATAGTATACAATTAGTCGATTGACGATCGTGAACAATTTGACTGACGATTTGGTAATCGGTAATGTTGGTATTGCGATTTGGTTTGATGGTTTGTGGCCAGCCTATTAATGAGGAAGCCCATGATTTTGTATGTCATGTTAATCGTTAAAATAAGGCAAAAAAAAAAAGCGAACTGTGAGTAAGTTAGAGTACCTTTTCAGTATCAGTCCTTAAATGAGTGTCAGAGGAAAATAACACCCTTTAATTAAATTTAAAATAATATGAAACTGTCAATCTCAAGCTGTACACCAACACCAGTTAATTTAACTAAACCGTTGGATTTACTTTCAATTCAACCTCATGACAAAAAAAACCAGCACTAATGACAAAAATAACATTTAGTTCTCATCTAGTGTTTTAAAGAACCTTAAATACCAAAAAAATCCCAGATACCTAATTCAATGCTCGTGATTATTAATGAACCAACAGATATTTTATATAGGTAAGCAAATCTTGCTTAAAACTGCATTTTAATTACAGAACCTCACCTGCGAATGGCCAACCCTAAATAAAATACACTAACAGACTAAAAACATAGCCGAGTCCGATCTCCATATACACTATGGGCCCATAAAATCACACCCGCCAACAGGTGGGTTGCGAAACGAAGGGGCGAAACGAACGAGGAATTAACATGATGTTCTACAAACACTGGTCTTTTTAGCTGGCCAGTATTTATTTTTATTCTTTTTTTGATTTTGAATAAATTCGAAAATGGAATCGGCTGTTGTTCTTTTTTTATTATTTGGTGTTTTTAAAAAATAGTTCCTACTTCTTTTTCTTCGCCATATTGACAATTTGTATTTTGACTACATTTCACTAAAAATCATAACACTACTTGGAATTTTCATCATAATGAAACATTACTAATTTTAAATGTAAAGTCCTGCCCCGAATGGAGCAAAAAGACTTTCAGACTGTTATTGACAGAAAACCAGCATGTTCTTTTGGTTGCTCTTTGCGTTCCTATGCCGCAATACCGTGTTTAGACAGTTCCGCGAACCAACACGAAGGTTGGACACCTTCAGTTATTTTAACCATTACAAATTACAATACTAGACGGGACAGCTGCCAACAAGTCCTATTTTTAATTCTTACCGCCTGATTTGTTCAAAAAAGTATAAATCATAATAATAATCTTACCCTTTTTATTTTATGATTTACACATGGAAGGGTTACCAATGTCAGATTTATTTTGAGTGTACAATATCATGTGGTATTAATATTGTTAATTATTGTTTTATTTTTACTTGAAGCTTTGTTCTGTGTGATGTTTCCGAAGACATGTTGTTTTTGGTGTAATTTATTGAGTTTATTATTATCACGAGTCACATACTTTCCACAAGTCGTTGGAAATCAAGTCTAAAATTAGCAAATTAAGTTCAAGTCGTCTGTAAGGATTTATTTATTTATTTAACATAGGTATAGCAACAGCTTTTGTGTATATAAATTAATAAATATTGTAGAAATTTAAGACTATAAGGCTCATACAGTTGCCAATAACAGGTAAACCAACATTCACATAAACAAGTGGTAACTTAAACTAAAATCTAAATTAATTGACTAAATAAGTGAAAATAAACTATAAATTTAAAATATGGAGTAGAACAAACATGAGAACAAGATGAAGAAATTAAAAATTAGAGTTATATAAACATAATTTAAAAGGGGTAGCAAGATAAACAAGGATTAAAGTATTGTTGGACTTAAAGTCTCAATGACCATTTTGTTTTTCCAAAATTACCTAATTTTTCTTTTCATTTTGACAATATTAATTTGCTGCAAACACGTTCTTCGTTTGTCAGGTAAATTTTAAAGTGAATATGACTATCTGACCTGAGGGTCTAGCACGAGTTTTCACGTTTTTGTGACGTAAAGCAACCAGGAACTTTAATGTTAATTTTATGGAAAAAATAGTTCCTTGGTCGTACACTTTTACATTTTCCATAAAATTTACGTCGTTCATACGTCATTTCTACTTCTTCAGGTACGCCATACGTAAAATACAGAAATATTTTTTTTGACTGGCCTGTTGGTCTAGTGGTTAGTGACCCTGACTGCTATGCCGGGGGTCGTGGGTTCGATTCCTACCCAAGACAACTGTTTGTGTGATGAGCACGATCATTTGTTCTGTGTCTGGGTGTAATTTATCTATAATATGTATGTATTTAGAAATATATAAGTATGTCTATCAGTTGTCTAGTACCCATAACACAAGCTCTGCTTAGCTTGGGACTTGTTGGCGTTGTGTGACAGTTGTGGTATGTATTATATTTTGCTAAGATTTCAGTAATACCTCAAAAATACGGCATATATCTTTGAGATTTACCTACTGACTTTTTCAATCACGTTTAGTTTTCAAACTTGATCAATAATCGTATAGTAAAAGAGTATAACTCAATCGAAAGTCAACTTTAGTATACTTAAACTTTAGTACGAAAGGACCAAAAAAAAATCTCCTAAGAATGACAGGACCAAAAAAATCTCCTAAAAATGACAGGATCAAAAAATCACGTTACTCCCTCGGCATCTCAAAGCGATCAATCTGCGGGTCGTTGACACCGGTGATCTATCATTATGATATGCTGAGACAACACACTGATCACTGTTGACTCTGTCCCGCTCCCACGAGAATATGAGCTTACTTCGTCATACCAGAGTATAGATAAATTAGCGGAAATATAAAGAAAAGTTTTTAAGATTTTCTGTGGAAAAGAAAAATTGAAATTCAAGCAGGATTTGAAACTACGACCTTCCGATTCAGTACGTCGGTATCGGAAGGTCGTAGGTTCGATTGCTTGATGCTAGTGCTAGCTAAAAAAAGTTATTTTGAAAAAGTGTTTAGTTCTATAATAGCCAAAGTTTTAAAAAAACTGTATTATTATAAAGACATCGGTTTTGAACAGTTCATAACCTGTCTTTTTTAGAAAGTCGCTCAATTTAAAATAAATACACCCCAAAACACAAACATTGCTATGTTGACAAAGAGGTTTCCAGTGATACTACTCAGAGTAGTAGAGTAGCAATTTTTTGTGTGGGTAAAATGTAATTGTATTTTTTAAATTATAATTACTTAATATGCTCAGCCTCAATTACATGACTTACTCACGACGATACATTACTAGACTCCTCATAACAGGCGACCGATGTCTGTCAACACATTAGGCAAAAAACGTCTTATATCCTGTCTTATTTCGACCACTCCTGTGAGCCGTAAACATACCCAGAGACAGAACAGACCTTGAATTAGCCAATCACAACGAAGTACCCCTTCCCCCTCGCTTTCGTAGTACCTCAGCGATTTGACAGAATAGTCTTTGTTCCTTAGATCGTGCATGCGGAGTCTAGTAATATATCGTCGTTGTGACTTACCCATAACCAGAGAAAATATAAGTATACTTTCAAAAACTTATATAGCTACACCTCTACTTATCGATTTTGGAAAACAGACTTAATCTTATGTTTATGTAAAAACCTCTTAAGAAGACGTAGGTATATAATATTCTTAGTATATAGTGCCATTACACAAACATATCAAAAACACAAATAATATCTTACGACAAATCTCTCAATAGGTTACACAAATATTTGTCTCGACACGGGAATTGAACCTGTGACCACTCGTTGAGGCGCCATTAAGGTCATCGTGAAGTATGTTTTTCTTTTAATTATGTATGTACAAATCTTTAGACTGGTATTATAACTGTTTTAGTTGCTTAAAATTTCATGGGAAAATGCAAGAAAATGTAAGCAATAAAACAATTTTTAAACCGCGAAAATTATTCCATGAGAGAAAAAGTAGCTTTTGTGTTATTCTAGATTTTAGCTTATCTTTTTTTTTTCTTAGTCTAGTGGTTAGTGACCCTGACTACTATGCCGGAGGTCGTGGGTTCGATTCCCACCCAGGACAAATGTTTGTGTGATGAGCACGATCATTTGTTCTGTGTGTAATTTATCTATAATATTTATGTATTTCGAAATATATAAGTATTTTTATCGGTTGTCTAGTACCCAGAACACAAGCTCTGCTTAGCTTGGGACTAGATGGCGTTGTGTGATAATTGTGGAATATTATTATTATTATAATCTTTATCTAGGTCAATTCATTTTGTTATAGTTCAGTCGTTCAGAAGTGATTGAGAAACAAACATTCAGAACTTTATGTTTTAATGAGCATTCACAACTTCTAATTAATTTGAAAAGACAGATTAATATTTAAACACCTCATGAAAGTATGTAAAAATAGCTTTGCGATTTTTTTATTCATAAGACTGTAATATTTTGAAGAAAATTCGTCAAATCTCAATTTTCCGATAACACTAATGAAGTTACTCGCTAAATTGCAGAACAAATCTGAACTCACCAACATCTGTCATAGGTAAAGCGAATCTATCCTTATGATAACAAATGATTCTAGACTCTAAAGTACCAGAGCCAACCATAATTTTGCCCGACACAAACAAACATCCTGCGCGATTGACAAGCAGCTGATCCACAAACTTTTTCATACATTTCCTGATGAGCGTGAGAAACAAATAACAACCTTATGTATTAGCATAATAATAACTTAATATCTGAGGTTCTTACGTGGCAGCTGGATCAAGGGTTTGATTCGGAAAGCTGTACTTCTGGACACGACGTGTACTTTTAGAAGATTGCTCTTTTAAGACTTTTGATAAGGATACTTTAGCAAAATCATTATAAGAATTGCTATGAAATTCGTGAAATTAAATGTTTATTTCCATTGCTCTTATATTTACTTTGGCTTATTATTTTCCGATTGACTAATAACTTAAAAGTCGACTAAATGTTTGCAACAAATAAAGTAACTTGCCAGCGATTTAATATTGTCGCGACTATTATATTATTTAAGGTTCAAAATTAAGGGTGTTATAAAAACTAAAAACTAGCAGCTGCGTTTGGGTGGCAAATAAACTATACCAGTCAATTGAAATATTAGGCGAGGAGCTATATATAATGACTTGGCGACTAATAATGTTAGTAGGGTGGCAAAGATAATATATTACCAACTATTTCGTGCCGCCTAAAAACCCAGTTTCAGGCTTCGCTTTGCGGACAGCTCTAAATGTTAAAAGGAATACAATAAAAAGGAATAAGAGTTAATTATTAATATTTGTTTACTATAATTTCGTGAAAACGGCGGAAGATGCGATGGTTGGATGCAGTTTTTAAGAGCGAGCGAAGCGAGCTCGGGACTTGCTGGCACCCCGACTCGGACAATTTAGGTTAGAAGAGGATGGCGGGGTCTGAAAGACCCCGCCATCCTCTTCGTGGTTTTTTTTTTTTAAACCACCCAGAAGTAGGAGCCCCGCGAAGCGGGGCTCCGTCGACCATTTCATAACCCAGTTAGAATTTGTTTCTTTTGAAAAACAAAGTAACAAACAAATAACAAATTGCAATTTATTCACCTATAATTTTGAAAATAAAAGCCGCAAAATATTTTTTCTTCATGCCATTTTAGAGTTTATTTAAAGCTATTAAAAAGTCGCACAATATATGTATAATATAAGCTAGTTTATATTTATTCTTCATACAAATAATTTTAAATAGAATCTGATTTGTATTATTTATGAATGCCCATTTTCTATTTTATTTTCATCATTAAGTTTTCGCTTAGATATTAATTCAGTTCCCAAAAGAAACGGAGCTTATAACTGATATATTAATATGCTACCTTTTACTTATTACGATACCCCTTATTAGCTGCCAACCCATTATAAATGGTACCCATTCTATTATTTTTTATAACCTATTTTCATTTTACTTAGTTGCCGCATTAAATACATGCCATTTACTTTTAATAAATTGTATCGCAATTGACTCCTCTGACCTCTGATAGGTAATTTTTGTCACATTCTTTCTACATTTTATTGAAAATATGTATTTTCTAGCTTTTGTCAATAGCCTTGCCCATGTGGTCAGAGTCAGAAATTGTCGCGTGGAAATTAATATTCCGTCGTGATAAATGAATGCCCTATGTCGCGGGACTGTCTCATCGGTAACCATGGCAATGATACCTAAAGGGCTATTGAAAGACACAGTGGATTTTAGTCAGTACCAATCTGATAGTCCCTCCCGCACCCTAGGTAGGTAGGAAATGAGTCCTTCATTTGATGATTTTACCACGATAAACAAAAAAAACCATAGCCTATGCAATATTATCTATCCCTGAGCTATATTTCATTTAGATCCGTCCAAACTTTACTAAGTAACAAAATCAAACTTTCAAATAAATTGCCAAAACACAAGCAATCTGTTCCCAAACCGTGAAACAGAAAACCTGTGCAGTTAACTCCACACCATATGATACACAGCTTTTAAAGAAGACAGGTGGCCAATGTAGCTCGCAATCTGTGCACGAGAAACCTAAAATATATAATGTACTACCCCAAAAAAATATAGGAAGACGTAGAGGGAGATAGATGGAGGTTAGAAAGGGATGGAGTACTTGTCTTTCCGTTTCCGTTTCTTTGTAAAAAATATGGAACATCTGCGCTGACAGATTTGTTGTGTGGGAAGATTCGTGAGTGAGTAGGCGAAATATTAGATGATCTTGTGTTTTGTTATATGGTTTGTCGGAATTTTGAGGATGTTTTTATTATCCTTATGGTGTGGTTTTCTCTTTGATATATACATTTATGTATTTTCATGTCTCATAAATAAAAATCACAATCGTGCGTATCTTTAAAGGCACAAGATTAGCTTAAAAATCAGGCTCACGCTTCAAATATCTTTTGGCCCTTGACAAATATATACACATTCATGTTTAAGATTAACAAACCACTAATTATTTCCAATTTAAAACAAATTTAAAAGTTGATATGTCAAATTGGCTATTTGTCGAAAGCTATTAGAGTTCAGTAAAATTTGTCGAAAAAATGACGTCATTAGAATTTTTTGTCGAGTTCGACACCATCTCTAAAACCGAGAGTCGGCCCCCAGCTTATCAATTTAATAGCTAAGTGGGTACCGATAACCAAACTACTGTAAAAAGACAGAAATATACTTCAGAATTCCAGCACCAATGTATCAAAATAAATTCCAAAACCCTTTATCTAAAAGACTTCTTCAATTTACCAACACGTCACCCTTTTCCCCTCTTCCGCTTTTTACCATTCAAACATAAAGAAGACAAAACAATATCGTTTAAAGATCACTTAAATAATACCTTGGAACAGTGACAGGAATAGATCCGAACACACTGGAGCCATTCATCATATCAACTGTACTTATAAAGTTGAAGGGGTTATTCTGGTGAACGGATTCTATTCGATATTTTGTCGAATATCGCTTGTCACTCTGTACAAGGAACTAAACCTATGATACTGATGGATGCAAGTGGCAAATTGTCGTTCGGCGTGGCTATGTTCAGCAGTGGACGTCTTCCGGATGATGATAATTATGACAAGGAAATAAGGGACCCTTTAGGGTCAACGACCAAGCCTTTTATATATCAAACTAAGTACCTAACATTGTTATTAAGCAATGTAATTATTAAATTACTGCAGGTTGGGATTTTTTTTATTTTGGTGTCAGAAATCACTTAATAATGAAGACGTCAATGTTAAATAGTTAAGGACTCATAGAGGAGTTAAAAATAAACTTAAAATTTTTGTTAAATATAAAAACTGAAGAAGTTAGTTTTTTAGGTGGGATCCACCTCTTAGCTGCCCCGTAACCTTTAGTGACAGCTGAGCGGTTCCAATGGTGGTGGCTTTCTCACCACCAACCTGCCGAAGATCAGCGCCAAACAGTTTGTACTAAGTTCCGTCGGTGCGCAGGAGTTCCAGATTTTTTTAAGTGAGGTCGCTCCATCTTATGTGTCATGAGGCCAAGATCAAAACAAATATAAATGAAAGAAATAACCAGACAGCTAATTAATAAATAATTTATGTAATAGAATTTCGAAACTGTTAATGTGTGTGCTGAAATGTTGATGTGCTGACAAGCTATTTATTAATTACCATTTGATTAGAATCTAGCTTGTCTATTAATATTCAATTATTAAAGAGCCATCACTCGTTTTAATGTACATTTTTGTTATTGCATTGCATTGCAAAAATATTTAAGAAAGAAAACAAACTTAATTATTTTTCAAAACTGTCTACTTTACCGATTAAAGTTTTTTTTTGTCAATCTAAGGAAGGTCTTTTTTTTTTTTTTTTTTTTTTACGTGGTAAAATCATCCAATGAGGCCTCCCACCCCGGGCAGGGCGGGAGGGACTGTCAGACTTGTACTGACTAAAATCCACGGTGTCCTTCAATAGCCCTTTATGTTCCGGGGTCACGGTGATGGTATAAGACCCGCGACCCCGGCAGGCTTTAGCCCTCTGAGAGGGGGCCTCGTCATTATGCTGACGCTCTTTGAGGCGCGCGTGGAACACGACGCGCCGTCGACCCGGGCATGGTCCATGGTCGGGCGGCGAGTTGCCCTTTACTCGCCGCCCGCATGCCCGCGCCTACGGTGGCCGGAGATCGTCTTGCGACGTCCGACGCCGTGGGCGTCCACCACCGCGGGTGGGGCGGAGGGAGGACCTTGTCCTCTCTCTCACGCGGCCCGCCTCCTCCTTCGCGAGCATGACTGCTTCGCAGAAGGAGGCGACCGCATCCCACTCCGTCTCGCCCCGCAGCATGGCCGCGACCAGTGCTGGGCGCGAGAGGTCTCCGCCTATCGCCGCCGTGAGGACACGTCGGTGCTCCGCCCAAGCGGGGCAATCCTGCACCGTATGCTCGACTGTGTCCTCCGGGCGATCTACGCAGTGGTGACACCCAGGCGTTTCTTCCTTTCTCATAAGACACAGGTACCTCCCGAAACATCCGTGTCCGGTGAGGACCTGCGTCAAGCGGAAGCTTAGGACGCCGTGACGTCTCTCCAGCCACTCCTCAAAGAGGGGTCTTATCGCCGCTATTGCGGCGTGCCCGGCCGTCGGTCGCGACAGTCGTGTCCTCCATACTGCCCTGAGATCGCGCCGGAGCTCTTCCCGCCGCGCCTCGACTTCTCGAGGCAGCGGGGTCACGCCCCGGCGCTGCGCCTCCACGCGCCATTCATAGACGCGCTGGAGGGCAGTCGCCTCCAATCTAAGGAAGGTCTTACAAATCTTTTGCTTTTCCACTTTACGTTAGCTAATGGCAAAATTGTCACCATCATCATTTCTTTCTAAAATAAAGATAATACTTTTAGTAAAGGTATTTATTTGCTTGTTTTTATCTTTTTATATCAAATGTTACTAAGTTTATATTGAATTAATGTTTCTAGGACAAAAAATGATTCTTATAAAAACAAACTTGAAAGTAACTTTTCATTTCAACAAACATCGTAATAATATCGTCCTTCAGAATACACCCCCGCCCCGATTTATTTTAAGTTACCCTTTTATACGGGAATCATGTTCATTAAAGTGAGAGTTTTTTATTTGTTTCTATTTATATTAAAGTAGAACATATGGTGCTACCCTCATTGTTGGTAAGATTTGTGGTAACCCTTCAGGAAGTCGAAAAAATGAGACAACGGATTCAAATTCCTGAAAGTCATTGTTGAAAAAAAGTTTCTAATTTTGTTTTGACGTCATACGAAGTGGGTCTATTAATGTACTCAAGTATTATAAGATGGTGAATCAGACATCTTACGACTATATTAAGTGCGAAAGTTGGCGAAGATGTACTGGATACTTTTTTCTTGTCTAATTAAACTCGCGGTTTTTCACTAAAGTACGATCGTTAAGTCCATTCAGTAAAATTACATTTCTACACTATAGAAATGTACTGAATTTCATTGTATCAGCGACAGTTGCACTTGTCATTTTACTGACTCGAATTAATTATCGTATGTACTTTATATGGACGGATGATTTTTACAAAAAAAAATGAATAAAAAAACGTAAAAACTACTGAACATTTTGATGAAAATTGGAACACCATCGGTCACTATGTAAGTAGGAAAATGATCAAGCGCCACATAAATGAACCCACACGCGTTAGCAATAATGTATAAACCACTAATTGGTAGGTTTTTTTTTAATGTGTAATTCTTAAAACAAGATACTAAAAAAACTCACGAAAGGCTTTCAATAACCCAAAAACGGTAGTTGTAGATTCGCAAAAAACCTCTGTGAAATACATCTAACAGCGACTACCACGGTAGACAGGTGACTTTGATGATAATCCAGTCATAGACCAAAAAAACAAGAGTCCTTATAATTTCTCACACCCTCTATAATTGCAAAGTAATCTGAAACTATATTTGAAAGTGAACTGAGTCAATATCCACCATCTCTACTTCCGGTCCCTATATCCGCGGCCCATATCCGCAGGTATCCGACAATTGTACAAATATTCGCATCCGCGGATATCCTTTTTATATCAAGTTACACTTTCTGTTACACCCTGTATTTTTTCGGATCTTTCGGATACATTGCTTCATTTCTATGAAAAGTTTTATAACTTTTTTTGGTAACACAGCAATTTATTGCGAATAGTATTTTTGGTCGTCGACCCATTTCAAAACTTAGGCTGTATGCACAAGTGTGGCAGAAAGTGGATCAAATGTATTTTTTTTTCTGTTACATTTGATACGTTGATAGGGGATGGCAAATTATGTGTTATAAGGGTAGCTGGAATGTAGGTGGGGACCTGCCTTCCTCTACGTATAGTGTCCTGCCAGCTGTTGCACTTACATTCACGCTTGAAAATAGGTGAAATTATTCTTCGTAACAAAATCCGAAAATAATTTTACACTAACATAAAATATGCTGAGCTGCAGGGTACCTTTTTAAACAGGTAATAAATGTATTACAGAAACAATATTTTTTCCTTTTTGTTTTTCTTTAAGAAAATGTTAGAAACTTCATAACGCCAACTAATTTACTTTCGCTTCGTTGATATCATGTAACAAAATTTCTGTCATCATTTTCCAGTTCTTGAGCTCCTTATATTATAATATTCTATATTCTAATCAGTCTATTTAGTCTATACTAGCTTCAAACTTAGTTAATAATGAATTATAACTTCTAGGCAAGTGGCAAACGGTAGTCGACAATTTTGATGAAGTTATTATTTCTCCTGCGGGTCTAACGTTTTTCAAAAGTATCATCAAACAATTTTACCAGAATTTTTGAGTCTAGGACGAGCAGAAATCACAAGAGTTTTACCTAAGAGGTGTCGCAACGTAAGTGAGAAAATCTACATAAACATCTTACAGGCAGTATAACTGTTTATATACACTAGTAAGACTGCTCCTCATTCATAAACATTCCCAAACATCATCACCTCAGGGTCAACGAACAAATAATTAGTTACAATTAGTTCATAACGATATGAGCACACGAAATGTAACAAACTCGCGCCCAAACCTTAAGTAATTGTATCAACATCATGGGAATTTATTACCTAAGGTATGGTGATTAGGTGGGAAATAGAAGGGAGAAAGTTCTTCTGGGATATGATTTTTCTGCCTAAAGCCTGTTCAGAAAGACAGTTGTTACAAGTAAAATGCGTATTCAGATACATATAGCCAGTGAGGAAACCGAACCTAATATTGTTCGGGAGAAGTTAGACAAATGGTTGATGACTTTGACATAATAATGTATTTACTACCTATTTATGTTAAGTTCTTTAATCTTTGCCTTTTCGATGAGCTTTAAGTTAAATACATACTTAGTATACGCTACTGTGTAAAAGCTTAGACATTATGACGATAGCATAAAAACATTTTTTTAATGGAATTATAACTTTTTTAAGTCAAAAATTAGTTATTGTAAAACTGCTTTTGTAAATAATCTCCCATATTTTTAAAATATACTTTAACTTTCACAAAAAAAAAACCAACCCACCAACCAATTTCTTGTCTTTTTTATTGTTTATATTGAGTTGGTACGAAAATGTGTAATAACTTTTTCGTTAGTAAAAATTATTTACCATCGCCGTGTGATTTATCTGGTGGCAAAATTATAGTAACTTCACCTCAATTATTCACTCATCTTCCAATCAAGCCGTTTGTGTGAAATAAGCCGTAAAAATTACAACATGGCGCCGCGCGCCGGCGCCGCCCGATATTAACGCAATACCAATTACTAAGAACATATTTTTTTGCACTGAACACTCATCTCGTGCATTAAAATCACCATGGAACATTTACCCATAATCGAAGATGACCGCTTTATTTTAATAAGAAAATTTTATGTGTGGCCACACTGACTCCTAAGAATTAATCTTTCACTATGAATTATTAAATTATTTATTGAAATTGCCAGCTTACCCTGTCAATAATTAAATTCATGTGTAATCTTTTGTAATATTGATTTAGTTATCGTATATATTATTGATTTAATCATAGTTTTAGTGGTCATGTCAGTTTTAAAATATTTTGTTAATTAAATATTTTTTTCATTAAATCATTTGTTACTTGCGTTCCAGTAATGTAGTGTTACTGTTGCGTTCCAAGGTCGCGGTGTCTTTTACTGACAATCCCATGAAACTAAAACTCTAATTTTAAGAAATTTAGAACTAACAAATACGTAACTTAATATCAAGAAATATGTATTTCTATTTTCCAAATCTAAACGATCAGCATCAAGCGTGGAAAACTTAAAAAATCACTGCAATACTCAATTTATTTATTTTCAATTTTATATGATTTTGCTCTCTAGTCTCGGTCAAAATTCAAAGGTGATAGAGACAAAAAATATATCAAATTGTCTCAACATTCCTAACTTACCAATCTTTGTATGTCGTAACGTAAGCTAACTATACTCTCAAGTTACGGTGCTAAGTGATTGCTTATTGATGCAGCCTCAACTCCTAAACTATGCGGAAGCTAAGGTTTTCTTTGTTAATCGTGTTAATAATTTTGATAATTTACGTTTACTTTGGGAAGCTAATCTGTTTGCTTACGATACGGATTTACGGTTTTTGATACTTGTGTTGTAATTAATCGTAAGTGTTTGGATAATTGATTCATGAATTGGGTTTTTTTGCCTTCTAGAATGTAATAATGTAATTGTATACTTCAATGTTATGTGTATGTTGTGGGGTGGGGTCTTTGTCTAGTAATGAGAAGATACGGTAAGAGGCTAGCACTAAATAGTTATCAGTTCAGAAAATTAAAAAAAAACATTATACTTTTATCCATCCAATCGTCATCATACGAAATCTTTAAGCAATGAGCACAATTCTTGTGATTTTTATGCAAAAAAAATTAAGATGTAGACAAAAGCAACAACAACTTCATACATGAAAACCTGTAAAATACTGAAATAAACACGCGTGACCGTGAAACAAACAAATTACACAATTTCGCTTCTTACATTGCGCGAGCGCAGTGGACGTAACACGCGCCTGATATTACGCTGGGTATCGATTATATCTAGAAAATCGTAATTAATTAACAATGTATTGTGAATCAACAACAATGTATGAGGAAAATACAACATATACCTGGTTACATGCTCTTTGAGAAAGTTTTTTTTTTAATTGTGTTACTTCTGCCTCTAATCAATAAGATCCAATTTTAGAGAGCAAAAATTTCCAACATTGTTTGATAGAATTTGAATATTTATACTGTACAGACGGAGGAGGGAAAGTCCTTGAACTGGTTCCACAGGTTATTCCCGGGGGGGAATTTCCCAAAAATCTTTCTTATAAACCTTTTCCTGATGATTCCAAACAAGCCTTGAAAAGTAAAAACCAAGTCGTCTAAACGATTGATTATGTATTTACCTAAACCTCTACCTACTGTCAGCCCGTATCGCGTATTAGGAAACTATACCTTCAGCCAACGCTCATGACGTCAGAGATCGTGTTGCCGTCGGTCATATTTTCAAATACAGAAACAAAGAATTAACTCAATAAAGTGTACCTTTACCTAACATTTGTGACGTCACTGGCCGAGTTGACATCGGGTATACTTTCAGATTTATGATTTCGCGCGTAGGTATTTTAAAACATACCCGACCGCAACGAAGTAATCGTTCGGTATTCTTTTGTCACGTTACTATTTCAATCGGGATTTGACCCCGTGTGTACGAAACGGGGCAATGAGAAAAAAAAATCGTTAAAACGACTTGGGGCACCCCGACACGGACAGGTTAGGTTAGAAGGGGATGGCGGGGTCTGAAAGACCCCGCCATTCCCTTCGTGGTTATTTTTTTTTAAACCACCCAGAAGTAGGAGCACCGCTTGCGGTGCTCCGTCGACGTTTTCTGACATTTTACTAGATTTAGCTTAGTTTCAAATGAAAAGTTATTTTTGTCATTTCGCTGAACCAATTTAGGAATTTGTTTTGATCACCAAATTTGCTTAGGCAAATGATAAAATCGTGTTGTTATTCTAACATCCTCCGTGATTTGATCAAATCCCTTAGGGATGTGGCCAAAACCCTGTGTTTATCATATCCCTGCGACAGAGACAGTAAAACGGGTATACATTACAGTATATTAAAATGGAATGTCCTACATGAAAGTATACCCCAGCAAAATGTTGGGATCGGGTATATTTTGAAATCCCTAACACGGGCGTATATATTTTTAACGTATACCTGAACTCAACACTACAGAGCGTTGGCTGAAGGTATAGTTTCCAAATACGCGCCCGTATCATCCCACTTCCTCCCCATGACAAACCTAAATACACATGTAAATCTGCGATGTTTATGTAGTTTTTAGATTAATGCACTTAAAAAACAGGCATAATATACATATAGGTATTACGTAAATAAAATTCACACTGCTACCTTGCAAGTTTTGAACTTTATTTTGTAAAAGAAATTCTATACTTAATCTCCACACTATTACAATGAAAAACACAACCTACCTAAATTGATTTTAATATACAAATTGACATTTAAAACTTAATCAATATTAAGTTAGGCTCGTCATAAATAAAACTGTATCATAAATGTAGAACTTGTAATTAATTTTATTTTCTTTATTAAGTCTGATGGAAGGCGTGGACTTAATGTAACAAATTATACCTACATTTTGACATGGCGCTGATAGTCTATTAATAGTGGGTATGCCTACGAAGTCAGGATGGTACATCTAGTGATGTAGCGTGAATATGTTTTTATTTAATTCAAGTTATCCGATCCTGTGGACGTTGAGTAATGGGTGACTCGCCGTCCAATCATTGATCATGCCCTAGGCGACGGCGCGTCGTGTACCACGCACGCCTCAAAGAGCTGTCAGCAATTTGACGGTGCTTTCCTTTTAGAGGCAAAGACTGCCGGGGTCGCGGGACTGTCCTATCACGAAACCGTGACGGTCGAACGTAAAGGGCTATTGAAAGATGCTAGTACGAGTGTGCTGATGATGGACAATGGGGTGGTGTCAGTAAGGTAAAGATCCTACACTCCACGGTCTTATCCCAAAAGACCGGTAACTTTTGAAAGTTTAACCCATGAAACAAAAAAGGGCGGCATTCTAGATTTTAACCTATAAATATACCCTAGGTTGGCTTTAAGTATACAGCTAGGCTATATTTAAAAAGCCTAAGTAATCAAGCTACGTGCACAAAGTATTTCATAGTTGTACTATTTAATTGCTTTTAGCTTTTTTTCACACAATACATTATTGAACTCAAGGTTACCTGGAAAATAATGACAGGGCTGGCATAAATCTGATATTTAGGCCTTTGTTACGTTATACTCGTATTACACAGAAAATTAATAATTAACGAAATATTGAGCCTGATAGCTTCATATTCCAAACTTCACCTTTATATCAACAACAATACAACTCGGCAAAATTTTTAGATTTGGGGATACCCCGAGGTGTAGACAGAAATAGGAGCACCGCGCAACGGGACTCCGTCGATTACTCCTTGGACGTCGATTATTTTTAAACATTTTGCTGATAAATCAATTAATTTGATTCGTGGCTGTCTTAGTAATTTTGTGACCAATGTATATTTAGTGGGCAATACTGCTATTTAATAGTAGACGCTTGAAATAGTCTAATCAGAAATTATAGTAAGTTAAGTATATAATATTTAAATGCAAGTTAAAATAATTTCGAAAACACAGCTAATTTTCAATTACTAACTAATGAATCGTTACATAAACTAGCTAATACCAGTGCTGGCCTGAACATGGATGAGGCAAGTCACTTGCCTGCCACCCAGTGCAACTCGAGAGAAAGTAGATATGATAATTGGATGGGCACCGATGTGCGACCGGACCGGCTTGCCGGCTAGCTGGTGGAATAGTGTGGACATGCCGGTGATAGTTGGAAAATGTTATTTAAATGATTTGGTGCGAAATCATTCTCTACAAACTAAGAACTACATATAAATATGAGTTATTCCACTTAGGGCACCTGGCACCTGCGAAAAATTTTGACAGGAGCCTTATGTGGAATAGATAAAGTGCATGTAGCTCAGGTGCCATTGTTAGCGGGTGCCCTTCGTGGAATAACTCAAAATTAATTTGTATTTTTTTTAATGCGCTTTCTTTTATTTTGTTTTTTTTTTCTTTATGTTGGTTGGTTCTCAGTTGAGACAAAAGATAGTTCACTCATATTTGCTTCATAAAAGACAGCTGAGACTCATTCTTTTTTTAAATTTTGTTCGAAAAGAATTGCTTTATAAAAACATGAGCTACGAGTAAGAAATAACCTTACCTATACTTCTGATTGACCTCTACTTATTTTTTTAACGTCTTTTTACTTTTACCTCTAAAACAAATACTTGTAGCCCAAATTGAAATACCAAAATTCTGCAGTAATCTTTTAAAAATAACAACACATTTCCCAAAAAGCGGTACTACACTGATTCCCAATGAGTGTATAAAAACGTGTGAAAAAAAATTGGTGGAAAGAACTCTTCAATAAAATATCCGACCCATCCACATTATGACCGCGCGACCATCCTCCGAAGCACGCGACGCTCCTACAGTCTACCGCGTTATCAATCATGTACTTTACTATTTGAATAGCTCGCGGCCAATTTTATGCAACATTTACTTATATAGCCTCGAATATACACTAATATGTTATAAATGTGTGGTGATACGCCTTTTTCCTAAGGCAGTTTTGCAAAGATGGAGAAAGGACCCGTATAGCTTTTTTTTCGTGGTAAAATCGCCAAATTAGTCCTCCTATCCATTACTGTCAGACTTGCACTGACTATCTGTATTCTTTCAATAGTCCTTTATGTTCTAGTGTCACGGTTATCTGATAGCCCCGCGACCCTGACAGGCTTTAGCCCTCTAAGAGGGGCCTCGTCAGATTGCTGACAACTCTTTGTGGCGCACGTGGAACACAACGCACCGTCTCGATCTGGGCATAGTCCATTACTCGCCATCCGCATGCCTAAGAACCTGTAGCTAAGTGTGTTACTTTCGCAATTATTTGGCACCCCAAAAAATGGGTCAATATAGCCACCGGAGAGTTCACCCTGGGCAGCAGAAGCACAGCCTACGTGTAACCTGCGTTGATGACTGAGCGATCCTAATGACGGTGGTAGGCCTCACCAGGGCCGCTTGGCTCGCGACCAAGATCCTTTCGGAGTCCGGAGCGCAAAAGTTTGGTCTTTTTGGGTTTCCTTATACCATCTTAGGCCTCATCTTTTCACGGGACTGTCTCATCGGGTAACAATGATACTGGAACGTATACGGCTATTGAACACCATGGGTTTTCTTAGTTAAGTCTGACAGTCCTTGCCATCCCATTGTGGTTGTCAAATGAGCCCTTCTGCACAGAAGGGACTGTTAAACTCGTACTAACAAAAGCCCACCAAGGACGCGAGGACTCATTTGATAATTTTACCTAGTAAGGAGAACATCTCGCGGACGCTGTCACAGAAATTATTGCATTAACTCAAAAATCATCTATTATCGAAAAAAGGTTAATTATCAGATAAAAGATTTTAATCATCTCGAAGAAAGAACATCCTACGGATACATTATTCACTAATCGTGTGAATTTGCAACCAATAATATACAAAAAATATACAAAACGGTACAAAATTAGTAGATCAATAAATATTGCAACGAGGTTGTGTCACAAAGCAGGAATACACAGAAGTACAAACTTGTATAATCCTTGAAAATACTTCAGACTTTAAATGCTAACATGGCGAGTCAACATGAAGTCTTTTCAGAGTACTTTTTAATTTATTTAAAGTACACTGAAAAGACTTGCTGACTCGTCATCTGCCTTGTCTTTCCCAACGATTTTGGAATTGATTTCTAAACAGCTTATGTTGAACAGCTATACTAGAATTTTACATGGACCGACTGACTATGAGGCCTCCACAACCCAGTTAATACAGGGTAATGCAATATCTCTTTTTAAGTCTGTTTCAACGACTAGCGAGCTTTCTGATGTACCGAGGAAGCTCCGGAGCTTACCCGGCCTTCGTCAAATGCCTTTGCCCTTTATTTTTCAGGGCTTTTTTTTACTAGGTAAAATTATTAAAAGAGTCCTCCTACCCAGGGCGGAACCAGAGAGACTGTCAGACTTGTACTGACTAAAATTCAAGGTGTCTCCCGATAGTCCCGCGACCCCGGGATAACGATGCGCCGCGCCACCCGAGAATGCTCAAACTCAATGATAGGACAGTCGAGTCACCCATTACTCGCCGTCCTAATGTTCCAGAGCCGCAGTAACTTCTTAAGACTTGCCCACAACCTCAACTGACTCAATCAGAACCAGTACAGTTAAATTGAGGATGTGGATCCGGTCACCGGACTTCGACTGGTAATGTACATAACAACTAACCAGCTTATCTAGATCTCTCTTTGATCATCTCTCCGCACAATTAACGGTCAGTTTACACTGGTTTTGAATAGCTTGATTTGTAGCCGTGTGTACTAAAACAACGGTGAGGTTTCGATGTATGTAACCGGTCTTCAGTAATTATATGTGTCCGATCCAGTTTGACAGAATTTAATTACATTTCGTATCATCCCGGAATATGTCACTTGCTTTCCGATTGTAACTTCTTTTATTATTGGTAGTTAATCGATCGCTAAATTTGGTCTTCAGGAAAGTGAAGTAATTTAGCGACCTATAAAGAAAATTCATTTCTAATGCTATTCTGTTATATTTTTTACACGGCTGTGAAAAGAGGGTGCGAAAATGTGGATATGGGTCCCACAATTATGTTAGTGGACACATACAAATCAATAGGAAAAAGGTCCTTTATTCATCATCTTCATTGGATGACACTTGATCTCAGTGGCTCCTTTAAACCACTAATGTTTTTTTCAGATTCTGCAACGATTCACCGATGACCGGTTCATCATTGGCCGTTTCACCGATACACTCTTTCACCTTTGGACTTTTCGCCGATACGACGATTCATTTATGCCCGTTTCATCGATAGAACCTTTCACCTAGGAACTTTTCGCCGACAGGACGATTCCAAATGACATCCTTCGTCCCTTACCCAAGCACCTTATAACCTGCATTAACACAGGATAATTGTTATCCCGGTATAATGTCCTTTCGAGACACACGCGCCAAACGCGAAACCGAAGGCAACAGTTCTGCCCCCGATAGTTGAAAAGACGCATCTAACACTTTTTCCAAAATTGAGTTATATACATTGCCGGAATCAGGAAAAAAAGACGCATCTGCCTGTATTTTTAATATTTTTCTAACTTGCTCCAGTGCGGTTTTAGCATAACAAAATAAGGCGCTTCTGTGCATTTTTTTACACCCGATTGAAGATGAAAAGACGAATTTATGTGAAACTTAATTAAAAAGACGCATTTATGTAGATAATGTCCTTTTACTTTATAGTGTTTTTTATAGTTCAGTAATTTAAAAGGCACATATTTCTTCCCTATTTCTAAGAGGAAGTTTAAATGGCGCAAATGAGTATTTGCGTTTAACACGCTAATAAAAAAATGCTTTTACATTAAGAAAAAAGACCGCATCTGACCACATGCGCTCTTTTTACTTCGTAAAATTGTTTAAGCATAGGCGCATATGCCATAAGCGTCTTAATTATTTACGTTGAATAAAAAAAATATAAAATGATTCTTAATAAAAAGGCGCAAGTGTGCAGAAACGTCTTTTTTTCGTAGAATTGTGAATCAAGCGAGGATTGTGCGGGGGTCGGGCGGGGCATGTTTAGTACGGCGCTTGACCAGTTTCTATGTCAGTTGCGCCCAAGTAGGTTGTAGGAGCACGATGTGTGCAGTCGCGCAATATTTCGGAGCTTGATTTATCGTAAAAAAGTAAGATTTTTTTATTAGCAAGACGGGAGATATTTCCGACAAGGGCAACTACCGCCCAATATCTTTAGCTACAACCACAGCCGGAGTACTTGACGGTCTGCTCGAGAGACAGCTTAAAAACACCTAAATTTAAATAACTCACAGTTCGGTTTTAGACCAGGACTGGTTACAGAATGTGCAATCATGTCTCTCAGTTTGCTCTCAAGCAAACTGTCAGGTATTACAAAAATAGAAGTACGCCTGTTTACGCAGACTTTCTTGATCTCTGCAGGGCATTTGACCTGGTTAGGTATGATATTTTCTGGCGTAAATTGAACAATACAGGTGTGCCGGGTGAGTTAATCAATAAACTGTTGAGCTAAGCAACATCGGAGTGGGATGCTCGATTGATAGTCACTGTATCAACAGTATTAGCTATGCAGATGATATGATGTTGCCCGGGCCATCAATGGCCGCGCTCAGGAAACTGATGGGCGTGTGTGAAGAGTATGCTAGGGTACACGGTCTCTTGTATAATCCTCACAAAAGCGAACTACTGGTATTTAAAGCCAATGGTCGTAAACTGGGAGATGTGGCACCTGTGCTGCTTAAAAGGGTGTCTGAGTTTAAATACCTTGGTCATGTGGTCACCGAGGATTTAAAAGATGATAGGGACATTGAAAGGGAAAGGAGGGCGGTCCGTTGTAACATGCTGGTCCGCACATTTGCGAGGTATAGTTTGGAGGTAAAGATCACTTTATTTAAAGAATTCTGCCAAAATCTCTACACCTACAATCTGTGGGTCAGCTACACTCAGCGGGCCATCAACGCTCTCCGAATACAATATAATAACGCGTTCAGGGTGCTGCTGGGGCTTCCACGCTATTGTAATGCGTTTGCCATGTTGGCGCCCGCGCACACAGACGGCTTCCACACGGTACTGCGGCACGGATCAAAGAGGCAATCGAGCGGAACCATGGCTCAAAAGTCTTCGCAAAGAACCTGTCTATTGGGTAAAGCCAAATGAAAAAGCTGAAGATTAACGACGGCAGCATCATTTCGACAAAACCGGTGATCCCGAGAGAGCTTGGGAGGTTTTACGGACAGTTATACACATCAACACGACAACCCAGTGTCGGTACAACTCAAGACGCTTGAGCCAAACTGACTCGACACTACACTGAGACATCAGCCTGTACGAGATTAGAATGGCTCTTTAACAGCTCAAGAATAACAAGGCGCCGGGTAAGGACGGAATCACAACAGAACTTCTGAGAGCGGGTGGAAAACCAGTACTTCTAGTGTCTCAAGACAAGGGTGTTTAACCAGTGTGTGTTACCAGTGATTATATGTGGCTCTGAAACGTGGTCCTTGACTGCTGGCCTTTTAGAGAGACTAAAAGTCAAAATCAAAATGAAAATCAAATAATTTATTTCAAGTAGGCCTGCTAGAGGCACTTTTGAAATGTCAAAAGACAAAAGACAAAAATTAATTAGGTAACATAAAATAGTTATGGTGCTACAGTCCCAGTCACAAGACATAAAAACGAGTGAACGTACCGTAGGTGCTCATTCCAAAGCGTTTACCTCTATGGAGAAGAACGAGCAAGAAACTCCATGGACACTCTTTTTCAATAGCCAAAATTATAACAGAATCTTTGTTACATCATTCATCTTGAGATGGTGCATAATGTGAGAACGATGTAGCAAGTAAAAGGTGTCCATAGGAAAATATAAAAAAGACAATTCAAGAAATATAAATCCTTAAAATAGACCGTGGCAGCTAAGAGATGACCAGTCACGACTGACGGCGCCCGTTCACGAACATGACAGATGCATCAGCACCATTCAGCTCAACCACTCAACGAGCAATGAAAAGAGCTATGCTCGGAGTTTCTTTGCGGGATAAAATCCAGATCACGGATATTCGGCGAATAACCAGAGTCACCAAGCTCTTAAAAATTGTAAGTTGAAGTGGCAATGGGCAGGCCACATCGCTCGTAGTAGCTTTATTTACAAATAATAAATTAGGTTATGGCTTATATGATAACGATGAACCTACTTCACTGTACTATATCAGATATTACTAGCTTACGTAAACAATATAGGATTCATAAATAATTTTATAAACATTTTATCTAAGCCAAGGGTTATCTACATTCTTTCTAATTCTTAAGATAAAAGGCGGATATACCTAGATGTGCCCATTTCTGTTAAAAACATATACTAGATAGAAAGCGTTTGAAGTTTAAAGGACGCATCTAGCCATTTACGTCTATTCAATTAAGTTTGTCATATTTTTCTCCATTTTTTATGCTAAGATGAAAAAGATTTTTCATTATTTTTATTATAATAATTTAATAAATTCATTTTATTATTAAACTAAGTTGAAACCTATTATAGTGGGCATTATTTCCAACTTTTAGTATGTAAATATTTTATTTTATTCGAAGACAGCAAATGATTTCCCATTTCATTCACTAAAACATTTTTTTCTCCGTTTTTACTTTTTGTTAGATCCGTCTTTTCAATTATCGGGGGCAGAGTTAATGTAAATTAAGTAGAAGAAAAGTCGACCTTCTGTTCCATCTCTGCTTCTATATTTTGGTTGCATCCCCAGTTTCGCAACGTTATCTAAGATCCAGTCTGTTCGATGTCGCCGCAGTCATTCTACCGTGGGAAAAATATCAATAACAGCATAATATTCACGTAAAAATATTATGTAAAATGCACTCTGATTGGTTGTGATTTATTCACCAATTAATTGGCAGCGCATACATAAATTAAAATTGGATAGTGTGAAATCTGCACAGGAAATATTATGGCGATGTATTTTTTGATTTCTGTTCGTATAAAAACTATTAAGTTTTTATACTGCTAAGATTGTTGGATATTTATGTTGTTGTCATGCAGCGTTGCCGCCTTTTTTCTTGAAAACTTTACAAAGTCGATGAATGGAATCCGCGACACACAGCGCAGCAATCCAATCACTCAGCCACTGCGCCAACCGTGTCGTCACTTTTGGAGTTTATTAGTTACAAACTAATGGAAAAATAATTTCATGACATGATTATAATAACATATTAAGTCCAGTATTCACCGTCCAGCAGGGCTATTGCGTATCTCAGTGTCTGTGTGGTGACCATCAAATAGCTGTCAAAAGGGCTCAGGCGCAAAATGTCTCTTTCGCAAAATGTCCCCTGGTCGCAAAACGTCTTTTTCGCATAATGTCTCTTTCGTAAAATGTCTCTTTCGCAGAATGCCTCTTTCGTAGAATGTCTCTTTCGCAAAATGTCGCGCTAGGGACTTAATAATGAAATTTCGAATTTCAAAACAAAAAATAATTTATTAAAATTATAGTGCAATTATGATGTTAAAATTTTGGTACTTTTTACTTAAGTATAAGATATGTCATATTATATTTAATCAATAATGTTATGTTAATCATTTATAAAAATGTTTTTTTTATGCAATACTTGATAATAACTCAAGTACATTATAATGCCAAAATTTATTTAGTTGACATTTTAATAATAAATATATATTTTTTAATCATTTTAAAAATGGTATAAATTTTTGTTTTCATTTGCAATACTTAGTTAATGTTGAGTTACTATTAGTAATAATCAGTTGCGAACCACACGGACTTGATCTCCCCGGAGGTATCTCGTTCCTCATCTCTGGCTTGCCTTTATTGGCCGGTCAGAGAGAACACTGACGAGGAACAGACCTCCTACCTCTTTCTTGCCTTAATCGGCTGGCTAGAGTGGAGATTCGCAAGAGCAAACGTGCTCGGAGGAACGAATGCCCGCGCCTACGGTGGCCGGAGATCGTCTTGCGACGTCCGACGCCGTGGGCGTCCACCACCGCGGGTGGGGTGGAGTTAGGACGCTGTCCTCTCCCTCTCGCGACCCGCCTCCTCCTTCACGAGCATTACTGCTACACAGAGGCGACCGCTTCCAACTCCGTCTCGCCCCGCAGCATGACCTCTACCAATGCCGGGCGCGAGAGGTCTCCGCCTATCACCTCCCTGAGGACACGTCGGTGCTCTGCCCAAGTTGGGCAGTCTTGCACCGTATGCTCTACTGTGTCTTCCGGGCGACCTTCACAGTGGTGACACCCAGGCGTATCTTCCCTCCCTATCTGACACAGGTACCTCCCGAAACTACCGTGTCCGGTGAGGACCTGCGTCATGCGGTAGGTAAGGACGCCGTGACGTCTCTCCAGCCACTCCTCAAAGAGGGGTCTTACAGCCGCGAAAAAAAAAAAAGAAACCAAAATTTTAACATCATAATTGCGCTATAATTTTAATAAATTATTTTTTGTTTTGAAAATCGATATTTTATTATTAAGTCCCTAGCGCGACATTTTGCGAAAGAGACATTCTGCGAAAGAGACATTCTGCGAAAGAGACATTTTACGAAAGAGACATTATGCGAAAGAGACGTTTTGCGACCAGGGGACATTTTGCGAAAGAGACATTTTGCGCCTGAGCCGTCAAAAGGTATATAATTATTACGTATTGACTTTTGCATTTGCAATGAAACTGACAAATGTAAATGTTCCCTAAAGATTGGCCTGTTGGTCTAGTGGTTAGTGACCCTGACTGCTATGCCGGGGTCGTGGGTTCGATTCCCACCCAGGATATATTTATCTGTAATATGTATGTATTTAGAAATATATAAATATGTTTATCAGTTGTCTAGTACCCATAACACAAGCTCTGCTTATCTTGGGACTAAGTGGCGTTGTGTTATAGTTGTGGAATATTATTATTATAGTATTTCTGTAAGAAATTTTATTTTTCATTTCTTTTAATTATAATTGATTGAGGAAGACTGCAATACTAATATTGATAAGTATTTAAAAGATTAAACTTATCGGCAACTTAGTAATTAACAAACTAGTTTGAAACAGCAAGCCTTTTTTAACAAAAAAATCGCCTAAGTTGCTTACGCAAAACAAATCTTGCACTAAAATCTTATCTCGTCATAAAATAAGTCTTTAATTCCGAACGAAATAATTAAAAGCAAAGCATTGAAGACACGTCGAAACTCAATTAATTTATCTACTTTAGCAATTTAATTTTATTACATAATTTATGTATATAACAGTACATTCATAGTCATTAGTTTAAGTTTAGGGTCTGCACACACTTCACTCATATCGATTGTCGGCCGAATTATATCAAATGTTATTTATGAGAACGGTTTTATATGAACGTTTGATGAGCCGTTCTGTAGTTTATGATGCGGTCTGATTAGATAGGATCAAATTCTAGGAACTATTTCGGACAGGTAAAATGATCTATGTTTATGATAAAGGAATTAATTAATAAATCGGTCTGGTTTCAGACTAATTTTGCAGAATTGATATTCTTGTTCTACTTGAATGAAAGGCTGCATTCACACACTTTAAATTGTGTTCAAGCCAATAAAGGTAAGAACAGCAGAAATTGTATAACACCAATTGCATAAAAATAATCTGAACATCGTAAACGATTCGCACACACGAAGCTTCCCGACAATTCACGAACCGTCACGATTTCGTGACGATTACTTGAAAGATTCAAAAGGTGTACATATAGCTTTACACGATCGTTTAAAAATATAATGAATCGAAAATCGAACTAAAACATATATTTTTTTTATTTCTTTACGTCATATCCGAAAAAAAGTAACGGTTAGCACCGGAAATAGAGTTTTTTTAAACCTATTTAGAGGCTCCTAAGAAATATATAGCTATAAGGAATGATCTCATTATTCACGCAACATTGATCGTATAAAAACTAGTCGTGTAGCCTGCGCTTAATGAGGCACGAGTGTGTGGTGCAAGGTTTAGGGGCGAGTTTCTTTGAGGTTATGGGAATTGTATTGGATTTTTGTTTAGCTTTATACCACTGTTTGTTTATTCAAAATACAGTTTACATAAATATATATTTTGCTAACTGACAGATCAATACTATTTTAATGTAAGCTTATTGTTATCTGTGTTTAACATAATGTTTACTTTGATTTAATTATTCTATTTAAAATTAATTTCATGTTTTATAATATTTAGAATTTTCACAGACAGAAATGCATACCGACAGATTTTGTGAATAGATAAATTATGGAAACTTACTTTTATGCCCCAGTAAATGCCGGAGACCTGTTTCTTAAATATTTTCCCGGTATTTTGTGGTATTCATTTTCATATAACAAATATTGTGTAATTAAACTACCAGTCTCTTATAACTTGGACCTCTCGCATAACAAAAGGGGGCATGGAGTAAATTTGAATATTTCACGCATTTAGTTGGCGACGCGTGGCAGCCACAGGAAGTAAGAATCCTTTATTCAAAGCGATGCATCGCCGATCGCATCGGTCGGTCAAGGTCCTAACTTCAAGGGATTTATGGGTGCACTGTTGTGGTGCGAAAAAAACATGTTTAATGGAAGGTTCTGTTAAAAAGTTTTAGTATTTTGCATTTTATAATGGTTTGGGTTGTTAACTTGTTAGGCATTTTGTATTTTTATAGTACTTAGCTTATACAGTTGACTTAGTTAATTAAGCTACATCTTGAAAAACTTGAAAAAAAAATAACAAGTTATTTGTCTATTGAAGCAAAAGAAAAGTGATTTTCATTTTTATAATTTTTGCTGTGCCCTGCCTAGAGGGTCCATAATCGGACTTAGCTATAAGCCTATTATAAGATCTATAAAATTGTGCAGAATGCAAATAAAGATACAAATATTATAATTATTTTCCATGATTACGATGATTGAAATTAGAAAATATTAAATTGCCTTTGTTACCCAAAAACTTATTTCCTGTTGGAAATTGTTTTAAGACATACAACTACAGCCGCATTTCTTAGCCATCTGCTATCAAAATAACTGTAGAATAGTACGAATAATAATAACTTACATAATTTTAATTTAATGTAAGTCTCAACTAATTAAATTATGGTAATATCTAAAAATATTTTAAAAACTCTACACTTTTACTTAATAATAAAACCATTAGACACTTTTACTTCAACAAAAAAAAAATTACAAATCATCATGATAGCATTATTTAGTTCAAAAACTTATACAAAAAACTGTAACAGTCATGACCAACTAACCCCAAAAAACGTACCTAACCCTGTCAAACGTCAGGGCCGTAAAATTACTAATGGGGGTATAAATTACCCCTTGATCACAAATAGCACCTGCCACCGAATAATACAATAATTAGAACCGAGTTCGCTTGATGTTTCCATTATTTTAAACTTTGTTTTTTTTTTATCGTGTCCGGAACTTGGCAGCATTTGTTTTATTGCATATAGTTATCGCAGCGGGGTAATTATTTACCTAAATTGGTAATAATATTGCATACGGTATGAGGGGGTTATGTAACTGTTGTAGTATGGTGTTTCCTTGCACATGTTTGGCATTTTGTGTTTATAAGAAAAAGGAAATGCGCAGGACGGGAAACATGGGTACATAAAACTTTTTTTTTAATGTTATAAACAGAAGTGTAATTATCTAACACCCATTATATATTGTCAGTTATATTCAAGCATCGTGGTCGTCAGGTGATGATCTTATTCACCAGGCAGACGCAGATCCTGATCCGCTTTTCAAAGACATTCATATATATTATAGTACAATTTGTTCCGTTCCCTAAGAAAATTGTAAGTAAAATTCATGCCACATTGTAGTAACAGATTTAGTATGTTTCCCTTACATTAAGCGATAAAGTGAGCTGGTTGGAGCTGGTGGATTTACAACACTTAGCTCAACGCTGAGACTTGGAATATCTACCTACTGCTACTACTGCTGCTACTGTCAGCCCGTATTATCCCATTGCTGGGCAAAGGCCTCTCCCCATGATTTCCAACTATTTCTATATAAGGCTAGTGTGAGCCACTGGTTGTTAGTTTTATCCAGCTCATCTTCTGCGAGGTCTGCCGCGACGCCTTCTGGCTGTGTCAGGGCTCCACATAGTGGTAATTTTGGCTCACAGTTCATTGGGCACCCGGCAGACGCAGATTTGGAATATCAAAATTGCAAAAATATTTAAGCATTCATTTAAGTATGTATAGCCTAGTGTCAATGAAAACGTGTAACAAGCATATAACTAATGAGTCACGTAACAAATCCAAAGCGTTGATCAACATTTCATTGTAACAATTAAATAGAAAAGGCGACACTTACCAATCTAAACACGGATTGAAACATCAAGGTATTCTACAAATACATTAGACATATAATTTAAATGTATTACCATCTCAAGCAAAAGACGCGACGGAACTGTGGGTACTGTAGTATGTAAATCATGGTTTTGGTTAGCCTTCTGGTAACCATGAAGACACGAAAAGCCTTATAGAGGCTATCATAGTCCATATTAATATAAAAAAGTGTGTCATTTTTGTCAAGTAGGTATGTATGTTACGTTTTCAAGTCGAAACGGCTGAGCCGATTTTGTTTCATTTGGTAAAGTGATAAATAGGGGGAGAAAAATAGCAGAATCACAATATAAATTGCATGAACATGGTCTATCCTACTCTGATGTTCAAGCAATGGAACAGATAATAGTTTAATTATAATTTCTTACTAAGCTTTTTTTTTTAAGCCCCCGCTCTCGTAATTTTCCTGTATTGTGGGTGCGTTCACATTCATTATCACATACACTAACACCCAGACCCAAAACGAATACCTACTTGTAGATATAATTATATTTGTACCATGACGGAATCCAACCCGCAACGCGCAGGCAGCAGTCGATCGCTCAGCTACTGCGCCAATCGATTTTGATAAAGTGGCCTTATAAACCAGGTTGCCTGGTCTTCGACCCATGTAGATTCCTTCAGGATTCTTGTGGCTAAGTAGTAGGTTGTAATGGTTCTCCTGAGCATATATGAAGCTTGCAATCAACATTGTTCACAGTGAGACTTCTCCATAAACTTCCTCATCCTTAATATATTCAGCTCATGTCTAATAGAACAGCGAACAACCGTGGCGACAAGAGGCGCCACCTAGCAGGCTTGCCCTGAACTGTCGCCTAGCCGCGGTTGCGAATGTTAAGTGTTAACACATACATAATCATTTAACAGTCACGCTTGCTAGCCGGGTCCTTAGAACATCGGTGGTCTTTGGTAATTGAGTTGAGATTCGGTGGAACTGGGAACGTGTGAAGGTAGCTTTATATTCTAAGAGCAGAAGTTCGAAGAATTGAAGAAGTATATTACAGTTTTTCTGTAGAAATAAAGGTGATATAGGTAAGTGCAATGATCTAATGTGCGGATGACTGAGGCTCTAGCATGACTTTACAAGTTTTTGTGTCGCAAGTTTGACGTTAAACCCGCGTTCGAACATTAGAAGCGCTTCTTTATTGCCCATACAATAAAAGCCGTAAATACTTCAAGTATACTGTACGGTAAAAGTCGGGAATTTTGTGATAAGGCCTCGACAGGACGTCAAAGCAAAATCGATATGAAACATCCGCCTAATATTTTAAGTTCATTACGATAAAGAATAGCAACTTTATGTTCAACCCATTTAAAATTAACACAGAGAGTTACTTATGTATACGGAATTCTTCTACGTCTAAGGAATCATTAAAGTTAGGATTTAACTAGATACAAACCGTAAAAGACTCTTGAGTTTATACATTTTTTTTTTCTTCTTCTTTGTCAACGAGTTGCTTGACTAATCTGTGAGTGTCATGTGGCGATACAAAACATCTATCTTTTGAGTGATGCCAAACTGATACAGTGGAATATCAAGAAAATGCTCAATATACTCAAAGAGCCTATGCTTGCCATATTAAAAAATAGAATATACCCAAAGAGATCAATACTTACCCAACCCTTGTATTCCAAAAACTGATCAAAAACAGACAAGAGTGCAAACAAAGGGTTTCATCTCGACCAACATTCCCAGATGTTAGCCAAGGAATTCTTTTAACAATATTCTTTACTAATTCACACTTTGAAAATTAAATTAACTCGGAATCGGCTTCAAGCAGATCGCCCGGTACGCTAGGGCTGGCACGAGCCTACAACATTTTTGAAGCGATTTTAAGAATAAACATTAAGAATACAGGAATAAAGGAATAATATTCCATAACTATCACACAACGCCATCTAGTCCCAAGCTAAGCAGAGCTTGTGTTATGGGTACTAGACAACTGATAAACATACTTATCATCATCATCTTCCTGCCCTTATCCCATTTTACTTGGGGTCGGCGCAACACGTTTCTTTCTTCCATTAAAAAAAAATAATAAACATAAATAAAAATAAAACATAAATAAAAAAAAAAACAAAAAAAAAAAAACTTTTATATTTATTGATAAACATACTCACACAAACATTTGTCCTGGGTGGGAATCGCACCCACGACCTCCGGCATAGCAGTCAGGGTCACTAACCACTAGACCAACAGGCCAGTCATTATGTAGACTAAGATTATAGAATGTCTAGATGCCTAGTAGGCCAAGAATTGTAGTCAAAACACGGTAAAAATTATCCCCGTCCTTCGATTCCTACGTAAAACAAGTGAACATCTCCAAGGGAAATATTTAAATGTGTGCGTGGCGCTCACGTCACATATTTATAAAAAAACGTTTCCACTGGGCAGATTCTTCAATAGTCAGATAACATTTATTTGAGGAGTAAAAATAGCGATTTGACATATTTTCTATATATAAGCTGTCAATATGCCGTTTTTATTCCTCAGTAAGTTATTTTTTTTTGTACAAAGAATCTGGTCATTTTATAATCTAAGGATATAGATCTGTATTATTATGAATTTTCCTAGTCTCATTGTGGAGTAAATTAAAAATTAAATGAGGGTATTCATTCACCAAGATTTTTATTTTAACAAGAAAGAGGGTAGACCGTTTTGTCTGCTCATAAACATCTACCCGCAATAACTTCAGTTCAACCGTGATCGTGGCGCTTGCAACAGCGCCATTTCGGAAACTCAAAATAAATAATAAATATTCCGTTTAAAGTTCGAATAATAGTGTTAGTGTCGGTTTTAAAAACTTGTGATGATATATTGATTAGTGACCACGTCAATTTAAGAATTTGTACCCGAAATTATGAAGGCTAAATGTGAAGAATTTTTCTACGCTCGCCAGGTAAGTTTTGTTTATTGGAATAATAACATACCTTTTATATTATGTGATGTGAACTATCTCTTTTTAAATAGGGAAACTTTGCTACTCTTTCAAACAAAATTACCGACCGGGATTTTTTACTGAACGGACAACAGAATGAATTTTATTTTTTTGTATCTTAAAATAAAACATAGGTATCCTACTTTTTATGTTAGTAATGCGATAATAAACGACAATTATCGAAATACACGGCGAAATCATTAATTTCTATAGGAAAATTTTACATTTTATTTACTACCTAACCTTTGTACTTAGAATCAATAATTCTATTGCGACCAAACAGTCTACATACCTAAACACTATTAAGACAGCTAATTATACAGGATCTAATAACGACACACTAAATGAATAACAAAATTTTATCGATAATAACTAAATTCATCTTGACATAAGTGAATGGAGCGATACTACTAGGTACTCCGTACTGCCTGTTTGCCAAACAACTCGTTTAATAGAGTACATCTCATCTGACCTTTTAAGAAGTCCTGGTGAACATCCTGCTATAAAACGGATGCAAACGCCACCAATCGAAGACCTTGACTATTTGCGGACATAGAATATCTTTCTATTGGTATTAAAACAATAATATGAGGAGCTCGTGGCTAAGTGGCTAAATAATTACAACCGCACTGGCCGATCTTCCGGGTTTAGCCGCGCTTACCGAGGTAGGTCTGGTGACCCTCTTTCATAGCGAGTTTCCTCCGTGCCTCGAAAATCACGTAAAGCCGTTGGGTCCGGATATTTGACAGTCGTTACTATAAGTCAGAAGCTCTAAAAGTCCGACAACCAGTTTTACCATGGGGTATCGTATTACTCAGTTACTGAGTTGTGGAGGTCCGATAGGCAGTCGCTCCATGTAAAATACTGATATTCAGCTGCATCTGGTTCGACTGAAAGCCGACCTCAATTTAGTTGAGAAAAGGCTAGGCAGATTTTCTTTTTGCCCATTCTCAACTGCTTGGATCTTCCTTCTCCTGCGCCTAAACGATCTACAAGCAAATAAATCAGTAAAGTGAATCACAGGACTACTGCAATATCTGAATCATCCTCCCACTTTGATGATTCATAAATCTTTTAATCAGTTCATTAATTCCACCATGATTTCCAATGATATTTACCAAACATATCCTTATTCCTTTTCTTTTGTAAAAAATCATCCTGGCAACCTTAAATTCAACTGTTTGCTTGCTCATTACTGCTTGCGCTCGCGCACCGTAACGGTAGGGTTGGTCTAGCCCCTTATTATACTCACCTTTACTTACACCATTGGAATTTAAACCCTGATAGTTTTGAATCAAGGTTGATTTTACAATAGTTATGATGGTAGAGCTTTTTATTCCATATAGCAAATGGTTTGAAGATCTCGGTAAGTGGGATATTGTTGGAACTATTTGTTTGTTTGTCTGTCTGTTTGTAGCTTTGTTTGGTAAGGTACTGAGACTAGAAGTAATTGAAGATTATCGTGAAATAGGTGATATTTTGAAAAAAAATTTGTGAAAAAATAAAATGGACGCCCATTTTACCATGGCAGCATTAATCTAGCTGCTTGGTTTTTTCATAAAGACGAGCTATGTAATAACTTCTATTATAGCTAGAAATAACATAATTTATTCTGGGCTGGCCTAGTTTTGATGACGTCATCTTATTTCATTGATGTCCTTTGAGCTTCCAAAATCGGAATAGAGTTTCTTACGTGTGGGGAACACTGACTTACTTACATTTATCATCAAACCAGCAACCACCATCATAAAAATAACACTAAAATAAAAGACAATAAACTTCGCATAACACAAATTAAAAAAAACAAAACAATTCGACCACTAGCATTCCCCTTTATCGACCCTATCTTGGAGCTACACTCCAAACTAAACCCTATTTGATACAGGTCAAGGTTTCTTTTCCAATACCACGGTCATAGGTCAAGTTCTGCTTGGGTTATCACAGTATGGTGTTAGGGCTGACCGCAAGGCTCTTGTCTATGGTCTCAAGTTCTTTCTTCCTTGAAGGGGGAAGGAGGAAAGGGGGAAGGAAGTAACGTGTCGTTGGTTTTTATTATATTTTATTGGCGTCTGTCCGTTTTGGGGTTATTGTGTTTGATGGTGTATGAATTTGTTTTTTCGAGGGAAGACTTAAGTTGCTGTCGTAAACAGTAAAGGGATCGTAGTTTAGAAGTTTTTGTTTCACAAAAAAAATTGGCCAGATATTTATTGATGTTCCTGCTTATGACTACGACTGCAATGGGTAAAATAAAATTCCTATAAAGTTCTATAATATACATAGTTCCTAGATGTCAGTAACAGTCGCTCGACGGTAAAATATTTTTTGTAATTATTATTAATATTTAAGTTCCGTATTTTCATGACTCAGGAAACAGTTTAAAAAAAATACAAAAATAAAACCAAAGCCAAAAAGATGTCTATCCGTTCTAAATATTACGGAGCTGGGAAAAAAATCAAGTTCACATTTTATTTTACACCGAAAATTGTGAAAAGGAATCCGATTTTCCAAGAAATCCTCCGTTTTCATCTAGCCGAATCAACCATTTTGTCCAGCCAAAACATAACACATGCACGAATCGTTAAGACACGTAATAAACACGAGATGTCTACATCCATAGACAAACTGTTAAGGTGCAACCACCTCTTTTGAGGCCCACGACTACATTTCGGACCAAACAACAGACATTACACATTTTTCGCGCTCCAATTAATAAATAGTCCGTTAATTCTTTATATCTCACTAACATGCATTTTGCGTAAAAATACCACGCAATTGTGTGAAAATATCATAATTTCTAGATTTTTCTTACACAACGGCGATCTGTGAATTGCTATTGCATATCATATGCAATAAATAGTCCAATGTATTTTTAATTGCATATCTGTCTGCAATAGAACGGTATGTTTTCATTGCTTGTAAAAAAATGTAGAGCGACGCCATTAATGACTGTGTTTAAATTGTAGGTGAGAAAATTGTCGTTTATCGAAGTTTAATGTGTGAAAATTTATTAAATTATTATTATATCGTACGAAAGAAATTCGTCTGTCTTGGGATGGATATTGTGATGGGGAGGGAAGAGACTCATGTGACTAAGAGAGGGATGAGTATGAATGTTGATGGATGGAGAGGAAGAAAAAGGCCAAAGAAAAGATGGAAGGGTTGATATGAATGAAAAAGGAATTAATAATTCTGTGACGTCTGATGGAGAGAATGGAAGAAAAAAACGTGTTGCGCCGACCCCAAGTAAAATGGGATAAGGGCAGGAAGATGATGAGGACTAGAATAATCGTACATATTTATTGTTTTTTCTGAAGTCATAATCTCAATTCTCAATCAAAATCCTGATCCATTTTCTTTGACAACTAATTGGGTCGTTGATCAGTAACAGATATTGCAATCGAAATATTACAAAGATACCTGTTTTCACCACTTTCTGACCCAGTTTTAGACGCATTCATCATATCACAATTACATATATTTAACTCTTTATTGATTAAACCATAAACAATCAATCTAAACAACATACTTATTATTCGTACACCACTTGACTTTTAACCTTCCACCAATATATTACATAAAAAACGGTCAAGTGCGAGACGGACTCGCATGGCATGGGTTCTGAACGAATCTCAGTTTTGTAACGTGTTAGTTTCAAACTATATAATTAGAGGTTTTCATACAATCTTTATCAAAGAAATATGTCTTGTATTTTTCTCAGAATTTTAGACTCAGTAATTTCAGATATTATGAATAACGGTAATGGTCATTTTCCTCTAATTTCTTGAATAATTTCAAAAAACTTTATTATTAGAATAAATATTCGAAAGCCTTACAATATTTTTCATGTAATAAATACGTAACAAGGTAAAGTTGAAAAACTTATTCTCTTTATTTTTTCTCCAAAAATTTACCCCAATTGCAATGCAATTTACAAAACTTACTTATTTTAGTAACAAGCCATTGATTACGTCATAGAATAGGTAATATTTGTGTACCAAATTATAACCTATGTGGTAGAGTAGATTTATAAAAAATCAACCGTTACTAACTGATAATCAGAGAAGGAGAGATACGAGTGATCTCATAAATGATCCGATTTTTTATTCGGACATACGGATCCCTAAAAATCATCTTCAGCTACTAGACAAATTGACTCCAACAAAACTAACCCAGTTTACTTTCTAAACTACAAACAAATGTTATTAGCATATTAATAAGGTTATAAATTAACTCATCTGAACATGGTAACACTTTTAAAATATTTAGAGTTGGCAACACTTTCAAGTTAGCCTTCACTTGTCTTTTATGTAATACGTAATACTTGCATTTAATATTTAGGACGATCATCTTCTTTAGACGGTCTAGTGATTACAAATGCGACTGCTGAACATGAGGTTCTAGACTCAATTCCCTGGTCGGGCAGTGTTACTGGATTCCGCAATTATCTCACACTCAAATGAAGTGGGAATTATAGTAGTAGTAATAGTGGTGAATTTTAGTCAGTATGAGCCTATCTGAACGTCCTTTTCGCTCTACCCAGGACGGAAGGACTTATTTGATGCTATTACCATGTGAAGACTCATCATGATCAGCCTATAACGTTCCCACTGCTGGGACACAGGCCTCGTCTCTCGTGAGAGGGAGTGGGCCATAACCCACCACGCGGGCCCAGTCCGGGTTGGCAATTACTATCTTTTGTGAATACAATTATAAAAGAGCTGATGGACTATTTCAGCTTGAAGGTATTATGCTCATTTTGGACCGAAGTTTCGGCCAACATTTCAAAAATATTCCTTGTTCGACCCAAACAATATGATTTTTTGTCCCAAAATTAATTTTGGTCTGAACCAATAATTAAGATATATTTCAATAAATGACTTTTGATTTTTATTGAAATACATTCAAGTTACAACCAGTGGCTCACACTAGCCTTTTTTTTTTGCGTGGTAAAATCATCAAATGAGTCCTCCCACCCCGGGGGCAGGGCGGGAGGGACTGTCAGACTTGTACTGACTAAAATCCACGGTGTCCCTCAAAAGCCCTTTATGTTCCGGGGTCACGGTGATGGTATAAGTCCCGCGACCCCGGCAGGCTTTGGACCTCTGTGAGGGGGCCCCGTCATTTTGCTGACGCTCTTTGAGGCGCGCGTGGAACACGACGCGCCGTCGACCCGGGCATGGTCCATGGTCGGACAGCGAGTTGCCCTGCTCACACTAGCTTTAGATCAAAATAATTGGAAGTCATGGGGAGAGGCTTTTGCCCAGCAGTGGGATGATACAGGCTGACAGTAACTGTAACATTCAAGTTACCCTTCACTTAGTTTTACGCAACGCTTGCATCAAAGATTTAGTGCGCTCATCTTCACTTTTACTTAGCTTAATATTTTAATATAACATGTCTACCTACTTAGTTCGTCTTTTTAATTAGATTTGGTTTTACTATTTTTGGATACGTAATATTAATTACCATGTCTGTTAATTTTTGCAATAGAGAAGAACCTATAATTCAATTGAAGATTTATCAGCTTCTTTAAATGTACATCCCTGGCCAAACGCCTTTCTTTACAAGCTAGCTTATTTTTTGATCGATTAATAGTTGCAATCAACAATGATTTTCGTATTTTTATATCCACCAACGATTTTCGATCACCATGATTATTAGTCTTCAGAGCCTTTCTCTTCTCTCCTATATCAACTATCATGTTAAATTATTCACTAATTACTTCTTATATATTGCATGCATCCTCTCATTCTTCATTCTTTTTTTATTTATTTATGTACACAAAAACACGTAAATACAAGAAATGATATACAGAAAAAAACGAGAACTCTCGTATACAGAAATGTATACGAGAACTTCTGGTTGCAACCGTAACAGCAAGACTCACTAGTTGACTTTACAACAGTTCTAGTAATAAATACTAAGTCTTTGTTATCTCTACTACTTAGTATTTATTACTAAGTCCTTGTTATCTCTACTACTTACTTAGTATTTATTACTAGAAATGTTGTAAAATCAACTAGTGAGTCTTACTGCCATGGTTGCAACCAGAAGTTCTCGTATAGGTAGCCAGACATTTCTCTGCGTGAAGCTCGTCCCTTACCTCGTAATCTTGTTCCGTATAGCAGAGAGTTCCGCTCCTTAGGTTATCACCCACCCACACATCAAAAGGTTACCAACAACACCTCCAATGGGAACGTTGCCTATCACCTCAAGCCATCGCTAATCGCACCTTAACGATCATCAATTAAACCATGAATATTCAAACTCCATCCCTTTCGAGCTCATTATTTCATAAATTCGTTTATTATGGAACCATCCATCAGGGAAAAGATAACGTATTAAAATCTGAGACTTTAACTTTGGATAAAAGGATATTGTTAAAACTTATTTGCCGTAAAGATTAGACAATTGAAATGGATGTATTTTTTGGAATATTTTATCTTTTATTTAACTTTGTTTAAAGTTTTCTTATCTTAATGATATTCGGTTTAGTTAAATTTTAAATATTAAGGCCAATATTGCAATTTAATTATTAAACTAGCTATTTCCTTCGGTTTAATCCGACGCTATGCTTGGCTCGAACGTAAGCCTTTAACTTCCTCATGAATTGGGCTATTAATTAATACAAAGAGGTTATTCAACGAGGTTATACAAAGGAAGAGTATCTCTGTCTTAGTCTTTCCAGGACCTCTTATCCCAGATCGCCTCAGCTCTCACGGTTTGTGTCCAACCAGGTTATCTCGTGTCTTAGATATTTACTAGAGAAACAAAAAAAAACTCTTCAGCTTCATTACATCAGTACAGCTATAGGCATAGTAAGCCGGGGCTGCAGGACTGTCTTATCAGGTAATCGTGGCCAAGAAACCTAAAATGCTACTGAAGGACACCACGTGGAATTTAGTCAGTACAATTCTGACAGTCCCTCTCGTCCTGCCCTGGGTGAGAGGACTCATTTGAGGATATAACCATGCAAAAAAAATCCGTCAGTTCCCAGGTGTATTTATAAAACTTACTAAATCTGGAGAACTAGATTGCTACATCTAAAAATCTATCATCATTTAGTTCAGTAAACGTGCGATTTACGAAATGAAGATGCTTACTTTCGCATTTATAATAGAAGTGTTTATTATGTAAATGCATCGCAATTACCGACTAATTGCATATGAGAAATAGTACGTATAATAATTAACTTTCATGTCTCAACTGCTGAAACTTAGGACGCGTCTCTAAGGACAGAAATTAGCTATAATAATATTAATTTAGCTCATGACGAAATAGCCACAACGATTAATTAAAGAAAAAAACATCAAATAAGTTCTCTCGCTCTGGGTAGACCTAATGGGACTGTCAGACTATCTGATTAAAAACCACCGAATTCCTTCACACGCCCTTTACGTTCTAGAGCATTGGTCCCCCAGTCCCCCAGTCCCACAGTCCCCCGACCCTGGCAGCGCTTTGGTCCTAAGAGGTGGTCCCTTCGCGTCGGTTTAATAAAACTCCTTGATGCACGCGTGGAGCACAACACAACGCGCGAACTACCAGAGCCTAAACCTTGATCAGACGTCGAGCTACCCAGTACTCGCCGTCTAGTAGCCTATGTCTCTCATCATCATGGTATCGACCATAGATTTCCAATAGGACCTGTCGGAAGCGACTTGCATCCAGCGCGATCCTGTGATTTTCATCAGATGGTCTGTCCACCTTGCAGGACGTCTCACGCAGCGCTTGCCGGTGCGTAATCTCCATTCGAGAACCTTACGCCCCGTCGGCCATCAGTTCTGCGAGCTGCCCACTGCCACATCAACTTGCTAATTCGCGCGGCCATGTCGGCAACTTTAGTTCGTCTTCGAATCTCCTCATTTCTGTTTCGATCACGCCTAATATGTATTTATATCCTAATAACTGTTACTTAACAAACATGTCAATAATAAACACTTTTTCGTCACCTGTCAAGTTACGCCAGACATTCCATAAACTTAACATCTATACATATTCATATACAGTGTCAGAATCACAATTCCTTAACTTAAAACTAACTTAGACAATGAACGTTCTTGACCAAGAGGTCAACACTTAGCAATTTGGTAACATTAATACTGGCTGCTAAGTTATTAAGTTGCATTTGTTTTTTTTTATTTTCTTAGTTTCTTTGTAATGTATGTGTAATACATGTTTTTTGTTTAAGTAATATGTTAGGTTTATATCGTGGGATAATTGTTTAGTGTGTGGATTATTTCCTGGTCTGTGTCATACAGGCCGATGTTCCGGGTTAAGCCGCTCTTGCCTAGGTTGATCTGTGGATGTGTGACCATCTGCCATAGCTTGTTTACTCCGTGCAGGTAAAGACCATGGTCCCTGCCGTAGTTTGTAGATCCTTAACAGTCGTTACTGTTAGTCAGAAGCTCATGAGTATGATGACGTGTTACCATTGGGTATTACCCAGGGTTGTGGAGGTTCGATACGCAGTCACTCCATGTAAAATAATGATATTCAACCGGGTTCGATCCAAAGTCTCCCAAGTCCCTAGTTGGAAAAGCAGTGAGAGTTTGAGAGCAGTGGTAATGAAATAAATTACACAAAGTAATCCGGGTTGGATTCGAACCCACCCACGACCTATAAGTCGTAAGTCGGGGCCGATACTACTGGGCCACCACTGCTCTCAATTCAATTTAATTGATAGTATTACAAAGAGTCTCATTACCTACCATTTTCAAAGCATCAAATACATATTGCGTCAAAACAACTGTTCTAAAAACTCCATGGTTACCCAGAAAACATTTTGTCAACCACAACGCCCGTCACGGTTGCTAGTTGCAACCACCTGCACGTGCCAACCACCGGCTAGCGGAACCACCCTTCGAATTTAAATTTAATATCCCATAATAAATCACCAGCATAGTAATACATATCTTGGGGATCTATTTTTAAGGTTACTTAGCGTAGGCATATCTCCGCAAGCCATATTAGCATAATATAGATGTAATACCAATGGAAAAAATTCGCGGATGGAATCCAAGCTCTCTCCAAGGTGACCACTGTTGACTCGCTGTCCGATCATGTATATGAAAAAAAAATGGTTTATGCTGCAAAACTATTAAAAGTCAACTTTAATGTACCTAATTATGTTATTTTGCTTTAGATTTCACGAAGATGGCATCAAAGATTTTCTTAGACATATCCTAGTATCTTCTGTACCTTTGCGGCAAATACGTATACCGCGTCTCCGGTACACAAAGGGCTACCGAAGGACACGGTGGCTTTTAGTCAGTCAAGTCTGACAGTACGGGCGGGAGGACTCATTTGATGATTTAACCACGTAAAAAAATAAAAAAACATCTTCTGTACCTTAAACTTACTGTACCAATCTAAGCCAATTCAGAAACCAATTACAACTTTGACAACAGCTTTCATCAATTCCTGTAACAAGTTACAGGAAAATTGCTAACCATTATTTCTATGCTATCAAATTCAAATACTTACTACAATTTGACAGTTGCCATGTAAGGCAAGACCATTTCTCCTGTGGAGGTTGGCGCATGCGCGCACGCTCTGGAACGGCGCACACGTCACGCTACCAGTACACCACGCCCGTCGTGTGCCACACACACACATACACACCCACACACATACACATGAACAATTGGTATGAAGATGTGAGTGAACACACACAGGGAAAAAGTTACCCTTTATAAGGAAGTCAAGTATCAGGCTTGTGGTAAAGACGGTAATAATGTATTGAGTAATCTTGATATTAAAAATTGACGATAAGTAGGTACTGTTACCGAATTAATCAATAATTTACTTGATCACCACTGTTGTCAAAAAACGGTGTAATAAAAACATCGCGAGGAAACCGGCATGTCCTAGACACCAAAAATTCGAAGATATGTAACACCTACAAATCCACAATAGTGGATTACAGTCCACTCCCTCTCACAAATAGGAAGCCTGTGCCACAGTACTGGGAACTTTACAGACTGATTACGAGGATTTCCAAAGCAAACCAATATTAAAACAGCTATACAAACGATAGACAACAGATGAAATACAAAATATTGTAATTAATTGACAAAGAATTCAGTCACCTGGTCTTAAACTCAAAATCATCTAAGGTTACAGTAGTAAACGTAAACCAAAATGAATGAACAAACAAAATAATTGCTAATTAATAATTTAATGACTGTATGGAACAAAATTATGCAATACAAGAAGCAGATCTTACAGACATAGATAAACATACACACAAACATGCAACAAGTCATGCATGTATACTATAGCTGTGTTTAATGACTTTCTAGGAGGACATACGACCAGACCATTATTAGTAATTTCTGATGTTAATACCTCCTTTATGCCATTTATAAAGGTTAGGGGTCGCAAGAGAGGTAAACATTTTAATTAGAAAGATGTAGGGTAGATAATATCTCAATCTCGATCTTTTTTTTTAATTTTCTTCCATATTATGGAAGAAAATTAAAAAAAAAGATCTTTGGAAATTGATTGTGGGGCAACACGGTGTCCTTATCTGCTTAGATATAAGGCGATAGTTAACTTTTTCAAACGATTTCTGCAATAAAAGCGTTATTAGGAATGCAAACAGTGTTATAAAATACTTTCTGCAATTAAAATAAAATAATTAAACCATCTATCAAGTAAGTCATGCGATCACCTTTTTCGAAAGCCTTTCTATTAACGGTTCTGTCATCTGCTCAAACAGACTAAAAGTACTGCTAATATTAATAAATAAAGACAATATCTACACTTTCCACAACAGTGTAATCAATACGTGAAATCTTGATTGCAAATCTAAAAATAAAACTGAATTATTCTTCAATACACCGCATATTCTATCAATAACTATTAACCCAAAGACATGTGTCCCAAAGAGACAGCACTGGACACATTTTATTATCTTTAGCGATACCATCAACACCTTTCACTTCGGAGTCATGCAGACAATTCACACAGACGTAGACGTTACCTCGAAGCCTGATGTTCATCAAGATAATTGTTGTTTGATTGTCCCTCGGCTTACCCTGGAGGGAATAAAACTAACAAAGGTTGAATTAAAAGCACAAGTATATGAAAAATATAAAGGTTTTTGTATAGAAGTGGTCGGTGAAGCATTGACTGATTGGTATCTGAGTCCCGTTATAAATAGAAATACCATAATAACCTAACCTTGAAGAGTAAAGTAAACTTTTAAGAATAATAAAGAAAGAAAATAAGTTAATTGGAAGATAACAACTGTCTTCGACCATGAGTCCAATGACGAATGATTTAGCCGTTATAGAATTTGATGATATTTTTTTCTTAGAAATTCGGCATTTTTTGAAGGGTAGAACGGAATGGACTCCCAGATTTTACTAACTAAATACCAGTAAAGAAACAGATTGGTATTTAGTCAATTGTTGTGTGTGTTCCAGACTCAGAGCACTGTAACATTTTAAGTCCCGCGGCTGTTTGTTGATGCCCTAGAAAGATTTGATGAGGAAATTGGATAGGGTAGGAAAGATTTAGGAAATATGCTATTAAGCTCAAGTAAAAAGAATGACAATTACATTTTTAAACTCAAAGGTTATTAACACACATAAAAAAAACTAGAAACAAAGTTATGATTGAAACAGTAGTAGCTTCAAAAATATACTGACCCTTATCCGTTTGCCCATAAAAATTCTGACATCTATAAACACTCTATAAGTCACAGCCATCATTGTCATCTCTTTTCAATAAAACGAAACGGCTCTCTAAGTTAAAGAGCTTTTGAGTTATAGATCTCGTAAAACTTTATAGTTAAGAGAGATGCCGTTTAGCATATTAAAATGATGAACTGTCATAAGAGGATTTCCTCATAAACGTTTTGACTTTACCGTTTGATTCGGTCTTTAACACAATATTGATCGGATTTTATTCTTTGTCATAAATTAGTTTGGGTGTTCCACAGGGTACTATCCTAGGTCCTTATTTAATCGTGGTAATTATTTAGTTTTCTAAACTATTTGTCTCCTACTTCCAGTCTAACTGAATACCAGTATTTAACAGTGCCTGCCTATTCTGAGCTCCACAACCCAATGACTGAAAATACGATTCTTCTTGTATAGACTAGCTATTAATTATGATCTACAAAATACAGCCAGGACCATAATCATTGGCTTAAAGCGTTCTTTAAGACGCTTTCTTCTTGGTTGTCTCGCTCTATCGTTGACGTTGTGTTTCTCAAATCTGACCAAGAACAGAGTCAAGCCCACATGTGTGCTTTCAAATAAAAAAAATAGAGTCCCAGAGAGATATTTTCAAGGTCTTCTTTAGATGTTGTCTCACTGGTTATTGACTGGCTCATCGTCATATTTGCAAACTGTATCAAGGGGATCACGTTTCCAGACTTTCGTTTTTATTTCAAGTTATCAGAGAATCGAAATTTTGTCATTAAGAAAAAACAATCTGGAACATCCATCAAGGGCGTTCCTTACCAGATTAAACGAGAAAACACCACGATATCCCACCAAAGTCGATCTCCTTTAAATGAGTTTTTTAAACCTTATGGTCATTAGGTAAGGTTTTAATTAAGTACGCTTGAATCATCGTCGTGTTGTGATAAATCATTTTGGACTTTCGATTGTTTATTTATAGAATTTTGTTTTGATTTTGTATCGCTTTTATGAAAGTTTTTAAGAAGTTACTCTGATGATGTCCGCGATCGTATAAAAAAGATTCTGTTTTCACTTTCAAGATTTTTAGTATATTCCTTTTTCTCGTGGATTTACCCTCTTGAAAATTGGATATTGACCCACGAGAACATAATAATTTATAACCTATGTCTAGTTATAGTCCTGTGTGTCAAATAAATCCAGTAAGTTGTTAAGAGACATAAATAAACACTGACTATATGACAGGGGTACAGACTTCTTTCATGAAAATATTAGTATACCTCACTAAAATTGATAGAAAATTATACCATTTCTATAGTTAATAGATATTACCCAAAAACATAATCGAAATATACCAAGATATTTGAGTTTGTACGAAACATGAAAAACATTTTATACTATGCGATGTAGAAACCTTTCAATTTTTATTTAAACAAGTAAACCTGCATTACACTTTTATCAATTAAAAAGTGTGTAAAATTAAATGTAATCGTATGTGCTAAATAAAAGTGCTACAACGTAACACGGCGCCAAATTGGCTAAAATTACAAACACATTTTTTTATCCTGTTCAAAATTACAAATTAATTTCACCATTTTTAAAACTATATCAGAAACGACGGTTACAAATTTTTATTAGTTTTGTTAATTACAAGACACGCCACCGCTGGCATTTAAAAGAAATTAAACTTAATAATGCGTGTACTAAAGTTGATAATAGATTACACGTATTTACTAGCAATAATTGTTTGAATATCCTTTCCTTTTTATTGGATTAATTGTCTCTACCTTTTGATGTGAAGATTTCAGGGAATTGTTTTATTAAAAGTATTTTAGAGTTCTATAACCAAAGAAGGGTAAAACGCAACCCTATTACTAAGACTCCGGTGTCCGTCTGTCTGTCTGTTCGTTTGTCACCATCACCAGGCTGTATCTCGTGAACTGTGATAGTTGGAAAGTTGAAATTTTCACAGATGATGTATTTCTGATGCCACTATAATAACAAATAAAAAAAAAAGTTTAAGGATCCAAAAAAACATGTTCTTTTTTTCGTTTTTATAGATAATGGTACGAAATCCTTCTTGTGTGCGTCCGACTCACACTTGACCAGTTTTTTATTATATTTTATACCAATTGTTATATGAATGGGATGTGTTAGTATAATGATTCATATCAAATGAAGTACAATGATTCTTTGATTTGATTCTCATATTCCCAGGGTTTTTAAGCAATTAAAGCTTGTAAATTAATAACTTTACTTGCACTTGTTGTCTTGTAATAGGCTTACAATTAAAGTTAGCAAACAATCAACTTTTATTGACAAGTGGGATAATTTTAATCCGTTAATCTTAGTTTGAGTTTATTTTGTATGAAACTATGCCATGTAAGTTCGTTCTTTTTATAATCTTAACACTTAAGTTATATGGTTCAAAAGTGATCGATCGATTTGTTGGTTCTACAGTCAATCAAACACGTGTCTATGGTTACAATTTGACATTGACATTGACAGCACTATTTTGTTGAAATGGTTTTTGTCGAACTATAATGTTGGTAACACTGAAGTGCGATTTAATTTCCTACCTTTGATTGGTTTATTGTGATATTACCAAGTATTTTGTATAAAACTATTTATAAAGTCTAGAAATCATTCATCTATCCCAGTTGCAATCTTGATTGATCTTTGCCTGTAACCAAATTAACTTTCGAATTTGCCTATCCGAGTCTCAAAATGTCCATTAAAAAACAAATCAGGCAAATGAAAGAAAACTGATCAGTACCCCTAGCACGAGTTTTCCCTATTTTACATTACAGATACTTTCCAGTATTTACAGCGTCTCTTGTATGAAAAAATGGAACAGCGCCTCTGGTGTGCGAAGATGGAACTAATTCTTTCATTGAAAATTGTCAATTTGAAGTCGTCAAAGTTCCAGTTTACTTTACGTCTCAAATACTGAAAACTCGTGCTGACGGTACAGGATTGAGACTGAGATAGAATATTAATTTCTTAATTTATCTGCAATGTGCCGAAGAGACTGGTTTCAATGCCCCCCATTTGTGCTGTCTCTGGTTGACTCAAACGCTAACCCTATTAATTAACACTACACGACATGTTAGAAATTAGAATTATATAGGTATCTATGATCCCCTTGTGACTTAGCCCGTTGTGCAGAGATATTATCATCCCCCGTTTTTAAACCCGACAGATGGTTAACCTAGTTACTAACCCTTTTGCTAACGAGGACTGAGGATAACTATTATCCCAGAGGGATAAAAGATATGACACGTATGTAGTAGTGTGATACAATGGAATTTAACAAAACTTTCGTTTTAGACTGTTTGTAATTTAGTTTTCACAAACATTTACGTTTACAACATCGAACTTTTTTTTTTCTTTTGTAACAATAGGCTGGTCATTCAAATAAATTATAAACAGTCTTCTATATTTAAAAGTGTATATTTGTTATTATATTTTGATTGAAATAGATTTTTAAAAATGGAATTCCATTCAATTTTGAGCAGAACACTTCGTTCTGTTCTTAAATGTAGATAATAAATATTAAAAAAAGAAAAAAAGAAAATGGCCGCGCTTTTTATTCTATTTTTAAAACTCCCAGAACAGACACAATTAAAAATCTTTTATTCTCACTTATTCGTAGGTCAAGCGCAGTACAAAAAGAGTCTCATATATCATGGGATCCCACCGGAACGGGCAAACCACGGTCACCACACATAAGCTAACATTACCATACAACCACCAGCTTAACTTGACCCCTTCTATTAACAAGCTTTAGAACAAAAATGGGAAAGAGATGGGTCAAGTTGCACTGGCTAAAAATCACATTACCTTATTTCGACCAGTATATCTTGATCCCCCATGGTCTACAAATCTTAGAAGTTTGATGAGAAGTTGAGGGGTCTGGTTATACTGGGTGTCATATGCACGTGTATCTAAGATAGAAAAGGAAGTTACGTGGTCATTTGACGGTAATGGTGCCCCTAAGGCTTTTATTACACTTATGAAATTGAATTAAATAGTAGTTTTAGTTAATTTGAGAGTTTGTTTGGCTAAGTAACGGATATAAAGCTAATGACTGCCAAAGGCCAATGTTAGAGAACTATGATTAGTTGGATTTGTGACCTTAACCTCTTGGCCTCAAGGTAGAAGATCAAGTGACGTTATATTTACAAGAATTATAGTGCCAGTTGTAATTTTTTTTCACTTTGATCATTTGCTATTTTGAGAACTAGGCTTTTCGAGAAATTGATATTTTGAGAATTTGGTGTTTAGAGATTTTGCCATTAAAATGCCAAAATCTCTTTTCGAATTTGTCTTTTCGCGCCTAAACCTTAGGCTTTTAGCGCCTGATCCTTAATAATTATAATATTTTTAGGTGGGTATGTTAGGTATCAAAATATTAATAAAAATATTTAAATGATGCAATAATTGAAACTTCTCCAAATAATTACATAATAAAAGGAAGTCATAAATATAATTAATTAAATATAATGCTCGGTGGAATGCCTAGCGGGATTTCCGAGGTTAATTTTCTAGATATTTTTTGGATATAAAAAACCTGGGAACACGAAATATCAAGAATACGGATACTGAAACAATGTGATATTAAAAATGAGTTATATGAAAAAGAGTATCTATTAAAATATCTGACATTATTTCTACGCAAAAAAAAAACAAATGTTTCTTTCGGTTATAAATGCTTCAACCAGAGAGAGCTGTAGTACCTACCCCAATGGTATTAACCCCGACTTAGGAGTTGTAGTTGTGGGTTCAAACCTACCTAACCAAACGCATTACTTTATGTAATTTATTTCATCACCACTGCTCTCAAACCGGTGAAGAAAAAAATCATGAGGAAACTGGCATGGCCTAGACCCAAACATTCGAAGACATATGACATACTCGTACCAACCCGCACTGGGCCCGCGTCGTGCATTATCGGCCACTTCCTCTCACAGAGAGGAGGCCTGTGTCCCAGCAGTGGGAACATTTATAGTTATAAAAGTGGCTACTACTGAAGCAATCAAGTCTAGTCGAAAAACCCGTAAACTTAGCCTAACCTGGGAATCAAACCCAGAACGAATGCTCGCAGTCACACTCTAGAGTCTAGACCACTTAACCAACAAGGCATTCAAAGATAAAATACTAGACAAATATCTAAAACAAACAGACTTAGCAATCATGGCTAAGTTCCGTGACCTACGACTTAGTACAGAACGTCAGAGTTAAACACAATTTGTCATAGCTATGCACTTGTATAGAGACATTATAGATTCTATTTGAGACGAGAATAGTATTAGTTGAGATTAGGACTGTTACAAGCTTAGTTCTTGACATCTTAAGTTACGAAAATTGAGTTTTTGACTGAAAAAATGACTGAAGACTGAAAAAAAGTCCATCAGTTAGGTTATCAAAAAAATATTTGACACGTATTTTTCTTTTGTTATAAAAACCAAAATTGACGAAGATACTATACTTTTAAATTGCCTATACGTTACAAGCAAGTACAGTTTTTGCTTGTTCCTGACGTGACGAGCCCCCATTCTCGAATTTTGATGCGGTATATCTTTACAAAGATATACCGCATCAAAATTCTCATGTGCATTGATTTATTGATTTAGCAAGAGATAAAATACGTATCCCATTGTTATCAAAACTCTAACTGAAGGACTAATTAGATTTACAATTTATTGATACTTTTTTTTACGTGAATAAATCTTCAAATGTCCCAGGACAAGACGGGAGGGACTCTAGCCTTGTACTGACTAAAATCCATGGTGTCATTCGGTTCATGGTTCGGAGCCCTTTACGTTCCAGAGCCACGGTTACCAGATAAGTCTCGAGACCCCGGCAGGTTATGAATCTCTAAGGGGGGCCCGTCATATTGCTGACAGCTCTTTGAGCAACGCATGTATAACGACGCGCCGTCGACCCGGGCATGGTCCATGGTCAGACGGCGAGTCGCCTTCCGCGGTCATCTGTCGTAGTTTGCGGCCGCCCTAACACAGAACAAACATAGGATCCTTGATATTTGTTGATATTGCCTCACATCCGCTGGTGAATTCTTATTATATACCCATTGAGACTCTGAATCATCGATTGTGCAATGACGCTGTTATGAGTTAAGGGTAAGGTAGAATTGTTATTGTTAGTACTACTAATTGGCTATTTTGTTGGTATTCCATTTGTTACCTGTTTATTGTTTAGTACTTAGGAGAGCGGTGGCTCTGTCAAACTCGTACTGACTAAAATAACCACGGGGTTTCCTCCCTCGCTTGAAGGGGGTCATCGGGATCTGCCCTGGTCTACTTAATCTGCAGACCTCGCCTCGTGGGGCTTATGAGCTGAAGAACTCCATTTTATATTGACCTTCCAAGCCTTAGCCACTCAGATACGTATTTCCGTCAAATTTTAGTGTGCCTTAAAAGTCAGGTGCACTCAAATAGCAAGCCACAGTAGGCAGTGTGCAGTGCAACTTACAATTTTCTCCACAATTTGAGGCCCTAGATAAGATTAATGTTTCGTGCAAACAGGTTTTTGGGATTTTCGGGTAAATACTTTTATTTAGCAGCGTATTTCTCGGAGAAGGCATATGGAATAAGAATTTGACCGAATGATGGTCAAGGTACGGCCAAAAGAAACTAGGACCGTCCAAATCGCGTTGGTTAAGACATCTTCAAATACAGATGAATGAAAGGTACAAGACCGTCATATTTCAATGCACCATAATGTCAGGTGCACTATAATAGCAGTCAACAGCAGCTAGTATAGTGTGCACCTAACAATTTTCTCCACTATTTGATCCGTCGCACTGATTACGTCGACAACGGTTGACGATTGTGTTCTAACTGTGTGTTTAGAGTTCCGCATTGTGACTGTAAAACGGTTGGTAGTCGGGTTCTTTTAGTTATCTATTATTGCTGGTATTGGAGGAATGTGCTGTTTGAATTGATGATTGGTTTGGACCTTGGGAATGTACTTTCCATCTGGTACAGTGATTTCTATGATATCTAAACCTACCCTGTAATGTAATGGCTGCTTGTCCAGTAACTCCGTGTCCTAGCGCGTCCTACTACCTATTTAAACATTATTGGGCGCCATTATTCCATAAAATCCTGGGAGGCCTATGTTCAGCAGTGTACGTCTTCCGGCTGATGATGATGATGATGATGAGACCCTAATCTCTTAAAAGTTAGAGTGAACAAGCTTCTTCTGGGTAAGCTCGCTCCATCGTCGACCTTGTCTTAGTTATTCCTGACCTAGACTAAGGTGAAGAACAAAATCTGTCAATTCTTCCCTAATAGATATTTTGGTAAACTTGTTCGTTTTAAACAAGTTGTGATGCAAATGGGCCTAGCTGGGTTCGAATCTACGATCTACAAGTCATAAGTCGAGACCGATAACACTAGGCTACAACTGTTCCCCTGTATTTTGGTGAAAAGAGCAAAAATGATTATTTTCCCTTATAACATGTAATGTTCTTTTATCACATTTGATTATACAAAACATTCTTATCCATCACATTACCTAACACACTTTCACAGTCCTGCGGTCCTGCGCACCCCTCTAACGGCGCGTCGCGGTCTGCTTGCGCGCGCGCACCGCTTTCGTAAACCGATCCTGAAGATAAGGCCTGCTAGATCACTACTGCTCTTACTTTTTTAATGCAGTTGGTATGCACTGGTACGTTGCAACAAGCTACAATGGTTTTATATAATAAAAACAAAAAAATAGACAAGGAAATGTTAGTGTTATAAAGTATGTTACAAGTGTTTATATAGTAGTTTATTTCAATCGATTAATTCTTCATAAATATGTACCTAAAGACTAGAAAAAATATATTAGTTCATCAGAGATTATATAAAAAAAATATTTAAGGCGATTTTTTTTTCTTTTTTTTTGTAAACTAAAATTGACAAAGATACGATACTTATAAAATTACCAATACACAAGCAAGTACAGTTTTCAATTGCGTCTGACGTCACGAGCCCCCACCATTGAATTTTGATACGTTATATCTGTGTAAATATGCATTGATTGAAAGTCGGAGCAATGACCGCTTTTGTCTCGCTAAACGGCCCAAACTATAACTCTACATTACCGAAAAACATTCAAGCGAGGGTTTTTTTTGCGTGGTAAAATCATCAAATGAGTCCTCCCACCCCGGGCAGGCGGGAGGGATTGTTAGACTTGTAGGTATTGACTAAAATCCACGGTGTCTTTCAATAGCCCTTTATTTTTCGGGGTCACGGTGATGAGATAAATCCCAGGACCCCGGACTTCCGCGACAGAAAAATTCAGCTTGCAATTGTGAGTTGCAAACACTAAGTCGGTATGGCGTCTGGAGTAGGTAGGTACTTATCCAGTCGGCGCGGGTTCGAATCCCACTTGCAACTGAAATTTTATTTCCTCAAAAATCATCTTTATAACACTACGCTTGTCGAAACAAGATGTCCACCCTAGTTGATCAGATATTTTCCTAGATCCAACAAGTGAGAGAGAAGACTTCAACCAGCCTTCTCTCTTTAACTTCAGTTATTTTCCGACTATTGTCTCGGAAGGTAGAACAGCACATTTTTGAACTAATTATGTATTTACTGATAATCACGACTAATTATTTCCCTTATTGTATTATTTATCTACAATTACGACAATGATCGGCAGGCGGCAGGCGCCGTACCACATCTCATAGTACATCAACAATGAGATCATAAGAAAAACATCTATATTTCCCAACAATATAGTATTACCTTATACGTCGAACATATTTCTGTATAATAATATAAAAATCTAAGTAAATAATTTATAAATCTAGTAAAAATCCTTGATAAAGAATGTTGGCTTATTTTCCTTGAGGCAATAACTGAGAAATCATACTTACATCAGTTCGCACGCATGCGCGCACACCACACGTTCATTATGTTACTGGCAAAGTTTTTAATTAGACAAAATCTCGTTTGGCCAATTTCAGTCTTTCGATGATTTTCACACCGTGAAAAACATCAAAAAGAAGAAAGAAAGAAAAAATAATTATTTGTCGCAAGGGGACCACGATAGACACACACATTCAAAATTAAAAATATGCACAGAAAAAACAAAAATCAAAAACATCAAATGAGTCCTCGCCTTAGTTGGAGCGGAAAGAACTATCAGAATCATTACGACTAAAAACCACCCATACTTTATATCCCATTTGCAATCCAATGCTACGGTATCCTACTTAGACAGTTCCGCGCGCAATTTTTTTTTCGTGGTTGGCCGAAACACGAAAACTTTACTTGTTTGTCTGAAATTCCTGTTATGCCTTTTATCAATCGGAAATTAGTTTATAAGCAACGCCTTTGATCCATTTATGAAAGATTGATGGTCTGGATAAAATTGCACTGAGAAAAGAGTTGAAGATTATGGGGGAGACAGTAAAACTTTGAAAAACTAGTGTTAAATTAAAATTTTACAGAAAACCTACCAACCTAATTGAAAAAATAGTTTGAATTCCACAAAACATCAAAATACTAGCCAAAATGTTTGATTTTTTTAGTCAATAGTAGTTTTGCCCTATTATGAACTCTGCTAGCAACATAAACACACATGCGCCAGCGCATACAACACACAAACAAGTGGCCAACGTATTCATTAAACAAGAATGTGATTTACAATCCACCAACAATTAGCGAATGCCATTTCGTAAAACCTGATGAAAATATTTGGTGGAATTACTTTGAATATTAAACAATAGAATAAAATGCAAGGTTTAAACTAATTGAGGAAGAATTAGGTAATTTTCCCATCGTTTGAAATAGTTTAAATCCAATAGAATTGTAATAAAAACTAAAATATTTTCCAAGTGCGGAAAAAAACACGTTTTTTTGTATGCTATGGGGCCCCTTGATTTTTTTTTTTTTTCACTTAATCCAAACAAAGGAGATGGTCCAAAAATGTATGGAGCCTGGGCTCGGTCTATGTACACCATGTGTAAAAATAGCTTTTTAATACATAAACCGTTTTTAATTGTTGACTTTCTTTAATTTCACTTCGTTTAATTGTGCTTATAAATTAACTTTGTCAAGGATAACAACACTCGACAAAAAGCAAACATGTGGATCTGACAGTATTACGTTTATTTTGACAAAATTTGATTGACGTTTAGAAACTGGCATAAAGATCGAAAAAAACAATTTTTGATCTCAAAAATATTGGGTTTCAATCAAAATAATCGTACCTAAAGGATATTTTAAAATAAATACAATCATTACAAACTCCGAAAAACATGAATTATATCATTATATCTCAAGAAAAATCTGCAAACGTCACTGCATAGAAATGTCAAAGTTGTCAAACGTCAAATAGTACTGTCATGGCCGCCCTATAATGGGGTTATCGTGCTAAAAAACGCCCCTAATTATCATTTTTTAACAGCTTAACCCGTCTTCAAATGATTTTTTCAGTATTTTTATGAAATTCCCCTATTTTTTCCTATTTATTGATATGGTGTACATAGACTGAGCCCAGAATGAAACATCTCCTTTACAAGTTTTAATAAAATTGGCAAAACGGTATGAAAATAAAAAATATGCCTGTGTAGGGCACCAAAAAATTGATTATACAAGTTCCTTTTAAAAAGTAAAAAATACGTCGCGTTGGGGGACTGCTCCAAATTATTCATCATCTCCTGTTTTTTTGCAGTCCCCCAACGCGACGTATTTTTTACTTTTTAAAGGGAACTTGGTTTTTGTGTCGGGGGTTTTTTAATTATTTTTTTTTTATTTTATACTTTTTATAGGTACATACTTATATTTTTTATTGTTGCTAAGAGTACTCCCGATTAAGTCATCAATATTCCCTTTCAGTACGCTTTCATTTGATACCCAACTCGAGTATATTATAGACCCTCGGTTACCTTTCCCCACTTTCACCCCCATAACTTCTAAATGGCTCAACCGATTTTCATCAAACATGTCTAAGAACACTCGCAGGTAAGTCAACTTTCATACGAAAAAAACTAAATTGAAATCGCTTTATCCGTTCGGGCTCTATGATGCCACAGACAGACAGACACGTCAAACTTATAACACCCCTCTTTTTCCGTCGGGGGTTAAAAATGCAATAGCTAATATCGTAACAATAAATACTTATATAGTTTTAGATGAAAAAAGTATTTAGGAACTTGCGAAATGCCTTTTTTACTCCTGAAACTGTTTCAACATCAAATTCAGAGTTCTAATTGCAATTCCTGATCATTTTTTTAGTGCACTAAACAGTCATACCTATTCCTTATTTTCATACAGTACATTTCTGTTTTTCAACCAAACCATTGAATAACAGTTACTAAAGTTACGTAATTAGATACAACGTGTAGTCAGTTACACTTATCTTCACGCTCTCCTACCGTGACGGGGTGTGTAGAACTACAAACGGTAACAACACTTGAGTACCGCTAGATCGCTTATAATAGAACTAAATGGAATTTATAAATCAATGCCATATGCCTTGGTGTTTTTTTTTTATTTGTGGTAAAATCATCAAAAAATGAATCCTCCCGCGAACGACGGTAGGGACTGTCAGACTGACTAAGAGCCACGGTGATCCTTCAATAGACCTTTACGTACCAGGGTCATGGTTACCTGACGAGACAGTCCTGTCACTCCGGCTAATGCCTTGGTGATAAGTTTTTAAAGAATTCGATAGAAATGGAAAAAAAATCCTTACTAATTAATATTGTAGCAGGAAGTAGGTTTATTAACTACCCGCATTTCTCCCCTTAAATTTATCTTCAAGGTTTTTTCTATCTTAATATCAAATTGCATCAAAAACGGTTCAGATATTTAGGCGTCAAGGCGTAACGTTCAAATCAACATTTAAAAATAATGATTACGTTTTAAGTTAAGATTATTTGATTGTATGGTAATGATATTTTTTTCAACCTCGTTAAAAAACAGTAACTTTAATTTCATACGGCTGAAACTGAAGTTTCAGTTGAGCTGTTGACAGTAGTATAAGTTGTTATTTTCTTTCATGGAAATTGTGACATTGTATTAATTTTTTCAATGCGGAATTGAATAAATTCGTCATTTTAAATCACGGTTACGGTTTTACTTTCCCCTTCATATTTTGTTAAAGTGGAAAATGAAAACATAATTATCGAACTATGGTAACCATGTAGAGGTATTTTTTTAATTAAACATTCGTCAGTGATATTTTATATAATACGATAACTCGTATATAGGAATATTGTCGATAATCTCGCACAGATCCAAACTTCGGAACTGCAACTATGAAAATCCTATTGAAAAAACACCTCAACAGCACTTTGTCTGATCTGGGAAAAGAACCCTGGACCTCATTGCTCAGCAGTCGCGTTTGAAACTTTTTTTTTTACGTGTTAAAATCATCAAATGAGTCCTCCAATCCCGGGCAGGGCGGGAGGGACTGTCAGACTTGTACTGACTAAAATCCACGGTGTCCTTCAATAGCCCTTTATATTCCGGGGTCACGGTAATGGTATAAGTCCGCGTTTGAAACTTAGTAGTTTCATTTCATTTCAAAATTTGAAATAATTAGCTACAAGTGTAGTCTGAAAGAACGGTTGAAAAAACCAAAACTTAACTCACAAACAGTCCAAAGAAACTGCTATTTAACAAATAAACCGCTATAATATGACCGTTTTATACAACGCCATTAAAAATAATGATTTAAAAATATAACATTATTATTATGAGAGTTCAGCTCAGTTCACACAAGGTTTAATTGTTTTAAAAACGCTTAAAAAGCATAATTTACTTTAATTTAGTATTAAGACTTCTGTCTCATGATACGCTGCGCAGACGCACTTTGTTTTTAAGACTTTGTTTATCTTATTAATATTATAAAATTATTATAAAGGAAAAGAGTCTGTGTGTTTGTTTGATTGCGCTCATATCTGTAACTGTCAGTTGGATCGGATGAAAACTTTTTGCATTTGAAAACCAATTCTTTCTGAAAATTATTTTAAAAGCTATTTTATACAACGTCAAAGCTGAGTGGCAAGTGAAACCACTGGACACAGCTAGTAACATAGGAATAAACTTATAATAATACAGAAGAGTTTGTTTTTTAAGCGCGTTTATCTCCGGAACTGCTATTCTTTTTGGATCAGATAGCTTAATTCTTACGGATTTTTTTTTTTACGTGGTAAAATCATCAAATGAGTCCTGAACCCCGGGCAGGGCGGGAGGTACTGTCAGACTTGTACTGACTAAAATCCACGGTGTCCTTCTATAGCCCTTTATGTTCCGGGGTCACGGTGATAGAATGAGTCCCGCGACCTCTTACGGAGTATTACAGGCTATTTTACAAGACGGATCTTTAAGGAACCAAGTGGAAAGTGAAACCACGGGACATAATAATGCTTTGAATGTGAATATTAACATTAAAAGTCCTTCATGGCGTCTTCACTTCTCTTTTATGGTATTAATGTTCCAGATAAGTCTTTCTCAGAAAGGATGCCCTTTACATACAATCATACGTAGGCCTACGAGACCTTTGAAGGTTTTTTTCAATTTATTTTAATACTGAAATTTTGTGATAACTGCACACGGTCAAAACCACAAAATATTTTCTTCATGAATTTGAATCTTATGCATAAGTCAATATGTGTGAAAATCAATCAAAATCATTAAATCAAATAAGGTGCCAATATCTAAGCAAGCGTATTTCACTGTTGACCAGACTTTTCTTAATTTATCTGAATCTTATGCATAAGTCACTATGTCTGAAAAACAATCAAAATAAAAAACAGCAAATCAAATAAGGTGACAACATTTAGGCAAGAGTGCTTCACCGATGACCAGACTTTTCTTCTTAAATCTGAATCTTATGCATAAATCACTATGTCTGAAAATCAATCAAAATGAAAAACATTAAATCAAACAAGGTGACAATATCTAAGCAAGCGTGTTTCACCGTTGACCAGACTTTTCTTCATAAATCTGAATCTTATGTCACTATGTGTGAAAACCAATCAAAATCGAAAACAGTAAATCAAATAAGGTGACAATATTTAGGCAAGAGTGCTTCACCGTCGACCACATCATCGCTTACTTTCAGACAAGATAGTGACCAAACGCAGGCCAATAACTTTAAAAAAAAGTGGGACATAATCTGCCTATCAGTTCTCATCAAATCATCATCCACGGTCTAACCTTTCCACTGCTGGACAAAAGCCTGTGATTGCTGGCATCAAACTCGACGGTAATGTCGCAGCTTCGATACACCAACGAACCTTACTATCATTCAACGTTTAAGACTGAAAGCACGAACGTAGCGAGACCAATCCGATTTTTTTAGTTTTTCTTTTAAATAGGTACCGTCTGCCGGGTCTAATACCATCATCGTGACCCCGGAACATAAAGGGCTATTGAAGGACACCGTGGATTTTAGTCAGTACAAGTCTGACAGTCCCTCCCGCCCTGCCCGGGGTGGAAGGCCTCATTTGATGATTTTACCACGATAAAAAAAAAAAATAGGTACCGTCTTCTGTTATACCAATTCCGCAAAAACATAAACAATAAAAATTATTCAAGTTCCAATTTAATGCAATTAATAGTAAAGCAGCTGTTTCCATTAAATTGAAACAAAAAGTCCAATTAAAGGAACAAAGGTTAGTGAATGATGCTCGAGCAAAATCATACATCTGCTTTAACCCTTTCTCTTTAGCACGGGAGGGTTAACGGGTCGATAATGACCCAATTAAAGATGGACTGTTGCCATATGACGAACAATAGAACTAAATTAACTTTTATTTCGATTGTGTTTCGCCTTAAGTTTATAGATTTTTAACTGGATGTGACCATGTTATTTTTTTAATGGGATAAATAAATAAATAAATAGAGATAAATGCAAATTCAAAAGACATAAAATACAACTTATTATCATTATTTATCACTTAAAAACTTACACGCAAATGTCGATCTTTGACAGTTGGTAATATCAGTCAGAAGCTCGAAAGTCTGACAACCAGTCTTACCATTGGGTATCGTATTATCCTGTTACTGGGTTGTGGTGGTCCGATAGGCAGTCGTTCCATGTAAAATTCTGATATTCAGCTGCATCTGGTTCGACTGAAAGCCAACCCCAACAGAAGATGATGAAGTATGAACTTTATAAGTTCAAATTAAAATATGTAGATGCGCAAAAACTGCACCTAGATTTTAGCCTAGATCTCAAGATTAGTAATAGTTTTACGCAACAACTTACATCACAGACGTAAGATTCACGATCATAAAAATGTCTTGCCTATTGCGACAGCTTGCAAGTCTCATCCTTTCCAAATTATTGCAGTTTGTGATTGTGAGAACTGAGCACTTTATCTTATTTTTATTATTTGATTTATGTCGTCGGACTCACTTCCTTGCTAATTTTATTAAAAGTGTGGCATTACATCAGCAAAAGCCTTATCTAGGTACTGGAAAATCTTAAATTCATAATGGTTTAACAAAAATAAATAATACGTCTAAGCCCTTAGGTTCTAAAGGTATTTTACTGAATTGCAGCTTTCTAAATAATAAGTAAAATTTTGCTGCTCTATGCTTTATTTCGGGAATACATCGCGGGACTGCTGGTAATCGTGGCCTTTGTAAAGGGCTATTGAAGGACACCGTGGATTTTAGTCAGTACAAGTCTGACAGCCCTCCCGTCCTGCCCTGGGCAGGAGGACTCATTGGAGGATTTTACCACGATAAGCAAATACAAATCATACAAACCATTTAAAACAAAGATAAATAATGACTTCTTAAAAACTATACAATAATTAATTAGATCTAAATTGTGATATTTTACTAAACAATAATTAAAATTAATTAACCTATTTATACAAATAAACTGATCATCTGCTGACTGCCTCTCCGATACACTGCATCCGTCGATCATCTATAAAAAGAGAACATAATCCATTCAGAAGATTGAATTAATCCTACTCCAATTTCTGTATGAAACTAGACAAAAATACTTTCATAACCCTGTCAATAAATAGGCCACATCCAGCCGATCTATAGCTAATCAATTGACACCAAAGCGCGATAGGAAGTGCCCGTCGGAAATCGGAACCAAAGGGGTGCGGTAACAAGCACACGTGCGTGCGCAGGCGCAAGTACGCGCACCAATCTGGCGCATTGTATGATATAGTGAGAGGGTGCTTCGGGAAAGGGTAGAGGGACAGAAAATGATGTAATGAGTGATTATTAGGGTTTTTGTGGGGTATTGGAGTCACGTGTTTGTCAATAGTTTTTAAATAGTGTGTATTTATATATAATAGTGTTGGTGTTTGCGGATAGTGGAGAGATTTTGTTTTGTGAAAGCGAATAGCTACCTATGCATTTATTTTCTGTTTTATTTGTGAGTATGGGTATTTTATCATCTTCCTGCCCTGATTCCATTTTACTCGTGGTCGGGGCAACACGTTATTTTCTTCCATTCTCCTCTATCAGACGTCACAGTATCTTTTACTCTTTTTCACGCCATCCATCTTAATTTTCCTTCCTCTTCCTCCCTTCTCTCTTTTTATAGGGGTAAAAAATAAATACTGATACATCGAATTTCTAGAGATAAATATGTTTTTGCAGTACTATAAATATTTTTGGTCCATTGATTCTTGATCCCATGCTAACAGAGCTACTTACAGCTCATTAACCGTTTCCTGTGTTTGACATTTTCTGCATTAATTGATGAAGCCTCAACAGGAACTGAAAAATGTTATGTTAGTCATGGATAAAACATTCTAGAAAGACTCCTAGAAAATAAAATGTAATAAAACAAATTTCCAAATACTGAAAAACAGTTCAAAATCTCTGTTTTTCAGATAGAATCTCCAACAATTACTCCTTAACCAACTTCTTGAAGATTTCGAACAAATTTTAGTTCATAAAACGCACATAATCTACTAACCACTCGATATACAGACAAGATACCATCGGAACCGTCAAAATGTTTTGTAGCAACAACATTTTATCTTTAATCTCCTGCATACTTACTTAATAGAGGAAATCGCCAATTGCATGAAACAATGCTCCGTGGTCTACCCAGTCCATATTTGGCCCAACATTGGGCATACCATCCATCCCATTCTTACTTATACCAAAACTTTTAAGGGAGATAAAGATGGGAGATGTTTGCAGCCAATATTGGTGTTGTTCACCGGTGATTCTCAAAGATCGTTGTCTTTAATGTACTGTCTACAATTTTGTCGTTATTTAATGAATGTAAAAACAATGTTGCCGTACAGTGAAATTGTTTCTGTTTGAATACGTTGAAATTGATACTAGTTAAATGCTTGATAAATTGGTGGGATTTTGCTTGAGTAGGCACTTGGAAGTTCTCAGTAGTACTGTGGTTAGTTCGTAATAAACCCAGTTCTATTTTATTAAATCAGTGTTTTTCTTAAATAAAGCCCTCTTTTATGCAATGATCGAGATGATCGAGACATTGAGACGAGGTGCTAAGAAGTGATACGACGAACTGAATGAGCTCTATCCGTACTAGAAAAGACCGAACTGAAAAAGAACGGATGTGCTTCCGAAAAGTAGAAGGAGATCTTTACCCAAGAGTGGAACAGAGGAGAATAGTTATAAAAACTCTTCTTTCAAAAAGCAAGATACTTACCATTGGCAACGTACCTCTTCGAAAATGGACTAGTTTTTTACGATTTTCAGACAAAAATCCTAAAACAAGCCACATAATAGGGACACTAGGCATTCCCAGCTTATTCTCAACATAAAAAATGGTCACCATATTTTTTTGAACCTTCTTTCCCACCACTTTTTCGCTCACATCATTTGACACAAATACCAAGATGGCCGCATGACGTTTGCGCGGTCTTTTGAAATAATACAATAATTGCGCATTATTAAGTCAATGAGGAGTCGATTAGATCGCTATATTTATACCTTGTGTTTATGCTCGCATCGTGAACTTGTTAGGGTTACCATTTGACAGGTTAGGTTGAAATAAATGGATGTTTGACATTGAACTGTTGTTATTGTCTATGACATGTGAGGTCTTTGATAAATAGGAGTAGAGTGGAGTAGAGTAAGAATGATTTAAATCCGTCGATTTATTATTTGAGATTTGCCAAACAAGTGGTCTTTTACAATTTCTCATCTTCAAAAAATCTGCGCTCGAGACCACAATCTGTTCGCAATCGATTTTCAACTTCATTTTTAAAGCATAAACTCGAAAATCTACTGAAGACTGCAGTATTGACTAGGCGTCCGAATCTCAACCTAAGACAAAGTTACTGACACCTAACAGGACCTTGTCAGGTGGTAAGCCAATTTTGAGCAGCATTGCAAAGACAATCGTATTTTAATGGAAATTGACGTAAATTCTGTCTGACAAGTTTCCTGTCGACTTTTTTTTCTTCAGGTAAATCTTGAAACTTTAAACGTTAAATCGATAGCACTCAAGCATTTATCGAGTCAATATTTCAACTTATCAAACGAGTCTTCCAGCCCTAGGTGGAGAGGAAGGGACTGTCATACTTTTACCGACTGAAAATCAACCCTGTCCCTTCAAATGCCCTCAAAAGGACTGTAGTAACCTGCTTCGACAATCCTGCACACTACATAATCTGCTTCGCATAAGATTTAAATACATAAATTCCTGCAATAGCAACGCATGACTCCATAACTTATGAATCTAGTATTTCATAAAATCCGAAGATGAGTCTTATATCATTCATTCTCCAAACTGACATTTGATAACCCTACCATAGCTATTCATTGTTACTTATCTCATTGAATATCTAATTTTTTCGCTGACATTGAGTGTTGCCATATGCTCTTTGTGTCAATGCACAGTTTTGCAACTGTTCCTAACATTCTGTTACGTAAAATTAGCTGCTCATCATGACGATCTCTCTTCTTTTATTGTACGTTTGCAAGGAGTGTCTATGGCACATCGATAAGGTTAACAGTATGCTATGTTTCATACATATAGCGTAGCAAAATCAACTTATGTAATATTCCCAATGCTGGGACACAGACCTCTTCTCAATGATAAGAGGGTCTGTAATCCTCCAGGCTGGTAACAATCCAATATGTAACATTTAGAAGTTACCATAAATCTTTAGATCGTCTGTGGCAACAAGTAGGTCAAAAGCAAATCATAGCATTGATTGTGCTATGATCTTTAATGTGCCCAATGCTGGATCCCATGCAGGCGTCGTTTCTCTATAAGCGCTTCTTCACTATGTTGCTCTTCATCGGTTTGAGAGCGAAATGATGAAATAAATTGCTCAAAGCAATGCACCTGGCTGTATTCCGAGCCAAACGACCAACAATTCGTACGTATCATCACCATTATGTTACTACTTTCAAAAATATGATAAAAATATTTAAATAAAAAGAAAAATCGAACCACATACAATTTTGCAAACCAATAACTTGGTCACAATACGAGAACCAAAATGATTCCCTGACAACAAATACATTCATAACAATACACATAATGATCTAATGCCTAAACCAAAACAATACATAAAATAACCGACAAACAAAATTGACACGGCGGCCATCTTTGTTTACTTTGACAGCTCTAAACAATTGACAGTACTGTCAACAAACAGTCCATGATGACAATACGATGACAAGTCAGTTCAATAAACTATTGAAATGTTTATTTTTATGTTTTCAATTTGAGTTGTGATGTAAACATTAGTGTTATGTGATCTGTTAGTACAAAAGGTAAAGGCCCATATTTCAGCAGTGGATCGTAATGATGAATGATCTAAATATTCATCGGCAATAAAGTGACGTTTGCTGTCAAATTGAAACAGAATAGAGTCAGCGCCACCACTCATGAACATGCGGAAATTTCGTGGTATTTCATATTTAATGCAATTTGATGTAATGATAATAGACACTAGCGCGACATCAAAAGGACTTAAATCGCATGGCGCGACCTATACTATCATCATCTACCTAGCCTTTTCCCAACATGTAGGGGTCGGCTTCCAGTCGAACCAAATGCAACTGAATATCAGTATTTTACATAATGGAGCGACTGTCTATATTACCTCCACAGTAACTGGGTAATAACGATACCGCTTGGTAAGACTGTTTGTCAGGCTTTTAGAGCTTCTGACTAATAGTAACGACTGTCAAAGATCTACAAATGACAGCCGGGACCAAAGGCTTTAAGTGGTTTCCGAGCCACGAAGGGATTTAGCTATGATAGACCGATCACCTATCGACAGATCAACCTAGGCAAGTGCGAATTAACCTGAAGAAACAACTTGGGTGCTGTTATTATACAATCTTAATTGGAACTTGTGAAGAAAAAGAGCTTTCCAATGAAAAATCTTTCCAAAAAATCAAATGTGCAATAAGTTTTCAATGTAACTTATAGAATGACGTCATTCCACAGGAAGTTATGAGGTTAAGACAAAATAATTTTTAACCGACTTCAAAAAAAAAAAGTAGGTTCTCAGTTCGACCTGTATGTATGTATGTATGTATGTATGTATGTATGTATGTATGTATGTATGTATGTATGTATGTATGTTTGTCCGCGATTATCTCGAGTTTGGCTGGACGGATTTGGATGCGGTTTTCAGGAAAGTGTTCATTATATTCCGGAGAAGGTTTTAGTATATAACACTAATAGATATCCCGTGACGTTGCCCACGTGGATCCGTTTTTTTGCTTACTTGGATTGTACATTTTCAGAGACGATTGCATGTTTGTCCGCTATAATTTCGCGTTTGGCTGAACCGATTTTGATGCGGTTTTTAGAAAAGTGTTCGTTACATTCTGGAGAAGGTTTGAGTATATAACAATAATAGATACCTCGTGAAGTTTCCCACATAGATTCGTTTTTGTTGCTTACTATGATTGTAGATTTTCAAAGGCGCCGATTGTATTATGAAGATTTTTGTTGAATATTTAAACTAAAAAGGGAAAAATAAAAAACTTTTTAAAAAAAGGGAACCGACTTCAAAACCAAACACAAAAAAACTGTAAAATAACTTTTCTTTCGGAAGTCGGTGGCCATAGTCAATGAAATAAAAACAAAGCCACCGACTTCCGAAAGAAAAGTTATTTTACAGTTTTTTTGTGTTTGGTTTTGAAGTCGGTTCCCTTTTTTTTCACCCAAAATGTTCGGTGAAGCTGAATAAAATTCTCAAGCGTGTGTCAGAAGCAACTTCCAAGAATATTGTGCTCAACATACTATTCAAATTTGTTATGTCTGCGGATTTTCTCACATGCGGTTTCATATTCGGGGTATGCTTGACCCGATTGAAATCATTAATCATGTCCATATTAAGAGTCAAACTCAACGAAAATGTTGAAAAAAGTAGGTGTTATCGAAGAAGAATAAACTGATCTTTGAGAGTTTTTTAAAAATGTTGCCCAACTCTATGAATTTCTCCTGTATTGTGGTGTGTTTACAAACATAGAAACTCACATATCTACACAAACACCCAGACCCGGAATAATACTTGCATTTCATACAAATATTTTTTACGTGCGAAGATCGAACACGCGACACAAGCGTATTTTCATACAGGAGTATTTTCTGCTAAATTACACCAAAGATCTTTCTTTTTTACGTGATAATATCATCTGATGAGTCCTCCCACCGGAGGCAGCGGGAGGGACCGTCAGACTTGTACTAACTAAAATCCACGGTGTCTTTCAATAGCCCTTTATGTCCCGGGATCACGGTGATGGTATAAGTCCCGCGACCATGCCAAAGATCTTGGAGAATTATTTCCAAAATACTTTTAAATGGCAAATGTTTTTGAGCCAGAAAATAAGAAGTTAAATCTCGTTAAAATCTAAATATTCAAAAACACCTGATGAACTACCGACACATCGAATACTTAACCTCGTTAACTTTTACGATGGATCCAATAAAAAAAATTACAAATGTACCTACATACATATCGATAGTATATAATGATTCGCACCTTTCATTGCTATTAGTTGCACCGTTCCGGCAACGTTTTAGATTTATTACCCGATTTAAAAGGGAAAGGAAGAGTTATGAGTTAAAGTGTTTGTGTGTATGGTGCTTTGGGTTCGTGAGATTATGACGGATGGAGTGTGACGATACGTCATCTTCTTGATGAAGTATTTTATGATCGTTAGTAGTATTTTGTGAATTCTATTCTTCAGATGGACCTGTTCATAGCTTTCTGTATTGTATTTAAAACATATTTTCATCGAAAATTGAAATCAAATAAGGTTAATGTCAAATTGGGTACTTAAATGTCATACAAACATAGAGTTAAGCATTGTTACCATTTTTCTTTCTTTTTTGGTGTGGTCATCATTAAATGAGTGAAACGAGACTATTAGACTCAGCTGACTTAACATCCACCGTGTTCCTTTAATTGCCCTATGATTTCCATAGTCAGTACCGCGACTCCGGAGACGTTAGGCTCGCTACGGGTCTCCTTCAGTTTTCTGAAAGCTCTTTGAGGGGCGCGTCCAAGCCTTATGTTCTCCCAGGGCTGTAATTTCGATCTGAATTTCATCAAAGCCCACTGAGAAGCTAGCTTATGCGAGGTTACCTCGGGGTTTCACCCTCAGAATTCTTAGTTACTAAACCTCGGGTTTAAATACCCCTGGCATAAGGCTAACGAGTAAAGCCTATTTTCAGTTTTGGCTAGATAGCAAAAAATTTAATTTATGTTTGGGTTAGAATAAACCCAATTGAACTGCGTTTTATTAATTTTTGACATACCAATTTTGCGCTCGACTGTGTATATCCATTGGTAGCCTTAGACAACAGATTTTTTTTAAACTTTTAGCTTCGTTCCAAGTAACCAATAAAACCACAACCTTATAAAGGTCCTCGGAAGACGCTGGATGGAGGTCGCTTCCAACCGGTATATGTGGAGTTCAAAAGGGGAGGCCTATTTTCAGCAGTGGCGTCCTATGGCTGAGATGATGATGATGATGATGATGATGAAGTAACCAATAAAAACACAATAAAATAAATTAGGTGATGAAATGAACCCGCGAGTCCAGCGAGCGGATTCAGCTGGCAACGATCAAAATTATAACACCGCTAAATTACAATATTACTAATTCTGTGGTTACAGCCGCGATTTTGTCGCTAACAATATCTTCATCTTCATCCAAATACCAGTACATAAACTTAGCATACTTTATGTATAAGTAGGTATACATAATATGATGTTGTTTAATGTATATGTAGTCATACATGCGTCACATCGTCGGTCGTGGGACCGTGAGAGACGTGACTGCTGAGTTGTGAGGTAACCTTGCGAATATATAGGTGATTATTAAGGATTTTTATTATAGGATAATAAAATTGAGTAGGCTTTTGAGGAAAAATGACAGTGAAGTAAAATACTGGGCGCAAAAATGTGAAAATAACACTAACTTACATCATATCTCCGGGGTTGCGGGACTTATCTCATTACCGACACCCTGGAACGTAAAGGGCTATTGAAAGATCTTAGCCAGAACGAGTCGGTCAGTCTCTCCAGCCCTGCCCTGGGTGGGAGGACGCATTTGATACATCGTGTCTACATATGGCCTGAGAATCCCCTTTTTAAGTTGATTTAAAATTATAACTTTATTCTTTTCAGGTATTATAAGCACCTTTATACCAGCCAATTGCCGTCCACTGCTAAACGTAAGTTTTTTTCAATTTTTTTTTTGTTTTTTTATTTGTATAGGTTAGTGACCCGTCCCGGCTCCGCAATCTCTAGTGCATTTGTGTTGTGCATTTTATATACGATACACCTTACTATTGAACCACTGTATGCATTAAAAAAAACCGCATCAAAGTCCGTTGCCTAGTTTCAAAGATCTAAGCACACGTAGGGACAGACAGACAGCGGGAAGCGACTTTGACTTTTTTTTTACTTTTTTTATACTATGTATTATGATTCGCGTTTGGCCACTATCTTGCCTGATAATAAGAAAAAGAAGGTGCAATCCGCATAAATCAAAATCTAAAATTAATATTTGTAAGTACAAAAAAACCATAGATAAGACAAACTTCAAAAACAATAAAAACCTCTACACTTATCTAACAGAACGCATCAAAAAAATATTGTTCAAACAATTTAAGATAAATCAGCAATCGGAAGCCCTCAGGCGCACGTGCCAAAATTGCAGTTTTCGAGATCGTCCCTCACAAAACGAACAGACAAACAGTCAAGTGGCACTCCCTCTATCTACCTCTCTATCACGTTTGAGAGAACCCTGTAAGTATTATTCTCGAGCACCCTGTATATTTTTAAAGGTACTCCGCCAAACTCAAGTGGGTTCTAACAGGGTAACGGGTTCGAGTCCGTTTTTAGTAGTTTTAGCTTAGGAAGACACTTTAAGTACCGTCGGGTTTCGATTGGTACTTTACCTTAGATGGTACTTTTAGTTCGTGCCTGGAAAGAAGTGGGTAGGATGACTATTAAGTACTTTAGGGTTACTAAAAATTCTAGTATATTTTTTGCAACCCTTGAAAACTTGAACCTTACCCAAAACTTGCCTTTTATATCGTGGTAAAATCATCAAATGAGTCCGAACAGAGCAATTAATAGGGGTATGTCCACGATGCCCAGGCCCAAGGCGCAAACCCTAGACTAGAAGGATGCAGACAAGGACCACAACTGGCCAAATTTGGTGGTCCACCTACTGTGGGAAAGAGATAGCTATGCAAGACGACTAGCAGCATCTCGTTCCAACAGTGAAACTACTCTTTAAGATGTCATGGTAGGCCCTCGGGGCGTTATGAAAGAAGCTCAAATTTTGCGCATAAACGGTTTCTAGATTCGGCTCTTCCAAAAAAAAATCCATGTTTGTGGTGAATGAAATCTTTTTTCTCCGATAAGTATCTAACTCTTTATCAAACTCCTTTGATGTTAACCTCTCAGTAACTTTAAGATTTATTATTTGGACTTTATCACAAGAAGATAAATATCTTCTAAAATAAAAACATAAGATATGACTTAAAAAAAAAACAATTAAACCACTTTTTTTTTTCTAGACAGCTGACGTCATAGCAATAAATTTAATGTCAAAATGTCAACCTGTACCACTAAACTGGTGTCTTTAAACTTAGCTTAAGTGCTTAGGTTAAACCAAAGTATGACTCACGACTAGTTACCGTTAACCACTGAGTTATCTTTGTCTAGACTTTCAGACAAAGATAGAAAAAATGCGAGTAAATAGTCAAAAGATAGATAGAAAATAATAGGAACGGATATCACAGTCTGTTAATTTTAAGTATCAATGCAATGTTGACATTTGATATAGTCACTTCTTTCATTAGTAAGACTGACATTAACATAACTGTTTCAGTCTTATTAAAGACATACACACATCAAAAAAGTTTGCGTTCACTAGCATAAGCTGTTAATTTTTTGTGGAAAAACAATTGAAGCAGATAGTATTGTATTTTTTTTAATTTTATAGAAAACCAATTCAATTGTTTATTGTTTTATATTCTCAATCTGTGTTTTTAAATAAAGAATCTAAAAAGAAGAAAAATCATAATAATAACAAAAAAGATTCCGATTTTTCAAACTGATCGCAAACTTTTATGATGCGTGGATGGTTTTGATTTTTAATGGGTATGGCGTCTGGAGTACTTATCCAGAAGATGCGTACCTAGTCATCCCGAAAACGCGTTTGAGTTCCACTCGTAACTGAATTTTTCTATCCTCAAATAAATCTTGAAACTACACAACATGATCGTGAGAGTCAAAATAGCGGGTGTAAGCTCACTTAATCAAATCATAGATCCCAAAAATAAATGACTGGTATCACGTAACTGGGTTTAAAAAAAATTGCTGCAGCATTCAGAACAATGAAATTATATCAAAATGTAAATACACCCGCCATCTCTACTCTCACACGTAATCACATTAAAAATTGACAAACAACGGCTAACTCCAAGAGACAAAACAGCGCAAAAATACCACAAACAGCCCAACAAATTACAAATCACTTGTATATTTCCCATCATAATGCAACCCAACATCCCGTTGCACCAAGGACCTCGCATCACACCGCATTGTTTCCATCTCATCGGACTATCATAATGATAATTGCAATATAAATCACTCGCATTAAATCCAAGGTTATCCGGTGTGTAGGGCTGTCAGAATATGTAATGGAGACTGTTTATTTCCAACGTCATTTAAGGGGCTTTAAATCACTCTCTGTGATTGGTTGTTACAGCCCTATAACTGGTTTTACTTCGGTATGTATTATGCTGATGGCATATCTAAAACCTGGATATCTAAATTTTGGAGGAAAGTTATTTGTAGTTAGTAGACCTGGAATAACTGAAATGCTGATCAAATTAACCTAACAGTCAACACTGCTCTCATTTGTAGATCTCTGACAGTCGTTACAATTAGTCAGAAGCTCTAAAGTTTGATTATCAGTCTTACCATGGGGTATCGTATTACCCAGTTACTGGGTTGAGGAGGTCCGGTAGGGAGTCGCTCCATGAAAAATACTGATATCCAGCTGCACCTGGTTCGACTGGAAGCCGACCCCGTGAATACTTGGGAAATGGCTAGGCAGACGATGAGTCCACACTGCTCTCACAAGTTGCGCCAAATCAAATCAGTTGGTAATAGAATCTCAATGTATAACACCCATTTGCGAGAAACTTGTCTTTATATTATGCCTACATTGAAATTTTGTCATATTCATTGACATCTTTTTAAACATCGTTTAAAATTCTGCGAAGTTTAGCAACTGTATAACCAGACCTTTTATTTGTTTAAAAGGCTCGTGACTATGATCAGCTTTTAGGATTAAAAGTGTTGCCAGTAACAGTCTCCGTAAGCCTCTGTAAACATTTTGGAATTAAGGCATTATTTAAAATACTGTTATACTTAACTCCGCGCCACCCCTAAAACCAACAGATAAACACAGTAAAGTCTATATTGTGCGTAAATGCACAATTTGCATATTTAATCCAGCATGTGATGAGACCGGCCCGTATCCTTAGTGCAACAAATTGTGAAGCTGACACGTTGGGCCAATTATTGCATCATTCTAGACTATTCCACTAGGCTAGGTGGAGTGACGATGATTGGTTCGTTGCCAAGGTCGCAGGCCAAGGTCTTTGAAAACTGTGGGAAGAATGGAGAAGAATTTTATGTCTCACTCATTTATTTATCTTTTGGTCATCTGAGAATCGAATAACCGTATTTATTACTTATCGAAGATATCTTCTGACAGATATGAAACAATCTATTCAGGACTTTATTGCAAGATACCCCGACACTGGAAGTTAGGCATGTGAAAGATCAGAATGTTTTTTAGTCAGAAACAGTCTGACAGGTCCTTTTGCTGCATCCGGAACCTTCTTCTTTCTTTTAAGAATTTGACGGTTTAAAAACTGAAATAATGGTGAAGACCTTTTTAAAGGCGTTTAATAACTAAATTACTAAAAGTAACTTACCTTATAATCATGACCGTAGAGGTGTTTGATTGAGTCGCAGGACTAACGAGTTACCGTAGTTCCGGAAAGTAAAGGGCTACTGAAGGACATCGTTAATTGAAGTCAGTACAAGTCTGACAGTCCCTCCTGTCCTGACGTAGGTAGGAGAAAAGGGTACGAAAGTGCCTGCTAGGCTGTTGAAGTGACAATGGAGTGATACCTATTATTGTTATTGCATTGGGTGGTAATTTAAGGTGACGTGATATTAGTGGTCAAGGTGAGAGGGCAAGGTTAGTCGGCCTCTTTGGAGACTATGAGGAGATTATATTGTTGTCAAAGTATTTGATTTGATTGCTGTATTATTTCTGTCAACTTGTTTCTCACATCGCATTTTTTTTTATTAAGGAGGAATCTGTTCTTTTTTAATAAAGCGATGAGGCAAAGATGAAGTCTAAGATGGTGCAAGCTGACCCAGAAGGACCGAAACTCACTGAAGTAAAAATTGTACTAAACGTACCTATAACAAGATTTTGATTAGTAAAATTGTAGATGAATGTCTTATTAGCTGTTTATTTAAATCGAGATATCACAAAGGCATGAAAATCGAAAACAAATGAAATTCATTTAGCGTAAGTATTTTTTTTAAATGGCCCCATCCTCACGCACAAAAATCAAGGCAAACCTAAAAACGCAGAACAAAGCTTCATTCTAAATAATATCAGTATTAAAACATATAAATATTTTAACCTCAGCCAGCCCGCAGTGTGTCGAATGGCCATTACTATGTCTAATTTGAAATAGGTATGCGAATAACCTATAGACCTCGGATACCTCAGCTTGACGTGTTTTAAACATTTGGCGTTTGAAGTCCTTGGTAGCGCAAAAACTGAAGAATTTAGCTCTGTTTCTTGATATTTGGGTCTGTAAAAAGTATGGCTAAATATAGTAAAGTTTTATTTTCTTATTTGAGATAGGTTTGCTCTTGAACTAGAGTCTGGCAGAGCTCTAATAGCTAAAACTGGCGTGGCGGGACCACATTAATCTAAAATAATCCCTGGGCACTTTAGGACTGATAAGGGCCCAACAAAAATGGGCTTCAGGACTCATGTAAGAAACAAAAGCGAAGCAAAAATTGAATCTAATTCACTGACAAAATGTTACCGATACCTTACGTTTTCTTCAGATTATGCAAAAGGCTATACGAATGTAGGTATGATGTTTAACCCAATGATAACTGTCTCCACTAGATCGTATTACAGAACTAGTAACTACTGAAAAATAATCCAATGTGTAAATTCAAGGTTGTATAATATCTGTGTGCCAAATTCCATCCAAATCCGTTCATTCATTTTACGTGAAAGAGTAAATAAAACATTTATCTATTTGCATTCATCTATCCATCTTCGAAGAAGATGCTTCAAGAAGCTTGCAGTCAATGTTGTAATAAAATCACACTTATTAGTAAAAACAAATAAAATGACGAAACAGACAGAAATATTAAACTTAATGAATCATCAACTTCAAAACCCGAAAACATTATGAACAAGGTAAATATCCACAAGCACTTTAATCTACAAATTAATCAAACAGTCAAAATCATAATTAGTCATTCCACATCCACACGACTAGTTACCATGACCCTCACTTGAAGACATTAACCCTTATTTAGTATGCTGGCAACACCATGACAATTACCATACTAAAGTACCATAGATCCACGCGAAATACAACAAATTTTAGGCTAGAAACACTATTTTCCACGTCTCGTCACGTATTACTAAGGTTGAAGAACGCGGAATTGGTGGACAGAACGTTACTGAGGAATAGTGTGGAATAATTTCCAAAAAATTATGTATGCAGCTTACTATTCCGTTGTTACCGTTCGTTCGGTGATATCTCTTGGACTTGCAGACTCTGTCTAGTGGGAATGTTAGCGAGTTTCCTTAATGTAACCAGTTCAATAAAAAAGACGGTGTTTAAAGTAATTTTGTCAGTGGTTATGGTATTACAATCAAAATTCTGTTAAATCGCCTTAAATTTTGAAATCCATATGTTAATAAGTGTGTGGGAAATGACATCAGTTATCAAAATGTCATTGTAACCCTGAATGAAGCATTAACTTCAATACAACATAAAGGTTTTCATTCAAAATACGATTATCTCTGGTTCGTGACAACAACGATTACTCAAGACAGAAATCATTCCTCAAATCATCAGAAATCATTGATCTGTCTGTCCGTCATTACATTGCTATAAAAAATGTTCCAATAAGAAACATTGCATAATACGATATCAATTTACACTAATCTTAGATCAAGGTTCAATGACGTCACCACACTATGTATAGAGATCGAATCAAGCCGTGAAACACGTGAAAAAATATAGCAAATATAAAAATAAGGTATAATTGTTTACGTTTGTACATCGAGGGACTTGAGAAAAGCTGAATCATCCGCCTTAACAATGTCAACGTCTCGGTTATTGACAATAAGCACTCACGTAAAAGGAGAAGAGTGCTCGAAAATCAACAAACACTAAACAAAACGCTCTCACAATATCATAAATAAAATAATTGATACGAAAAATGAGGATGCCCGAAACATTTCTACTGAGGATACCGAGCGTCCATTTATTTTAAACACAGTTATCATCTAGTATACTTCATTCAACACGAACCTACCTACACAAATACACGTAGCTGGCACAATTAATATGTTCACTGCTTATATCTCCACTATAAAACAAAATTTTACCGCTACTTAACTTAAACAACTCTTAAACAACAGAGAGAGGACTTAAAATCCTTCACCGACGACTCCAAATACGAATTTCAAATTGTTCTCTTGTGGCCAGCTTCTTCTGGCACACTCCCACGCAATTTTAAACTCTAAAGCTTAAACGATTGAACCGATTTTCCTCCGTGAGGTAGGCAATGTAGATCTTGGTGATGTTAATCTAAAATCGACTGTAAGTGAGGAGGGAAAGGCTGATAATGCAATGAATGAAGGAGTAAGTTTTAATAATAACCCGTTTGTAGCCGCCGTGGGAACGAAGTCGGATATGCGATGTATAATCGTCTGTCGGAACAGAGTGGATGCAATAGTCCAATTTTGCAGCCTTTTACTTAGATTACGTTTGCGGCTGGTTTTAAAATAAAAACTCGTTTGTGCATCGGATGTCTCGAGTTTTCGGTTAGTTTTTAGAAAATAGTTGTTTCTGTTTCCATCTTTGTCGTTTAAGAGGAAATGCATATTGTGAGTGAAACTGTTGGCTATTCAGAAAGTGTGATTAAATGAAAGATATTTTACTCACACATAGAGAATCTTTCTCTCTAACATTGAACGGATGTTTGCTTTTAATGTTTCACAGAATTATCAGGGTTTCATTTTGAGAACCATTCGTCCCAGAATAGATAAAACCGTGACGTGATCCATAATCAAGTTTACAGCCTCAGGAAAGCAGAAAGAATGTAACATTTTTGTGTTATTGGTTACCATCAATTTGATCTTTAGCTACACGAATTAAAATTCCTACAAGCCTTTGTTGCTCACAGCGATCTGTCATGAGCAATTTAAAATCAACATTACCTCTATCCTTGGAAGCATTCGGATGATCACTATTAATCATAGACCTGTTTTACTAAGTTTGTGTTTTGTGTTCAGTAATTTTTTTGTCATGAAAAACATTGTTTGATGGATTAATATATTATTTGTAATCGATTGCGGAAATCCTTTTTTACGAAGGTCTGTAATGTTGAAAACAAAATCAATTACCGTCAAGTCATGACCGCACCTTTTGTTTACGTTTTTGTAATGTTTATTCTCGTCATCTTGTTTGCTGTTTCTTGTTGCTCGATTTTGACTTTCAATTTCATATGTGTTTCGTTTTTTGTGAACCTTTGTTCTAGTTTAACTTCTCTCGTACGATTTATTATCATCATTTGTATGGTTACACAAATCTATGTCATCATCTTTTATCTGTTCTCCAAAAATTTCAATCTTCTCATGCTTTTTTTGATATAATTCTTTCTTGAAACATTCTGTTGACATTTTTAAACATAAAAACAATATTTTCCCGTTACTAACAGCAATAATATTAATTAAATCTGTTTCTCTATTTCTATTACCTTCGGTATCTCTTTACGGCATTGCTTCAAGGCTCCAAGCATTTACTTTGTCAGAATTGAAATCCGAGAATGCGTTTCTATCTTTGTCGTCTGATATAATCAGAAGGACCCTAGATTTGGTTACAAAATATACGTTAATAAACCCACCTACACGTAGCTACTTAGATTTAGGAGTGAAGTTACTTCGGTATGATTTGATTTGCGATATGAGTAATCATTTATTAGATAAACTTACTTTAGAATATCATTGTAATCATCATTGATGTTTTCATTAGCTTTAGAATTAGTATCAATAATTATATCTTATTCAAGTTAATGATCTTCTTTGTCTTTCCCATAACCCTTTTCTGTTATAGTCTTTCACGATTTCTGATGATAATCAGTTGACTCATCCCATGGTTTACTGTGGCCTAAATAAACGACATCTTAAACAAAGATTTTTAAATGTATCCTTATAAACTATTTTTTTTTTTAGCTTGGTTATAAAGAGGCGTGGCGTTGACATTCAAGGCTATCGAATCATTATCCTTTACAGTAAAAAATATATCATTAGATTTGAAAATTTTAGTTTTTTTCTGTACTTTATCTTGGTCTTTAGTCGTATTGTTCTTCATAAAGCACTTTTAAAACAAAAGACTGATCTCAAAGTATTACATTCTTATGCACAAAGTGTATTTGTCTTAGCTCGACAAAAAAGCCTCACGTGGAGACGACTCTATTAAATCTCATACATAACAGCCGAGTAACACCACATTCGTATGTAAACAGGTGCTTAACTGCTCTAAGTTTACTGACATCCGTAATAATACCAATAAATATATATATGTGTTAACCCTCGCATATATATCACCTCCATTACTTCTTTTGTTCTTCACACCAACTTCATATCCCCTTCAAAAGCGTCAATGGATGTCGTCTCCTTCGATACAGTCGATGCATTCTAATATCTAAGTTAGCATGAATACCGTAGGCTGTGTTCTGCGCATGTGTGAGTGTAACTTGCGCAAGCGCAAGAGACGAGACGAGGCTGACTCACCGAAGCGTCTATTAGGGTCGGCGCACACTCGGTTACTAAGTAGTTAATGATATAGTTTGGATAATTCTTTTTTTGCCATTTATCTAGTGGCCAAAAGAGGAGTAAACAGGTTTTTATGTGATCTAGTTAAAATGACAGATGGTTAGACAAAAGATTATGTCTTAATCTCATTTTCATGTTTTTTTTCTAATGTTCACCTTCTTCCCGCTTTCCAACAAATGCACCGTATGTTTGTGTGTCACCTCTATAGTATATTTTTGGTTATATGTTTAAGGGCTGATTTTTCAACAGTCAGATAACTTTTATCTGAAGAATAAAAATAGCAATTTGACATATATTTTCTATAGATAAGCTGTCAAACCTCAGATAAAAGTTATTTGACTATTGAAAAATTAGCCGTTAATAGCATATTTTTCATTACTTCTTTCAAATTCTTCAATAAATCAGTTAATTCAATTTAATACAGCCATGATATCTCTCTTATGGCGAAGTTTGTTTTTCCATACGTTTGATATCAAAAACATGTTGATATTAACACTAATGGTGTAGTGGTACTTAACGTGAGCTCACAGCAACCGTATCACTATTCATCTTGTCATATCATGTGAAATATGGCGATAATGTACTTTAACCCTTAATTTGGCAGCGTAAAGTATACTTAACATAACATTTGAAAAAATCTAGATGTAAAATTTTCTTCCGTGGTTTCAAATTTTATGGGCTAGGAATATTTCAATGATAGTTAATTTTAGTAGGAAAAAGTTTCTACCGGCCAGTCAATATTTTCCTTGACAGTAGCGAACCAGAAAGGACAATGAGACAATGTCATCTGTGAGCCATAAATGTAAATATTTATTTTTGTTGGGTTTTGGTCTAGTTTTGATACATATTTTGCTTATTTCTATTTATTTATTGTGTAATCAATACGTTAAAAATATTAGAAATCCATTCTTCACCTGGATATGAACACGAGGAGTCAGTGAATTTGATTGTTAAGTATACTCAACAAAATTCGATGGTGAGTAATCTTGTTTAGTAAAGTATACTCAACAAATCTGCATGGTGAGACTTATTGAAATAGCAGTTTTAGCACTTTTTCAAATGAAATGATGCATTCTCAGTCAGGTAATTGATTCCCCTCTACAATTTACACAAATCTTGGCTTTTGCGCCACTAGTGCCACTAGCAACATGTACTACAGCTACTAGCAAATCGTCGGAGACAGAAAGGCTGTGTTCTGTCTCCACTTCACTTCACTCAACCTGATCCAGATAACCCCTGTACCCAAAACGACAATGTAATCAAGTTTAAATGGTCTCATAGAAGTTTCCTTCATTGTGCGGAAGTAGATCCAGAAAAGTGCGAAAGCTCTAGGGTCCCGATAGAAAGAAAGAATTCAATTATTTCATCGATTTCAGTTCTGACAATCTGTTTGATGAAATTTGTGCCAAAACTAATGGTTACTTATGGTGTTAACTAAGTGAAAATTGTTTACTACATAAAAATACTGCATGTAAACATTTTTTTATATACATATTATATAATATTATATACATTTTAATTCTATAGCCATAGGATTTTGTTAAGTATACTTTACGTTCTGTTTTCAGGAAACCCTTCATGTAATATTTTTTTTATTATTTTTCCCGTAAAGTTTGAATGCATATTAACGCAATATATTAACGCCAACTTTCTACTTCAACTTTTTTGGTCTTGCCAAATTAAGGGTTAAAGACACAGAGTAGTGTTAAAATGGAGCTTTAGGTTTGAGAAAAATATGAGTTTCTCTTGTGAACAGATGAAGATTCTCAAGACGCCTCAAAAATGTGTATTTTCTGTGTTTTATAGTTTGAGTACGCTGTATTTTTGATTAAGGGAAACAAAGTACGAGTTTGTTTGATTTTATCAAAGGCAACGATGATGGAAAGTGAAATATTAATGCGGCTAACAAAAACCATCGTAAAAATTTACCAATACTATGATATAAAATACCATCTGCGGTGTCTAGACAGATAGAATAGTCTTTACTATACAGTATACAGACTTAAGAACTTACAACTTTAAATTATAAGTTTGACCCAATGGCCCGTGTAATGGTCGCGGGACCCATCACCATCACCATGACCCCGGAACATAAAGGGCTATTGAAGGACACCGTGGATTTTAGTAGCAGTACAAGTTTGACGGTAGGGGTGTGAGGACTCATTTGATGATTTTAAAACGTAAAAAAAAAGAAAATGGCCCGTCTAATAGCTCACATCGTCTATTTTCATTTCTGCTGGGAAACCCACAAAATTGATGAAATATTGGAATTTTTATTGTAGACTTTGACTTTGAAGGTTGTAGACTTCATTTACTAAAACGTCGGTGTCTCAGAGTATCAGTATCTCCTTTTAAGTAATTGCCACTACTTCGATCTAACTTGTAGAGATCATAAATACACCCAATAAGTAAGTAAACATAATATTTTATCATAGTTTTTCATAATGTTTAAACTTTAGGTTAATCGAATGAGCAGTGTTTACTTTAAATGCTTGTACAATATAATCTCGCGATGGTATAAATAATACTGTGGTTTTGTGCTGTTTTGACCATTCTTGGCAAATAGCAGTTGTCAAGGGAGTTTTATATGATTCACATAAATAATCAGAAAAAAAAAAAAAACAAGATACAGATAGCGCGCGAGTTGAATGCAGTCGGGGTCTGAGGTGAAGAGCCCCCCGCTACCCGCACGCCCTACCTCACGCGCCTGTAGTGTAGTACTTTGCCATCCTTGTCAACAGCACTACCGCATTCCTAAGCTCTGCATTCAACTCGCGCGCTTAGTGTAGAGCGAGTTTTTTAGCTGGTTCTTTTCATAATAAATCTTTAGGATTTTTGTCCTAAATCAATAAATCCAGGCAAACAGTCGCCTCTGCTGGACATATGCTTCGCCCAAGCTATACCACTACACGCTGTCCTCCACTTCTGTCTCCTTGAAAGAATATAAATTATATTATTGCCCTTAAAATAAGCCACATCAGAGGCTTGTGACCTCACATGCCTCTGATGTGGCTTATTTTTCCTAGAGGCGGCTTAGTTAACTATGACTCCAGAGGTAGCCATATCCTTTCATGAAAACGAAAAGAAAGAATTTTTAAAAACGTCTGGAGAGTAAACATCTTTTTTGTGGAATAATTAACTTTTCAAAAACGTTACGCTTTTCATTTAGTTAGGCATAAAATTCAATTAATCTAAGACCTCATTAAATTATCCCCAGTGTAGCCTAACCCTTAAAAAAGCATTGCCGGCGAACTGAACCCAGCGACGACCTCGAAAATTAACTAAAAAACAAACACTGGAACTTTGAACTTTACACATTTTTTGCTTAGAACCAGTTTCAACGCTAAATTAAATTACTTCCAAGTGTTTTGTACATTTAAATCTAGCAATTGCAACGAGACATACAGTATGTATTAAAAAGATTAAGATCATTCCTCGATGGTCTTGTAGTTGTAAACTCGACTATTAAGTATGAGGTCCCTGGTCCAAGTTTGGGCGATGTGTTATCCCATAAAGAATTTATCAGTAGCAACCACCGGAGTCTAGATTTGTGCCCGATTGACAGCCTCAGCCAGGACCCCCTAAGAGGATTTCGAAAAATAAAAAACCTCTTTTATGGGATCCCACTATCGTAATCATAAAAAAAACACAACTGTCTCATTTAATATTTTAATACATACCTACTTATTTACGCCTAGCTATGAGTCAATTCACGTCAGAGAGAATTCGCGCGACGGAAGCGTTGAATCGTCTTGTGACACTTCTATGCTTTTATATGCATTTGTATTAACATTTCTGTTACTATGTTTTAGTCGCAAGAAGATTCACCGTTCGCCGAGCGAATTTTCGCTACAGTGACTGCGAATTGTCCTAACATCGCGAGAGTCGCGGGCAACCGACGGATGCAAAAGAATTTTCCTTCGGCGCGGCAGTCTAAGGGGGAGGCCTATGTTCAGCAGCGGACGTCTTCCGACTGATGATGAATTGTCCCGGTGGCCAGGCGTATGTATGAAACAGATTTTTTTTCTTAATAGTCTGAGATACATGCTGTATATTATGTAGAAACAGTATTTACATAGCGATTAGTACAACAAACACGTATGGCATTGTTAAGTTAATTTATTTGAGACTTTAGAATTACTGGCTGAAAATACTTAATACATAATGGTCTAGAAAAAAACTTTTGATGGCTTAACTTATTTTGTGGTAATAAATAGGTAGGATTTTATTCTGCAGTCTATTTTTTTTATATGATGGTAGATATTTTACTATAGAAATAACTCATTTATCTACAACCTATAGACGCGGAGCAGCGGGTAAAGGAGAAAATATACTTACGTGTCGTGGCGTGTCGTGACGCGACAGAAGCATATCGGTTTCATGGACATATTTGCATGTCGTGTCGTGTCGCAAACTCACAACACATCATATTAATTATATGAAACCGATGTGCTTCTGTAGTGTCACGACACGCCACGACACGTATGTTTCCGCCTCAGCTAGTAATAAATTATTTATTAATTTTCTACATGCGTCATTGAAATTAAAAAAATAAGTTTCTTCAAAGTTAATCCACCTGTTTTCAGTCTAGATTTTTTCCACCTCTTAGTTTTTTTCCCCAATTATATTTACCTAAATGTAGGTTTTATTTTGACTCATTGATTGGCCAATTTATTATTTAATAACGATTCTGAATCTGACAGATGGTTTGTGGGAAAACGATCATTTTATTAGATTTGGGAAAATGATTACGAATTGTGCTTTATTCCATTTGCCAAACTTATTTTACCAGTGCTGTTCCCACTGTTGGGATACAGGTCTTCTCTTACAGTAAAAGAAGACCTCTCCCTCTCTCCAACAAAGTAAGAGTCTTAGGCCCTTCGTACACAAGGCGACGCAAGTTTCCGATACCTTACGATTTCGGTATCCAGGTCACTATAGCAATACAATCCATAGAGGTTCGTAAACACGCACTCGTCAATGGATGTCAAAGTCGTAAGGTATCGGAGACTTGCGTCGCCTAGTGTACGAAGGGGCTTACTCTGAGGGAGAGTCTTGCCCCCGGGATGTAGGTACCGAGTGGAAATATCCCACGTCGACATGATATTGGTATAATTAAATATCCTATAAATTTATTCAAGCTATAAGCTACGTGTTAAATTTTATACAAATTCCGTTCAGTCGCCAACGCATGAAAGAGTAACAAACGTGTATCGATCTATCCATCCATCACTCTCACAAACTGTTACATTTATAAAAGTAGTGAAAATATATAATTATACTTTCAGAGAGTACATAAACTCTTTTGTTTTAAGACAAGACCAGCGCGTGCGCACTCTGAAAACGCCCCTGTCTGAATCATTTTCAGTACAGTGAGCAGATGGGCAATGATTACTGCCATTATTTTGTGCTTTTCACACTTTATTTGCCAGCTCTTTATAATCAAATAAAAATGCTTTTTAGAGCTTATTATTAATTTTGTTTTTACAGCTGTAAAATCTTGTGTTTATTGTCAGTTTATGAAGTGAATTATAATTTAAATCATTGTAATATAAGCTACCGTGCTTATTACTAAGGTATTTTTAGAAGTTTTATTATGTTCATGATAATTATTTTGGTGCATACTGAAATAGGGTCAATGTATTTCTTTATAATTAAACTTACGCATTTTTTTTTTAAACTTATCATCAGTAGGTAATGATTAAACATTTAAATATTTATTTGTTGTTTTTACTGGTCATTCATCAGTGTCTAATCTAATGTTTAACACAAAAATAGGTCCATTTTAGTATAATTTGCAAAGACTGACCCATTTCATAAGAGGATTAAGACACTTACTTGAAAATTTCCGACCATCAAACATTTCAAATACATTTACAAACATGGGTAATAGTCTGACCTAGTATGTACATGAGGATGAAAAAAAATGGACAGATCAGAAATCTAAAATTAATATCGCAATAACTGTCTAGACTTTAGACCTACTTTTTATGAAAATATAATCACCTGTCAAAAGCATGTGCGGAATATAAAATTACACAGAATGAAATATACACCTCTTGAGGCAAAACATTATGTTTTGTTTCTTTATGATATTTAATATTGATTAGTATTGGGAACATTGAAATCAGTGCTAGATTTTTGTGTATTTTGAATATGATATTGATTTAGTTAATTTATTTAAAGAATCTCTTTTTAGAATATCGATCAATTAGGGCTGATTTTCAATGGTCGGATAACTTTTATCTTAGGAATAAAAATGGCTGTTTGTCAGCTTATCTATAGAAAATATGTCAAATAGCTATTTTTGTTCTTCAGATAAAAGTTATCTGACTGTTGTCAGACTTGATTGACTAAAATCCACGCTGTCCTCCGGTAGCCCTTTGTGTACCGGAGTCTATCCCGCAACCCCGGCAAGGAAAAATCAGCCCTTAGAAACATAAATGATGTATAATCCCGCGTTAAGGATAAGAGCTCACTCCCTCTCACTCTGAGAAGCTGAGAAGTACTCCTGTTCTCTTTTAGATCCTAGCAATGGGAACATTATAGCCTGATTATACAGCTTTAAGACCTATAGGTAAACAGTATAGGGGCCTGAAAATGCGGCGAAATGGTGGTAAAGGATGGTACAGCAATGTTTGCTCTGCGCTCGACTTTGGCTTGCCCCCAAATACTTACTAAAAAGGTAACAGAGACAAAAATCATTGAAATGACTCAGACTGCATTGAGAAAAGTTGCTCTGAGGAAATGCCTTTCTCCAGTGTGAATCAGATACAGCAAATGCTACGCTGTGTAATAAGCAAAAGTTGGATGACTCATTTAGTGAGTACCTCACACATCGTGATAATAAAGGCCGAGGGACACAAGCGGCGCGGCGGATAGTCGATCGACTTGGTGGATTAATTTTGTACTGGACCACCTCCAACCGATGGTGATGATAACATACATAAAGGCAAATGAATGACAATTATAGAAAAATAAAAACAGTTAATAATAATATTCCACAACTCACACAACGCCATGTAGTCCCAAGCTAAGCAGGGCTTGTATTATGGGTACTAGACAACTGATAAACATATATATTTCTGAATACATGCATATTATAGATAAATAACACCCAGAAACAGAACAAATGATCATGCTCATCACACAAACATTAGTCCTGGGTGGGAATCGAACCCACGACCCCCGGCATAGCAGTCAGGGTCACTAACCACTAGACCAGCAGGCCTGTCAATTGTAGAAGAATTAAAAAACAGTTACCTTACCAATTATTCTATCTTAGACTGCGAAGTCTCTTCAAAGTTTCAACATACAAAGTACATACACAATTCCTATAAATCTAAGTAGGTGAGGTATCGTCTTACTAATATGCTTAGTATTCTACCCAGGACACAGTGGGAGCTAGCTGTGGGAAATACGATCACTGTGATATACATACTACACTCATTGAAAATGTTATGTTTGTCTGTTTAGCGCGAAATGGTAGAGCTTGACTTAACTCCTGGAATAGTCATGTTGACAGCATTCATAAATTGGAAAAATTAGACCGTCATTAAGAGTTTGGAAAAATAATGGATACATATTTTTTCTATTGTTGAATTAATGCGTGTTTACAAAGATATAACGCATTAAAATTTGGGACATCAGAAGCAAATGAAAACTGCACTTGCTTGTGACGTATTGGAGTCGTATCTTCGTCAATTTTGGTTTAAGTAACAAAAGAAAAAATACGTGACAAATATTTTTGATATTTTAACTGACGGATTAATTCGATTTTTGCAGTCAAAAACCCTATTGAAACTGGCTAAAGACTGTCTATTTTAGGAAAGGCTGTCTATTTTAGCATTTTTTTTTAATGTACGATGGGTTTGCTCTTGACCTTAGTCTATATCAGGGGTGACAAAGACAAGGTCGACGATGAGCAAGCCTACCCGGAATAAGCCTGATTCATAAACTTGTGAAGAGATTAGGGTTGTACTTATGCGTTCGGAAACACAGATATACTGATATGAGTTATACCAGCTTATGCCAGCAGCATCCCCCGCATACACTTTAATAACTGTCCCATTTTACTATCGTTACTATCGCGATAAAAGAAATCCTTTGTGATAATCTAGACTATGGAAGTAGGTTACCTCTGTGCCAAATTTAATAAAAAAATTGTTTATTCAAACCTATCAAACTATTGCCAAAACCCATCGAGAGTTGCCACATAAAGATTTTGTAATAAAAATAGTAAAATTTTACATTGTCTATGTAAAATAGACAAATTAAAAAAAAAATTAACATTGTAAAATTTTACATAGTCTATGTAAAATTTTACTATTTTCAATATTGGTAAAAGTGGAGCAAAGTTTTAGCAACTCTGTTCCTTTGATAAAAAATCTAGCGCTTTCTTTATAATGTAAGAAAAATCTTAATTGCAGTTATCCTAAGACAAAACCTTTTTTCAAAACAAAAATTTTCACATTAATACGCGAGCAGAATCGCGATAAAAGTATAGCTAGCAATAAAGGTAATTAACAGATCATGATTTAGATATCCTCACGACCAAGCGCCGGGGTACTAACATAACTCTAGCATTATTATTTAATTAGCCCAGTGGTACTCAACCTTGTGACCAATCAATATTTAAGTAATGTGGTTTTACAGACGACAGTAAGTCAACCTACCTGAATCTGTCAAATTTTACGAAACGAATTTTAACCTTCTACTATTGTGATGGTTGAAAATCTATTTAAGAAATTTGGCACATAGAGGTAGATTGATGTGCTGGCGTCTGTACTATACATCACACATCACCGTCAACAGGTACAGTCACGAGCAGTAACATAGATACGACCTTAAAATTTAAATTAATGTAACAATTAACAACGTGTAACGTTAAAAGCGCAAAATCTATCGCGGGGTAACTCAGCCTATGTTACTGAACAATGTTTGTTCTAAGAATTTCGGAAATTCGCGAAAAAAAAAGATATTTCATACTGATGGGCTCGATCAATTTCTCATTTTGTATGAAAAACCAAATATTTTTTTGCGCATTTCCAAAAGTCTTAGAACAAATAATGTTCAGTAGCATGTGCTGAGTTAACCTACGAGAGGTTTTGCGCTTTTAACGTTACACGTTGTATAATTGCAAAAATAAGTACTGCTAACTGTGTCCAATAATTATGTAAACGTTAAATCAAGTCAAAATTAACTACACATTTTTATCAAAACTTCGTTAACGATAGTTTTCCAAAAAATAATATCAACTTTAAGTTACATTATTATGTAACAAGTCAATTTAAAAAAAATGTAAACACTACAGTTTAAAAATGATGTAAACAATTACAAATCTATCTCTCTGTATCTACTTTCTTACAATATACATCAAGAAAAAGGTTGAGGATCTCTGTAAAGAGTCTATACCGGTTACATTTGGCGTTAGACATTCCATACTTTATGATTGGATCTTAAAAACATCATCCGGTGTTTAGCACAGTACGCAATATACAGGTAATGTCTAAAAGAATTCCTTATTTCAATGTATAACGTATCATACATTTTAAACGGTTGTAATGACAAAATTATAAATCGACGAAATTAAATCCAACTGGGATAATTTTAGTTGCATTTCTGCGTCCATATTCTTCCTTGAAACATGATGTAAGAATTTGATTCACATGTAATTATAACAAGTAATTTGATGTTTATTGCAATCCTTTTAAAAATCTATAAAATTTCCACAATTTAAATTACATGGCTTTTTAAGAACTGATGTTTATTGAAGCAGAAACACATACAGCGATAGGGAATATAGAAAACCAATTATAAATTAAAGTGAATTTTTCATAATTGTATATTGTCTCATACACAACCACTGGAGAGGGGCTTATATGTAGAAGCATATTCGCGTTATGCAATTTTAAAATTATTAGAAATTTCAACTTAGATTAACTTAGTATTGTTTTGGCATAAAGGGATATTGATAAAGGCCACCGTGGAATTTAGTCAGTACAAGTCTGATAGTCCCCTCCCGCCCTGCCCGGGGTGGGAGGCCTCATTTGATGATTTTACCACAAAAAAAAAGCATCTTTTTGGATATATTCTCCGATTTTAACTGTATCAAGGCTTGAAACATGCAAAAATGAGCCTCATATGATACTTGCCACTGGTTAAGAAATAAAAGTTATCAGTTCAAAAAAAATAATAGAAAGCTGAATTGTTCTAGGATTTGAAACAGTAGTCCGATTAGTAAAGTTTTCAGGATCAAAACTCGTATAAATTGCAGTAAATGAAACATACAACACTCAGTACCAACTTCTTTCAGTTTACTGTTGCATATTTCGGCTATTATGTTGCATACTTTGCTCTTTTTGTTGCATATTTTACGCGATTTTGTTGCATAATTCTGGCGATTTTGCTGCATATTTCGTTCGATTTTGGTGCTTCTAAAAACAATTAATCACATTCTAAAATACCTATATGTAGCAGAACAACCGCACAAATATTTGTTTAACTAAATTCCTTAACAAAATATTCGAATAAATAAAAACTAGTTTTTTATCAACAATTCATCTTTAGCTTCACGAGTCACGTCCCAATAGTGATGTATTCCCACATGCAGATTGATGCCATTAGAATGGCATAAAAGAAAATTAATCCCAGCCTCGTGTGTTTCCTGTTTCAAAGCATTTACATACAAATTGGTCACATAATGTGTTTCCGAACATTAATGTGGTATAATACATTAACCTCTATGTAAACATAGCCGGTTCCCATCTATCTATGTAATTAAGCAACTTGAAAAATTAATGAAATTATTTTAAATCGGTAATAAATGTTTTTAAGGTTCCGTACGTAAAGGGTAAAACGGGATCATAATTCTAGATGCGGCAGCCAAGAGCACTTAAGTCGCACGCAAAAAGATTTGACTTAAGTGCTTATGGCTTCCGAGTCTAGAATTGTTACGAAATCTACGCTGTCCATGTTGTCTGTCTATTCTTCTTATCATGAAATTATAGTTTTTGTGACGTAAAGTAAACTGGAACTTTGACATTAATTTCAAGGAAAGAATTAGTTACTTCTTCGCACACTAGAGGCGCTGTTCCATTTTTCTGTACAAAAAACGCATTAAGTATTTGGGGTTGTAGGAGGAACAGAGTGGAAAGTTCCTCGCTACCGGGTGAAAAGGATGGTACCTTCCGACCAGACGGGTGTTGTGTCTGGTGCGCTTTCTGCCCAATGTTCATAGTCGGAATATTCTATGTCTAATGTCGAGGATAACTTTGATTGCGCGATGTAGACTCTTAGTTACTCGGTCTCTGCATAGATGGCACTGCTGTTCTTTTTTGTAGTCGATTAAGTTCGCTACAAGTACTTCAAGTATGCTGTAAATAAAATACTGAAATCTTGTGATAAGGCCTCTGCCACGAAGCTGTATCTGATGAAATGTGATAGTAAGACAGTTGAAATTTGTACAGATGATATGTTTCTTTTGCGCATACATATAACAAAAAATATATTAAAAAGAAAAACATCCAGCTGGGGCTCCCAAAACTCGTGTTGCTGGACTGTCTTATCAGGTAACATAACCCTGGAAAGTAAAGGGTTATTAAAGGAACACCCTGGATTTTGTTCAGTACAAGTCTGACAGTCACTACCGCTCCACTCTGGGCGAGAGGACTCATTGGATTACTCAATTAGCTCTTTCTGTATTAAGTTATAATTTGTAATGTGTGTGCAAAATAGAGTATTCTATATATCTATCTATTAGTAAAAAAAGGGAGCTCGCATAAAACAAACGTCAATATATAATAGTACGGAACGTTTCACGCGCGAAACCAAGTCGCACTTGCCCGTTTTTTTAGAGATTTCAAAGTCTTATTGAGATGCCAAATCTCTAAAAGTCAATGTACTAATAGCAAAAAAGTCTTGAAGTGAATTGACCGATTAATTATAATCCTAAGTATATTTGCTTCCTTAATTGGTATGTTACCTACCTATTAAACAATTTGCTAAAAATAACGAAGAGACTGTAAACGAGAGATTATAATCTACATAATTGGTCTAAGTTACTTATACTACACTAGCTAGCAAAAGTATGTGATCACTAACTTTTTGTTTTTATTGCGTGGTAAAATCATCAAATGAGGCCTCCTACCCCGGGCAGGGCAGGGGGGACTGTCAGACTTGTACTGACTAAAATCCACCGTGGATTTTAGTCAGTACAAGTCTACTACAAGTTCTTCAATAGCCCTTTATGTTCTGGGGTCACGATGATGGAAATAAGTCCCGTGACCCCGGCAGAATGTAATCACTAACTTGGAATTAATCCGGGATACCGAGTTCCTTAAATAATGGCGTGATTTTAATGAATTTGGTGTCAATTTAAAGTTAACAATTAAACCTTTGAAATGAATGTTGATGGATGGAGAGGAAGAGGAAGGCCAAAGAAAAGATGGATGGATTTTCTAAGGAATGATATGAACGAAAAAGGAGTAAATGGTATTGCGACGTCTGATAGAGGAGAATGGAAGAAAATATCGTGTTGCGCCGACCACAAGTAAAATGTGGATAAGGGCAGGAAGATGATGAGTTAAACCTTTGGAATGGTAACATTTTTATTATTCTTAACTACTTAGTTATTAAGTAGCTAAATGCAAAAGGAATGGATGTATGGATGGATGTTTGCTGCCTGATATAGCCTGGAATAACACGTAGGATATTTTTTATCCCTGTAGTAGTCCTGTGGGGCAATGACGAAGTTCACCCGGGCCAAGCAGTATGATCTAACTAGTCATTCCTAAACGAAATGATTTTTAGGAAACTTTACAGTTAATAATACCGAAGTTGATTACCTATAGAAACATTTTTTTTTGTCAAAAAAGAGCATCTTTTAAACCTTTTTTGTCAACCACTTAATACTTCAAAGATCTATTGAAGCATGAAATTGCCAAACTATACAATATGGGAACTGGACTTAACAAAAATCGCCTTTTCTTTACCAAACAAAAAGAGTGCACCTTTATGCGTACGCGCCGTTCGAACACTCAGTCAGGTGCCTAGTGTTTCTTACAAGTATAACATTACCGATATATTCTTACACCAATCCAGTTAAATATCAACTTTAAGAACATCTAAATAAAGTGTATTTTGGTAATGCATGTATTTCTTAAACAATTACAGTACGAGAAGCCTCTAGCCATACAAAGCGAGTTTCGTAAGACATTTTGGTCATACATATGTTACAATTTTAGACAGCATCTGTCTCCCGAGAAACGAAAATTCGCGAAATGATCTTCGATCGACGCGTGCGCAGCTGCCGCTCTCAGGAACATTTGGTACGTGCCGTGAGGAAAAAACTTCTTAGCGACACGGCGAAAAAAATATTTGGGTGCATAGAAAAAAGAAAGAAAAAACAATTCGTTTTTATTAAGTAATAAGATGCTGATGACTTTTTGGAGAATGCAGCTGTTCCTAGGTTGTCTCTGAGTGTTTAAAAGAGAATCAATAAATTAATAAAACGTATGAATGATCGGTTTCTTGCCTTTCATTCAGACGCACAGCAGTTTCTACATGTCATTTTATAGAAAGTTGCAAAACATTTATTGTTTGTTTTTAACAAATTTTAACAGACCAATAGATAAATAATGATAAAGAAATGGTCATGGATGGACTCTACTTTAAATTTTGACTAATTCGTTAAGAAAACACTATTGCTATAAAAACTGACGGTTCTGCATAACATAAGATAAATGAAAGTAGTAGGTATTTCTAACAAAATAACTGTAAATAATATTCAAGACATTGGTTATAAAAAACACTTAATTTACAATAAAATTAATTTGCCTTTTGTAATTTCATTTTCATAACTGGCAGTTATTACGCTTTATAAAAAAAAAGAATGAAAAAGAAATAAAAATATAACAATTCTAATAATACCCTTTCACAACTATAACATCACAATAATTAATTTAAATGATCAGTTTCACAAGAAACCATTAATTAAATATATCTAGTTTAATCTTATCTCAACTTGATAACGTTATCTGTTGAATCAGATAACACAAAATACCTACTTGTATTTCTTTGGTTGTCTCCAACTTTTAAAGTGGCAAGGTTAAAATAACGTACAGGTATTTAATTTACCACATTTAATTTAATTTTATTAACAATAATACGAATTTGCAATCCCAGTCACATAACATAATAACTGTGAAAGTTTTATAATTCCCCATTTTATAGCTTTCTTACTCTAAATACACGTTAGCCTTATTAGGGTTGTATCATCATCATCAGCCGGAAGACGTCCACTGCTGAACATAGGCCTCCCCCTTAGACCGCTAACCGAACGACAATTCGCCACATGCATCCATTGTTTGCCCGCGACCCTCACGATGTCGTCGGTCCACCTAGCTAGTGGGAGGCCTCATTTGATGAACTTTTAATCAGTAATAGTCTGACAGTCGCTCCCACTCCAATCGAGGAGAGGACTCATTTGATGATTTATCAATCAAAAAAGGGATAAAGTAGACGACAATTCCGAAAATAAAATCATTTATTCAAATACATCAACTTTTTTTGTAGTGTGATAAAATCATCAAATCAGTCCTCCCACTCAGGGCAGGGCAGAAGAAACTGTCGGACTTGTACTGACTATAATCCACGGTGTCCTTCTAAAGCCCTTTACATTCCGAGACCACGGTTATTCGCTAGCCCCGCGACCCCCGCAGGTCTAAAATAAAGAAATAAAAACATAAATAATACATACACGAATACAGTAAAACAAGTAAGTCAGCCAGCGAAAATAACAATAACTTTAATTCTCTCATATCTTAGCCGGAAGACACTAGAAGTGACCCAACATGTCCCTGAGAAAGCATCTGCTCAAACATCTTTTACCTGGCCATCTTTCTTCAAACTGTGCATATGCCTTGCCTTAAGAAAAAAAAAATCACATAATGATACAAAAGTTACTCCAAAAACTGTGTGAAACACATCTGCCTACCTCAAGGCTTCACTATTATACACACACTTCAACCCAATTTCAATTTTAAACCGTCAAAGCTAAAGATCAAATTCATCTGCGCAGGAGTTTGTTTTGGCAACATCTTCGGCTCTTTTCGGAAGCCCTCGTGTTTCTTCGGACGCGTGGCTTAACAAGAACGCCCGAGGGAAAATGTCGACTGGAAACTTAATTTTAACCCGTTATTTATTTAAAAACGTGTGTTTAGTCGACAATCATTGTCTTTTAGTCGCAGTCGCAAATCGGAGGCGATAAAGTCGACTTTAATGGCGATTTCCGGCGAAACGCTGCGACTTTGGTAACTGTTTCATAAATTAATACTGTTTACGACGACCAACTACGTTTTCGTAAGGCATATTGTGGGAATACTTTTGTAATGGCTGTTTCATTGATAAGTTTCACATGTCGGATATTTTTTTTATTTAGACTTTATTGTTGGACTTGTAAGTCATTTTAAAAGAACTAATTAAAACGTAAGTTAAAAAGTACTTTGTATTTTTTACTCAAATTTCTTCAAATAATGCACGAACATTCGTTTTTGCGAGCACCACTTAGCCTTTAAAAAGCTCCTACCGAACAAATATCTACATCAAAATTCAAGTGCATCTTATCCTCTATTAGAGCAGCTAATTTAAAACATCTATTTACATTTAGATTTAAAAATACATTGTATAATCTCAATACTTAGAAGCTTCTTGAGATATAAAGAACCAAACACTTGGATCTTTTGAGGGCCACAAGAACATCTTTTAAATAAAAAACTGCCTGATGGACTCAAAACGAAAAGGTGTTGTGTTTTTTTTTCGCCAAACATCTTCAAGGTCTCATTTTGTACATCTGCCGTACCTCGAAGAGCATTATTTTTAAAAAGCACATCTGCATAAAGAATTGTTAGCAAAAAGTTGACCTACAAAACTTAGGAACTTGTGACTTTTTCACATTTAAAACATTAGAGGTTCACAAATTTATTTTAGTAGACTTTTTCACACAAATATAGCCTTTAATACTTTGTATTAAGGGTGTGGGACAATCGATTCCATAATATTTATGTTGGTAATTACAAAAAAGTGCCAATTTCCGTTTCTGTTCCGACATCCGTTCTTAAAAATCCTTAGGCAGTGATTAGTGTCGCATGTGCATTGTTTTTTGCGATTTTTTAACTGTTTTCTAGTAGTGTTGGAAGCAATTTATCAAATTACAGACAGACAGCTGAAGTTTCAGCGTGTTTTTAATATTGTTTGGCATATTTTTGGAAATTCCGTCATTTTTTCGCATTGATTTTTATTTCGGTAAAAAATCTTGCTGTCTAAAAATAAACGATGCAGCTTTTGCGACTTCTGCTCCTTGTTAATGAATTTGTTTTTTTATTACTTTTTCTTTGTTTTTTTTGCCAAATGTTTAATAAGATATTCTGGCCAGTGAGGTTATCTACTAAACAAACAACCTCAAATAACTAAAACGACCTATTTTATAGATTATTGAGTTTGAACAAGGCTTAATTTTATAGTTTATTGAAATGATGAATTAGTCACTTCATTTTGAATACTAAAAAGAGTCCTTTAAAATCTAACTTTGACACTTTTGTATTCATAATATTCTTTAGTGCCAAAATAATTCATCAAAAGACTGGACTACTTTATCAACAGAATTTTAGAAGCAGGTTTTCAAAGACTGTACTTTTTCTATCTACCATTCATAATCACAAAAAAATTTTCGCTCAACCGGCCATTACCAAATCTAACCTCAAAATAAATCCGCCATCTTGTTTTTTTTGCTTGTCACATGTTCTCATCTAACTGTACACTGTATTTTAAATCGCGGAAGTAAAACCTGCATGCAGCATCCGCCATCCGAAACATCTCATGTGCCTAGTACGGTAATATTTTTCCCATGGAATCAATGGCTGATAGAGCCACCTTGTGATATTCATTGCAACTTGTCATCGCACCTTGCGTCCGTAAGTAAGTTTTGAATGTCCATATAGGACAGATGTGTTAGGAAAAGGATTTTATACCGTTTCTTGTTTTTTTATTATTGCTGTTATTAAATTCTGATGTCACTATTGAGCATAGCCCTTCAGCATAGGTACCCCAATGCCCTTTTCGAACGTCACTTCGAACCAATCATTGATTTGTAATAAAGCTATGTACTTATTTAAATTTTTTGAGGGTTGAGTAATCCAATTCTCAAAACAGTGAAAATGTCATTTCTATAAGTTTCTGGAGAGACAATCGGTTTGCTGCAGTCTAGTCCATGGAACTTGAAACAAAATTACTTAAACTTTGTTTCAAGTTTCACTTTTTTTTTCACAACTTAGACCCAAATCTATGTTTAGAGCAAAGTTAGTCTTAGTCTAACCTAAGTTTTCTTATAGGATGAAGTTGGACTGAGCTAACATAAGTCAAGGCTAAGTTCACTTTTTAGATCTGGACTTAAGACCTCTAGGCTAAGTTCACTTTGTAGATCTGGGCCTTACACCAAGCTCTCTCTCCCTTTGAAAAAGTACTGTACGGTGATATTTTTCCCATGGAATCAATGGTGGGACACCTTGTGGTATTCACTGCAACTTGTCATTGCACCTTGCGTCCGCTTAGTTTGGATATCCTTGGAGAGTCAGTGTAAGTGCATTAACAGATGGATTTTGGGAGATAAGTTAGGGCGAGGATTTTGTACATCAAATAATTCAAAATATAAAATACTTTTCATCATAATATTATGCGTGGAAGATTTTTTTTTATTGAAGTAATAAACACCAAAAATATTTAAGAATAATAACATAATTCGGTAAAACAGGATCAGTATACGTTTATTTGTAAAAAAAGACATGAAAAAAACCTGATAAATTGACTTAAGTAACTTTTTCTATTTTTTTTTTAAATTCATTATTTGATTTATATTAATCCACTTTGTATAATACAATAGGTACAATAAGTAAATAATAAACCTCCAAAAATGTGTTAACCAGTTGGCAAACAAAGTCACCAAATATATATTATGCGAAAATCGCAGGAGAAGATATATCTCTATTTTATTATCATATCAAGCACAGCTGGTACCTACATACACGATAACTTCAAAAAACATTTATTTCTTAACTATAAAACATAATGTCTAAAGAAATACCTCTTCTAAATGAGACCAAAAAATCTCACAGATCAACAGATGTCTGAAACCCGTTAGGTGCTATTGTGATTACACCATCTTCCATGGTCTGTCGGTATTAAGGACGATACCGGCGCAAGCGCATCTGTTCAGTCCACATTTTAACACAACTGTATAACGTGGTCTTTTATTAAGAAAACGGCGTCAGGTTGCCAGGTTAAAAATGTAGGTTTTTCTGTTGAAATACGTAGGTAGGTCCTTTGATTGAAATTTAAAAAAAAACGGCCAAGTGCGAGTCAAACTCACTTCACACTAGACGTTTCTGCAGAACCTCATCTTCACTTACTAATATTATAAATGCGCAAGTTAATAAGGATGGATGAATTTATGGATGTATGTTGCTCTTTCACGCAAAAACGAACTAATGGATTTGGACAAAAGTACACAGAAATTTTTATCGTGGTAAAATCATCAAATGAGTGTTCCCACCCAAAGCAGAGCGGGAGGGACTATCAAACTCGTATCTACAGACTAAAATCCACAGTGTTCTTCAATAGGCCTTTACGTTCCAGGGTCAGAGTAATTCATGAGTCTCGCGACCCCGGCATGCTGTGGCCCTCTCATGGCTCCCGTCAAACCTGAAATACCACATAGGATAGCTTGTAACCCAATTTTTTTTCATTAGGATCATTTTCGAGTTATGTAGCGACCGAAGCTCTGGCAACAGTTACTAATAAATGAATACAAAACCTATAAAATAGTACCAACATAGTAGAAAATATAGGTAAATAGGTTAGACATATAAAAAACAGTTAAATCGACATCTAATTACCTTTTTATTACTCGTTGTGATTGGACAATGTCGAACAGCTGTTTACAGATGTTGCAACACTAGTTTATCGTGGATTTTTTATTGGCAACACTGAATATAATTAAATTTTTATTTGAAACTAGCCATTGAGAATAGATTTTTTTCATTTAGAAATAAGTGACCACTTATTCAATAGACGGTAGTTCATTTGATGCATTATTTACTTTTAAACGATAAAGAAATATATATATTTTTATTTAGATTATAAATAGGTACCTACTTATAATAGTGGAAAGCCGGCAGATTGTCACTCAATTTATTTAAGTATAATATTCTTACCTACAAGTACATTCTCTCTCACTCTCCTATATCAATACATAGGAGATACATAGACATAGAAGGCATATATTATATTAGTTTTGGGCCAATTTTTATGCTCGGATTTCATCAAAAATCTCCTGTAGGTACTGCTCGATCCGGGACTGTCAGACTGGTACTGGCTAAAACCACCCAATTCTTCTGTACCCTCTTATAACAGTCCCGCAACTGTCGCAAAATTCCCACAATCCTCTGTATTTTGGAGTGACGAAATCTTCAAATGAGTCCTCGGTCCTTCTCAGAGGAGCGAAAGATACTGTCAGACTCTTACTGCCTAAAAGTCCACTATTCCTTAGGTTACCCTTGGCGTCTGCACCACGGGGTCGTTTTAAGACAGTCCTATAAGCCGTCAATCGACTGACACCACAACGCTCTATCAACGTGGGCCTGTACCTAGACGGCGAGCTACCCATTACTCGCCAGCCTCATGACCCATTTCATGATAAAACAAGTTCAAACAAATCTTATCCACAATACTCCAAACACTAGCTATAAACAGCCATGTGTAACAACGCAACATAAAACATTCCTTTTTTACTATTTCCACAAATAAATTACTTTCAGACGTATCCCACTACATCTGTCGATGCGAGTCTTTATCTTTCGCAAAAAGATAGGTTTCTTTAAAACAAGAGTTGTTCCCCTTTGATTTATAAACGTTTTGCGGACAAGGTGTGTAAGTACTTGTAGTGAGATAATCTGTATCTTTTTATGGTGATCTTTTATGGGGATGCATTTCTGTTTTCTTTTTAATGCGTTTTGTGATTGTCCGTTAACGATATTGGCTTCTCTTTAAGAGTATGATGAGGTTTCTTGCCAAAGGCTGAATGAAATTAAGGGAAACTGAAAATATAATAACAAATTAAATTTCTAGGTTTCCTGGACGAACATTTTTATCGATTTCCTATAGAAGTTGAAGAAAAAATAGCAAAAAAAAAAGAGAAAGAAAGTAGCAAAGCTTTTAGCCAAAATCTCTGCATAATTGAACATTGGCAATACATAATATTTGTTAAACTTAGATCCTAGTTCCAGTATTTCTTGTAAGTGTTACAAAAAAAAAGTAAGAAAAATATTAACTGAAAAATAAAATTAAATAAAAAAGCTTAAAAATTCAACGGCAGTACCATTTACCAAACACACAAAAGCCTAGTTAGAGTAATTACCGATTAACATAATTGACCCGTAATACTTATCAATAAAATAAAGAAACTGATACAAATCTTTAAACTTTAATTAAATTATCAGTAGATATTTTATAAATAAAAATAATAAATAAATAATATTTTTAAAACGAATGCGTTCGTGAATTGTGCTGTCAACGCGGACGTAAGGAATGAATTTCACAAAGCTATCGTGTAACATCGCGGACACTTGCAATTTGTTTCCTTCAAGATTATGATCTAAATGTCTATAAATACACTGAAAGCACCGAAACACACGTTATTCTACAATTATTTTTATTAAATACAGTAAAAGTTTGTTTTTTTTCTTTGAGCAAAATTTCAAAAGCAAAAGTTGACCCATTTTTTACCTAACTGCGCCAGGAGAGATTATGTTTTTACCAGTAAGTTTTATAGGTATAAAAGATATTTTTCCTTTCATTTTGTATCGTTTTAACGTTCTAAAGCAAAAGTTGGTGGGTATTTTTTACCCAACTGCGCCTGCGCCAGAAGAACAGGTTATGTTTTTTTAACAATTATTTTTGTGCGTATAAAAGTTATTTTTCCTTTAATCTAAATTTTGTATAATTTTAATGTTTAAAAGCAAAAGTTGTTTTTTTTTGCCAAAAAAGACACTAAGTATATTATTCCTGCTAGAAAATTTTTCAAGGAGTTTCTATTATTTTGCTTCTAAATATGTTATTATTTATTGATTTTATCCAAGTGTCACACGTTGCTCGGCTCCTAAGGGCGTAGCGTGATGTTGAAAAGCGACAAGAATCTGACCTTTATAAACAAAATTATTTTAAGCGGGTTCAAGCAAACAAACGAACACTTCAACTTTATTATATTATGTAATAATGATTTTAAAATTGTTATTTTATTCCAAAATATAAAATAGACGTGACTTGACGACTTGTCCAATCGAAATCTAATTATAGCGTTTCTGATAACAGGGACAAATGTGGAAAAAAATATGTTTTTAAAGTAGTAAATATACAAAAAAAAATAATTAACAACTTAAAATACTTTACTCAAAATATATTATGCAAAACACATTGTGATATTATTACAAAACAAAAGAACCTGCTACCTGTAGCTTTTTATTTTTTTATCAAATGCATTAGATAAAAATGTGCTAAAATATGAAATGACATAATTAATAAACATACCACAGATCCGGCTTAAAATCACAATAAAGTAGCAAAACTGAATAAAATCATTTATAATGTACAATCACAAACAAAAGTGTTTCAAAAATAGTCTAATTTTTTTTTTATTTATAATTTATTTTTCAATAATTTGTTAAATATGCATAGGTAACTAAAGCTAGAAATTTAATAAAAAAATAAATAACTATACATTTACAACTAAACTTAAACTAAAATAAAAAAACCTAATTTAAAAATAATTCCGTCTTTGTTTCTCATATGAAAGTAACTTTTAACATGTCTGTGCTACATTTTAAATTTAATTTCAGAGTAATTATAATGTCATAATTAACTTTTCTGGGTTAATTTTGAACCCACGAGTGATATTAAACGGTTAGCTGCCCATTTAGTTTAACCAAATTGCTCATTGCTCATACTAAGTGTGTGACGCTTTTGAATTCTGTGAATCATCTGTGAAGTATGAAAATGTATGATAATTTGCACGGATCTTCACACGGAAGTAGGTATCACTAAGCCATTATTTACAGTTCGTAGTTTTCTGATACAAATCATAAAACAATTGAATAACATTTTAGAGAAATCATTTAGAATCTAGAGAAAAACATACATAATATAAGAAAAAAATTGAAAATTCCACGAAGCCGGTTACAATAATATATCTTTCTTAGATCTACCAAAAATGCATCGTTAGTAATAACCTAGCTACTTCAAATATGTAGTATTTATTTACTGAATATTTAAAAATAGTTTTCTCTGCAAAAAGTGCCTGGGTATTCTAAAAAAAATCGTTTGGACACTAATTTGTGTCGACTTATGTAAAAATAAATAAAAAATATGAATCCATCTTCACATTTAAAGTAAAGAAGCCCCTGTAAAACAGACTTCTGATTATAAACCTCCATTTTAAAACGACGAGTCGTTGAACACTGCACACCTTTACCCTTTTATTATAAACGAATAACTTCCAAATATCTAAACGATTTGATAATTAAACTTTTTGAAAACGGACGCCCGAATTTAGGGCTTGTCAATCTTCACCTTTGAATCGGCAGGTGATACGACGTACTTTTTTAAAAGTTTTTTTTTTTAAATAAGCATCATGGCGTCATGTGTCCCGATGGAATCGGTTGACAGTCGAAACAGAGCAATCTTTAAATAAATCGAAGAACTCAAATGTTTTAAAACTCAATCTTTTATGTAAATTCAGTATCTTTTATTTGATCTCTCGGTTCGGTTAAGATTAAAATTCTTTAGTTAACAAATTGATTTTATTTTAATGTGAATTTCTTTTTAATTTTAGTGGTATAATGGTGTTAATTGTTTTATAATTTTGGAAATACTTTACTAGACTCTAGTTTTTTTTTATAGCCGCAATTATTCTACTTAACCAAATATAATGGGCGGTTTCCCAGCCGTTAATTTACTTAGGTTAATCACCATGTCACTGTAATTAAAGGCTCTGCCATAACTGCGCGTACGCACTGTCCTATCAAGATAATCTGGCGCCGATGACATAAAAGTGTCGCTACACTAACGACAAGAAACATACAGAAGATCAACTTTGAATAGTACATAGTCACTTAGGTCGTCAAAACAAAAAACCCACTATAAATAAGAAAAAAAAATACTTAGACAATAATTTAACTAACGCTTATATTTGGTGACAACGAGAAAATATGTATACTTACTTTTAGAGAAAGAATAATGCTTCTACGAAACTAGTCCAACGTTGACAGGCATGCATGTGTTTCGAAATCCTTTGATGTTAAGTTGGTTTTCCTACAAATCAAACAGTTTATAAAAGCTACCTTTAATTTTGTTGAGCACTTATCAAAAAAATTAAGAAGATAGTTCGAAATCCCGTTATAAGAAAGAAAAGAAAATTCCTTAAAAAATTGTGGGTCAATAACGACGTGGTACTTTTACCCCATCAATTTTATTGTAAAACCCAGAACTTTTTGTCCGCGCCTGTACCAAACACAACATATGCAAAACACAGCACGTGTCACCGCTCGCCTGGTGTTTTGCATATGACGCATATTTACAGCCTTTTTGTGGTCGCCTCATTAACTATACCTAACAAAATTAATAAAAGTTATTTTAATATGTATCAATAATATATTTTTAGCGTATAAAACCATTTAATGAGTCCTCCCACCCAGGGCAGGGCAGGAGGGACTGTCAGACTTGTGCTGACTAAAATCCAGGGTCTTTCAAAAGTCCTTTACGTTCCGGAGTCAAGATAATTCGAAAGTCCCGCGACCACTTTATCAATATTTGAAATAAATTAAGAGAAAGTTGGTGCAGTGTCTAAGTAAGCGACTCCTGCGCAGCGTCTCGTGGGTTCCATTCCCTCAGGAAGCAAGTCTTTGGAAAAAGAATCACCATTGCTAATTAACGAAGCAATTATATTGCTATTCTTCTACGCAATTTGACTGTTGACAGCGGTGCAAACAAAATTTTGGTTTATACCGCGTTCAACCCGCAAGATTTTCTACACTCTTCTGCGTTTGACCCCTAAAAGTTTCCACATCCAACCCCTGAGGGTTGAACGTGGAACTTAGTATACCAATGTACTCTATCTTTGGCAACCTGGTTTTTTTTATTATTTAGTTAGTGTTTTTTTTTAACTATAGGTTCGCGTTTGACCACTTTCTTGTCTGTTTAACTACTAAATAACCATTTGTGACATATTCTTCTTCATTAAACAGTACATAATTCCATAATTTACCTAGTCCCCTAATACATATTTTAAATACCGGCAACAAAAGTACAAGTAAAGTATTCCAGATACCGTTTAAAAAAAGAAAAAAAAAAGTCGTCACGTCAAACGATTAATTTACTAATCATCTTTACAAGTAAATACGTTACAATGTTGCAAGCTAAAGGTACAAAAAAATATAAAGAGCACTGGCAGGAAAACGTTCAACAGGTATACTAGTAATGTGCAAGCCAGGGGCGTAGCTACTGTCGTATCGGCGCCCCCAAGTGTCAAGGGCCCCGAGTATCAAGGGCCTCAAGGTATCAAGGGCTACCGACGTTTAGAATAAAAAGGTATATAAATCTTTCAATTAAATTAATACCATGGAACTGTCAGACTCGTACTGACCAAAATCCACGGTGTTCCTTCAATAGCCCTTGTCGTTGAAGGGTCAGTTACCCTAAATAGTCCCGCAACCCCGGATAAATGATTCAATCAGTCGATCAGCATTGTCAAACAAACTCCTTTCTAAATTCTGTTAATGACATCAGGAATAGCATCAGCTATATGAGATGCTTTTTTCCTTTTATCTGCAAAACTATACACATAGATAAGACAGGCCTCAAACAAGTTTTGAAATGGGGCCCCTTTGTGGCCTAGCGACGTCACTGGCGCAAACACATTGCGATAATTTATTAATAAAAAAAAGAAGATATCTAAATAATCGGTCGATCGCGTGTGGACTATAAAATAAGACAAATAAGATGCATTATTGCCAGACATATTACGAAATAGGAGGTTATTGTCTCTTAAGTTGTCAATCGAGTTTTGGACTCGACCTTGTCACATTATTTACAGAACTGGTCAGACAAAACGTGAATCAGCGATACTAGAAAAATGAGAAAATCACAAAATGCGGTGAGAAGGAAGAGATTTCCATCCTTTTCTGACTTGAAAGATGTACCCAGTAACTCATATCCTTGCTCGAGACACAAGCCACGAGCCAATCAACATAATTATGGGGTGTTCTAGGAGTTGTTTTTACCTCAAAATCCTCTACACCTGATTCGAAGATGCTTTCACCATTCAGACAGAGGTGGTGATGAAATTATAATCCACAAACCACTGCGGCCCCAACGCTCTATCACATAGCATGGTATATGTATAATCAGCCTATAATGTCACCACTACTGAGATAATTATTATTTTCTAAATAATTTCATTTAGAGATCTCAGAGAATTATAATCAATCTCGGAGTCTTCGTCAAATTGAATTGCCTCGAAGTTTTGTTTTTTGTAGTCCCCGCTTTTGTTTCTGGCTTTCAGAAGGTTGCAATGTTTTAAATGATAAATAAGTAATAAATGAGATTATAGTGCGGTGGTATTGTCCCAATAAAATAAGACCACCTCTCTGAGAGACGGTGTTGGTTGCTATCCAAAACGTGGACCCAGTGCAGATTGGTAGATGTCACATGTCTTCGAATTTTTGTTTCTACGATGTGTCGTAAGATACTGGTTTTATCTCTGTTTTTAGCTCTATCAAAATAAAACACACAAAACATTTAGAAAAACAAACTAATAATAACATAACATGCTTGCACTAATAATTCCAAAGCTCATTTTCCAGCATCTGGCAACACAGCAGTTGCAACCGCGTCATGATAAATATCACCTATTTGTTTATCTATCCAAACTGCAACGCAAATAACTTATTTATTCTAATTAAAAACCTATTGAATAATGTCTGGCTATTTATCTTGCAAATTGTGCCTTAATTCTAACCGTTTATAATTATATGCCTTATGGTATAGAAGTGCGGATAGACATTTAATTTTGCAATTTATCAGACGATGGTGTTTAGTTTTTTAATTATTGTTATTTTCAACAAGATAATGGACTCAGAAATTAAAGAATTATATTCAAACAATTCAAATTTATCGAGCCTTTAATTTGAAATACTCATTTGAACATTATGTGTATTTTTCAGCTTCAATTATATATCTTGACCATAGGAACTTCTACTTATAAAAAGTATTGCTTACATGTACCAACTTTTAGATCTTCGCATACATCACAAGCACATAAAGGTTTCCGCATACCCTCTTTAAAAACGTTCCAAGAGAGGTAGAGAACTATGATTTCTATTTATTTAACGCTAAGCTCGCGTTCTGAATACCATTTCGTCTGATAAACATTAATGTGGTCGACGATGAAGAACACTTGTCTAGAAGTAACCTATTCACTCTTGAAAACTCCAAGATTGTAGTACATCAAAACTGTTTCGGACCAAAACCACACTTTCTCAACAAGCAACAGTCTCTAAACAATCAAAAATCTCCTCAAAGGGTACAGGGTCAATAAAACTCTAAAACAATCAGAAAAAGATCCAAGAAAAGACATCCACAGCTCGTCTAACTCACAACACGTATCGAAGACCTAACTAATGTCCCGATGTACCCCATAGCTTACGACCAACGTGTGCCAAGATAAGACCACAGATAAAACCTGAAACAACATGGTTAAATGGCTATCTAAAATTAAAACCTGCAGAACAGACATACTAATAAAATTCTATTAATAGTTTAGATACTGGACTAGGGTTACCATCTCGACTTTATTTATCAGAAGACAGGGATACACACATTTTTTTTCCAGTGGATCCCTAAATACTAGAGCTCAATCGAGACTAAGTATTGATAAGGTACTGTTGGAAAAATCTAATAAGTAACAAATTTTAAACGAGCCATACAGGGGGTGTATTACAACGTCTTAAAACCAGGCTTATTCCGGTGAGTGTAAGTGACAGAGCTATACAAGTCGTCTACCGCCGTCTCGTTCACTCACGTTCTAATACCCCTCAGAAGTCCTCAGCTAAAGTTCTTTGATGATCTATCCAAAGACAAAGCTAGACAAGACCTTGCTCACATAGAGCCAGAACTCAGCAAGAGTTGCCATCATCTGAGAGCTCAGTTTACCAATGTGCGCGTCCATTTAAAAAACAATGGAACTCACTGTCGTTTACATACTTCCATTACATTTCACGCAATCACTCCCATAAGAATAAAAAACATTTAAATGAAAAGTCATAGATATATTCCGAACGAAAGACCAAAGAGTCGTCGCCAAAAAGATAGTATGGTAACCCTAAGAAACAAAATAACCCGCAATACTACAATTGACAAACAATAATTCGACCTTTTATACATTTATTTACATAAAAATTCCAATTGACATTAAAAGACTCACTAACATACATACGATCACAATCCTATAATAGAATAAGAGCCAGTACAAATAGAACCGCCATACCTGCAGGGCGTATAATTGAATTATATTGTAGTTTTATTTTTAATTTTAGATTTTCAATATTTCGAAGCATCTGTGGCCGTATCAGCTGGTATCAAGGTATATTTGCATTTCTGTTCTATTGACCTATAACAGGTTTAAACCTGGTTCCGTTTAAACTTAGTAGTTTACGCGGATCTTGGCAATAGGTGGAGATAACGCAAGGGCCGATGCTAGGTCCGTCTATTTGTAGAATAATATTATTGGCAATTATAGAATGAGATGGTAAATATAGATCGGTACAGCTGCAATTGAAAATAGAACCATACAGAAATGACATGACAACTTTTCGAAGAATAGATCAAAAACAATAAATTCAATACTAATGATAATTGTTTTGAGTGCAATCTAACGATGAAAAAAATGAAAAATATGCTTAGTTGCCTAATTGATTTTAATTAACAAGAAAACAAAATTACTATGACATTGTAGATACAAGTAACCAACGTCAAATCAACCAGTAACTGGCACTGCTTTACCAAGCAAATCAATTTTGATTTAAAATATTTAACAATACCCTTAACTCCATCTGAATATGATCTGATCAATATAAGAGATAATTATGCCGTTTATATGCAAGACGAACCAATAATTCGAATACAAGTCAACACCATGACTACTGCGAACCAAACGATGAATCCATCAACGGTTTATCGAGAAAATTACAATTCCCAATAACAACTTTACTTCGACACCTACCAATTAATTCCCAGAGAACATAAATTCAAAATTCGAACATAAATTCAAAATTCGAACAAAAATGTTTTAATTACAGTTCGGAAACTTAATTGAATTACAATATTTCAAACGGTAGGTTTTAACCCTCATTTGGTGCACGCAGGTAACCGTCCAGATGTCAGAATATTATAAATCTCTCGGCCCATTGTCTACGGGTCTTTTTTTAACCATCACTGGACACATGGCCTAAGATCCTGATGGTAATAAGCAGATGGCCGTGAAATATGCTGGTAAGTTGTTACACTGACCACCTTTAGGGTACGTTTTTTAGTTTTTGTTTCTAGGTGTTAACAACTGGATTTTATTTCAATTTTGATATGGGAATGTGAATCAGTTTTGATGTTGGTTCTGCTTAAACAAATGGGAAATAAATAAATACATTTACTCAATAATGCTCATTTGAAACATTGTTATTTAAAAAATAAGTAGACGTATTTTTTTATAAATAAAATTCCCACATGGAAACAATATTTCTATGATTTATAAATACATAATTGTCCTGTTTCTGAGTGTTTGTGTATTTGAGCTTTAATGTGTGGAAAAGCGACAACGATACAGGAAAAATTCTAAGCAAAAAAAAGTGAATAAAACTAATAGGTAACCTTTACTAACCATAAAAATATTATTTCTTTTAATGCGAAAATATTAGTTAGAAAAAATAGTCTCATATTTTTTTATCACACGGCAAACAAATCTCGTACATATGTCCAACAAATCGAACTCGACCATAAAAATATAACCGAGTCAATAAACAGCATTCGATTAAACAATCTTTTATCGATAAATCGAATAACTCCTAAATCTGAATCGATTATTATTAAACATGAATATAATAACATAAAGCATACATTAGCCATTTTAGTAGCAACGTTACTTGAAATTACAAATATAAACTAAAGAGGCGAAAGTTCAAACTCCATTGTCGTTACTATATTTTTATGACCTTTTCTTCTACTTCTATCAATCAAAAATAAACTCAGAACAACAATGATTAAAGTAGATAATGCTCTAAATTTTACTACACACCCACATACTCCTTCGTTTTGATTATAAATAGTAAGTATTTCATCGTAGAGATCAACATACGAGATAATCTAAGTTGGATTATGTTAATTGCATTCCGGATTAAAGCTACAGAGGCTCTAAAACGGTCACCTATAGCAATTCTTCTAAAAGTGTTCCTAGCAGAATCATTAGCAATTTTTGTAATATTAGTTCAAGCAGGGTTTAACATAAACTTATAGCATAAACTGAACCAACATTGCCTAAAATTGCAAAGAAAAGCAATTTTAGGAGAGTACTCCAGAAAAAAATATTGTAGAAATTTAGAACACCTATCTATTTCTTTTACATTACCATCTAAGTCGTACAGGAAAGAGACAAGTACAGTACAGGGAAGGGACATCGTTTTTCACGATAGAAGACTAATAAAATATTCCCCATACAAAGCTGTCAAAAAGATGAATTGTGCAGTATGAGCTATAATGTTAATTGACAATTTAGAGATCATTTTACAATTTGTATTTGTGATTCTAATATTACATAATGATATTGCTAAAGTTGCTTTATCAGACCCACAGTTAGTAAACTTTAACTAGTTTCTGGTCGGCGACTGTTTGGCTGGTAAAACAATGGTGCACTAACTTAATCGATATAATTGGTTCAACTCTAATGCTCTTAATACTGGTGTATTTACTTAAATCAATAAAGATACGGTTATTGGGTAATTCATTCGCATTCCCAGTGTTATTCATTTTGACAGTTCATCAAGTTACATTGCGTATTTTACGATGTTAAGTAGACGACATTTTTGACTGTGTGACACAATGTATGATTTTTGAAGAACTTCGTAATCTCTACAAAATCATTTAGAATGTCGAAGAAAAGAAAGTCATTCTGGATGGTCTAGAAAAATCTACAGAAATAACAAGAAAAATAAAAGAAAAAATCAAAATACATCGCACATTACTATTTCAAGCGAAAATTAAAATAAATGTTTATAGCAGTAGTAGTCATAAATATTTGAGAACCCACAGCTTTTGAACATAATACCAATAATTTTCTTTTTATGCTAACAGAGCAGAGGATATTTTTTTCGAAAATATGAAGTCATGCATAAGTTTCAATAAAACTCTTCTGGATGCTATCAAAAAGACTGTCAAGGCGGGTGGTCTGAAAAATAATCCAGAAACTATTAAAGATATATAGGATACATCAAATGCTTTAAAATATATACAAGTCATTAAAATCAATAAAATTGTTGTAGCAGTAATTAACAAAATGTGAATAATCTACAAGCACCAATTGCAGTCATATTCATTCAATTATCGCAATGTAAGCCTAAGGCGGATCAGAGATATGTTTTTACACAAATGTACTGCGGAGTATCAACAAGCAATAAGCAAGTGATTAATGACTATGAGTCAACTAGTAACAGGGATATTACTCAAATTAACTTGAATTACTTATTAGATGAAGTGTTTAACAAGTTTGGAGAACTAATCTTTCATCTGTTTAATGATAATCTTAAACTTACTGATAGACAACGAACATAATAAATTGCTGAGACTAGAAATTAAGATTTTCACGAGAGTTTCTCGAAGACTTATTGTTACTGAAAGGAGGTGATTTTAAATAAACAGTAAAAAAAGTCACTAACGATAATTTATACAAATTCAAATGGGTTTCATAAGCTATGACAATTTATTAGACTTTTCATCGATTGTAAATACCACTAGGTATATCTACAGCTTGTAATAACAAATAAGTTAGAAACTGGACACGAATTGAAAACTGTAACAAACCTAAACGGAGTAAGCGTAAAACATTAACAACAACAAATCTTCATGTAAATTTCGGTCCTTCGACTCACAAGAACACAGAAGCCTCCACTAAATTAGTACCGTCCTTTGATCCGGATCCCACAAATAAGGGCTCCCGTTCAAATGCTTCACCAAATTAAATGCTGAACATAAAGCACATTCGAATTTGTTACAGTTCTCCCAAAGCCTTGGACACGACAAATCTAACAGGTAACCAAGCACTCATTACCGACCTTCCAATTGAATCTGACACTGTACGTATAGTCGCCATGTTTGGAATTGTTAGACAGGACAAGAATACTAGAGAATCGTTAATTAATTTTGAATCTGGAATAGCTGATGGAGAAATTTGTGTGAGGAGGAATTATATGAAAGAAGACTAAATGATGCCGTGACGTCTAACAAAGGGGAAGGAAAGAAGAAAACGTGTTGTAACATCTGAAAGTATAATGGGTTATGATGATGTTGATAAAAAGTTTTTATAGCACACTTGAACTTGACTACATTAAAATTAAATAGAAGTTTTGATTTAGGACACAGTGCAATAATCTAATTTGATGCCCAAATAATAACTGTTGAGAAGGAGAAGAAAGAAGAAGAATGATATTTAAACGACACTGCAACTTCACAGGTTAAAATCATTCATTAACAGAACTTCAATGACCAGTTTCTTCATTCAAAATTTTCTTTTACTCTTTTTCAACAAACATTTATCAAAGACAACACACATACCTTGAACTTCAACCATAAAACCTTCAAATTCAAAAATCAGGCGGCCATCTTAGCTAACCGCGACATTTTAAATACCGGGACGATCTCCCAAAATTACTGGCGAGCCTAACAGCGCTCTGTTTACTAAAACAACACATAAATAAACCGAAAGCCAAAGCTAGGTCAGGTGAAGGTAGTTCTTGCGGAATTCGATCCCCCCTCGCCCCGCCGGTAACCATTCACCCCCCTCTAGCCCGCTAACTGTACTCAGGTTAAGATGATCCTTATTTGAAAGTCGCGGCTAAAGGTTTTAGCGAGAGGATGGGTTAAGTATGCTGCAACCTTTAAGTTTAACTTTATCTGAGGGAATATCTTTTTTTAATCTTCTTTCGTTGCTAAAATCCTTTAATTAAACCTCATTTGGTGAAGGAACCTTGATATAATAGATACGAAAGTAATTTTGAATACCAAGTAAGATAGCTAACCTTTTAAAACAGTTAAAACCAGATGAATTGTATTCAAATCAGCTACTGTAATCGAATAATACATTAAACTTCAAATCTCACGCGTAAATGGCTTAATTATCACCGACTAAAATTACTCTATCAACCTGAATAACTTACAATACATGAACAACAAAATATATCTAACGATCCGAGCGGTTAACAAAATGCTGCGCAGGCGCACAGGAGCGCAGCGCTGCGCGGGAGTGCCGCCGTGACCCGATGTGAGGACCCGATCGGCCTTAAAGGTCGCATTCAATAGTATTGGAATGCTTTTGACTATTTAAGTACCAGAGACAAGAGTTTTCAAGTTTTGTACGCTAAGCTATGGAATGAAGGATGGCTTTCAAATTCTTCGTGGATTATGCGATTGCGCAGGTTCGTGAAGTTTGTTGTATTATTGGATTTAAAGGGCGTTGAACTGTCGTGATTTGCCACTGTTTATACTTTTAATAGAGATGTTTCGTGCAAGGTTTGTTCAAGATGCTCACACTTAATAAATAACAATCGATAATGGCTTATGCTTAACCCAATGAGGATATTGAAAAATATTGTAATTCTTATATCATTGATGCGTCACTGCAATTGAATCAGGAAACTAATGATCTCAACATATCTCAACATGATGATGTTGTAAAAGCTAAATCTATTGAATCAAATTATGATAAGGACTATAACAATGTGTAATTTTATACTGAAGATAGAAGAAATAGGTAAATGTCAAGTTTTTAATAACAATGTGTAAGTCTATAAAAGTAATAGAAAGACTAAAACATGATGGATGAGCTCTGTGATAGATGAATTATGGAAAACAGGAGACGACTGTGCTGATTCCAAATTATTTAAGATGACTAAAGCCGAACAGTAGGCATATGTTGATGTTGATCAAGATTATACTGATATGATGATGCTGATTATGATTATGCTGGTGATGTTAATCAAGAATAGGACGATGACGCAACAAAGGGTTTGTCATTACGTAACCCATAATTGAAATTGATAACCAATTAAAACTAAACATGAACTAATCTACATAAATTGGCAGAGATTGCCCAGATCTGACGCATTCGTGACTAATATTATAGCTACGAAAGTGTTTGGGTGTTTATTACTCAATCACGCAGAAAATACATAACTAATAATATCTCTATTTACTGGTGGAATGGAAGGTTATGAATTTAATGTAGATGTGGGTAGGATACCTGATTCTAATAGTGAATGAAGATCTAGAGAGCTTTTTAAAAGAGCTATGAGTAATTGTAACAATGAAAAAGAAGAGAAAATGAATTGACAATCAGTAATTACAACAAAGAAGAGAGAGTTCTTGAATTGATAAAACAGTTTTTTGACTAGTGTCCAACCGATGTTTAACTTTTTAGTAAGACAAACACAATAAGATAAACATCTGTTGAACGTTTGTCTAAAAGAAGTGTAACTGCAAAACGACCGTTTTGAAGTTCACAGACAGTGTTCCGTTTTGAAGTTGACAGTTTTTTAGACTAGTGTTCAACAAATGTTTATCTTTCTTGTGGCAAGGCGGAAAATGTTTAAGAGCCTTAAAACATCGGCTAATTGCAAATCAGCCAGTAGATGAAAGAGAAAATCAGAAATTAAAGCTGCTTGGTGCAGTTAAAATCGAAGTTTTACAAAAACGTTATTCCAAAACACAATTCCTTTTAAAATTACAAAAACAAACGGCAATGCTAAAGTATCAAGTATTCGAAGCAAAACCACAGGATAAAAACAGTGTTCCCTATCAGATGATGATGTAAAGGTCAAACCAAGCGTGTAGGGAAGCGAACCCGCTACCGTTGCTATCTGCAATAGTAAAGAGTCGTGTGTCACGAGGGCGTTAACCATCGTGGTTATAACGGAAAGGAACTTGGCTCTTGGTCCCGTTGGGCCGAAATTATTGGTGAAGATGGGACAGAGTTTAAGCAAGGGGCCAAATGCATTTGAATAAAGTTACGATGAACGGGACAAAGGAAGAATAGAAGAAGATAATGTGTTACTCCAACCAGTAGAATGAGGTGAGCAAGAAAATGATGGTGATTAGACGAGATAGAAGTCCTCAGGGAGATTCAAGATAAAGATCTTCAGTTCTAAGGTTTGAGTCCGGTTGGACTGAACTTATAGGTGATAAATAGGACAAGGTTAAATAAATATATTTAATCATAAAAAAGACGTTTAAAGCGTACAAAATAAAAAAATAAAAATTGGTTAGGTTAATTCGGGATTAGCGTAAAATTTCAATCTTGGAAATCAAAACAATTTGTTTTGAGAACACAACTTTATTTTCGTATTTCTCCATCTTAACTTCCTATTCCGGAGTAGCGGGACTGTCTCATTAGGTAAAAAAATAGAAAAAGAAAAAATAAAGTCCCTCCCGTCCCGCCCTTTCGGTCAGAGGACTCATTTTGATGATTTTACCACGACAAATAAGATCTCCATAGTCCATTTTAAGTCATAGCACATGCTAAATAGACTTACAGCCTTAAATATTTTTTGAAATATTTCATTTTCAAATAACTTAATCTTTACTAAGTTTTCACATTTATTGTCTTTTATAAAAAACAATGAACCACCGCGAAACCAGGTGTCTAATCTCTTCCATATGTCTCAAAATCCCATTCAAGAACCAACCTGAAAACCGTCTCAATTCAACAAATTAGACAATAAAACGCCAAACAATAATCACCTTTAAGACAATAAAACACGTGTACTTCTTTGAAAAAAGTCCAGAAATTCAACAATTAGTCAGGTAATGCACGTGCAAACTCATTAACGGCTCACAATGAATAAAATGGCTTAGCTTTAAAACATCTGTATTGGATTTTTGTGGATTGGCAACATCTGGAGCAGGTCTTTGTTTAGTCTTCGGCAAGTATGGACAAGCTTTTAAAGTGTTATATTTGTTAGTACTGGTATATTTAGCTTTTCAGTCTTTCCAGACGAAAAAAAAAGTTTTATCGTCTGCGTGTTCTTTTTAATGTGTCCGTGTTTTCATTTTGATTATAGCCGTTACTCACGAGTTTTTAAAACTTGATTATCATGTAATATTGAAAATCAGATGGTAATCAACTTTAGCAGCAGAAACCATTTTTTATTATTTTTAGGAAAAATACCATACCTAGATAATATTCAGAATCAGGCCATCATTGATTTAATTTAAATCCAAAGTATGTAATTCATACGGGTTAGACTGTGAACACTTTTTGATCTTAATTAATATAACTGTGTGAATTTTAATTACCTGGAAAGCTGTTAAAAAGCTGATTCTAAAATGTCCCAACATCATCTGCTAAGTCATTTCCCAACTATTTTGTGGTACTTGTCTTCAAGTCCAACCGGATGCATCAGAATTTATATTCTAAGTACAATAGAGTAGTAAATAAGTACATTACATGGAGCCTCTGCCTATCTGACCTCCACAACCCAGTTATTACTAGGTAACACGATACTCTTATAGGTGTCAGCCTTAATGTATGACTGTTCCAACAATGATGCAAACGCCATTAATCCGTGTAGAATGTCTAACAAGATGTGGTTAAGATAAAAATCCTGACCCTATGAGCCTTGTTTGCGGAAAAAACGATGACTAATCAAATACCTCTCATTGCCAAGTTGATTATCATGGACCTAGACACATATAATGCATCATTTGATTCTGTTTATATCATCATTTCCATCATCTTGAATTCATGATCTAGGATGTAATGAGTCATTGTGTATAAGCTGCGCTTGTAATTTAACTTCTAAGCCCTTCTATGCCTTGTGACTGTAGCACCATATTTTTTTTTAGTCTTTTGAAAATTTAAAAGTGCGTGTGATATAAATGTTTTGATTTTGCCCATATTGACTGCTGGAGTAGTCAACAAGTGATCAACATAGACGGACTACTCAAGCAGTCAGGTTAAGGGGCAACTCACCCCCTTTGAAAGTGGCCCCAGGGACCAGTTGCGATCGCGGGTCTTATACCATCACCGTGACCCCGGAACATAAAGGGCTATTGAAGGACACCGTAGATTTTAGTCAGTACAAGTCTGACAGTCCCTCCCGCCCTGCCCAGGGTGGGAGGCCTCATTTGATGATATTAACACGATAAAAAAAAAAGGGATCAGTTGCGCCTTATCTTATTTGATGAAAATAGCAATTGACATGTCTGGTGACCTAACTCTAAATTTTGACAATAATGTTTAAGTAGATACCACGTATCAAAGAATTGCCATCAACCAGATACCAATCCACTCTGTGGTCATTTCTTAAAACAATACTTTTAAAATTAACTAAAAGTTCAATTAGTGTTACAACATCAACTAGTCTTGTGACTTTTTCATGTGTCGACTCCATTTACACTTCTGTAAAGTTGATATTTCCTTAACTAATAATACTCGTAATATTAATTGGAAACAAGGATTTCTACAGTCACAACTCCGACATCATTTCATTCAAGTTTACATCATCATTACCATCATCTTGAATTCATGATCGAGGATATAATGACTCATTGTGTATAAATAATAATAAAGCAGTTGCAATAACATGTACAAATTACCTGTAATAATGGTTATTATTTTATAAATAATAATAAAATATAAACTAGAAGTAATTTAGTTACTTGTATGATCTTCTGGGGTCTAGTTGGGTATGAATTTATTTTAATATGGCTTCCTTGCGGGACAGAAATAATTAATTGGAACATGTACTTCTACATAGGGCTCGTATTGTTAGTAGGTTCCTCTCACAAGAGCCTTGACCCCCGTGCACCGGTAGTACGGACCCTGTTCCGGATGCTGGTGGAGTAGCATTGTTTTTTTTACATTTGGATGAGTGTAAGATAACATATAACGTATTTGTCATATTTTTATTATTTTTTAAACATAATTTTATAAGACTTTCTTTATAGTCAGGCTTTATGTCAGGTTACTAAATAAAATACCCGACAAGATTAGTACAAGTAACTTAATTGTAAAAGAAAAAACCGGGTTAATAAGTAATTTTCAAATCAACCTGTTTTGTCTTGAATTTCACACACAGTCTTCAACAAGAACGATTCTATTGCACAAGCCCTCAGAGAGATTTAAAATTAAATTGAATTTACTCTTAAAAGACCTCGAAAGGTCAACAATTGAAGAATTTCGTATCATACCGGAGCTTCTCACAATATTTGAGGTCACATTTTCATGAACGGAAACCTCACCTTCGGAAGAGCTCAGCATAACTTTAAGTAAAAAGTTTCTGATGCATCTCTTTGGGGATTCGCAATAGTTTGGTAAAACCATCCCAAAGATTCTGAACAAAACAGTTATTGCATAGTTTTTTAACTACTAATCATTTTTCGACGCCCTGTAATCTTTAGTTTTATTTCAATTATTTTTGTAAATATTTTACCTTTATTTTTAGTTTTTAAATGTAGTATATTAGTAATTAGTTAGGTTAATTTGGACAACACGCTGTTAAAGATTATCACACTTTTACTACTAATATAATTACAGCATGTGGCTATTTCAACTATAAATTACTATGGGTGTTGTTAAAAGACAAACAGACACTTATGAAAGTGTAATGCGAACACGCATTTACCTTAATGGGACGTTTATAAATCCTGAATTTACGAAAACATCCAAGACAGGTAAATTCATTCTCCGGGATACGTCGAGCTGTATTGTCTCAACGCTATTCTAATGGTTACCACTGTTGATTCTGGTTTTCAGAAGTTGCAATGGTTTGGGAATAGTGTGAAGGGTATGTCCTAAAAAAAAATACGAAAACAGTTTGTGTATCGATGTATCTCACACTGAATTGTCTCCGGCCAGAAATTTTAGTAATTTACCTTCCTCAATCTACCGGGCCATATCACCAAGCTCAATACTGCCTTCACCATCCTCCGCTTCATGACCCGAAAATTATTTCACAACAAATTATAATAATGTATCATCACAAATATGCTACAAGTTCAGTCTGAAGTCATGACTCATCTCAGTTTCCCATGGTTTGTAGCAGTTATCATGAATCATACTTTGATAAAAATATTTTATACACTATTCAATTTTAAATGTCAGCGATCATAAGTTTCTTGTACAGATTTTTTATATCACTTATTGCTGATTGCTTCAAGTTTATCTGGTTAGGCTTCATCAGTAATGATTAGGAAGTATTAATGTGATTGTTTAGTATAATTGTTAGTATCTAATTCGTTTCTTATCTACCTATCTTATTCGTTTGTTTCAATCATCACAGTTGTCTTAAAAATTTTCGACTTTGGCATTACCTGTCTACTTCTTTTATGCTCTAACTTAATGTGTCAATTTCCAGTCTTTCTCCTTTATCCATATTAGCTTTCATACAGTCATCGACATTTTTTGGCAAAATGGCAAGTGTCGGAGTAAACGAATTTCAAAAAAATCTTAATCAGCCTGTGAAACGAAAAATTTGGACTTCTGCAAGGTTCTATTTTCGGACCACAACTAACTTTTGCTAAAATCTTATACGCTTGACAATACAAACGAAAAAATGTCACTCTGAGGTTCATAATAAGAAGATTTTTGAAATCAGAAAAGGAGTCACAATGATATCAATCAACTTAGCTAATCGCAGTCCACTGCTGGACATAGGTCTCTCCCAGGCTTCTCCACATCACCCTGTGGGGTCAGGGGCAGAATGGATCTATCATCTATTCTGCCCCGGCCATGAATGGAACTTACGATTGATTGTAAGACTGGGGGAGCCAAATGTATAAATAACTATCGCAAATTACATGGTTATGAAACACTTCCAAAGATTCTTACACACATTAAATCCTGCCTCAAAGCACATGAATAATTAAAACAAAGACCTTACTCTTTAAAGATTATGACACTTCACAATCAATATTGCAAAACAGGTATTAGACAGTATCACCTTAATCCTATAGAGTAAATTCCTCTGAACTCATCGGTTACAACTTTGTGAACCTGTTTTTAACGCAACAGTATTTAAATATCAGTCGGTTTCTATACAAATGTCAACTGTTCTGTTAATAGAGTTAACAGGGGGATAGGTTATATGCATAGCTTGGCTTGCTTAGCTGGTATTAGTTCAGCTGCAATCCTGTGTTGCGAAGCTGTTCGTACTAATTGTGAAGTACGATTAATACTCGGTTATGCAAGACGTAGAATGAAATTTGTGATAATTTTGTTCAAAGGTTGAGCTTCCTTACATAAAATGGGTATTGCAATATTGGTGTGTCGTTTTATGCAGACACACAGGCCGATCTTCCGAGTTAAGCCGCTCTTGCCGAGGTTGTTTTGTGGATGGGTGACCATCTATCATAGCGAGTTTCCTCCGTCCCTCGGAAAGCACGTAAAGCCGCTGGTCCCGGCTGTCATTTGTAGATCTTTGACAGTCGTTAACTATCAGAAGCACTAAAGTCTGACAACCAGTCTTATCATGGTGTATGGTAATGCCCAGTTACTGGGTTGTGGAGGTCCGACAGGCAGTCGCTCCAAGTAAAATACTGATACTCAGCTGCATCTGGTTTGACTGGAAGCCGACCCCAATATAGTTGGGAAAAAGGCTAGGCAGATGATGATGGTGTGTCGTATTGTGGCTGTAACAATAGTTCAATTGTTTGTCGCAGGGGTAAAAAGTAGAATTCCCTGCCGGATACTGTAACTCCTGATAGCTACCTGATAACTTTGGAGTCTTTATGTCAATAGTAAATAGATTCCTTGTATGCAAGCCTGCTTACATACCAGATCCAATTGAAAGCTAGCGTCAGGCACTTAGTTGACTGACATTTATGCTGAACTGAGCCTGTTTGGAGCAGCCGTGGGGCAAACAATTTTGTACCAAATAGTTTTAAGTATCTTTTTTTTTTTTTTATAAATCACTTGTTCGTTTATTTTTTGATGCACGTTTTTGCATAGTTATTATTGTACCTTGTGTCTGTACCAATACTTTTTTTCTTTCTTTCTTTACCAACCGGCCACATAGTGATCAAACACGATAAAAATTAAGTACTCCTAGACATGGCTCGACAGTGAGGAGGTTTAATTCTCTATCTTAAGTCTCCAGAATGTCTCCGCCTGTTGCTTGGACCATGTTCCTGATTCTGATGAGCTACTACTTTCAAAATGATTTTATCTTTATACATATTGCCAATTAAAACCAAAAAACCTTCTGTAAATACAAATTCCGTCTCAGATTTTGCACCGTCTATGGAATTTTATAAGATTTGTTTAAATCTTTCGCATCTATCATAATTCTGATGTCTTAGATCCGCAGGCTCTTTAAATAGACGTCTTATAATCAACCGTTACGTCTTAATTGAGTAATCTTTAGCCGACAGATCTGTATCCACTTTCATACATTCATCATTTTTGTGGGACGTGGGATTTTATGTAGTCCTTGGTGGAAAGTTTTTTCATTGCACCTATATCTATACCTTTGCTCAAAATGATTCTTGCTTGCCTCTTGGACCATGCTCGTTGAAAAGGTTAACGTTTTACTTTTTAAACATTGCCCCACACTAGGAATTTCTCCTGTATCATATGTGCGTTTCCAAACATAGAATTCACTTACACAAAAAGCCAGACTCGGGACTACTACTTGCAGATCATACAAATATTTAAGCCTTGCGGCTATCAAACCCGTGACTCGCTGCACAGCGATCGATCCCTGAGCCACTGCGCCAACCATACCGTCAATTACAATTACCAACTCTAACCAACAACGGCTCCAAACTACGGCTACAAAAATTCACCCACAAGAACCTATACCTTGATAATCAGTTACTTCTCAGCCAAATTTCAACAAGAAAACTATTCTGACGTGATAGAGTAACAAACATCCATACAAACTATGTTTTTTCTACTTATAATATTATCTACCTACCAGTGAAAGTTTCGTAAAAATCGTTACAACAATTTCAGAGATCACGCTACCGATTGTACTTAAGGGCCTCACAATTTAAATAAGGACATTCCCACACCAAATTACAAACCCAGTAACTGAATGAATCACCCTTCCTTCCCATGACACCATAAACGGTAATGACTCATCATCAATGACATAGAATGTTAAGAAAACATGAATACACGTTACCAAATAACTGTTATTTGAAGACTAGTCCGTCAGACTAGGCTGATTGGAACCTGATTGAGTAGGCACAAGAATGTCTCGCCAGATTGATACAGTCGTAAATCTTGTTAAAGTTTTATTTTTATATGCCTTTATGTGTTATAAATCAGTTTTAGCAACTGTTTTAGTAGTTGCATGTCAGGTTAAATTGTTGCAATTAGCCCCTTCGTACACTAGGCGACGCAAGTCTCCGATACCTTACGACTTTGACATCCATTGAAGCGTGCGTGTTTACGAACCTCTATGGATTGTATTGCGATAGTGGCCCGGATACCGAAATCGTAAGGTATCGGAAACTTGCGTCGCCTTGTGTAAGAAGGGCCTTAGTGTTGGCAAATGTCCCGGTTTTAAGGGGTCCATTGCGTCTCACTCACCTTTAAATGCTAAATGTCCCGATTTTTCACTAATCTCCCTGATATTAAGGCAGGAAAAAACAAATGGGTTGAAAGTAAGTTTTTCAGAAAACTATTATTTTTACCTCCGCGCGTTTTTTTGTTTACAACTGGACACTAAATTTCTCATTCGTCTAGAAACGAGTATTTTTTAGGATTTCTTTTTTTAAATTTTAAAATAGAAATATTTATTTGACATTTATGGCACGCACTCTGTGTTTTTTTTTTTCTTTTCGGTTTTGATTTGCTCTATGACCTATGACATTAAATTGATAGGTATTTCATAATTAGCTTAGTTTTCGACACGTTTATTACCTACAAGAATAGTCCAAAAGTTGTGTTTAAAACCAAACATGTGTTTTCACACTTGGATTGTCAAATATTCTGTTCACCTTTTTACTATTTTCTACACTTTTTTTTTCGGACATTTTGCGTGTTGTAAACTATAATGTTTGTTCGGTTTTCACGTCAAAGCAGCTGAAGCAATTTTGATTAATTTATTAGCAAAGAGAGAGAGAGAGGGCCAGTGAAAAAATAGACAAGAGATAGTGTTTTACAATTCCCTCTACGTCGATTCATATACATAAATAGACGGCACGGTTGGTACAGTGACCGAGCAATCGACTGCTGCACAGCTTGTCGCGGATTCGTTACCAGCAGTTAACAAATACTTGGATTTTCTACAAGTAGTTGTTTCTAGTCTGAGTGTTCGTGTATGTACAGACGCCAGCACATCAACTTATTCGAATTTGTCAAATTATGCCATTCAAACGTGGACCTTCGTGTTTTGTGATCAAGATGAAAATCTATAACGAAAACTTGACAGATTGTTATAGCTTGATGTGCTGGCGTCTGTACATTTCTTTATTTATAAACACACCCACGATATTCCTATTATTGGGAAAGGTAATTTCAAAAAAGGGTCATCAAGTAGTAAACGGTTCAAGTCCTCCATAAAAAAAGAAAATAAAACAAAAACAAGTTTATTATTAACTTGAGTTTTGAACCAAAAATTAAATGAATCCAAGCCATCAAAGAAACTTTCATTCAAAACGTCGAAGAGAATTAATATTCAATGATTTCTCTTATAGATGTTACAGGAGGAATAGTGTTTACAATTGACTAGTGGGAAAGGGCAGTACATAAACTATGTACAGATAACCTCGACAGAAGCGAAACCTATTGCTAAGACATAACATATTAGGTAACTTAGATTAGACGTTGAATTACCTAATTGTATTTGCATATAGTTCCTTGGTACTGATGAAGTAGGTTTAACCACTCGATGCTTTCGTCTGTAAGGAAACGTTTTGTTTAAGTTGATAAAATCATTAAATAAGTCCTCCCAGTAAGAGTCTGACATTCCCTATCACTCCACCCCGGGTAGAAGGACTTATTTGATTATTTTACCAATAAAAAATCAGGGCACAGGGGGCCGATTCTCGGTTTTAGAGATGGTGTCGATCTCGACAAAAATTTCTAATGACGTCATTTTTTCGACAAATTTTAAAAGTTGTTATGTTAAATTGGCCATTTGTCGAAGGCTAACGTTAGAGTTCAGTAAGATTTGTCGAAAAAATGACGTCATTTGAAATTTTTGTCGAGTTCGACACCATCTCTAAAACCAAGAATCGGCCCCCAGTCCTCCATATCTTTCCGAATGATCTTGACGTCATCACAGTGCGCGTTCAGGTCAACTTGCGTCCATTTCAGGCGGCTACGGCGTGGATACTTTTGCCCAGTCGTCTTTAATAGACTATGTTTGGATTTATTCTGTGTCAGTACCGCTACTTTCAAAACCTCTTTGAGTCTTTGGAGTTTCAATAGAAAAAATGCCAGGTTTTCACTGATTTCGTAACCACTGATACACAGCAGACTATAAGAATAACTTATATCTACTTTATAGCTTATTTAAATTGACTCCTCCCATTCCTCTTAACCTCCAAAACAATAAACCAAAAACAGACACGCTACAACTACAACTGCATCGAACATCAAAGTAACTAAAATTAAAAGCGTATAACATACAGACATACATTTTATAATAATAGAGATTGGATTTTTTTAATCTAAGAGTTAATTTTTAATGGTCAGATAACTTTTATCTGAGGAATAAAAATGGTGGTTTGACAGCTTATCTATAGGAAATATGTCAAACAAGCTGGTGCCAGCGGTTTCCGCTACAACTCGAAATTATCTCACGGCAACATAAAATCTTGATAAAAACTATCCTATGTGTTAATCCAGGTTATAAACTATCTGTGTACTAAATTTCATCCAAATCCATTCAGGAGTTTTTGCGTGAAAGAGTAACAACATCATCCATCCACGCATACAAACTTTCACGTTTATAATATTACTAGCGGCCTGTTCCGGCTTCGCACGGGTGGAGGACCCGGTCTAAAACCCGGTCCTGATGGTTACAAACACAACAAAAAAATTATTATCCGAATCGGTCAAGCCGTTTTCATGTTATGTCGTGACAACGGAAAACGGGTTTCATTTTTATATATATAGATTTATAATATTAGTAGGATACCTATTTTTATTCCTCTGATAAAAGTTATCCGACTATTTAAAAATCAGCCCTAGATCTGCCATTTTGCCTCGGCTTGATCAGTCTAGTAGTATAGTAGCTATAATCCTAAATAGTCGGTAGAAGGTATATTAATTCACATTTTCAACATATAAATTGTATGCGACGTCTACATTTGGCACAAGGCACCTGTGCCATCGTCTTAGCATGCGATTATAAGTTAGGGCTGTCACTTAACCTGTTAATGTTTTTAAGTATGAAAAAAGTTTATGGGTGTCTGATTATGTTTTAACATTGGGGGATTTTTTTCAAAAGTCCAAACTTTCTGAACGAAAAAAAAAAGAAAACTTGATACAATTTTTACAAGTCGCTATTTAATAGGTACAAATTACTTGCCCTAATAAAAAATAGGACATAACATTTCAAATTGTTATAAAAAAAAGCTAACGTAACCAGTTACAACAATATCCATGTAATACTTGTAATAAAAATAATACAACACGAATAATGTTGAGCCAGACAATTTTTTTTTTAATTATTATTATCAAAAAGAACCGGTCGAGCACGCTTTTGTTATATAAGATTATAAAACAATAATACACTAAAAGGTTAAGGAGATAAATCAGTCACGTGCTACTCTAATATTAATTCTATTCACAGATAAAAAATATAATTACTGCAAAAAAACACACACAAAAATGTAACTTAATTAATGCACAACTCAAAACATTTATCGAGAAATCGAGCAGGCCAATTATTAAGTCAACTAAAAAAAACATCTTTCTAGTTCCTATTTATTGCAAATTAAATCACTAATCGATAGAGAAAAAGATTTTTTTTTAATTTCTCCATTCATTAATTTGCATCTTGAACTGGGATTTGATGTGACTGACTATCCTTGTGCGATACTTAAACAAAAATATAATTACAAAGAAATACAAGTCTTCTACAACAATCAATCTAGTTTTTTTTTTCATTGAATTCCAAGTTCTGACGGAATTTCGTCCCATCATTTTCTTCAAGCCTGCGTGATCCATATTAATGTCTATGATATGCTTTATGGCCCACAGCCTACTATACGGCACACATATTATTTTCTTCCTTGAAGAAAAACCATACCTATGTGATTATACTAAAACATGTTTCTACTTTTCGTGACTTTTTTTTTTCACATATCAAAAATGGATATTTTACAAAAAAAAATAGTCCGAAATAAATATTTTTCTTTTGTTACGTAGACCAAAATTGACTAAGATACAACGCTTCTAAAAATCACAAAACGTCACTCGGTCTCGGTACAATTTTACAAGCGTAATGACGTCACAAGCCGACTTCCGAATTTGGAAGAGTTTTTCTTATCGATATTCATAGATTTAAAAAAATACGTGTATATTATTTTTCGATATTCTAACCAGATTTTCAATTTATTTATACAGTAAAATACTCTATTATAAAATGAATATACCTATCAAAATGCATAAGTTCTTCTCGGTACAACCCTACACGTTCTCTACAATATATCTTGGGCACACTTTCCAATGAAGATGGGTTACTACTTTCTGTGAGCCGTACCATACATTCCATAGGTACCCTCTTCGGCACGGGTTAATATATGATATACGAAGATGCTAATGTTGTACTTGAAATTATTTTCTTTTGTGCGATTTTGTTGATTGAAAATTGACTTGTTTTGTTTTGCAATTAGACGCGTGTAGAAGCCAATAATGTGACTTTTCAACGGGGAAAAACCACAAACTCGCTCAATATTTTACATTATTGTGTAAAGTTAAAGTTCTGTCGGTCTGATAAATCTGACTGCTTTATTTTTTTGGGTGACAAATTCATCAAATGAGTCCTTCGCCTGGAGTGGCCAATCAGGCTTTTACTGATTAAAAATCTATCATTGCCTCAATTGCCCTTTACAGTCTCTTAGTCTTACAGTACCTTTATCGACGGATCCACGAAATTTGATAATAATTGCCTATAATTTTGTCGATAACATCTCAACCCTTTGTCATCAGTTTTCTTCTTCATTAATTTTCAATACGCCATGACATCAAAAAGGATTTTCAGGACTCATTCTTCTTCTTCTCCAGGGCACGTTTTATAAGTGTTTTTTTAGCTGCAGTCACTGTTAAAAGTTAAAGCTGTATTAACTCCTCTGGTGTAGTGAGTAACACAGCTTTTATAAACTGTATATTTTTTCAAACTCCTAACCTCAAGCCTTTTGTTTTCACAAAGTATGCCACATTTATGTGATGAATAGGTATTACTCAAAGACCAACCTAACTGACTCACACCTCAAATCTTCTACCAAACCTGCGCAAGCGCAACATGCCGTATCCACTCCCGCGCAGATCAGCATGTAAGTGAATAGCTATCCCCGCGCCCGAGGCCACTAGGTCGCGGCTAGAGGTCGCACAGACAGACAGACACACGGCTTCATGCCACCAGGATGTGCTTAATACGATTTTACAGTTTATTTTTAATGTACGATGACCCATTCTGGAAAATCAATCTTTAACAATCAAACTTACTTAAATATGTTGGTAAAATTATAAGCTGACTGTGCTAAGGTCAGAGACCCCTTGTATGCGGCATATAGTAACGATTTAAAAAAAACCACTCATAATATTTTTTTTGTCATCGAAATGTCAGAATCAGAATCATATTTGTAATATTCGCCATTTTTTGTAATATATGCTATATTTGTAAATGAAATCGGAAAAGCAATGTATACAGTTTACCGTTTTTCTTTTTTCAATATTTGGTATTAACAGCAATTGATGGCTACAAGGATTTATATACGTAGTTGAGTCTAATTTCAATATCTATTTAATTTATTACATTAATTGCCCTCATATCACCAACGCGTCATTGGGCGCGAAAAGTAAAAAAAAATGGCACTTCTTAATTTGAATGTAGAAAAAGTTCAGTAAAGCGCCGTATTCACCATCTGTCACGGCTGTACGTCAGCCCAAGGTCGCTGTGATGGATGTAGCATACACACTATCGTGCGCGCATCCAGCGAGCAGAATATATCGGACGAATTAAAAGAGAGAACGTGTTTTATTAATTTAAAATGCCAGCTATTTTAACAAAACGCCAAAAATGGGAGTTCTTTTAATGTTATCAGCAGCAACAGAAGTCAGGAAAAAAATAGCAAGAGGTTTTGGATCTCGCTGGATGAAAAATGGGTCGTGCACATCCAGCAAACAATTAAAAAAAATATTGACGTACTTACGTCAAGCCTATTCACGGTGTTTTTGCATCGTGCATCGTGCATGGCCTTGGCGGGACGTACAGCAGATGGAACGTGAATACGGCGCTTAAGGAAAATAACTGGAGAATCTGTTTAGTTTTAAATTACATAGACACAGAAAAGCTAGACAAGCGCGATAAATGTTTTTACCTCCTTTGTCTATGACATAAAACCTTTTTACACGACTCTGTACAAACTAAGTCTGTGTCCAGTTTTTCCAACGAAGTTTTCCTTCGTAATAAAAACAGTAGTTTTCTAGACGAAATAAATTGTTTTAAAAGCACTAAAAAAGATTAAACATGCTTATTTGAGTAATGATTAACAAGTGACTAAGTTCTAACTGTAATTTGCGAGATTAAACTGTGTGAGAGCTAAAAACCGCAATGGTTTTTGTTGAATCATAAGTTGTGGCTAGTTAGGTCTTTAAATGATGGAAAAAATGTGCAGCGTCATTTTAGTATCTGCATAAGTTGGTGTATGAAAGTTTTTAATAAAACTTAGGCAGTGTTCAATGAATTTTTGCCAATAGTGTTTATTATCTTTCTTTTTTTGTATTTTTATTATTATTTATGTATAAAAAATTGCTTTTTTATTCTTTTTTATGGTGGTAAAATCATCAAATGATTCCTCCCGCCCAAGGCGGGGCGGGAAGGACGGACTAAAATCTACGTTATAATATACTTATACGAAATGATAATAAATTGTTATAAAACAATTATTTTTTATAGAAAATTAAGAATTTTGTCAACCTTCTGCCCATGTTTACATTTAAATAGACTTTAAACGTCAACCTGTTAAGATTATGGTTATAAATACTTGATTAGCGAGTCACGCTTGACCATTAAACTTATTGAGGTCTATGGTCTAACACTCTGCGTAATAACAGCTCAAGTCCTAGTTCCATTTAAATAAGGAATAATAAATAAGATAAGACGTCGTTTTTTTTTCTAAAGCACTGGCCACGGGCGCTCAAGGCATTTTTTAGGATACATTTTTTTAATGAAAAACTGTCAACTAGTTTTCATTCGTTTTTCAATTTTGAAATTCGAACATTTTTTATTTTCTTTTCTTTTAAAGCCAGTCGTACACGATCCTGTTAAATCGTCATGGTTGCGGTAAGTATGTGACAAGTTTCATCTCCACATTGTGTAATGAATGGCATAGTTAAACCAGTGTAAGTTGACTTTTCAACTAGAGGAACGATCATACAAAGCGAGATCAAGATAAACTGGTTGTGTACAGCTTGATGTCTACCCGTGTGTACTGTATAACAAAAATAGAATGGAATAATTAAAATTTTGAGCTCTTACGTAGAGTGGGCGGATTATAGAAGAGGTTTAAAAATAGAAGAGTCATGTACCTAATCGATAAAATTTATTGGTTCAAAATCTCAAAGATAGTTGGGAACTGGGCATTTACTTTTTTTTCAGCAGTAGAAATTTCTATATTCAGCACAACTTTGATCAACCGGTGGTTTTTAGGTGTAAAAATGATGAAGAGAGCCCTGCCGCCTTGCGTAGAGCATAAAAGATGTGACTAAAAAGACCCCATTTCTACTTGAAAAGCATTGTACCTTTTGCTTTCCAGGGCCTTGGTACCCGTTTAAGACACTCCCTTGACCCATTTATTTTAGGTACTGTTTATCCAAGTATGAAAAATTACGTACGTATTGGTGTAGATAAATAAAAGAACAATAACAAATTAAAAACACACGTTTTCCGTGATTCAAAGTCAAGCCTGCACATGTAAGCTGCGCAGGCGCAACCCACATCAAATTAATGGCATCTCGCCAAAATTAACATCATTAATTGGTTACGGCTCAGTCGAGAATAATCGTTATCAATAAAAATCGAAGACCACACGCTTTGCCACTTATTAAATTAACTTTTATGTTGTTTTGGTGTATTTCTGGCAGTAAGGAGGAAACTTTGAATTATTTCTGTTTGATTAATTCTAGATAATTACATATTTGTCTAGAGGTTTGTGTATTCATACCAGTTTTTACTAGAATCAACTGCAGTGATGACGTCTTAGATCAAATATATATTTTTATTTATTTATGCACGCTCACGGAAAAGTATTGAATATAAGTAACGCCTGCTGCTGAATATAGGTCTCCCACATAAAATTTCTAATAGGTTCGAAATTCGGATATATAATGTATCTAAAATGGACCAGAAAGTTAGTGCAAAAATAGATCTAATAAAGTTGGACATACGTATACCGCGACTCCGGTACACAAAGGGCTACCGAAGGACACCCTGGATTTTAGTCAGTCAAGTCTGACAGTCCCTCCCGCCCTACCCGGGGTGGGAGTTATTTTATGATTTTACCACTTAAAAAAAAAAAGATAGATCTAATTAGTAACGAAATTAGTTTAAGACGTAATTATTTGAGTTGGTATCTAATTGATCACGTGTCAAAACCCCGGAAAAAAGCGCGTGAGAATAACGTAACATTTATAAAACAATATAGATAATACAAAGTAGGTTTATTATGTTATAGAAAACACATAGTATGCCATGGGAAACTATTACTACAATCATATTATTATCCTAAAACATAATATTATGACAAACTGAAACAATGTGATGGTGAAAATATTGAATAAAGGAAGGTAACTTATTTAGTATCTTCATTTTCCTTACCTTGTTTTGTTCGGCTTCCAGTCTAACCGGAGGCAGATACATTTTATACGAGTATAAAGCAAATAAAAGGGTTATGTTATATGAAGCGACTGACTATCTTACCGATCTTCCCCAGTCATAAAATACCACTTGGATGAAGCTCACTGCCCAATCAAGAACCAAAAGAAAGAAAGAAAAAGATTTATTTGACAACAGTTCAACCAGGCCCGAATCGACAGACAACATATCGTGTTCTCAAGGAGCTGTCAGCAAACTACTGGGCCAAATGCCTGACGGGGTTTCGAGACCGTCTAAAGGCCCTGGCTCTGGAATTTAACTCAGTAAGAGTCTGATAATCCTTACGCTCCACACAAGACGAGAGGACTAATTCGATGATTTTATTGTCCCAAAAAATATTTTGGTACACTATCCTATCCCCTTGGAGGATAATTCTAACTACTTAACAGTAACGATTGTAAAAAAATGTCCAATGCATAAACTTAAAATAGCCGGACCCTACAATTTAGAGTGTTTTTCGATTTCCGAGGTACGGCAAAAATAAACAATAGTGACTAATTTTACAAATAATAATTTCATAACCTAAGGCAAGGCCACATGGGGTACCTAGCTACCGACGATTTGTTTGCTCAGCTTATCAAATGTCAAACCCAAATGTCACATTGTTTTTTTTTGTAAATCCATAAACAATTAAACAATGTCGTAATTTTAAAAATCGAACCTTTAAAGCAAATGCGTTGAGCTTTGTGTTGCCAGAAAAGTTTAAAAGCTATTGTGAACGTTTTATCAATAAATTAAGCTAACCGGTTTTATGTCTACCTCTGAACAAACAATATTATCGTGTCTATTAGCATGATTACGCATTGTGTATTTTATGATTATACACAATGACAAGTCTTTTACAACCTAACTTTCATTTTTAAGCCATTTGCCTAAAATAACTTTTGAAGCGTGGGCGATTGTAAGGATATCTCGCGAGGTATTCTCGTCAATAGTACAGATGTAACACTTAGATAATTTCTCGTTTCAATTCACAAACTCAACAAATGCTTTAGTACTGATACATTCAATTTAACTATTCAGCCATTCAACCAAGGACATATGAAAATACATTCCGAAATTCCAATCACTGCTGCACTCACATAAATACACCATTACATACACTTGTAATCTTTCACATAGGTAAATATACCATCTGTCAACCCAGAAGTACGAATTTGGTGCTTATATCCATAATTAAAAGGTTCAAATTGATTTAAAAGGTGATTGTTTTACATAGCGCAATATGTCGAGCGCCGATTTGGATCCTGTAGCTAATATATTAGCGGTCACAAAATCACCTGTTGCCACTACACACCTGTTCAATACAATCACATCTGACTCTACTTGGCAAGCCAAAATGAGCTTTATCTCTAGCCACATAAGCTCTAAGATATACTTTGAACTTTAAATGTTTTTCTCCATCGATATCTGACCGAAATTACGAAAAAAAGTCTCGTTAAAAAACATCTTTAGACAGTTTTGAGATTGATAAAAAATTTGTTTCTGATCGCGTTCAAAAAATTCGAGAATATCAGCGGCGGCGCATTGACATTGGCAGATTGCAAGTGCCTTTACCATTAAAAAGTTATCGAAGCTTTTGGCGGGACATATTTTTGGCGGCAACATTGTTGGTAAAAAGTACGCAATGTGTTTTTGTCGTCATTTATTTCGGGTTTTTATGAATTTAATGCTATTGAAAGATAAGTTTATCGGACAGTTCGCACCTTTCGAAGATGTTAGCTTAAGTTTACTTAAGTAGCGAAAGCTATTGGAGATAATTTACAAAAAAAAAACTGTCATGGCGCCATTAGAATGAAAAACATTTCCTGACATATTCATTTAAAAACAGGATACTGTATAGCAATCGACACATAAAACAACAAGTCCATAAATTATCTCTGTCTATACTATCGACGTAATTATACAAGCACTTTTCCCGTATCCGTCCGGGCTCATCCTTATTTCTGCGCACTCCCATATAGGCACGGCTTTCACTTTAGCCATACAGCATTTGAATCTCTCCACAATTTCTATTTTAGAATGTACCTAGTACGTATCTACATACATCAAACCAGTTAGAGCATTGCTTAGTTTAGAAAATAAAATGTCAAAGGTATTGCAGCTTAGGTGAAGACCAGGCTTTATAAGTAAAACTTGAAATCGAATCATGTTTTCAATTAGTACTTTCTGTGTCCGTGCCTACATTGTCATTTTATTTCATCTGTGGTGAGAAGGATAAGTCTATGGTAAAAGGTGTGCATAGATATATTAAGTGACATTATACGCTCTTTTGTTTCTTGCAAGGTTTTATAGCTTGGATAGTAAAAGCTTGTAATAAAACGAGGACTTTAATAGCTCCGTAACTGATTTCGTCGATATTGTTAATTAATTCTTGTAACTGTTTTGTGCCTTTGAGAGAACTTTATGTTCCGACTGACTCGAGTTCTAAGGACCTTTTAAATGAATGATTGCTTATTCCATCTTCGTTATGGTCGCATAATATCAGCCACTTCTAACACCGATTATTTATAATCTGTTTTCTACTCTAAACTATTGTTTTTAGTAACAATATATTATTCTTTTACTACAGTGCTATCTGATTTAGTAGACCTAATGTTTCGTCTTTATTAACTCCATTTTATAGGTAGATAATTTAATTTCGCTTCTACTGTTATCGCACTTGAAGTCCCAAAAGGATTCCTAATTAATTGACCAGCAGATTAAGCTGAAATTTAAATATTACGTGTTTAGAAAAAACAGTGTGTTTTTAAGTTACTTATTACGTCATTTACTTGTTGTTTCGCCGGCACAGAACGGCATTGCTAGTATTTTAAAAGATAATAAGTTATAGGACTAACAAACCAAATTTTACGTTGAAGTTGTATTTTTTCTAAACGTTAACATATTTGGGATATTAAGGAATTTGTTTTTAAGTTAAACTTAATAGTAAAATAGCATTTTTAAAAAACAGCATAAGAATTAAAAATTTGAGATAAAGATCTCTAGTTTATAATTCCTGATCTGTTATTTTTTGGCCACAAAGATTTATCAAAAAAAATCTTAATACATGTACAAGCTTGGTGATTAAATTGTTGATTAAATGACATCATTTTAGGATAACCATAAAAACCGTAAGTATTTAGTACAGTAAAAAAAAAAGTTCTCTTTTTAAATGTTATAAATTTCAATGGCTTTATGTATTAATATGTATAACCAAAGAGCACATTCATACGATAAACTTAAATGAAAAAAAAACTGTACAAGACTTTCCGTCTACACACACATTTCCGTCACAGGTACCTATTTTGATGACCACAAATAAAACCTCTGCCGTATTAACTCCATTCTATCAAAACATAGACGAAAAATAGCGCAACACCGTTCTAATTAGGTTGTCGAAACCTAAAATGGAGCCATTTTATCACGGCTATAAAACAAAGTAAAGTAATAAAATCAAGCAGGTATTGAGTATCAATCCGAAACAATCTAGTTTTTTGGTTTGTGAGGACAAACGGTTGCAATAACTTATGTTTTATTACTGCAATATAGACTTTATAGTGATGAAGAATAAAGTTGTGTGTTAATAAGTATAGTGTACAAATTAACTGTTTCTATTGAAACTTGAGCTCCATACTGCCAAAATTTTATTTTCTTACTAGGTATCAACGACGATATATTACTAGACTCCTCATACACGATCTAAGGAACAAAAACTATTCTGTCAACTCGCTGATGTACTACGTAAGCGAGGGGGACGGGATACTGCGTTGTGATTGGCTAACTCAAGGTCTGTTCTGTCTCAAGGCATGGTTACGGCTCACAGGAGTGGTCGAAATAAGACGGATATAAGACTTTTTTGCCTAATGTGTCAAGACATCGGTCGCCTGTTATTAGGAGTCTAGTAATATATCGTCGTTGCTAGGTATAGATCATATTTAGATATCTATTATTAAAATCATCATCTTCCTAGTCTTTTCCCAACGTGTCGAGATCGCCTTCCAGTGGAACCGGTTTCAGCATTTTATAAGGAGCTACTGTCTAGTGTCTACGTGACCTCAACAACCCGTTAACTGGGTAATACTATACCCCTTAACCCCACATGCGTCGCACAACCCTATTTCGAAACACAGAGGTAGAAAACATTTCAAATTCAGCAATAGAACAATCGAACCGTTAATAATACTGGGTATCAAACTTCCTAACGTCCCACCGATCTATTCCCAAACCACTGCAACTCCTGGTAACCAGAATCAACAGAAAAACGCCGAGACGATGAAGGTAAAAGACTGTTAACAGTCACGACTGTCAAGGATCTACAAATGACAGCCAGAACCAACATGTTTGCGTGATTGCGTGCTTTACTTATAATAGATGGCCATCCATTGAAAGACAAACCTAGACTAGAGCGTCTCAACCTTGTAGATAACAAAGCAGATGCTATTAATTAGCCAATGAATATTATTACAATACAAGCGGCCCGTCCCGGCTTCGCACGGGTGGAAGTCCTCTAAAACCCGGTCCCAAATGGTTACAAATACAACAAAAAAAGAATTATCCGAATCGATCCAGCCGTTTTCGAGCTATAGCGAGCTTAGCAACACATTTTGCGATCCATTTTTATATTATAGAAAGATAAATACCTATTTGTAACTATTTATAACCAAAACGATTCGCTAATGAAAGACAATCAATACATATCAAAATCATTGCCTAAATAGCTGTCAAACGGGGCAATTCTACAATTAATTATTGGAATAATTAATTTTATATTCTCCATGACACCCACGCCACAGCACGATTTTGCTCTTAATGCAATTAGTGACATGTCACAATATTTAGAGACATATTAGTCTCTTCTTAAACACCTTTGTATTAATCGTCTGGCCAGATCTGGCATTAGATAAAAAAAAGACTTTTTTACACGATGTTTTTACTTGGTTTGGAGGATAATGGCGTAAATTTGATTAATTTTCCTTTTTCCCAACTGCTCAACTGACTTGAATTTGCTAACACGATTATAACATGTTTATATTTACTTCTTTAGTCGTAAATTATCCTAACCTGTATAAAATCTAAGTATCGCCTGTTCAGGTTCATGGTTTTTCTGAGTGAAAAATGTCATTAAAATCAGTTACTTCGTGATAACGTAGAAAACAGAAATACACTTTCACATGTAGTTTAATATTTTTTATACATTCATAATTTTATAAATTAGAAGACTGTAAGTAAGAATTAATTCTAGCTACTGTATAAGGGTCATTTTTGTTACTTTTTAATGGCATTAACTTTCTATTACGATCTCAAGTTTTAACTTTTATGAGATGTAATGATAATAAAGGTATGTTAAGTAAGTCGGTTCAGAACGCGATGCAACTTAATGCCTCCAAATATTTTGACCATATCTGTCCATCTGTTTGATGGTTGCTTTACTATCCATATAATTATACTTATTCATATATTATCGCTTATATAATAAAATTTAATTATTTTCTAGGATTTTTATGGAACTCTGCAATCTGTACTATCAACTAGAAAGTTTTGTAGATTCATTGATTTAAAATCATTATTGCCTTGCTAGATCGTTGTTACTATAATATAATAATAATGTAATGTTCCAACAACTACCACACAACGCCATCTAGTCCAAGCAGAGCTTGTGTTATGGGTACTAGGCAACTGATAAACATACTTATATATTTCTAAATACATACATGTTATATATACATTACACCCAGACACAGAACAAATGATCGTGCTCATTACATAAACATTTGTCCTGGGTGGGAATCGAACCCACGACCGCCGGCATAGCAGTCAGGGTCACTAACCAAGTCCAACTATAAATATTAATTGTGAACTCTAATGGCAGGCGATAGTTTTTCTTCTCAGTTGCCAATATCATCGATACCCACTACACTGCGCAAACGCAACCGTCGGCTAGAACAAAGATGTGCCTAATTAGTGATTACGTAGCTAAAACATTAATCAGTTGACCTCGATACATTCACTTCACCACCCTACGCAAAATTACTAAGATTTATTTTATTTTATTAAATTGCATGATTAGTTCAGATGCTAAATGAATTATTGTCATAAATTATTTTCACTTTCATCATAACTCACTTTAAAATCCACATTATTAATCTAGGTATGCCAATATAATAAGCTGCAGAGTGTGTTTGCTTGAACGCTCTTAACTCAGGAACTAGTGGTTCAAATTGAAAAATATTTTGATGTCGTATAGTCTATTTATTGAGGAAGGCTTTAGACTGAATTACATCACACTACGCCCAAACCAAACTGCAGGAAACAGCTAGTCTATTATGAGAACATAATTATCGTGTCTGCTTCAGCGTTATGGGTTGTCTAAAAACAGATGAAATATAAGAAAAAATGCCTCAGACAGAGAACTGGTAACAAATCATCATCATCAGCCAGAAGACATCCACTGATGAACATAGGCCTACCCCTTAGACTGCCACGTCGAACGACAATTTGCCACTTACATCTATCGGGGCCCGCGACATCTCACGAATCTTAATCTAGCAAATGTTATTCTGTGAAAATTATTTCTGGAAAACACCAATTATGTATATGTCTGCATAATCTATCAACACAGAACACTTGAAATTACAACTTCCATACTAGCAAAGCAGTAATTTAAGCAATGTTTTTACCAATATACTGTTAAAAATACACCTAATAAATTAATGATTTAACTTTCATATTATTAGTTAATAATTTGTCAATGTGAATTTCGCATTAACAATCTAACTTAATCGTAAAAGACGGTAATCCATAGAGAAATAGAGGAGAAAGTATTTTCCATTTCTAAGCTGTGTTAATGTTATTGCTAATGGTATTTTCCTGTAATCCGTTGAAATTGACGAATTTAACTAAGTATTTTATGTGAATAATAAATACCTGCATTAAAATATTAAATGTATGTCTTATGCTTGGGAGATATCATCATAGGCCTTTAGCGAATCTGGTACATTTATGTGGTACAAAACTAATTTTTCATTTCTCATACTCGGAAAGTAGTGTTTGTTTGATCAGAGCAGCGGGTCGAAAACGATGCTTCCCTCCCTTGGGCGGGAAAGACTCATAGTAATTGCTTCCCTCCCTAGGGCGGGAATGAATTTTAAAAATAGAACTAAAATTGGTTATTTAGTCGGCTATAATTTTCTATATTAATAATTTCGTTAGACTCGATTGAAAGCTAACCTGAATAATAAAACATTAAAAAATAATGATTTCGAATCGACAACATATATCCGCAAAATTCAGATTGTCGAGTATTTTGCAAATTTCTAATGATTTTCTGACCAGACAGATCGCAGCCGCCATTTTTGACATCGGATGACATGTTGAGAAGTTTTTATTTTTTCTCTTTATTTTCGGCCAGTGTCATGTGGTGTATTATGTAGTTACTAAACCTCCTTAAAAAAACCTATAAACTGAAGCCGTGCCTCGACAAGTTTAGTGCGGCGGGAAGAGTTCCGGCGCGATCTCAGGGCGATAATATAGAGGGAGCGACTGCCGCAACAGAGGTCCGGGCAAGCCGGATTTCCATCTATATTACATAATTAAGAAAAATATCGATTAAAAAAAAATGCTGCGGTCTTGTGAGTGTATACGGCCAATTTGAATTAAGAAAAAAAACTATTAAAGCGGGATGGCCAGCGGCGGTGACGCGGGCGGTGTGTTCCATATTTGAAATTTAAATTAAAAAAGACTATTAAATAGGTACTACTCATTTTGTTACTATCAATAAATATTTTAGAAAAAATACTATTTTTTACTTTCCTTATATTTGAAATGAAAAGCAGAGTGTTTAACACGGGTGAAAGTCATCAATTCCCACTCGGACTATAGCCGCCCTCGCTTCGCTCGTGCGTCTAAATACCTCGTACGGGAATTGATTTCTTTCCACCTTGTATAACAATCTACTATTGTTGTCATGTACTTGTAATAATTTTTTTTTCATTTTTTTTTATAATAGTACAATCTAGCCTAAAAAGGCCAATAAGCAATTTACATCTAACTTAATTTGCTAACAGTAAAATTATATCTAAGAGCACGTCCATTGCGTTTACTTAGCGTCTGTTAAGGGGAAGTCACTTTGTTGTTGTGTTTATATAAATAGCTATATAGCATAATTTTCACTCACTGTAGAGTCACAAATTAAATTACACTACACTAACTCAAAAGGCTTAGTCTTTTTCAGCCTTCTTACTAGGTTCGTATTATCAAGGAGCTGGATGGCCTCAACATTTACGTGATGATGAACTTGTAATACTGATGATTTTAATTAACAGACAGATTTAGCTGTTTTTTAAATAAGTAACGATAGGTTTTTGTTTTACCATTGTCTCGCCTGATGGTAAAAGAAGACGTGGTCGACGGTCAAACATGTAATAAATTCATTATTTAACAATATCGCCAAATTTTCTATCTTTTCATACATTGATTTTGGGGTGAGTGGGATTCACCTCCTAGCTGTCCTTCCCGAGCATCAGCACCACAGGCTATCCCTAACCTGGGGTGGAAGCTGAGTAATCAAACTGGAGGTAATAGGCCTCACTACTATCTTGTCGGAGTCCAACCCTTTGGGGTTAGCTGACTCCACCTTAGGACTCATCTTTGCTTCTGGGGTGGATTGAGGCTCAAAGCAGAACCATCTATATGTAAAAATCAATTGCTGTTCGTTAGTCTCGCTAAAATTTAGAATGGCTGGACCGATTTGGCTAATTTTGGTTTCGAATTATTTTTTGGAAGTCCAGGGAAGATTTTAAAGGTGAGTAATTCTGAGACGGTACGAAGTTTGCCGGGCCAGCTATTTTTACATAAAAAAGATTTATCAAACTACAGTCATACGAGCTCAACTCTTACAACGATATGCTTCGTAAGCGATAATTAACGCGCGTACGCCTAACACCATATTTCCTCCAAAAAAATACCTAACCTAAATATAAACCAAATTAACCGTCTCTAAAGTTAAGAATGCGTAGAATTAAATAAATTAAGTTGTGTTAAAGCTGTCGATAATAAACGTAATAACGATACAATTATAAACAATCTCACGAAAGCGGACCGGACCAATAAAAATAACAACGGTTATCAATTACATATCGACCGGATAATAAATACCTTTTTCAGGGACCTTCATTTTGGGGTAAAAACGTTTGGTGTTAGAAAACCAGACAGCTTAATATCTCTGGAAAACGGTTTTGGAGGCATGGAACAAACTGAAAAAAATATTTGCAAAAACCAGTGAATTCTTAAAATTTCGACTTTTAAAAAATCCCCTGGTTACGATCCAGGATTGAAGTAACTAAACTAAATTAATATTTATTAATTATTATTTGTACCATACCACATTTACTACTAATTATAATTCGATTTGAATATTTTTCATGTTAGCGATTTTTTTTTTGTTTTCTATATAGTCAAGCTTTTAAAATTCAGCTATTAACATTATTAGTTTCGTTTATATCTTAAATCTATTAAATATTTCCAGATTATTACGTAGGCACGTCGTCTAGGTGAGCCTTGAGTGAGCTCAAGTATCTATGCAGGGTTTAGAGCCTCTAAAACATACTATCATCCTACTGAAAGTTTGTATGTGTGGATGGATGTTTGTTACTCTTTCACGCAAAAACCACTAAACGGATTTGGCAGAAATTTGGTACACAGATAGTTTATAAACTGGATTAACACATAGGATAGTTTTTATCCCGATTTCATGTTCCCGTGGGATAATTTTGGAGTTGTATCGGGTGAAGCCGCTGGCAACAGCTAGTATTTTTATAGATCTGCGGAATCTATCCCCCACATCCCGACCCCATCTTGCCCGAAACCTGTTCCTCAATGGCAACAATAAAGTGGTCACTTACACTGCTCGATTATTATACGTACGCCGCACGTTCCAATTAGACTTTTATTATTAATAGTTAAAATGCGTGTCTTAACGATGTGTCTGTCTGTGAGTCTGTAGCACGCGAACATATCGGCTCATATACGGAATTACGCCGTGACGATTGGCTGTGAGACACACTGGGTGATTTTTGGTGGGTGGGTTAGGGAGGCAGAATTCTATTGCCCAATGCTAACTGGATTGTGGATGTCCAGATTAGAAGTCGCACCGTGGAATTCTGGTATTCAGCTGCATACGATCATCATCAGCCGGAAGACGTCCACTGCTGAACATAGGCCTTCCCCTTAGACCACCATGCCGAATGACAATTCGCCACTTACATCCATCGGTTGCCTGCGACTCTCACGGTGTCGTCGGTCCACCTAGTGGGGGGCCTACCTACGCTGCATCTACATGCATACGATAATGCGATTATACTGGAAGCTGACTACAACTTAGTAGGGAAAAGGCAAGACTATGGTAACACACAAGACAAGAGAAGAGAAGAGAAGGTATTAAAATGATTGCCAGTGCTAAATTTGCCAATTTTTTGGGCCTGACAGAAAGATTCGGCACTTATCTATAAGTAAAAGCTGCCGTACCTTGTAACTAGTCATCTTTTATCTAAAACTCGGAATTACAAGAAGATTGATGATAGTTTTACTATACTAAAATAAAATTAAAATCCTAAGAAAGCCGACAACATGCGTTCCATGAATTAATTCTAAAAGTTGTTGATGTAAAAAATTTTTAAGTTGCAAAAAGGGTGGCGGGCAACTGTGCCAAAAAGAAAATAGGCCAACTCTATGCCAAAGGCTGGCACTGACGCTAGACTGTCAAAGACATTTTCAATAATCCCCCCGTGTGCTCCCACATCGGCCAAAGTCACAGATCTTACGCCATCGAACCGTAGCGATCGCTAACAACTCCCGATTCGTCTCGACGTGTAAAATATATGCCATATAACAACAAGACACGATCAAAACTATTACATTATATGTTAACATTTAGGTAATATTGTAACTTCATGCTTTTGTGAACCGTCAGATCATAAAGTCACATGTAATGCGGGACGTTGTAATGCAGAGCGGCGGTCATCCAGTGGTTAACGGCCCACACGGGCGTATAACTAAGTTTATTTTATCATTTACTGCTCTCAAAATAGAGAAAGAAAACATCGTAGAGAAACCAGCATCTTCTAGAACCAAACATTCAAAGACCTATAAGAACTACTAACCCACTGAGTCCGCGTGGTTCATTACAGCCCACTAACTCGCAAGCCAACTTCCTGTAGCCTGTGCCCCAGCAGTGGGAATGATATCGCTAATGTGGGGCGAGGTTTTTGCCATCAACTGGTCATTAACTCATGAAATTCCTAGTGGAAAACCCTTCCGTCAATGCTCAGGAGTACCAAAATTCTGCTTTCTGGATCCGTTACCATCTTAGATGTCATCTCTAATCTTATGTTCTGGGCTAGATTGAAAATAAGACAAGAACCGAATTAAATAAAAAAAATAGTCAAAAGAGGTTGAGAAATAAACAGATTAAAACCTTTTTGAAGGTAAACCATTACACAACACCTATAGTGAGGCCTAACCCATTAATTCTCTATAGATATCACTCTATAATCTTTGCCGACAAATTCTTCGATACGCCAATTCAGAAAATGGCTCTCCAAGCTTTTATTATTTTTCTTAGAAACAAAGGAGGTCGTCCACATTTTAAAGGTATTGGAATTGATTTTTATTCGGTGTTAATTTTATTATTTATAGATAAATCGATAGATTTATTCTAGATAATAAAATATGTAAAGGTAAAAAAAATCTAAATCCGTATTTGCATACATTCTTTATCTTTAATGTTTTTAGAATTAATATCGAGGTAATAGGAAAATTACGAGTTTTTTTTTGACATTTTAGTGAGGTCATAGGTATTTGACCTGTGGCATGAGTAGATGGCACGTGCCAACGCAAGAAAAAATACAACCAGTTTAGCAAATTATTTAGACTAAGTAGGTAGCTTCAAAATGCGATATAAGATTGCGAAAAATAATTAATTATTTGTTTAGTATTAATATTCTATTTTTGCTAAAGATGTGTCATTTCGTCTTTTAAGCTTAAAGAAGACAGGCGACTTCTTAGTGCATTTAGAGTGATTTTGTCACAATGTTCTCTAAGCCGATTTTACGTAAGTTTTTCTAACGTGTTATAGTTATCTTGTGGGATTTCATTTTGGTAACAGGATTCAAGACGACTTCATTCGTTTTTTGGGAATTTTTGTTTCATTCATTGATTATTTTGAACTAACAGTGTGGAGAGTGACTGACTGTCAAATCAAATCAACTAAGCCAAATATAGGCACTTTTGAAATGTCAAGACATAAAATAAAGCAAGTACTAAAAATAGTTATGGTGCTACAGTTCCAGTCACATGACATTCTGTACACTTTATCCGTTTTATATTTTGAAAAAAAAATATAGAAAAAAACATTAATAGAATCCTAACGCTTGGTAGAGCGGAAGAAACTCTCAGACACAAACTAACCATAATCCACCCCATTTGTTTAATTCCACTTTACATTCTAGAGCCGCGGCAATATACAAAATACTCTTAGATATTCCTGCAACATTTTAACCGTAATACCATAAAAAAGCGGACTATGACTATGCTAAGAAGTAGGCATTTATAGGCTTCCAAGATGATGAATAAAAATCCACTTATTGACCTTTCAAATGACAAATGTGTATCAATAAATATTAACATCGATAGATACAATGTTTTTCCTTGTATCGTATACTAAGTCAGTTGCCTTATGTGTCAGCCTATTACAAATTAAATACTGAATATTATGTACTAACTGTTGTCAGCGCCTTTGCCTGCATGTCACTAGAAAATTATCACGCAGAAACAGTGTATTATAATATTAATTATCTCAAACTCTCAAAATTCAAGATTCATTCAGGAGATCTAAAACTCTCTCCACTTCAGCAATGTTGCTACAGAATTGCTCTAAAATGTGGCTTTTTCAATTTTCATGTTTTTTACTTGAAAAATAGAATAGAATATTCCATTTTACGATTTTTATCGCAATCTATACGTATACCAACATTATAAAGCTGAAGAGTTTGTTTGGTTGGATGCGCTTATCTCAGAAAGTACTGGTTCAAATATAATAATTATTTTTGTGACGGATAGCCTATTCATTGTGGTGTGGAGTGTCCAGTGTGCAGGTTTCCTTAGGTATAAGTAAATGTAATCATTGTTCTTGCACTTTCATTTTATAATAAATCAGTATTGATTGCACCTTCAACTACATCGTACGTGTTTTCTTTACTCTCTCGATCGCCCAACCTCACATGGCGACCCTGCCAGGATAGCGCCGCGGGTGGTCCGCGAATTCTTTACCTTTTACGGACTTAGTCAGAATAAAGATGACAGTGATTTATAAATATAAAGACAGTTACGAGTACGGACGTTGGTCGCTCGTGTGTTTACTTAAGCAATAAATAAAAAATAAAAAAAAATGTGCCAGTCGACGCAAAATAAAGAAGAAGTTTTCCTGAACCAGAACGCAGCAGGTTCCAATAATGCAAAGTTGGAAAATTTGGGTTGGCATTTGGGAGCCAACAACATAGTGATAACAGTCATCGCAGTAATACTTGGAGTGGCATTGTTATATTTCATATACAAGCTGTATGAACGTTGCCATAGGCGTTGGATCCAACAAGAAGTCTTCCACGCGAATTTCAAAAGTTTTCGTCGAATGTCGTCGGGAAGAGGACGATCTGTTCCTGTGGTTGCTGCGCCGCGTCGTGAACCAGAAAAGTTCGGGAGTGAGAACTGATAAGTGTGTGGCGTCAGTTTTTTTTTTTTTCCCTTCTCGAAAAAGTGGTATAGTGCAGTGTTACAGTGCGGTAATGTGCGTATGTTGTCTATCTTTTATTTCTTTTGTAAATTTAAGAAACATTAATTTAAACATTTTTGCTATTTATAATTATAAAACTTTGTTTATAACACGCTACGTATTTCCCATTTAAATGTATGTCGCTCTTATTTCAACGGTCACTACTTAATTATTATTATTAACCTACTCTTAGATAAAATAGTAGGTACATTTAGCTATTTTTAATTTTGATATGCATGTGTGATGGTGGAAGAACTTGATACAATATATAAGCAGATAAAATATTTAAAAGATAATCTTTTCAAATTGAGTAAACCTAGACGAACACCAAAGATAGTAGAAGAAAAGCTAAAGGAAGCGACAGAAATATTTAAGCAATATCTTACATGTTCAGATGCTATAGATGAGAAAATAAGAAAAAACGAAATACGTAGTAGTGATATAATTAATGTTAAAGAAATTTGTATAAGAATAGAATCGTTGTATTCAAAAATTGAAGTATTTTGTAGCCGTTGTATTGAAGAGCCAAGCACCATGGAGAAGTTTTGTTTAAAAACGGCGATATCCCTCCTGCCCGTAATGAATGGAGAGGAGGATGTCACCAAAATGCTAATTGATTCTATTGAATTATATAGTAAAATGATCGATAAGGAAAGTGAACCAATTTTACTAAATTTTGTTTTAAAAACTCGCTTGTCGCAAAGTGCCAAACTACGTCTATCTTCGTCTTATACTTCTTGCGGCTTGCTATTATCAGATATGAAAGAACATCTTCTTACTAAAAAGTCGAGTACCGCCATTCATACTCAAATGCTTAAGGAAAGTCAAGGTACTAGTACGCTTGACGACTATGGTAAACGGTTAGAACAGTTGTTTGTCGACCTTACCATATCACAGGCTGATGGTAATAGTAATTCTTACCAAGTGTTGAAACCTATCAACGAAAAGTTGGCTATAAAGAGTTTTATAGATGGCCTTAGAAATCAAAATCTTAGGATTATTTTAACAGCTCGCAACTACACGTCTTTGAAGGACGTTATCCGAGCGGCCAAAGATGAGGAGATGTCAACGTCGGAGCCTCAAGCTGAGGAGTCCCTTTTCATGGCACGCCGAGGACAGCCAGGTAACTCATATCAAGTTTTTCGAGGTAGAGGTAGAAATTACTCAAACTACCGCGGCTCACGTCAACTTCCAATTCAAGATATTAATAATCAAACTCGAGTAGACAACCAGACTTATAATAGAGAACGTACAAATCAGCGCGGTTCAACGCATCGGGGTAGGTTTAACAGGTCATGGTACAATTCGCGTCGGGGTTATCGGTCCCAATCAATTCAATTGGCCAATAATACAAGTGACATCGGTGATGCTCATGATACCCCTGAGTCTTCACATTCCTCTGATCAGCGCAATCAATCAGGAAGTGATTTTTTTCGAGCATAACTGCATATTCGCATGCAATTATAGCAACTATGTAGAGTTATTTTTAAGTGATAAGAGTAAGAAATGGCTCGTAGATACCGGTGCATCAGTTTCTGTAATAAAATATGAAACCGTTATCAAGTTACATGTTCCCATAATTAAACATTACATCTGCATAAACGGTCTGGGTGGCCGAACATTCTCAGAAGGTTTTGTTTACCTAACTCTTACCATAAACGGAAAAGTATTCAGTCACAAGTTTTATGTTCTTAGAAATTTACCATGTTTACATGACGGAATTATGGGACAAGATTTCTTAATAAAATATAATTGCGTTATAAATTATGAATTGAACAATTTAACTTTATCATCTTTAGATACTAATACGAAAGTAACTTTGCCATTAGGTTTAGGAACAATGTTCAAAAAAGATTACATGGTTGTACCCCCGCGATGTGAAAAAATATTTTATATCGATACTTTACTGACAGAAGATTGTATAGTTGGCTCAAAACAATTATGCGAGGGCGTTTATTTAGCAGGAGGAATATGTAAACCCAAACAAAGAAAAATACCTATACAAATTTTAAATACGCGTGATGAAGATGTTTATTTAAGTTATTTTAACCCAGAAGTGGAAGAATTGAACAAATATTATATATGCACATTTGATAAGGATGATCATATTAATAGTGAACGAGTGCGAAAAATGTTTTCATTTTTAGATTTAACACATTTAAATGTGGAAGAGAGGCATTCCATTCAGAATATTTGTGCGAAATTTACCGACATATTTTATTTACCCGGTGATACGTTAACCGTTTGTGATATTAAATATCAACCAGAAATAAAACTAAAACAACACGTGACACCTTCATATGTAAAGCCTTATCGGTTACCGCATTCTCAAAAGGAACAGATAACAAATGAAGTCAATAAATTATTATCAGAAAATATTATTGAATCTTCTTGTAGTGAATGGTCAAGTCCAGTCCTGTTGGTGCCAAAAAAATCTGCTGATAGTAACAAGAAATGGCGGTTGGTTATTGATTTTAGAAGAGTAAATGAAAGAATAATAGATGACAAATTTCCATTACCAAATATTACAGATATATTGGACTCTTTATCAGGATCAATGTACTTTAGCCACCTTGATTTGAAACAGGGTTACTACCAATTAAATTTAGAACCTAATAGTAGGAAAATAACTGCATTTACGACACACACAGGGCAATACCAACTAACCCGATTACCTATGGGTTTGAAAACCAGCCCTAGCTGCTTTTCTAGAGCGATAACTATTGCGATGGCCGGCCTTAATTATGAAAAATGTTTAATTTATTTAGACGATCTTATTTGTTTTGGGAGAAATCTAGACATTCATAATAAAAACCTAATTGATATTTTCTCTAGACGTCGAAAGATTAACTTAAAATTAAATCCGGCTAAATGTAAATTTTTAAAAAAGGAAATCTTATATCTAGGACATGTAGTGTCAGAAGAAGGTATAAAGCCTGATCCAGAAAAGATTTCAGCTGTTAACCGATACCCCGTTCCCGTAAACTCTGACGAAGTTCGTAGATTTGTTGCATTTGCAAATTATTACCGTAAATTCATTCCATCTTTCGCAGAAATTACCTTACCTTTAAATAAATTGTGCCGCAAACATGTTAATTTTCAATGGACTAGTGACTGTGAAAAATCATTTTTAACTATCAAAAAACTGATAAGTTCCCCGCCAATTTTACAATTTCCAAATTTTGACGAAAATAACACATTTATTTTACAAACGGATGCCTCAGGCTTTGCTTTAGGAGCAGTGCTCAATAATGGAAATCGTAGGCCAGTAGCATTTGCAAGCAGAAGTCTGAATAAAGCCGAAACAAATTACTCCACTATTGATAAGGAATTGTTAGCAATAACATGGGCGGTCAAGTATTTTAGGCCGTATCTCTACGGCAAAAGATTCATTATAGAAACAGACCACAAGCCCCTTACATATTTATTCAATATGTCAAATCCTTCTAGCCGACTGATGAAGTTCAGGTTATTATTAGAAGAGTATGATTTTGATGTTGATTATATAAAGGGCAAGGACAATGTAGCTGCAGATGCATTGTCCCGAGTTCGAATTAGTGGTGAAGAATTAAAGGGAATGCATGAAAATATTATCTCTGTGCTAACTAGAGCACAAACAAAGAAATTAGCAAAAATGCAATCTAATAACTCAACGGAGGATAAGATCACTACTGACACGCGGACTGATCACCCACGAGTCGTAGAGATGCTTAAACTACCGAAAACTTATACAGAATTATTATTCTTGAATGATAAAGAGTGGAAGGAATTACAAAATGACGTCACGGAAGAGTGTGCGCATTTTGCATTTGTACAATCAAAGTCACTATTTTGCATAAAACCAACAACCCAATCACAATGTACACGAGATGTCTTTGCGAGGGAGTTGAGTTTATTTAGTGAAAAATTAAATATAAATCAACTTTATGTAATCCTTAATGAAAATAACAGTGAAAAAATAAAAGAATTAAATGAAGCTATAAATAAATTAAGACAGTGGACCGGTCCGTATTTATACATCGTAAGAGGAGTTAAAAAGGTAGCAGACAATGACACGATACGAGTTATCTTAAATGATTTCCACATACTGCCCAGCAGCGGTCACGCAGGTATTAGGCGTATGTTAAATAACATTAAACGACATTATATATGGCCAAACATGGAAAAGGACGTCACTAACTTCGTAACGAAATGTGATCAATGTCAGCGACAGAAACATTTCAAACATATAAAACAGCCGATGATCATCACTGATACGGCTACATCGGCATTTGATAGAATATTTCTAGATTTAGTGGGCCCCTTAGGTAGTGATAGTATTAATGATTATAAGTATATTCTTACGCTCCAGTGCGACTTAACAAAATACGTTGAGGCGTACCCAATATCGGCAAAAGATACCGTTTCAGTGGCAACGTCATTCGTAAATAACTTTATATTACGTTATGGCATACCACGCGCCATCGTAACAGACAAGGGCACTGAATTTGTTTCATCAATCATACAGCAAGTATGCAAGCTCCTCAATATATCCCATTTAAATTCAACAGCTTATCATCATCAGACAATTGGTGCGCTAGAAAATAGTCATAAAAATTTAATATCTTATTTACGTATACAAACAAAAAATAATACTCAAAGTTGGTCTTCATGGTTGCCTTACTGGTGCTTTGCTTTCAATACAACAGTACACACAGAAACTAAATACAGCCCCTATGAGCTTGTTTTTGGAAAACGATGCAACATTCCAAGTAATCTCACCAATACTTTAGAACCTATTTATAATTACTATGATTATCCGAAGGAACTGAAATATAGATTACAAAAGTCGCAGTTGGACGCTAGGAATAATATATGTATAAGTAAAGAGATAAGAAAAACACATTATGACTCATATGTAAACACTATTCAATATAAGCCCGGTGATTTATTATTAGTTAGAAATAATGCTTGTAAAACAAAATTAGACCCATTATACTTGGGACCATTTAAAGTTGTCAAAGATGTTGACCCCAATGTAATAGTCTTAGATAAAGGTACTGAAAAAACTATTCATAAAAATAGGACAAAAATGTATAAATTAGATGAAAAATAATAATTGATTTCCAATCATTATTTTTCATTTCGCCCACTGGGCATGTGGTGTGGAGTGTCCAGTGTGCAGGTTTCCTTAGGTATAAGTAAATGTAATCATTGTTCTTGCACTTTCATTTTATAATAAATCAGTATTGATTGCACCTTCAACTACATCGTACGTGTTTTCTTTACTCTCTCGATCGCCCAACCTCACATCATCGAGGAAGGCTATAGGCTGATTATTTAACATCATGCTATGACCAAAAGGAGCTGAGCAGCGGGTGAAATCGCGGGGAATATTAAAATGTTGCTTAAGTGTTTTTTTTTTTTTGGGTCGCGGGACTTATTTGTATCATCGTGACCCCGGAACATAAAGGGCTATTGAAGGAAACCGTGGATTTTAGTCAGTACAAGTCTGACAGTCCCTCCCGCCCTACCCGGGGTTGGAGGACTCATTTGATGATTTTACGACGCTAAAAAAAAAAAAAGTGGCTTTTTTTAAAACATCCATCCATACATCCGAACTTTCGCATTTATAGTAATAGATAAGCACATTAAGACTGGAATGTTAGATCTTACAAAACACCGTTACTTGTACCATAAGTAATGAACCGAGCCCAGTAGTGAATTAACAAATCCTGTTTTGAAAATTTGTCGTAACTTATCTCATTTGTTAAATTCTAATAATTTGTTTAAAGGCGTTAATTCCGGATACTGTTAAATATAGGCCAATCCCAAAAGATAAATAGTCGCGTTTCGTTCTGAAATGAATCATAAAATGTGTTCATTTTGATGTTCATATTTTGTACGATGTCCTTTTTAGTAATAGATATTATTTATTTATTTAAAATTTTATGTATCGCTAAATAATAGTAAAATTTTTATCTTATTTCTCAATGATTCTGATTTTGCTAGATAAGATTAATTACCTATCAGACTTTCGAGCCTTTATTTGTTAAACTGGCAAAGATCTACAAGTAACAGGCGATACTAGCAATCCTCTCGCAGTATTCTCTATGGACACAGCCCCAAACACAGCGACGAAATGACAGCCTGATACCCAATACATTTTCAACTTTGTTTCAGACCATAGTTGAAGATCCACAAAATCAAACTTCAGTGTCGACATGCATCAGCGCTGCGTCTTTAAAGAATACCACTACTGCTGCTTGAAGCACAGAAGAAACTCTGTAAGTAAGGCATGCTCATTTATCTACTAACCTATCCTTGAAGAGAGACCCTAACAATAATTTAGAACTAAAAATAACAGAAAACCATTTTAGTTCCTACTAAAACATAAAGAAGAAGCTACATAATTTCTAAAAATAACCCAACTTAATACAACATCAATAAATTCGAAACACTGTTACTTTCCCTTGATATTTGCAGCGGTACAAACGAGCTTCTCGAATGGAAATGATCATTCCGACACTGTAGTCAACAAGTCTGGCCGGGCAAGAATGCTTGGAGCTATTTACAAGTCGAACTATCAAATTATGTTAATAATATAACAGGCTATACATCAAACAATTGCATAACAAAACCTACTAACAAGATGGCCATTAATTAGAACGGGCGGTTAGGGTCATGGCGGCCATTTTGAAAATTTGAAAATGGAATGTTTTTGGTTTCTGTGAAAGAGTTTTACGTCAAATTTAGGTTATCTCAGTGACTACTATTGCGTTGATTTCTGTTGGGTTTTGATAAAAAAAGACAAGACATAAATCTTGAGAACCATAAAATAAATACATATTTTAATAAATCGTCACTACTTTTAACGACCCTGCCCGCATAAACCCCTTACCTCTTTTTTTTTTCTTTCTGTCGAAATTGGTAACCCTACGAACAACTATCAAAATCTTAAGTAGAAATTCAACACCGGCCGCTACTTTTAAATTATCGGAAAATCGACGTCACAGCAAATTGGATTCTTAGACATTTATCAGAAAAATCTGTAATAACATCTCTTGATAAATTAACAAACTAAATGCATTACATTCTAACCTATCTCTAACACAACACCCCAAGAAAAATAAACTCTAATACTCAAGAATAAAGTTGAAATCTTATTGTGCAAGTTTTCAAAATTCCAAAGAAGATTGGCCGGTTACCGTACAGATCAGTACCTATGTAGAATTATGAAACGTTTAGATGTTTAATGACATTTTAATTAAAGGGCAATGTTGGGGTTTAATATTTTTGTTAAGGTCTTATGATTACTTTTAAATATTTAATGTTTACAGATTGGTGATATAAAAGTTTACATTTTTATCGTGTGATTTCTGTGTGTGTTGATGGGTTTTACGGTGTAATAATAAAATAAAAACGCATCAATACACATATTTATATTCTTAATTGATTTTGTAAATAGATTTTTTTAATACTGATTAAAAATTTAATCAATATGTATAGGAAATGAGTAAAGGAAATAAAATCACACCCACGTATTTACAACGTAATTAAAAAAAACCGTTTCTTAAAACAAAATTCTAATAAAACATAGTTATTATAGAAAACAAAAAATCAAGTAATATACAAAAAAAAAACTTTAAAAAATTCTAATATAATTAGTTTAAAAACTATCACACCCCAAATTATAACCTACAAAACGATTGAAAGCTAAATCCAATTACACACTGTCCGTCCAAACTAAAGAGTCTCGTCCAATGAACGTAGTGCCCTATCTAACCACCACATCTAAATAATTTCAATGCCTTACCATCCAACCGGGATGACCTTAGGGTCGAACTTTCTACAGCCTCCGACGCAGCGTCATGCGACGCGTCAGCTTGTAATTAATGGCCAAAGGAGACTAAGAAAGCTGCTTGGTCGGATTAAAGATGGGGACAAGGGACTAGTCTCTAAGGAAAAATTGAGGCGAGAACTTTGCATGCAATTTTGAATTTAATAGACGATGGAATGTCTTTGTTTATCACACGACATGTTTTATTTAATTGTAAAAACTGTCTTAATAAATATCAACTAAGATAGATCAATCTAAAACATGAATGGTAAAAAATGCACGCAAAAATCTTCTTTGCAAAGTATAACAAAAAGTTGCTTAAGTCTGTCTGGTACACGCATAGTTTCTGGACGACTAGAACTGCTCCAAATTGGTTCTCAAAAAAAGAATCTTGGTCAATTCAAATGCATGCCATTAAAGCACCCAGTCAATAAGAGTGTAAGAAAAAAGACAGACTAAGATTGATTTGAGAAGATTTATTTTACAATATACTCAAGTCATATTCAAATTAACTGTGAGCTAAAAGAAAGGCACACTAATCGTAATATTTGAGATGGGTCAATCCTAAAACAGGAGGATAATACATTTGTAAATAAAAATATCTATGTGTTCCAAAATTGCTACCTATCTTTAAAAACCGGTAATCGGCGACGAATTTCACCGCGCTTTCCGCTCAGATTTGCACACAGCCTTATGCTTCAGTTATCAAATCTCTCGGTTTGATTATGATAATTTGACAGTTAGCAAGTTCACAGATTAAATATTACATTGCAGCTTGTAATGTGTATGATTTAATTAATGTGTTCTGTGTTTTGTTATGTCATGGACTAGTGGGGGGTTTATAAATGAATTGTCAGTTTTTTATTAATTTTCAACAGTTATTTATTAAAGATTTTGAAGAGGTTTGTAATCGTTACCAGATTTATTGGTACGTTTGCAATTGCTTCTCGCTTTGTGCTCAGATGATTGTCTTTTTCTTCTTTTTTGTATTGTGTCGTAAATATTTCAGCCTTATAAAAGCCCATTATACTTTACAATATACTTAACTATTTGCATTCATATGCTCTAAGCTCAAGATCTCCAAAATTTTGGTACTGTGTCTTCCAAATTTAAAGCACCCTTACTCCAAGAGGGCACAGGTTTGTAGCCTGACTAATAACACAATCCTGTAGGTCATGACCCATTCATCAATCGACACAAATTGAAAAGCACATCAAAACTCTCAACTTACTTCCCTTTCACGTAAACAAAATCAACACAACATTGCAACAGCTCAATTCCGTCCATTCATGCTAAGTAATTGTCAATGTCCCTACAACTTAAGTTATCAAAAGGAACAGTTGAAAAGTAATGTTTTATCCCGTAATCGTCGCCATTAGGCTGAATGCCTAGGCATTTAACTAATAATAGGCGCTTATCTTGTCCAGATGCGCGCCATCTTAGCGTTGGGCCGCCATTTTAAGTGTCAAAATGATTAGTTTTAAATAAAACACCTGTTTCACGGTGGGTTTTATCCGGACTTGTGATAATGGTGCTATCAGCTAATGGATATACAACCTTATTTATTTATCTGTGGATATAATTTGATAACTGTAATAATATTTCGTAAAGGTTATGTGAATGGAAGAAGTTCGTGTTTTCAATTAGCCTAGCTGCTTCATCGGTATCTTGTAGATAGTGGGTAACTTATTTATTTCATTTCGATTATTATAATTGTTCTGGTCATTGAACAAATGACCAGCTTCTGTTTTTAACATCCTTTTTAATTTTATTGAACACAAAGATCGTAATTTATTTGTAAACTCTTTTAAAATAAGCCACTATAGTTGCAAAAACAAAAACTTAAAAACAGAAATATAGTTCCTCATTCCAAAAAAAAACAAGATACTTTGTAAATCTTGAAATCCTTTGAATTTTATCATCAAATCTGTCATTACTACGCCATAACTTAGCCACCTCTAGTCGTAATAATGGCTGATATAATTAAAAGAAAAGTGACAGATAGAAAGAAAAATACATTAAGTAAAATATCAATCCAGAAAGACTACGTTATTATGAAATGACTAGCAGAAAAGTCGGACAGAGACAAAATACCATAATAACTCCAAAATATAATTAAGCATTTAGGATAAGCACTACTATCCACAGAACAGAACAGGAAAAACACTCTTATTTCTTATAAGCTAAGACACAGATTAACCGTTTTCCAGAATGTTATCATTTTAAGTGTTGCATGCTTTCATTAATATATTCATCGTAGCGTAGCTCCCATGTAGACAATACCTACTGGCTGATATAATGGAGAAAGATGTTAATTATACCATCTGTTCTTGTATCAATGTTATTCTATGTACATACTCATTTCTTAATAAGAAATCTGTAATGATGGCAGAATTTTCTACAATTTGGATGGAATATTTTGCTGTAATTATAACGGCTAGGTCCAGAGTCATCATCACTTTCCCGTTTCGAAACAATATAAATTGAACAGTGGTAAGTTTTATGGTCTCTATTTTTTTACCATAGCCAATTTTTTTTTTGTTTATATCTTAATTAGGTTAATGTTCAATGGGAAATCGTTAAGCCATACAAACTTTCGTTGTCGTTTTAATATTTAATCGTGAGACGTATTAAAATCCTTTCTAAATATTCATCCTATTTTTTTATTACAGTAAAACCGAGCATTAAATTAGATACTGCAAATTGTACTATTTCGTAAAAACAGTAAGAAGTAGAAGAGCGTAGTAGATAGAACAAGACATATTTAAGTATATTTTGTTGCAAGAGAGAACTGAGAAGAGAACGAAAGAGAGTAGAAAAAAAGGAAGACAACTGTGAACCAAGTCCTAGATTCTAAAATGTTCACCAACTGCAATTGCACGGAATCATCAGGCAAAAATTAAAAAAAAAAACACCAATCCGCCAACTGCTTCGAACAGCACCTTTTGCGGGCAAAAATATAACATTATTATGGTCACATAAACCATGTATTATGTAATTCTTGTTTCTTGTACATTATACATATTTAATAACCAACGTCGCCAGACGTTTAACGTTCATTGATGAATTACTAACAGCTTTTAACTGATTTGTATTGATCAGAGAACGTGCATGGGTTATCGGAAAAGGCGGGAGAGTGTGGTCCATTTGGTATTACTTCTTTTTACCCTAGGGGTAAAATGAGACTGTTTTAATAAGACGCTGTTGTCCGTATGTCTGTTTGTTTCTTTGTCACCAGTTACCTCATGTGGTATCTCAAGATCCGTCATAATTAGAATCTAACTAAAATTTGAATTATCGAACTGTTAGATAACTAAAATCACAGATGATGTATTTCTGTTTTTTGTTGCTAAAACAACAGCTTCTAAAAAATAGAATAAAATAAATTTTAAGGAGGCTCCTTTAAAACAAATGTGATTTCTTATAGATATGGAAAACTTCACACGTGAGTTCGACTTGCACTTGGCTAGTATTTTTTTTCTCTATCTTAGGTGACAGGATGCAAAGAAACCAACCATTTATCCTGATTCTATGGTTGAGGCTTTTTATACTCTCAAGAACGAACGTATACAATATGCTATATCTATCAGTCAGCAATGTAAGACCTGAAATAGATGTGTAACTATTTTGTATACCACAACCTGCAAGTCACTAACGTTGACATATTAAATTGGGCTTAATGTTTCATTTGCACTGCGCTTAAATTTGGAGGACACTTGAATCCGGCCAGCCATAGAGACTTTTTCAACTAACCAAAAAAAAAGAAAAAAATCTGCAACTTCAACTTTTTTGATGTCGAATATTTTCCCTCTGGCAACCCTACAAATTATGACGACCTCCGCCCTGTCGCGTCGTAAACGCATCTTTACTGTAATGAAACGCTATCAAGTGTAGTGTTGCCAGTCTTAAGTAGCCACACCTAACGCGTTAGCCCGCTTACACACCGCTGGCGTAACTCAGATTCTGTATCTTATATGAATACGTAAGTATTTACAATTAATTTAGTGGTTACTAGTTGCTTATGCTAGATTTTATTTCCTCATTCGTATGGTCCTGGCTAGTGATATTAAATGAAAATAATAATATTATGCACTAAATATTAGTATTAGTGGTATCTATTTGGAATTATTGCTCTGCTTTAACGCACCAAAGCAAGAAAACAAAAAAGTCATGGACAAATGTAGTTTTGAGACTGTTTTAGATTCTGGTATACTTAAAAAAAATGTTGAGAAATTGGAAAATTACATTCTTTAAACTTAAAATCACGACTGAATGATTAATATTCTATACCAAATTACCTATACCAAAGGTCTCCCACATAACCTCAGTTTCTCAGTTAAAAACCGGCCAAGTGCGAATCGGCGTTAACTGCAGCTGAAATACACATTTCGTGAAAATTTTAACTGTCTACCTATCGGATTAAGAGATATAACCACTTATTGACGAACAACGGAGGTACATTAAATGGGCCCGTTGCAGCCTTACCCTTGAAGTAACAAATTCTTAAAAGATAATATACATGAACTACAGACGAAATCAAACAAGAAAATAAACCATACATTCCACACAACTTAAAAAAGAAAGCTAAGGGCAGTTTCAGAAGACTTTTATAGCCAAAGTTACAACGCATTAGCACAAATGATTAAAATCTGCATAGCCAATAAAAGAAATATGTATCTATAAAGATCTTTTGATGTTACCAGTCGTAACATTTATTACGCATTCACTATACAGCTACTATAAATTTTGTATCATGTGAATAGCAAGCAAGCGTGGACAAAATAAATAATTAAAGATACGGAAAGATTAAATCTCTCGTCTGTACGATCCTTATTTATGAAAAGTTTTGATTCTAATGATAAAACGACATTTTGAAAGGACTAAAGATTGGTTTTAAAAGATGGTTAAGTCTAAAAGATTCTCACGAACGACCGGTTGATTCGCGCGATTTTTAATTTGCCTTTTACGTCATACGGCTAGGTTTCATCGTGGCAATGTATTGTGAGAAATTGAGAATCGACTGCAGTGTTTGCGTCAATCGAAATAATAGTCTTTGGATGAATTTTATTGTTCTGTTCTGTTTTTAGATACATGTTGAGACTTTTTAGGTTTTGGAGGATGTGAGTGCAGGTCTATGGTTACTGTTAATTAATCTGTTTTGATTTTGGAGTTAGTTTAAGTGGTTTTTGGTGGAATTGAATAAACTTGAATAATTTCTGAACAATATCCCGTAGATCAAAATGCAGAAATTAATTATATTTAATTAATTAAATATATAAAATTCTCTGTCTGGATTGGAAATACGGCTTCTCATTAACACAGGCCGGAAAATTATTGAACCTTGAATATTTTCCTAAGCATTTAGAATATTTTAGAAAGTACCAGCCCTAGAGGTCACGTAAACGAACAGGTCCTTCTAAATGACCCCAAGATGCGCCGGCGCCGTTCAAATCCACATAATTTTCAAATTACCGGATCGAATACACGTTCATATTTCGAAGCTATAATTATCCAATATGGTAACATTTAACACTACTAGTAAGTTAAGCAATGGTGGAAGCCTTATACAAATTCGCTAATTAATTGGCAGAAGAACTGAAATCTATGCTAACCTGTTATGCGGGGATACAATTGGAACACTATTTCAGAAAATAATATTGAATAACAAAATATTAGAAGAAACTTAAAAAATCAGACACATGTTTGAAATCTGAGAAAGTACTTTCTCGGATCTCAAAAATCAATCAATCTAAATCTTTTCTATTTCTACTTCTTTCGTGGCCAAATTTTTTACGTTATTTAAAAAAAATAAAAAGTCTCATTTGTACAATCAAAATTTATTTTTAACAAGAAATCTAAACACTAAAAAACTTAAACATGGCTCCGAATTTTATTACACAAACACTTTTAATACACAATTTATCGAAATTATAGTGTTTTACGATCAATTGACATGAAAACACGAGTAATCATTAGCTTGTCTATGGATAGCGCGAGTGGCGGGAAAACATCTGACAGCGGCGGCCATGATGAGTTCCAAATGATATTTTATGCGATAATCAAATGAGTTTATTAAAGTATTAACATAAATAGTACCGCTGTTTGTGCAAGTGAATGCTCGTTGTGTAACACTGCATTCTTGAGCCAGACTATGCGTAAGTGCTGAAACCGAGGTAATCGCGTACTTTCGCGTTGAATCGTAAACTTGAATCGATTTCGTGATATTTGTAGCATCAGTATTGTTTTTTATATCGTTTTTATTAGCCTGTTCTGGTATCTTATTCGTTTTTTCTTACAGTTAGTGTTTTGGCCAAGACCTAGGTTGGTTGTTTATTTTTATTGCTTTGACTTGCGTATACTGATTTTATTTTGTAATTATTTATGATTTTTGTTCTTATTTCAAAGTTTTGTTCGAATTTTTCAAAAACACTGAAACCTGTTTAAATGAATTCAGTTTCGATTATGTTAATTAGGTACTTGTTTAAAATCCATTTTGTGCTGCATAAATATAAACCAGTTTTAAACATGTATGAAAAGCAATAGGTATTTGTTTCGAAGATATTTTACGATATAATATATATTTTTCCTGTTAAGCAGCAGATACAATATCAATTAATTAAGAACAACTGAACTAATAGAAATTCTGTAAAGAAATTGATAAAAGACATTTATTCAACTCATGCGTCCATCCATAGACAAAATCAAAAGATTTTGAACAAAAACTTCTTGGTATTTATTAGTTAATTAATCATTTTTAATTAGGTCTATCGTATTATTTATTTTATAAAATAAATAATATCTGGAGAAAAATATAAAAAAATAGTTTAATTTATTTTTTAATATCTATTTCATAAATAAATATATGAGAGACAAAATGTACTGGGTTTATTTAAATGCAAAAAAAAACAAGGTAGACAGTTCGCGAATTCCAAAAATCAATTTTACTGTCATGGGAACACTTTCGACTAATATTACCACGCTTACAATTATTAATATAAATAATTTTAAATTACTGTTTTCACTTCGTTCGTATCCGTCATAAAATTCACTCACCAACTTCGTCGAATCAATTCATACGTCAGGTGAAAACCGAGATAATTATTCAAAAATATACAAATACCAACCTTATGACTTCAAAGATAGAGTCTGTGGAAAGTTACTATGTAAGTTTGTAAGAATGTAATAATGGTGATGTGACGTATAGAAATGTCAAAGACACAATGAAGCAATGAAATCGTCCACGCACGGACATTCTTCTCGTAGTGTCAATATTATTGTCTATTGTTCCATGTCAATTAGGTAATTGAATTGAAATTAGCTGTTTAAAGTTTCAATCTAAGTTGTTAAGGTTTTGGTAAACATTGGGTCGGCCTCTGAAGGTTGTACAATGTGATTGAAAAGTTGATTGAATGGTTTTATAGTATTTTGAAGTGTCCTAAATTATTATTATTATTATATTATTTAGAAAAAACACCTTTATCACCTCTATCTCTTTTCACATCTAGGCAGTCATTGTAATTAAAAATCCTTCAATATACAATACACACTGTTTAACTTTTTACTATCTATATTATATCAATTCCTAATAATTTTAGCTAAAAATTTATTGCGTGAACGCGCTAATCTCAGGAATTACTGGTTGGAATTTATAAAAAAAATATGTTGAAGATGAAGATGGTCCATTTATCAATGAAGGCCATAGGTTATATAGCATCACGCTTCAACTAACTGGAGCCGAGTAGCAATAAAAACAAAACACGGTTAGAAATTGCACAAAACTGAGACGGAAAACGGGAGGCTATAGGCCCAATTGAGGAATCAATTAGCTATAGGTACACTGTTAAAAAAAACTTCTAAAAATCAACAATCTCCCAACTTTATCAGATAAAAGATAACCTCAATTCATCTAGGAAGTTCTTCTAATTAAAAACCTTCATATATTACTCACGAATTACATACAACGCCTATGTTTTAATTATGTTGGCTATTTTGCATCGATATCAGCGTACCTTGACCTACAGTGGTCGGTTTTAATGATTCGTTATCAATAAAGAACAATGATTTTTAATTAGTATTGTAGATAAAAATGTGGTGTTCCGTATAAATTTTCTACTAAGAAAATATTTGAGAACTTTCTGCTTATTATAAATGCAGTTTTTGGTGAAAAACTGCTGAATTATTTTTTGTCATTGCCATTGAAATAATAACTTGTCTTTGATATCGTGCTGCTACTGGGCCCTCTATGCACTAAATACTTAATTTTTAAGATGTAAATTGTTAGGTAACCGTTACAGTTCTAAAATTTTTAAAAAGGAACGAAATTGGTTGTGTTTTTGATTTTTTCTTAAGTTTAAACCTGGATATCAGGAAGTATGAAATTATATCCTAAGATGTCATGCTGTGCCTGTTTAATTTTATTTTTGCTGCCTTACCATTTTGTTAGTTAATTAGAAAATAAAGAAACTTGGAGGAAGTACTAAACCAATTTTGTCAATGCAAGCTTGAAACTTTCGTATCCATCGATTTAAAATAAATCACCATTTAGAAATTTTTAATTCAAATAGAAACATCAGGTTGATGAAATAAAAGGTATAAGAAAACTTCTACTACCTTTCACCGAAAAGTAATTCTGTCAAAAACATTTCCCGCGCTTTTAAATGTCAGTTTTCATCGATCAAAGACAATTTTAACCAAGCAAAGGCAACAAATGAGGTCAGCCAACCACCAAAAAGTTTACAAATATTCCTGCATAACTCAAAAACTCTTTTCTATGTCAGGGTCTGTAACGAGCGTGCTTGCAGGGCGTGGTTAAACGTAGGTGTGGTGCGTCGGTGATTCTTTGTTTAAGCACCACTAATGTTATTGTTCTCCAACACGCCATTTTATTGACAATAAGCTTTATACAAATGCCTGATAATCAATGGGAGGGTTAATTAATTCCAATTTCTGTTTCTGACATTGTCTGTTTGTTGTCGAGTTAGATATTTGAAATTGAAGAAGTGTGCAACATAATGACCTATGATTAACTAATAAGTAGGTATGTAATGAAAAAAAACATCAAAAGGTCGTTAATAACTGGCAGATTTGTATCTTCTTACATTTTTATTTCTTAGTTGCATCAATGCTGAAAATAATTACTGAATTTTTAAAAAAATATTCTTAGTTAATCAGTTAAATAAAGGGAAACTGAAAGAGTTTATGTAATATTGATAGGTATCTTAGTACATAGATTGATCATAAAATAGAAGCCCACGACCTGACAGGCTTATGTTGCCTACGCGCACTTCCACTTTCAGCATTTTACGATCTAGCTGATGGATGAATCATCTATCCATACCAACCAATCATACAAATTATTGCATTTGGAATGGCCCAAATATAATTATTTGGATGATTGGGCTCTATTATTGATTCATGATTTTTCTTTTTTATATGGAAATCCTTATTATCAAAATAATTCTTCACCATTAAAAAGTCTGAATTGATACAGCGGTCATCATCTGTCTAGCCTTTTCCCAACTAAGAGTCGGCTTACAGTCGAACCAGATGCAGCTGAATATCAATATTTTACATGGAGCGACTGCCTATTGGACCTCCACAACCCAGTAAATGGGTAATACGATGCCCCATTGAATTGGTACATAGATATTTTACAATAGGTATTGCAAACTCTATGGGTACGTTGGCATTACCTACTTTTCCTGATAACAATAATTCCACAGTTCTACGAACTTACATACTAATGAAATTTTAATTCGTTAAAAATAATGTAGGACCCTACTTAATTAGTCACAAAATGAAATTAAGTTCACACAGTTGCGTAGAAACTTGTTATTTGGGCGTCCATTTTTCCAGGCAATGGGTGGATCTAGACTTTAATTAGGCTTATTATTAATTAGAACAATTTTCCCCTGGGAATGGACTTCAATTTTGTTTGTCTATGACCTCTGTCTTTATTGACAAAGACACGTGTTTTTTTTTAACAGTGTATTAGATAATAATTTAATCCCACCAGTTTTTTTAAGGAATCTGAGTTACCCAACTGCAGGGCTTTAAATGTTTGTAAGCCCATCGACGACATAGGAGAATTTCCTAGTTTGGGCAAAGTTTTTTCCTGAAGAAGAAATAAAACAATAGTTTTTCTTATGATATTAATTTACACGTGTTTTACTGGAAGGTCATTGGTCAATTTCAATTACCGATAGTATATGTAACCTACACCTGTTTTTTTTAATTACTTGAAACAATAGAGCTAATTAAAGAAAATTATTCAGTTATTAATTTTCACGCGGTTTCTAGTTCGTCGTTGCGTTGAGAAGCATAAACTAGGTATATTGGAATAAAACAACGAGTAATTCCCTATTTTTTATTATTCTTACTGAATTTTCTACAAATTAATCAATTTAACATCTTTAGCATCATCTCTAGCAAAAAAAAGAAGTGTTGTTATGCTTACAAACTCGAGAAACTAAGTGTTTGTTTTACTTGCAAAACGATACTCATAGGTTAATCAAATGCACTCAAACCTACGGTCAAATAATACACATGGAAAAACAAAACACAAACAAGCCCACGAATCCTTCTTTCAAAATTACCTTTATCCTGAGAAAAAAAAAATTGCTGTCAAAATGAAAACCATAGACAATGTAGCACAAAATAGCGCGGTAAAACTTACATTCTACCAACACACAGACATTACACATACTTTACGACATGTGCACAAGATAAGCCGCTAATTATTCCTTTCTCAGGTCTATTAAGACTTTTAATTAATATAATTGACTAATGCAGACGATGAGCACTGTAAAACGTACTAATTGTTAGATTTAATCTGCCAGCTAGACTAGCAATAAACACGGAATTTAGGCTAGTTTTTTTTTAACGCACTAAATAGGATGGAGCGTTTATTTGGACTGTTTTCTTTTGGTGTAGATTAAACCCATTCGATTCATAGTTTTCTCGCGGGCCTCTCCTTGAAACTTTAAGGAACACCGTGAATTTGGCTGACAGTCCCATCCCGCTCTTTCCTGGGCGGGAGGACTCATTTATAAATTTTACTACGATTAAAAAAGGGACTAAGTTTTTGCATCAGTGTGATCGGATCAATAAATCAATGTTTATTTTAAAATCAAATCAAATTTATTCCGAAATTAATAATTTATTTTTACTGCAATACCTGAACAATCGATTATGATAAATTAGGTGATAATGACTACCTAGGTAATCTATTTGTTTGCAAAACCCGTAATTTACGAAACACGAAGAGTATTAAATAATCTTACTCAGAAACCAAGTCGCCAAGGTAAACAGCTATACAAATATTCATCCCATTCCCAGATGATCATGTTAGTATAATTATAATTAGTAATTACAATTAGAGTAATTGACTACAATGGCGGTTTGGCCATGCGGAGTGGACTAAATAAAACACGGCTGTAACAGTAGGTAAAGGCGTGGCCTCAACGACCAATAAACTAGGTTATTAGTTCTACGAAGTGCGACTAACAAATTAGTGGTTACCTTTTTATTCGTGACTCTTTGGTGTAGGCTTAATTTCATTAGCATTCTGAAAAAAAAAACACTTCTAATTTTGAATCTAGGCTACGAACTTGCTACGGCTTGTTGCTACGGGTACGGATACATGGACACTTTGTTTTTTTTTTATTTTTTAACCCATTTTCCCTTTTGGGAAGGCAAAGGGATCTATCCCATGCAGCCTGTTCTTGAATTTTGTTTTTTTTTCTTGTGTTTGCTACAGGTTGGCCTCATGGCGTTTCAGAAATGAATACTGAAGGTAATTAGTTTATCAGGTCTTATTAATATTAATCATACTTCTTGCTATAATGCCAATAAAACTGAAGATAAATCAACATTAAATAATTAATTGCACACCATTTGAACCTTTCCATCGATCAATCAACAAAAACTGTAATTGTCACAGAAAAAAATAACAATATTTAATAGGTAGCTAAAGAAAAAGAAATATTGACTTATGAACTATCATTTCAATTTATCAAAAAAATTGAAATCGTAAAAAGCTAACGAGACAAATTAAAATAATTACTTCACTCGTTCTTTGCTACCGGCGTTGATGATTGAGCGAATGGTTTTGAATACTTTTTAATATTAATCATTCATTCAGCCCTTGGGCCATGAAATGTTTATCATTCGCTTATCGGTTGATGCAGCTGCCAATAATTGTGGAGATTTACAAAAATTTGCATCCCTAAAATGAAACGTTAGCACGCCATTCGCCTTGCGCCCGCCCAATTCTTTTTTCAAATTGTTTTTTTTTTCAATGTAAAGGAAGGCAACCGGCTTTATTGGAAAAAAAATGTTTAGCTTCCGCCTCAAAATCATTATGATCTACAGCAATTACAGACTTTTCTACATTTACTGCTAGATGCCCAGTTGAACGACTGTCCGTTCGATTCCCGACCGTGCCAGTGTTTTTTTATTTGCTGTTTTTGACTTGCCCCCCTTTGCCATTCAAAAAATTTGCATTACTTTGAGGCAGATGATGATTCCTTATGTAGAAAGTCTTCATAATAATGTATGCCACATGGCGACCCTCTGATAAACATTTAATTATTTCATTACAACCCCGAAAAAATCTTCAGTTTCTACCAATAAAAGAACAACGAAACTACATTTATTAAAAAAATAATTTCAAAGTACCTAGGTAGGCACCCAAAGTTATTTAACTTTTATAAGTTAATTTAAGTTCTTATTGCTATCAAAAGCCACATAGCGGTAGACCGGTACTCGGACATTATAAATTGTTTTGACGAGACGTGTCGTCTTTAAATAATTTACAAAAAAATAAACTGCATAGCAGTCTATTCATCTCCGAAGTTTTTACAGAGGGGCACGTGTTCGCATACAGTACATGGGCTGTTTTCCGTGTATTTTCTGGTCGGGTGCGCAACGACGAGCGCGGGCGGTGTGCGGGGCGCGCGGGGCAGGCCGTCGGCAGATGCGCCGCGCAGCGCCATCTCTCGGCGCCCGGCGCGCCACGCGCCAGGTGCGCGCTGCCCGCACCGCGGCCGCCACCCGCCCTTCAGTCCGCTGTCACGCGCCGTCGCGACAACACGTTATTAAGGCTCTGTACGCCACTACACGCGACGCGCGCGTTTCGAACGTAGTGAACGATCCCGCGACCGGTTCGCCGTAGCCCATGAGCGACCAGTGACATCTCGATTCTTGTGCTGTGTGACTTGCAGTGAAACGCTCAGTGCATACATGTGCAAGTGATGGATTACTGCGGATCTACCTTCGAGTGCTGACGACCGGGTACGGTCCCGACGTATGCCCCGGCGCCGCTAGCCCGGACGCGCCAGCATGCGCGCCCCCGCGGTGCTCATCGCCCTGCTAGGGTTTCTACCCCAGGTACTGATATTGACACCGAAAACCGCGAATCCCCGTTTGTTTACGTTTGGAATCAGCGTAATCCCATCGAAAACTCGTGGTCGGCGGGTGTCGGTGCGAGCGCGGTGCACTAGGCGATAGTTTCCCACGAGCGTGGCCGAGGCCGGTCTAGCAGATCGTCCTGGATAGTGATAGCGAGGGAGCGAGGGTGTAGTGTAGGTTAGTCTCGCAGTCGTGACCGGCCGCGGCTCGGCCCGCCGACTCCTCCGCGCTTGTGTGTGTCCGATACGTTTACCGAGCAAACATAGGTACATAGTTATAAAGAAAGTTCAGGTTTTAATACGACCGGCGCGCGGGGTCAGCTAGGTCGCGAGCCTCTTCGTTTTAAAATTAGATGCATTCCGAGGCTTTGCGGTGGATGTGAGACTCCGAGTCCGGACAAGACGTATTCGCGACGATCTGTATGCACCGACGACAGGAATAACTCTTCCAGACGACTCTCAAGGCGCGCGATATTTCGGGCAGGGTTAGTAGTTCGGTCTAGTTTACACGACGGAACCCTTCGCTTGTTTATTGACCGTCGCTAATCGCCGGTAAATAGGCGCCGAAAGTTGTAAAACTGGACATACATAAACAATGCGTCCTAGATGAAAGTTCTTAGAAAATTGACACAAGGTGGCAGACAGTAAATATGTGGAGTAATATGAGGTCATCGCCCTCTGAACCGGTCAAGGTTACTTGTCCTCCAAGGGTTTCGGTGAAGTGCCAGCGAGCTGACGTGAACTTCACAGTTCATGAAACTTTCGTGCTTTTTATCGCATCACTTTATATTCGATATTAAGTAGACTGGCTTATCGATAAACGTAGACTTAATTAGCTTCGTTATTTGCCTCATTAACGTCTAAAGGAAACGTATCAATCAATCGAGTGTAGCCTTTCAGTCCGATGGGCGGAGATACTTGATGTTTATTTATGTACGGAGATCTTCTCCGAGTACATCTTGAATAAACTCAAGAAAAGCTCATCGCATGATTCACTCCAACCATTGGTACACGCCCGACTCGATACTTTTCATAATCGATGTAGATCTCCAGTCTTCGCCTTTCCTTTTCCCCACATTGTTAGTGTTGCGCCTAGTTAAGTAAAGGCCCGTTTACAAGCGCTACCGAAATGTCAACAACAGCCCGATAATAATAAAAAAAATCGATACTTGTCTCGGCTGACTTTTTGTTCTCCCGCATCGTTTACCGGTCTCCGAGGGTAATTTACAACTAGGGAACTATTCCCCAATGCGTGCGTGTGCGCACTGTGAACGAATAGTTATTAATGTGTTCGCAAAATGTACCGTTAATATCACAAACACATGCACTTTGTTACATACGAATATTAATAAAACTTGTCGGCGAACAACCGGTGTGTCGGGAATTGATCCCCAACTCCGGCTGATCCGTGTGATTTTTGTGCACTTTTTCTCGTCAATTCGCTGTTTTAATTGTTTTTTCTGCTGTGCCAATCAGGTTTAATTAAATAGTGTGGGTCCGTTTCACACCAGCATACATGGTGTAGCTATCTATTTATTTTTAGTCCTGTGCGTGTGTGTGCGTGTGAGTGAGTTTTCAAGGCGCTATAATACATTATGAATGAAGTCGCGTTGTTTCATAAAAAAACGGTATTTTGCGCACCACCGCTCAGGACTGGTTCTCTTGCCCCTGGTCCCGTCTACGTGACGACGATCGTGCATTGATGTAATTGTCCCACCGATCAGTCAACTCGATTCTTTATACTCGATACATCCGCAGGAGAGACGATGTCCGGATTTTTCTTTTTTTACCCCCACGTGCAAGACGGTAGCTAATTCAGCTGCATTATTCTTTCTTTGATCGCGTTCGAAACTCGAATCGCGTGATCATTCCACCGCCTTTTTGATCGGAAGCGGCGTCGGAAACACGTCTGCCCGAAAACCGCAACGTAATAATTTCCAATTTCAAATAAGTAAATAATTCACTGAAGGTTGCTCGGTTCGATTCGTGATCGCGTTTATCCCTGAGAAATTATTCAGAGGATAGGCTGTTAAACGGTCGTATCCTTATTGGCCATGTATGGGTATTAATGAGTGAGTAGGTAGATATTTTTAAATGCAATAAGTAGGTACGACATTGTTGCAGGTTGCATTCTGTAACGTATTCTTGATTACGCTCGGCGTCTACCTGTCGCAAATCTAGGACATAGCATGTCATAGCTCGCACGGAACGTTACTTGTGCGTGTATGATTGCGTTACGATTTGTGATATAATCGATATATATTTCAATTTTAGGTGTGTCTATGTGTTGAGTGTAGCACTTGTCTATGTTTAGGGTTGCCAAGTTATTACCCAAATACTAAATAAAACTTAAAAGTAACTTAACACGAACATGAATAAAATCTCGTTTGTTAATTATAAAGGAAGTTATGAGTTTGTAACTGGTAACCCCGGTAATATTACACTCGGAGCAGGTGCAGTCATTAATGGCAACTCTTAAACACACTAACATCTGCTTTTTTCACAATCCACTCAAGTCGGGCACACGAATTCTAATTGCCGGCCTGACATGTTGATTTAAAGTTCAATTCCGACTCGTGAGTCGGTTATCAGAGTAAAACCAGCCATTTTAATGGTTATTTTTACTGCTTCATCCGTCATATTAAACTAGACTGTACTGTTATGTGGCTACTTAAAAAGTTACTAAATTGACGTAGGTACGTGAGATAGAAGGAAATGTAGAATTTAATTCCATTAAGAGATATTAAATGCCTAACGAGAAAAACTGTCAGCCAGTCACTTGAACTATTTCTAATAAAAAATGTAAGTCCGTAATTTCAATACATCTACGCATTCTTGTAGCGTAAAGTTTACTTCATAAAGTTGGGCAACTGGTGTTAATTTTATGTGCAGAAACAATTTAGTTAACAAACACTCGCTACTAACATAGTTTTCTCTACGATTTCCCAACAATTTTGTGAGTAAAATACCTTTTTATGAAAACCACCTGCTGCTAGACGGTCATTTACCAAAAAATCACACAGAATTCTTTACAAAAGCACAATAATAAATTAATCGTCATATGTCATGTTAGTAGCAATAACCATTTAAGTATGTGAAATCTCCTTAACGGTAGGTTTTTAACCCTGTTATAATTTCGTCTATTGTCCAAAACGGTTTTTGTTCTATGAGAACCGACTCAATTATAAGAGACTATACGAAATCGTATAATCGCCCGTTTTTAACAGCTTAACTATGTGAAATTTTAAGTTTTCGTCTCATTGTGATGAGTGTGTAATGACCGATTGTGAGGCGCGTGCGTCACTCAATAGCTTCTAAAAGATATCTTGTTCTAAGCTCTGTATGACAAAACTGTCCAAATACTTAAAAATAATTAATGCTATAACATAATAACTGGCCGCTTTCAAACAACCGCTCATTATAGCCTTATAGGTCCATTAACATTTATGAGTTTTTGTGTTTCAATCCTGACCGGACGTTTAATTGATTCCCAGTGACATTCGTTAAAAAACAAACATGGCTGGACCATTGATCAGATTACGCAATGTAACCAAACTGGATGCTCGGGGAAGTCAATATTATGTATTATTTATAAACAGACTGAACTCAGCTTAGCTTTCTTGTGTGAAATTATCAAAGGATACTGCTGAATGATGTGCTCCGCGATAAAGCATTACCATAAATGTATTATTTGTAAATAATTCAACCCTATTTCGGAACGAGTGCGCAACGTCTGTGGTAGGGCGCTCGTTCGTTTTCAAATTTCGAAATTTATCGGATGCCGCGTAATTCAACCAGTAACCTTCTAATTTAAGGTTCTATTGTTTAGTATTGCCAGTGCAAATTATTAAATGCCGAAATGGGTAAATGTGTCAGCGATGCCGCTTGTCGGTAACAGTGTAGGTTGCTCAAGCACAATGCTTCAGGCATAGCTAAGTGATGAGTCGGGTCTTCTATTACACGTGGGTTGAAAGTTAAGGCCATAAGTTGACAGTTATGAATACTCACTTAGTTTTGAAGCTGCGAATAAGTTATTACTCGGTGTGTGGGCGTCAATTAAGAAATAATTAAACGCGTAATGAGAATAAGATTACACGCTCGTTATTTCGTAACTGCATCTAAATCTTCTTATGTACTTAAGTGGTAACCAAACGGAACTGTGGTCGACTGTATTATACCGTTTCATAACGTTGCAGCGAATTACGATGTGCAATGGATGATCGCAGTTAGGTACATTGAAAATAATTCCATGCCTTCCTCTACACATCTAATCAAGTCGTATCAACTTTTATATTGCATTCCAATCTATTTGACAATTTAGTAAGCCATAATTTAATTTTCCACAAGTTATTTTAAAGTGATTCACGTCGCGTCTGTCCAAAACTCGATGTCAGTAATTATTTCGGTGGTCGAACAAAAAAGTTTAAACTCTAAAGAATTTTAATAAGTTCCGTATTCAATCTCCACAGTGAGAGGTTCACACGTATAATCCCAATAACAATTCAAGCAAGAAGATCTGGTTTACGATATAAGAGAGTACACGACTCCGATCATAGCGCTCCGTACACCGACGCACGAAATCTCAATTCGCTTGTGCAACACGCTTAAATAACCGCAAAATACCTTATTATGCGCTTTCCATATACGTTCCAGGCAATCTACGGGGCCTATTACGTTCCACGCTCATGATTCTCCGTTAATTTCAAATTCCAGACTTAGATCGTAAGTTTCTTTTGTGTCCGTACAGCTGCCAGCAAATCGACACAAAGGAGATGGCAACATTTGTCGCGCGACTAAATATCGGGACGTTTTATAAAAGACGCCGTTTATTTTCTTCTAAAGACGTTCCTTGAAACGGAACGCCCTTTGTGAGCCAACCCGGCGCGTCCCCCCAACACAATACCAACATTGAAACCAAGTTCTGTGAAAAGTCAGGTCAGAAAACCAATTAGTAACAGCGTTCATTCATCAGCTGCTAGAGGACAAATATAATAGTTTTTTCCATGTGCAATTAATTCGATCTCGCGCCCGCCGTTCTATTTTAGGATTGAACATCTTTATGGCATGTGTAGAAAACGTACGCTAAAAAACCTAAATGAAAAAATAAATCATACTCGATGATTCCAAATTTAAATTGGATATTGCGAATTGATGCAGTGGCCACATCGTCGCGCTATTAAAAGACTCTGTTTTGGTGTTTATTTTAACACATTTCGCGTGTGTATAACGGGAGAGATGAAAAACATTCCCCTGTGTTTCATTATTTGTGTTATTTTTAGACTACGTTCAACCTGCTTGAACGAGTGTTTACTCTGTTGCCTTACTTACATACAATAGCGTTCACATTATTACTCCTTATTATCTCTCAATAAGTGACTTTATAAAATACGTTTCGACTCAAAACCGAAAGGTAGGCAAGTTGCATCCGCTTAGTAAGTGTTCAATAAATCATTTTGACTCAGTAATTTTGTTTGGAAAACATGTTTAGATCGTGATTCGGGCGCAATTAAAATATGAAAGAATTAATGTAACTCGATAAATTACTGAAATGTTGTTACGAGATCAACGATTAGGTATTCAAATCAATTTGGAAACTACTTGATGCTTTACTCAGCGCAATTAATGTTACATGCCATTACTTTCCTTTCAACATGGTAAAAAATATTTGATGTTCACGACTATGGTTTCGAATGCATTAACTTGTATGGTATGTAAAATAAATTAGACGCTCGTGTAATTGATTACTGACATACATTCAAGTTTCAGTTGGTACAATAAGTTGCACCATCGATTGTACAAACTACAAACTGCTATCCTTACTTGGTTACGTAGAATGGAACGCGATAACTTTTTTTTTAAAATCAAATACAGGCAGCGACAAAATGTCGATAAAGCTTAGCGCCTTTTAAAATATAGTCTAAACAACATCAATCAGGCAGTCAGCGCGTCAAATGCGCCCGGAGATATAATAAAACATAAGTTATTCGGTAGTCCGGTAAGTATTATTTAATTGTTGGTTTGTTGCCAGCCCGGGGCGAGCGACGACCGCTCGCTTCCCGCTCGGTTTTAACACACTTTTTTTTATTTACCGTAATTCACTAACTTATTGACATGAACAACTTATCATAATTTATCTTTTTACGTTAAAACATAAACCAGTAAGCCACAATTCATCAAATTCTGTGCTACTATAACTCGTTTATAGACAATTGATCGACAAAAAAGGGGATGTTTAGAGTGGTGCGTATCTTTTTTCTACGCATTTTTTTGGTTCCGTTCGTTCCTACCTGACGATCACGTGGATGTGTGACTTGAGTGGTATTCCATCCTCTTTTCTCCTAGGTTAAAAGAAAGAGAGGGCAATAGGTTTCGCGTTGATTCTAACCCCTGTCGCAGGCGCAGGAAGTTGGTTGAAATCTGGTGTATTTTTTACCACAGTATTGTTTAAACGGGGGCTCATTTTTGACATGGTTAGACACACCGTCTGTGCAAGATAAGACTCGACTGAATGGATCATTGTTCTGTCGCTTGTAATCTTTTGACAATGCATACTGAAGGTCATATTCGTGGGAAACTAATTAGAAAAGCTGACTTTAGTCATAATCCATTTGCTATGTAAAAACTTTTGTATAAAACAGGGCCGGATTCTGAGTAAAATGAATTATGTATCGAATTTAATTTTATGATAAATGTTGCCATAATATGTATGCCAGCGCAGCCATTAATAACCACATGAAGGTATACCAACGAAGGTATACCAACAAAAATATATTTCCCTAACATTTATTTACTTAAATACCTAAGTTTCTTAAGCATTCTATGTCATTAACAAGTCTATTTAACGATTCAAAACACGTCAAATTTTAACGAGACCCATACTAAAGTTTTATGAAAGTAATTTATTATTCTAATATAGTCAACTAAATAAATAATCAATTAGAACGAAAGCGCCGGAAATGATACTTTTTTTAAATCTTTTTTATTTCTACTTATAGTTTTATACTGCGCGCGCGCACCGTAGTATTAGTCGTCCGGTAATGATTTGCCAAGACATGAGCGCCATCATTTAATACGTACCACTTCCTTCCGATACCATATAAAACAGGATAGGCTTTTTGACTTAAGTTTTTTAAGCTGTGTATTAAAAATTATTTCCGACTTTTTCTAATATAACCTTTAAAAACTTGTGATGGCATTAAATTCTGCTGGATATAAGTTGTAATAACTCATTTCTAATTATTAAATGCAAGAAATAATAAGCAGTTGTGCTAAAAATGCTAACATTATGTTGGCCCCTAATGCAGCGAGTCTTAAAACTTGTTGACCCTACATGCGCTGCAAATGCGACCAACTGCATTCTTCCATTAAATAAGGGTTGCTCTCTGCACCCTGGAGGGCAACAAAAACCAGTTATTATTATTCATACACTAAAAAAACCCAGGAGAATTCAAGTCGTCTCGTTTACGACAACTTATCTATCATCGCACATTAAAATATCCAAGTTTTTCATCAAAATCGGTAGTCTTAAACTATGATCGTTTAAAACAATGCGGGGGGCGCCATTATTTGACAGTTCGATTAACAAAAAATGTATTGTTACGTCACTAACGTTCGAAATTCGATTCATAGGGGTGTCACCGTGTTCACCCCACACGCGTTGTTACTTGCAACCCCATTTTTGAGCGACCTACATACATTGTATGAACTGTGTCCAGTAAAACCGTTAATGTCTCAACGGGATCGATCGCGGGACAGTTGTGCAAATAGTTTGTTTGAGGATTACATCTTAGGGGCGATGAAAGCTGTATTGCCACTTTGCCAGTCTGTTTGTGTTGTCACACTGAATCTGATATATTGACTCACTTAATCTTTACTTTTACCTTCGTTCTGACATAAGTAACTACAATGTTTGTTTTCTCTTTCCAGGTGCTGACGTCTGGTTCCTTCGAACTTAGGATAAAAAGTTTTACGAACTCATTGGGTAGGTTAAGTAGTGGCCAGTGCTGTGATGGTTCCTCAAATAGTGACGCGCCGTGTTTGGCGCCGTGCAGGACTAAATTCCGAGTGTGCCTCAAGATATATCAAGCTAACATCGACACGACGTCACCGTGTACCTTCGGTGACATCACAACGCCCGTGCTGGGCGGCAACTCATTGGATGTGCCCAACCTTCACGTGGAAGGATTTAGCAATCCCATCGTGTTCCCCTTCGACTTCACATGGCCGGTGAGTGTCTTAAAATAAGTCTTTAGTACTCGTAGTTCGTATTGACGTTTCGTAAACAACACCTCATTAATTTTGTAGGCAACAGTAAAATCAATACGTCGTAAAAGAAGCATTAAGTAGCAGCCCTACATCAATAAATCAACGCGATGGATGTTACCAACGTTCAAATTCCAATAATCCACGCGGAGACCGCGGCCCATCTCATTCGCCGTAAATAATAGTAAAAAAGAAATTAAGGGATTCTATATTCAAATTTGACAGAAGCGATGACGATAAGAATACTTGATGGTTTAACGAGCAGTCGCGTGGGAGGATCACAGCGTTCAATGGTTCATTTTTAATTAATTATGAAGTCGCTCTCTGTACGGTACGGGCGTCGGCGTCGGCAGTGAGGCAGTCGTGTGTTATTAGACGTAGTCGGTTAGCCTTCGTCGTGGCTGCGTTCTCATCTTCACCGGCGATTAGAGCGCAGAGGCCGGCCGGGATCGTGATTCGATATTGTAATTACATGTTATTTATTTACAGATCGCGCTTAGATCTATCTCGATTCCAAGGATAACGGACGTCTTAATTGGACCTTAGTTACGGTTATTTCGCTCGGCGTCAATTGTCTACGGTTTACACAGGCCGCGTGTGGACCTAGAGGTTTCGAGTGCTATTTGTATTTTATTTAGCGGCCCGCTTCAAATGTCGTACCGTCTCGTAATGTTTGAGCAAACAATCGGACCTAAGCTCGGCCGCTTGCACAAGCTCGGACCATCTGGAGAAAACGTGACATTTGGTAACTAAACGAAACTGCAGGTAGAGCCAACTGAGCATAGACGAAATTTAAAACTTTTTTCGGATAGTGGATGTGCGTCCGGTAACTGCCGCTATCATTCCGAATGAATTGGCGCTAAATTGAAACTTCCTGTTTAAATTCACATAGAGCTCTCTATTGCGAGGCATGTGTTGACATGCGATCAATTGAGCGAAAGCGGCCCGCAGAATGGTTTAATCTATCAAATTTCAAAAGTGACAGGTTAAGCTAGCGGTTGACGTTGTCGATTCCACGCCATATGCAGTTTATCTTACTCCAGTCGGACATTCGGAAGTCACCCATATGCTGCGATTCCATATGTCGCTAAAATGGTTAAATCCTGTGCCCTGAGGATATGCGCCATACGCCTCGCCGCTTACCGATACGGTTCCACTTGGATGCGTCTCATTTAAATAGTACAATCTGCCCCTAGCATTATTAGTAGACGCTGACTTGGATTTTTTCTCACAATGAGGTCATCGTCGGCCAGAGAAGCGCCTGTTTTACGAGGCATATCGCGCGCACGAATAAATATGTACCGCGTAATGTGTTAGTATATGGTACGTTCCGCACGCTGGCTTCGTGACCGGCGCGGCAGGTGAGCGGGCGCGCCCAGACGCTTGCAGACGCTCGCTTTTCCAATTTGACATTTAATTTACTCATCGACTTCTCGATGGCCAGCATCACAATATTTTGAAACTTGAACCAGCCATGGCGCGGTCACTAACGGACCTGCTGTAATACAACCCCGTCGAAGTAATCTTAAACGCAACTGCATCCGAACTTTATCTGATCCCTTGTGAAATAAATCGGTGCTAGACCCGTGAGGAGATTTGACCTGCACGATAATAGGTCATGAGCATATTAATATTACTGACAACATCGAACAGTGAAATTACAAGTAAACCGGCGCGCGTTAACGACGCATAGAAACGATTTATCATGCAGCGTTTAGAGAAAGAGATGGCTCACTCCGAAAAGAAATCTCATTTGTATGCAGTCGCTCGGGCGGAGTTTCATTTATTTCACTCTCAAACAATTTGTGTTTGTAAATCACAAGTTTTATATTGTAATGCGAGTCTTCGAGTCTTGGAGGCCCGTTAGGCAGTCCGGATGTCAAAGAGGTGAGGACCGGATTATGAGCGAGTGTTCGCACGTACGAGAGCGCGCTAATGCCTCGCTCACATCGCGGATAGGAGAAAGGTCAACGATACTTGCCCTTAATGCCAGGGGTGCACACCCCACGGCATGAACGGGCCCATTCAACATTCAACAGTGCTACGTACAACCGTTATCCGCTGCCGTTTTAATGCGAAAAAATGTTGTGCTTATGCAATTGTGCATTTTACACCTGCTTAGCGGAGAGAGCGCAAAATGTCAAAGTGTACTTCCGCGCATGCGCGGCGCCCGGCGCGCGCGCAGCATTTGCTACGCTGGCCGTGAACTATACTTTTTATGGATCCAAGATCCGTGTTGCGTGATGTTACTCATAGACGGCATTGTGTCTTATCTTAATAAATTTGTCCATCATCTATTGTTACGCAGTTCAATAAATTCGATAGTTAATCTCTATTGTTGTCTAACAGCTGCTAATATTAACATTTGTTTGAAGAGGCTAAGGGAAATGCAGCGTGAAATATTTCTTCGTTGTCATTTGATCATAATTCACAAATATTTCACAAGTCATCTTCCCACGAAGCAGGGATTGTGTGGACCCCCTACTATTTGCAATCGTGCAAAAAATTAATGAATAAAATTTAATAAAAAGTTAATTCCGGAATTATTATTTGAAAAAAGAACCTGTATCAGGCGGCCATCTTAAAATAGTGCATTTAATTTATTTTAATAGAACCTTTGCATGCATAGCGGTTACAAATAGCGACGAATATCTTAAATTAAAATATCTATTTGAAAGCTAAAAAATTAACCCTTTAATGCTACGAGACCTCGGCCCTGCATTCTTTAATTAGCTAAGTTATCTATTCCGTTACACCTTGAATAAAAATAACTAGTTTCTTTTAGTTTCGTGATAAGGAATGTTAGTAACTAGTTACAGGTAAGCTGTAAGCGAAGGAAATAATAAATTAGAATTGTTTTTAGGACATAGAAGCTGAATATTTTGCAAACATTTGCGTTTAGTTAATTTGTTTACGAGTCGATTATTTTTCACACTGTATGGATGCGTTTTTAGATTTATTTGTCTATGCTGTGTTTTGTAATAATTTTGTCATTTTTATCATTTCTTCAATTAAAATTTGTCAAATTCGGTTCAGTGCCTGTAATTGAATAATATTTTTTTTTTCTCTAAATTTTCCTTTTTTTATTCAAAAATATCTATTTAATAAAGAGAAAAATTAGCTATTTCAATCGAAAGAGGAACTAATTAATAGCTAATAATGATGATATTTTGACGGTCACTGATAAAACTGAACAGGCCATGTGTGTCTCATGTTCCGGAAGTCGTTTCCACCATATGTGGCACAGAAATGATAGTCCAGTGTATTTGTTACCGTGAGACTTCACTCACTGATTTTACCTAATTAAGGTTAATTAAAACACCAACATAAATGCCTATATTCATGTAATTATATAAAAGAAAAACTTTAAACCAGCGAAGCGAAAAGTTCCCCTCCTGTGAGGTCTCTTGTAAATGAAATTCAAGTCATTAACTTTAAGTAGAATTTAACTAAACAAATACTATACGTAACTTGTTCCCGAACTATTCAAAAGACGTAAAAGCTCCTGATTAATGTATTTGTGTCGTTAAGTGAAGAAACACGCGTCTTTATTGTGGAGCAAGTAGACTAAGCAACAGCGTAACTAATTCTAGAGATTGTTAGTTATTTTGCATGTTTCGTAAAATAGTTTCACGCTCCAAATACCACCGTTTAAATGAAAGTATGAAAATTCTTCTGTTAAGTGTACTTACATGGTCACAATTCATGCGTGGACAATTTTTTTCTCCAACTGCAACGAAGGGTTATGTTATTCTTTTTATGAAATATACAGGTGTGCCATTCTCAGAAATTAACGTTTTAGTGACGTCACGTTCGATTCTAATTTCAAAACAATAGTACGGTAACGCACGCGGCGTCGGACGAATGCCGTTCTTAATCCATTGTCGCGTGTGAACTCAGCCGCTTTTTGCGCTTGATAGCGGCGTACGGGCGTACACATTAGAAAGTAATTAACGATCCACCGCGCGTCGCGTAAAAACTCACACCTCGACCAAACTTGTGCCTCAAATCGTCTGTAATTACGTTAGAATCGTAATCGGTTACGCGCCCCGCATTATTATTCGCCCGACGACCGCCGCTTATATAAGTTTCCACTTCGAAAAACGTAAAACCTTCGCACGCATCATCGACTTATTACTACATAATGTAACGCGATATGAGCGTCCGACGCTTTAAAAACCCATAGTTGGAGTAACTTCCGTCTACCGAGTTTTTTACCGTGGAGAGAGCTCTTAATAATTTCCTTTATTCCAATCCGCTCGCGTCGGGATCCTCTTAAAATACTTACCCCTACATCCGCTTCTTTTAATAAAGTCTACCGAAGCTATGGAATGCCTCATTGGATGTTGTTCCCTCTTCGACAGCGTCTTTTATCTCTCTCCTTTCCGACGAGCGGCAATTAAAGTTAAACAAAAAAGCATCGCGAAAGAAATTCCACGTAAAAGTAGTGTGTGCACGTTACTGCGAGCAGTATGTGCCAGCGCCATTACAATACAACTTGTAACGCGATTTCATAAGTTTCAAATTTAAACAATCGGAGCGTGGATAATTAGTCAGGTTGCATTGTTCGCAGCCAGTGCACAGGTATTCAGCAACCTATCAATTAACCGGTCCCGGCTCTTCTAGTTGATCCGCCTAAATAAACCAAACACACTTACGCGTTACCGACCGTCGCTATTATTTCCAGTGCTAAAATAACATTGCTCCCCAACAAGATTCGAAAGCTAGCTAGTAAATAATGATTAGTCATAGGAGAGATAAAGGAATAAGCTCATCAGAGTGAATAGACAATAAAAGTTAACCGGCCTTGTTATTACAACGCCTGTCGGAGCGAGCGCTAAGAAAACACTCCTTTTTCAAATAGACGCTCGTTTACGGTCAGATTCTGACATTTTAACTGCGTCTCTATAACGTTTACTGCTCCTAATAAAATTGTTCAAAGCGCCCGATTTATTAAGGTAGCCAAAAAGTAATTTGCGTTCCAACATTTTTTCTTAACGACGAATATGTACGCGGATTAAATAGCTGATTGACCGATGTCAATCAAAATTCAAATTATGTATAAATAGCGTGGTCTGCGGCGCGTTCCAAAATAAATCCGCGACCGTTTTAGGCGATCGGCCGCGTTCCATTTTTATTGGCCACTGGCGGCCAGTCACTGTCGAGTGTCGGGTGAGTTCTCACGTAGTACTCATAGGGCGAGGAGCCCTCAAATCTGCAATGATGAAATTCCTCGCGTTCCTGACTTTATTCATCACACGCGCGCAGTTTCTAGGAATTGTGAGTCGCAGTGCGAGCGGCTCACATGCTCCACTCGTATCCGCAACCTCGCGAATAAATCGTCGCCATTATTTAGTATGGGAGGAGCGCCGGTACTTACGTACGTACATACATACTTCGACGAATTTATGGACGTGTCAAAGGCCGATCATAGGCTGGGAACCTCCGCGAGCGAAACTTGCAAATTAGAATGACCGAATGTTTTGAATTTGTCAGAAATCGCACCAGAGCCCGATTACATCTGCTGCATTGAAGATTCAAAGTGGAAGTTTTCTGAGAACCCGCCACAGTTTGTCAATGTTCACACGGTTGCGGATCGATCAGTTTTGGCACTTGTAATACTTTATTTCCATACGATTACCGTGTTTAGAATATGAACTTTTCTATTAAAGGTAATATTACTCATCGTGGTCGTCTAGTTTTACTGCTGGCGTATGCAAAGTGGATTAGAAAAAAAAATAAGATGATATCAATAGACGGATCATGTCGAAACTTGTATCAGGAGGCTGTGCGCGTCATTCTCGGATAAAATCCGGATGAACCGATCAGGAGATTATTTGTTTTTAGTGCGGTTTCGGTTTCAACGCCGTACCCTTCTCAGGGTCTTATCAGATCTCCGTAGAGAGCGGGGCCGAGCGTGGATGTCTCACAAAATTTGTTAACTTGATTCTTTATTTTTCAATTCTTATGCTTCATTCAAATCGTTCCGTTGTTTATGGCCGACATTTTCATTTTTGGAATTCTTCAGCGGCGGGCCGAGGTCCCGCCCGTCGCCGAATACCGGTGATGCCATGTGAAAATTAAGGGTACCCTTTTTCACTTCGGCCCCGATTCAAAGTCCCGAATTCCTCCAGCGAGTGTCTTTTTTCGCGATGATTGTAATTGAGGGCAATAAATTGTTAATGTCTGACTTATTTCGTGTGTCGTATACGGACTGGACCGGTCGTTAGCGGTAAAAAAAGTAGTTACGTCTGTCTTAATGTTTCCTAGCTGCGTTTCGTAAAATAATCGTCACAGATACAAAGTATAACATTTCGTTTGAGTTACGACTGGATTTTCAACTTTTTTAATGTTTGCCGGTAAACCGGGCTGTAGTAATTAATCCTTCCATAATGTACTAAACAGTCGGTTAATTTTTCGAGTGTGGTCACATCAGTGTTTACTTTCTCGGTTTTAGTGGGCAACACTGGGACTTTATTATAGCATCAATTTAATGGTTATTATTTATGATTGGCGTGTGAAAATGTTTAACGCTTTTAATTGGTTGAACATTTTATGTCGTACCTGGATATAAAAGATTATTTAATTGATGCGTCTTGAAGGAAATGAAAACAATCTCGTGAGCTTTTTTGCATTGTGCATCGATATGTTCTGTGTGATCTTTTCTCGCTGTTTTTTGTTTCTTTTATAAGTTGTAAAAAACTTGTAAACGAGCAATATTCAGACGCTTGTGTGTGTGTGGTTTTATAAAAAACTGGCAATGTTTTTATTGTAATAAAAATATGAATGTCTAGAGACATAATTTCGACTGTGTTAACACTAAAATGTTTATGAATTCACACGTTAAGTATAAAGTCATAAATCTTGCGTTTAGTTTGTTGGAACTGTTCCAAAACTTCTTACATTAGAATCTATAGGTTTTATAAAAAAGGAACTTCTAACACACCGAATGCTTATTCTGTTTTTTTTCCACTTAATTTTAAGCATACCATTTTCGAATACAAACAAAGGATTTCTCTCGTTAAACAATTTATTTGGAACTTGGTAGGTTCACATGAGCCACGAGGTCGCAGTTGCTTTGAGAACGTCTCACTTTTGTCTATATGCGCTCGCGCAAACGTGCTCGTACACCAACAAGGATTAACCGACCAACTTCAAAAGTCCGTCTAACTACTCAAATACCTCCTGAGAAGTGACCACGGTACTTTACAGGGTAATAGAGAGCCTCGGCACATTGCTCAGTTACTTGACTTTAACACGAAACTGCTTAACATTCTAACAGAATGCATGTACGTACTACATGTCGCCAATAAACTGTCGACCTCAATTTTTTGTTAGAGAAATATTTGTACAGGAAGTCTCCCGTTCACACGGTGTATTATTACATTTATTATATTGTATAATAACCCAACACTTTTATTATACAAGAAAACCTCCTAATTCGGTGTTAAAATTATGATTCATCGGGTCAACGCACCACACGTACTCACTGCCAAAATAGAAGGAGATAAAGTTAATTAAAAGCATTAATAAATAAATGCGCCCGGAACGCTTTTAATAATAAAACAAGTTGCGCGTTCCATATTTATCGAGACTTGAATTTGCATATCTTTTTTAATTTGACGTATTGTACGGGCAACTTCGGTTGTCTACATAAAATATCATCTCGGCAACACTCGATTTACGAATCGATTCAGTCAATCATCGGATACGAGACCTTATTGCAATGCGCTAACAATCGATTTTAAGATGCAGCCTGAAGCTTAACTTTGTCGGGGTATAAGTGAAAAAAAAACCTGTCCAAAGCGATGTTACCACACTGGCAAAGTGTGAAATATGAAATCACGACTCTTCCACTTGCCCGGGTGTTTGTGTTCCAAATATTTTCTCGTGTCGAAACGATACTCGAAAGCGAACTACGGTAATGTCTTTTTGTAATGTTTTATATAAATACTTCCGATATTGTACACTATTGACCGAAACCAATGGTAGGATGACCTTGTTCCATTTTATTGAAGCGGTACCAAGCACTGTTTACGGTGAGAACGCCGATGAAGAACCCGTAGTTTCTTTCAAAAGTTTTTGTTAATCTTTATGCTTAATAATAAGCTGTAACCAAAACCAACAAACAAGAGAAACATCTGTTGCCATTTTAAAACAGCTTCATTTCACTTAAACAATAAACAGAACAATAGTGACCCAAACACGTGGCGAGTCCCAAACAGGGCTCCTTTTCACTGGACACCTGATTATACCTTTTGTTCTTCGAAAATCCCAAACACATGGCGCTAACAAATAAGAAGCACAAAACTAAGCTCCGTTCCCACGTATCCTTTCGATGGATTCCTTAATTAATAACAAAATAACGTCGAAACGAGCTCCGATATGGAAGTAGCCTCTTTAGGCACCCCCATAAAACGATTATCAAATAATTCCCCAGCATTCATACCACGGTATCAGTCTATTCGTCCGTAATACAATTTAACGTATCGCTCTTGAGGGATAAAATTAATGTGTCTCGATACGCTGCGATCTCAGTCCGATATTATGTTTTTGATAATAAAAACTAAAAAGAACACCTTCCGATTCGGAACGGTGATAATGAACGCATCGATGATGGCAGCCTTGCTTCAATATTTCAGAATTGGAACGCAACCTGCATCGAATGTGACGACTGATGAAATTAGCATTTCACAAATAAGGCTGGCTTTACACGGACTAATACGTTTCCTTAATTGCCGACAGTCTAGGCAAGTATTCGCGGCGACTTGTTGGTAAGTATACGGTATCGCCAGCTCGACACGTTTATAAAGGCTACCTGCACACGTACGCTTACGTCGGCCGCTTTTTATGGGCTGGCTCGAGAGTCACTGTCGTGGGAACCGGCATATACTTACGGCCGGCCACAGCTGACCGAAATGCGTTCTCCATACTCGATTAACAAATCAATACGACGTATACTACGACTTGCCATATTTGATCGGGTGCACGCAACACAAATCATAATAAAGTATTTTGACAAGCGTCTTTCGCTCCTTATATTGATACGACGTTTACGATAAATCGACTTTTCAAACACTGATAATGGTGATTTTGTGTCATTTAAGGTTCAAATTCGTTCAGTCAGCGGGCCCGGCTGTTTAGTATTCAGAGGGACGCGACAACACGTCCGCTTGTATTGTCTAAGTATTTAACGTAGCTTATTATAAATTCGTCAAAACCGTGGACGTAACGAAAGTTTAATTGAGATCTCTTCGTCTAAAAAGCGTTGGAAAAAGCGCTCGCTTTTTGTGACGCGTCGTGGTGCGTTGTGAAACGTCAGATTTCTCGTATTGATTTCCATCAGCCGACAATAATCATTGTTCGTTAGAGTCGTGGTATCAGTTCCTATGCAAATAGAGGCTATTGTTCTTGCATGCAAATAATGTTTTCATTCATAGAGTTTAATTGAAGACGGGCGACATCTGTCAGGAAAAACTGAATCACTCGTTAAAGTAGGTGGTGGTGATCAAATGAGGTATTAGTTAAGCGATGACCCTTCGTATCCGGCGCGCGCGCAGCTGCGCCTGCGACCCGTCACATGCTTATTGTAATTATAATCCAGCTTCAGAGATTCCCCCGCGTCCGTCCGTCTTCGTCTTTAATCGTCGTCTATAGTTTAGCTTTCATCGCCTTAAGTTTTTGTTAGAATTGCATTTTTTTAAGTTGTTCTTCACTAAGTTACCTATATAAATTTAAAGAATTTTACATTAACTATCTGATCATATATAATCTGCAAATAATATCTAAAATTAACTGTAAAATAACTCCACTTCAAAGTTTGATACATGAGCACTGTTCAAGTCGTTTTGAATTCGATCTGTGTATGTCATAGAAGTGGGTCGCGTTTCCACTCGCCTTCAATGTATCAACTTTTTTATTCTCACAACTCCGTTTTATTTGTAGTTTCTTGTTAAAAGGCGAATTAATCTGCAATAACACTGATTTTCGTTTAAACGAAAATTGTTCATCGATAACTCACATCCGTAGCGTAATTAAAGAGCGATTAGTGAACTAAAGGTCGGGATCTCAAGTCTGTGTGCCGAGCCGGTCGACCAGCATCGACGGGATCGGGTGTTTTATGACCGGCGACCGGTTCCGACCGCGGTGGGAGAAAATTTCATAAACCGTGAGTCGTGTACATTTTTGCATGAACGGAACTTGACAAAAAACCCATTGATAAGTTCCGTCGCAGGCGCCTTAAAGCTGTTGACACGCACCGTTATCAAGTTTTAATCGATTTTCGACTGCCGTTTCGCCTCCTTATGTAAACATGGACTAATGTCAACAATTCGATATCAGATACGCACTCGTTCCTATTTTTTATAAGTGCACGGTAACCAGAGGGATACGGGATCATTCGATGTAGGCAGTGGACACACCGGCGCAGGTCTAGGCACTCGTTAGCGAGCCAGCGTCATTGCCTTATTGCGTCTGTATTATTTTTAGCATGATATTGAAACAATTTCGCTGCCATCTGCTCCCGGGTTCACCTGTCTATCATGTTGTTAATTTACACTCGTCGGCCATTAACATTGTCGTAAAGTAAAGGAAATATTTGAAATTCTCAACTGCCGCGCCCATGTTTAAAGGTCTCTCGTGGTTTAAGATGATGTACATTGATTATTTTGGTATGTTTTACGGATGAGGCGTGGGTACTAAGTGAAGCGATTGTACGTTACACAATACTTTGTAACAAATGTGTGAATATGTGAATGAGTTGAACATGAAAGTTAATTTCGAAAGACAGGTGGATTTAAGTTAATGCAGTCGGTAACATGAGACCGGCTAATAAGTCGTACAATTGAGTTTCACTTCCTTCATCGACAAGTTGTAGATTATTTCGATAGTTATCTGGTTCCCATGTTTGCAATAATGTGACACACATCGTTTTATGTTGCAGGGCACCTTCACGCTCATTGTGGAAGCGTGGCACGACACCAACGAGACGTCGAGATCTGATGGTAAGTTGATTGTTCTCCTTATAATACGATTATGATAAAAAGGGTCATGAAAATCTTCGTCCGCCTTGTAAAATTCAAATCACGTCGGTCACGACTCACTCACATTCAGGTTTCACTGTAATTCTGGGTGTTTATCGTGCATTTAACGGACAGTATGTATATTTGAATGCTCATATTATCATATCGTGGAAGACAAAAATGTTCCCATGGTGTGGACGATTGGTGTTCAAAGCACGCGGCGATGCGCGTGATTCGCTTCGCAATGCGCGCGCTATTCTAATAAACTCAGCCTTCTGTAGGACGAAAATTTAGTAGAAATGTTCTAATGTATTCCGATGGCCGTTGACCGGCACCTAGACGTCGCGCTATGAAAATTACTTACGGAATATAGGCAAATTGGTTACCTACTTTGTTTAAACAGCCTTTTGTAAGAAAACATTCGGTTTTGACACGCCATCTTAGCCACAAATCGCATTTAAGCCCGCCATGTGCTCGAATATAATTTTAGATCGTTATCATTTTTATAATAATCGATCGGGTAAGTTTTGCTCGTTCCGTTTGATATCACGAGAAGCCTAAACGCCCAATAAAGAATCGACAGTTTATGTCTTACATGCGACGTGGCGTGACCGAAAAAACGATTCAGAATGAATTGTAACCGTCCGGGTCGTAAATACATCATCGTGATAATACGCCGCGTGCATCGCTACACAGCACAGCTCTGCTACATCGCTACACGAAAAACAAAACACTCTGAACCGGCCGGATCTAAACGAACGCTCCCAATTCGATTTCGAAAAATAATAAAATGGCGGACGCGAAAACTGACCAGCGACGCCCATTTCTTAATTAGATTTTCATACCGCTGCACTCTGACCGACATAATTACTACTCCTGACCGACTAACAAAAAAACTCGGGTGATTTACTTAGGAGATTTAGAGATACGGCGAGGTGTGTCTACGGGCCGGTTTACCGAAAATCATTAGCGTTCGAAGTGGATAGCTTAGAGGACGGGTATATTTTTAATACGGCTCGGGAGCGATGGGCGGCGCCGCTTCACTACCGAGAAATGTTACCAACAGAAATCTAATCAAGCATAATAACAGGTTACACGCACGCCGTTTGTGTTCACTCACTATCGACTCACCGGGCTAATGCTTAATTAAATCACATTCGGTTTTTTATCTAATACCCAAATTGAACAGCTGCATTGACTTAGAAAGCGGCCCTTGCACGTAACTAATTCATTGTCGCAACCCCTGAGCGCATTCACGAGTCATTTTTCTGCACAAGACACTGAAGAATGGCGACACACGACTCCAAGAATCCAATATATCATAGATAAACACGCGGCGCATTGAGAATCGCTCGCTCACGGCGACGAATAAAGAGATTCTTGTGCTAAACAAATAAGTATACAACAATGGTCGCTGGCAATCCTGATGTTGTCGCTCGGCTCCTTCACCGAAATCTTTTGTGTAGCGCCCGAGGCAGGCCGGGCCGCACCTGGTCCACACTAACGGGCCGCCGCATTGTTTACTTACTGGATCCTAAAAAATACACCTCCGAGGGAAGTCAGGGAATTTTTTAGTTTACACTTCATCTTTCGTCGTCGTAGGGCTTGAACATGATAAAAAATATCAGGAAGACGCAGCGGAAGGTTCGATTTATGATGTAACAGGCGCGGTGGATCTCTCAGGAAGCGCTGTCGACAGATGCTCGGCACATGCTCTCGGAGAATAGGTGGGCACACTCCTAATGTCTCGTCCTGCCCTCCTGTTTAGATTACCGTCGGTGTCGGCCGCACTGTTTACGATTATTGCACTCTTCGTTTTACTAGCCCATATAGGCGAAATCAGGAAAAAGAGCGTGTGAAAACTATCGATAAGAGATTCGTAGAGGCAATTACTGGCGCGGGCCGGTGCGCCGCCCCGGGCCCGGCTACCGCTCGCCGGCTGACATTACACGACCGAGATGCGATTATCGATACAGTTATGTTGTGACGGCTGCTTATCTCGCTATCCGGCCGTGCATTATTAGTCAATTCATTACTCTAGCGGAGTGTAGCGGGTGGAGCGGTCCGTCCGCGGTTCCCAGGACTCTCGCGTATGATTACTCGCCTCGTTAATTGGCTTTCACGAAGGTTAAGCACGTCAGCCGTCTGGAAATGTAACGACTACATTGCGCAATCCTTCACATTCATTGAATCCTTCGGCCGGAACGAAACTGTCCATGTTTCTTACTAAACAATGGGAATTTAACTCGGACCGTCCTTCGTGTTTTTACGCGAAATCTCTTTGAATAACATTGAGAAATCTTTAATTTGGCTCCTCGAGACCCTCAAAGTTCGAGTGGATGAGTTATTTATCGAGTGCAAGAGGCGACGTCGCCAAGCCGCACTTCTCGTATCGAAATATTCGTTGAGTGTTAGAAGTGGACAGTTTTATAAACAAAAGTGGCTCGTCGTTTGTGTAGACAAGCCCATTGATGAGATGTAGTTTCCCACAGAGCGGCGGCGCGCGGCCGTACGACCGGCCCGGGCAGGTGTCCGAATCGAGACGAGTGGAAATCGACACATCGCTTAATGATGTGGGCCTCACCTGCGGAAAACGGTCGTCGAACCTTCGCGCGTCGACGCCGCTCGACGTCGCGGTTTCGATTTCGTTGGAAACCTCCCACCGACCACTAATTAGAGCTCGCGGTTCAGTTCTAGGCGCTGTCGCAGTGATCGAGGAGCCAGGCTCAACATCCGGTGACCTCATTATCGATCGATCGATCATATCGGCGGAAGCGTCGCGTGATCGCATCCCCTGCGCTTCCCTAAAATCGCGTTTTGAAACATCCCAAATCGGTTGCGTCCGCCTCCGATAACGTAGCCGGCTCAAATTATCGGTTATTTCGCTTTCTTTTGTTTTTGTTTATTGGCGTTTGCCGTTCGAATACATTTTCGTTTTATTTGTATTGACCTCTGGGTCCATAATTACACGTTATCTGGCTCAGCGGCGGCGGCCCAGCACGTACTGGTGCCTCGTCCTTCTTTAAATGTGTTATTTATTTGTGAATCGGAATTACATTAATAGATCCGATAGTGGGGTACACCTTCATTTAATATCGTTACGCCGTTGAATTAGGATGATGTCTGTAATTTGTTCGGTTGTTTCTGGAGAACCGAACTTTGGGCTCGGACGAGTCGGATAGAACACAAAAACGTTGTACGAACGCAATTTTCCTACAAATTGCTTGGCGAGTCGAATGTGGTAGGGTTGGTAAGGGGACCTAATTATGTTCATCATAAGTATCCAATTTGTTCGAAGTGCTGCGATAGTTTTGTGCTTTTGTTTTGGTGGAGTCAGTGTTTTTATTCATTGAGCTTGTGGGAGATATTGTTGGTCAGGTATTTCATGTGTGCGGACAGCCCTGGTGCACCGGAGGCTGGGTGCACGGTTGCCATAATTCTCGTGCGCACATTGGAACTAAATTGCAAGCGGTCGGCGCTCAGTTCCCACACATCACTTTTCTAATTCCCTCCGAACTGCACACTTGGCTTTCATAATTTCTTTGTCCATTTAAGCCTTGAACACACCGCAGTTATCATTTAAATTAAATTTTTACTCACGCTCTCCACGTATAGAATTTGAAACGATAAAATTGATGAGTGTTGAGTAGAATAAACTTCATAATATTTAATCGGAATGAAAGGCCCGATCGAAATAAATTGATAGCTTTCGTCTGATTGTATTTTCGTTAGGTACACAACCGGCGTAGCATACGCGTTTTATCTTCTAGATTTATTGTACAGATACGATCTTTGTAAGCCTACACGAGACCGGTAAATCGTGTGCGCTATGCTTTATACCAGCAATGTCGACGCAATAATCGTTTCCATGATATTTATATGAAAATTGAATTTGTATTCTTTGCGCCATATTCGCCAAATGTCGTGACAACGTCCAATGTCATTTTGCTAGTTCAGAGTTTGTAAGAAAAGTTTATTTTCGATTTGTTTGTACCGCAGTAAGTACTGGATAATATGCGGATTTTCCATTATTTATTAGTTTTAAGTCGGCGTGTCGTAATGGCGAAATTATATCGGGATGTGTTCCAATGTCAACACGCTCTTAGCTGTTATTTGGAGCATTTCATTCCGTTCTGCTGCATTCAATATTACTAAAAACATTTCACATACCGCGGCGTTTTCGTGCAGCATCCGCGTTGTTCAAACTAAGGACTGCACACAAGGATGTGTCAGTGACCTGTGACCTGTTTTCCTATATTAATACTCGGTACAGTCGACCACTCTAAACGAAACTCTGAATCCATTCCTCATCGTAGATCTCTGATAGTAGTATCTCGTTCTCATTACCGTCGCTCTTACCACTGACACACGAAACAAAAGGAACAATTCTACGCCATACGCCACGAAATTAGTCGGGATCGAACGTTTTTATATACCTTTTAATTTTATTTCGCGTCTGGTTTAATTTTATCTGCTGTCGGGATTACCGGCTTAGGAATGTACCCATCGAAGCAACAAGAGTAAAAAGTGGGCATACACGACGAGAAATAAATAAAGGTAGAAACTGGTCGAGGCTGAGATTTCTTAGCTAGGGCTGCCGCGTTAACACCAAACTAGGACGGACCACCGACAAAAAATGTTTTCTCACCACGATGACTTGTGTTTATTCCTTGTATAGAACTTTAATTTGATAGTCCCAAATTGTTTCGGGGTCTGTGTTTGAACGTTTTGTATTTTTTCCCACCTATTTTGAAGCTACCAAATCAAATTAGTTTCTTGGATTCTGTATTTGCGGAGTCGATTATTTTGTTTTTGTTGTGCCTGTGATAATGGCAGCCCTACAGTGTAGCCAGCACTTACGCGGTTTGATGAATGGAGTGGCAGTTTTTCAAATCAATGCAGCGGGTAGTTTTCACAGACCACTTTTTGCGCGTCACTTATGTAATGTTAGCCTGGCTCGCTCGAAGCTGCCCAGCTACTTTTTCTTAGTTAAACGTTGTACTTACGTGTGGTTTACAAGTAATATGTAACATAAAGAATGTAGTTAAAACTATTAATCAATCACACCGGCGCCGGCGACGAATCAAAACAGTGAATCACGCTTGGGAACAATGAAATCTCACGGTCGAATGCGGGCTTCAAACGCTCAACGTTAACAGGTCAATTTACTTCTGTAACCCTTTCCCACGGTGATAAACGAATATTTGTCGTTTTTATCCGTATTTAAATATTTTATATTAATTAAAAATGTCCCGTTAATTTTTTGGGGCAGATGTTGCGAATTCACATTTTGGAAACACGTTTATTTTGCACCTGCGCTTGCGACTCCCGAAAAACACTGTCCAATATTCCGCACCTGTATTTTTTTAAACCATAGACTGAACTGTCAAGGAGGTAATTCCTCGCATAGTGAAGCGCGCTCGTTTGTTTCAATTATTCATAAAGAGGTCTAATAGGCAGGCTCACCTGATGCCATGGTATTAACGAGCTTGTGCAACTGCTGGTTTTTTGCTACTCCGTGATGTGACGTCATTATGGCAGTCGTTAGCCATGTTAGATCGTGTTAGGTGCATGTAAAGTGGTAACTTATGTTAAAGTTCAATGTTAGCATTAAACTGACGAAGATTTTCATGGTTTTAACACGTTACAACATAAAAAAGCTTAAACTTTTCTCCAGTATTAAAACTTATTCGTTTTTTTTTCAGACACCCTAATCGCGCGCATGACGAAGCAAAGTGTTGCCGATGTGGGAGGCCCGTGGATAGAAGAAGAACAGAGGTGGGGTGGACCTGGATCTGCTCATCTAAGACTGTCATACAGGGTGACATGTGCAGCGCATTACTACGGAGCTGGCTGCGAGGTCCTCTGCAGGCCGAGGGATGATGCCTTCGGGCATTACACCTGCTCGCCTGCTGGAGAGATCGTGTGCAAAGCTGGCTGGACAGGAGACTACTGCTCAAAACGTAAGTGTTTAAAACCTTTTTTGATTTTCATCCTTTTTGGACCCCAAAGGAGGTTATGATCTTTGTTATACCTGGCTGGTTTGGTGCTCTCACAATGTTATTATAGGAGCATTGCAGGATACCGCTGACCGTAATTTAGAAAAAAACACGACATTCGAATTTTAATTGTATTCATTGACAAAGAGAAGAATGTGAAGTGTGTCTTTTGTGCGAACTTTACCTGCCTTATTCTCGACCGCGCAGCTTTCCTATGTAAACTTTTCCAGTAACATAAAAAAAGTTATCGAACTAAACTAAATATACACTGTATTATGTACCACGATAAAAATAGTTTGAAAACGAAATAGATTAGTAGGTAGGCCTAATTCTGTGCCAACCTGAATTTCACGCGAAACAGGCTGATTCACCTATTCAAAATAAATAAGAGGCCTTGATTTTCGCGAATTAAAGATAATATTGAGTACATCGTCATACATGGTGTCCTAAATTTCCGATATCCCAGTTTATTTTATTTAGAGCGCCCCACAATTCAGTCATCCTCATTAAAACGTCGACAATTTTTAGCCTGACATCCTCTCATAAACATTATAATTGTGCCCGCCATAGAAACATTATAATGATGTAATATGAATTTGTGGCACACCCTGTTTTGTAATAAAAATTGTGCAAGACATCGCCAAGTTAGCAGAAAAATGCGAACGACATCTGTTGAGAATATCATTATTTATATCACTGGCAGAAAATCTCTGTAATATTTAATCCTGGCCACACTGAATGCAATTTGTTTTCACATGGAAAAATAAAACACGGGTTTAAATTATATCCTTTATTTCGAAATCACGTGACAAAAAGTCGTAAAATTAGTCGTATTTGTTTAAAAAATAGCATTTTCAAATAAAATAGACAGAACCGATTAAATTTCTAATAAGGCGGGACATGTTAGACATTTCTAATGTCAGTTTTGACAGCTGAGACCGACCTCTTTGTAAAGTTAACTTTTTTTATTTGTAATACCGCGATGCGAATAGTAATGGCACTAATTATCTCATGGCTTTAGAGTCGTAAATCGTATTTTTAATTAGTGCCATATCACTATTAGAGTATTCACATTATTTATAAGGTTATTTCTACTTCCCGTGCCATCGGCCGACCTCCAAGCAAACGGCTCATAATTTTAATCACTTATTTTTTGTATCAAGTCTCGACGCTATAAAATTATATTTATAAAGTATAGTTTCATAGTAATTACAGCTGAATATTATCATATTTAATGTTGAAAATTCTCTGCGTACACAATTCATAACATATTTTTTTTAATTGTTGAGATATTTTCCTAACGCTAGTGTTTTAATTAATTTTCTTAGTAATGGCGCATTAATTTCGTTACAACGCGGCTAATTAAAATTTTGTTTTTTTATACGTTTCTGACATTATTACAATAGACTCGTTAAATCAAATGTAACTACCCATTCATAAGATGTCAAGAACCCCAGTCAAAAGCTTAGAATTCATTGTTTTTTATATAAATCTAATTCACATTGATAAAAACTAACAATTCATAATATCATATTTAAACTCTTGATCTTAAATTCTAAACATCAAAAGATTCATTACCAAGATGAAGTTTATCTACATTTACATCAAAATAATTACTACTTGGACAGTAAATGTCAAACCAGCCTGCCGGTTAACGACGCTATAATTTTCTAATTGATTAAAATGACATCATAAGTTATTTTTCTAAATATCATTTGAATACTCTTGTTGTGGATTGTGTTGAGGCGACAATATTAATATTGTTGTCGGCGTAGTTTAGGTATGTGTAGCGTGTAACTGTCCGCGGCAATGTTTGCGTTCCACAGCGCATGATGCGTTTGTAAACAAAAGCAGCGGACGCAGCGCTCACTCGCCATCATCATGTCCGCTTTTACATATCGATCTTGTGCATTTCTAATAAAATACTTAGATCACGTCATTACGACGTCCTGGCGTATGTTCGCGCACATCGCGTCTCGTATTGTGAAACAAAGCTGTGCGTCTCGGAGATGCATTGTGGCCGGGCGGCGGGCGGATGTCGCGTCGCAATCTCGGCAGCCCCACCTGCCGCTGCGTTCCCACACTCCGGCGCCGCAAAAAACGCGCCAGACAGAGACAACGCGCCCCGCTCTCCGTAGCGCGCTGTCCCGCTCCCCCGCCAGGGCTGTGCCGACACAGCCTCCACAACACTCCATAACCACGAAATCACAATTTTCTGGAAAAAGTAAACAAACGATTTCTCAACACGATCGATATCTAAAACATCCCAAAAACGCGACAACAAAAAATGAATATTTTTTTTTTTTTAAATCGAACGTGTGAAAGGAACAATATCGCGAGCGTAAACGATCGTACGTTACACAAATGCATTGCAATAAAAGTCTCGGCAACCCTATCAGCGGAGTTTGTATCGGCGATTACGAAAATGTAAAAGCGAGAGAAGCGGCCATAATGTAATGAAAACAACGCAGTAGGTTCGCGCACGCACACAGCCCCGCTCGGGGGCCGCTACACAGATGCCACGAACCGGGTCAAAAACACCTTTAAACGAGAACTGAACACCAATCGAAATAAACTCTGTACTTGACCGTGTCACGAAAGCTGGCTCACATCTGCCGAACGGTATCTCGCCTTCTGGGAAAGCTTAACAATCCCGAAAACTTATTTGCATGTCCCGCCGGCATTATCCTCCGACCAGCTCTCCCGCTTAATGATAGGGTAAACATCGCGAGAGGAACCTTTATGGCCGCTTCATTTCGCCTAATTGTTAACAAGAGTAAAGTTCTCACGAATATTACCTTCTGTGTTGTATCGCGAATCCCACGCGCACCTAATTTCCGTTTGGGATAGAGCAGATGTAGGATCAGTCAAATATTTGCGGAGCACATGTAGTGACTGACACAAGGAAGTGTCAGGGACGTCGTGTTCGTCGTGCTACCTGTCCTCGGCTCCGGCTGAGACCTTGGTCGCAGTGCGGCGCACGCTAGCCTTTCATTACAGCAAATCGATACAGCTCATGTCCATTGATAATAATTAATAGGTCTGCAGGAGCGCCATAACATCCTCCCCGCGGCGTCTTCGTGCCCACTTACGACCTAAATTGGTTTTGGAGTGTAATTTTTACTACCGTTTTACCTCAGTTCGAGGGTCAAGATAAGTTCGAGTGGGCTGGAGTGGCAGCACGGTACAAACACCGGCACTCGAGCTCTTTGATCTGCCTCGCCTGGCGCGCCGAGCGAGCGGCGCCTCACTTACTTTTTCTCCGTCGCTTATGTTCCTCATAAAGTTTTATTAATAATTCATTGTAATGGCCCACCGCAGGTCATGAGAAGCGATTGTTTTAAATAACATTTTATTTTATTTGCGAAAGTGTGAAACGTACGTGAAAGCGGATTATATTTTCAATTTTCTCAACAGTAAAAAAACATAGCTGCCATGATAATAGAAGTTACCGCGTGAGTGAGCTAACCAATTCGCCCGAGTGAGGCTTAAGCCGATTTGCGCGCACTCCGGGCAAGTTTGGGGGCTTTATGCTCGCTCGGCTGTGTTTAAACCTATAATAGAGTCTAGGGAGTGCGGCGGGAAGGCTAATCTCTTTTATGCAGCTCCCGGCGTCTCTTAAGCTCACAAAATATCTCCCCGACTCGCGGTATAGTCGGAGCTTCGCTGAAATTGCTTCCTCGTCCAATTTAGAACCGGAATAAGCCAGTTTACATTTGCATTTGGATAGGGAATGAAAGTTATGATCAAGATGGCGTCTAGTATTTTTCTAGCGAGTTAGGGGAATAGTAACGGTCGAGCGACGGTTAGGCTCCCCGCGCTATCTTTGCGCCCCCCTTTGTATTCGCTCCGATAACTTGCCCATGCGCACCCGACCGATACGACTCGCACCGCACTTCTTATTTCAAAACAATTTTTCTCAACATCGACCATACATTACCGCTTAGCTTTTTACAAAACTACTTTCTTACACGTCTATGCCGCAATGGACTTCGACTGGTTCTAGTAAACGATTAGTTGAAATGCTCCTCGCGAGGTGGAAACAGGGTAAAGTTCGATACATAAATACGTAGTTAACGATGCGCACAAACAGACACACATTACATTGTAGAAGTTTCTGGTATAGTTGGCTCTAAATATAATTAGAAATCCCAGAAGACGCGACTCGCAAGAGTGCTCTTCCACGCGAAATTAAAGAGAAAATTTTAATTTAATGCGGGTTATAAAGTTCAAAGAGGATTTCGTTGTAGTAACGAGTTGGTGCGAGTGAAGATAAATAGTGTGTGCGCGCGACCTCGCCCCCGGCCGGGACGCGCTCCTCTCTCTTTGTTGCACTCGCGTGTCCGCGCACTGCAAACTGCACAAAATTCCAACATTAATGCGCGATACCGCGCTGGAATCCAATATCATCCCGATGATTAAACGCTCCTGCTTCCTCTGCAATTAAAGAAATCCATTAGTATGCTCGCTCCATTGTGCGCGCTTTGTCTTTGTGACGCTAACGAATGTATTCTTTTTGTTCCAGCGCGGTGCTTGCCCGGCTGCGACGCGGAGCACGGCCACTGCCTCAAGCCCGACGAATGCATGTGAGTATCCACTTCACACCTTTGTGCTAAACGCTTCACGTTACCTCCCTCCGTGTCTACATCATTCATCCTCCTCATTGTTCCCTCACACAAGAAAGACATGCTTTTGTCGCTTGTTATCACGTCCCATTGTGTACTAACGAATGTTGTCGTTTAATTCCAGTTGTCATTCGGGCTGGGTGGGCGAGCTGTGCGACCAGTGCGAGCGGCACCCGGGCTGCGTGCACGGCACGTGCTCGCGGCCCTGGGACTGCATCTGCGAGGAGGGCTGGGGCGGCCTGTTCTGCAACCAGGACCTCAACTACTGCACCAACCATCGACCCTGCCGCAACGGCGGCACGTGCCACAACACCGGCCAGGGCAGCTACACGTGCATGTGCCCGCCCGAGTACACCGGGCCCGACTGCGAGAAGTCGCTGCACTCGTGTGCCGTGCGGCCCTGCCTCAACGGCGGCGCCTGCGTGCCCGACGAGGGCGGCGAGCTGGCGTGCGCCTGTCCGCAGGGCTACGAGGGCGCGCGCTGCGAGACCAGGCGCCTCACGTGCCGCGACCAGCCGTGTCGGCACGGCGGCGTGTGCGAGCCGCGCGGCGCCGGCTACGTGTGCGTGTGCCCGCTCGGCTACGCCGGGCCCGACTGCGCGCTCGAGGCCGACCCGTGCGCCGCCAGCCCCTGTCGCAACGCCGCCACCTGCACGCGCGCCGGCGACGGCTTCAAGTGCACCTGCCGACCTGGCTTCCGAGGGAACCGATGCGAGATCGACATCGACGACTGCGCAGGCATCCAGTGCGAGCACGGCGGCACCTGCGTCGACCTCGTCAACGGCCAGCGCTGCCAGTGCGCGCCCGGCTTCGTGGGCCCCAGATGCGAGACCAGAGTGGACCTGTGCCTGGCTAAACCCTGCGCGAACGGCGGTGAATGTTTGATCCTCGACAACGACTACGAGTGCCGGTGCCGGCCCGGATTCGCCGGCAAAGACTGTAGCATCGACATCGACGAGTGTTCGTCCTCGCCGTGCCGGAACGGAGGCGCGTGTAGAGATCGAGTGGACGGTTATCACTGCTCGTGTTTACCGGGTTGGGGGGGAAAATCGTGCACGGTGTCTCTGGCGGAACTATCGAAGCAAGCGGGGGGTCACTTGAGAAGAGTGGGGGACGAGATGTCGGAGGAGGCCCTGTCGGGGCAGCAGGTGGCGTGGATCGCCAGCGTGACGGCCGTGGTGCCGCTGGTGGCGCTGGCGGCCGTCGTGGCCATCGTGTGCGTGCGCCGGCGCCGGGCGCGGGCCGCGCACGAGGCGGACGCGGAGGCGCGCGCGCAGAACGCGGCCAACGCGGGCGGACACGTGATCCGCAACACGTGGGGCAAGTGCGAGGCGCCCGTGGCCGAGTGTCAGAACGCGCACAACGCGGCCGCCGAGGAGTGCAAGCGCAAGACGCTCAACACGGAGAGCGCGCGCCTGCTGGCCGCGCTCGACCCCAGGCTGTCGCGGCTCTCCGCGGACTCCGCCTACTGCGCAAATAGGTCAGTATTAATGACTATTTCACTCGAGTACAACAATAACAACCAAAAGTTTTGATCACAATATTTCTCAGTGATGTTCTCATACGATACGTTTGTAGTTAATATTCACTTGGCTCATCTCGAACCTAACATCTTCAACACAACACCTTCTTCCCTTCAACAATATCTAACATAAAATTTTCTATTGTTGCAGCGATACGTCGCTAGTGAAGCGAGCGCTAGAAGGCGGAGGGGTGTACGTGTTAGACGACCATTGCTTGCCGCCCACGTACGCGACACAAGTGTAGTGATACTAAAGCGTCAATGGACAACACTAACTTATTTATTCACAACGGACGCTCGTGCGAAACAGGCTGTGCGCCGCGTGTAAATATAGCGTAAAGTGTAAAGTGACCCTGTATAAACGGCTAGTTATAAGCGTTCCGAAGTATTTATTTAAGAGAGCGATCTGTACACGCCCCTGTAAATAGTATTGGCGGGACGGATCGCGTTTTTTCCGCCCCTGATCGGCGAGCGTCGGACCGCGCCGCCGAGGGGCCGGTGGACTCGTCCACGTCGCGATCTCTGTTCGCTTGCGGCCACCGACACTTTGTCAACAGTATAAACGAACCTTCCTTATTCAAATTGTCTCCAAAAATATTTTTTGTATAAACTTTTTTCTAAGTTTCGACCTCTATGGTATTAGAACTCCTTTTGTATAAGTTTACATTGTTAACAAAATGTTGTAGTCGCAAGTATAGGTAACGTGTGCTGCGTCCCGTAGCTCGGTCCGCTGCGCGACGCCGCATCATGGCGCGACACTGCACCACTCGCGCTTGACCGCTCTCTACTCGACCAAACTCCTTACGCCTAGAAAAGAAAACAATCCCAGTTACTGGACAGTTAAGAGGCGAGTGTGCCAGTGCAGTGTGGCCCCATGAACACAAAACACCACTAACACTATCCCTTTAGACTCGCACCAGTATAGAAGCCAAACCGTGCGTAAAATAAGATTAGACTAATTTATAAAAAAATAATAATCAACGCGAATGATGCGTTTCATCAGTTTTACATTGATTTATATTTTGTGATTGACTAATTGTTGTCATTTGTTCCTATGATTATGATAGTGAATTACTGCCCACGAAAAATCTTGTTCAGGTTTTCTTGAAAATCGACGTAGATTTTTTTTCTCTCTCTCCTACCCTTCCGTACTCGGGATGTAGATCAGTTAGCACGATAATTTAACGTTCCTGAGACTGTGAGCGCCATTTCTACAACCTGCATGCGCAAGCGCCGGCAGGTCGTACAAGTCGCGCTCGCGCCACACAAATATTCACGCACGTAATTAGTCCATAGGTTAAAATTAACTTCAGTACTTATAGAAACAAATTGTCGAAACCTAAGTCATTGTGTATAAAAACATAAGTTCTAGTGTTGTAAGTATATTCTCCATTACTTATAAGAGTACTGAGACAATATAAAATGTGTCATTAGGCAACATAGGACACGATAACTCTGCTTGTTTTAACTTATTTATTTTAATAGGTACAGTTCTCGAGATATGTTGTGTTTATAGATTCGCAACTTGAGTCGCCACACAGCGTGTCAACACTGTGTGGAGAGTCGACCACGAATCGTCTTTATGAAATAATTTATGTTAAATTACATTTTTATAAAGTCCGTGTAGATATTATGCGGTAAGTGATAGTTAATATCACCTCTTATGTTGCCTTTTGTACTCGAACGTAGATTAAAAAGGTTAAATCGACAAAATTGTAAAAATATGAATAGACTGATGATCAATAATAATTCTCTTGTATTTAATTTTTTAAGATGACAAATAAGTTTAAATTATGAGGAAATAAAGAACATCCAAATGTACTAAAAATAGAATCATAATTTTTGTACTTAATTGATCACAGTGAACCTTTCATTTTTCTTTTTGAGAATTTCTATATGATATGTCAAATTTGTGATTTCCATTCCGAACAATAAAATGACAGTATTTTTAATTTATTTATTACAACCGTATCATTATAATTATTGTGAATTTCTTTAATTTTTATTAACAAAATCATTGTTTAATTATTTTTTGAGCTTAAGTTTACAATTGACTGATGTAAATTGACTTATTGATATTTTGGACACATTTTATTAAATCATGAATGTATTTGTGCCTGTTAATGTGAGTATACTGAAAGATAAAATTTCAAATCATTCCATTTCTTAGCTAAGTAGCCTTTATCTATAAATCTTATGTTTAATTTCGCTATTTTCTTATAATTGTTTATTTTGCATGTGAAGCCAGTGATTGTCTTAATTGTCCTACATTTCGTCCTTTATGGACAAAGTACAATTATAATCTGTTATCTATCTTAGTTTAATATTATTACCTTTTGGTATATTCACAAAGGTTTATGTTTCAAAAGAAAAATGAAAGAAATCTTCATGTGAAAGCGCTGTAACCGATATAATTCCATAAATAGATCCTAACAGAATAAAAGTCATATTGTATTGCTAATGCGGTGATAAATTTGCCAGCGAGTGTTTGTGACGAAGTGTAATTATTGCAGTGGATGCAAACGAGAAATAAAATGTTAATAATAAACAATTGTTTACAAAAAATTAAAACGTAATTTGATTTCCGTCGTCTACCCCATATTTAAAAACAAATAATACAAAACACTGAACATCACATAAATATTCGAGTAAGGAAGACCCACTACTCATTCGACCTAAACAGGGCTGCCAACCTAACATAGCACACACGGTACCTTATGGTACGCCAACCTAACATAGAATTAGAATAAAAGAAAAAAATATTTGTCACAACAATAACTGAAACAGAACAATGATAACACTAGCAAATCTTAAATATAAAAACAAAAAGAAATACCTACACAAAATATATGCAGATGTACTTACGTCATGACTGACAAAAAAGGCTTCAATGCTGATTTTCAGTGGTCACAAGAAAGAAGAAAAAATGTGTACGGACCCTATGGTACGCCAGCCTAACAGAGAACACATACAAAACCATATGGTACGCCAATCTAACATAGCGCACATACAACACCCTATCGTACGCCAATGTAACAAAGCACACACACGAAACCCTATGATACGCTAACATAACACACATGGTACCCTATGGTACTCCAACCTAGCATAGCATACAAACGTCACCCTATGGTCTGCCAACCTAACATACCACACGGTATTCTATGGTACGCCAACTACCTAAGATCTCACACGGCACCCTATGGTACGCCAACCTAACAGAATTAAAAAGAAACAAGATATATTGTCACGACAATGACTGAAACAGAACAATAATAACACTAACTAAATCTAAAACATAAAAACAAAAAGAAATACACAAAATATATTAAGCAGCCGTAACGTCATGACTGTGTCAAAAAAGGAGTGGTCACCCGAAAAGTGTACGGACCTTATGGTACGCCAATCTAACATAGCGCGATAGCGCACATACGGCACCCTATGGTCTCCCAAACAAACATATTACACGGCATCCTATGGTACGCCAACATAACATAACACACATACGTCACTCTATGGTACGCCAACCTAACATATCGGCTATTTATTATGCAGACAAAATAAGGGTGGGGTTCTTTCAGCAAGAAAGAAGCACAGCAATAAAACTTGACAGTAAAGCGCGATGGAACAACGTGTTTATGTTGAGAAGAAATCAACGTAGGTATCAGTCGTTATTTAGGTATTCCATTTTATTTTTAATGCGTGTTTTCAAATTAGATTCGGCATTTTCAAAACACGTACTACTTCAGCTAACGCGATTTTTTCATTTTAATTGATTTATTTTTTTCATTTTTCTTAAGTACTGAAAGATAGAATCAACAGTGGGGACCGCCTGAAAAGCAATGAAACGATAAAACCCGACAACTACAGAAACAATTTCCCGACCAAGGAGCAAGAAAGAACATTATTTTCACCTTATAAGCTTGCTGAACAACTACCAACAATGAATGATCAGGAAAAATCAGTTTGGATGATCTCAACTTCTAATAAAAACGAACGAGTGCCGAGACAGAGCGACTAAAACATTTTCAAAAGAAATTAAAAGCCGAACGAAGTTTACCGATCGGGACGAGTCATTTGGATGCATTCCTTGAAACACGTGATATCTTAAACTGATAGTTTTTGAGCTATGTTTATGAACAACATTGAAAATCAATTCGTTAAAAAGCTACATAAAACTTGAGACCTAACATAGCAAGTAAAACTTCCTTGCCTCATAAGCTTTCTGGAATTATAGGTACACCTAACACAGGGCTACACATCAAGCTATACAAAACCAGTATTAGATGACCATTTATTGTGTGTAAAAATCGTACAAAACAAGCTAGTCTTGGTCTCGCTTTGTACGATTTTTACACACATTAACGGTCAGCTCATACTGGTTTTGCATAGCTTGATTTGTAGTCGTGTGTACCACAGCACCTACTTTTATTTAGTGTACGACCAGAAAATAAGGGTTGCTACTATATAGTTTTTTTCGATCAATCTTCATTGTTGTTGTTGCGGATTGTCTGATTTCTGACGGTGTTTTTTTACTCATGTCCCGTATCCTGATTATTCAAAATCTATCTTTACCTGGAGTATTTTTTTTTGCCTATCTTAACAGATAGTAATGTCATTTTCAGTTAACTTAGTATTATATGTGGAGTCAAGATCGGCAGGTTGAGGAGCGCATGAGTTTCTTTTTGCTTTCGTTGTAACAGTAAATTACCGAAACGTTTTTCTAATATTATATAATTATGAGTACCTAAATATAAAATTCTACAGACAGGGAGCTACGACTGTTCCATTCAGATACATTTGTAGTATGCATCAACCACGCATCAACATTCAACACTAATGTTTATCAAATCTATTTGTTACCTTCGCAATAAAAAAAACCGTAACTTTAAGCCCCTTCGTACACAAGGCGACGCACATATCCGATACCTTACGACTTTGGTATCTATTGACGCGTCCCTGTGTACGAACCACTACGGGCACAGTATAAAAATATACAGTAGAGTAACTCGGCCTCCAGACAGATTTAAATACCTACAGCCGCGCGGTACGTAAACATGCGTTAGGGCTACCCGTCTACATCATTTTAATAACATTTGCCTTTGCGTACTTTCTGTTTCTATTTTAGTTTTGTGATTGTAAATATACTTTTTTATATAAATAAATGAAATACTTTGTATAATGAATAGGAAGTGTTCAATAAAAATGCGTGTTGTTTTTTGATTGGTAGATTTCATTTAAAAAATCATGTTTTTGTTTGAAAAACAAATCGGGCTTATAAAGTCCGCTGTATTATAGAAGTATTTGAGACCGAAAAATATTTGCGCCTCGACTGAGTCGTACGAAATGCTTTATTGTTAAATTTTAAAGTATAATAAATCCGCATTCTAATATAAAGCTTAATTAAACTACTCGTCTTATTAAATATGTACTCGAACTTATTTTTAGAGAAAAAATCACGCGGTTATTGTTAAAAAAACAACACACCGTCCGCTCGACACTGTGGTACAGCCGTGACTGTCTGCGCCCCGAGCGCGCCCCGACATCGAGGCGCGTAGGTATAGCTCGCTTTTGGTCCGTTTGTATGAAGTTGGAGTACTGTATTATTATATTACCGTGCTACGGGTTTGTGTTGCGGTAGTTGCATGGATACCAAAGTCGTAAGGTAGCGGCGAGTTACGTCGTCCTGTGTACGAAGGGGCTAAGCAAACCAGCTTAGTTTCCTTTAAAACTAAAGCTCTGCAGTTAGCTAGCTAGCTCAGTTTATATGGGAAGTTTGAAACTGGCCCCTGTTACAAAAAAAAAATTAAAGGGAATCGTCTGTTCAGCAGTGGACGTCCTATGGCTGAGATGATGGATCGTCTGCTTTGGTATGGACATTTGTAATGCGGAGAGATGACAATGTGACTAAGAGAGTAATGAGTAAGTATGAATGTTGTATGGAGAGGAAGAGAAAGGTCAAAGAAAAGATGGATGGATTGACGAAGGAATGATGTGAAAGAAAAAGGAGTAAATGATACTGTGACTCCCGAAGAATGGAAGAAAAAACGTGTTGCGCTGACCCCAAGTAAAATGGGATTAGGGCAGGAGGATGATGTTCAACTATCACTTCCAAAGAAGATTAATGCTTTGACTATCTGATAGGGATGGATAAAATACTCCAAATACAGACCGATCTGATCGACCAGGACTAGCCGTTATGAGTCAAAAAGCTAAATACCATATTGACATCATCAGCGACGCTCACGATGTCGTCGGTCCACCTACAAGATATTTATTTTGTAAAACATGAGTTCAGAGTTATAAAGGTCTTAAAAAATAATATTAGGTCGCTACATGTTTTGCCAATCATGGCGTACAAAATTAGTCGCACTAAGACAACTATTACAAAAAGATAATTATAACAAAAAAAAACAATGACTTACAAGGAAAAAAAATAATGACATAGGATTACATTAAAATGTCAACAATTTAAATTCAATTTAAGTAAGATACGGATTAGGAAATTTAATAATACAGGTACACATTCTAAATTCTATTGCAGAAGATTATCATTTAAAAAGTCATCTACGCTATAATAACACTTTTCTAATAACCTAGTTAGAGGCCAGCAGCTACACTACGTCTTGCACTTCTCGCTACTCGGGAACTTTGCTGTCCTATCGGTTATCAGTTCTACAAGCGATGTGGCCTGTCCAATATGCCAGTTGCAAATCCTCGTAAGATCAATGTCTGCCAAGCACTTCTAGTTGCTAAGAGCTATGTCGGTGACTCTGTGTGTGCGTCCACACTGAAAGCCTAGCGCGTCGGCGGTGGCGGGCGCTGCGGCGGGCGCGATACGTGTCCACACTGCCGATCAAGCGTTTGTTTTTGTTGCGGGTGTTGCAAACCGGCGGTACCTAGTAGTAGCGATGGGTCGTTGACGGTTTTATCCGTCAACGAAACGTTAACGTTGATTCACGTTTGTCAACTAGTTAATCAACTAGTTGAATTCGTCAACGAGTTGAACGAGTCAACGTGTTCATGTCGTTGACGAATTTAACTGTCAACTTGCAACGTAAACCGTTGATTCATTAAACGGTTTTTATGTAACGATTGTGCGTTGAATTTTAGAAACAATTTTATTCAATTTATGTATTGGAAAACGTTTGATTGTCGGTTCGACCCATAAATCCGTTTAATTGCAGATCCTGGCTGAAGTAAGATTAGTAAAAATTAATGTTTCCTTTTCTGTAGCTTATTTATCCACTTACACTCATACATCACGTAGTTTCGATTCGAATTTCAGTTTTATGTATAAATTAACATCTAAAATAGTGTGAAATCAAAACTATTATTTCTATTTTTTAGACGGCTGTTCGCTATACCTTTGCATCTCAAAAATAGTGTATTTCAAATAATATAATACATTGGGATTAGGTCTACATTTGTGGTAAACGCAAGTAAACATACTCCACCAATAAAAGTACTATGGGGCCGTTCAAGTATTACGTAAGCAGTTTTATTACAATTATTTACCCCCCCATCCCCCTTGTCAGCAAAAGTAAGCAAAGCTTTTACCCCCTCCCCCCATGCTTACGTAAACATTTTTCAATTAAAAATGTATTTTTTTTATATGATAATTATAATGTTGTAAAAATAATTTAAAAAATAAGAAAATTGATTTAGAATAGAGATTAGATTTTACGTATGCGTGTATATTTGCGGGAATCCCCGAAAATTCGTTTCGTTTTCAAGCATAGACAATGTGAGGGTTGCCATTCCTGTAAAAAAGTAAATAACTATCGATGACGTAATCATCATCTGGACTCCCCTACCCCCCATATCATCCAAAATAAGCAAAACAAAGACCCCCCCACCCCCCTATAGTGCTTACGTAATACTTGAACGGCCCCTATTCTTAAAATAAATATTTCGAAAATCAACTCTTACAATCGCTCGCAATCTATGACGCGCATGACGTTAAAAACAACGAACCAATAACTCAACGTTGAAAACAACGTTGCATTTGCGTTCTCGTTAATTCAACGAGACGAACGAGTAAAACTCATAAACGTCGTTGACGGATTCAACTAGTTGATTCGTATACAGTTAACGTTAATACGTTGACAAGAGATCAACGGTTGATTCAACTAGTTCGTTGATTCAACGCTCATCCCTACCTAGTAGTATCTACATGTCTTATTTAAAGTTTTTTTTTTACACGTTATGTAGGATTGAATACAACTAAATTATTAACCATTCTACATTTTTCTACTCAAGTACGGTAAAAATAATTTAAATATGTACAAAAACATCCAACGGTAGTACTTTAGTGCATGTTTTGGTAACTATATGGCGCTACTAAAAGACCGAAAAGGTTTGATACACCTGCCGCCCGCCCGTTGTATCGGTTGTTGCCTAGCAACGCCTAGGCTCGCAAAATCGCTCGTTTAAGCAACGCGCTAGGCTCCCGCCTAGTCACTTCAGTGTGGTACAAGCGGCGATTTCATACATTCATTATTATCGCGCCCGCCGCCGCCACCGCGCTAGGCTCGCAGTGTGTTTGAGCCCTGTGGTTCCTCGGCGAATATCTTAGTTCCGTATTTTATTACGCAAAGAAACTCCGAGCATGGCTCTTTCTATTGCTCGTAGAGTATTTGTTATTTATCAGTAGTAAGTTACAATTACAACCCTCATTTTCTGAACAGACACCCACTAAAAGTAGGTACTGTGGTAGATACAGACTCCAGCACATCAACCTAACTCAATCTGTCTTTTTTTATTTGATTTTCAACCTGAACACATTATTGGAAGGTTAGTGAACGCTTGACGGCATGGTTAGCGCAATGGCTAAGCGATTAGACTTCTGCGTAGCGTGTCGCGGGTTCGATTCCGGCACGACACAAATATATTTGTATGACCCTTTGTTGTTTCGGGTCTGGGTGTCTGTGTATGTGAGTTTCTATGCTTGTAAACGCACCCACGTTAAAGGAGTTATTCCTAGTGGGCAAAGTAAAAAAAATATGTTCGATTGGTAAAATTTGACAGATTCGGATAGGTTGACTTGCTGGCGTCTGTACCATTTAATTTAAGATACGTATTGACTCATTAGCTTAAATTACAGGAATTATACCACAACAATTCAATTTGAGAAATACCTATGATTTGAAAGAAGGGAAAATAGGGAAGCTTAAGAAAATGACGACTTGAGGCAGACATGGTGCCCCATGGAGCCCCGTCTCATTTTAGTCTAGCAGCTTTGAGCTAAGTCCGATCAATCAGTTTAATATTTTAGAACCTACAGATTAGGATGAAGCTACCTACTCATTTGTATTCCTACTTGCTTATCAAGCTTTTTACGTCGGAATGGTTAACGTTATGTAAGTACCGTATATGAATTAGCACAGAAATGTAAGACTAGGCATTATTTTCAAACTACCTCCATTCGCAAACATTAGGTCTTCGTGAAGAATGGATCAGAAAATCGGCACGGCAACATACTATACAAAACATACATACATTATACAGCACTATTCAAAGTATAAAATAACGGTCGGAAACCATTTGGTAGTCACGGGCCGCAAAATGACAAAAACAAGTAACGGCAGGCCGGAATTTTTATATCAATAACGGAAATACATTTAATTTACTTGATTATTGTTGTTTTCGTATTTAAAGATGAGAAAATCTTCATAACAACAATCACGGGCCGCATGGAGATGACCTGAGGGCCACATGCTAGCCGCGAGTTGCCGACAGTTTATAAAAAAAAAAATTAACTTACATTATCATTGTAGAACTTAGGGGCACATAGTACAGCTTCCACTAACACACTTGGATTTTCCATTACTATTATAACACATAAAATACATAAGAAACCACTCAGGACACGTGTTAACTTTCAGAACAGTTTTAGTTTAATGAGCACGAATGTGAGGGTACATGTACTTTTATAAACTTGGAATCACCCCGAATGTCAAAGATTGCCGCCATGATTATGCCAATGGCAGATAGTCATAATAGTTGTTAATAAATAATAATTCACAAATTCTTATAGTGGAATAGTTGTAAAACAATGTTTGAAATTATTATAATTTAGCAATTTAAATATGTATTTGTAATTATTTATTAAATTGCGTATTAGAACAATATTGACTATCAACTGATTCCGTTCGATTTCTTTTTTGGTAGTTTTCTGGCATGGCTTCAAGGCCTTTATCACCAGATTCCGTTCGTAGAGGACCGCAGCCTTAGGGTTAGCGCAGACAGAAGCGCGATGGCCTTCTAGGAATCTGGACATTTTATATTCTAAGACCGCAGCTGTTTCTGATGGCATTTATTTTATTCCTATTGCCATTATTCGGGGCTCCGCTCCCTGTAATATAACATTTCAAAAACTGGATGATATTTTTAAGAATCTCTGAAAAATTGTCCAAATCTCCAAACCTAACATACCAACTAAAAAAAAAACACTAACTAAAAGACCTGTCTGGGAGCAGCTGGAAGTATAAAACTAGGTCATTAGGAAGATGTTGTTTGGCTTGACAAAAACGTCCTTGAGGCATTTCCAGACATTTTATTCCAAAGCCATATCAGACCAATTTTCATTTTTCCGCATATTATTACAGTACTCCCAATTAATAATGCGCATGCAAATCTTCGCTAATTGGCGTATTCCCGAAAACACCAGGAAATATTGAATCGGAGCCCTAAACAATGCACTAGCATTTTACACGTTGTTCGAAAGAAACAGGAGTCAATGTCATATCATGTGAAACAATTGAAAACAATTCGGGGGGTCGGCTAGATTGTAGCATATTCGCAATCGTGTCGATTTCCTCGCTATTTACTTACATCAAATTATCGAATCAATTTCGTTACTGATAAATCAATATTTATATCTTTTAGCACAAAACACTTAATTCTACTAAATTATGCATGAAGAAAATGCACTTATCCACTCTATATGTATACATAGTCTTCCGACGATCGGGGAATACGACCGTTGCCGAACAGTGACGAAGATTTCTATGCGCATTATTATTTTAGGAGTACTGTACTTCCTAGAATTTGATCCACTTTTAAAGACTTTGCTGAGGAAATACGGGAACAATTCAACCTGAACAAATTATGTAATTAAGTTTTTCTTTAGTGTCTGGGAAAAGGGTATTTCAAATAAAATCAGAAATACAGTACAGCCTTATTTATTATTTGGTTATTAGTAACAAATAAAGTATTTACAAAATACATAATTAACCTACCAAGTAGAAATGTCTTAAAGATGTATGAATTAAATCTTATGTTTTTACATCTGTTACCTAAACATAGGTAATTAGCAATTTCGTCAAAATTTTGTTACTTTCACTTAAAGTATGGGCAAATATTTAGAACATTAAACTTTTCAATAAAAATGCATCAAGTGACTGAAATAGTCTTAGAAATAAAAATTATACATCGTTTTTTTTAAACAATCAATTACAATAAATTAAATTCAAACTGCAGTCACATTTTCGGTAGAATATTCTACTTACATATAATAAATAAGTATCTATTTGCCCTCTAGCCCTTAGCGATCCTACTTAACCTATAGACATGACATCTATCTATCACCCGTGTGAGACCAAAACATATCAACACGGTGTGCAATAAAAATCTTATGTTACACCATCGTGACTCCAACAAAGCGTGAGGGAAATGCTAACAGTATAAAACAAGATTTGACAATTGTATTTCCTTGAATTATTCTACTTCAAATGTCAATTAAACTCGTATACATTAGTGTACTACTAGTTACGTGCACATCAGATTTACACCAAAAAATATTCTAGATAGGAGGCTACACGTAGTGTAATCTAGTTTGTATTGCATATTATAATTTAATCTAGTGGCCAAAATACAAAAAGAAATAGTCACTATCATTGAGGTCACGAATTCGTATAAACTATAGACAATTAAACCTAAGTTGCTTAAAACTAGACTAGGTGTCCTAGTCGCCACTACGCGGCGAACGTTCACGGTCTGTGCTCGCGCGATCTTGCGCGTCGCCGTTCTGTCGGGGAGAGCCCGAGCGGGAGCGAGATCCCGAACGGTCGCGGGAAACGGAGCGGTCTCGAGATCCAGAGCGAGAGCGCGAGCGGGAGCGAGAACGAGATTTGCTGGCACGACGTTCTTCCTCACGCTTTGGCGACGCTTCCTTGCTGCGAGACCGAGATCTCTCCCTGTTAATTTAAAATTTACGTTAGTATTTTGTTAAGGGTTTTAGTTTTAAGATTCAATCATTTGATTATAACTTTGCAAAAACTGGTACATACAAGTTCGAGTTTTTGATAATTAGTACTTTGTGCAGGAAATGATAGAATTCGGTTAGTACGGTTATTTACAGGGAATAATGTGAACAGAATTTAAATTATTTGGAAAAAGTGTGATGATGCCAAAATATTGATTGATAGCTTGTTAGTTATAGCATGGATTAAATAATAAATAACAATGGATGGTTACCAAACCTGTGGCGATCGGTTAAAATGAAACATAAAATGATTAATAGCAAGTAGCTAAACTGAGTGTTAGAAAACATCAATCGCTCACCTTTGGACTGCTTCTCTTCGTGATGCGGGAAAACATGGATCGAGTTAATAATGAATTTGTAATGTGCAATCAATATTAATTAACATTGGATGAATTTTGTTAATATGTGATGCCAATGGGTTTAGTTTGTGGACTCAATCTGACAATAATGCTTCTTATTGTGTGTGAGATTATATTTCGAACAGACAAAGTACAAAAATCGTGAAAGGTAAAATTATTAAAAACAAAAAGCTCAGCATATCAACGTGCACTATGGGAATCAAGACAACTACATTACTATGATAACATTACTTTAAAATTAAAACTAGAGTCAAGAACACACGTGACTGCCATAGAACACATCAATAAAGAAAAATAACCTCACAGAGTTCGCACAACCGTCAGACTAACTAAACGATTGAGAGCACACAGTGTGACTTACTTGGAGGCAGCTTTAGGCGATCGTGATTTAGATCTGGAGGGAGACTTGTCGCCATTCCTCTCAGCAGACTTGCGTGGCGAGCCCGAGCGACGTTCGGATCTGCGTTCGGATCGGCGCTCGGATCTACGAGACGCCGAGCGGCGGTCGGATCTACGGGACGGCGAGCGAGACCGCGACTTCGAACGACTGCGATCCCTAATCGACGGCGATTTAGAACGCCAAAAATGGTAGTAATAGCGAATTTAGTTACGATCTCTACATGGTTGGTTTAAGAAAATGTTGTTTTGTGCCAAAACGCTACACAAAAATTGTCAAAAGGAGGTGCTCGGGTATTGCAACCTTTTATAACGCGATAAGTGATTTAAGTGAAGCCATGGACTATTTTTATTAAATACGTGTATTTGTTTTGGCACATAACAATAACTGAGAATAGAAACATAGAAACTGAACGTGAGGCAAGTACATGTAAGTTCGTTGCGTCACGTTTATAAATAAAAAGAACAACTCTGTTAGTTGTACTTCTACAATAAGATAAAGAGTACTATGGCTAAGTACTTACAGTTGTAAATTTTGCTCAGCGCAAGTAATTACACACCTAGCCAAATGAATAACTAGGTTAATTTGTATACCAGGCCGTTAATATGACCTATCAAGATTTGAAAAGAGAAGTGACAGAGAAAGATCTACATAGACAAGAGCATTTTTTTTTAATCTGATGGGCCATATCCACAGTCTATGCATATTCATGCGCAATATATTATTTAAATTATTGTTTGTATTGCAGGAGCATTTATTTTTAGAAAAAAGATATGCATGCAAGCTTTATTTTTGAGATTTAAAAAGGAATAAATGCAGTCAATTGTGGAAATTAGCAGACTACTTAGGAATTAAGGATTATAGTGCATCATTTTGATTCCGTATTAAACACAGTGCATTACAGTTTATTGATAAGTAGGGTGCTGTTACAGCTAAATAGTCTGCTCAAACTTGAGATGTCTGTCTATTGGGATGATCTATAGAAATGATTTTTTGAACTATTCATCTAGAGTGGCTTAAAGCCTTAAAAATCGCTATAAATACATTATATTACATTATTTGGGGATCCTGCTATGTAAAATATTTGAAAAACTGATAAGTACTGATTACTTTTCAATGACTTAAAATTTCTTCTGTATAAATAATTATGCCTCTAAAAACGCTATAATATACAGCTACATCAAAACAGCTAATATTCTAAATGAGTATATACAAAATGGGCAGCTAACTTCTAAGCTAAAAAATGAGAGCATGAACTTCCAAATTATTTACATAGCAGGGTCACAGACGGGGAATCGAAGTCGATACTCACTTTGAGCGTGATCTTGAGTGAGATTTGACCACTGGGCTCTTGCTCTTTGGCCTGGATTTGGAGCGGGACTTGGAACGGCTTCGTGAAGAACGACGCGAGCGCGACCTGTAAATTTTAGAAGCGGTGTTAGGAAAATTCATTGGTAACTTAAGTGGATGATGTGTTTTGTGGTTGCTCAGTTAGAATTTTATCAGCAAGAGCTTTCAGCCCCGAAAGATGGTAAATAATATAGTATCATCATCAAATGCATTGTTAGATGAACAGTACATAACTCAAATCTCATTACTTTTTCAGTCGTCTAAAATATTATATTTTGTCAATAAATCTTGACCATATTCCAACGACGATATATTACTAGACTCCGCAAGCACGATCTAAGGAACAAAAACTATTCTGTCAACCCGCTGAGGTACTACATAAGCGAGGGGGACGGGGTACTGCGTTGTGATTGGCTTACTCAAGGTCTGTTCTGTCTCAAGGTATGTTTACGGCTCACAGGAGTGGTCGAAATAAGACGGATATCAGACTTTTTTGCATAATGTGTTGACAGACATCGGTCGCCTGTTAATACGAGTCTAGTAATATATCGTCGTTGCCATATTCAGTCATATTATGTCCCCACTGCAGGGACACAGGCCTCCCCTTGTTAGAGGGACTATATCATAATCCACCACATGGGCCAAGTGCGGGTTAATAGATGTTATATTATCTCATTTTTGGTACTAGGACATGCCGGTTTCTTCACGATGTTTTCCGTCACCGTTTTGAAAGCAGTGGTGATGAAATAAATTACGCAATGAGCATAGATGGGTTCAAATCCACGACCTACAACACGTAGGGGGCTCTTCTCATGGTCATAATTTTAATCAAATTCAATTTTGACGTCTACTTTCTGCCGTACATATTTTTTCAACCTAAGTTGATGTATCGTGTTCTATTTCAGAAACCCTGTTACAAAGATCATAATATTGTCAAATTTACCTGGACCGGCTGCGTCTGTGCTCCCTGGAGCGAGATCGGCTGCGGCTCGAAGACGAGCGCGAGCGGCGACGGGAGCCACGTCTAGCTTCAATCAGACGAATACGACGACCGTTCAACTCTGTACCATCCAGCTTTTCAATGGCTGCGCGCATGTCCGAATGGGTAGCGAATTCCACCACACTGTAAAGATTGAATGAAGTTTTAATCGTGTTTTGGGTTTGTTTATGGGTGATGAGAGGGATGGAATCCTCAGTTAGAGTTCTATCATCAAGAGCTATCAGCCCCGAAAGATGGTAAATAATATAGTATCATCATTAAAACATTTTGAGTAGGCATTTCTGTATTAAAGAACTTTTAAGGGTGCACTTTTCTATGTCAAATATTTCACATTGCAACAAAGAATAAACTAATCTAATTTTGTATATTCAATTGTGTAAATAGCTTTATGAACACCTGGTCAAATCATATTATCATTGAAAATGCAAGTCAAGTACCAACAAGTTTTTTGAAAGGCATTTTAGTGAAAAATTATGGGCATTCTTTATGTAGTTTTTACATATAAAATACCATAACTTACCCTTCATTCCTGTGTTGTTTATGTGCGTCAGCGTAGGTGACTTCACCAGCTTGACGCATGTAATCCTTCAAGTCCTGTAAACCAATGCCTCCTATTAATAAAGCATCAAAATTCCTTCTTGAACAACTCTTGCAATAGTCATCATCAGAATAAAATCTATCATCAAGGTTTTCAGCCCCGAAAGATGGTAAAAATACGATCTCATCATGACTGTTGCAAAAGTTTATGATTGGAACCTAATTAAATATTATTATGTTACTGGTTACATAATTTGAGACAAGTTTCTGAAGTATCCTAACGAAATAAAAAGATGAAACGATAAGTAAGCTTTTCACAGCGTTTTCGTATACATTTCTTAGCGGTTACCATTGTTTACGTTTCAAATTATCCATGGTTGCTTCTGTGACATTCCTCCAATGTTCCAACTTCTTGATTGTCCACTCTCTATGGTCTCAGTCCGAAACCTCGCTCTCTGCGACTATCTATCTCGCTTCTTGTCTATGTGGCATATTTATGCTCACTTTTTCTATTGTTTTGACACTTTGTTTATGACTTGTCCATCCTTCGAATTGTTCAATCGGTCTCGACTTTGTTCGCCCTCTTAAATCCGTGGATTCCAGCCATCGTAATGGTGCCTTGTTTTCCGCTCTCAGCGCCCGGCCAGGTCCTCCTTTTGACGCAGCAAAGTGATTCATCTACGTCCATCTCGCACTGGTCATCAGCACTTTGTCGTCTTGTCCCGGCTCTCAAGGAAATCCCATCTCAGGCATCTTGTTATCCTTCCCTGCAGCTGTTTTCGTTTCCCACCACCAGTTGAGTTCACGTAAACAACGATACCGTTCGAATTGTAGTATACGAAAAGCTGATCAAGCCATGAAAGAAAATTAACTTGACGAACCAACGAAATGATTGATGCAAGTTCACGATAGTGAGGCGACAATGTATATCTACATCACTATTGCGAACCGAGGATGATAAAAACTTAAACTTAACAATGAAATAATGAATTTAAAATGGGAGATTGCACATAACGAGAAACGGCTCCTGTTGTCTGTGCCCCCCTATCGACTTTACCTTGTCGGGGGCCACCGGGGTCCGGCTGGAGGGGCGGGCGGGGGGCGGGAGTCATCACCAGCGCCGAGACCGATCCTAACATCGCCTCAGACCACATCGCACACAGCGCTACATCGAGGACTCTGGCCACGATACGCCACCTTCTGTTGTTTTTAAAAATTATCTATAAAGCTCGTAAGTAAGTTTGGTACAACACTTGTATAAAAAAATACTGTTTTTAGGATAATGAATGTATGCACAGTGCTAAGTCTGACAGTTTAAGTATGTAGTGTTAAGCTAAGTTCAAGTCATGATGGTTACTATTTGATAACTTATATTTTGTATTGATCATGTTTTTATTAGTAAAGCAAATAGGGTGGTGTGGAGCTCTCGAGGCCGCGGAGGTGGTCCGATGGTAGGTTTGCACGGGGCCGTATCCTTGTCCGGGTTTGGTTCCATCGCGTCATCAGTCCAGGCAGTGATTTATGAGTGTAATCTTTACTTGTCTGGTTAAAGTGTCATCTCAAAGCTTCCATTTTCATTTCTCCAGTTTTTCTCATCATTCAGTGTCTTCTGTAAGCGCCTTTGGCCAAGTAGTCCGCATATCCGTTCGATCCGGTGGTGTCTGTTCGTCCGTCATCCTCCCGCTCGCGACAATAGGTACCGTCCAAGTGATGAGGCCGCCCAGCCCTCAAGTAAGAGTGAAGATGTCCAGGACCCTGGGTGATAGGTGATGGAATGATGATGGGCCCAATTGTGTCCCGGCTCGGTTTCTTACCTGCCAGCTAATGCGGCTAGACAGATTTTCGACGACTAGTCGATACTCGGTGCGCGTCGGCGGGCCGTATCTATAACTGTAGTCACTACTGTAAAACAAAAATGGTAACATTAATTTGTATGTTCATAGTTAAAATTTATAACTGGTTTATGTAAAAGTCACCACTTCTCTAGATCAATGTCTTCTAATTCATGAAGAAAACGAAAAGTTTTTTTCTTATATTTCGTATTAAAGGGGAGAACTATGTGGTATCATTATTTGAATTGGCGTAAACATGGTCATAATAATAATTTTATTGTTCTTGTAAAATAACGATTTCATGTAGTATTTTATCAGAACCATGTTGCGCAAAAAAATATTTCTTATCTATTATTAACTACCTACAGATGTCTCGAAATAAAAAAGCGACTGATTAAATGTCTATCTATATGATGTACTTACAAATGGCTGCAATGATAAAAACAAGGTTATAAAATTAAATGAGCTATGAAGGTGACTCTCAGGTGTAAATAAAGCTAAAAACAGGTCATTTCTGTTCATCTAGTCCCTTTAAATAATTATCTAGTATTGAAAATAATTTTATGGTTGTGTTGGAATAGTAATTTTTCATATTTGAAAACAGAACTTGGAAAAAAGAACCCAATTGAAACTAAAAAATGTTTTTATATGGGGGAAGGAAGGTATTTAATTAAATATTTCAACTGATAGTCGAGGAAACGTCATTTAAAAAGAGGCTAAAAAAATCGCATTGCGTCTTGTCTATTTCTAGAGTAATTTCTACAGTATCTAAAACTATGTCTTACTAATGTTTAGCGGAAAGATCTACTGTTGTGTTCAAACTGTCAAGTTTAATGTGCCTAATTTAATGAAGACTGAAATTATAAGCATTGCAAAAACACTTCCACAACAAAAAATAATGTACAAAATATATGTAACCAAATAACACTGGGCTGTTATGCAAAAACAAAACAAGAATAATCGTAAAATAAATATGATTGTTTGAAATCTATAGAAAAAGTACCTGTAGAAAAAGTGAGCACAAACTCTAGTAAAATGTTATGTGGGAATACGCTGTCAAGCAAACAAGGATTATCAGAGCAAATTAGTAATAGATTGCATGCAGAAGTGTTAGCAAGTAAGACGAAAGAACAGAAGTTGATATGTTCAGAAACTAAGTTCATGATTGTCTTTGATAAAAGTTGTAATAATTAGTTTCAATATCTGCGCTAGCATAAAACAATCCCTTGGATATTCGAGAGGGGTCCACAAGGGGACGAAAGTTTGCGAGGGGATGTTTCATGGGCGCAGCAAGGATTAATTTCAGGAGGATCCAATGTTTTCTTAGCGGCCAACCCGCTTTCCCGACGTGTCCGTAACGAGCATTACCTATTTCGGCCCTACGTCCAATATTGGAACGATAGGTTGTGCGGAGGTGTTTTTGGTCAAGGGAAGCCTGGCTACGCCCATGTGTGTTGTTGCATATCATGCCCGTGTTCGCAATACAGACGGTTCACGTCTCGGCTGCGGGCGTCGCGGCGGCGGCGGCGGCAGATCCCGGCAGCGCCAGCGGTCGGAGCCCCGCGGCATGCCGCGAGCCCTCTCCACCGACACCCTACAACATAGCGACACTCACTCGTATCGCGACCGGCCGCGGTCGCGCTCGTAGTAGCGGTCGCGGCGGTAACGGTCGGCGCTGCGGTCGATGCCCCTGGCCGGCTCCACCACCACCCTGCGGCACACCCACGGTCTACTGTTAGCACTGCCCACCCCAACCTCGCACTCTTACCGTGCACTCCATCTTCCACAGTTCAGCTTACCAATTGGTAGCTAATAACAACAAAAATCACATATAGGGACTCGAACCCATGTTAAAACAATTTCAAGGTTTTGCAACACTGAAATTGGTAACACAATATTAAGAAATACAATTTAAATGTTAAATTTAGATTAAATCAGTAATAGTAATGACCTGGAAACATAAAAATTAACCAATTGCACGCCTGAATTTAGTTTGGCAACATTCCCAGTTTCAACTAGTAAAATATGCACTTGTTATTTAGAGTAAGATATAAATTCTGGCTCTTTTTAAACTTGGAATGAACCAATTGGTAAGTAGACATTGTAATGGAGTAACAATGCAGTCCGACAAGTACATCAACATTCATTATTCAACTCGATACACGTTTTAATGATTAACTGAAGCTTTACTGCCAGTTATAATGAAGAAAAAATATAATATGAATGCATTCAACATATAAATTTCATACAAGTCTCTTACTTTCATTCAAGTTCAAAAATATCAGTTCTCCATGCATTCACAGAGATATGTGGAGCCGGCTGATAAAGAAAATTTATTATTAAAATTGAAAACCAAAATAAAATATTCTACACATGACTGCTTTACTTTCAAATCTGTCTACTTTAAGGATATGGCAGTAAGATTAAATTGAAGATATAATACCTACTTTTGTACAATAATATTGAGACTAAGCTATGAGGAAGGTCTTACCTTTCCCCGAGTAGTTCCTTCCCATTTAATTCATAAACGGCATCATCTGCGTCTCGATAATCTTCGAATTCCTGCATGGAAAAATTACAAATGATTAACAAAACACTTATGGTATGGTATTCACGCAATGTTTACAAACATTAACAAACCACAATATTTGCATAATTCATTATCATTGTCACAAAATGACATAATAAGTGGGTGATTATTTTGCATTTAAGTATCATATAACATGATCTATAAACAGATCATTCTGGAAAGAAATTATCTTTGGGGTTATCTTTTTATGGTACTAAGTTTAAGTTGCCAAAATACAAAGTATAGTTCAAACTTACCACAAATCCATAGCCATTCTTGATGAGGATGTCTCTGATCCTACCAAATCCTTTGAAGAACTTCTCCAGATCCCTATCCCTGACGCCGAAGGGCAGCCCGCCAACGTAAACACGTGAGCCCACCATGTTCCCTGATAAAGAAGTAAATAAACAAATTAGATAATTTCAAGCAGTACGTCGCAGAGTCGCAGCTTGCAAATTACTGAGGGGCTAAAACTAAATGTAGAACGCGAAAATTTGGCAAAAGCGTCGATGCGTGGCGGCACGTTTCATCGCCCCCGCGTCGGCCCGCGTGGACTCCATAGATTGCATTTGTTTGTCCGGTTCAGTAAATTCACAGAGCCCAATTATTCAGAAGCACATACTTGAAACTTTGCAGAATGCATTCGAAGCGTTTCATAGCAATTTTATCGATTTTACGTGGGCATTGACGTTATCAATTCACACACAAATCGACGCATTATCTAAAACAACGCGGTATTAGAGAGAAATCACGGAATTAATTTATTGTGTATACGTACAAACTGTAAGGTTATCTGATTCAGCAGGAATTTGCAATATTTCACACAAAAATAATCTGGCGATTATAACCACGAGTACGGAGCTTCGCCCGCGTCTTGAAACGATACAATATGGCGGCTTGACCCGGGCAAATTTTTTAAATGATTAGAACGGAATATTTACCTGATTTACAAGTATGCAAAACACATCAACTTATAGAATTCAGTTTCTTCTTCTACTTCAAATATATTTTGTAATCTTTCAATTTATTAATTAGTTCAGATTTAAATTTTGCTACACTTCAGACACGTGCACCGATTTCATTGAAGCCGGAAATGACCAAACGAAACGATGGCGAGAGATGAGTGTTGCCCAAATCGTAGCCAAAGTTTATCGATACTTATTTGCGTTTTTTTTGTCGTTTGCTTGTACCATGTCAGGGACTTTAGCTCTATCCATGTCGGAAAGAATATTATAACGAAATAAACAGGTATTTACTTTAAAAGAGGTCTTGGAATTATTATTAAATATTTTTTTTTCTACATAATTTGTATCAGAATTAACTAAAAATCTGAAAAATGAGCTGAATTTGTGCATATTCCAGATTGAATATTCATAATATTATTAGTGTCAATTAAAACTGGCGTGGTAATACGTCTCGTTTGAAGTTTCAATATTTTTTTATCAATCTCAAGTCAAAAGTAGTTATTGTTCCGACTTTAAACCCGATAATTATCTCAATATTATGGACACTGTCCTTTCTTGCGTTGCGTACAAATATGTCAAAAACTGATAATAGTATCGATATTTTTTATCGATAGTATAGTCACTCACTATCAGGATATGGCAGTGTTGCCAGAAAAACAATTGCTTTTGTTTGATCGATTTCTATTCACGAGAGTTCAGTAAATCGATAAGAATTATTAAACTTTTTGACTTCCTCGTTTTCAGATTTGTTACCGAATATTTGTTACCATGGATTGAGCTGTTGAGCGGGTTGATGATATTGCGTTAATCCTTTGAGATGACTTGAATGAATGGAATACTCCTAGAGTGTTTCGGTCCGTACTTTTAGAGTGTTACGGTAGATCTACGGAGCCCCGCTACCTTTGTAGGTGGTAGACCAAGGATGTAAGAGCGAGCGAAGCGAGCTCGGGACTGGGAGCACTCCGACTCGGGCAGGGGATGGCGGGGTCTTAGATCGCCTACCAAGGGTGCTCCCACATTTATCGACACGGAATCGGTTAACACGGGTCAAGAAAGCCTTTATGTCTATGTAATAAGGGTGTTACTAATACCGTTCGCATCGGCTCGGCTCGGAAGACGCTGCGCGACGCTGGCCGACGGCGAAACGAGCGGTTCGCCTTCAGATGATCGGTGTTATGTATAGTAATGTCGATGTGTATAAAAATAATCGGTTTATGCCGATTCCGAATTTAAATCGGTTTCTAATATAAGACACCTGGGTTTTATTATGTCTTTAAAATTCAAATATAATAAAGTGGTATAAACTTCAACACTTCCGCAATAGGAATATTGAAATCAATCCTTTGATGGAGAAATAAAGAATGATAATAACTTCGTCCATGTTCCCATTTAATGATTGTGGCGTTTTTCTTTACTCTAGAGTCCAGCTGTGGCAGAGACGTGTGTTAAGTAGTAGGTAAATAAATAAAAGGAGGAACTTTGATAGCGAAAATCAAATTGCCAGTAAAGAAAAATAAACGGTCGTCGTAAGAAGCCATTTTGCAATTGTCTATTTGCCACCTGAAATTATTATTTGTTGGTAGAGGTATAGGTTGATGTGCTGGCGCCTGTACGTATAGAAAGTTAATTGTGAAGTTTCTGTAATGGGCCTACCACACGTACGAGCTTCATCCGCGAAAGCCCGGAGGTATTCCCGAAGGGCACCTTTAGGCACCAAGGCAAGGGCCTCAAGGGCATCAAATTTAGAATGAGATCGATAGTGATTTAGAGCCTTATGTCGAATAGATAAGGTTCCAGTAGCTCGTGGAATATGTGTGTGGTTGGGAGTTCAGTGTTACCGACCGTGTAGGTACTGTTTTTTCATGCGAGAAGCTTGCGCAGGCCCAACTGTGGTGAAGCTTGTGGGTGTGTCAGGCCCATAAAAGCTGACGATAAAAGTCATATAGTGGGATCCAGGATGAATTTAGGGAAGAAAAATAAAACCAGTACAAAAATTCAAATTTTTTATTTCCATTCCAAAAGCCAACATACCTTAATGCAACCGATTAATTATACGCTCTCGTGTCCTCTCGAAGAAAGAAAAAATTAAATGCATTTCCTTAGCATGTCTATTTTCTTCCAATTATCTAGTTAAACACTAAAATAATAAAAAAATTAAAAGAAATATGACACACTACTAAGGGCATTGACTGCCTAATTAGGAAAATAATAGAATGTTGGAAGTACTTTCGCTGTGGTTTTTAATTTTTATTTTAATGATATAAAATTTCGAAATCCTACTTTTTTGGTAGGGTAGAAAAAAACGTTAAAAACTCTATTAAAAGCAAACCACAGGGAGAGTGTACTTAATTACATACTAATTATACATTCGTTATAAGAATGCGCCACAAAAGACAGTCATACTAAGGCATTTTACATCGCCCTGTAAGGAATTAATTATTAATCATTGAAAGCAATTAATTATTAATTATATTCAATAAGCCACAACAAACATGTGGAATTATAATTCTAATTAATGAAATAACTTCTCACAATCAAGGTTTAGCTATTTTTTGACAAAGTAAAGTTAAATTTTCAGATCAAACTATTCAAAGTTTTAGAATTCTTTCTGTGGGTACATTTTGAGCAAAGTAAATCAATCTATTAGTCTATCTATTAGAGAGACTGTTGCAATAATATTCTATTACACACCTTAATTATCTTTTTAATTGATTTATTAAGGGGAAAATAACGAGGTGTTGCCACCAGCATAATTATTAATGCGCGACAACAAAATGTCAAAAGCAGTAGATCAATCTTATGGTTTGGTCAAAGTAAAAGGACCTGGCGCCTTATCGTGAGTTGTTCTGCTGTTGGGTAAGAGACAGCGCTATACAAGTCGTCTAGTGCCATCTCGTTCCCTCAGCGTAACTACTCTCATTTTAAGACGTCATGGTACTGAAGACACTGGACTTTGACAGATAGTACGTGATCTGTTAAAATCAGCTGTCTACAATCCGGTCCGTCCACGAGACTACTCGGTTTTACGGTAGGTACCTGTAAGAAACACAACAAATAGCAATAGACCGTGCTTAGATACAAGTACCGTACCGTAAAGTAGTGATTGTGACGTTATACTGCCAGTGTTGCCATTATTAAAAAAAAAGTGATGTGCAAAAACACCATATAATTCGTAAAGAAATTACTAAAATGAACGTATGCTTTGATGATCGCTGATTTCGACTGAACACAGTCTCTAGATTCAGAAAAAATTGTAACATTTAAAGTAATGCACATATATTATATAAAGAAGTATGTATACGTATATAAATATAAAAGTATATTAAACTTTTAATTCTAATATTAAAATGTCCTAGAAAATTCATGGCTAAAGGGGAAATATAATTGACGTACACATACTTAATTAAAAATAATTCAACAAATAATTGACAATACAATAAATAGTTACACATATTTAAAACTAAGTAAATATTAATAAACAGAAAATCAATAACAATGAATAATTATATTTTTTTATTTAATCAGGCACATAATCTTTTATTCAATGGTATTCAATTATTATATTTGGATAGTTACAAAAGAAATCAATGAAAAAATAAAATTTGAGTGTAAATAAAGAAATTATTAATTTAATGAATGTCATTGTAATTATTATCATGGCTTGGAAATAGCTATATACATTTTTACCATACCGCGCATATTTTTTACCTGTTGTAACATTTGACAGTTGTTAAATGTACTAACGGCAAAACAGTTATCCTTGCAGATACAACTAGCGACATCTGCATTTAATCGTTTTAAACACAAAGACAGTTTGTCTTTGCAGTGATTTTATTTGTTTTGGCGTCTAACACCTATAGTCTTTTGCCGCGTGTATGGTAAACAAAATATTATAGCTTACTAGATTATTTTTCATAAATGACACATGATAGGTACTAAGAATTATGGATATGTATTGAATCAAATGTTTATTAAATTGAAGCACTAGTATATCAGTCTTTACAATATTTTCTTCAGGTAAGGCCACAACTGTAACTCATAAAATGAGAGAAAATAGTTTTATTCCGAAGGAGAAGAAATAAATTGTCATCTAAATACACTTTCAGTGTCTTTTTCATGACATCATGTACAGACGAAAAGCAGTTTTTTTTTAATAGTATTATCGGTAGTCATTAAAAGTTTTAGTGCAGTTGCTCTGTAGCAATACTGTTTAGCAGTATACGCTTTGATTATAAGATATTATACAAATATACGCAAGGTATATCATAATATCATTCAGATATAAACCAGAATAACGCACGAAAGCTCATGGCTACCGTTTCGTCGCCATTTAGTCACCAAAAATTCACTGAAAATGTACTTTATTTCTAAAATATAAGGTATACTGTAGAATATCTGTCACACAGCGCATTCTCACCTATTTTAAGTAACCTATCAAATAATTGTACTAAAATAGGCATGCTTCTACTCTACGTACAAACTTAAGAAACGTTTGTCAATGTTAGTATATTAATACTAAAGTATAGACTAACTATTTTGAACTTCATCTGATACAGATGATTATTATTTTTTTGGAACACTTTTTCCTATTTGAACTTTTTTTTTTGCTGTGAGCAATTAAAGATGTCTAATAATGCAAATGGATCTATAAGTAATTAACTTCATCCTGCCTTATAAAGGTTAGTCATTCCAATAGCTTGGTCACATCAATGTAGTTTTCCTATAAAATCTTCTTGTTATTAACGTAATCATAATTGGTTACTCCTACATCAGTACGTCGTTTTTTTTGGAATTTTCTCCATTCTTACGTACGTTTCTATGTTAGTAACAACGTCAATCAAAACCTCTTCTACTCATCCCTAATCATCTTGTCTAGTCATCAAAATGTTAGTAAAATAATAAAAACTATTGCTTCACGCAATCCTTGCTCTACCGTCTCAATCCGTAATTTACTACCGTCAATAGACGTCGTAGTTCCGGGCCGTTTGAATACTTCAATTGGCAAAAGGTAGCACAATAGAGTGCTGAATACTGAAACCCGTAGGTTTAGCTAATACTAGCTAGTAATCATCACGTGTGTATTTGAACACGTTTTTGTGGAGTGTTCAGACTGGGGGTGGTCCTCGTACGTAGCGTAGTTGAGGAGTGAGAGTCTGGGCCAGCGAGTTGAGAGCGTCGCAGCATCGGGGACGTTCGACCAGCCAGGCGGCTAGCAGGAGAGCAACGAGGCACAGTTGAATGGGCAGTGAAGAGCGCAGGACGCGCCACACCCAGCCTCCGCGAGGACTGTAGTCTGGGTCTCCTGAGCCTGTTTTGTTGCCAGCAACGGCGGCGATGCTCTTGTCTCTGCTGGAAAAGAAACGTATTAGAATATTGTTCAAACATATTCACATAAAAGAATTTTGTGCTGCAAAAATCACGATAACTTGAAAAAGTTAGTTTGCAGGTTCTGAATTAAACATATCTTTACATAAATGTTTGTGTGTTAAATTCAACTTAAACTTACGTCTCCTCCTCAATTTTCAGATCTGGAATGCTCAGCTCCACTAAAGCACGACACGATTCTTGTAACGTGCGCACTTCATTCTCAGTTTGTTCCATACGCTGCAACAAAATTATTCAAGTGTTATAATGCAAAAAAAAAAAAAATTGTTCCGTTTTTCTTCCCGTTGTTATAAACAAGGCTATTCTAAATTAGCGTGGAATGTATTTAAATTTTTCTAGGCATTTAGTCTTATTATGTATTTGTCTGAAATTAACATTGTTGTAATTAGTGTTAAAAATACTAAAAAGATTTAATTTTATACCGTTTTGCTTCCCGTAATAATAAACAAGGCCATTCTAAATTAGCTTTGAATGTATTTAGATTTTTCTAGGCATGTAGTATTACCTATTATGTATTTGTCTGAAAATAATATTGTTGTAATTAGTGGTAAAATACTGAAAAGATTTAATTTTACTCTGCTTCCCGTAATAATAAACAAGGCCGTACTAAATTACCTTGGAATGTATTTGGATTTCTCTATGTATGTATGTAACATTGTTGTACATAATTATAATTACCTTTGCAATAGCTCTCTGTGCAGGCGAGTTAGGCGCTAAGGCAGCTTGCAGCCGTCTGGCCAGTTCTCGCAAGGCGCTCAGCCGTTTGGCACGGCGTCCGGCTCCTTCGCTGTCTCCGTCCGATATGCCGGAATCGGACAGCGAGTCACATGTCGAACCACCCTGCAAGAGACATACCGTTAATGCACACTGTAGCTGTAATATCAGCCTATTCGCATTGGTAAATTAGTATTAGGTACTACATAATACAACTCTGGAAAAATCCACGCAAGTCTTACAAAAAAGGAATTTAGGGAAACAGCGTATAAGACAGGATGCGACGTATAATGGGGACATACACCCATTTGTTAATGGCCGCTTGCAAATGACGTCCTGTTGGCGCTTGCGCTACGTTGGTGTTGTGTTAAGTTTGCCTTAAGGGTGTGTTTTCGCATCATACCCCGCGTCGGCGTCTTAGACACTGTTCCTTTACTTATTATTCAAATATTCATACCTTCTTTTTATCCACAAGTGACGCAGCCAATTGCCTTATCTGATTGGCGACTTCTGTCTGGTCCCCAGTCACGGCACCACGGTCTCTTAGGGCTTCTAATGTCAGCAGATCGCCTCTCAAAGCACCCTGGAGCTCACGAAGAGCACTCTCCCATTCTGCCCAAGCGCAGACCGCTTTTTCCAAAGATAAGAGCTCGTTTGAAGTCCTGAAAAGAGATTGTGATGTTGTAGACAAATATAAAAACAGAAGTATATGTGGAATATTTTTATCGGATCTTTAAGTGTAGAAGTTCGCATTTTGAATATTTTGACGGGTATTCCAATGCCGTCCAGTACGTCTTGTATCATTGTAATATATAACAAGACAAAAAGTTGGCTAGCCTACACACTTAACTGTTTTGCCGTGTGTACTTTCTGAGTTAAACCATTTTTGTCAATAATAAATTCTTAATTATGCCAGACAAGACACACATATTTATACAGCAGCTTACATTCAAGTTAATGTTCAAAATTTTCAGACCAATAAAAACGAGACGCGGTTACCAATAATGTCATTGTACTAAGTGACTAACAATACGGCGAACAATGATTCACTCGATCCTTAAACTTCAGTTGTACGCTTCAGTAGTCGCTAGATTTTGTTTATCTTCATCTCACGACTCGAGTTTTTTAGTTTAGATTAGGATGAATCACTAATGTGCTGTGCAATGTCAGTAATCTATCTTAGGAACGGGCAGTAGGTGCTTGAACCAAATATGGCACTTGGATCGTGTCAATCAATGGCATAGGTCAATATTAGCACGTTTTTTTAAATATTGTTCTAATTCAGCCCGATTACTGATAGTAGTCAAGGATTCTGTCAGACAGAAAGTTGAAGCAACTTTTGAGCTGTAGATAAAGATATTAAAACCTGGCTTATTTAATACAAAAAATCGGCTAATCGTCGAGGTTGTTTCAAGACAAAATTCAACACTTTTGAATGCGCTTTCAACTATAGCAATTGTATGTTGTTGGCGTGTTTTTACTATCATCTTTATAACAGCCTAAGATTACGTATCGATACTACATTTAAATACAAAAATTAAAAGTAAAACATTGACAAAAATGATTTAATTCTAATTTACAGGGCTTCAAAAAATTCATCCACGTCGCTGACAATGGGGAAAGTGCCCAGAACGCTGCCAGCATTGCCACGTTGGATGACAATGCTGGTCCTTTAACCAAGTAATAGGCCAGCCCTCGGGTCACGCAAAGCGTCGACTACGCTTGGTATCAAAATATGTTAATTCATTAAACGCTTTCATATGACGATAACGGTAAAGGCAAGACACTCGAATATCGTCGCACGCGCTCATTTTCTCTAAAGATGTATGAAATATGTCTAATATGGGATCGCCCAATTACTTACCGTTGATGAGCGTCATCCCAAGCAGACAGCAGTGTTGCCAGGTCAGCAGCTAAGCCACCGTCATCATTTTCCATATCGCCTAGAGCGCGACGAACTGACACTGTCAGTTTTAGCATCGAGACCTTGCATTCTAGCAGGCGGGATAGACGCTCCTGGAAAGAAGGGTTTTGAAATTAGAATGATAAAAAGTTATGCCTATAGATAATTTTCGCGCTTGATTGTTTTATTTTATTTTAATTGGAAAATTAGGTTTGTTGATGTCATCAACGGTGACATTTTTGTGAAAATGTTTTGCGATGACCATGTTTAAAACAAATTGCCGCGCGTTGAGATTTTTATGGTCGTAGAGATTAATAGTCTCTGGTTCATTTGGCTGTATGGGCTCAGCTCCCTTTGCCTGTTTCAAAGAGGACGAAAAGTGTCAAAAAAAAGCTCTGGTTCGGCATAATAGCAAAATTGTTTAAATAAAGCCAAAAAATACACAATGTTTTGTTTAATTTCTTATGCAAACAATTGATTTCTATTTCAAAGCTGTTTTTTTCTTCTGAACCATATGTAAGGTAATATCTAATAACAGGCATAATCTTAATTATTATCTGTAGGTGTTTTACGGTTATAAGTCCTCCAAATAATGTTAAACTAACCGGAATAGATTACACTAATGTGTTCACCTCATGACTAATCAATTAGGTGCGTACAAGAAACAAGTACATAGGTACTTATAGTTACCAGTTTAAATACATATCAAGTGTAGGTGTAAGATTAAAGTTTCCACATCAATGGTCCGACGTAAAACCATAATCCTTTGGGCTTACTAAGCTAGGTTGGACGTAAATATTTATAATCCAATAAATATGTTTTACTCAATAAATGGTGCCTAGTTAGGAGTACTATGAATAAATAAGAACTTAGAAGAACTCAAATTCGTATGTTAGGTACATACGAATTTGAACAAAGTACCATCAGTACCCTTAGCACGAGTTTTCAGACGTAAAATAAACTGGAACTTTGACAATTTCAAATTGACAATAATTTTCAAGGGAAAAATTAGTTCCTTCTTCGCACACCAGAGGCGCTGTTCCATTTTTTCATACAGGAAACGCTGTAAATACTGGAAAAACGCTGTAAAGTAAAAGAGTGAAAACTCGTGCTAAAGGGGTACAGTACGATCGAGGGGAGATCGTACTTTCGTAAATTTTAAAACTGCATCCTATGTGATGCTAAACTCCTCCTAATCTTCCTTCCTTCCCTTGAACATCCCTCTTAATCTCGCTTTTATCAAAAAACATAATTAGCATAAATAATTGGCATAAAGTACGTAAACATTTTTGTGTCTTTAGACAAGTCAAAAGTGCTTGTAATTGGCCTAGTTGAAATAAACGATTTGATTTGATTATACAATGATAAACCTGATAAAAAATGATAAACGAGCACAATCTTCCGTCTTATTTCACGAAATCACTCCCAGAGGAAGTGAAAACGAGAGAAAAGATATTACAAATCAAAAAATTCCAATAAATTACCTTCAACTCTTCAATTCGTCTATGCAACTGAGCCCTGGTATGCGGCTGAGGGGCGCAGTCCCCTGGTTCACAGATATCATCGAGCGTCTCCCGGAGGGCCGCCATTTCCCTGCGCAGGCGCCGGGCTCCGCCGCGTCTGGTTGCCGCAGCACGAAGGGCTGACCATCTTGCTGATACCGCTGTGGAAGAAGGAGGTGGTTAGTTTTGGGTGACGAGGTAATTGTAGTTTAAACATATTTACAGATAGCGCGCGAGATGAATGCAGAGCTTAGGAATGCGGTAGTGCTGTTGACAAGGATGGCACAGTACTACACTGCAGGCGCGTGAGGTGGGGCGTGCGGGTAGCGGGGGGAGGTGCTCCCGCTCTTTACCTCAGACCCCGACTGCATTCAACTCGCGCGTTATCTGTAGAGGAGTGTGATCGTCGATGCCTTGTCAACAACTTTGGTATTCGGATGAAGCAGACTTTGTTTTGGTGTCATTGATAATGGTATTTACTGAAAGAGATAGATCATCTTTTCCTATGTTTATTAGTTCGATCGAAATGCGTAGCAGAGTAACTTTCGCATTTGTCATAATTAAATGGATTTCCTGTATTTTTTACCCGTTTTGTAGAACAAGGAAATACATGTCTTTCGTTGTTTTTTGCATAAATAATCTGAATCAAAGGCAGTATTAATTAATACAATCAAGATGTTTCCTCGCAAGATTAAAGTGAGCAGTCGGATGATTTAAAGAGCAAAACAGCAAATCCGGGTTAATCGGTCAATCAACATATAGGACTGGGTTCAAAGACACTCGATGATTCAACGATAAAAATTAAAGATCAAAGGAAATTCTATTACATAAATAAACAGATTTGATAGATGATACAAGCGAAAAACCGGCCGAGTGCGAGGCAAGCGGAACTCCTAAATACCAAACCCGTAGTTTCGACCGAAGTTTCCGGCGTTTTCGATCACAAGATTGGCACCCTTTTTTGTACAGAATTCCAAAAACGTAATCAGATCATCCTAACATCTTTTTTTTTCCACAAAAAAGTACATAGATACTTGTTTAATTTTGCTCCAATTTTCTTTTAACAAACATATCAGTTGGCAATACCGTTAAAAATACTCGTTGTTTACATGCATAGGCCATAGGATGCGCCTGCGCAAGTGGGTCGGGGTGTGCGTCCGCGTCGGTCGGTATATCAGTTAGTAGGTTAATGTGCACTGCAATAGTACTGGTTGAATGTCAGGTGATGCTTTTGTATGCTTTGTAGCTTTTATTACGTTTTGTAGTGGTTGTGGGAATTTTGGAATGGCAACCTAGACGATATGGCGACTGGTAGTCATTTATTTTGCTTGAAGTACTAGTTTAATCCATCTCAAATTAATTTCAAGTTACGTGCAGTTACATTGATCTCATCTAGTAAAACACAGTAAAGAGTAGGTACGCAGATGTTGAATAGGAGCAGTATTATCTGCTGCAGTATTGGAACCAATGCTTGAAAATATTTTCAAAATTAGTAGCTAAGACTAGTAAACGCTCTTCTTCTATTTGCATTTGATTTGGTTTATGTCAATGTCCATAATCAATAAAGGCTGGTCAATAGCATAAGATGCACAAACATAAAAGACAATCATAAATATTGCCAGAATTTTGAAAACCGAGTGCTGCCGCTTCTAATAAATAAAACGTCAATAAACTTGATAAATATCCTTCCTTTACTTGGTTTATTTCGTTAAAAAAAGAAAGTAACAAAAACACTCCGACTATCTATAACCAAAAGGAAACAGTAAACGAATTAGGTAAACACGTTTATAAGTCATTCATTGTGTAAACTTGGACATAACGAAACAAGTCTAATCTATTTAGGGCGAGCCCTGAACGAAAATATTGTAACGGTTAAAAATATTCTGAGTAGGGTTGATGGAAATGGAACTTTGTGACATCGGGAGGTAAAATTGTATATTTTCAAACTACAAAAATAAGAAATGGAAATGAGTTTAAACGTGATATTAGATTTAGAAGCTAATTTGTTTGAAATAGATATAGAAGATGATAAAATCAAAGATTTTTAAAGAGGAATCATTGATAACTATGAAAAAAAAGCAGAGGAAGATATTGCATGTTACCGAAGACATTATACAACACATGTTGAAAAGGCAAATCAATTGAAGTTTTATTGAAGCAAGAGTAATAAATAATGCAGTGCCAATGAAACTGAAATAAAAAGCAATAACGCTGACTGATTTAAAAGTATTGTACAGTGTACATAAAACATATTATATCAATAAAACAAGAACTAATAGTTACGAGAGAACCAATAAAACAATTCCTTTCTCTCCGGGAACGCATTTACAAATTGCGATGCAATTCAATATAATTATAGTGAATTATGCACGTATGGTACCGACTGTACTTATCTCGGTAAAGGCAAAACTTTAATCGGTATTATTACAAAATGGCACAACTTATATGGAGGAGATTTAGCAATCAATATAGACGATGCTAACAATATTCTTGATGATCTTGGAACATAATATGAATTTATTGAAGACTTAAATGAAAGAGACGGATTTGAGAACCGAGATTAATGTGATTGCATTGATTGTGACATTAAAATGAAACACAAAACTAAATTACATGATCTAACAGCTTCCGACGCAGTAAATATAACCAAGATAGGAGATCTAATTGAAAATATCACTTAAGAGAAATAAAAATATGCACTTAAGTAACTAATGATTATTGCACAACACGAAACCAGAAATATTACTTTAATATACTTAAGGAACCATAAATTACTATATTACATCACTATCATCAAAGAAGTCCAGTTGTAGAGGAAGGGAAACACATTTATAAGAGTTGATAGCTATCTTGCAACGGAAATTGGCGATGCCTAATTAAAGATATAACTGCAAAACCGGCCATACTTGAAACAGGACTTGTTGAAGATAATTGAGGATTTAATGTAGGAGAATTATGAATTAGAAAGATTAAAGTAATGCCTTAATATAAACAGGTAATTTACCAGTTTAAATTACCTTCTGTTTCTAATCAGTATGGCAATTTAATCAGTAATTTGCAATGAAATAATGAGCGGTAACAAGGTATATCAGTTTCTGTAATAGATAGAGACTTTCAATTTTATAGCATCTATGAGAAATATGATTGACGCTGACAGCAATTTACTTGAGATTTAAAAGTATCTAATGAGAGTGCGCAAGAGCAACATATGAAAGTTAAAAAGAAATGGAGGGTATTGAGTTAAAGTGAGGAAGCTGCAGAAGGTAAGGATGATAATATCATAACATTATCCAAGTCTATTGAAACGGTAGTAAATTCCAACCACAGACTCCCTAAAGATATTTATGGAAGATCATCATTTGTCTTTACTGCGTTCCGCAATCATATTAAAGTCGTCCTCTTGCCAAGGAAGGAGTAAAACGCAAAGGCCTTGTTTTATCACTGCATTCGTCGTAAACCGTCCATAAATCAGGATAGATACGACAAAACGGGACAAAGCTCAGCCGGCAGCGTATGCGCAGCCGAAATAGCGCCCTAAATGTCACTGGGTCCATGAACTTGTGCATAATCTTTGCTAATTCGGTGTCAACGCTCTTGAGACATTTCGCAGATGTCAGACAGACGTTGGTGTTCGCCTCGTTGGAGTCTAAATAAATCTGTTTCAGGCTAGATCATTGGGAAAAAATGTAAGTAGAACCCGTGCCGAATCGGTCGAAGATTGTAAATTAAATATTTTGAAATTTTGGTGACACACTATGATTTGTTGAGAAAAAGAAGTTGCGCAGTATGCTTTTTATGCTATTAGCGAGAGGATGTGAAAATTATTATGGTATTTTGGATGGACTTTTTTAATATCTCAATTTTTATTAATATTTTCTCTTTACAAATTACGCAGATGACGGTGTAATACTTTAAAAAAATCATTATTTAACAATGTTGCAATCGACATCGCTTTGAAAATCAATACAATACCGCATTTGCGAGAACATTGTGAATTTTCATACAATAGGAGCAGATTTGTAACCGATTAATCAATTCGAACATTCGATTATTGGTCAGTTGCAATGCAATCGAGTGATACAGGCTTATAGAAGGGATGTGACGAAATCACGACCGATTCAATTCGAATATGGAACAAACAATTTTGCGTCCCGCGAAGAACGGAAGGCAATTTGTTGGTAGGGACGTTACGAAAGTATCGATATCTGCACTTGCTAGTAACATGGGTCAGTATTAAAATATCGATACATTCGAATCGAGTACTACACATGAACTTTATCGATAAAACCCACGTATTAATAATAATTAATTAGTCTTGCAACAATTTGTGCAACCGAAAATGAAACCTAAGTTAAAGCATGTTTATTAGTTTCGACCATTGGATACAGTCGATGCTACTTTAGTTCGTCAACATCATCGAAAACTATCGAGTGCAAAATATTATCGATACTTTTTCGTGCCCCTATTTGGAAGTTAGTCGTTCGAAATTCAACGAGCTACTACCGCTTCCTATGGAGTGCGGGCAGCTTGAGAACCAACAGAAGGTTACTCCAGTAATATTTGCATTCTATTTTCATATTTTGGTCGTTATTTTTGAATGCCTATCCAAGATGGCGGCAAATCTATTGGCGTAAAGTTACTGGCAGTTAATAGTTATAGTTGCTATTTTAGTTGGACTACCACTTTATAGGGATGCTACAATACTATAATATGTTATTTTTGGAACTGCAAGGTGTTTTTTCTCAGGTAGCTAATTCGACGCGTGCGCTCAGTCGAAATTTGCAAAAACTGTTTTTTGCCGTCGCCCGTTATAAAATCAAGGCTAAATCGTGTTGCTTCGGTACAAGTACCTTTCTGTGCAGTATTTTCGTAAAATATTGCATTTGTTGAATCATTTAACACCTTTTTGTTGAACTTAAAACATATTTGGGTAAGATATAAAAGTTTGACCACAGTAAAACGCTTAAATAAATACGAAGTAGAACATACATATTGTCATGTTTTTTACGACAGTTCTCCAAACTGTACATACAAATCCGGATTACAAGAATATCTCAACATTCCTTACAAAAACGAATACTTTAAAGCCGTATGTGGTATTACTGGTTGAAACATGACAATCTCACATCCTCTCTCGGTGAAAGCAAACAAATTGTAAAATAAACGATTACGATGCGTCCGCGCAGCTCATAAACCTGCCGCGAATGGAATTCGTAATCGTTAATCAATATATGCTAAAGGCACCATTAACACCTGGACGTGAAAAATTATACAATCAAGCAAACAGTAATTCAGGAAATAAACATAAATTACGACCGAATTGCAATCTTTAGGGATTTATGTTATCATGTTATCGAATATTGATAACGGTTCTGATAAATCATCACAAATCAGCAATAATCTAAACTACTTTAATATTTCGTAAGACAAAAGGGCACTTAAAACTCACTGGCAACGATCATGACGAAATAACACAAAAGAATGAGAGTATTTTAAGACACATCACACAATACCTGGGTACTGAACGTAGCAATCCATTTAGAAGCTGTCAACTCGATCATGCGCAGGATTCGACGGCAAGGTCGAAGTTGCACGACTGTGCACCGCGACGCTCAGGCAAACATTGAGAGCACAGAACAGCCTGGCAGAAACCTCGCCACGTCTCTATTACAAGGCACTAACGATGACGAACTAGCAAATACGGACAATCAATTATTTCGCCAAATGCAAATCCAACTTTGTCTTTTGTCATAACCATATGAATACCAATCCAAAATGTTCCTATTCAAGAACACAATAAGGTGTCAGTTGCAATGTCCAAACTCTACACACTTGCAAATAAGGCGTGATTGACGGAAAACTAACGGTAGACGAAACCAAAGTAATAGTTGTATATGGGTCAAAGGAAAAAGCGCCTTGAGGCTAAGATATTCATATTTGTTCAACTGCAGAAACAACGTTGCACAATATAAGTACAGCGTAACGAATGCAAGGTGACCCCGGCGGAGATATTGAGTTTCTTCATAGATCTAAGAGATACTGTATTCAATATGAATAGAAAATTATGAACTTAGATAGGCAAACTTGTTGCAAGGTGAGCTGCTGGGAAAATTTTACGATATTCATCCGAAGTGTTTAACAGATTCAAATTATGGTAGTTTCATTAAATTTCTAATTGTAGGAAAGTTGGTTAACTGAGAGAGGAAATTCAAAGACCATAATTCTGAAGCTATTACAAATGAAGAACACGTTATTGAAACTATCAAAATTTAGATTCAAACAGAATTAAAACTTGACACAAAATTAAATCACAATTTAACACCAGACACTTCACATGAAGATATCACTATACTGCCCAATATTAAAACGAAATGACCACTAGATGGATTAACAAGCGTAGCGAATTTGATATCAGAGGTTATCAAGCCGAGGAGCCGAGGTCTTGACCGCAATGAAACAAATCAACTCATAATAGAAACTCAGAAGCTAAAACGATACGGCCTTGTATAGAAACGATAAGAAAATAAACAAGACAAGAGATAATGGAATAACGGTGCTCAGTTGCAATATAAAGAAGAAAAAAACTGTGACCTCGAATCATACCACAACTTACACTGATGTCTATAAGAGTCCATTTTTGATTTAAACAAAGGTGTAGCCAAAACTGGTATTCGAAATGAAAACACAAAGCCTAAAATGTAAAATCTAGCTCTAGACACTAATTTCCTTATTCGTTACAGACAGTTAAAGTAATTAAAATTGCCATCATATAACAGGAAAAAGATTTATGACCAAAACAGGTAAGGGTAGTTAGAACTTTCCGGAGATTGAGCGATCTGGAGGATCATGCTATAATCACTATGTCTGACAAGTGGTTTGTCGATGTAGACGTTATCAGACTTCTCGTGGATACGAATAAAATACCGACAAATCCCGCCATAGATCTTAAACAACTAAGTTGCCTTGAAGCTAGGAATAGAGAGAGCTCTATTTTTGATCGGAATTTCTAAACAGAATTTGAAGCCGAAAACAAAATGGGAGTATCTAATCTGAAGATAATAAGAGAATATTATGATGCTCTAATAATAGCTAATGCACTTTAAAGAAAGTAAATTACAAGCCGTTCAAAAGAAGCACGCGGTAAATTCTCTCATGATTTACGCATTACACTTCCTAAAGTAGAAAATAGCTAATTAAACGATCTCACTCCATATGTTTGGCATCATTCAATCACGCAACGTCTTTACATACCAATTTGTGAACGTTGGTAGCATATTAAATCCGTCGCAACCTAAAATAATCATGCCGGAACTTATTGCGTGAATCAATTTTTTAATAATTGTATAATAATTTCTGAGTCACGTTAGAAGAATGAGTTTAATGGAAAATGCTGTTGCTAGTGCAATACATTGTTCTTAGGTTATATAAGAGTTAATTAACGTTATTGCATTGTTTGATGGCCTTAGAGTACAAGAGCAGAAAAGCGATATTGATACTTTTATTACTGCTTCCAATTTAAATTACGGTTCGTTTCCTCAATCATTTTTGCCAATGCCACTTGCATTATGTTCACATTAAAATTTAACAGCATCCGTGTCGTGCTCTCGCTGCCAATATACGTTGTCCTTGCCAGTTATATTGGCATAACAAGAGCCACTTTTTGCCAGGAGTTGCGCAATGGATGCAGTTGCAACATGGGAACGTGTTGTGGAGAAAACGTATGTTAAAATGTTACCGTCTCAGTTTTGGAGTGACCTACTCACGAATGTGCTGCTAATTTTAAACCTTATTCCTCTTTTGTTTACAAAGAACGTTTGAAAGATGTTGATGAAGTCATTAGGCTTGCTAACAATTCTTTCTCAGTTACCTCTGACAGCAACCAAACATCAACTTTATTTAGAAGAGAATACAGATTACTATGAAGTCAAAATCAGAGGTAAAATAGCCGTTGAACCACTGTAACTGTTTTGAGAGCTTATCTGAGAAATCTATTTCAGTATTTCTTAATATAGTTCAACGTCTAGTAAGTCTAGGTAATGTCTGTAATTTGTTCGGTACTGGCAGACATTACGCAATAACTTACATCAACAAATTGCTTTCTTAATTAAGTAAGACATTCTTAATACATGAATTGGCATCAACCATCTCAAATCTATACTAATATTATAAAGCTGAAGTGTTTATTTGGTTGAAAGCACTAATCTCAGGAAAGACTGGTTTAAATTGAAGATTTATTTTGGGTTTGTTAGTCCATTTATCGAGGAGGACTATAGGCTATATAACATCATGCTACATACTACGACGGCGGGGAAAAATTAGCAATTTAGTATTATTTGAAAAGGTTTTCCCAAACATCTGCTAACAAACCCTTTGTTGGGTACCACCTACGCTCCTGATTCATAATTTAGCCAACTTTCATATTCCTATAGGTAACAACGGAGCTGCGAATTATCTTCCTGAGTAGGCGTAAGAACACAAAGGTTATATTACGGAAGATGCGAAGTCTTAGGACAGGATTAAATAGCATCCAGAGACTAAATTTTACAAAATCGCACTTCCTGTCGCTACTTACTGATTTTTCTTTATGAATACCATTGAGCTATTATTACTAGATATAGAGACGACACCACGTATCACTACTAAAGTACGATTATTAATTGTAGTCAGTAAAATGACAAGTGCAACTGTCACTGATACTATGAAAGGAGATGGATATCGTTCCCATACAAGTTTGGCTTAGGCAAGGCCAAGAATAAAACAACGTATACCGTAAAGGATTAAGTTTATTTGACAGCCTAATATATGTTTTATTACTCTAAAACTTGTTGGGGACGAGATAATTAACATAAGACATGCTAAGTGAAAAATTGTTGGTGGGTATGTCATTTTGACATTTAAACACAAGATAAGTACTCGTAGTTACATACGGAAGTAGGAACAATATAATGGTGAAGGAAAGCGTAAAGCTGAAGAGTTTTTTCGTTTGCAAACAAACAAATGTCAGGAACTAGTGGTTCGAATTGAAAAATTCTTCGAGTTTTTGTTTTATCCAGTCTTTCCACGCCACACATCAATCTTAACATCCTCATCTCCGCTACATGCAATCGTTTCTCATCCATCTTTTTCACAGCCCAGCATTCCGATCCACAATACGACAGGTCTCATCATGGATTTCAATATTTTCCCCTTAAACTTAAGTGGCAACAGTGGGTCATAAGTTGTTCCGGTGACCTGTCCCCATTTCATCCATCCCTAGTTGATCCGGTGTGATACTTACGTCCCGGTCTACATCGCCATCTCCTTGGACAAGCCCCCCGAGTACCGAAAGTTAAAGTAAATGATCAGATGCAGTGACCTAAAATAATAAGATTAACATTTTTAATAAGGATGAATAAATATTTTGGTAAGCAGTCCTCAGAAAACGTTCTAAAAATACTAAGACTAACCAATCTCGGAGAAATCTAACGTCTTAGAAGAGATCGAATTTCATTCGAATCTGCTAGATGGCTTCTTATGCGAAACGTTCTTATTCCACAATTAATGCAGCGTTGGTTTTCCATTATTGATATTCAAAATAAGTTGTCCAAAGTCCGAGTATTAGGAGATTCGAGCCCGTGCAAGCAGGGGTCGGGAGAGCAGTTCAGAGTACGAGTAAGCAGAGGGCTTTTAGTAGATCAACTAATAGCAGATAGAGAGTCAGTAGAGACACAATTGAAAATGCAGAGTCCAATAAAATAGGCGTCAGTCGGAAAACAACTAAATAGCAAGAATAAATTCACGATGCGAGCCACAATAACATATGATTGCACAAAGTAATTTTATCATGAATGACTTTAAATGTCATGTCAGTTGTGACAGAAATGTCTTAACTGGAAATAAAACCCGTAGCACATGTACTAATATAATATTTAAACTTATTTATGCGAAAGTGTGTATATTTCTATATATCATTTAGTTTTCACGACAAAGTGACTAAAAAGATTTTGGTGACTTTTGTACAAAGATAGATGATATCTTATTGACGCTTATAGGCTATATGGGTGAGAAAGGCAAGCAAGGGACAACGGATTGTGATTCATATTCTTTTAAGTATGTATAAACTTACTTATACACACCACTTTTCCCATGATGTTAAGCAGAAGGTACAGAATAGTTGTGTTCTCGTTTTCTTTTATATCCAACTTCATATTATACATTCCCATCGCGCGTCCTTTTAATAACACAGATAAGTATAGAAACATGCGGTGCTTATTAGTATATTACCGACCTTTGAGGATAAGCAGTGACTGCTAAGACCATTGCTGTTTTCATTAAAAAGTTCCTCTAGTACCTGGAACAGCATGTAATAAAATGGGCATGCGGGCGACGAGTAATGAGCGACTCGTTGTCAGACTACGGACCATGCCCGGGTTGACGGCGCGTTGTGTTCCTAGCCTGCGGGGTGGCGGGACTAAGGAATTACCTTAATCCCGGAACGTAAAGGACTATTGAAGGACACCGTGGATCAGTCCGTACGAGTCTGACAGTCCCTCCCGTTTTGCAATGGGTGGGAGATCTCAATTGATAATTTTACCACAACAAAAAAAGGGTACCTGGAACAGCGCGTTAAACCGAACAAACTCGTTTGGCTGACGTATTTTAAAGAATAATAATAATGCTACCTAAATACACCTACCAAAATATGTCTATATATTTTATTGCTTCATGTGTACTTGACTTTAAAAAGAAGACAATGTTTCCATTACACAGACAAACCATTTAATCTATTCCTTATTTAATGAAAGACATGCATACGTTACGTATAGTTTCCTCATGCTTTAGTTTTCGTGAAAACTACAATATCATATTTTTTTTTAATTGATCTACTATCTTAAATATGGGAAAACAAATTATTATGCAATGGAGATTAAAGATTATTTATTACCATTTTATTTCCAACAATTGCAACACTGGTTATTTCCTGACAGCTTATGGATTCTAGCCAAAATAAAATAATCATAACAATACTCTTAATAATTGATTTATTTCCACATACTGTTGCGGAAAAATGAATATCATTATGAGATTTCAAATATTATTAGCTCTTTTTTAGACGTTATCAGGCCCGTGGCCGCCTGGGCCATGGGTTATCCATGTCCTTTAGTACATTTCTATAGAGAACAAATGTCATTTTACTGACTACAATTAATAATCGTACTTTATGTCCCATCCAGGATGAGTGCGCGCGCCTAGAGCACGCCACAGAGCTGTCAAACAACTGAATGAACTTGTGCGTGCTCACTCATCCTGGATGGGACATAGTGGTGATACGTGGTGTCGTCTCTATACGTAGTAGTAATAGCTCAATGATGAGTACAAAGATTTCAAAGTTCAGTTCGTGTTTTCTTTGTATATTAACTTAAAGTCTTTATAATTGCGTTTGTTTTGAGTACACACCAATATTTCTATCGTACTTTCAATGATATGGTTTTTGTTATCTGTTATACCTTCTTTTTGTTGGCCCCTGGTGACGCTTCTTAAACTAAAGGGCCCTTTAATGTGGTCTGTGTAGATTATCTACTCTGTGGTGTCAATACTAAGAGAGAAAATGGCGAACTGCGAAGATCTGGTGTGGAGTTGTTGACAAGCGTAGGCAGAGTGTAGGCGATCAAGTCCTATCGGGTCAAGTACACCATAACATGCTGAAGGTAGGTACTTATTAAACCACTCTGCTAAGTAAATACATGAAGAATTTTAATGTTCCTTGTGTCTGTGTTTTGCGTTGAAGTCAATAGAGTCAATAGTTGAGCACGTCCACACAAAAAGGGTGAAGACATGCTCAACTATTGACTGCTTGATGCTCAACAAAATTCTTGTGTTTTTAATTTTATTTTCTATTATTTATGTGTGCGTCATAAACATTATTCTATTCTAATAGACATTTATGGTTCGTTTGCACCGCAAAACAATAAATACGTTTAATAATTAAGGAACTCAAAACTTCGTTCTATTTCTGACAGTTGCTTGAAGATGACAGTTGAGGCTGAATGATGACTTGAAATGTTAACTCAATTAATGATTGGTCGTGCTTGTAGACCATTAATATTATCGAGATTTTTGATCTATCGCGTGATATTATGTGTTTAACAAATTGTAGTGTACGGTATACTACTAGACATGCACAAGTGCAGTAATTGAATTTTTGCATGTTTCTACATATATTTTTCTCTGGTACTATCACCAAACCGATGAATAACACCTGTTTATTTGCTGTTTTTAAATAGTTTCTAGTTTCGACTTAGTTAAATGTGCTGTAAAATAATATAAAATAATCTAAAATCCTCACGCAACTCTAAACACAAAACCCTTACTCATGATAAAATCAAATCAATTCACATTATCCCCGAAAATCGAAAGGAAAGCTATATTCACACCTGTCAATAAAAAAAAGCTCACGAGTCACAACGCTACCAAATTTTTTTTTTAACTATCGATTCAAAAGAAAAAATTAAATAAACAAAAAGTGTCTACGATAAAAAAAAAGTCTATGGTTCAATAGTAAAATTAAAAAACAAAAAGTGTCTACGATAAAACAAAAATTGTCTGCTAAATTGTCAATCGCAAATTAAAAAACAAAAAAAACTGTCTATGATTTCGCAATAACTCACCAACTTCCTCATTGTTTGCAGTAGCTGTAGATGTAGCAGATAAGTTCATTTTGGCAAGAGTATCACTGTGATATAATAATGTACACTGTCCCGTCAATACATCACTTTCACACCGTACGTAATGAAGAGCTGTCAGATAAAATGTTAAGTCACTGATTTTTTAACACTGACAACATTTAGCTAGGGTTGATGAACTGATTGTTGGCACTGGCACTGACGAAGTTAATTTTTTTCTAGTCAAGTTCATTTGTTGTTAACTTGGTAGAAATTATCTACAGATGAAGAAAATAAAGGGTCAATTTCATGTTGTACTCTCTTGGTTACTTTAACATTTATACACAATGCCAAAAAAGCTCTAAAATTAAGAAATACATTTTTAATAGATAAAGCCTTTTTGATCAAATCTACAATTGGTTCAACAACTTTAGAAATAATTTAGTATTTGGCAGCTCAAACACTTGAACTAAGCTGAACCAAAATATAGACCAGTGCCAAAAACTAGTTCTTTCACCCCTATACAAAAAGCATAGAGCTTCGTCCATCAGTTAACGTTTTAGAACAATGATGCAACGTCACGAATTATTTTGATGATTATCAATTCTTAGTCTTAATTGAAATAATGTTAGGTAGTTATTTAATAACAGAATCTGATTTAGTGAATGCGCATGAGTTTCAGTTTTGAGTTACTACAGTTACATCATAAAAAGTTACTATTACTACTTTCGCTTCAAAGTCAACTAATATTGTACGGTTGCTTTGTATTTTTTTGTGTTGAAATAATGTGAAGTCTGAAATGCTATTACAAATTATCTAGATAAAATATCGTAACAATAGCAAACGTTTTTTCTAAATAAATGCAAAAAGTAAGTCTCAATATTATGATTAAAAACTGTTTCGTAACTAACCTACTTTCAGTGGCTTAATAAATTATTTAAATTAAAAATATAAAACTATTCTTAATTCAAATTCTTTCGACAGCACAATGACTTCGTTCAAACTGGCACTATTTCGTTCTTGTTGACATCAAAATAGAGACAACAAATAATTTATAAATAGAACATGTTCAAACGTCAAGCTACAAGCGAATCAATCACTTGTAACAATTGTAGCTGGCCGGTAATACATCAGAGAATTCAATGTTAGCGGGACTCGAGAAGTCGAGACGAACTAGAATGTCCGTCCATACCGTTAGCCTGACAAATGTAATTAACGGATTATCTTTACAACAAAAGAATGTCGGTTAATGATCTGCTGTAATTATAAACAAATATTTCATCAGTTTGTCATTAAGCACAATATACTAATTAGAGATTAACTTACAAATGTTTACAATTTTTTTAACATGGTAATTGTAACGTAAATATGGACAAATTATTTGTAAGAAAACTTCGATTTTCAAATATAAAGACAGGAAATTAACTCAAGCCACTTAAGCCTTCAATAGGTACATGGTATGTCACGGTGATTAGCAGTCTACCAGTGTGTGGAAGTGAAACTGTCGTATGTTACCGACATGTATGACAGAACGAGTCTCGCTCAAAGCCACTTTCCTTAACACGACACACAGATTCCTGCGATCAATTCTCAGCTGCCTAGAGATTAATTTGAAATCTAACGGGTACAAGATTTAAATTAAATTAAAAGCAATAAATCTATCACAGATAAAAATAATCAAACCATAGACTTAATTGGATGACATAGAAAAAAGTAGGATATGACCATAAATAAATGAGGAGCTAGGCTGGCAATAAAAATAACGGATTCTTTTTTTTAATTCAAAAATATTTTAAGGAATTAGCGTTGCGTGCAAAGAAAATGGGTGCAGAAACCACAGTCGTCATAACATTATAATTGGTTGATATAAAACTCAACTGTTAAGTGAGACATTGAACTTTATAAACGAGCAAACTTCAGCCTAAAAATATAATTGATGACTCAAAACTCAAAATAATACCAAAAATCATGACTAATAGGTGTGGGGACTATAATTTAAATATTCTCGAATCAAATTGTTGTAATTCGATACCTGTCGTTTTTAAAGTGGCCAGTTACAAAGGACACAAACTTCATAATAAAATTATAGACTGCAAAAAGTATCGATATCTAATGAGTATCAATTAGAATATAATTGCAGTCAATTGAGACAAGGTGATCAATACTGACCTTTAGGAATCAGATCAATGTCGGTTCTTAATGAATAGATACCTATTACCTACTTAGTAGGGTCACCATAAAAGGTAGTTGGACATGTAAGGAGTGGCTCTGATCTCATAAGATGACTGATGTCTAACGCAGGAGTAATGACCTTCGATTCTTTTGAAAACCCAGTCTGTTCAAGGATAACATGGTTGGAATATTAAGTATGTGTACATTTAAGATTATTAAAATATTGAAGATTGATGCTTGTAATTCATAAGAAGTGATTTGTGAAAAAATAAACTTGAAGTTTTTTTGCGGAAACTTCATTCAAAAATAAAATAAAGTACTTCTCTCAAGACATAAAACCTGATCATAAAACCATAATTAAGTGCTTTGCAACCTTTTCTCCATATTTTTTTACACATTTACTGGTTTTCTGGCATATAATTTACTTTAAACCACGCAGCTGTACCTATAATTTAGTTTAAAAAACGTAAAAGATAATAATATCCAACCGCAAGACCATAAAGTAAAAAAAAAGTAACTTTCTCGATGTACAGAGAAATCATTGCCATTTTGTTATAATAATACAGGTGATAACTTATGCAAAACGTTTGCGAATAATATATTTGCGACATATGACCTTACTGCACATAACTCTTTGCTCAAAATGTTTGCTTACGAAAAATAATTGCATGCGAGGTGAGCTGTGTTTTTTGCTTGCTTATGCAAAATGTCAGGTACCAAATTGAGAGGCAGCCAATGCGAAGTGGTTTACAATGAATTATGTTTGAATAACGCCTCCACTGTCTGGCTAGAACAAATGTTTTAAAGATCAATTTGTGTACGCAAATGCAATGGATTCTGCAGAGGTTATTTTTCAAATCGTATTTACAGTAATTCTGATCGCAGAAATAGACACAGGATAAGGTCTTGAATGACAGAATCTATCTCAGCTGTTCTTTATTATTAGATTATTTCCTAAAGATATTTCAAACCTTAAACACGGTAAGCCCACAAACAATGTTATCAATTCTGAACCATTACGAACAATCTGAGCGTGCAATACTGCTTAACAATATCGGAACATTAGACAATATCTTGTCTACAAATGCATTTTACAGTGGCATAGATAAAACGTTGGTTTACAAAGAGAAACTAGTTACACAATCTTTGGTACATTACACAATTGGTGTAGAAAAATTAGTTACAATTATGGGTCAGGCCGATGGAGCTGTTATTGATGTAATTTTCTCCGATGACGTGTTTAATATAATTGAGGCACTTCAAATTGAATTATGATGTGTTTGCTCTGACATAAATAAAGAAGAATAGAAACTATAGCGATTTTAAGGGTTTATTGCTCGACTGGCGAAAGAGTATCAATTTTCGAGGTATTGTGATTTCTTATTGAACTGTAATCGAGTTGTATCAGCATCTTTTAACATAATTGGGATAATTGGGAATAATTGGCATCCCTTAAAGCATACCATTTTATTTCGATATAGACATTCCTATAAAATAAGACAAGAACAATTCAATCAATAAAACTTTCTACCGGTTGTTATAAGTTTCCCTTTACATCATTACAATAAAACCATCAATAGAAATTGTTTCCATCTACAAGATGGCGGTAATAAAACGTAATAGTTGTTAGATCCGATATCAATAGTGTACAATAAATATTTGTCCTGAATAAAAAGAGGTAAAGCAAGTTCGTAATATGTTTGGAAAACTAGTTTGGTGTCAACATTAAGTAAAAAAACAGTGAAAGTGATTATCTAATTCCAAAGGTAGATATAAAGGTAGCGGAAATATGTGAACATTCCACATTTTAATAGAAACAGTTTCTCAAGTTTTTCATGGGTTCATCGAAACTTGAATGGAATCTAATTTTAGTATTAAAAGCTTGATTGATAAGCTTAAATTAGACTAAAACGATATGGTAGACGAAAAACAGGATAAATGAATAAAAACCTCTTATTCGTTAATAACCCTACTTTGAATATAATAGAGGTACAAATGGCGTCTTGCAAAGAATCATTATAAAAAGTACTCTTGAACTATTGACCTTAAATGACGGTAAAGGTGAAGATATTAAAGATAGAATAGGAATTGATGCATTATTTATAGTTCTAGAGGCTCATGAAGATGATATAACAATAAAGATGCTTAAAAGTATTAGTGCAAGAGTTAAAACAAATTCTCGACTACGATTACGTAACGGATTTATTGCATTGCACCAATCTTGAACATCGAATGCATAATCAAATAGTTCACCCACACAATGAAGTATGAACATTATTCTATCGAACCAATAGCTAAGAATTAAAATCACAAGGAAACAATTTCTGAATTGTGTTCACAGCTGGTAATTTATAAACACTTCAGACATTACTCGCCAAGGTCGGTTTAAGAACGCAGAAAACATATAAATAGTTTCCACTAAAACTACATTTTTCATTGCAACCAGCAATGCAATTTATGCTAAATTAGGACACCGTTGCAACCATAACACACTGCCAGAAGCGAAAGTCAAATAACCACTCATGCGCATCCAGTTTCACTAAACGAGACGAAATGGAAACGCAATAAAAATGACAAATTAATTACTATGTAAACGGTTATGTAAAAATCCAATCAATTTTCATGTTTACGAGGAAATTGGCACTGTTTTGAAACTTGGTGTACGGACGCGAATCGGAAATGTAAACACGGCAACTCGCGGACGGAGCGACGAACGACGTGCGTCGCTTCCACGACCAGCTGTTACACTGCTCTGTACCTTTGAACACGAAAATACCTTCCAACCGCTTCAAGCGACCGATTACCAACTCCATCTATTAATACAACATTAATCATAAGCCGCTTGCAGCGCTGTATTATCAACTTCTATTTATCGAGTGATATCACCTTGGTTCTACACATAAAAGTATCGGGTACGAAATTGATGGAGTTATAAAGATCAGTTAATCCATTGTTTTGACACAAAACAAGAGCTGAGGTCATCTTTAGATCCGGTATTTGAGAAAGACATGATCAACCTACTTTTTGTAATGAAAAGTTGCGCGCAAATCCGTAATTACTTCGCTTTAATTAAAATACAGCAAGCAGGCGCAGATTTATAGCAGCAACAAAGAGAAAATTATAAAACGAACAAAACTTGAGAACGCGAAATGAAGACAATGACGGCAATTTGTCCCACAGTTTTGCGAAACAGAATCTTAAGACTGCAACTGCGCCACATGTTGGGTTAAAATTAAACAATAGAAAGTTGGAGACCACCACACGTCAAGATACGTGACAGAATCATTCGCTCACTCTACATACAGTACATAAACTTGAAATGTTATCCATCACAAACTCGATACTACTTCATATTTGAAATGCGTGTTACGATTTGTCGTGTCCAAAAGCAATTTAATATTTTTTTCCAACAAGTAGCGGGCCTACGTTTTTAACATTAACAACAAGAAAGCACGCTAGCCATAAACATTACAAACAAAGGGAAAAGAAATGTGCCCTACGAAGTCCTAATCGAACAATTTGTATGGATCGCCTCCCAGTCCATTGGCGGAACATTATGTGTCCATCATAGCAATTGCATTGCCTTTTCTGTTCGTATGGCTATCGTAACTGCATTCCTAATGATTATACCTTGTTTGTAAGGCATTATGGTTTGTCTCCTGGCAATTAGTAAGTACTTAAATAATTAGTTTGTCAGTCTTTTTGTTGGTTTAGAGTATATCCGGAGTTATGTTCTTCTGTGAAAGGATTGAGCTGCTGTTTGTTTAAAACCGAACATGGTGAAAGGAATTGTTACCTCCATTCTTCAAGGATATAAAAGTTTTGTTTGAGATCTGTTGTATTTACCAGTTACTGGGGGGTTTTCGAGTAAATAATAAGCTTTAGGGTCATTATTGTGGTATTCTGCAGAAAGAACTCATCAACGGACTTCGGTAAACCTACATTCGTCGCGGGTTGTCGAAGATACAAAACTGGCAGTATAAATCAAATGGCATCTATTGTGGCATTGTTCTTTTTCCATTCGTTTTATTATTCCAGGAATTGGTCCACCCACTAATGAGGTTGCAACTGATGGCCCAAATAGCTCTCCAGATTCTACAGCTGTCTAGGAAGCGATATTAATTTGAGCAGGAAATACGTGAAGGTCTTTGACAATCCACAATTAAACATGCATTTCAAAGTAAATTCTCATAGATAGCTTATGCCAGTGACTTCTAATATTTTAAGAAAACATTACTTAAAGATAATGCAATACAAAACCAATTTTATCTTTATTGCTTTCAGATAGCAATTTTTTTTTTCTTGCTATACATAATCTCTGCCCACGTTTCTATGGCCTTGTCGAGTTTGACATTAAACAGTGCAAATATCATACCTATCTATTAACTAGGCTGACAATAGTTGGCTCCATTGCCAAAGAATGCATTAACCGCCATTTTGAATGACGTCACATACATGTTCAACGAGATAACCTTGTGACGTCGAAATAATTATGTTGGAGTTAACACTGACTTTGCGTTGGGGGTTCTAAATGTACGAAAATTTTAAGTAAATTATAAGTTTTATATCAGAAACTGTTCTTATTTTATTGCATTGAGATATAAAGAAATAAGTATCTTATCAGATTGTGTTCTAAGTGGATGATATCATACTGAATGAATAATCATATAAAGATAACTCTTTGATCTTCACTTGTCTTTAAAGGAGGAAGTTTCTAACCTGTAAGGTCATATAAATATGTTTTAGTCCATTTTCCTATTAAGTAATATCGTCGTTATAATTCCACGTGTGTGCAGTTGTCATAACATCAAAGTGTTAAATGTTTCCGTCACGCTCTGTTAGCTTGAAGATCTGAGCCATTGGAACATAAGGCGTGACGGACGATTTAATGAACCATTGATCCGGATCATTTAAAGACATTGTCGTATATAGATTTAGACAATATGTTGCTTAAAATATGAGACAAATAAATACGGGATTGTTTACGCCATACTAAATATTGTTTTGCTACAAATACACCCTGTATATATATATTTTTCATACTAAGAATTATTTCAAAAAAAAAAAAAACGAATTAAACTCACATTTCTGAGGTTTTCTAAATTCTTGAACGATAATGAAAAATTTGGTAGAAATCACCATTTTAACTTCAATTCACTGTACAGGTTTACTTGATAAAAGCCAAAATGTGACTGACAACTTTAGTATTCTAGGTACAGCATCAGAATGGTTACTTAATAATTATTTATCCTACCATTGATATGTCAATGATGTCATCATTCGTGATGTTATGTTTACTTAGACAGGAAAAAATCTGGTTGTTGATGTTTTGCATTAAATTCTGTGTTTCACACCTACTTTGTATTGAATTTGGCTTCGTAAGTGGCTTGGAAATAAACAAAAGAGGTCCTTTATAAGTGAAAAACTGTCAAATTACATTTCGATCATTAACGTTCTATTTTTGAAATCTAAACTTTTTCTCTTGATTGTCTATGATTTATAGAGAGTGACGCCATTTTGGAAAATGATGCAATATATTTCTTTTCATTGAATGATTAATAAAATTCAACATATTTCTTTGTTTTACGTAAACGGTATTTTATGCTAATACCTGCATTATCTAGTTTACATACGCAAGTCTGTAGACTGCAAAGTTTGCATACATGTGTCGCAATGTAGATTTTGGGGTTACACATGGTATGAACCGTTCATGCAACTGTAACTAGCAAGTCAAAGACATAAGACTTAAAATCCTTTGCCAGTTTTATGTAGTGGACTAAAATAATATTTATTTTGGGACATACATTTGTTAAAAACAAAACAAAGTGAATGCAGGGGTTACTGGTTCTTGTTATATTTTCAGATAATATTTTACGCATTTATAAAGTGTTTACTTAAGATTTTATCTACAAATAGAGCATTTGAAATGGGGGCTTAAAATAAACTAAGTGCTTGTTGATTATTTTCTTTTCTTTTTGAGGAGTTTATTTTAAGGTCACCTTCGATATTCCGTTTTGATCTGTACCGGCTGCTTCAATCTCCAAGCGCCTGTATTTTAATGGAATCTCAAAATCAGAAAATCGGTAGTTTCAGAATAGGGATCTTCGTTTTTTTATTTAAAGATTATTTTGCTTTCAACATTCTGGAAAAAGGGAGCTGTTGTTGTTGGTGGATTTAATTTGTCGACGCGGTTGGCGCAGTGGTTAAGCAATCGGCTGCTGCGTAGCATGTCGCGGGTTCCCGGAACAACTATTTGTAGGATCTACAATTAGCTGTTTCGGGTCTGGATATTTGTGTATGTGTGTTTCTAAGTTTGTAAACGTACCCATGACTCAGGAGAAAAGCCTAGTGTGGGGCAACGTTTTTTACCATTTAACTTTTTAAATCATCGACCAAGGAACTCCACGAAGGAAACTCGTTAAGCCTATTACATATAGAATTATCTTGGACGCTTATCTTAGTCTTTTACACGCGAAAATTACCCTATCGCTAACAGACATACGGGTTGTGCAAAAAAAACGGCAATAGTATGTCCACACTTTCGTAGTTGGCGAGACGGTTCCGCTTTCGTAGGCAGAAATAGATGGAGACGAACGAATGGTCGTGTGATCGCCCGGCGTGTCGCCGTTTCCGGGGTCCAGGGTTGCTACCATAGACAATATTTGCTATAGAGAGGGAGCAGTAAAAGAGGGCCACGCCAATTGGCATTCTGATTTTGTTTTGGATTTTCGTCTCTGTCACGTTTGACTCTAGGTCAAGTGTGTATGTATTTTAAATAAAATAAAAATCTCAGGCATCTTTTTAGGGTACTTATACACGATTGTGGTTGTGGGTTTCATGGTAAAAGTGAGTACGCTATTCGTGAGTATTTACTTTTCTACCATCAAAAATTGTGTTGGTATTCAAAATCAACCCTTTTTTTAAGTCCCTATTTTTTAAGGAAGATAGAGAGACTACATTTTCTCTTTCTTCCCTTAGAAATCCCCTTTTTTGAAATTAGTACAATAATAGTGTACCCTGTCTAACTTATTTTCATTGAGAACTACATCATAAGAACATAGTGCATGATTATTACTCTATTTTAGGACAGATTCTCTTGCTACTGTAAGTATTGTAACTTTCAACTTGCTTTAAGGTTGACATTAGTCCAGTTTATATTCTCTATGGTACAGTTATTACTCTGGGTGTCACCCACACAATGTCACACAACATAACCCTTCACATTTAAAACTATTTGTGTAACTTTACACTTCAAAGGACGAAGCATATAGCCGTTTAAAGGGTTAAGTGAAATATGGTAAGTAAAGTGCGAAAGGAGATGGAGGGTTGAGTTTGATAACTTTATGGTAAGCACCCATAGAACTGTCAAGTGGGGGTTTATATTTGGACTGATAGCAGACTGACTGTCATTAATAATGAGGGACTAATCGATAACTTATGAATAAATAAGTAGTTAGATGATATCGATGCGTACATTTTTATAGTTTTTAAATAAAGGAGGAGGTTCTTTGTTCGACTGTTTGTATTTATTAACGGCCAGAACAAGATCTGAATCGATTCTCGACAAGATTTTCTACCTATAAGTGTATACATATCCATATTTCGTCCATTTAGTCACACTGCAAAGTAAAGCCGTCGGGCGATTCTTTTTCGATCTTAGAGGTAGGTATACGACATACATATTCCAATAAGTTTACAATGATAGGTCTGTAGGTGTCTATTACTTTGTAGGCATTAATTCAGGGTGACCAAATTAAACAGGTAGGTAGGTATTTAAACACTAAAAATGTAAAATGGCAACCCTAATTTATCTGTTCGAGGATGTTAACGGTTTGCAACTCGTAAGCCGCTGAAATACCGAAATAAAATGACATCAAAAGATAAGCTGTTAAGCCGATGTCCCGATTTATACGAGCGATATTATGGTACATGTATTTTTTGGACTTTAATTAATTGACGACGAAGATATGTTTCGCTCGAAATATTAAAGAACAGTAAACTAATACCATAGAATATTTTTTGGTTATATTTTTGTATTTTATTACAGAGATTTTTTGATCAGGTAGCCCCTTATTCTGCATTCAGATTAGATATGTTGATACACCGCCTAACACCATGTTTCCGGCCGTTCATAAATTCTGCGTCCCAACGATCAAATGGCTCAACTAACCGCTTTCCGATTGTATAGAATGTATGTATGTACTATGGTATGTTGTCATCAAGATGTATAGAACATATGATGTAGGTAAACCTCTACATAGATTAAGACATCATAGACAGATTAGTTTCCGGCTATGACATAACGATGATATAAACCATATGACATAATGTGAAAGTATATTAAATCCAAACTTGATTACTTTTACATAACATCGATTCCCTTACAAAACGTTCTTCTGTACGACATGCAATTTCCGAACAAGAAAACCTGCTTTTGGTATAATTTACCGTCCCTCCATTTTAAAAAATAAATCAAAAGAAGCAAAGGCGTCGTCTGAAAGTCCAAATAAGGACGTCAGCCTTGATCGCGACCGAGATTGGACAATAATCGCGAATTCGTTCGGAAACCGGTCGTAACATGAGTAACCGCGGTTCACGACCACCAACTGTACCGAGTTTTGCATGAAACAAGATATTCATGCTTACAGTTGCGTTCATAATGCAATTGCATTGTCTTGTCATGTTATTTTTTTATGTAGTTTTTTTTTCTGTGGCTAGTGAGCTGTCAATTTGAGGTTGACGTGGGTGACTTTTGTGGTCGTTTGACATTGCTGTTTGCTTTAAGTACAATCTATACCTTTAAAAGCCTTTATCTGACAATTTTGTGAAGATTTCCATGCTTTTCCAAGTCGGTAATTCAGTATTTCCGTTACATTTAACAGGTAGCCTTATGTCCAGTTATTTATGAAGTGTACTAACCTCTAACGTCTCGTTGCAAAGTGGTAGAAAGCGAGCCGCCTGCCAGAGCCGCATCTAATAGGTTGATATTTTCCCGGCATTGACTGACGATCTCCGTCTGTGCAACGAAAAAATAACGTTTGCAAAAAAGAAAAATAACTCAAAAATAAAACATTTAAGTAATATATTTAGCTGTTAACATATTTTATATAAACTTACAACAATTAGACTTAAGGCTAACTCACTTTATAATCCATCACATCTCCGTCTTTGTCAACACCATTCAATTAATTTATTTGTACAATGTGTGTATGAGAACAAACATGCAGCATTCGTTTGTATTTATTCAGAGATTCAATGTGTATGCAATCATTGCCCAAGCTATCAAGTACTACGCCAAACACAAATATTAGAAAAGCAGAAAAAGGCCCACTGTAACTGTAGACAAAGAGAACTTTAGATATTTGAAATCCGTGTTCTTAATTTGAATGTTTTTTGTGTAGTATTTAGAGAAGGGTGTTAATTGACTGAAACTCCATATTTAATTTTAAAATTTTGCATTTATTTTTCAACCATTTATACAAAGATCACTTGGTTCTTTAACATTTTGTAAAAAAATAAGATCAATTAACAACCTATCCCTATTCAACATAATATTAATACATGTACAACTATGTTGTGAGATGTAGGAGTTCAGTCAAATCACATATTACAAGAAAAAGTAATTAATATTATGCGAAGTTTAACGTAATAATGATACAAAATACAACCAAAGATTAAGTAGACTATAGACAAAGTAATTCTAAAGTTAAGTACCTACGTAAAATTATATCACTCAATGACAAGAATTCACGTTATTCAATAACGATGTACCAAGTCTAATAAATAAATAGAAATAAATATTTTGAGCGATTGCTAATGATTATTCCCATTTACGAACTGACTCGAAAACGTCAAATGTGACAGCTGTCAATTTGAAATTTCAAGTTTTTCAGTCGTTAGATTTAGAGCTAAATTGCGAATGATTTTAAACCCAAGAAGCGTTCAGTACCTCAGCACCTAACTTAAGACTAAATAATTAATAAAATAACGCTTTCCCTAAAATTTTGACTGGACCTAGCACCATAATGTTATCACCACCAAAATAGATGAGGATGATTAAAAAAAGAGAAAATAATTCAGGCAGTTAGTAAAAAAACTACACAAATCACAATCACACAACAAACGAAAACGATTTAATGTTAGTAAAAAGAAAAAAAAATCAAACACTTAAATGGAGTAGAAAATGATTTCTTTTAGTTGTGATTCAATCATGATAGTTTCACTCGTGTACTAAGGCCAAAAATACTGATTTTTATCTAGTGTAATAATCATGTGAGCAAAAATCAAGAAAATAATTACAATTATTGTGAAACTGTCACAATTTAGGTGAAATAAATTAATAAGTTAGTAATTTATCCTTATGTATACTGCGATAGTCAGACTTACGTATTCAATAGCATTTATAGATCATAAACTATAAATGCTTGCAGTTTGTACATAAATAAGTATTCACTTTTAATTACAACTATTCACACTATAAGTACTCATGTCATATATTGGAATGTCTATTAGAGATCGTGGTTACTCTTAGCTACCTATGCATATATCTGCTTACATTTTTTACATGCATTTGTAAAATGCAGCTAAACCAAGCTGACAATTGACTATCAGAACAAACGTAACATTTCCTATAATTAACTATAAAAATGAGTTCGTTGTCAATGCGTATTTATAGGCACGTATACGTCATGCACGCGTCTGACGATCGCAGCGAACCTAACGCGTATACTTACATAAATAAGGATAAATATCACACAAGCCCAAGCCAAATGTCATTGGAGATGTATGTAAACTATAACTAGGACGGAGAAGGCGGCGACGGCCAGGCAGAGCCGCGCGCGCAAGCAAGCGGGCCGGCGAGTCACGCACGACATGGCGTCATCGCTGTCGGAGTAGCTACTACTGAAATCGGTATCGAATTGTGTCCTTACGTAGTCGAACGCGCGCAGCAGGTCGGGCTCGGCGTCGCAGCGCGCCAGCTGCGCCTGCGCCGCCTCCAGCGCCGCGCCCGAGCGCCGCACCAGCGCGCGCGCCGCCTCCGAGCACTCCGAGTCGCCCGAGCAGTTGCGGCGGCTGTGTTTCTTCGGACTCGACGACTCGTCCTCGGAATCCGCGCTCTCGGTCGACCTTCGTCGTAGCTCCGACAGAACTATCTTTTGTAACTCTGATTCTCCATCCTTGTCCGTCCTCCTCCTTCTGTTCAGCGAGTCTAGTATGTCAGGGCGGTTGTTGACCTCGGTGTACTCCAGCGAGCTGTTGATCTCGTCGCTGGTCAAGTTCGAACTGTGTCGCCTGCGGCTCAAAGCCTGTACATTCAGTAAGTCGAACTCAGGAGATCGCTTGCTGTTTTTGCGTTCGCTCTCTGAGGGTTTGCGACGTCGTACACCCTCGCTGCTCTCAATGCTAGTGTTGTTTCTAGACCGTTCTAGACTGTCAAGGAGGGACTTTTTGCGTTCAGCACTGGACATGGACTTTTTGGGTTTTCTGGAGGTTTCTATTGGCGAGTTTCTGGTGGGTCGCTTGTATCTGGGGAGACTTCGCTCCCGCGACGCGTCGGAGGGAGGGCGGCGGCGCCGGGTGCCGGACGGGCTGGTGTCGTGCTCGGGCTGCGCCGACAGGCTGGAGCAGCAGTCGGACTGCGAGTCCAGGAAAGCTCGATAGTCGTCGCCGAACTCTAGGAGACGACGTGCTGCGTCGGAATCGGGAGCTTCCGAATATGGTTCCGAGTTGTATTTTTCCTGTAGAAAGAAGAATTAATTAATTAATTTTTATAAGATTAGATAATTCTGACAAGTTGAAGAGCGTGAAGATTTATTTTATCTAATTTTTATTTTAACTTGTATCACTTTACTGAAACGCAATAGAATTGGTTTAATCTTTAATCTCGAATTCATGGCAAATAACAATAAAATCATCAACCAACCTGATAGAAATCCCACGCCTGCTCCGAAAACGAGCTATGCTCTTCGGTTCCAGCGGTCACACTCTTATCAATATCAGAGTCTTTGTCTATAGACAAGTCCCACAACCGACTTGGGTCCCCTAAACTGAGGGTTATGAAGTTCCTCTCCCTCTCTAGGCTCCTCGCTAGGCGAGGCCTCACAGGGCCTCCAGCGGGGCCTAGTTTGAAGCTGGGAGCCACAGGCTCCGCCTCGTTTTGTTCTGGAATGGCACTGTCGGGTTCCCGGGTCGATATGTGGGTCTTTTCGATGCTCTTGCGCAGATGTGCGATGGTCGCCAGTTGCTGTTTGATTAGCTCTTCATCACTGTCGTTGCCTGATGTTGATGTTGTGTCGAACCTGTTCAATAAGTTGTGGAGTTACTTTAGGTGCTTTAGAAGTCCGAAAAGTTGAAAGGGTTGATGACAGTTTACTTCTGCCGATTATCTTGGAAAAGATTTGTTAAGTGTCCATTTCAATCCTTTCCTGTTCATCAAACTTCTCTTTTGTACACGACTAGAGAAAAAGCATCAGTTTGTTGTAAAGGAAAACTTGATACCTAATACTTGGGAAAATTTGTTGGCGATACCATTAATCATCTGAAACTTTATAGATATTGATAAAATATTAAATGATATCCTTTTGAAAACTTATTTTTATAAGGTTCCAAGGACAAATAAATTGGGTCAAGGCCGTTTCATTGAAACAAGCATAAGATAGAAGTTATAAGGTTGATTTTTGTTTGACAAAAAGTGTAACGTTAAGGTTTTCATCTAACTTAAAGGAAGTATAGCTCAGTTATTGAACAAACCTGCTCTTCCTACTAGTAGCCGGGTCACTAGCGGCACTCCTCTCATGTTTGTCCTCGATCTCCGGACTCAATCTCCCACAGAAAGAGAGTGACTTCACGAGCCTCTCTCCTCTCCTCACGGCGGTGTTGTTACGACGGAGCTTCAGTCTCTTACGTCGGAGCCAGCCGTGCTTGTCTCCCGCTTCCACGCAAGAGGTGCACGCTTCTGTCATTGTGTTGGTGCTTGAGACGTGGCCCTGGGTGGGGAATAATGGCGTTAATAACATTTGCCCTGGGCTTAACTTGAGTTAATTTAGAAATCCTTAATCGATTTGGTTACTTTCTGTACATATGATAACCATATAGGCAGAAGTAGGTGAGCCTACTGCTAAACGTCTGGCACTAATCCAAACCATGGGTTAATCCTGTGAATCTGGATGGGTAAGTCCTGCACTAGAGTCCCCGACTCCAAAGATTTCGTTGCCACTACACCTGTAGCGTTTGTACCCATTAAAACTGATGTACATCAAGCCTGCAAAATTATTCTGTGATATTTACAAGAGTGGGTATTTTAGTTTCGAACAAATGACCCTTCATAACTTGGTGCTGCATTTCAAGACCACATAAAAACATAAAAAGCACATAAAAATATACAGTCGAAGAACATAATATAAGAATTGTAAGCAGAAATTTAAAAAATCCTTTGATATTATTTGGTCCTGGGTAAATGGATTTCGAATCACACATAAAAATAAGTAAAAATACCTGTACAGTAGTCGAACTTCCTCGGAGTTTTGAGTTCGAATTTGATGGGGTCACTCTTTGAGGAGACGCGAGGGTGTTCAAAGCAGATTCAGATATCGACATGTTGTGTGACATAGCGGCAACGTCGCCGGCTGTGGGCGTGGCCACGAGGGATGCGCCCGCGCCGCTCAGCTGAGACAGGCAGGACACCGACCACGGCCGGGCGCTGTTGCCAGCTCGCTTCTTGCGCAGTGTTACCTAAAGCGAGAGTTTTCCTCAACCGTTTGTTATGTACAAAGTGCTTAGAAGTTAGTCAAATTCAGTAGCAATGTGATTTGAAGGTTAACACTGTAAGAATAAGGTCTAATTGTAGTTTGAATGTTTTAAGTTACAATTTAGTGAGAGATTCAAAGTTAAACTGAGTTCTGAATATGAAGTTAAAACAATTAGTCACATAGCGAATACGATATTAGTCTTTATTACACGTTTTTACAGTTTATTTTACCTTAGCATGGTGCGTGGGAGTTACGGTGCAGGTAGATGTGCTCATGTCCATAGATGAATGTATGTTTCGTTCTTCAGATGTTAGGGATGTGTCCACTTCGCTTTCTGTTGTGTATTCTCCTGAAGCATCGTAGCTTTCAGCACCCTGGAAGACAAAGACGAAAGGTATGGTTAATATCGAAGAAACTTTGGCGAAGTGACTGAAATTGTTTTTGGGATGTAATAGGACTTTCCAAGAGTTGGAAACCAAAGTACAAAAGTGAAATTCTTAATTGAAGGACCAAACCAAACCACTTTTGGAGTTATACAAACATAAACCCAATTAAAGACAAGCATTAAACCGTATGTAATAGCTATGAGATAACACAAACAGTAAAAGTAGAACGAGCAATAAATCAATTTAAAAAAGTAAGGACCAAATTAGCAAATTAGATCCAATTGCCCCTTATAACAGAATAAGGTCTCATTTATCAATTTTATCACCAATTTCACTTAACCAAATGATTATTGAAACTAACCTGGTTATTATCATTCTTGCCTTCCGAACTCTGATTCAACCACTCCTTGATTCTCGACATTTTGTTCCGACTAACATTCTTCCCTTCTTCCTCAAAAGACAATGGCTTGAAACTCCTTGGTCCCTTTTTCTTAGACAGCGCTTGTTTCTGTACCAATTCCTCAGCCTGATTCACCAATCTTTCTATATCCTTACATCTTTCTAGTCTTAACAAATCTGGGGTTGATGACTCTAATTTCGGTTTCGGGGATGGTGGTTTCTCTTCCTTCTTTTCATCTACGGGTAATTCGCATTGTATTTCAACTGATGATGTCATTATATCCGTGGAGTCTTCGTTCCCAATTTTGGCACCACCTACATAAGTCCATTCTTCCTCTGAGGATTCCTCTTGTGACTTTTCTGTTTCTATCATTTGTCTGTCTGAATCTGTGTCGTGGTGTCTGAAGTAGAATGTTGCTAGATGTTTGGACTTTCGATCGGTTTGGTTGAATTTTGATGTGTCTACTGGTTTTTTCCTTTTTATGACCGTTGGTGGAGTTTTCACTTTTTCTTGTACGCTCACGTTATGCACATCTAAGCCTGGAAAAGAAACTAACGCTTTACGATCGAATGCAGACTCTCAGTCTCTACTTATTTATAAAACAGTGGGTTTTTATTACAATAAACACAATGCCGTTGTTTATTTGAATTAAATCATTTGAGAGTTCAGTATTTGTGTGAATGAGGAAAGCAGCATGAGTATTCTTGAGGGATTGTTTTGTTATTGTTTGTATGGTAAGGCTGATATTTTTAACAGGGAATTAAACAGGCATTGATATTTCCTTAATAATGGTACTGATTCTGCATACTGATGATTCGTATAGTTATTGTTGGCTAATGAAAACTGAGCAATAAGATTCTCAACTATATCTACTGTAGAACTGACTGAATATGCGGTATCAATCATGAAGCTCGCAATGCTTAAAAATATATAGATTTTCTGCTGGGTATTCATTCCGATATTTTATTTGTACAACTTTACACTTTATAGTACTAAGAATACAATACGTTTTTGAATGGATATCAGAAAATCCTGGCCTACTCATTGTCCTAGTAAAATAAACATGTCTGGTGTTGTTCATATGGCCTTTGCTCAGCACAGCATATTACTTATTAAGATAGGATGGTCTTATGATGGGGCCTTTTACAGGACCAAAGCCTGCTGGGGTCGCGGGACTTACGAATTACCGTGACCACGGAATGAAAAGGGCTACTGAAAGACACCGTGGATTTTAGTAAGTATGAATCTGATAGTCCCTCGCGCTCTGCCCTGGGTGGGAGGACTCATATGATGATTTTACCACGATAAAAAAGTCAGGATGGTCTTACCGTCAACATGATCAGTAGCAGGCACGGTCTGGTCGGTGGCCCTGGACGTGACGTCACAGGCGCCAGGCACTCGTCGTTCGTCCGCCATGTTTGTGAAGCGCGATCGCTCCAGTTCTGACTCGCAGTCCGATCCGAAGCCGCGCCACGTGTACGTTAGCACATATTCTTGTTCCTCCTGAAAGGAATGGAGGTGGTTAGGGTTTGGAAGTAGGGGAAGAATTTTCAAGGCGTCAATAGTTGGGACCTGTTTAATAACTGATGTTTTAGTATGAATATGCTAAACTTATGTCAAAGGTTTGAGGAACATAGGTAAAGAACGATGACTGAACTACGACCTTTTGAGTACTCTTGGCGAGCTTATGCATCTCATGAAGGCTTGTAAATCGGTGTTGGAAGGTCTTGTTAAAAGGCATATTGAGTTGCGTAAAGGTATTTAACGTAGATGTAGTACGTTTAGAAATGATAAAACACATCTCATCTTTCCTATCGAGATCAATATTATGATTGGTCTCGTTTCCTCGTCTCCTCGCAAATGACACGGCTTTAGTGTCGTTTGATCATTTGTTAACTTTTTATTAAATGCTTTATATTATATTAATTAATTTGGTAAAAAATATATAAATACATATATGGGATTTTATCAAAACTTTCACTACTGATAAAACAGCGTGTAGCTCTAACAGTAGGTTACCCTAGTAAACGAACAAAAGTGCATTAGCAACTGTGCCAGTAGCTCAAGATTTCTGGTACTGGCATCGAGCGAGCTGTACTTGCTTGCACTGATCGGAGGCTGAAATTTAACTTTCGTTTGCTAAACTATGACTAGTTAACAGCTCTTGCTGATGATATCTTACCTCAGACGCAGACTGTCTGCTGTCTAACGAGCTGTCTCTGCGTCTCGCATTGACCGGGGTCCGTTGTCTGCGCGGCGACCCTTTCTTGCTGAGACGTGGCTGCTTTAGAGCTGGCTCGTCGTCACTGTCGCTTGCAGCTTCTACTGAGAGACAACCCTGGAAAAAGAGAAAGAAATGAATTAGTCATGGTTATAAGATAGACCTAAAATGAATTTCTAAAGTTAAGGAAATGTGCTATGTCCCTAGAAATTAGCTGTAATAAAGTGAATGTCAGAATTTTAAGAACAAAAGAGAGTTCGACCATAAATATTATAATAATGACGCATGTGTTTAACTAAACGTCAAAGGTATATTGATATCGCTTTGTGAGTTTGCCTATGCACTTCTGATCGCCACTGTACATATAGAAGTGTGTTCCTTCATTATTAAGGTCATCGAATCCAGAATTACGACACACTTAATTTTATAGTTCAGCAACTTATTCTCAAGAGTGCCAACCAACCATAAAGTTTGATCACACGCTCATATTCATATCATAAACTCCTCCAATATTTACAACTCCCATTCATACTATATCCAACCAAATGCATTTAAAAATTAATTTATGACCAATAAAAGTCATTTTAAGATCCCGCAGATATTTATAGGGAACCACAAAACGGTTTATATTAACCCTCAAAGAGTCGTAACTATCCCTATGCGAACTATTTAATGGGTCAACGGTATCCTAGCAACGGGGTATCATAACATGGTCTCTGTTTTAAATTATTTATTTCTTTATGACAGGTCACGTGACCAACCCTTTAATGTTCGTGTGGTCTTACGTGCTATTGTTTTGTAGAAAAAATATTTTTTGTGGCTCTAATGGAATTTTGGTCCTTGGTCAGTAGACTGTGTGTAAGTATTTAAAATTTAAATGATATTTGGTTAAGTAGAATGTCAGAAATGAAAGTCTTTTTTAACATAAATGTAGGTTAACATACTTACTAGTTTTCGACTACGCAAAAATACCTGCTTAGGCATAGGTACTTAATATAAAAATAACTAAAACTATTTAAAGAAGGACTTAAGCCGTGATCAATTTGAGGCTGTTAAGGTAAATCAACAGGATTACCATCTTTACAGAAAATACGTATGACCAAATTAACGATAAATGGAATCGAAAAACAAAATTCTAGAAGTCGCATTCCGAATCCTCTACAAATAACATTAAAAAAACGAATTCATATTTGTTACGAAAAAGTAAACAAATGAAAGTCACAGAATCTGTCACCCCTATAGCCATTTCACTCAATTACCTCCAATAGAAAGGGATGATTTAATTCTCTACGCTGTTAGGGGTCTAGTCGTGTTTGCAAACGGCACCGGGAGGTTGATTAGTCTATTGTGCAGTTGAATAATGTGCAAACTAGTATGGAACTATGGAGTTGCATGCGCTTTTTAGGAGAAAGGGGGAAACGAAACGCATTTCTATGGGGAACTATCATGCATGTATACTCGTAATAGTTGTTTTTGCAAGGGTCTTAACGGGTGAGGAGACTTGATATTCAAGTGTTTGGGTTTGGTGAATTGGAAAACGTAAGTCGTAAAGTCAACAGTGGCAGTGGTATAGTATGTGTGTTTTTAGACAAGACTACAAAAACACGAAAGAAAGTATTAGCAGTGGTAGTATTATGTGTTTTTAGACAAGACAACAAAAACCCGAAAGAAAGTATTAAGAATTTGATATCCACTTATTCAAAATGAATACCGATCACTAGAGTAGGCCTCCTCAAAGATGAAACAAGTGGTCCATGCCTTTTACAGATAGATGCATAACTATATCTATTTTACGTTTTAACACTAAAAGCAATGAAGAGTTGGTGGTTTTGGGTGACTCTCGTTTAATGTTTGACATTAAAAAACCGCTAACTTACAGTTTCAATTTAATGAAACGGCTTTTGATTGCACGTTAGGTTGAATCTACATCTCATAATATTAAAAAATCCAAACATACCTGATTATCAATCCTAGCGAGACAAGCTTCAAGATGGCACTGCCACTCAATCGCCCGCAGATACAGCAGATGCCAGCGTCGTTCAAGCGCACGCGCAGCGTCACCGCCGCCGCACAGCCGCACCACCGAGCTCACGATCCGACCGTGGCATTCCACGTCGCGTTGCAATACCTGGGGAAGAGGACATGGAAGGTGTTATTGATAAATTGTGACAAGAGACTTTTGAATCTGGCCGATATGATGGTTTTAAAAGTGGAACTCTTAACGGCTCAGAATTGACATGGCTGTCTGGCGAAGAATGAAGCGTATACCGTAAGTGGATGCGTTATGGCTGAGCTCCAACTTGTACTGGGCCAACGTGGTGGTATTACAGACTTGAGTCTACTCCCTCTTGCAGAGAGAAAGCCAGTGATATAGCAGTATAAACGTCAAAGGTTGATTTTATCCTAAGAATAGGATGAGAGACTGAAACAATAGGGTCTTAAGTGAGATTCAGACAAAAATACTTACTAGTAATTTACTCCACAATAAAATTGGTCAATTTATTAGGTACATTAGGTACCGTCATTTGTTACCTTATCCCATTGTTTCTAATTTTAAAAAGAGATCATTGTTCCGATAAAAACCATGCTTAGGTGAACAAATTGACAATACACAAAAACCTTTTAACAAACACAATACAAGTATCGATACCCATCAAAATAAGAATGCGGATCTATAATAAACAAGATCGTAGTTTCCGATACGAAAATCGTTGCGTAACACAGAACCAATACTTTATAGAAGCCGGCCCTAGCCTTTTAAACGAAAAAAGAAAAAATAACCTCAAAGTTTACACAATAAGCGATGGCGGTACGAAGACTGACCAATCAAAACTGACAATGGCCGTTGACACAATAAGTCAAAGCCATTTAGTTGAAAAAAAAAAATTGAAATTCGAACAAAGGGCGGAACGTGCTTTGGTAGTACCGCACGCGCATTTGACAGCCGATATCACGGATTTTAATCAACAATAAAAATGTCTTCGGGAAGATGAAAAATTCTGATTAAAATTGATCATATTTTCCTGTTCCAAAAGATCTTTCAGTGTTCTAAAAGTTCCAAGCAAAAAAACAAAAAAGATTTCAAGGAACAACTTGTTACTGGCTCGTGGTCTTAAAAAGCGTGAAATCAAATAGTATGCCTGTCACGTACTATTCGCATTTTAGAAACTTATATTCTTAACTGATTGTTAGGAAATCTAGTGTCAGCATTATGTTGCAAAAATGAGGATAAAAAACTAACAAGGAGCAAAATAACGAGTCTAGATACATTTTTGAAGAAAGAAAAACGTATCGCCAAAATAGTATCACGCGCTTGATTTCCGGACGACTACACCAAATTGGATATTGTTAATGTCAAGTTCAATCAAAATCCACTGGAAAAGTCAGAAATTCAACCTATCGACGCCATTGCCGCTTGTTTTCTTAGCATGCACACTTGTTTTTCCAGTTCACTGTCGTTGGCAGAATAGTTAATAAATCAATATCGACTCTTGGTTGCCATAAACCAAAAATAGAATAGAATAGACGCCATTGCCGGGAAAATTCAAAACAAAATATTCTAAATAACCAAGATCTAATCTTAAAATGAATTTTATCAATGCAGATAAAGTACAAGCTACACAGGCCTCTCTAGATGTAAAAGATGACATCTCAAGACATGTCGACGGCTAGTAACAGTTTGTTAGTGAGATGAATGAGCTAAGATCGGATCAGTATTGTAACAAACTTGCGAAGGGATACCATGTTTGGCTTTATCTTGAGACAGGGACGGTTTAAGAGGTGTAGGAAATGTTTAGTGTCTGATGGTAGTAGAGATTTGATTCTAGGAACTGCTGTTACAAGGTGCTTGATGGTGTTATGAAGGATTGATTATGGACTTTATTTCTTTACGGGGATCAGTACTATAGATTGGTGCCGAAACGAGAGGCATTCAATCGTTCAATTCGTTTGAATAAAGGATCAAAGTGAATTATTTGGGTTGCCTATCCGCCGTTTTCCGGAGACTTTAAAAAATGGGATAGGGGATAATAGTACATTATGGTACAAGTGTGTAAAGTTGGTGATTACCGCTGAGGCGCCATTGAGACCCGAGCCGTTAGGTGAGGGTCTTAAGAGAGCCGAGGACGGTAATCATCAATACACACGTGTATCATACGACGTTTTTCAACACACTTGTGAAGAAAATAATACTAAAAAAACATTTTATTTAATGAGTAAAAAGTTTATTTAGAGAAACAATTAGTTAACGTGCAGTTGGTAAAATTTATTTGTACTATTGAACACGATATTTTTTGGTTCGAAACTTTTTTAAAAACAAAGCAACACCTGTTATCAAACTGGGACTTTTTCTTTACCATTATTCACAAGTGAGTTATAGGTTTTTTTTTAATTGGTTGCACTCTAAAAAAAAACCTATAACTCACTTGTGAATAATGGTAAAGAAAAAGTCACAGTTTGATAACAGGTGTCATTATGTGCCTAATTGCGGTGAAATTAGAGCCACTTTATGAGCAAGTGTGTTGAAAAATTATTATTAGCGAAGAGCGCATTGCAGTGCTGACCAAACGACTCAAACTTAGATGAATTTCCACAACATCAAATGGTTAATTGACTTCATTCTAAACTGAACTCGGTAGCAATAATTACATAGCTTAAAATGCAAATAACACAAGTCCAGAATCACCACAGCATCGTGGTTGCTGTAGCGTTGCATCCAAATAAATTACAACAAGATAGATGCAGCGATTACATACATACCAAATTACGAATTTATCGAGATCGTTGGATGTCGTTTCGATTCCAATTGCTTGAGAAAACGATACGGAATAGGAATAAGAAAGTTTAGTGGATCGGGCAGTTGCTTAATTCAAATCAGAAGTAATTTGTTGAAGATGTTGTTTCCTTGATAGCTTGGTTTATCTAGGTTTACATAGACTAGATACTCGTTATATGACGGCACAGGTCTAATTTGATAGACTTTCTTTTAAGTGGCATCGAAAAGTAACTGGAAAGTCGGGTTGTTTAGGGAGCGATTTACACAAATTGACCTTTATTACTATTTTTTCTTCTTAGAGGCGATTCGCTCGAAGCAAAATTAGTGTGCAAATCGACACTCCGAAATTATGCAGTTAGTCATTCGTAAAATGTGACTTTTGTCGGTCGTACAGTGTTGTCGTAATTTATCCTCAACACTAAAACATAAATGTATAGTTTAACAGTAACATGATTTCTACCATCCATAAACAAACTTTGTGATGAAACTTTGTAAACGACATTTTATATGTGAGAAAATTTTATGACTAAATATGTTACAAAATATTATTTTATAACTTTTATTATATCTTTACAGCTCATATTGATATGAGTATAATATTCATCGCCCACACAAAAAGAGGTCGTTTAGTTGAAGTTCATTTTTCATTGATGATAAAATAATATTTATTTTCACACGTTATTTGAACCCAATAAGACGTGTTCGTAGTGGGAGGCTGAGATTTTTCTCACTTATTATCAAAATAACAAGTTATGTAAATTATCCATTGATGCAACGAAAAGTTCAATGTTTTCTTAATTGCATTTAAAATGGGATGTGTTGATATGATGATGGCCTGTTTAAAAATTCAGATGTTAAAACACAATTTCGTCAGAACTTTTTTGAAAATAAAAACTTTTATGTATTCACCATTCATTTAAAGTCATTATAGTTATTGTTTGTAGATAAATATCTGAGACAAACACGAAAAAAAAAAATACTGTTAGGTAATAGAAATACATAAGTAATTTAACATAGCTATTAAAAAATAAGTATCTATTATAGCCATAATTAAGCCCAGATCAAGTTATCACATTGCAAAACTGCTTAATAGCAATTCAATTTCAAAAGGACTAATAAGTTATAATAAAGTTATCTTAATATCAAATCCTAATTACCATCTTCTCATTACCCTGAGTCATCGACAATTACAAATGAGTATAAATTCGATATAATTATCACCATAGACAAAGTTTAATAGCAAAAGGTCGGAAGTGTCAAGGTGAACGATGTCATTTGGCATTTTCTTCATTCGTTCATTCGTTCGTGATATGCCGATTGATTGAGTTCAGACTTGCGTCTATTGAAACGTCAAAATGATTAGTTTGTGGTGTTCAATGCATGTTGATGATGTTATTAATGTGTTTATTAAATTGTTTGTTAGGTGCAACTAGGTTTAAATGGCTTTTTGGCTGGAGGATAGGGAAGTTATCAGGGCTGGGCAAAATACATGCTCTGCTTTAATTGAAATACAAATTACAAAATACAGGATCGCAAGTAATTAAAATATAAAATACAAAATACCTTTAAGTAAAGTATTTAAAATACAAAATACTGTATTTTAGCTTTTTTTAATTGAAATACAAAATACTAATTACAAATTACATTTTACTAAATATGTAATCTAGACCAGCCTGGGCTGAGTGGCCTGGAATGTTCTCAATTCGACGTTCATTTTTTTTGCGTGTTTTCGCCAGCAGGTCCACCTGCCCGAATCTGTCATTTTTTACCAATCAAAAAATAACTTTCCATTAAGTATTGTAATAAGGTTCAAAATCTATTAATGAAATTTGACAGATTGTGGTAGCAGTACATAACAGGTGCAGTATTGCCAACTCTAATTAGCTGCTTTACCATCATTGCAGAGAGTGCAATTACAGTAAATTAAGTTTAAATGTATTTTGTTAAAATGTATTTTGGAGTTTCATGTATTTGAAATACTAATTACAAAATACTTCGTCGTCAGGTATTTGAAATACGAATTACAAATTACATTTTAAGGAAGTAATTGAAATACAAATACAAAATACGTATTTGTATTTCGATTACGTATTTCAAATACAAGTAATTCAAATACTGCCCAACCCTGGAAGTTATACAATGATTTATTGCTGCCTAATTATTTCTATTTTGTAGTTGTTTTTATCAATACGGTTATGGTTCTTCAATGATGACAGTTATTAGTATTGCCATAAGTGAAATTGTAGTTATGGGTAAAATAGCAGAAAATCATAACTGTCAATTTTCTATGAGAAAAGCGTGTTGTGATGTTGGCTATAAATTAAGTAATAAAATTTAATACACTATAAATATTATAGCCGCTATAAAACAACTGTAGCTAGTAATTGTTTTACTTATAAATAATGGAAGACGTATTAAAAATCTATTCGAAAGGTAATGAAAATGTAAGAGTACAATGGATGAAGTAAAAATAACTGGGAACGACGAGGTTAACAAATTCTAGATCAAAACTTGTATACTATAATCAAGGCATCATGAAAAAGTAACAAGTCACCTCTCTAGCCATAAAGAATATGATCAAAGTTATAAACTTGCATAAAAAGACAACTAACCTAACATTACCGTATTTGACCGCGAGGTAACGGTTTATTTCAGTGGTCATAATACTGTGGGTGACGTAAGTACTATAAACGAAGAACTATCTAATGTAAAATAGATGACTGTGAAAGACTCAAAGAAAAATAAAAAGAGTTATGATATTAAAAATAATCTGTACAGTTCAATATTGTTTGCGTTTGTCAACGGAACTCCATACCATAACGAAGATGAAGATTCCAAATGTCGTAAGGCCATTGAAAAAGGAAAGGAAGATAGGATACCCCCAGACAGGAGATTGGATATAGATGTCCCTACTGACGTTTTAAATGTCCACCGTCGATATCTAAAAGCTTTATCATTAACAACATTGTTCCACCCACTGGTTGTTATTCTTATCCATTGTAATATCTAAATGCAACATTGATTCTAAACAGTATCTATTAGATAGCGCCATCAAAACCATAAAACTTAAAAGCAATATTTTCCTTCAATAAATGGTTTCCAATATCAATTGACTTTAAGTGATCATTGACTTGATGAAGCCATGGTAAATCAGTTCACCATGGCGGTAAAACTTCTCAATAGGATTACGCAAGTCGGCAGCTCAAGCTTCGGTTAACCGTTGTGTTAAGTCGAGCCACGATTTTAGTTTTTATTGGATTTTGAAGTTGCAACAGATTCCAAGTTATGTTTTGGTGAAGAGGCAGTTTAAGTAACAGTAGTATAACTATAACTTAAAATAAGATAGTATCTAGCAATGGTAAAAGAAGTCGAAAAATAGTAAATGAAATGCGAGGAAATGTCAATGATGCAGAACATAATAAAAAGATTGATAATGAAGTAAACATAATATAGATTTTGAATGTAGCCTGAGAATAGGATATTTCTGCAACCAAATGAACAAATACACCATATAAAGGACACGTTATTAATGCTAATGAAGCACTAGATGCAGTAATGTTATAGATTCTCCTATTGCTTTTGGTATTTATCTCCCAAGACGGTCCTCTATTATCTCATAATTATGACATCTCTCAGTATTTACTTTCGATATCACAACAATGGCCAAATCCGTTTCCTATGCATTGTGCTGACAATTATAATTGTCTTCTATGTCATTATTACCGGTTGTGGCACCAACCGCATGTACAATGGTTTGTCTATCATGTTGCAATAAGCATTCTGATGTTTGACCCAAAATCAGACGTGTTCTATCTTTATAATTGACAGATGCAAGAGAATGTTTCTTTGTTTTGTGTTTTTTATGCGGTTTGACATTTGTAAATGTAATTGGTTGATTTTGATTTTCATTTGTCTAAGATTGTATGGCCTGAATGAGTTTAGCGATCAAATACAAACTTTATTGTGTCAAACGATGGTTGTCATAATTAAAAGTTTCGCCAGTCTTAATCGGACTAGATCTTAGGCTTGTATGTTCAGTAGCTTTTGGTTAATAATCATGTTTCTAAAATTTACTTCAAAATCGTTATTTTATAATTTATCATCCTCAACAATTTCAAGATAAAGCGTATATGAGCTGATTTTATCCTGCTACTATTGCGTATACCACTCTACTCTTACAAGATACGACCATTAAACATGGTACAATTTGAATTTACAATGAGTTAAGACTTCTTTTTTAATTCACGACCATGTACTCCTCAATTTCATTCTCTATAGTGACCGTAGGCGGTACAAAGCAGAAAAAAATTGCGTACCTTTTTTTAAACACAAATTATAATTAGTAATTATTGGTTACAGTGGAACATGTGTTAAAGATAATTTTAGAGGGACAAGATAATTGTGGGCTTTCGTCAAGGCATAATGGTGGTAATTACTTTAAAGTATTAACAAGGCCAAATGTAGAAGTTATTCTAAGACGGATGTAAAAATATCTTGGGGCGATATTGAGCCTATTCAGAAATATGATCTCATCTTCTTTGAAAAAAATAGCAACGATTAATTGTTGATTTATATTACTACTACTATATTCTTTCTTTTGTAATAAACAAAGTGTAATATAATTTTTTGTAATGATTTGATCAAAGACTACCACACCAATGCAGTTAATTTTAATGTATTTGTAATAGTTTCTCAGAAAAACATTGTACAATTTGCAACAGCCTAAGGACATTGCGCAGATTAAGAATAGAATGTACCGTTTTAGTCTTATCTCAGAAAATAATAGATACGGCCATTAAAATTCTTAACGATTTCATGCATGACATCAAATAATTTTATTACAGGTGTAAATCATTTCCGATCCGCATACGCCATGCGGAAATGATACAAAATTACTTTGTAACCCCACTCTTCTTTATCTCAAGGCAATAAAATTGCAAATTGATTGTTCTAACTGCACGTCAAGTTTACGTCAAGGTCTAAACAGCGCATGCCGGCGGAGTCATCGTCCGCTACCGACGGATTTAGCCGAACGGTAGACGGAAATAGCCGAATGTGAAGAAATATGCGCTTGTCCGCGTTTCTGCAAATGTTTAAGGTGAGACGGGGTGCGCAAGCGCGGTCAATGGCGGACTATACCTGGGCATATCAGAACACTTTGAAACTGGTTTTACGGTAACAAGAACTGACGTAATACTTTAGGATTTTATCAAGATTAAGCTGCACTTAACTTCAACGGCAGGATGTTTTGACGCCATAAAGCACTAGACACAACACAAAAACAAACAAGAGACTAGAATTTGTATGGCATACAAGTTAGCACATTACTGTTTCATTTCATATCAATGTGCAAAGATTTCTCGGAATAATGACGGGGGACATGCAAGTACAATGTGTTCACATATTCAAGTGCGAAAACCCGTTGACAGAACATATTATGTGACACGAGCACTCCGCCCGCGACTTCGTCCGCGTGACTTTCGAACTTTGCTTTTGTGAATTTGTACTCCTAGCCACCTTCTTTAAGGGATACTTTTGGAAAATCAAAATTCAACAAAAAATCTATCAAACCGCAATATCCCGTCTTGGGTAGCACCTACCATCATAAAATAAACCCCGATGCATAATTTGGGATTCCTTACTAACAGAGAAAACTTCCTTAGGAGTAGAATTTCGCAACATCCTCTCTTGCTGGCACCTATGTTCTTAATAGAATCCCCAGACCCAGACCTCTAACTATCAACCTCAAAATCAATCCTCATAGGGGTCTAATTTCACAAAATCCCATCATGATGAGCAAACTACGTTCACTACACACTACAACTACGTCTACGTCTTAAAAACGAACCCGATGCAAAATTTGAGGCTCCTAGCACTTATAGTAACAAAGTTTCATACAAACTATCAACCCCAAAAACAACCCCTTGGGGGTCGAATTTCGCAAAATCCCCTCTTTAGTATCACTTACGTCCAAAACTGAATCCAAATGTAAAAAATTAAGTCTCAAAACTATCAACCCCAAAAACAACCCCTTAGGGGTCGAGTTTTACAAAAATTTTACCTTTTTGAGCATTTACGTCTTAAAATGATCTGGCATGCAAGTTTTGAGACTCCTAGCACTTGAAATAACAAAATTTCATACGAACTATCGACCCCAAAAACAAACCCCTCAGGGGTCGGATTTCGCAATATCCCGCCATAGTAAGCATCTACGTTCTAAAAAGACACCCTATGCAAAATTTGGAATTCCTAGCACCTGGAATAGCGAAGTTTCATACAAACTATCAACCCCAAAAACAACCCCTTAGGGGCCGAATTTCGCAAAATCCGTTCTTAGTGCTCACCTACGGGGTATAAGAAAGGCTTATGCCAAATTTCGAGTTTCTAGGCCCAGCGGTTTGGGCTGTGCGTTGTCAGATCAGTCAGTCAGTTTTGAATTTTATATATATAGATTTGCAAGCTTCGAACAATGCTTCAGACCTCATGACCTATCACGTTTGACCATAAAGATGATGATATAAAAGTTGTCTCTTGACTTATTAACTTATTTAATATATCAATAATAGACTTATTTGTCTTCCTGCTGTTGTCCCATATTATTTTGGGTCGGCGCATGATATTTTTCTTCTGGTCTTCTCTGTTAGCCGTAATAGTATCATTTACTCCTCTTTACTTTACATCATTTTTCTTTATAGGTATTAATCTTTTGTTTGGTCTTCTTCTTTCTCTTCATTCATTCGCATTAATATACATCTCTCAATAAAAGCTTTATTTAAGCCCGCAAAATATTTCATCTAGTCCGCTAGAAATCTAGAATTTCTATCTCGATGTAACGTTATCAAGTGGATGACTGACGACTTGATGATGATTGGGGAAATTTGCTAGATAACAGCAGCGCATGATCGGTTGTTGTGTAGATTTTTGGGGGACGCATTAGACCAGTATCATCTTTTCCTATCCGGCTATTGCAAAACGTATTTCACGGTTTTAGCCACTAATTTAAGTTGCTGCCAATATTAGGTATTAAAGTCTAGACTTAACTCCAATCTAAAACTTCCATCCGTTTCTAACCCCAGTAACTTCAACCTTGAATCGAGCTCGTGCGATATCCGAAGCCAATCAGCCGCAATTATGTTGTCGCTATTTATCCAAGTACTACACAACTGGCCACTTTGAGGTGCCGCGGTGCAAATCATTGGCAGAGAAATCAATCTTACAAGGTGCCGTTATAATATAGGTTATGTCAACGCAAAAGGGACGAACGGACGTTGGACCGGATTGAAGTACGCAATTTTCCCACTACATACGATAGGTACCTGGGATATTCTCAATTTACTGTTAATCAGGGCTGGTAGGTAGATAAAAAGGGCAATTGCTGCTCGACTGCTCGGTCGGTGCATTAGAGGTGTTGGAACTTATGTGTGAAATATTCAGGTTTAGATCAGTAATTCAGAAAAAAACTGCATGTATGTACATGAGAGGTGGTAGAATTTGTTTGTGGAAAAAATCAGGAAGTGACATGTACGCATTTAGACAACCCGTAAATTCTGGAACTTAATAAGAAAGTGCCAAGTCACGAATTGTGTCCGCTATTGTGGTGCCTGTCATGGATTGGTGCATTTTTAGCAAAGTCAGTTCCGTTCAGTAGCAGACTTTTGACAGGTCTTTAATTGAACTGTCTATGAGAAACCTTTGGAAAATTGTAACGATACTTTTGGCTAGCTATCAAGAATGAGCGATCCGTGGCGGAACAGTCATTTGACCTATGGTGTACCAGTTATTTTTGGTAGCAGAAACTAGTTGGCAAAAATAACATAAGCTTATTTATATCGTTTATCAAGCGATGCTTTAGCTCATTATAATATTATGTTCAATGAAACTGAAGATCCTGATCAGATGGTTGGTATAATAGGCTGAAAACCAGTTGTGCCAGCCCTGATTATAATCCGACATGGACGTATTAGATCGTACAGACAGATATGTTACACTAATCCTTTGTGGAATAAGTAGTAGCGATTCATTGGTAAGCAGTAAATTATATTCTTTGACAGGCAATGAAGACGGACGATCCAAGAGCAAGGAGTTTTTACTTGTAAGTTATAGATTATGTATGTTCCCGGATGGAAACACGGATTTTATCTCTGATTCTAGGAATAATGTTGAACCTGTATAAGTTATTATTTAGATGACTGTGAACGCAGTGAGAGAGGTCGATTATTACTTACAAGGTAGTGATGACATATAAATCAAATGGTAAACTGCAATTATAATTATTTCGCTCAGATTCAATACAACTCATTGAAGTTCTGATAGACACTACGTGAGCGAGGCATCGAGATTTTGTATGTAAAGTCCAGAAGAAGATGAGAATTGGAAGGACAATGAGGAATAAAAAATACAGAATACGCCAAGTTATGCAATATCTAAGATAGGTATCTTAGATCCGTAATAAAAGACAATAAACACCAAAATGAAGATGGTATCAAATGCGGCTCAGTCAACACCTCTATTTTGAGGACAAAGTCATTAAGTTGTTGTAACTACAAGAACAATACGAAATATTACATAATACAAAGCTTTTTGCACCTATTGTACTCTATTATGATCTTTCTTAGTGTTTTCTGTCAAATGTGGTAATAACCTGTCACTTTCAAAGTATTTCTTTGAAGAATAGGCTTAAAATTCTAAATAACGAACTGAGAAAAACAAAAGAATTCATAAGAATGTCTAGCTCATAAAATACTGAATCGTTCATAATTGCAAGTTGCCACAACAAAAAACTAGACTTTAATTGCTGGATGTTCGAACAAAGCCGCATTCAAGGTCGGAGTAAATGAAACACATTGATGAAGCTACATTCAGAAGTGCCGTTAGTCTTTGTGTATAAAGTTAACAGTAACTAACAAAGATTATTTGAGTACAGCAAACACAGATTGTCAAATTGCCGCCAAGCCGCCATCTTCCCACAACCTGTGTAATTGGCGCGAATTAGCTCAGATTCACATAATGCCGCCATTACTGGCAGAATGTTGCCAGTGTAATTAAATAAACGTTCTTCGTAAGGTACATAAAACATTAGTTGTGTGCTCTATAGAATGGGAAGATTGAACCGCGATTATAAAGCAATGACAGTCTGTCAGTCTGGCTGCGAGGAAGTAATTAGGTAGGACTGATTGGACTAATAACAAGAATCGTTACTTGCACTGGAAATTGAAGCGGCGAAGAACTAGAAGATGGGAATCAACACAGAAACAGAACTTGCAAAGATAGATTGAATCATGATAGTACCACATTATGCCCATTTCAATATGAAAAAAAAAAACGGAATTCTCATAAAACAATTAAAAAATAAAGAAATGTAAACACAAGTCTTAACAAAAGATGTCTAAACGTAAATAAAACACGTAACTGAAAGAAAACAACTGATCATACGAGTAATACCAACTAATTGCTACAGAGGGCGCTGCTATGTTAGCAAAACGCAAATTACAAGGGTTTCTTAGGCCAGTTACGGCCATTCAAAAATTGCCATCGCGGACGGTATTTCACGTCCACACGGCGGGGTATTGGTAAAGTTTTCAACTAGCAATAATCGCACCTCGGATTAACCTCATTGGTTACGATATTGCCTCTGCGCAAAGTTAACTCGATGAGCTTCTCGGTCCGAACCCAACCAAATCGATGTAACGAAACCATAGCGCGATCTAATTCGACGACAACGCCATCTATCGAGCAAGGGAGAACTATTTTTCGCTGTCCCTTGCGCTTGTACGGTTGCGAGTCTTTTGCAAGACGACGACGTGTAACAAAACTATCGTTAGAACCTACAGAATAATACTTTGAAAAGCAAATATTTGATAATAGTAGCATTTTTGAGTAATATCTTTTAGTACTGGAGAAAATATAGTGCAATATGTTTTGAAGCGAATCTAACATAACAAAGAAAGCTGTCAATTTTGCAACCAATTAAATAAAAACAGATACCTGCAGTCAATACACCTGTAATTACTTTTAATTACATGGAAGCGCAGATTAGCTAACAAGTTTCTAACAAATTGGGGACAATTTCATGCAAGAGCGATGTCGAAGAAACAGCGAGAAAAACAAAACTGTAACGATGGGAAACTTTTTACAATGGAAGTAGAAATTAAAACTTAAGTGGTAACAAAAATTGTGATGTCACAATCGAGTAATTAAAAGAAACTACAAATGAAAATGTTAATTGAATTTAACATGTTATTACATGAATGGTCAAAGAATCAAAACGATCTTGAATTTAAACATCACATCATGATGTAAACAATGTGATCCTAAATCCAGTCGAACACAAGTATCTGATTCAATCACAAATTCGTTACAAGTGATAAAAATAATAGAAACATCAACATTACGACACACCATTGCACTTCTTACGTAGAAAGTGAGAAAGAAAGTTCAAATCATACGCATAGTGAGATAGACAGCCGTTGCGAATTGCAAAACAGTCGTTTCGAAGGAGCAGCAGAACGAATTAAAATGGAACCACCATTAAGAGGTCATTCTGACGTAATGGAGTATCGATAACAAGTGCTGCATTAGGTAAATCAAATGAGCCATGAACGAGTGACGCCGTGAAATTAGCTATCATAGATTGATGTAATGGGGACGGTGCGATAGGCAGAAATAACAATCTATGTGTGTCGATGGTCTAGCCGTATCGAGTATCGACAGTGGTGCGATATCGAAAACGTTTTGCAATTTCTTGCTACTAACTGCGAAATTACGGTGTGACGGCAGTTGATTAAACTGAACGTGTATTTAAAAGCAGCTGCAAAAGGCTTGGATGATTACCCTTATCTGAATTCAGAGAAAAATTACGATGTAGCATTCAGTCTTTTTTGTGATTCATACAAAGGTTACACTGCACATGATATGAGTACAAAACACATTGCAAAAGAAAATGAAAACACAAATCCGCGGAATAAATTACAATTAAGTAATACGGTTACGACACATAATATTGCTAACATAACTGCTATTAACATGAATATTACAAATTCTTCTGTTATAAGAAATAATTCTGTACAATCTGTAAAGATAGATACATCAGTTGTCGAAATTACTATCAAACCGCAGAATGATGATGGCTTACGAAATTTAATGACTCATCAGAATAATGGAGTTGCAAAACTGTGATGCCCTCGAGAAGTAACAAGAAAACGGCTGGTGGAATATAAAAGTAAGATTACTAAGTACTTGTGATTATTTGAGATAGAACAGAAATCAATATTATAAAGATAAAAGAAATTGACTTATAAGTAAGGAGACAATGCAAGAGTAGGGCTTATCAATAACAAATTACAAGCCAAAATCTTATCATTAAATAGTAAGTAGCATTAGCTTTAGATTCCATTTCTTAAAATTATTCAAGGAATGCGCTAGTCTGGCTACTGTTGCTTCATTTCAAAAGTTGTTAGAATTTCGAGAAATAGATCTACATTTTCTGCAACAGACCAGTTTGAATTTAACTTGAATGCAATTAAACTCACGAAACTCTAAGACTAGAAGTAAAAAGCGTTGCGAATGTAATTTAAAAGCAAAGTGGTTTTTTGGCGCGACTTTATACTGTGAACTATCGCCGCCATCTTTGTTTCAATACAAATATTTATCAACCTGCTGACACTGACATTCAAAACACTCATCTCATGTCTTCCACAAATCAGCTGACATGTCCAATTTTTCCTGCGGTACCATAAATAAACAAACCAATTTTCTAACAACACAAATCAATGACCCGATCAACACCTCCATTGAGTGTAAACTTGTTAAACTCTATTCATTATAAGCAACGATTACCATATTACACAACATCGCCTTACAAGACTGCTAATATGACAATTTACATATTCAAATTAGCCGTGAGTCATTCTTGGATGAATGAAGACATTTTGCGAATCCATATTTGGATGGTAAAGCTTCGGTATAAATTGTAAGTTCCTTTGATTGTGCATCTCATCTTTGTTTATGCTGTCCATCCGGTGTTGGAGCTGGCAAACGTAAGATCCGTACTATTATGGGACTTTAGTTTAGATGGAAGTTCAATTAAAGTTCAAACTTCAAAGTAATGAAGCAGTGGCTAGCAAGTTTCAATTTAATCTTTTCTTTTAGTAAATAAACCTGAATCTCTGGAAATACCAGACAGATTTGGGCATTTGATAGGCCAATTTTTGCGGAAGGTTCACAGCGCAGAACAATAAGTGTCTGATACGACACTAAACCGCAGGACATTCCTAATATAAATACAGTCCTGATTTGACAACTAGGTATCTAGTTTTGCATTTCAACAGTGCGCCTTATTAACGAAGCAACTTCATTCAAGAAAATTCTCAGCACCATATCGTTATCCTTTCCATATAAAGCGTTATTGATGTATGTCAATAAACTAATTACGATAAAGCTCCAGCTGTATTTAACATCGCTTTATCACTGGCTACCATTCATTGCCCAAGCGCAACGCACAGCTGCGCGGGCGCTGGGTCGACCCTAGGTATACTCGTACGCACAATTTCACAATACTCCATTGGAACAAGCCCAAAACCACTTTGTTTACGTATTATGGCTGGAAATGGTAGGATGTAAACATATTCAGTAACGGATAAACGTAATGTGTTCGATTTGTGTAAATAATGGAGTGTTTATACATTTTGTCGGTTCAATGAGTGGATGTTTATGAAAATAAGAAAAAAAGAAGTAGCATTACTAAAGTATACTTTATCAAAGATATTATCAGATGATAAGAGCATATAAGAGTTTTAGACCTGTATGAGACGTAAGACGATGAAAATGAGATCAAAGATAAGGATCTAGATCCGTTAAAGAAGGCTGATATAACAGAAAACATAATCAAACCAGATACTTTATCTCTTAAGAGTTACGACCAAAGAATATTTCACCAACACAGATTAAACAACATACACAACGACCATTGTGAAACTATAATGACAGCCATAAAACAATTGGAAACCAGTGCTGTGTATAGCACCACGACATGGTCCATTACAGAATTGCATCGCGCATATGCGAGCCCGATCATTACTATGATTTGCGGGCTCAGCTCCGTGGTCATTGTGGTCTGATTGCTGACTTTACAAACTTACAGTTTCATTTCACATTCCTTTATATTCTGCACTCTCTAATACTTCTGCGACTGGGGAGAAAGGCTGGGGAATTTTGTCATCGGCAACATTATGATTGTCTTATTCTACTGTCATTATGGTATCGCTTTCTTGATGAAATCTCTTGATTTGAACGACTGTTGTGTCAACTATTGATGTTGGTTTTGTTCGTTAGTTGGTGTTCTTGATCGGGTAATGCAAATAAGCCTACTTTTTAAATGTACTTGTTCGTTGATCTGACTCATACGGTTACATAAAAGAGAAATCGGTAATGACAATTCACACCTGTGTGACTTTAAACAGTTGCACACTTAAAAATTAATCTAGATGTGCATCGAAATGATATTAATTAATTAACAAAACGATGCCCTGGAAATCAATATCAACATTTCATCATCATACCTTAATATTCTCAGAAAGATACTACAGAAAGCTAATTAAGAAATGTACAAGAAACGGGACAATACCGCAACTGCAGTAGACTTGAATTACGCACCAGGTGCAACGGACCAGGCTAATCTGATAACGTTCATACTTTATAACTTCACTGGCTTCAGACATCATAAATTACCCATGGACACTTTTATAAGCCTTCGTCTTTGTGCACAGTTTATCGATGTGCAGTATCTTTGTAAAGTAGGCGTATTACTTGGTGCTTACTTTATGTGAGCATATTTTACTAAAGCGCCTGTCTGAATTGCTCTGCAATTCTAAATTTTTGATACAATCATCTATGTAAATATCAGACAGAAATATCAGAAACTATATTTGAAGAGTTGGTGAAACTCTTAGACCTAATCGATGAAGATACGTAAGACACTTCTATTGACATACTCCTACAGATTGAAAAATCAATAAGCATATTCAGTCTGTATTATTGTATATTCAAGTTGCGTAATTCACTTAAATATTTGCAAACCATCATCGACGCAAAATAAACAAAACTTGTCAAATCAAACCTGAATCCTTACATAACGGCAGCTCCCAACATACCTGTAACAAAAGAACAGGAAACATTAGTATTTCAATACAAATCTGAACAAACTGAAGTATATTTTGACCCCTCAAGCAGAGTTCAAGAACCCAAGACTCTTCAATACAGTTCAAGTACATTTGTAATTGAATTATAACCAAAGCCGCGACTGTTGTGTTTGGTTCTGACATTAACAACTCATTTTAGAAGAAAAACAGCAATGTATAGGGAACTTTGTGTTAGGGATTGTTGCATAATACAGCGTCCAGAGCTTTGGAATTTTTCGTTCAAACAATAAAGTATGGCGCGACCACAAGTCTCAATAGCACTCTTGTGTTGAATTGTGTTGTTACTGTTGTTTGGTTTATAAGTAAACATTCATAAACAGTTGCGAGATTTTTCTTTGTTCAAATATTTTCCAAAACAATCAATGAAACTTCCGTTGTTGATTCTGATTTTGTTATTGTTTTTAACATTGCTAAGATATCGTGTAGAATAACTTGCTTACTATTAATCAAAGTCAATATCATAGTTAATCTCTTAACACTTAATTCATTACAAGGTAATAGTAAAATCATTGCAGCGTCCTTGCTTTCAACAATTTATATAAGTGGATTGAAATCAGTAGCTCCAAATGACTATAAATTACATATCCACAACGAGTACCTATTCTTTTCCGCATCTAAATAAGCTATTTACACTCAAGACATCAACACGTAACGTAATACAATCGATCATCTGTCAAATAAATTATCTGCGTATATAATTTATTTGATGTATTAAATGAAAGTCCACTCGTCGTCACACCACCAGTGATAATCAAACGTAAGTGCTGAAATGTAAAGCATAGTGATCTAACAGCTATATTATACAACTGGCAATTATGCGTTGCGGTTGGCAACATCCGTAAATTGCGAGTTGATGGGAAAAAAGTTATTGCTGTAAAGGTAGTGAGTAAAGTTATGTTAACTTAGTATTCTGGGATAGTGAAATAGGTGAAGATACTTTAGTATTCTGGGATAGTGAAATAGGTGAAGAGTATTTAGATTTAGTAAAGAACACATTGCCAATATTAAAAAATGATACTAAAACAATAAAGGTAAAATACTACTAAGACTTACTCACAAAACAGGTGCAATTAAACAGCAAAAATAAAATAAAAACTCAATTAAAATTAGGAGCTCCAAACTAGTTCACCAAACAAAGGTTCAGGAAGTTACAATGTATATCTTAAAGATGCATTACATAAAGAGCGAAGAACCTTCAAATACTAATAAAGGATAGGAAACACTTATTTGCATGTTTGACTGACAGACAGACAAAGCACTTGTAATTACGAATACGTAAGACCAGTATGAACCAGATAGTTATAAAATAATTGAACAGTTAAAGCTTGGACCTCGAAGGTTAGCTAAGAACAAAGAAGTTTTGCTTTACATTGTTAAATTTTGTATAATAATGGCGTGCAGTTGGGCAACAGATAATGTAATTATAGATATCGAAATATTATGCATTGAAGTAGTGTAAGATATTGCAGCAGAGAACGTGGGCTTTAAAATTGATACTGAGAATATAGTAACACTATTGCAATTTAATCAAAATACAAAATATGACTGTAACATAATCCCTGAAAGATTAGATAGAGGTTTACCTGGAATACACCTAGATAATAAAGATATTAATATAGCTATTAAACAAAACGCAGGTAATTGCAAAAAACCCAATATGGCTAGAAAATATATCCAAAAAAGAGACAATTTCAAAGAAACAATAAGATTCAAAAGACATTTTTACTACAACACCATCAAATCATAGTATCGCCCACAACTAGTAGTGCTGCCAAAAACGGAGCATAGTAACACTTCATAAATAAGACACACATTGGAGCCAAAAATGACGAGACACGTAACTAGACAGGAGTCACAGGTTGTTCAACTCGTTTGAAAATAAAGTTACGATCTATCATCAACCACCCACATTATATTACTAATTCCTTTACGATGCGAGCGTAGTGCATCCCACGTGGATTCTCGAGTATTCACTCTTTATGGTAATGCACAAGGATTCTGTGTAGATATGGATATAGTATATTCATTATTTTTGATGTAGGTCAACGGTAGTTGAGACTTTGAAATCCATTTGCATCTTGATGAAGTGATTCATAACGATCGATGTTTCAATCGAGTACATAATGAAGAAGATAAATACAACTTATTGGTAATATTGGCTTTACGCTTTAGAAATGTATACTTGTAAAATAGTACTGATTGAAATCAACGCACAGCTCGAATATCAGGATGGATCAGGATAAAATTGCTGCTGCTTAAAACATTCGCTAAGAAAGGATTTCGGAAAATGAAAACCCTAAGGGGTGAAACTATATTTGTGTAGAAATTGGTCATCGGGCCAAACTGATACGGGTATCTTTTAATTATGATGATTGTAAATATTACGACTGAGCTGACACATAAGTGCAATTCCTTATTAATTAGTGTTAATTGCCAAACTGAGACACTAATGAATATGCATAAAGTATTACGTGTGTGACAAAAATAAAACCAATAAGGAAAGTGAGAACATGTCACGTCACATTAAACTCTTAAACTGGCGTGGAAACTTGTTCCGCTCATTTGAAATGGTAACACTTTTTTTTGTCTATGGCTTGAAATGTGTCTAACATTTGTAAAGGAAGCCATTCGAATGACATGCTTGACAATCTAGTTTCTTCTACCACTTTAGTTAATGGTTCAAGACTAGTTTTAATAGTTGCATATGCAATTCTTTTAGAAATAATGGAAATAGTGTGGTTTTGAAATTTTGCTGTAATATTGACTGTAGACTTCGAACTGCATAGTACGGTATCAAAAGAGGTAATTTAGTTGGTTTAGAAATTAATGAAGCCGTGTATGATATAATGAAACCACTTATGTAGTTTAAATGGCATCCATCAGAAAGAATTAGAAGAAGTATGAAAGAAGTCAAAAAAAAATAGAGGAATGAAGACTCCTAAAGCAAGTCATAAGACCAGAAGCTTTCTTAATTAAGTTCTAATGACTACACACACAATTTAGTAGCTAACGCTGTAGACAGTTTCGCAAATTAAGATCCGTTATTAACAGTAAAACATAGTGAGTGGCCGTTGTAGCTACTCGGCTTGAATACTTGGCTGCAGGCGATACATGATGAGGTCAGGCCATAGCTACCTATTGTTCACAATTTCCTGGTATTAATATGCTAGATTGAGAAGAGATATTAGCTAAGACGAACGATGTGCAGGAAATGAGAGAAAAGTTCTGGGAAAATCTGGAGATAATCTTTACTGGTTAGTCGTTAGAGATAAGTGGGGAACAGTTAATACGGTTAAACCTGTGGGTGAGATCTGGATTAAAAAAGCTGAGACTTTGAGTGTAGTTAACAAGGCAGATGAAGCAGACAACAAGTCTTGGTAAACTTGAATTAATATGGAGTCACGGTTTTAAAGACATAATATTAAAATTGAAAGAACTCTACATAAAGTGCTTTTTACAAAGTTCTGGAGAAAAAAATAGTTAAGCAACTGATTACCACTTGACATCAATAACCACCAGACCGATTGAATTATCGCAGAATGATTGATTTGATTCTTGAACAAAACGCAGTGACCGGACAACTTGGTCAGTTTGTCTAAAGGTTTTAATTTATTTATCAAGCTAAACGGACAATATGAAATGACTTTCAGTTTTAAAATCTATATTTGATTAACTGACGTAATAATTTTATAAATCTAAGATTTAAAGAAACGGTTCTATGATTTGATGTTAAATAATTTCGCAATTGACTTTAGGTTCTTCAAAATACTAATTGTTAAAGTGTATTAGTAATATCCGAATTCAGATAAAGTTTCCAAAGGCAGAATGTAGCGCTTTAAGCAAACAATGCACTAAGCAGTTACCTTGTGAGCCCAACCGTAGCTAACAATATAACGGCTACAAACCGAGTAAGATAACCAATTCGATGTGTTTATGAAGCACTAGATGCAGCAACTTGGCCTTTAGGAACGATTCATGCTTCAAAACAACATTATAGCCAAAGAATAGCATTTATTGACATCTTATGCATTTGAGCAGTTAAGCAAACAATGTCGTCTTAAGGCCACGGTGAGATGGTTGAAGGGTTTATTGTGTTACAATAATTTCAAGTAGCAACAAGCAGTCTGCTGGAATTTAGCATCAGTTGACTGTGACAACACTAGATGGTTAACATTTGATGAGTAAGATTTTCCACATAATTTGATAAACACAGATAAGATTGTAAGTAACCTAAACGAAAGACGTAAATACAAATGTATTTACATGACTGTAATCCTGTAATCTTCTAAATAGGTCATAATATCCCTAGCAATTCTAGTTTGTGCGGAAATAATTATACAACACAGTTATTAGGTTAGTCACAGACGTTCATTCATATGATCTCCTGTAGCAATTCCAGAGATTTACAAGTTCCCTAATGTCAAGCGAGTAGGCGGAGCCCAGATTCTAAATCATGAAGCCACTTACAACGTGGAAGACAAATTGAGTCATTTTGCCTGTTTCAACATCTATATCAGCGACCAAATTATCCTGAACCTTAATCGGACACGACGCTGCAAAATTTGCTTCAATAACGATCAGTTTCTTAGAAGATGCAGGTTAACTTGAATTGGTTATGCAAGCGCTCAAAGGGCATTGTCGATTTACGGAGATGGTGCAAGGAAAACGGCAAAAAGTTATGATAGCATTATCTATTACCGCTAGAGCCACAAGCTGTTTGTTCAACGACTCGAGTTAGAATGTAAAAGAGATACTTATGTACGGGTGTTGAGTTACGGAAGTCTGAACAACTGGACAACCAATAGGCACTTGAACTTGTGATTTCTACTCAATTGCTTCTGAGAGCAGTCGAGCAGCCGTTGATGTGATCAAACATGTCGATTGTGTTACTAAAGATAATATAAATGTTTTCGAAGAAACTGCAGCTGAAGTACATTCAAGTTAAGTAAAAAATCATAACATGATGTCAGATTTGGAGGAGCATAAAGCATTAGCGTGTTAAAAGGTAATTTGAGTCAGGAAGGTAAAAACTACGACCTTGTGGTTCTGACAGTTAAATGCGGTTCGAGATTTGTTCAGCTCTCGTGAGATCATCAATAAAACGGCTAAATAAATGATGAAGTTTAAAACGTTCATATTTTGCACGGTACACGAAACATTGACCGTCAGTATATAGCAAAGATATGCTACCGCAGTCTTCCAAGTAAGTTTAGTAGGTAGAGATAGTTACAAAAATATGAAATCTAAGGTCGACTGATATTGGTGGATGATGTTGGTGGTCGGCACATTTGTAATGGTTATTATTTCAAAAATCTTGCCGGTAAAAATTAAGAAAACATAAGTGAAGATTTTGGATGTATGAAAGTTGGAAACGATGATGAGATTCTCGCAATAATAATCCCAAAATGGTGTTAACAACATGATATTCTTGTACTAGATAGTATTATAAGGAAGTGTTTTTATTGCCAGTTAACAACAGAGTACTAAGAATGAGATCACCAGCATGTGTGAGTCATTTAATCTATTAATTTACTACTAACATAACTTGTTTCTGGTTGTCGAGGCATTGACCTATTTAGAGGACTATTTCTACCCTTTGTCTATAAATTCATTGTATTTGTAATATGTTTTAATAACGCCTATCTTCTGACGTATGAAGCGTGTGCGACCCAAACAATTACTGCAGTTGCGTTCAAATTAAATGTATTAATTGGTTGAACGGAAATAATGAACAATAAAACAATGAATCAACTTGTGCGTAAAGCTCTTTAAATAAAGTCGTAGACTTAGGTATGAAGTCATAAGCAATCACAAACAAAAGTAAAATTGCAAGTAGAAGCTATCTTAACACATAATTAAAATGGCCAGTTATCTACTCGGAGAAAGGAAAACTTAGATCCAGAAAATAGATTATCCAACCGCGGAAGTTTAACAAATCGTGCTGAGTTTTATCAATAAACATAACTCAATCTATTTAGCTGTAAATTTATCGAGTGCAACACGAATAATTTCAAAAGCACTACATCGATGTGGTAATTGGGAACAAATCACAGTACGTGCAGACAAATTAACCCACATCTCGCGTGGTTTAGGTTGACGCTTGTGAAGATGGCAGAAGACGACGGACCGACAACCGACAGCCGCCGTGCATAACGGCACAAACACGTGCTCCCGATACTCCGAACATCGCATCCGCAAACATTATTGTTCGCAAACCGGTCCCGCCAGCTTTAATTACCATTCCTACTAAGCCACTTAATTCAGAAGCTAATCACATTGATTAATGATCAAATACTGATCACAGATACGCTGCAGACTTTAATAAGAAAACATTAGATGATAATGAAGATGATGTAACGACCAAATATGTGTGAGATGTAATTTCAACAGCATTGTTCGCTAATTCACTATGTCATTTGTTAGTGTGTTGATAACTTCCAATTTGTAACGCCTCATACAATGAAACTGTGACTAATCTTAGCACTGTCGAATTTGTAGGCCACATTGTTTTACTAATCAAAAACAATTGTTTGAAACTGTATACGATTTCACGTGAGATCACGTTTGTATTAAATAACTTCCATTAGTTTTTGTCAATGAATATTATGCTAAGACTGTATGCGCAATATTTAAACAACAATTTTGAGCTCAGTCTCTAAAATAAACTTTTTGGTATGTAACTCTCAAACTATTCCATCAAAATCTGTTTTGCGGTGATGTAGATTAACCTTCACGGGCTGGTAAACACAGTTCATGATTTAAGCGTTGCAAAACCACTTGTTAATCTCTAAACAGAGACTGGGTTGTTGATGTTATTGATAACTAAAATGGAAATAAAGGCCGAGTTACTAAATACGGCCCTAAATTGGATCAAACACCATTAATCAATGAAACAACAAAGAAACAAGAGAAAGTTGATACTAACACAGCAGATACAAAGCCTGAACACAGCAAAGGATTCAATAGTGTACTCGATTATCCTTTCTGAAAGCCGACGATAAGGCTTGATAATAGTAAGCTGTTACTCACAGATAAAATATTGATCGGCGATTCAATAAACCTTCGTTATGAAGTGCGACCTACCACTGTGTTCGATATATCTGGAACGTGGCGTATTAAGGCCAAGAATGGCGAAGTGCAATGGAATAAAACCAGTTTAGGAGAGCGATTTTGTATATCTGTTTGTGTGAGTCGCTTTTGTTCTTTTTACTTTTAAAGAGAAGGATTGTCTTCTTGGAAGCTTTTCGGGATTGTGTTTTACGTTCGTTAGTAGTGATTGTTTTAAGGGAAGTGAAGCAGAATATCGTGCTCTGACGTGCAGTAAAAGGTTAATTGGAAAGGTTAAGCGTGTAACAGTTGTAACATGAATCTTGTTGTTCATATGCATAAATTCAATCAATGTTACTGTCAACTGTGTCAAGTGATTTCTAACACATTTCCTTATTACTTCATCGGGGACATTGTTCTTATCGTTTACGACTTCATGAATGTGTGATGAAATGTTATGATTTTCTTTGATTTTGAAATGAGAGTATCACGTAGCACTATTTTCAGTACATGTACAATCAGATAAAACAAATTCTTTAACAGAGTATCATATGACATTGACATGTAGTCTGTTACTCTAATCGGGGAATGTACTATTGCTAGATAGCATATCGGATCATGTTGCATGTTTTTCATTTGAATCATTGTGGTTTGTTGGAGAAACAATGAAACAAAATCCAATGTATTTACAGTTTTAACCTTTATTCTATTCTAGTTAGAGAGCCTAGAGCCTAGTGTTAGAGGCCTGTGTTCGGTAGTGGACGTGAGAGGCAGAGGACTCGATTGACGATTTTTGATTATACCGATGATAAGCCAACATATTATGCTTATGGTTGCTGAATTACAGTTATGCCTTTAATGTTCCGAGAATACTATCGCCTACTCTAGATTGGTGATAATCGACGCCTAGCGATAGTAACAAAGAGTGTAATGTTTGATTTTATATTGTTCAGTAATGTATGTAAAACATGATTGGAATTTTCCTTAACGAGGTTCCACAACATTTCACTACTCATCTATCAAGTCCATCACCAGAAGAGGTTGCCGACACCATGACACAGGCTTCTTCAGAATCGATTCCAACGATTGCGCCATCATCGATATCTGAATCGATTAAATCTAAATCGATTCCTCATACAAAGGCGTCTACTTAAGGTTGTAAATCCGTTAATGGCATACGTCATTCCGACTGCATTACGACCCTAGCTGCATTAGCTTCAACACTTTCACGTTGTCTATCATTGTTCAGTTCCTATTCAACATCAAGGACTTACAACACCTCTATTACTTCTCATAGGGTTGCCACATTAGCAATAATAACATATAAGTTTATAGTTTCTCATAGATATTAAAGTCATAGTAGTTAATTAAACTTTCTTATTAAATTTCTTGTAATATTTCTAGTTTCTCATTACTATTCAGAAGTTTCTCAAGTTTTAGATGAAAAACTGTTTTACAGTAATTAATTTGCAGAATCAAATTAAAGCCTGCTTGAACCATGCGTGCCCATTTCACGTGTTAAGTGTTTTAGACATCAATCTGGTTCTGTTAATAGTTTGAAGATGACAAAGACGTTTCAAATACTAATCACATTTGTGCCAGCCATTAATGAACAAGAAAATATTGAAGAAAATCTATCTTATCTGATTTCTCACGGCAAATCTAGTCATTTACCTAATAGCCAACCTTAGTACTCAAGACTGGAGACATTAGTCATTGCTCAGTCTTAGTATAAAGCTATTGATTACACATCAAAATATTAGCATATTAGATTCGTGATAAATCACAACAGGTGGAGGTAATTCTAGAGCCACTAATAAATAGTTTAACGATTGAAATGTATTGCGGGCTGGACATGATGGTGATAGATTTCCTGAGGGGAATGAAAGAGAAACTTATAGTGGAACAGCTGTGCCTTCATTAAGGGAAACTGAATATTATAGTGTTTAAGACAAAGCTGTAGTAATCAAGGTATGCGACGACGATAATGTGTAAACAATTACTGACAATACAAGTAAATTAAGTAATATTGGAGTAGAAATACCATTACATAAAGATAAAGAATTTAAGGAACTTGTTAAAGAAAAGGTGAACACCCAAATAAATAAGACACAGTAATTACGGACGAAAGGCAAGGTGACAAGGTCAAAGAAATTTATAGGAGGGGGCCGTGTATATTTTAAAATATAATTACATGTCAATATGTAATGAAGTGGTTTAAATGGTAGGTGAAAGTGTCACACAAAAGCTATGTAAGACTTTGATTTGTGAACCGTTATGCAATGTTTTAATAATAGAAAATAATTGAGGAGTGTACATAAGAAAGTGAACACTTGAAGATTCGGGATGGTTCGGTAACGACTAAAATAAATAATCTATGGTTAGATAAAAGCTTGAACTAGAAACGAAGACACTTGAAAAGGCTAGAATGAAGAAGCATCTTTGAGATTTCTCTATGTTCATCGTCTTTCCTCGTAAGGCCATATCAAGTGAATACGTAAGTACTGCAATATCATTTTTATTGCATACTTAGATATTAACTTATATGGATACGGTGATTAAATTTCTAATAATGTAAGGTGTGAAGACTTAGGAGACACATTTAGGTTTATGGCAATCTCTATAGATTTATATTTACTAGCTCCTCCTCGTGGTATCACCCCCTCTGTTCCTCTCATATAGTCTTCCTCGATAAACAGATTATCCAACACTTTTTTTAACATATCTGAGATTAGTGCTTCCAACGCAATAAACAAACTCTTCAGCTTTATAATAATCACTAAAGATATTACGACGGCTTTCAATATCTTCATCTGTAAATGATTCATCAACATTAAATCAGAGTAAAGTACCATGTTCATGCACAGCATCATAAACACCCGTATTAGCATTTAAAAGACATGCTTCACCTTTTCAGGTCTGCGTAAACACTTTATTTTCTTCGCATTCAATTACATTCGTATAAGAGTAGTATAAAGTACAGACAAATTCTAGGTAATGCTAAACATTTACTTGATTGACAGTACACCTCCGAGTATCAATTACTTTAACGGTCTGCCCATGTACGAGTCTGTTGGAGAAAGTACGGATTTACGAGAGGAGTGCAAAATTTTACTGTAACGTCGTTCGGTAATTGAAAAATATTTCCTATCGGGACGATGGAAATGGATAATTTATATAAGTGGGAGCTTAAGCTGATAACATTAACCTTATTGGAAGGAATGGTTTAAACAAGTCTGGAATCATATGTACAGATTTTAAATATCTAGTAAAAGAAGATAATGTTCTCAAAGCTGCTACAAAGTGTGACTGTATCTAATAGACCGTATCACACAAAACATTAAAATGTGACAATAAATAAATTAAAATATGATAATAAACTTAAACATGGTACTCCAAACAAAGCGTCATTTGTAAAACTTGCCCGACAACAAACAAAAGCCGACAGATATAACACTAGAGCCAAGCACACTATTTAATGCAACAATGTACCATGATTTATCGCTCGAAAGGACAATGTACAATCGATTTTATTGTTACCGCATCGATAAATCCATTCGAGTTATTAGAATTAAGAGTCGAATCGCGAGAATCGATTTATGCATCACGTTGTACGGAAACAATTATTGCAGGACTAGAGCTCTTCGCTGCGACAGCGACGGTGAAATTGTCATGTTCATGCTCATGAGAATTGGCAAAGAGTACGTTTGTCAGACTAATGGCACCATCATTTACTTTCCTTCCGTCAAGGGTAGGAAGACATTCGACGGAAATTGATTTTGATGTAATTATGCTAAATGCATCATTGACGAGGTCAACATGTTAAACATAGGGTGCGCTCAATTATGTAGGCTTGTCTATCAGGCACAGTAATTGGTAATTTTGTAAGTAATTACAGATCATGGCTTAGGAAATTGGTAATTTTTAGTCATTAGGGAAATGGCACAATTTCAATAGAACCTTGTAGGTAAATCAAATCATACGCAATCCAAATAGGTAATGAGATTAAAGCGAAAGTTGCTGCGGAATTCCGTGTCATCAGAAAAGAAAACAGTTTGGCTAAAATTCTAAGAATTTCATATTCCGCAACACAAACTGCCAATGATTCTCACAACTCTCTTTCAACTAAGACTATTAATCAGATTTGTCAACATCCCGCCGAACTAACGCAAGCGGAGGAGGAAGCTACTAAAAAAGCGTCCGTCTTATCTAAAGAAAAACAAACAGTAGCCGAAATCGAGTCGACAAATGACACGGGTGATTTACGATACCCTTCCTGGTAAGCACCGTGAACGTTCCGTAATTTAAGACACTTCAGCATGAGAAGACATCGTTAACTTTGTAGCCACACAATGGAAGCTGTATACAGTTTTATGGACGGATAATCACTGGTTTTCTCGACTGAAGGTAACTTTGCATAATTAGTATTTGTCTAGATACAAATTGGTACGTTGAGATATTTCTTGGAACTGTTGTAACTACCTCTTTTATGGTTGCTATAACTAATTTTATTGTAGGAAGAAATTAAATTGCTACTGAACATGTTAATAAAACAATTGTGAGCCTCATCACTGCTATTAACAAGCTTTATTCTCTCCAGTGCTAAGACAAAGACTGGATGTGAGAAGAAAGTAGACGGTATTCCACCACGCAGTCTCAGTGCGGATTGGTAGATGTCACGTTTTGGAATTTGTAGCACATATTTTTCACATTTCTTTTAATTTATGGTTCTAGGACATGCTTTCTCACGATGTCTTCTTTCACCATTTCATGGCAGTGGTGATGAAATGTTATTACACTACAATGAATGCACCTGTCTGAATTCGAACGAACGTCAAAAGTCAGGGCTATTAAGACTGGGCCACCACTGCTGGTAGTTATTGAAAATAATGATCGCAGTGACGGCTAGAAAACACATGAAAATCTGCCAATCTTAAAAAAATCTAGACTACCATAACTGAAGTAAAGTCCAGGGAGCCTCAAAGGCAGCAGTTGAACTCACAATGATAATTTTACATACTTCCATTTGGGTTCAGATATCCACCGGTCATATCAACATTGTAGCTACAATAAACATTACTAAATTACTCCATTTAATCTGCTGTAATCCTCATTGCAACGGTGTTGATGTACATTATGTACATAATCTTACATCATATAGAGTTATGATATGGTTTGGACATATATTGTTCCGTTACACAAATGTAACTAATTAATCTGCAAATGAAATGACTATCTTCGTAGAAGCAAAACATAATGTTGACACTACTTTCGCTGGAACTGCAAAGCATTACATTGTTGTCTCAGACAAGAGGTTTTCTTGTGGGTGTTAATCAAATAGATTTTATCAGAATTCAATAGTTCCTTGATAAGATCTACGATCAACATCCATCTACTAGTTTCATTATTACAGTATTCTAGCACTTGTTATAAAATCCAGTTCCCAACTAAGCGGAGACAAGCGAAGATATTCGATTCACGGGATATGAAACATGACAGACGCGATGAGCAGTGTTGTGGATTTCAATCTATTTGATTTGTAAATTCCCACACACGTTTCTGCTGCGTTTTGGTTGAAACTCAGCCTAAAGGTCGGTGGGAGGTACACCAGCGAATGTTTTTGAACTGTTACGAATCTTGGGATGTAACTTACAAGCAATAATTCTACAAGCTTCTGACCGTTGCAATTAACCTTTATCGACCTCAAATTGATGAAAACCGCAGATTTCTTTCAAAGATTTAATGTTATCTGAAACTTACGCAACGCTTTCTTCCAACTCCTAATTAAACCGTTATTCAACAAGTAAGTTACTCTGAAATACATCTGATAAAGTTTCTAAATTGAGATTAACTTCGTTCGCGGCCGGTTTGACGGGATTCTGTGACATCGAGTCGACATTCACATAAATAAGATTGTCTCTCTCACTTAGATAAAAGTGTGGATGAATAGATTTACTATTTGTGATACTGTCGCTTGACAAACAGTAATGTGCGAATTTCGTTTGTGTTTACCGCTAATTAAGCAGATATGACTTTTATGGTTTCATTTGAATTTTCTTTTGAGCTTATCAGTTTAATTTTCACGTTTGTTACTTGAGTTAGTCATATTGCGAAGAGATATTTCGTCAAGGAATTACTGTGTTGTTAACTGTAAATGATCTGCTGTATTAGCTCGATGCTAATCACCATAAAACTTAGCCGTAACGACACAAAAACATAATAAAACACAGTTAACAGATCCCATAAGTTGTAGCTAATCATCATTATACTAAATCCACGAACTCAATACAAATCCTTCAAAACAAACTAGAGCTTCGTGCGCAAGTCCTCGTTGCAATGATTTACAGTGAGCGCTGTAAGCGCGTGCGCAGCCTCACTCGGCAATCATCGGCCGGCGTCGGGCTGTCTCGACGGTCACGAACTTCGTTAGACCATTGTGTGAAGGAAGCGGAAACTGGCAAAACCTTGAGTTTTTGAGTCAAGTGAACTCAAGTGTTACCACAATTTTTAAAGTAATGTATGAATTTATGTTATAAAACATAGGACTAACCTGTTTGTGGAAGGGTACATTTTGCGAAAGGGACATTTTGCAAAAAGGGACATTCTGCCATAGGCACAGTTTGCTACCTATGGACATTTTGCGAAACGTATATTTTGCGACTAAGTCATGTAAGGTGTGTGCGGAAAATTACACCCATTTTTATACTGGCGACGTTAAAATATATGAAGTTTTTGAAGAGTAAAAGTAGTAGAAGTAAAAGTTGGCAAAGGAACGTGGAAATTGGCACAAACAAATATAGCCAGCAATTTGAGTCTCTCTTCTAGAGAAGTATGTTAATGACGATAATTCTAAATTAATTATAAGTGTCACAAAAAGGATTGCCCATAGTAACAACAAATAAATAAGTATATCTATAAATAAATAACGCAAATCAAATAATGTTGCAACATGCTAATTTGCTGACAAATGATATGCGTATGCGCAGACAAGTGATCTTTTTAGCATTGATTATGCTTACAAGGTTTCATATTATATTACAGACACTGTGTTATTTAAAGCGTGGGAATAAAAACTAGGGATTATAAAAAAAACTAGCTTTGTTTCAGTAATATACAAGTTATAAAATTAAAATTTGTTTTATACAATTAAGTTAAGAGAACAGTTTTTTCCCAGTTACGTAATTTTCCGACTTAGTCTTTTTTGTGCAAATTCTTCTAAAACTGCTAGAACGATTTTGATAAGTTATCTCATAAAATCATTAGTAATTTGAATAATTTGTAAATCTTTCATATTTTAAGGATTAGTGTCATCGCATTTAAAATCGTGTGTATTATGATTTATCTAATTGAGTTGTGTTGATTTTTATGTTACTGTCGCTTTTATTGTTAATTATGCAAATGATGTAATAATTCAATTAATTTAATTTAGTACAACAATTTTACTAACTAGTTTTATTTTTTTAATGTCAAAAATTTTATTTATTGCTTAACCTTCTTTGTGTTTTTTTTTTATAGAATATTAAAAATATACCTACTAATTATGAAGATTCTGTTTGAATTTGGAAAACTTTGTTTTTTTCCCGCTCCATTTCGAGAATTTAAATCTCGAATCCATTCCATACATTTCAAACAAACATCAAAATAAGTAATTAAACATAACCAATATTGTTATAGGACTTGAAAAAATATATTCAAGTGTATATGTATATGAATATTTGCAGTAGCTGCATAAATAGAACCTTGATTGGTCTTAAAAGGAGTTGATTAAGTAACTAACAAGTCTAGAGAGATACTTGACATCGTTAGTATGTAAATGTTAATGATTAACATAGTTTTTATTAATGATTTCATTAGGTGAATGGTCGTGTTTATTTGCTTTTTAATAAAACTCAGAATAAATAAGAATTTACATTTTAATGTGTCCCACTTATGTCCTCTAGCTTGGCACGCCTCTGTTTTGTCTTTAAGATTTATTTCTTTAGCTAATAAAAAACATACCTACAACCGCTGAGTCTAGACCACACGGTCTGCATTCAAATAACAAATAAAAATCTAACCTACAAAACAGTTTTTATAACGTTCCCAAAATTTTTGTAATGTGTAAGAGGTGGGTATAGGGCCTGTTCTTATGAAACCTCATCAATTCAATAACTTAATGTATTGTAAGTATTTTAGACTATACAATTTGGAAGCATAATATGTAATTATTTTTTTTTGGTGCGACCATCTTGTCTGGATCTTGTCTTGTTCAATAAACGTGGTCAAAATTTGAAAGTGTTGTGATAAAAATGAAAACAGTTTTCATAACTACTTTTCAATTCCCCAAATACTTCCTCCCACTACATATTCTACAATTACTATTAACATACAATAAAATATTTGTCAAAAGGAAAGTGTCTATTCTCCTGTTATCCAAATCCTATTTAGTCTATGGTATCTATGTAAATTCTATTAGCAATGCTGAATTGTTGAGCCGATTGCATACAGTTGCCTTTTTTGGTGACCCAGCAATTCCGTCGCTAGAATTGTTTATGGAATGTGTGTCTAATCCTTGAAAACCTATTGGTTGAGCAAATATGATTGGCTTTGGGTCATATAGCTGCTAATAAAGCCTATAACGTCATTATCATTCTATGGTTGTTATAGCTTGAATTGCCATGGTTTTTTTTAGCATCGTATATCATCAAATGAGTCCTCCCACTCAGGGCAGGACGGTAGGGACTGTCAGACTTGTACTGACTGAAATCCACGGTGTTCTTCAATAGCTTTTTACATTCCGGGGTTACCCGATAGTCCCGTGACTCTGGCCTGTACAAAGGAGGAGGAGGACATTGATCTATTATTACTACGTATACAGACGACACCACGCATCACCACTGTGTCCCATCCAGGATGAATGCGCGCGCCTAGAGCACGCCACAGAGCTGTGAAACAAATGAATGAACTTGTGCGCGCTCACTCATCCTGGATGGGACATAGTTGTGATACGTGGTGTCATCTCTATACGTAGTAATAATAGCTCAATGGAGGAGGAGGAACTATTTTTTCCGCCAAATACATAAACGTCAAAGTTCCAGTATACTTTACGTTACAAAAACTGGAAAAGTCTTGATAGGACCTTTAGCTATACGCTGTTAAATAGTGTTGTATAAGGGCTGAAATAATGTACTTACTAGCTAAACAAATTAAGTAAAATAGCCTTAACTAAACCAAGTTTAACACCGTCACCTTCCCTAGTACTATTAACTATTGAACTTAACGGCGTAGTTTAGCATTTCATATGCGAAACTAATTTAAGTTCAGACTTTCAGCGCGCAGTTCAAACAAGAATATTTCAAACTAGGTAGTTATGAGTTCCCTGTAGGTATCCTTGCCAAGATGAGTACCGTCAGAACTAGGTGTTGCGGATATTGCAATACATTTGCAAGTCATTAACTAGGTATTGCCTTATCATGTGAAATACCTAGTCTATGATAAGAGGAAGAGATAAATGAAGCAAAAATGTGACGTAATGTTATCCAAGAGAAGGAAAAAGGGAGACCATAAAAACAGTGGGATGGTGACATCAGGTAAGTGGCAGGCGTCACATGGAACAGAGTGGCTCAAGAAAGAGGTGAGTGGAAAAGGTTGGAGGAGGCCTTTGCCGGCTGGCAAACAGATCTTCAAAAAATAAGAAAACCACAAATAAACGCCTACATTAAAGATAACAGTAGTATTACGCTTTGCATGTATTTCTCTTTTTATGTAATTTGGATCTGAATAAAAAGGCTATATATAACTAGGTTGTGTTGTCGGTTTTGAAGCTAGGTTACACTACGGGAAGTCCATGACAAGACAACATAAATAAAAAAAGAGTTGCTCCGCGTAAGGACTTTCTTCTGTATCGTGGGCAATAAATAATAATAAAAATTAATCAGCAAAAATTAATTTGTTTATATTTCTGAGACAACGAACCTATACATGCGTTCGTGTGCTAGGAACTAGTCACAGTACTTCCAAATATAAAAGGTTAAAATAAAAGTCGTAGGTATATTCAAGTTAACCTTAAAAAGTGAAGTTTAAATTATCCCATCAACTAATAAATTAATAAGTTCACCAATTATTACGTGCGAGTATCGAATCCGCGACACGCAGAACCGTCACCTTTGCAGAGTTTTCGGCTAGGTCGTCGTTCTTGAAGATAATTTAATTTGAACACTTCGAACCTTGTAATACATTATGCGCTAATAAATTTTTATATCATTTTATTAAAGCACATACTACCGGAATCCTTCTTTTTGGCTATGCCAATTTCGTGTGGTATTCCACGAAAGGCACCCGCTGACAATGGCACTTGAGCTACTTGCACCTTATCTATTCGACATAAGTTTCTTGTCAAAATTTTTTGGCAGGTGCCAGGTGCCCTTCGTGGAATACTTCCAGGTTGAGGTATCTTGTGAGGAATTTGGAGTAAGTTCCAAGTCCCCAATTTAAAATGAAAACGTTTTATCCTACATGAACCTGACCAACCATGAAAATAAATCCCCAACACAAACCATGACCCATCAATAAAAAACTTAAGGGTATAAAACTATAAATATACAAAAAAAAGTATAATTATAAAACTAACCCTACTCTCAGAGGCGACGGCGGGTGGCGGGTGGCTGGGCCATCCACCCTCTTGGAATAATTGTTTACATAACATGCCACCCCGCATGGCATGCCACGGAAACACGATATTTATGATACGTTTGTACAGAGTAGTGTATAGAATCTGAGAGTTTTAGTTTAGTTCTGCTCTTTAATATGATTTGTTCAGGACAGCCTAGGCTGCGTTTCCACAGAGGCGGAGCGGAGCAGAGCGGTGGGCCATGTGGTTGGTGAATCGCCCTTTGCTCTGCTCCGCTCCGCCTCATTGGAAACGCAGCCTAAAGATTCTGTCTGCCAGGTGTGGTTGAAGATCTAAAATTGTTCATGAAAGAGCAAACGAGTAACGGTAAGATTCGGAAATACGGCTGTATTTTGAAATGAAGGACACATTATGAATGTAATATTGGTTGAATTAATGAAGTGATAGCTCTGTAAATAGTGACACAGACAGCTTTCATGAATCTTTGACAACGACCACCAATCCAAAAACATGTTAGCAAATATAATTAACTATTTACATACAGATATATCAAATTAATTACTCTGCTCAAGATTAGGATAATGATAACCATAATATTTATTTCAAAACATGCTGCATCTTACATAATATTTGTATTATGTTTTTATAATGTTACAACATTACCAATTCTATTTAAATTTAATGACTATGCCACAAAAAACGATAATCACTCAAAAATTTCTTACTAAACAGTTTTCACTTTTTAATTGCAGCCTCTGAACTTGTATCTACTCTATCTAAATTCAATCACCGACAGATAATAAGGCGCGGACTCATCTGCCCGACCCCATGTCTAATCAACATCCGAGTGATGAGTGCAAGGCCTTATGTTCCCGTACCCACATTCATTACACCACGCTTTTTATTTAATAGAAAAAGTAACGCATTAAACATTAAAGCAGATGAAATAGAATCATTTGTTTATCTAACACAAGTTGTAAGATGAGATAAAAGTGTAAATAGTGTAGACACCAAAGATATTTTTGGAGCAGTTGTCATGCCAGGTCATTGAGCCAGAATACTAGCTGTCATCGTGGAAAATTTAGCCAAAAAGTCTGCGTACAGCCAATTTATGAATAAACATGACGAAATCATGAATGAATTTGTTGTACGACACGCGAAAAGCTGGCAACTTGACAAAACTACGAATCGGCGTATCTGAGATTAACGGAACAATATTGACTAAAACACTTATATAACATGCATTAACGATACAAAGACTCAACTACTTAATCCAATAGATCAATATCGACAACATAAAAGAATAAAGCACATAATTATTTTCTACAATCGCTTTGTATATCAGTAAAAGTGAAGCTGTATCTTAAAAGGATCATAATTACCTAATAGGTGATAATATAAATAATGTAACATTACCGGATGCTGACGATTTGAATGACATAACGTGTTTAAGAAATCAAGCAACAGAGGTTGAGTAATTAAAAAGCATAAATATTGCACAAGCCTTTAAAAAAAATTAGCTAAATAGTTTTTTTGGCATCACTTGAATTAAATTAGTATCTGTAGAAGAGATTTTTGATATTACTCAACAGACAAGGAACATTAATCTATACGATGTAATACCTGTTTCTAGGTGAAACAGATGATGGTGACAAATACAAAAATCCAGATTGTAACATCAATCGCCAACAAACTGGAACACATCACAGATAAGATAAAAAGTGACAAAATGATCGATGTCCCAAACACGTCTAGTCAAAGTGAAACTACACCGGATGCGGTTTGGTCAATAGGAGAATATTTGGTGAAATATCATCAACTAACCCATGTTTAACCGTTTCAAAAGCGAGGTTTGAAACTGTAAATGTTTTAAATAATGAGACAAAAGAGTCAACGGATGACACGTTAATGTAAAATGGTTAACATGAAACAAAAGACCGACATGAAAATACAATCGAGGTCGAAGGTTTAAATACTGTGTACAAACTGAAATATCTAGGACACAAGGACAGAGTTAGCATAAAGATAAAATCATCAACATCCACATGATTTTCAAGAGTATCAAATGACAAAACAAAACCTTCAATTAAAAGGTTGAATTACACATTAAAGTACCATTGGTATTGAATGGACATCTGTCAAATGATGTCGATAGAGCAGGGAACAGATGCACGAACAATATGGAAGTCGATGAGGGAGAACAAAATGACCCATAATAACACGAACGGAAGCACTTTAAACATCGGAATTAATATAATGAATGGGTGTTATTGATTGGTATAACTAGTAGTTAACGGTTTTAGTTGTAGGATTTAGATAGAGGGTAAATATAAACAGTGTAAGTAACAACTGAATTTATTCTTTTAAGAACGCAAAGTTCTACCAACAAAAATATACACGGCTGTCTCTGCTCCCCGGACGCTGAACTACACCATACGAATTCTAAGAAAATTTGTTTTGGTTTTTGAGTAAAGAAACAATGAGGGGGACGTGACTGATGTGTTAATTGATCCTTTTTCTAACTTCATTTGTAAACTTTACTTCGAAGTTAACGATGACTGAAAAAGAGTTGACATATGTATTAACTATGGCGAGGATGTGTGGATCTAAATATAATTAATGATTTAGATGTATTTAATGCAAAGAAAGAAGAAGCATAGAAAAGGAAAAGTCCGAAAAATAGAATTAAGGTTATAGAAGTGTATCAAGCGACCCGCAATTCCTTAACCACCAATAAGGCGATAGCGAAAGCGGAACTGAAAATCGATTCACAATTAGTAGTAAAAGTTAATCGATAAAGGAATAATCTGATACTAGGCCAAGACTCAGGTCGACCAATCGGAGCGTGGCCTGACCTCGAACGTACTTGAGAAATTTAGAACATCTCTGCGACCTAGGCACACAAATGATACAATAAGATATGGTCATAATGAAGTTATACTATGAATTTTGTGATACTTCGCATATCTGTTGTCAATAGCAATAGACGGAGTTTCTTTACAATATCTTTCATAGTATAATATTCTAACGTTTCTTGTATTGTCTACTGAGTATACTTTACTGCATCAGCGTCTGTCTCTTGATGCTTTTTAAAAATAATATTTTTCTTCTTTCTATTTGCATTGTTGTTCACCTTCAGTCCCAAAGACTAATGATGATTAATCACTTTTTACATTACCATCTAAACTAATTTCTTTTTTTGTTTTATCCGCCATTATTTTCGCTTCCGTTGCGTTAATTAACTAAACAGTTAGAGCGTGATCTAAACCAAATTCTAATTGTGCATTTGGAACGAAATCCATTTACCTGTTGAAAACTTTCAAAGTATTAATTTCAACTAACGCTGGCATGCTAAACAATTCATTTAGTGTCGAGAGTGAGTTGTGCATTAGTTGCGCGCGCGCAGCTGAACAAATGCGCGCCAAGGCTGGACAGTTCGTGACAGAGCCACTGCGAACGAGTAAACAATTCATTCGGTATCAGTTTCTAAAATCGTTTTATTTATGTTGTCCTTTAGGCGCAAGCGCACTTTATAGCTGTCAAACGGTTATAAATTCAAGCTGCTAACATTGTTACGGCAACCGATTATCGAGACTGTCGTAAATATTTGGCAAGACAATTTCAAGGTGGTTGGTGAAATGTTGGTAGCAACATTATTATGACAAATATTTGAGACATATTTTTTACTGAAACTACAAAAGAACTTCTTTTTAAACTATTTCTGATTAAAGTCCCCTTTCATTTCAATAAGGACAAAATTTATGACGACAACACTTAAAATTAACAAACCGCTCCCCTCAAACGACCTGATAAAGAGCCAGTATCTCATCCTGATCTCAAACTAGATGAAGACATCACTACTTAAGTCGTAACACTATCTTTTGTCAGCAAGGATTACAGTAAGTTACTCAATCATCCTTATTTTAATATAGGGTAAGCCGTTATTGAAGAGGAGGCGGGTAATAAGGGTATTAGGGTAATCCTACATTATGTAGTCGACGTAAGCGTTATCCCTTTGTGTTCTAGTTTCGTAATTATTCCTTGTAGAAGACTTTTCATGTGGTAAGAAAGATGTCACACTTTCCTTACCTATATTTTTATCATCAACATTTACTACAATTTTTGATTCTTAAAATTCTTCATTAAATGTAACTGCCTTTTTATCATTTTACATAACAAGATAAATGCACTCTCACACTTCAATTAAATCAAAACTATGACATTTAGAATGATTAATCACTCCTTCTCTTAATGAATTTCAGAAACAAACTTTTTGATCAAAACTACTAGTCACAACATTACAATTTATAAAGCTTTTGCGATCAATATTTTTAAATACAAGGGGATTTGTAAAAGTAATTAATCATTGCCGTCCTGCTTCATCTAATAATGTTGGTACTAATGATTCGCAACCCAAACATATTTAATAGACAATATGTTTCGCTATTAAGGGGGAAACATACTTGCAACACGCTCTGCCATACTCACAACGTATACATCATCACAACGTATTCATCATTATCACCATTCTCCTATCCTGATACCAATTCATTTGAGATCAGTGTATCATGTCTTCTTGTTCCTTACTTCTTCTACATTTCATCATCTCCTTCTCTTAGATATTAATAATATGGCTATAAAAGTGCTGACTTCCTACAATCTGTTCATCTGTGTCTTTGGTCTTCCTCTACTCTTACAGTCATACTCATATACTCATTGGATACATTTTATTTCGTGAAGCCAGATTTCATCCTTTTGATCAACACAAACGAGTGTGTTGGCGTCGCCTGTAATATGTATGTTGCAGCCTTTACCAATACTGTTATATCGTATGTTATAGTAACAGCAATGTTAATCGATATGAGTTTGCCAAATATGGGGTCGTTGATCTATGGTGTTATGGATTTTAATGTCGATAACACGTGCCTATAAATTGAGCTGGTTTCAGCTGCGTTCGATAAGGTTTGTTTTAATAATAATATGGTTGGTTTATTGTGTGCTGTATTTTAAAGGTGGAAGGTAGAAAATGATTTAGTACGAAAAAGAGATTTAGAACGAGAGAAGCTCTTAAAGGGAAATCGACAGGGCTCCTGATGACGAAAATTTGGGAAAGGTTGGTTCAGAACTTGTCAATATCGAAAAAGTTACCTTATATCAAATCATTGAGCTATTGCAAGCAGTTGATGATTTACCTGTAACAAATAAAGATACAATAAGTAATGTTAAAGAAATTCCTAACACACATCACTTTACACAGCTAACGAGAGGTTGACTTCGTAGAAAACGAATAACAGAGAAGTATTACAAAAGAAGAAAGAAGGCATGCTGTGTCAACTTTAACTTTAAATAAATAGAGATAGGAGCAGTAGAATGATACCGTTGCTGATGATAGAAGATGCAAAGTAAAAACAAATATGTACAAATAACTATCAATAGCGGTTCTGAGGTCAATAAGGTGGGTCATAGACACACAGTTCAAATAAAACATTGTTTTCTATGATTTGAAGATTACAATAACTGTACACAAATTAACATGAAAGAATCCGGATTTAGCTACATCAATTTTAAAATTCCAATCCAACTAAGATGAAACTATAACCACTAAAACTTAAGGTACTATATCCAGTAACAATGAATTGCCAATAGTAGTTCGGTCTTGAATTAAAGTGCTATAAAAACGATTTAATTATGGACTCAGTATTAAACTTGCTAATACTTTGAAACAAGTTGCGGATTGCTTGTAGTCATCATTGTTCTAAGTATCTGAACAAAAAAGTTTACAACTGGCAACACCGTCACCAAAAAAGTTTTTGATCCAGTTCTAGTTTTGTTAATTGATTTTGTAAGAGATATGGATCGTGTTATTAAAAATTATGATTAGTATTACGGTAGCAAAAACGTTAGTTTGATTAATATCTATAATTTTATACTAACACAGCTGTCGTCTCTGGCTTTGCCCGCTTTAACTCGAAAAATTATCCAATGGGCACATAAAATCGGGATAAAAACTATCGCAGGTATCTAAGTTATAAACTATCTGTGTACCTTATCCAAAACCGTTTTATGATTTTTGCGGGAAAGTGTAACAAACACCCATCCATCCAAACACACTTTTATAATATTATTAGTAAGATGTAATGAGGTAAAGTTCATCAAGACGGGGTCGTGGCATAGGAGGAGAATCGGATAACTTCATTGTGAACTAACAAGAAGTAGAAGACACCGTCGAGAGGAGTGGAAGGAATAAAGGTAGACCTTTGCCCAGCAGTGGGACAGTTTGAAAAAAAAACTAAAATGTTTATGGAAATGAAACTATACTTATCAGATTTAAAGATTATTTCATTGATGGAAAGCTACACTGTTAGTGTAATAGGATGTCCCTTCAATATGGAAGAAGTCACAAACAGATGCTTTGCTTTTTTTTTGCGTGGTAAAATCATCAAATGAGTCCTCCCACCCCGGGCAGGGCGGGAGGGACTGTCAGACTTGTACTGATTAAAATCCACGGTGTCCTTCAATAGCCCTTTTATGTTCCGGGGTCACGGTGATAGAAATAAGTCCCGCGACCCCGGCAGGCACAAAGAGATGCTAGTGATTGATTAGCGACGAGGTCACATCGTCAGGTGTTCAACGATGGGAACCATATTAGAACATAAAACAGTTAAAAGGCTATGTGGATAATTAACATTAATTTGCTAGGTGTATGTGTCGATTAATTGAAGTGTTTCGCAACTTTATCGATACTAAAAACTCGGACGTTATAAATCCTAGTAAAAGATTTAGATAGCCTTAAAGCCATCGAAATAATATATGTCTCATTCGACAAGGTCCTGCGCACTCGAATGGTCAAAATTAATTACAACCATAAATTAAAGAAAGAAAAATGATTGAACTATTTATGATTCAAAGTTGATTACAGACATAAGTCGACCATTCAAAATGAAGGGAAAAAATCAGCACACCTGTGCTTTGTCAGATACATTGTTATATTTTATTTATAAAATGGCCTGTTTTTTTGGGTGGCAACACTTGCGGTCATTGACGTGGCCTTGGTCAGTGTTGCAAGAGAAAAAAATTAAGTGGACACGATAAATCGATTACGTCACCGCGTTTGGGCCACTATAGTGGAACCGCAGTTTTTATGGTCCTTTTTAAGTTGTTAGGCGGTGTTTGTGTTCGCAGCTTTATAGATCCGATGATTGTTTTGTCCACTTCAAAATCATATAAGAAACATGTGAACACAATCATCTTAAAAGCTTTATTTGAATAATCTTGAGCAAGCATCGATGACTATAAAAAAGACAATATAAAAAACACCAATGAAACTCCAAGGTTTCTTCAAAAAAACGAAGGTATTGAAATCTCACAGTGCCTAGATACCAACAAAATGAGTTATGCTCGAAAAATCGTGTCATATTCTGTTACATGCCCAAGGCAAGTAAACTTAAACTTCGGTAGTCGATATTAAGTTTCTTACGAACAAAAACATGTTAATTTTTTGCAATAAAGAAACCCGTTTGCAGAGTACGTTAAACTTTCTCGATTTAACAAGAATATCGATATTTACTCGTTCAAAAATTAGGACTCGTTACACGGTTATTACTCAACTATTTATTTACAGTTAAAAGAGTTTAGGTCAAGATAGTTTATTTTTTATAAAGTTGCCAGTCACTATACCGCTATTAAAAGCAACATAACCAAAAATGTATTGCTATTTATAAATATTTTTTAAGACATTCTTTATTTTAGCAAAAAAGAAACTGCATTAAAGAAAGCTTTTTTTAGAAACGTTGCATTCATTTGAAACCATAAAACCACCAATTTATTTATTTTAGCTCAGTTTTAATTAAATTCCAACAAAAAAAAAACATAACACACAACGAGAATTTAAAGAATTCATTATAAAAACTGGCAACATTTCCAGTTCGCATTTAAAAGGCAACACCTTCCCGAGAGTATTCGATAACTTTCTCCGCAAACGCATTTCCAATCGATTGGGCAGGTATCGAGAATCGATATTGATAATCGATTTTATCTTTTATGTACTCGAGATAAGTGTCAGTTTGTTTAATAAAAGTGCGAGTGCATTATGGTTTTTAGTGCGAAACTTTAATTTTACTTGATAATTGGTGAGAGCACGCACAGTACTGGTAAAATATTTGTTCTTCAATTAGCAGAAGTTGGTCTAACAAGTACTTATTGTATGGGGAAAAAGCGTGGGATGATTTTCATTTTCTCTTTAACCTAATCGCCATTAAAAAGCGATCAGCGGAATTTCTATTCTTAGGCAAACTTGAAACTAAATATGTATTCGGCACCTCAATTTCTTATGCATATTTAAGTGAGCTGCTTTTAACACGATTAGGAGATCGTTGAAGGCTTTACTTCTATTTCAAGATTATTCTGCATTTTTTACTATTTCTAAATTACCAGCATTAATAAAATCACAAGACATACTTTTCCAAAACTCGAAAATTAAAACGCAAAGACCAAAACTTTATACTAAGCAAGTATTATGGAGTATCTGTTACTATGACCATACAAGGTCTGAGAAGATCACTAAATGATATGATTCGTAAAATAGAGTATTCTCTTCTATTACACAAGCAAAATAATCATTACCAGTTGTTGCCAGCGGCTTCACCCGTTACAACTTGAAAACGATCCCACGAAAACATACAACCCGGATAAAAACTATTCTATGTGTTAAGAATAGTTAATTCAGCTTATAAACTATCTATATACCAGATTTCATCAAAATCCGTTCAGTAATTTTTGTGTGAAAGAGTAACAAACACATCCTCAAAAATTTTAACGTTTTTAATTTACGAGTAAGTAGGATTAATTCCGCGGTGGTGGACGCCCACGGCGTCGGACGTCGCAAGACGATCTCCGGCCACCGTAGGCGCGGGCATGTGGAGGGCGAGTAAAGGGCAACTCGCCGCCCGACCATGGACTATGCCCGGGTCGCCGGCGCGTCGTGTTCCACGCGTGCCTCAAAGAGCGTCAGCACAATGACGAGGCCCCCTCTCAGAGGGCTAAAGCCTGCCGGGGTCGCGGGTCTTATACCATCACCGTGACTCCGGAACATAAAGGGCTATTGAAGGACACCGTGGATTTTAGTCAGTACAAGTCTGACAGTACCTCTCGCCCTGCCCGGGGTGGGAGGTCTCATTTGATGATTTTACCACGATAAAAAAAAAAAGTAGGATTAATTAAAATTGGCTCTTTTTAGTCTATCAGTAAAACCTCTACGGAACCAAAACCCAGCAAATAAGAGTTACAATTCTATTTTTAAAATAAGACAGGCAGGCGTCATAAGTATCGTACGATCGCCGCAAATTATATATTGTGTAACATATAAAAGTAACAAATTACCGAACGAAACTGTCGATGAAAAGCATTATGTAATATGTGATTGTGAAGCTAATTGTCTAAGTGTTATTGCTTTTCAATGAAAAACGAGGAAATGGTAAACAAATGCGGAAATAAAAGTTGTTTTGTTATATGCAAGACAAAAATTAAGACAATTATGGTCTTTTTTTAATATGGTTATAACATCAAATGAGTCCTCCAGCCCAGGGTTGGACAGACTGACTGATCATCAGACTCGAACTGATCTAATGCCACGTTGATCCTTCAATCCTTTTACGTTCCAGTATCACGGTTACTTGTTGAGACAGTCTCGCGAATTACGTTTAAGAACTATCAGTATCATCATTGTTATGAAACTTTGATACTGATGACTCTTGAACACAGTTTACCTGCTAATCGCGTTTTGTTTTGTTGACGACGTTCACCGAAAACTGGACGCTGCTAACAATAGATATTTGTGAAGAATCTCTTTGCCAAATGTCAGACAGATCCTCAGATCCAACCAGTAATGAGCAGATTTGAAGCCCTAGCTTGAATTCTACGTATTTCGTCTTACGCACATAAATTGTATGGAAAATGAAAAAGCGCTTCTAGTATGCCTACGAACGAGAAACTTTATACATCTAATTCCTCGTTTAACTTTACGTCACTTTCACGTGAATTCTCCTCATAAGGCCCCCGAGTATTTTTTATGCAGGAGTCAGAAACATTTTGACAGAATAAAGCCAAATGTATCCAACAGATATAACCTAAAGAATTGCCCAATAAACCCGCCACTACTACTTTCAATGAAACACCTCTTCAGCACTAATTATTTCAGACAAATGAGTGGTTAAACAAACCAGTAAGTAGATAGTTCATTTCACACCTTACCTACTGTGCCACGTCGGGATGTCGGCTTTAGTTACGATCTCAGCCGATGATCGCCGAAGCGGAAAGCGCAAAGCCTTGTCAATTTCACACCGTAGTTACTGCTACTTGATTTGCTCAAAGATTAGATTTATTTTTAGAGAAGGTTTATTGTTAGTTGTGGAAAATAGAGGTGTCAGTTTAGTACCTAGCTTAATTCAGTCTTGAAATTATTGTTCTGTGTCATCTGGCATAATCTAGGACTGTATCTTTGAGCGTCAAACGTCACGGGGGAGGGCTTGAGAAAAGGGGTTGAGGAATTGTCTTATCGGATAACGGTGACGCTGTAACTTAAAGGGCTATTGAAGGATCTCCGTGGATTTTAGTCAGTACGAGTCTGACAGTCCCTCCCGCCCTGGGTAGAAGTGACTCATTTGATTTTACGACGAAAACTTTGATCAATTTGACACAAACCCATTATTTAGTTGGATGAAGGAATTTTGGAAGAACATGAATAAAATCACTGAAGCCACGTTAAGAACGAATCGAATCAATTTATATCGAAACATGATAGGAAGCGTGGAGCGAAACAAACACGGCCTTATTTTTTATCATGTGCACGCGCAGCATTTGGAACAACCTTCAGCGATGATGTGTTTAATCGCATAAAGGAATCATGACTATTTAAAATTAAAAAAAAAACTACTCACTATCTACACTGAGATGTAACGTAAAAAAAAAAAACAAGTAAGGTTTTCCGTATTCGCCTTATAGGGTATTTGAAATATTTACAGCGTTTATAGTTTAGAAATTGAAAACACTGCTTTAGTGTACAAATGAGGCTCTCATCTATATATATAAAATTCAAAACTGACTGACTGATCTGACAACGCACAGCCCAAACTGCTGGGCCTAGAAACTTGAAATTTGGCATAAGCCCTCCTTATACCACGTAGGTGAGCACTAAGAACGGATTTTGCGAAAATCGGCCCCTAAGGGGTTGTTTTTGGGGTTGATAGTTTGTATGAAACTTTGTTACTACAGGTGTTAGGAATTCCAAATTTTGCATGGGGTGTCTTTTTAGAACGTACATGCTCACTATGACACGATTTTGCGAAATCCGACCCCTGAGGGGTTTGTTTTTGAGGTCGATAGTTTGTATGAAACTTTGTCACTACAAGTGCTAGGCGTCTCAAATCTTGCATGCCGATTCTTTTTAAGACGTATATGCTCAACAAGGTAGAAATTTTGTGAAGTTCGACCCCTAAGGGGTTGTTTTTGGGGTTGATAGTTTTGAGACTTAATTTTTACATTATGGTTTCTTTTCTGGACGTAAGTGATACTCAAGACGGGACTTTGCGACATTCGATCCCCAAGGGGTTGTTTTTGGGGTTGATAGTTTGTATGAAACTTTGTTACTACAAGTGCTAGGAGCCTCAAATTCGAGCCCTTAAGGGCCCTAAGGGCAACCCCAAAAACAACCCTTAAGGGTTGTTTTTGGGGTTGTATGAAACTTCGTTACTACAGGTGCTACGAATTTAAAGTTTTGCATGGGGTTTCTTTTTAGGACGTATATGCTCACCAACCGGGATACTGCGGGTACATAGAAATTTTGTTGAATATTGATTTAAATTTTCGAAAATTATCCCTTATAGAGGGTTGCTGGGAATAGAAATTCACAAAAGCAAAGTTCGAAAATCACGCGGACGAAGTCGCGGGCGATGTGCTCGTCTATCTATATATATAAAATTCAAAACTGACTGACTGATCTGACAACGCACAGCCCAAACCGCTGGGCCTAGAAACTCGAAATTCGGCATAAGCCTTTCTTATACCCCGTAGGGGAGCACTAAGAACGGATTTTGCGAAATTCGGCCCCTAAGGGGTTGTTTTTGGGGTTCATAGTTTGTATGAAACTTCGCTATTCCAGGTGCTAGGAATTCCAAATTTTGCATAGGGTGTCTTTTTAGAACGTAGATGCTTGCTATGGCGGGATATTGCGAAATCCGACCCCTGAGGGGTTTGTTTTTGGGGTCGATAGTTCGTATGAAATTTTGTTATTTCAAGTGCTAGGGGTCTCAAATCTTGCATGCCGGTTCTTTTTAAGACTTAAATACTCAACAAGTTGGAAATTTTGTGAAACTCGACCCCTAAGGGTTTGTTTTTGGGGTTGATAGTTTTGAGATTTAATTTTTTACATATGGATTCTTTGTTGGTCGTAAATGATACTAAAGACGGGATTTTGTGAAATTCGACCCCCAAGGGGTAGTTTTTGGGGTTGATAGTTTGTATGAAACTTTGTTACTACAAGTGCTAGGAGTCTCAAGACTTAAGTGATAGTTAAAACGGGATTGATGTATTGATAGTTAGAGGTCTCAAATTTTACAGGAGGTTCTACTTTAGACATAGGTTCTCTCTAAGTGAGGATCTTGCGAAATTCAACCCCTTAAGAGTAGTTTTGGGGTTGTTAGCAAGGAATCCCAATATATTCATTGGGGTTCTTTTAAGAACGTAGTTACCACCCAAGACGGGATACTGCGAGTAGATAGAAATTTTGTTGAATATTGATTTAGATTTTCGAAAAGTATCCCTTAGAGAGGGGTGGCTGGGAGTAAAAATTCACAAAAGCAAAGTTCGAAAATCACGCGGACGAAGTCGCGGGCGGAGTGCTCGTTTTATCCATAAAATTAACGCAAGTCCCTTTTTACTTCACAAAAACCTAAAAACTTTTGACAAGGTTTAGGCCCTCGGAGCCTGAAGAGAATTACTCACAGACCTAAGAGAGAATCTTATAAAATCCATCCCCAAAATTAGGTTAAACAGACGAAAACCTGCCCCTTTGCACGGAAGTAGGAAGTTCATGATTTTTGCCGAAGAAAATCCATCAGGCACATAACTTGCTTAGTCATAAATTATAATACAGCATAATCGATCAAGAAACTGCCCATAACTGTTTACGATTTAGAAACTTTACGTCAAATTAATTCTTAACTTGGACAGTCAACAATATATTAACATTAAATTCGATTTAATATAGGATATGATCGCCATATTAGCAAGAAAGTACTGCTCAATAAGGGCCTTATGAAAAACCTTACATTATAGGATATGGCCACGCATGGTGGCAGTTTGGTAATCACTTCAGGATGCTGTAATTTGTCAGTTCCTAGTGTGAGTGTTCTTGGCAGTTCCTCTATTAACGTTGCCCTTTATAAGTTCAAAGAAAGTGGTGTTAAAATAGAGAAGGGTGATGATTTTAATGATTAAATTTGCAGTTAAGTCTAGGTGATTATATTGCGTGACGGTATGGTATACCATGGAGTATAGTATTACCTAGTTACTGGGTTGTGGAGGTCCGACAGGCAGTCGTTCCATGTAAAATACTGATATCCAGCTGAATCTGGTTCGACTGGAAGCCGACCCCAATATAGTTGGGAAAAGGCTGGGCAGATGATGATTATATTGCGTGACGATGAGATACTGGATAGATTTTCACTTCACACAAAGGTTAGGTATAGGGATCATTTTGAACAATACCTTTAACATCAAGTCAAGAGTGAATAGGTTACTTCTAGGCAAGCGTGCTTCACCGTCCACCGCAACATCGCTTCCTTTCAGGCCAGACAGTGGCCTTTCTATCATAATAAAAAAGTGGGAAAAAAAATTGATAACTACATAGGTATCTAATCTGCGTGTTTTTTTTTTAATTAATGAATACTTATTGAAATCAAAAACGCTAACAACAATTTGATACAAAATAGATACAAATATGTACTTTCAAATACATTTGAAAGCTCTATAATCTCTAACTAACGAGGAAAAGTTGAACCGAAATTGATTAAAGCTGTTGTTGCCCGAGGGTACGCAAAATTAGTAGTTCTTCAAGGAAAGTAGGTTCTACCACAGAAGATGCACCGTATCTATCTTAGAGGCAGTATAGACCAAAAAGAAAACGTTTTTTTCCTCAGCATGTACTGTCCCACTGCTGAGCAAAGGCCTCCCCAATTCCTTCCAGGATCCCATTTCCTGGGCCGCTTAAAGCCCTCACGGATGACTACAACAATTTTGAAAAAAGAAAAAAAAATCTTATGCCGAATTGAATTCAGAACTATTTATTTTATCAAGTGATACTATTTTAATATTATTTCCTAAAATATCTAATTTGAATAATTATAATGAATCATTTGAATAATTAGATATTTTTGGACATTGAAAGAAGTGAATTTTTTCACATTCTCCTTAGCTTCGGTTTTTTTTTTTAAAAGACACTTATTTTTGCGAAGCCATATCACCTGACAACGCCCTCCTAAAAGTAGTGATTTTGTAGATAGCCGTTAGTACTTTGCTACCGTCAATTTAGTCTCTTGTTACTCGTACCTTCTGCACGCGTAGTATGGGTATTCTACGTCTATTCTACAAAGAAAAGACAAAGTTATTTCATCGTTATTTCTACCCAAGACGACTGTTTTTTGCGCAAATATGACACTATTCGTACACTATTGAAGAAAAGAACGTTTATTATCCATATTTTTTACATTACCATGCTTAAATCAAAAAAAAAAATTCTACGTTTTGTCATTTTGTCTATTCTTCCGTCGACAAAACCCCTTTCTACGGCGCCATGCTACGTCTGCTGATTTGCTTCAACAAGCCTAAAACCACGCTTCTCTTTCCCCAACACATGCTCAATTGCTCACATCTAACACAACACGCCATGACACGTCTGTTTATCGATAATTACTCTCTCTAAATAAATCGTTCACTTTCTACTCAAATTAGCTCGACTTTGCCCGGAGCGGTGCCCACTAAGTACATTACACTAAGTATGGCAATTTCAAGTGTGGAACGTATAATTTGTGAACAAATTGACTGGCATTGTGCAACTGTGGTTGATCAAATGGTATATGTGCATGTTGATTGATTGCGTCTAGTGGAACACGCTGTTGGTGCGAGTGTCTTTTGTTTTGTTCTGTTGTGTTCTGCATTTGAATTTTCATTTTTGATTGTAAAAATATACGTCAATTGAATTAAATTATTTGATTTATATACCGTACTGATTCAATACCAAAATATACACACAGCAGCTGTGATGACAAGACAAAGAATTAATATCATCAAAATACTTAAGTCACTTATCATTTATGTAAATTCCAAAATAATTTGTGTCTCTTATTTACATTTCCATGTTTTAAATTAGCTTTGAAAAAGTTTGAGCACATGAAATGGAGGACGTTTCTAAAATCTAAAAATAGAGCCAATACAATAAAACAGTTACCTACGTAATCATAAAACATACTTATTTTGAATCTTCTACATAACACTTCGATTGGTAACATTAAAGACGATTATTGTTAACACAATAATGTTACTATGTCAATGGACCAATGTGTTTTTACCTCAATTACTTAATTCTGGTAAAAAGTTATAACTTCGTTAAAGTATTTCTTTTAACATGACAATCTATCACGACTGACAGATACATTAATTGATGACAACACTAGTCAGTGTTGCCACTGGAAAATATCATTTGAAATTCAACACAAACCAGTATTATTCATTTATAAGTCACGATTGAGTCATTATTCATCCCTTAGTACTTGAACGGAATGAATAAAAACTTTAGCAAAGTGAATAAAGAAAATAAAGTCGCCCTTAAAGATGCATGAGGTACTGCAGAGCAAATTCTGCTGAATGTGATTTTCTGAGATTTGAACTGAAATGTGCCATTTGAGAGAGCTTTTAAGGTTGAATTTGGAGTAAACGCAAGACTTGTAACAGAACCTGTGCATCCGCTCGCGCAGGTGCCATCACACCTTGCGCCTGAGTCGTTAAAGAAACGAAAAAAAGCGGTCAATCGACAGATGTTACTTTTGTACCAAGATTTTAAAAGGATTTCGCTTAAAAAACGCATACCTCATCCAATAAGCATGACTAGCGTGAATCCGCTTCCGAAGTTCAGTAAAGTGTTAGTAAATGGTATGCAATTATCTTTAATTTGAAGTGCGGAAATAATAAATCTCGATAATGAACGTATAGTACAGCTAATTGCAATTACAGCATTGGCTGATGACGTCAGTGCGAATAGCAATACGATAGTAACACTTACAGACTTATTTGTAAACAGAGCAGTGTTAATAAGACGAAGAATTTACAAGGAAAGCAAATATTTAGTGTTGGTTCTAGTCTGGTGTAAGATTTGAGGGCAACTAATGGAGTAAATGATGAAATATCAAAGGAAGAAGGAAGAATCAGGACGAGTAATGTAGTCGATAGTTACAAAGTTAAATATAAAGCTAATAAAGCCAAGGAAAAGGCAAATGCTACTCTTAATGATGTTGACGTAGCACCAGAAGAAATTTTCGAAAACAACAACATATCAAATGATGCAGTTTTCACCTCATATAAAATTCACAATAACCTTGCAGTCATAACTTATGCAAATACGATTTTCACATTTCATTGGCGTGAATGCTCTCGTATAAAAATCATATTTATGACTGCAGCTCAGCGTGGGAGTTGACTGGTGTCGGTATTAAATCGATTCATAAAAGAGCGGTTCTTTTAGGAGTAACGATTTGATGTCGAAGAAGTCAACAGATTAAATGACGCTGACTAAATATACTGTAGCAACCGAAAGTAATATTTAGAATGAAGACAATAAAGATTTCGAAATTGAATTTCTTAATACATATATTAATGACACAGAAGTTACTGATAATGATAATGAGCTATCAAATTATACTGGACTCGCGTGAAGAATATGGTCCATTCCTTTACACAGAAAAAGCACGTTTTCTTGTAGTGGGAACATAATAAACTGATTATCAAGTTACTAAAGTGTCTCTGTATTTCACTTGAAAGTCTTTAAAAACATTTGGTCTCGTATTTTCTAATACTTTTAATTTTCTTTTTATAGGTACTTGAATGAAGTTTTCTAAACAATCAGTGGGTGCGTCTCAAATCGTCCGTGTGAAAGATCTTGGGCATTAAATCAAGGTTGGTGACAATTTTGTTCTGTGAAAGTTGCGAAATGCATCTTGATTATCTTATTGTTCTTAAGATTTAAACTTTTATCTGCCATCGAGTCACTTTTGTCACTTTCTAATCTTTTGTTTACGTTTTGAAATGTTATATTTTTGTTAGAAAGTTTTGTTTGTGGGTTTATTTTATTATGGTTAAGATTTATTGTGGGCGAGGCGAAAGAAGTATCTGTAAGGTCACCTAACTACCCCGATCTGTCAAATTTCTTTAATAGCAACTTTATCATAAATCAGAAGGTTTCTGTTCGATTACAAATAAAATGAGAGATTGTGGTAGATTGAAGTGATGGCATCTGGACGTATCGTACCAGTTGGTTTTCTGAAATTTCTACCAAAAGTCTTATCTTACATTAGAACGGATTTATTAACGTACTATTATTGTTATACACTTTACATTACCGCTGACCTAAATTCACAAGATCCATTGCCTTAAGAATTTATCAAGGCTTGTTCTAGAATCTTCACAATTCTAATTTTAGACTGTAACATTTCAAATCTATTAGTCTAGCCTCGTAACAATATGGTCATAATTTTCTGAAGCTGACCTCAGAGAACGGACAGGCTCTATTAAATATTAAACAAGAAATAAATATAACGTTTTCTTTCTATTTAGCTTCGAGAGTCGAGACTATTTCGAAATAAGTATTTCGATCTATTACTATCTATGTTTGGGCCCTTTATTTTATAAGTCACGAATAACATGCAAAAAAGACTAACACTCATCTTTTTTCTTTACTAAATACTTTTTTGTAAAGTGACTCATACATAACAATGAGTGAAACTATATTAAACATCCGTACCTTTACATTGATATCTTTAGATCTACGTACAAAAACCTCCATGTTAAACTTGGCTTGATTACAATGCGCAAGAGCACATTCATCTCTTTGTCCAGTAGGCGCTCTCAAAAAATGGCCTTGATTTTTTATTAACGAGCAGTTTTTCTTTTTTTTTCTATAAATGTTATATTTTGTTGCTTAGCCGAGGTTAGTTGGTTTCCGAACTCAAATCTTGTTAATCATTGTTACTGGGTTGTCAATTTAAGGTATGTTTTTTTTTAAATGTCTATCATGAATTCATGATATTACAAAATCAAAGATATTCTCGTCATAGTTTTCTTCTTTAGAATGAAAGCTATAATAACATCTGACTATTTGATAGCCTGTAGCAGTAATTACAAAATTTATTTAATAATTAATTTGAACATTACAAACTAGTCAATGAACTCTTACTAATTAAGACTCTTGTGGAGATATAAAAATAATTACACATGTTTACATTATTAATGATGTAATAATTGAGCCGGTGGATAAATTAATTACTAATAATCAGATTTTTATTACAAATGTGACCGCGCACCGATACGATACTTTCGATTCCGAATCGATACTTGAAAATGATTTAAAGGTTATAAAATTTCCATGTTTACTGAGACATTACTTTCTACAATAAGGATACAATTACAGGATGTTTTTACGTATTACTCGTATTAACGATATTGTATAACACACTTTACTTACTTTATGTTATTGTGGCATCATCTGGAATATTAAAATTGTAATTTTGGCTTCACAATGTAATCGAAGACTTAACAAACATAATGTAATGTTTACAACCTATGACCATAATAACATAACCAGAGGTAAAATTTGTTATAAGTAATAATTAAACGACCAGAATGCAATAATTGGCGAAAAGACAGTTACATCTTATTTACTGTTAGAACTAGAAATACGTTTAATTATAACCATCGAGGTCGACCATAATACCAACATAAAACATAAGTGCCCTGTTAAGTAAGATTTACAGAAGAAACATAGGAAAACGATCCAGTCATCAGTAGGCATACGAGATTTATTAGTACTAAAATTGTTTGAACTTGGAAGAGTTTATGGACAGGAGTAAAACACAAATAAAATATGACGGCGAAATGGCGAAATTCCCTTAAGCTGAGTGATAAATAAAATCAAAAACAATATTTCTAAATCAATAAAGAAAGAGTTTGCAGGTGGTCCTACAACAGACGAAGAAAGGGCCAGCTTCTCGATGAGGAAAATAAATGAAAAATACAAAGCAAGATGTAATAACTATCATAGACACTAGTGTAAAATTCATAGAGGAGATTTTTGAAAACAGTAATGAGACAAACAAGCTGAATATGAAAATGAAATATAACCTATAGACGTAACTTTAACAGTAAAAGTACAACAATTAAATAAAGAATTTATCGTTTCTTACACAACAGATACAATTACTGGTTACGAACAAAGCAGAAGAAAGTTTACAAACAAGATAACATGTGTTTTTTGCTCCATAGTGAGAGCACATACGTTTTATAAAAACATGGCACACAATCATGGAAAGTTATAAAAGTTACACATTGCTAATGATGTCTAGAAAAAGTACGATAGTATTAAGTCATTAGAGCGTATTTTGAACAGCAAAATAATTAAAATAATTAATTCTGGTAAATTTTGATTGACTCCTGATGTTTTGGAGAAATCTAAAGTTAGTTAGCTTAGAAACTTTCGATTAATCACGTAGTTAATAAACGGAAATCATTTATCGATATGTCAACTACAGGATTCCTTGTAACAATAGAAGACCCAGTAGCAATCGAACGCCTTTTCTCTAAATCCGCAATGAATGGAGTAGCAGACAAGAAATTAATTGAAAACGAAATGAACAAGACCGATATGAGAGAAAATTATAAGAGTTATTTTAAACAGTGACATAAGATAATCAATCTAATATTAGCAATCAATCAACGACGTGTTTTAACAAATAGTGTTGCACTGAGTGAATTTTCAGAGAAAGTGAATGATAGTTCAAACGGAGATTAATATGATGTCAGAAACGTCAGAACCCTCACTTTCCGACGTTAATGAGGAGGTATTACGATATTTTAATACGCCTGTTAAAATTGAAACGAGAAACGTACAGAACAAATCGCATAAAATTGATTCTAATGATAGATTGGCCTTTGAAGTTCAGAGGTCATTGGGTTGTGTAAGAATCTTTGCTAATCTGGTGGTACATATAACAGATCGGTGTGACGTTTGAAGTATTTGCATACTAGCACGAGTTGATGACAAAGGTTAAATAATTGTTAATGTTATACTACAAGATATTGCAAATAATCTTCCTTTTAATGTCCAAGCAGCAGACACTGTACAATCTAAATCCATTCCACAGGTGGCATAACATGGATAAGATAAATCATTATCTAAATTTATTCACGCGCAATGTTTCCCATTTTTACATCATACATTGCTTTCCGATGATCGATCACATACAAACTTCCCTCGTCGTGTAGTTGTCGAACTGTCATTGCATAAGTTGGATAACAGTGTTGCATGCTCATCAATCATATTAAAACACTGTTTCCGAATGTTTAGGGTCAACTCATGTCATTGTGGAGAAATTATTTGCGAAAGGGTTCGCTGTAATATTTAAATTTGTTAAATGTTGCGACTATACTGGTTAGTTCGGTAATAGATTCGGTTTTGAGTTTACTTGCTTTCTGTATAATCATTTGTCTTATGGAATCGTTATTGTAAATACATTTGCATAAGGATTTGTTGTTGTGAATGTGTCTGTTTCAATCATGGCCCATATTTACATCCTTTTCATTTTCATTGTAGTCAGTGATTCATGTTTTTTGTCTTTTAGAGAGTGCTGTTGCCAATCATTCAGCCCAAAAACTTATTTCAGTAGTGTCGATCAATTCTGTAACGAGCAAACAAAGGGACAGTTTCGGAACGATATCAAGTGTTTCATCGTTTGCTAGATAAGTTTTCTAAATAGCAAAATTTCACAATTTCTATTTTCACGGAAGTCATATCGCAAATCGCAATATTCACAATAATCGCGGAAGAAATTTCCCTAAACAACGCTCTAAAGCATTAGTACCAAAATCTTGAACATAATAGGGCTATCAAATTCGAATAACATCGTACGCACCTCGTGGTAATGCACCGGCGGCAATTTGCCGGTACTTTCACCTACGCACTGGCGGAAATACTCGGTAGGTGCTTTCAAAACTGACGGGCTAAAGGATGTTTTACTGAGTAAATCGGTACAATAGGTCTTCAGGCTGTGTTGGGAAATAGTGAAAATCGGTAACTTGAATCCAAAGATACTGTAAGAGAAAGGAGTGAATAACACAACAATTTAAACATTCTCGTCGATAAAGTAATCGTTTGGAATGTAGTAGAACAAGCTTCTGGCCTAAACTACACAATTAACAAAAAAGATGAAATAATTTAAAACCTAATAAAACCAATCAAAAGTAAAAGTAAATCAGACTTAAACGAAACTAGCTCATTAAATATACTCGATAACATTTCGTTCCTACTAACTACATTAAACGAATGTAGTCCAATCCACTTTATACGCCAGCCAAGAGAGATCATAAATAAATCAAGCCCTTCAACCACAGTACCAACATCATCTTAAAAAATAAAAAAAGAATCTGGAACATTTCCAGCGACCTTGGGCCTCTTAAGAATGGGCGACTCACGCGCAGCTTCGAATTATAGAATGTCCTACTTTTCTAATAGAAAATTGCCGATTGTCTGAATAGGATAGTTGGTCTTTAGCAATATTTGATTGAATTATTTATTATGTCATATAATCATATTGTTCGTGGATTTCGAAAGGTTCTTTGAGTAAAAGTGCAGTCAAATGTTTATGTCTTTCAGGAAATAATGGGTTTACCATTACTTCTTAACTATTATAATATTCTACATTTATAATGACTTACATTTCAACACCAAAAGTTAAGATTTTGTTAGGTTTAGAAATGAGCTGTTGAAATCTTTCAGCGTCAGTTCTGAATGTTTGCTTAACGTCTTGTTGTGTCTATTATTCGGCATTGACCTATTTGTCTATGATTCATGTTTATAGGTCTGGCGCCATGTTCTGCTCGTTCTCAAATCGTATGTGAAATAGATTAAGAGAAAAATAAAACTTCTGAAAATTATATGTTTCATACAATGCTACAGTTCTCTTTAGCACACGTTTTGAATTTGTTTATGAAGCACTGAGAAATTGTCTGGCTAATTGGAGCTATCTAGTCCAAGAAATATACCCCAGGCCAACATATTCCAATCAACGTTTTAATAAAGTAATCGAGCACCACCCATTTGGAAAGCGCAAACATAGAGTAATCGGTATAAATTAGCAGTAAACCGAACATGCTATAATAAATAAAAATCAATTAGATCAAAAATAATAATATACAAGTTTCAAATACCGATAATAAAACCAGATGCTCAAAAATTTGCAAAGTAGGTCGTCTAGCAGATCGTGTGAGAGCAAATTAGTCATACGAGTATTATACAAACATCGATGTTTAAAAATTTGAGACCACCCAAGTTATTGATCTATCAATAAAATATTATTAAAAGAGGTTTGGTCATGCGCAATAATAAAAAGAATGTTGATTACTATCATGACTACAGTGGCAGTAAAGCAAAAGGCAATACTTTATTAGTTGCGGAGGGAAATATGGAAGCCAAGGAAGAAATTATAGATGTAAATTAAGGAAATAGAGCATTTATTGCTAAAAGTACAGATGTATAAAAGCAATGCTGGAAAAGCCGATATATGTAAAGAGCTAGAAGATAACCCTGATGATGTTTAGCAGTTTCAACAATAGTCTTAAGCTTAAGATCGTTAATTACTTTCTATCAACATTAAGGAAGTCGTAGTTTATGCAATCTAAATTAATGGTAGGCATAATATCCGTAATAGCAAAAGCTATGACTCGATCTAGTATAGTATCATAGGATACTCGAAATTCAATCAGTTATAAAATGATTGACAACTAATTTTATTGTCTCTGCTAATACTGTAATAGATAAGGTAGGATATGATCTTGTCTTGACTTCCTTGACTAAAAAAGAAATCTTAATCCACGTCAGTTGTCAGTTAAACCTTTCCAACGGTGATCTTTGTGCCAGCAGTTAAACCTTAAACAGCATCTAAAGCAGTAAAACTTTCTTATTAAGTGACTTTGACAGTTAAATGTCCGAACCCAGCAATTTTACGATACCATATCTCTGAGTCTCTGATCCAGGATTTAAATTAAGTCATTTTGTAATACCGTCAGGTATATTTGCAATGAACATGACATTAAAGATATCAATATTAGATCAATCTGTTTGGATCCAGAACTTGACTCTAGTAACCTTAATTAATGTGTTAAATTAGAAACAGCAATACAAATAACAGTTAATCAATAAACCGCAATTAATGCCGATACTACTGTGTTCGATATAAACAATTTTATTATAGTGAGACCAGTAGCCAACGGTACTAAAGAACCTCAATCTGAGACAGTCGACAATTTACAATTTCTAATTAAAACGTCCACTAATTTCGATTTACACCCAATTGCCTATCAAACAATGATTGGCTGTATCTAAGCCAAAGGAAACTGGAAGCTTTAATAGTGTGAGCTTGTTAACAGTTAACGAGGGAAACTAAGATATAGCACCATAATTATTAGCTATTAAAATATTAATATTCTATTCAGGAAGCCATTGGGAAAGTAATGATCGGTTAGCTGTTATCAGTTTGGATATTGATTGAAAATGGCTTTGTGATAATGATAGTTGTGGTGAGAACACTGAGAACGTGGCTGATCGTGCATTGTGGCCAGTAGAAATTATGCGGCGACATGAAACAGAAGAAATTGCGGCATTAAGTGCGTATAGATATGCTGATATTCGAATGTTATAACCCTACAGGATGAATAGATGAATACTAGCACTTTGTCTGATCTTTAAACGACGACGTAACGTCGTAACGATGAAGCAGTTAGAATTTTGTCGGCAACTATTTAAACCTATGGACTTGTCTGTTATAAAATTCCAGAATTTCAATGAAATTCAGTGTATCTTAAGATCAAGCCAAAACAGAAGCATCCAAAGCTACTTTCTCTAACGCCTTCAAATAAAAAGTAATCAAAACATCGATTAAGAAACCCCAAAACTTCCCACCCACATATCGACCACCTGGCTTACGTACTAACAGCACAAGTCCACAATTAATCACTCCAATCAGAAGAGTTCCCACCGGCGCAGGCGCCGCACCTCAATCACTGCCGCGAAGAGATTGATAGAGGTGGATAGCGCTATTCATCACTGTTGCAACCCACTCGATGGGACTAAGTTCTATTGGTGGCGAGTTGATGTTTGATTTCCGACTCGAGACAGTGATTGAACAGACATTTTGTCTTATATGAACAACGGCACTATGAAAATTTTGCGGGAAATGTTAGAGTTAAAACTTCATATACAATAGTGGAGCACTTTTAGGCGGATTAAAGCTTGTCTAGATTCTATAATTTCTTAATCAATCATAATTGTCAGCCTTGTTCCTCGCACTGCTGAAAATAGGTCTTTTTTGACAGTTTTCTCTGGTCCATGCCAAGGTACAAGCATATTTCTTGATCGTACAAATGATAGTAATGTTTTAATATTGCAAAATGTTGGTAGCAATCATCAAATGACCCTGATCAGTATTCAAGAATATTCGATAAACAAGTACCTTTTGTACTTAGGTTTACATTAAAGACCAAGGACTACAAAAACTTTGATAACAATAACAATTTGTTTAACAGAGGCCAGTCGTCTCGCTTCATTTATTGATCTGTTGTATATTGTTATTAAATATCAGCAATACAATCAATAGTATGACTTCAATGAGATGTAAAAACTATAACAAGAAAAAAGTAAATTAACACACATATTAAGAGCGGAGCCAAGAAAAATGAAAATAGATTACCATCTAGTCTAAATAACAATAATCTCATTAAAAAAACAATGAACCAACAATAATACCAACAATGTAGAACTTACCCATAAGAAAGAAAGAGTTCGTCAAAGAAACTATGGAAGACGATGACGAAACACTCATAAACATGCCACTAATACCTATAATCCCATCGCTTCTCGCCATCAATAAGGCATCGGACCATGCGCGAGAGCAACACGTCTTAAACAGACAGCTATTGTGTGGGCAAACCCCCAAAGTGGATCAAGTACGGCTAATTTTGTAAGCGATCGTCAAAGTCTCAACAAAGACTTTGAAACCGACAAAATTATGGTTGTAAGAATTTTGTATGATTTACAACGTATTGTATACTTGAAGTCGGTTTTCGCAATGCTTATTGAAGATCTTGGTGAAGATAGACGAGGCCTACAGTAATCCCAATTGTTCGTTGAGATGGATGATTAATGGTAATAAGTCATCTTGTGTCATGAATTCATCATAAAGTAGATTTGCTTATCAATAAATGGAATGAATTGTTGGGAATAGGGTCACAATTGTGGATCGGTATTTTGAAGACACAGTTAAAACATAAGCTTTATGACAAAAATGAACTCCTTGCAAATTACAATAAAAAGTACTTACCTACTACAGAATTTCTTATCCATCATCAAATTCCACAAACCAATAAGTCAGCAGAAAATTTCCTTACTGCACATTTTTAAAATCGAAAGCCCGCTTCAAAGAAATTATTGCATAAATTTCGATGGAGTTAGAAACAAAACGTAACTACTCCGATTACACATTGATTGCAAGTCAATCAAGGTGATTAACATCTGCATTGTATTACTTGTGTTATGTATTGTAATTGTGCTTTAATAGAAAATGATAATTCAGTGATAATATCTGAAGGTATCGGTATCAACATTGATCTTAGAGGCATAGGGCTGGGAGCCATTACAGAAGATGATGTCATAATATGAACGTTACAGAAAATCGTTACAGAGTATAAGTCTATGACTTACATTGCCAATACAAAGCCAATGGACTGTGCTTCTGAGGTAATCAATGAAAACATTGGTGATCTCAGAGAAGTTGTAACTGGACAGTAATTTATCGAATTCCCTCAACCAGTTCCCACAATATGGACTTGTGTATCGAAATCATCTAAAATATTAGACCTACATTCTCTATTTAATCACAACTTAGATTGATATAACTGAGATTACAAATCAGTGATTCCAGAGTTAAAATAAAAAAGTTTCACCTGGCCAAACCCTTCAGATTATAAAAGGCATGACGAATATCTAAAAAGCACTTAAAACATCTGTCTTCATACAATCTTGATCAATAAAAGCATCTTATAAGACAATGGGTATATGTTCGCGTAACCTAGTACTCGTAAGTGTCAGATGACCCTACAGATAAGGAGATTTCTTCCGCTCTCATTTGTCGACAGAAATTATAGTCTGTGAGCTGATGTTACTTTTACAGATCATAATACAATGAATAATAGAACGGAACTACTTCAGACTTCATTATTTTGTAATTAATACTGTTGCTTATTAAATTAATTATGGCGTATCATATAGCTTTTAATCTGTCTGTGTGAGATATATCGCAGGAAAGAACTGTCGATTCAATTTGTATGAGCAACTGAGCAGTGAGATAGTGTCTTTGCAGATTGTTAGTTGCTAGAAATAAATCTGGATAGAGTTGCGTTGTCAAACAATGTAACTGTCAGACGTGGTAAGAATTTGGAAGAGATTAATGTCAAACATTTTACAATAGGCAGCGAAGTATGTCTGATTCGACTTGTGTTTACCACTGAACTGAAAGTAGTAGCTGACGATAAATTAGTAGTACCCAAATCTGATAAATTGGATAGATTGTGAGAAGCTTGATGTACAAACGTGTAATTTATTTCGTTACCAGTTGATGTATTGCTACGATTTAAAATACTCTACATATAGCGTGTCTTGTCAAGAATGTATCACGCATGCTCGTCTATTACTATAATACTATATCCCACAGCACGACCGTTTAAAATGATGCCCTAAACAAATTCATAATAATTACTTTCGACCGGTCTAACAGCTTGTCACAAATCAGCTTTATAATCAGCGGTACTTTCACTCTGATATTTTTCAATTATGGCAATTACTTTAATAACATAATCGTAAATCGTTTGAATAATACCAATGTATGTTTAATTATGATACGACAACAAAATTAAAATCGATGACTTTTACTATGGTTAATGAAATATTTGTATGACGGTCATAAATTAGAGTTCGTTTAAATCTTTCTTAGAACCGAAGTCTATCAATGTTAGTTTTTGTCTTAGAAATATTTTAATTGAGTGATCTAGTAAATTAAGCACTTAATCAAACATTTCGCTTTCTTTTAAAAATAGCTAAAGTAATTTAAAATGTAGGCTTCATTATGTCTCTATAATTAATCAAACAAAATTAAAAGTACTATCATCAAGCATTGTAAATTTTGATCAGAGTTTATTTACGGAACTTGATAAGCTTTAATCAAAAAGTTTGATTTAAGACTGATGCTACCCACTTTCCTATAACTTCCAGGTCAATTAGCAAGACAACCATTAACAACCAACCGTTCAATAGACCGCAACGGTTCATCAATAAAAATGTCATACACAATTAAAATGATCATCCACATCCATTCAAGCAATTTCGTATAACAGTAACACATACAGACAAACCAGTAGATGATAGGAGAAGTACCAGGAAAGCATCGCTCAAGGCAGATCTCGATAAGCTTAAGAATAAAACATTCCTGTCGTCCGGCGTTAGAGAAGACGATTTATGTCCAGAGTGGGTGTCACACCGAACAGTAACGCCCCCGTTAAGATTTATTTACTACGACTTAATTGACTGAGGAGGAATAGATTAGATTTAATTCAAACGATTAGCGATAAGATCTAGTGTCTAGCTGAGAAATGGTTGTGGTGTATTGGCGTAAAAGTTTTGTTATGCAAGTTTAAATCGGCTAATGTGTCTGACCTGGTCTGACCACATGTCAGTGATTTATGGTGAGCAGAAGATGCTAAATATTCTTACAAGCCAACTGCAAGTGCCAATTACGTAAATTAAAATCTATCATGAAATAAAGGAAATAAAAACTGGTACTGTTTTCTACTTTTTCGAGTCACAGCTTGTTGATTATTAATTCTTTTTCCCTCATTTTTGACGATAATAATACATAGATATTCTATTCCTTTAAATACTGGTCGTATTATATAAGTGATATTAAACCCGCAACCAGAGACCCGTCAATCACAAACATGATCGTATTACACACTCATCTTACAAATTAAATTACGCTTCGGTGTGACAGACGCCTCCGTTTTCAACACGGGTGACTACAAGTCAGCGAACGATTCATTATTATTGTAATTGGACACGAGACACTGCGATAAATAGCTTGCCTCTGGTGAGTATCTCAGTTAGAACTAGATCTAAACGAAATGAAACCAAAAAACGGTAGCATAAAGTGCAGTTTAGAAAGGCAGAGTTGAAGAGTGAAATCTTATCAATCTGTCTCCTGTGAGACATGTTTTTTTTCACAAAGTGATTGAGACAAATTCGGTGATTTTAGTAATTTTTTAAACAGTCGTTTTATTAGGCTACTATTAGTTTGTTTTGATACCCACCTCGTTGAAACGTGTGCATGCAATGGACCAGGATCGTCATAAAGGAAGGTAGAAGAAGACTTACCTGTAACAAAACAAAGAAATACATGAGAATTTACAAACATAATTACAATCTAAGGAAATCTTATAAATGAAGGCAATATCACAACTTAGAATCATGGTCAAGATTATTTATACTGTGTTTGAAGGAAAGAACAGACATATTTATAAAACAAATTCACTCAAATTACAGCACAGTCGTAATGTATGTATTTAGCTTACAGCAAAAGGTTTCGGTTATTACCCTGTTATTATAATTAAGTACATTACTAATGATAAGTCACCATTTGATGACTAAACCAGAACATAATATAGACTTCTCAGATTCTTGGAAACAACAATCAGCAATCCGAACTTTTTGGTTACTGTCAAAATTTAGTTTTGGAACGTTCAGAGTGTCATCTAATAGTTCAGGAAAGGCAAGATGGGCAGTGTAAAGGTTAAACAAGGCTAAGCTAAGTAAGAGGTAAGCGAATAATTCCTTTTTCTATGAGCAGCATTGAATACACGAGCAGTTAATCCCTTTTACTGCAAGATCGTCCACAGAGCATTCAGCCAAAACCATAAACACCAAAATGATCCTCGTCTATGACAATAATAGATTCAGTGCCTAGCTCCAAATGTGCCGTTACGTCCTTACTACCATAGAGTAATAATAGCGAACTGTGCCAGATGTGGGCCCTCCCACGGTTTAGTGTTGCCAGTGTTACCACCTCATCAAGATTGGTCGATACTGGTAACGAATTCAATTTTAAATGGGTAACAGAAAAGAGGTTTGGTGTTCACGAATCTTTTTTTTTTGTTGTAGATGAATGATAAATTTTAGCTAAGTGATATTCAGACTTAAATAACGTTATTTTTAGACGAGTTCAATTGATCTATATCTGTCTTTACTAAAGTCACTTTAGATTCACTACTTTTATTTAGCAGTTTAACTTACGTTGGTTGAAATGGATTTACTTTTCTTCGAATTTTAATCTCACTTTCATTCATTTCATAATCTTAATCACTTTTATAGCCTATCAATATTTATTGGCATAACTTCCGAAGATTTTCATAATAATTTCCAAGCCCATATAAATAACATATTTCAAATGATGATTGTGTTTATTCAGCTGTCGCATTTGTAGCATAAAGTGATTGGCTATAAACATGTAAATAAATATTATGTACCTATAAAACTGGTAGGCGAACGATTCAAAACGAAAGTGGTCATAATAAATAATATTTTAGGTGAAATTATGCAGAAAGCAGGTCGATTGTGTTTACGTGATGATAACGCACTGATAGAACGGGAGATAAAGGTGATAATAGCTGAAGCTGATTGTGAACCCTCCATACAAGTTATAACAGGCATTATCAGTAGGCAACTAATATTGGAAAAAATATGTTGTAATACAAAAACTATCGGTAGAATATAAAGCATGTTGAACATGTTAATATAAGATGAATGTGTGTTCCGAATTCAATAAATGATTTTAGAAGGTGATAGGATCTACATAGTCTTTGGATGTTCAAAAAGGTAATGACAATTATGACCTTTAACAATGGCTCTATGCGACAACACAATGTTAACGCATTTGACAGGCTTCAGCTTCACATTCTTTATATAATTTCTAAATCCGGAGCCTGACAGCAAAGCCTCAAGCCAAATAAAAGTAAACTCTTAAATCGCTTTTAAAATGCGACGTGGTAATTAACCTCTTCAGTCTAAGCTAGAATTGATTCACAAACAAGAATGAATTTCGCCTTTAGGCAGTAATTCACTAGTCAAAACTTGACGGAACTAAGTGAATTAATAGCAGGATGTTGTTCATAAAACAATTGGAGAAAACGGGGTTATTATAACAAACGAAACTGGGCTTCAAAAGCAATTCATTGACCCGAAAACTTCAGAAAATAATAAATACAGTAATAAGGAGACGAGATTTATTGGATTGACCTTTCAAGCTTATGGAACATACTGGTTTTGCAAATAACGAAGTACCTGCGTTTAGTATTCATGAGAATCGCAACAAGCAAGATAATATAATTAATCTTGATAGAAAAAACTGGGCTGCAGAATGATTCTTCGTGTTTTTAACAAAAAGATAAGAATACAGTGATGTTGAAATGAAATATATCATTCAATTTAGCATAAAATCAATACAAATATGAAATCATATTTCATCACCTTCAAATAACAAACAAACAGAGAAACCTTGACTTCGAAGAACATGCAACTTCAAGTAAAAAACTGAAGTCCAAAAAACCTAACAAAGAGCAAACGCAAATATGAGGAACATTACAATGTTTAGATACGCCACAACGTCATCACTTCGCAACTGAAGCATCACCTGAGTGGAGTCACGTAATCAACGGATATAACTTGTGAACGGCAAATCATCTATAGATTGTGAAATTTCCAATAATTCCTATATCTTGGTGGTTTCATAAACTCGAAACTTGAGTGTCTTTACCAATGATGAAGTGCAGTCTTTGAACGGGCAATTTTAACAAGAGTATAAGAGAATCAACTTGGCAATAATCACGGAGCTACAAAAACAGATAAAACTATCGCAGATATGAGAGAAATAGGTACATTTCAAGTACTTCAACCGAAGCATGACGTCACAACTTTGGATGATAAAGCCTCAAATGTAATGACTAAGGCTAAACGCTTCCCTAGCAGAAACGTTGGAACTGTATCGTGATATTTTGTATAACCTTTGGATTAGGGATTAAATAACATATTAGCAGAACTGTTACAAAGAACAAACAAGTTCCATGACTGTGTGTGTATTTGTAGTACATTTTCCTCCTCATTTCATGACCATACACATATTCAAACAATTGTGGGAAACATCATAAAAATTATACACTGCAGAACACAATTTGAACATTTACATGATTTTATGAATTCCGTGAATTTAAATAATAACTTGGGTACTCTTAGACAGAGCAACTTCAAAATCAAGTACTTTAGCAGAGAAATCCACTTAACTTTTGCAATATTTGATTAAATTCAAAGAAGTGAAAATAATCAAACTAAAATTGCGATATTAAAAGCACGGTTAAAATAAACCAAGGTATTCAAAGACAATGCAAAAGAGATCGAAGCTGAACTGCAAATGCTAAACAATGAGTAAGATATACTTAAAATAGACATTGCACAGCGCAGCATGGCAGCAACGGGAAGCGGGTCAGGTTATTATTAACGCGTACAATTAAGAGTTGCTGTGGCTGCACTAGGTATAGAAAGGCAGGTGCGGATCAGTAATACCACGAACCACGAACCACGTGTGATCTGCATGAAAGTAACAGAAGATGGCCACGAATATTTATAATTCAGATTCGATGAAAGCGATGGCTCTCGAAGTAGAATTTTGCAGTTGGTTTACGTCATACGGGATAAGATATTGAACATCTTCCTAATACACGCTTTGATCACTATCTCCGCAAAAACTGTATATGGATGATGACTTCCACGGTTGCTTTAAATTTTAAGACTATCATTTCCTCCGTACATATTTCATTGCAAACACGGAAGGCTATTACTAAATACATTCCACTTTTCCCTCTAGCTGCTTTAATAAAATTCTAGAAAATCTTAATGATACTTCTGTACTGTTTATGACAGGTTTAAGTCCGTTAACAATAACACATGCACGCAATATGGTGCACATTGTACCGAATACGTGAAGTGTATGCGGTACATGTGGGGCAATTCAGTTGCACTGTAGTACAAAAGAGCGATAACCTCTTTAGCTTGAGAACATTCTTCTATGTTTTATATTTCGTTATGAGTTTTATTTTCTAGTTCTTTAAAATGTTTGGGAACTACAAAATTTGAATTAACTGCTATTTTCTTGATTCCTTTACCTTGAAAATTAAGGTTTTGGCTATTGTGAAGCGTTTTTATTATCAACATTTTTACTGTCTTTAGAAGATTCACATCTGTCAACGGATATATCACCGAAAGACGTTTCAGATGCTATAATTGATAGCATTTCAACAAATCACTCTCCCTCCTAATTATCTCCATGGAAATTCAGGCAGTTTTCTTCACAATCAATAATAAAAACCACTTCAAATAACTACGTTTCTTCGTCTCATCAAGAGTGGTCTAAATTTATGTTTCCGCATAATGAAATTTGAGTGATGTGTGTTGACTATTCCCAAAAGGAAACACTAATGGAAGGACAGTTTCCTTTCGGAGAACTACTGTTACCGAGGTATTTCGAGAGTATAATGTAAGCTCAGGAGATCTTTGGCCGTTTAGCTGGGATTTGTAAAGTGAATGAGTTAAATGGGTTTATACAGTTCAGTTAAAAGTAGTGACTGCTTTTATGCCGGCTTGGTCCTGATCTACATATTATAATGTTTGGACTTTAAAAGAGGCAGTGACCTCTGATTATTTCGACTGTTTCTTCTCAGAGTAGTCAGGTAAGAACCTCCGGCCTCTCCCAGTTTTATGAAAAGACTTGTAAAATTGTTGCTATAGCTTCATCATCATCTTCAGCTTATAACGTTCCCACTGCTGGGACACAGGCCTCCTCTCTGTGGGAGGGAGTGGGCCATAATCCACCACGCCGGCCCAGTGCGGATTGGTAGACGTCACATGTCTTCGAATTTTTGGTTCTAGGACATGCCGGTTTCCTCACAATGTTTTCCTTCACCGTTTTGAGAGCAGTGGTGATGAAATAAATTACACAAAGTAATGCTATAGCTTACTTTCATAAATAAACATAATTTAATTTCATCATATTATCAGTTTCATTCTCATTTATCATCCATTGTCTGGAAAGCCTTAGTGAGTTGTAATGCACTAAATGAATTCATAATTTAGAAACCATAAACTTCTTCATCTACTGACATGGTTTCGACGATTTTAGCATTATCTACATCTGTATCATATTGCCAAGACTTAGTTTCTATATTTTACATAAATTACTCCACTACTCTAATTAAGATTTCAATCATACTTTCCTTCATATTTCACTCACAACTTGTCTGACAGTCATCATTTGTTTTTCTAACAAAAGAAATGCGTCGGCGCACAATTTTTGTAATCTGGACATTTTATCGAATAGCCGTATGGTTGGAGTTTTATCGTGGTATTGTTATCAACGGTTTCTATTTATATTGCTAGCGCCTACGACTCGCCAGTCACGTGGGCTGATATTTTGTTTCTGAGATATTGAACATTGGTATTGTTCTGTATCAGTTTTGACGTAAACTTCAATAGATAAAGAATGAGATATGTTTTGATAAAGTATCTCATCATCAAGTGATGTGTCTGCAAAGGGAATTCTTAGTTTCTGGATTTTTATAGCTGCCCATTTCAGGTTGGAAAATCATGACATGAATTAGCCCTGAGTGGCTTGACTGATTAAAGACGAACTTGTTCCTTCAGAGCCCTGTGCATTTCAGAGCAGCTGCAGTGGTGCCCTTTAGGACAGTCCAGCAACTCTTATTAAGCTTCCAATGAAGATAGGCTACTAATGGATACATAATGAGGCCCTACAAGATAACCTTTTCATTCAGTATACTCAGTAATAGTATATTTCTGGTGAATGGTTTTAGAAAGACATCACCCAATATCCGAGTAGAAAGTTTAAGCATCTAACATTAGGAACTAAAAACATTCAAGAGACTTAAAGACAAACATTTAGAATGACTACTGACAATCCTGGGGCCTAAGTCTACTAATTTATATACGTCCCAATGGTCTCTCAATGGTAAGTTTTTGACAGATTTGCCATACAAAAACTGTCAAAAACACACCATTGAGAGACCATTGTAACGTTTATAAATTAGTAGACTTAGGCCCCAGGTCAAATCCAAGCCTAACAGATGAAACTAAATGAATTTGTCAAAGATAATGATCGTAGAATGACAAACGGTCAACCTGACTACGTATCTATTAAAACAAAGAAACTCAAGAGCTTTCTAATTGCTTAGAACAGCCACTAATTTAGATTTATGAAGGTTTTTAATTCAACAGAAAAGCTACAATCGAAACTGATCTTTATGTAGATAGAAATAAGGGTTAATAATAAAAGGGTTCGATGACGAATTGCTACGCAAAAGGGCAACGCTATGATAAATAGTGCATGTGTTAGGAGCATGTTGCGCAGGCGCCGTTTGTGAATACGAAAGGGGGAAGTGTATAGAGTCGTAGTATATTTCAAAATTCATTGTGATTATGACAACAGTATGAAGAATGGTCGTAAATACAGATTAATGTCTAATTTTATAACTTGAAGTGGGTAGAAAGAAATTGTTTAGAAGGGAGTGTCAATACAATGGATACATCTAATATCTACTCTTTATTATGACTGTATTATCAGGGTTCCTGAACCTGGAGCGCAAAGGGCTACAGATAAAACAGTGTTTAGTCAGTAAGAGCCTGACAGTCCCTTCCACTCCAACCAAGGAGGACTCATTTGATGATTTTTACACCCTAAAAACGAATTAAAGACACACTAGGGGTAAGATTTTTATTTATTTTTTCAATGGATGACACAATGGACACTAAAAAAGCTACATGCTCTATTAAAGTGTAAATCTAGTTTATTATTCCACTCAAGTCTTTAACATTCAACAAAAAACCATCACAGTATTACCAACATTAAGAAACGCTTAATGCCAATCAAACAGCAAAAACCCAAGCTGTAAACATAGCCGACACAAGTTAGCAGCTAGACCTTACATACAACCTAGCTTGTACTAAGCTAAGGTAGTAGCTTATTAAAAGGCCGAACGACATTTCATACAAATTTTTTAACACTTTATTTAAATTACAGAACCGTCTTTTTAAATGTTTTTTTAACACCGTGTGTAGTGTATACTAGGATTTTTCCTGTATCATGGGTTTGTTTACAAACATAGAAACTCACATACATAAACACCTAAATCCGGAACAACTAATCAAACAAATATTTGTTCTGTGTGGGGATAAAATCCGCGATACGTTGTGCAGCAGTCGATCGCTCAGCCACTGGGCCAAAGCGCCGACGAATTTATTTATGTGTATATTAAACCCTGATTTATAAGACAGTATTTTCTATAAATATTTTTACAGCTAAATTAAACCGATTTTAAACAAAACACATAGAAACAGGTTTTCAAATATTTTCAAATAAAAGATGTCATTTTTTCTTAGCTTTTAGACCTATGTATCGTACTTATTAAATTCTCAATAAAATCAGTTCAATCATTTCGAAAGCAAAGAACTTCAAAGTTTGTATGAAATGTCCATTCGGCGAACACGTTCCTAAGCTAGGAACCTCTACAAACCCTGAGCGATTAAATCATTAACGCGTTCAACGACAGTAGTTTCTCGGGACATTTAACTTAACAAGGTTAAAAAGGTCAGGATCAATGACCTGCTAGTTTTTTTTTAAGTTAACTTTCTCTATATTTATCGTAGTACAACACGCAAGTTGATTTACAGACCGAGAGGGTTAACTTGAGTAATTATGTGCTTAGATCTTCGTGCTTAGCACTAATTACTTGAACTTGTTATTATTGCTATTAGCTAGGCGTTATTACAGGCGCTTGCGCAGGTATTAAGGAGTGCAAAAACTTAAGTTGTAACCTTTGTGTTGGAGAAGTGACTAAATTGGTATAAAACTTTTTTCTATTATTTTTATATTTTTTATATGGTACTAAACTTATTATCAGTTCAGAGGCTTTATCACTTTTTGTGATGGTAAGCAAACGGAGAATTCTGGCTTTTATTTGATGGATAGACTGAGTTCCTAATTCGTACACTAGAGGTGCTATTTTATTTTCAGAAAATGTAAGTCTTCTTACTTCAAGTATGCTGATATACGTATAATTTAAAGTATGTGGTTAATAAAAAATGTTGCAAAGAATAAAACCAATAAGAACTAAGGCTTTAAAAAAATAATAATAAATCGCTTTTACCGGATCAAAACGCAATAAAGTCGGATTTACTCGTAAGTAGATCCGACTTTATTGCGTTTATGGCACTTGACTATGGCACTTTCGAGCGTTTTCAACATGTGTTATTTTTTTTAATTTGATTAGCCCTTAGGCGCTGAAGTGTGTTCAGCGCCTAAGGGCTAATCAAATTAAAAATAATAATATCCTTGCGGGGTCAGTATGTTTTTAAGTTTTCATCTCTTAACTCCAGCGAATAAATCATTAATAAGTCTGGTAACTCCCAAAATGTAAAAAAAAAACATGCTTGTTTATGTTTTTTTTTCCAAAGTCATTGGATAGGAAAAGAACATTAGTGCATTATCGTGTTCAAGGTATAGTTCCGTTGTACGATGGGCTAATTTGTGAACAGATAATGTCTATGGATTTTTGATAATCGCCTTGTTAGTTTTGACGTGTAAGTAGTAGGGTGATGTTTGTGCCTTTAATGTTTTGGTACAAGTGTCGAAATATGCAAATTAATATTACTTTTTTTTATTTTTCATCAATGAGTTAGAATTTTAATTTGTGGCTGAATAATTAGCATCTAATATGGAGTGTATTTCTTGTATTTATTATTTCTTTTTTCATACAGCCATTATTAATGAGTTTTTTAATCTATTTTTCATTTAATATGAACGAAATAAAATGCATTGCTCTGTAATTAAGTGACAAAAAATTTCGATTCAAATTACATCACAATCACAGAACAAAATAATCGATTATCTATCTGATATAATACTTTATCTAAGTGATTATGACAATTCATATCATAAAACACGTTTTTTCGTCGTACGTTGCGTGCACCAATGAAAATATATCAAACGTAATGAGGTCACAAATCAAGCAGGTTAATGCCCTAATGTGCTGTTCCTTTTTTGAATCAATAAAAGATACGGCCATTATTTGTGCCAGCTATAAATTAAAACGCAAAGAAGGTTGGAAACAGTTTTGTTTTCTTTTTGGTTTTTAAAGGATTTTAATAATTATGATGTGTGGTTTTTGAGGTTGAACTTGAAACTTTCGGCTTTTTTTACTAGCCTGTGAACGATACACGGAATAAATATAAAAAAGTTTCGCATTTTGTTTGATTTGACAGCTGTCACACTGTGTTTCTAAACGAATTTTTAGAATTATGCGTTGATTAATAACTCTGTCAAACCAATAGTGCGAGTTTAACCGAAGATCTCGGAAACCAGGAAATTCATTCGCTAAGTTCATGACTTGTGCCAAAACTACCTGTTAGGTGGGATCGCGTGACTATCATAGTAAGGGGACCGAGCCCATGTGCTAGCTGTTGTCATATGATGAATTATACATACGTAAATGTAAAAATTGTTGCAAGGAAAATACCTGAAAATATTTATAGGAAAGTAGGATTTAATAAAACTTTTACACTTCTCCTTTTTCGTCGATGCAAGAAAAAAACATGTCGCTGATACTGACAGTATAGTTCTCTGTTCTAAAATACCAATATTTATGTCAAACTGTCACGTTTTTCGTTATCATACGATATCAAACGTCAAAAGAACATAGTCCTTTGTCAGATTATTCTTTGAAACTACCATTTTTTATCGGCAGTTAGAGAAATCAAGAGACCCCTCTTTGACAGTTTACAAAACGCAACACTTGCGTGACTTGCATTGATATTGTGTTGGTATCGGAGCCAACCAATGAGATGCCTTGAAATTGTCAACTAGCATTAAGGTGTGTCCTTACCGGCTCCTTTAGTGGCAAATCGATGGAGCATTGGCGAGTTTATATAGCTGTTGTGTCCACGCCCTTTGCTTAGGAATTTAATTGAAAAAAGAACACAGTGGTCTTCATTATTTTAATCTGTATAGTTTGACATTTCATTTCAAATTAATAAATTGTGTCGATGACGTATTTTATGTAATATGTTTAAACGTATTAAACACTTTCATAAAATCAAATGTTTTGCTGTAATTTCCCAATTGCAGTAGCACGAGATTTTACTCTTTTACTTTATAGCATCTTTCCAGTATATACAGAGTTTCTTGTATGAAAAAAATGGAACGGCGCCTCTGGTTTGCAAAGAAGGAACTATTTTTTTCCTTGAAAATTGTCAATTTGATTTTTCAATTGTCAAAGTTCCAGTTTACTTTACGTCTCAAATACTGGAAACTTGTGCTGAGGGTACAGAATGCCACATGCTACGATCGTTCCATATTCCTTTAGTTTTTTTTTAAGAGATGCAAGAAATATGTCAGTGATTTTCTTATGGTATTATTCTTACTTAATATAAGCTCATTGCAATATTTTGTTATTTTTGTCTCACGATAACAAACGAACCCACAAATGTCTTCAGGAAACAAACCTTTTGTCACCTTCGTGTATAGTCTTTTACGTGTGTGACATTATGAATACTAAACGCATCCGCCGCCACAACTTATTCACACCTTTTGGTTGGAATCAAGGAGTGGAAAATATTCATGAGATATTCATATTGACCAAAATGTACATCTATCGCGTTACTCAATTGCTTGCGTTTATATTATGTTTTGCGGAAATCAAGGAACAGAAAAAACTGTTTTTTCTGTTCCGTGGCGGAAATTATGCATAATATCATAGATTTCAAAACTTTTATACACAAGTTTTATTTAATTTTAGAACTACATTACGTGGTTGGTATTCAACAGCTTTTATTCAAATTACTTGACGCATTATTAATTTGACGCAAATTATGTTTCTTCCAAGAACTTACATACTAATTAATTACTATGCTATTTTATCAATTTCTGTTATCCTTTTTTATCAGATTACCAGTTGTAAAATTATTATCGAAAAACAATTTCAGGAATTCTTATTTTCAACTCACAATTCCACTATAGAAGTGTTCCAACACATTAGAAAAATTTGTGAAATTGCAAGATTTTTTGAGGGGTCATAATATAATTTGTCTTGAAATTACAACCTTAATTTACATAAATATGTTTTTTTTAATCTATTTAAGTCTATTATTTGTACCAATTATAACAATAACATTTCAATACAATCTAATTAATCTACCTGCCAACTGCAAGACGAATTGCTCCAACCAAAAAACCCACAAGGGTGTCGAAAACAAATAAAAAACCAAAGCACCCTATTTCTTCGATAAAAATAAATAGGAAAGCAATTTAGAAGAACAATTATCACGCCTTCGAGGGGTGGCCCTAATGTGGGACAGGGCACAGCAGTCATTGAACTCAGTTGACTAATGGAACCTCTAATTATGACCTATTTTCTGACATTACCGCCATAAATACTTCGCGAGGTTTATTGCTGAGGTGAATGAAACGTGGGCGAGTGCCTTTACCTCTACGTATTTTGTTTCTTGTTTTTCATGTAGATGGTACCAAGGGTCTTCTCTTTTAGTCCGTCAACGAAATTACGGGAAAAAAATCGAAACTTTAGATTGAACCGTATTAGTTGTAAAGTTTCAACAATACATCTGGAGTCGGGGTAACTTTTCAATCATAATTGTTACCAATTTTTATAGTTCATACCACAAACTAATTTTATGATAAACAGTTGGAAACGCCCGATGCTTCGGCTGAAGCTACGGTTTTCGTCGTAGTTTAAGGCAATCTTAGGGGGTTTCGTACTCTTTATCACTAAATATGAACGAATTGACTAGTTAGTGGTATACGAGCTAAAAATTGGTGAGAACACGATTGTACACGTACAGTTCTCTGAACTCCTTATGTTTCTCCTATCGACAGTAAAAAAAACACAGGTTAAAACTGACCATTAAGAGTGTCAACGTAAAATAAACCATTCTACCACTATCAATAAGGTTAAAATTCGAACCACAATCCCCATTGCCTGCTCAAAAGTAAAACACGGTAACTTACTTTAACAAAGCAACAAGACACTAGCACACAGAAACACTACCATCGTCACCATTACTCAGGTCTCAAAGACATTAATACTGTCCGATTGACACAAAACCGAATCAATGGCGCATATATTATTTGAGCTTGGAACTGCCGCCATAGGCCATAGCGGTCTAGAACCCCAGATAATCAGATTAACCTGAAAGCGTGGCCATGAATTATTTGCAAGAAATTATATTACGGTTACCACGTTTTCATTTACAACAGCTTTTTGCTTGTTGCCGGAAAATTTATGGGTTTTCCAAGAATGGTTGTTACAGTATTAAAAATTATGTTTGAATAATAAATTACCATTTTTATGATCCAATTATTAAGTAAGGTAAGGTAGTTGTGAAGAGTTATTGATTAATTCTAAAGATTTCCGGCAGTGATAAGATCTTTATGTTTTTTCTAGTAAAATAAATTATACTGCCAATGGAAAAAGTTGTAATATAACTTAGAAATAGTTATAATTTAATATTGTTATGATAATTTATGTATTAAGAGTTCTATTGTATATATGAACATAAGTTATATTTTATATGTAATTATATCCTAGCCGTGTGTTATCATACTCATCATAATCGGATCTAGCACCGCCATTTTGATTTTCATGCAATTTCCACAGACAATTTTACATCATTCCTCCATAAAATATCAGTCATACTTCCAAATTACCATAGTGAACTAAGTTCTTTGTTTTTTCCTGCTAATTGTCGTTAATTGACCATTACATGCGAACTTGCACTTAATTACTTAGTTCAAGTACACCAACCACCGCGCCTTGAATTCACACTTACGGTCGCATAAAGCCAAATGTGCACTATGGCCACACCTTTACAACATTTTTATCGTCATTGTATATCTAATGTACTAATTAAATTTATCTGATAAGATAGTATTCCTACAAATTGATTTGAAAATTGCTTTTGGAGTTTGGTCGTGGATTGTACTTTGAGATCTATTAAACACAAAGCAAGATTGTCAAGATTTGAGTACTAACAAAGTGCCTTTCATAATATTTACAATGACAACAACAGAATCAGCAACGTGCAGAAATGTCGCAACATCAACACAAGAAAGATTACACGAAGTTAACACCAATCAAACAATAAAACACGATTTCCATCCTTACACAGCAAATCATAAGACTGTTTATCACTTAGCAAACATAAATAGGGTCCCTCAATGTGATATCATAGTAATTTGTCGCAAGTAATGTGACTACCGTACTACAAGGCCGATGAATTGAAATCGCTGCATAAATCTTACTATTCGTCAGCCACCATTTTGATTAACAGGGGTCAGTGACCGCGCTATACAAAATGGCTGACTGTAAGTCGCGGTTTTTGAAAATGGAATTTATAGCTAACAGCCAATAGCGATGTGGTCGTTGAGGTTGGACGAATGGCAATGGTGGAAAACTTTATTGGCAATTCTTGTGTACAAAGAAAGCTTGGTTGTTACTCTATGATGGTTTTACTATTGCAGTTATATTATTGGAGTTGTTCATCGAAACTGAAGCAAAATGATCGTTAACAAGTTTTTATTTTCCGATAGCATGCAATGTAATGTCAAACTTTAATCTGAAAAGAATTCCCAGTGTTGTTAGACATATCCCCATTAAATTAAACTTTATACGATCTACACATCGTCAATGACAGTATTCGAAATCCAATTTACTTTCTAAACTCCAAGAAATTCGTTCACACATAATTTGTATTCAAATTGTTGTCGATAACTTAAACAAGATCGTTCGATTCATTCATGGCTATCGTAATACGACACCGCACGACAAATTATACGGTGACCTTCGATTTCATGGGGCTGTGACCAATCTATGGTTTTAAAATTGTTAAACCCATGACCGCGTGACTACAAAAGTCAGTCAGTTACCAATGCTTGAAAGGGAAATACTATAATTAGAAATTGGTACAAGGAAAATTGACAATGCATTGCGTAGTTGTCAGGTTTTCCTATGTTTATTAGCGAACTGTCTGGAATCAATTATAATATGCAACAAACATAAGTAGAACAATATTTTTTAGGATTGGAAGCGACAGAACACCTGATTCGATCCTTACATTTTCCTATCGCATTGTCCACGTTCTTATGTCAGGTTTATTCGATAAAAGCATCGTTAATATACGCAGTTTATTAGGATCGAAACCATAGACCTAGTTTAGTTTACACCTACTATAAAGATCTTTACAAGTTGTGGCCGTCAATCCGTTTCTCATGGTGTTCGTAGAATTCTCTCACATACTCAAACCTTCCTTGTTTTCACTTAATATTTTCAAAAAGTTTATCACACAAAAAACATCGGACACGATTAGTAGCTTCATTAAACACAACGCTTCGTACAAACATTGATCGCCAAACATTGGTAAAACCTCATTCTTTATTTACTTTTCCACGGCAGCCATCTTTCTTCAAGCATCGAAGAATAGGTCAAACATAAACAATTCAGTACTAACCAGAAATGTTTCGTACACACGCGAATCAACGCTTGACATGCATTTGTAGATTTCATAAAAAAAGAAACAGCTTTCACTGCGAAAAAGTTGATATTTCTGGTTTACTTTTGAAGTGTCAAAAGTGGTAAAAAAAGGGTAAAGAAAAAAAAGAACTTTGAATTGATAAGTTCGTGAATGAAAGTCACAGGCAAGTGAGAAAAACTAAATCGTTTTTAAGGCTAAAATGACAACTTTTTATTCTTTAAAGGGTCTATACAAAGTTATATTCTAAGCCATGACAAACAGGAACAATCAAAAAGCGAACAGCTATATTTTTTGCAATCTATCATAGAAATTTGAAAATAGTTTTAAAACAACTGTTTTTCTCTCAGCAATCGGTGTTTCTTTATAATTATTACCATCAATAACATTGCCAACAGTAATTACAACAGCGATAACACATTTTCTTTCTACATTTAAAGTGACTTCTTTATTCACATTTTTCTTAACGTCACTTTTAAATCTATTTCCATTATATACATCATCTATACATGGTTGCAATGCTATATCATTAATACGTTTATGGCCTGTCGTGTTTATAAAAAAATATCCATACATACGAGAGCAATAAAATTTTACAGCAGTCATTACTTACAGTACATGACAAATCGTTTATTGGTGTTTTCAAATGACAATGCTTTTACTATTTTATTGTCTTTTTCAGGTCAAAGCTTCTGTTTTTCAACGCCTTTATTATCATTCTAATAAGTACCATATTTGTTTTGTCTTTTTGTAATATTTTTCATGCTTGTTAGCTTTGTTGCTGTAATTTGTAAAACCTTGTCGCCTTCCACTGTCTTATGCTTCCCTTTAATGATATCCGTTGCAGTTGTTTTATATGTCTCGTTATAAAGAACTGTGGCAGAAATAAGACTATGATTAGGAGGATCTGAATTATTTTTACTATCTCTTTCAATGTCATTACGATAATTAGTAACTGCATCATTTTGTTAATCAACAGAATTTTGAGTTGTTTGAAAATCCCTGTAATTTGTATGATGTGCATAATAAAGAGTATTCTATTTATTTGTCTTTCTCCTTTCCTATTGGTGATTACTGGGTTATGATAACAAACATCCTTTGTTCTGTCAAGGTATTGCAATGTCAAAGTGTATTACAGCAATTCACTTGTGCACTATTTCTTATTACTAAAGTTACTATATATAAATATTGGCTTTCACGGCATTACATACTATTATGGAATGATGAAGTTAATTATATTCAAAAACGTTATGGAATGTGTAAGAAAATGTCTTACAAATAAATATAATCTCCGAATAGGCCACATGTCTACATTACATCATTAGTAATGGGATATTACGTGTTTAATTAAACTAGAGGAAATCAGCCATTAGACATTTCCGCATTTAATATTAAATTAGGAGAAACACCATATTTTTGTTAGAAACTATATTATTTTGGACTCTTATTGGTAATCAATAGTTATTAAATCTTTGACTGATAGTTTAATTGAAGGAGCTTTCTTTGGTTCTCAAACGGAATATTACGGATGTCTGTAATAATAATAATAGGTAATTAAATGAAGAGTATAGAAAGCTGTTCTTGACAGCTTAAAATCGACCATAAATGACTATATAATAAAGTTCACCATATAATTCAGTGACAGTCTGCTTTATTTATGGCCGACTCATGAATTAATTATCAGTCAGTTTCTATAACTTCTTCAGGTTAGGATTTGACAGTGGTGACCACCAGAAAAGCACACAATGAAACTCGACTTACTCGGGGAGTATGAATTTAACTGTTTTGGATCAGGCGAGTAAATTAATCAGAAAATAATCGCGAAGTATTAGGGAAATTCGTAGTTTGAAATCGTATTGTTGTAATTTTTTTAAAGAATTTCGACGAACATTTTTCTTTTAGGTAGCTGCACAACTTAACCACATCCAAGATCATCCTACTGGAACCCGATAGAAGGCATATTATTTAAAATACACAACACTCAATCGTTTTAAAAAATTCTTAAGACTTTCTCCAAACATTCTTTAACTTAAAGTAAACAACTACAGACAAGCTTTACCGTCCTAATCCAAACTATCTCACTAACAGACACAGGGACGGAAGCGTCGGGACACGTGTTCGATTCCGGCCACGCCCTTGCTTCCTCCAACTCCTCATTAACCAACTAAATGTGGAACATGTCCACATTGTAACCAACATGTTGGAAGAGAAACATGTTGGCGACACGGGTGATTTATTTGTAGACAAGTTGTTGTGGGTAATGATGTTGTAACTTGTATGTTTATGTTTGATTAAACTGTAAGGAAGTCGAGAATAGAAGTTGCTTGAGGGTAATTTAAATGCAGACAAAAATAGTTATAGAATTTATATTGATGACAGAACGGTAATTTCAAATGTACCTAGATAGAAATGGGTACTTGCATTATATGCATAAATGGGAGATTAGATTCAAAGGATATGCGGAAAGTAAGTCTTCAGACAAAGTTATGACAGCTAGAAGAAGAAAAACAATTCGATCAAAATCATCATCAACATCTTTCAGCCCTTATCCCATTTTACTTGGGGTCGGCGCAACACGTTTCTTACATCCATTCTCCCATATCAGAACTCATAGTACTTATCATTTACTCCTTTTTCTTTCATATCCTTATACAATCCATCTTTTCTTTGGCCTTCCTCTTCCTCTCCATCCATCAATATTCATACTCAATTCGATCAAAATGTGACTATACATATAATAAATTATTTTCGAACTGAAAACAAAACAGGAAACGAAACTCCCACATAAAGAAGTTATCCATTCAATCGCTGAAGATGTTACATTTTAAATTCAAATACAATATTCAATGATGAAACCCCAATCTTCAAACTCCTACTTTCATCAGCCCATTCAGACATTCCTACAAGTTTCAAAACAATTGGAAGTCAAGTGTCCGATACGACTTTTTGATCGCATGACAGAGCGTTATATCGTATACAAACAATCGTGGCAAGAGATCTCGTTTCTTGCATCCAGAGTTCCCACGCCCCCGTGGGAGAGATGGGACGGGATGACCACAGAGTATGAAGATGCAGAAGCAACAGTTTGTAAGGCATAAAAGGGGTGAGGGGTAGAAGAGTAATTTTATCAGCGATAGCAATGATAGGAATGTCAAAAATGTGCGGAATTGACATAAAAACTAACGGAAGTTTATAATAACTATGTTGAAACCCTGAAGTTCTGAAAGCTATAACCTCTTATCGAGCACCCTAGGAATACTATAAAGAAATTAATGGATAGTATGCGTTGCAAACCCTAATGTACAAAATCCAGAATCTACAATCAAAGACCTAAGAAATCGATTGTTGTTTCAGGTTTATCTAGCAACAGACTTAAAATTTTGCCAATTACATAGGCATGCATCTAACAGCTATAATTTGTCTGCGACAGACATCCTATAAACACCAAAAACAGTATAAACTAAAACAGTAGTAAACTACGAAAAGCATTGCAAGAGCTTTCGATCAACTAAAGCCACATCTACAGTATCAGTCTCTCTGCAACTATCTACTCTGTGGTGTCACCCTATAAACATTACACCCACAACTGTTACAAATATTGATAGTAGTGCACATGTCAGGATCTTGTGTTTACGCTGTGCCCTACAAGGTTGGTCTATTAAACGTTTATGTAATAGAAAAAGAAATGGTTTTCATTTAGTAGGCCTTTAAATAGTCTGATCGATATCTTGTACTAGAATTGCCAAGAAAATTGCTATTCAATTCAAGGTAATTGCTTCAGTTAAAAAAGTAATGCTGGCTATACAAGACGAGGAAGGCTGAAGAAATTATGGGTACACTTTGTGAGGAATTATATGGCTATAAAAGGACTGATAAATAATTCATTTCACATATGATGTGGAGAAACATAAGCGCTGTCACCAAATCGATATTGGTGTTCTAATTTCAATTTTGATTTCACTAATATCGTCTGTTCTGTTGCAAGAATATTAAAAGTAATAAAAAAATATATTAAGTAAAAAAAGTAATACTGGCCATGTAGCTTAATAATATGAAGATGAGATAGAACACCGTTAGCATTTAAAATTCGAACAGACTTTTGTTATAATAAAACACACAGTGGAATTGGCACATTTGTGTCTGTGATACACTCAAAAATGTAGACTGTGTCTAAAACAGAATAAACCTGTATTTTAACCTTATTATATTTTGGTTCCAGTATGTATCAATCTGTGTGTATCAATCTTCACACCTGTCAATTAGGCTCAAATTGAGCGGCGTAACGAATGCACAATTTTGCGTTTTTTGAATACGATAATGCGCGCCCCACACAATGGGAGCGGCGATGTCAGACCCGATTACGCCTAATGTGTGGATGCGGCATGCATGCTATAGCGAACAGTTTATAGACCGTAAAATACGATGTTTATGATAAAAGCCTTGTTGATACTGTAACATGGGAATAGTAATTGCTTGTGGAAACTACTAAAACTACCATAATCATAGATTTTTACTACTTGTAACAATATGTACTCACTTGTAAATAATATATACGGTATTTTGGTAGAATCGTCTCGTCAAACTTACCTGTAACAAAAATAAAATACATACATTGAATAAGGTCACCCGGGGCGAATGCAACTATGGGGCTAAAGCAACTAATTCAATTTTCTCTCTATCTAATCGTTTTTGTAGATAGATCTATCTATTGGAGTAAAGAGGAATCATAGTTTTTTCAAATAAAATACAGATGGCATCGCCAGTTCACCGACTGTAGTACTGACAGACCATTTTCTGTCAGCCGTCATTTTGGAGCAACGTGTTGCTGCGGCCTGTGTTATGTTTTAAGTCATTAAAAATATTTCAAGTCGTCGCAAGGAAAATTATAAGTGCATCCTAAAAATAAGATAAAACGTCAGTGTTTTTGATGTATTTGGTTAAACTCTAGGTGTTGTAATTAATATTTTATTGATATAGTTACATTAACCCCAACTTTTCATGCAAGTGGGTTATTGCGACTATTTTGGCAGTTACAATTGCCCCATGCTTTTTGTATGGAAACTGCAAATTACTAGTGACGTTCGGTGTCGATATTTCGATAAATGTTTATCTGCAATTATATAATAAAACAGAAAGCTTAAATAAAAAATGTACCAAGTTAATACAAAATCCAAATTTTGTTAGGTATCAGAAATTATAAAAGAAAAAACGAGAACACTTATTGCTGTGAAACACTTCTGGAAGCTGTACGACTAGTAAAGCAAAATCAGTTATCCAGTTATGCAGCTGCGGAACGCTTCAAAATTCCTCGTTCAGCAATAATATCACATTCATACGCTACGTGCCAAAAACTGTACTTTTACATTGAATTTAAAACCTTCCATTATTGTTATTTATCGAATCTTTGCATATTTATATTTATCGATAAGTAGTAGGTACTACATCTCAAATTCTCAACACTAGTCAGTATGGAAGACAGTCGCATTCGCCCCATAAAAAAATAAAACTAAATTTACTAGAAACTGAACTCTTTCTCAGCAACTGTAGATAGCTTTTACAGATAATTCTGTGTGCATCTACATGTACTCTTGACCTCAACATTTAGAAATAGATTACAACAGAGTTATAACGAATAGTCACATTTACCCCAAAGTGGGGTGAATGTAACTTTTACCGGTCATATTCAACAATAATGCAAATTAATGAAAAACTAAAGCTTGTTTGTAAGTTAATTTATGTCGAAACTGTTCATCGAAAACTATGCAATGAAGTACGTTTACTAGAATATCCCTATTATTTAAGTAGCTTATGGTAGAGGGAAGCAAACTTTCAAAATTATTTTGTTTAGTTGCTTTCGCCCCGGGTGACCTTATTAATTATGTAAAGATTGGAAGGTGATAGTCAATTAGGTAGAGGGCAACGTCCCACTCACATTGAAATGGCAAGGACGTACAGTATTACGCTACAAATAATGTTTTATAAGTTATTGATATTTTTTATGACTATATTTTTACATTTTTCATGACAGCATGAAGGTTGACAGATAGAAAAAAAAGCCGACCTCAAGCAACATAGACGAGGTCAAAATGATGAAAATGATGATCACAATCAATTCATGATAAAATTTTGATTTACTATAAAATTTTATTATGAATTGATTGTGATCATTAAGCGGAAGCATAAAATAAAATATTCTCACAACTAAACACACAAATTAAAATATTACTTTATTATTTAAGATAATATTGTTCTCAAGTAAGTGACTTTTTCGTGTCTTTTTTGAGAATAAAGTTCTTTAAACCTAAACCTATTAATTAAAATACAATGTAAACATCAGAAAGATTTAATAAGTAAATTCAGCCTTACATTTAGTTACCATCACGCCTCCACATTAAGATCTTAAACAAGTGAAGTTAACAAAACTATTACTAGTCGGTAACCTTTGGTCTAGTAATTAAATGGACGTTTTAAGGTCGTGTTACAAAAGAACCATTTTGACTGACGGCTAATTTAACGAACGCTCATTTTTGTTACATTGTTGTTAAGTTATAAGCGGGAGCGGGTTTTAAACTCAAGTGACCCTATGTTACTCAAGAATTGACAATCAAAATCCTTATGAAAATTTTTGCAACTCGTTCAAGTAGCAAGAATATATTTTACTATTTATCTATGTATGGTGAAATTTGTTAAAACTCTGAACATTGAAATCAAAGTCAAATCTAGCAGCACTTTCAAATTGAATATTTGGAAGAATGCTGCTAGATTTGCTAGTTTTTATTGCGGTATAAAAATATTTAGGTATCTCTAACGTATTCGCCTGAATTATTTTACTTAGACAAGCAATATTTACAATGCAAATATCATCATCAAATATGGGCTCAGTATAATTTCAGTATTCAATTCACAAAATGTAGGTTTTCACAGCAACTAATTACTCACAGTTGGTAGGTATGAAATCGATGATGTAACATATTTACCAGCTGTTGGCGTCATATTTACGTCAATCAATATCCTATACTAGGTAAATTTAATTATAAAACTGTGTGGTTTAATTCCCTGTAACATATGTGGGTGGTTCTGGCTACCGTTCAAATGAAAATCAATGTTCTAATTAAGTGATTAACTACTGCATTTAATCCAATAATGGACATTGCCATACTTTAAGATTTATATTCAAGCATTTATTATTCCCTTTATTAATTTTCTTCACACATTTTTGTTAAGTTTTTACAAAACTTAACAAAAATATAAAGAAAAATTAGGTAGCCCATCAGCAATACGAACAAAGTCCAAGCTGCCGGTGTTCTAGGCTATTAAAAAAAGAACAATGTACTGTTTTTAAATGTCCAGAAGTAGCTCTCAGTTATGATTACCTATTATTTCCATAAACCGGTATATTAGCGTTTTGGAACTCATTTTGCAGCATTTACCCGCTTTCTCTTATAACTTGGGCCAATTACTTGACAAAGTGACACTTCGCGTCTCGACCGCGGTGATGCATAGCGAATGTCTTCCAACCATAGCTTAAAGAATCTGATGGACCGCAGTTGACAAATAGGTCGACAACCCATCGTAAGATATCTGTTGCGACATTCACACTTAACAAATTCGATTTAGGTTATAACATAGAGGATCGTTTTGTGATAAATATTTTGGTTATAATTTACACACTAAATTAGAAGTGAAAATTTGATAAAAATTGAGGCATAGAAACTAAAAAAAACAAAGTAAAATTAAAATGTTAATTTTAATATACCTCAGGCACTTTTAATCATGATGACAGCAATGTCAAGGTGAGAAAAAAAAGATGTATGGTGATTTTTAATATACGATAAAGTCGAATAGCCCGATTTAAACATCTACATAAAAGTAAATCACGAAAAATATCGTATTGAACATGTACAAGACATTACTTATAGAAATCAATACTTGTAATAGATACACGACTTTGTATTACAATAAGCCTGTACTGACAAAAAACATACACTTTTTGTCAATTGTGTCTCAATAGACTATTTGTCGCCAGTTTTATTTAAAGCAACAATTTGATCAAACCGATTCGCTTTGGTTCCAAACCGGATTTGAGGCCATTTACAAACATCAAAAGAAAATGCTATATTTATCGGCTAAGGCCTGAAATAACTTTAGATTTTATGTGGTTTAGAATCCAATATTGAAACTGATTTAAAGATACAGAAAGATAAGGATGGTGTAACACGAGTTAGAGAAGACATAATAGAAGCAGGTAATGATGTAAAGTTTGACAATGACTAGACTAGTAAGGAAATTACTGCTGAAATCGAGGCAGAAACTGCAACGGAAAAGTATGGGAGAAGGGATTATTTAGCAGAAGAAGATTTTCTAGAAACAGATAAAGATTTAATGTTTGAAAATAACTAGAAAGAAACTGATTGCTGAATCGAAAACGAAGACAGCTGCGCCGGCCCCAAATGAAAGAGTTTATAGGCAGGCATTTGATACATGTTGATAAAATACAAACAATATTGTAATAAAATATAAATTTCTAACATCAAATGAAGAACCACTATTGGTGACCGATGAACCACAAGTAAGTACCTATCCAAACGAACATCTCCATATAAGTAATGATAACTTCTCACAATTAAAATACCATCTGCGTAAACAAGATGGTTCGGTAAGTGAGCAATAAATAACAAATACACATACTAAAGGCTAGGTTAGGGCATCAAACGATCCGATTGGAAATCTAATCGCATGCACAGCAAGCCATCATTTGAAAGTTACACGGAGTCGCTTTCCAACGTCTTCAACGATTAATTAGCCCGTTAGTCTTTGTACACATGATTACTAGACAAATGTGAGAAACTTACTCCAAGAAAGTGAAATTTTGAACCTAAGTTGAAAGATGTAAAGTTCATAGGTTTTTGGGAGATGTTACTGAAAGTATGGCTTATGTACACAAGGGTGATAATAACAGTGATCAGGTGGTTCTGATCTGTTTAACCATCAAGCAAACCACTGCATTGTTGAAGCAAAACTCAAATCTGAAACAGCAATTGTATAAGCTTCTCATTTCTTTAATAGCCGAATTCACAACTGATTCAAAGCTTAAATAATTATGTTGATATGAAAAAAAACATTAATCCACTTCTCATCATTTATGTTTTCAACGGTACAATCGAAACAATAAAAACAAAACACGATCAATAATCCCCTAACACATAATCAACACATTTCGTCTAGCGGTAAAGTATTAGCTATAAACTGTAATAGAACCGACTTGTTAGCGAATAGCACGACTATCATTAAGTAACCCACTTCCCACCAACGTCGGCACGTCAACCTGCTGATACACTTTTGTTTTCCAACATTGAGGATACAAAATTACTTGGGAAAATGCTGGTAATGACACCTCAGGGTTAGGCAGAGGTGTACCTGATTGTACAATAGTTATGTTAAGGCCCATGAAATAGGGGGTGAACCGATTGCCGTCAACTAAACACAAATGTCGACTCCGTAGGTGCTGAAGAATTTCTGATAGATAAATTGAGCCGTGAATCAAACTTCACGCCTGAAGCCATTAGAGCTAGACTATCAAGGTCACTGATAAAAAGAAGCTGGTAGAAAACTTGTTATTAAAGATAGTCAAAAAAATTCAATCAAATGAAATAGCATTCCAAATGCAAGTGATTCTTGGAAAGGTACATTAAAAATGATGGTTCAATATAGCTTAAAAAACGGTGATAAAAATGATGAAGACACATATCCTAATTACAAAAACGATGGTGTGATGGTAAACACCAATTTGTATCAATTAAGTCATTAAGATATCGATTTTTAGAGAGTGATACTCGCGATTTGAATATTCATAAACGAGCAATTATAAAGTAATCAACTACTGAATTCGGAAGTAAATTAATCCTCAAATTGACCAACAACTTAAAAATCGACACTTTAGAAAGGAGAAAAGTTACACAAGACGAATTTGTTTTATAAGGTACAGTTATCAGGGGTACTCAATCAAGATACATTGAAATTTGCACAAAGCGCATCAAACAAAGGCACATCCCACACAGCTATTATAACGTCCCATTGAAACGAGCTTTTAATTAGGTATTACTTACAACCTGAATGGCCATGTATGAGACTGCATCCCATTCAAACGCTATCCGATAACACTTTAATTAGACTGATGTAGAAATCTTGTGACGAGCATGAGAATTAGCTGTCAAAAGATTAATTATAAAATTAACAATATCCGCTCAGGATGGGGGTGTTTCTCTTGCTTACGTAATTTGATCGCGGGTTAAAAAGCTATTTGAGCTTCTTGCTCAGAGAGTTCGTAAACGCTGTCAGGTTTAGAATTATTTTTACGATGCTATTAAAAATATTGAAGTTCTTCAAGTATTCCTATAGCAGTGTTCTTATTTTCGTTTTAAAACGTAATTTGTTTAACCAGTTTATAGCAAGTAGATTGCTTCCGTTCTGTTATTCAATCGCCTCGATATTATCAAAAAATTCCGGTATCCTAATTAAGCAAAAATGTCTCATCTTCGTTTTAAAAAAATCGCAGTATATCACTATTGTAAACTTCCCTTTCAATAAAATCGTTTACATTGACAGATATGGCATCATTATTTATGTAATCAATCCCACATGCACTGTTTTAAAAGCATTAACCTAAATTATTGGCAATTAACAAATCGTAATCAAATACCGACATTTCCTTTTCAATAGCACGTCTGCATTGGCTCAATAATATACTTCCATTTGCGCAATTATATCGATATAATTGCATTGAAATATAGGGAACGTTATAAGCCTACACTGTGCTTTCAAAATGTTGAAGTTTTGAGGCTTGGCAGTTTGGCACTACCCACTGATACCCATATTGGGTATAAAAGACTATAAATCTAGGAAATCATATTGGTCGATCATCAATGGACAGGTAATGAGAGCCTTTTGAAACATTAACCTTTGGCAACATAAGTTGAGTAATCGTTTCGCAAGGATACGTTATTGAAAATAATTCTTTTGCGTTGACAAAACTTGTCTTTATTATTTACTACGCGTCTGGAGCAAATTGTCGCAAATCTACCACTTCCTACAGTTTATCTTAAACCAACAGCAAATTACATAAAGTAATGGAAAGTCCTTCATCACTCCCTGTCAGAGTCCCTGCAATCTGCTTATCTGCATCGATTGAGATCATTTCAAGTCGCCAAGAGGGCATCATAACTCCAGATTAAATAAAATCCAGGCAAGGAGAGAGCTAGGTAAAGTGTTAGGGGCAAACGTTTGCACAGTCATTATTTTGTTAGCGATTTCAGTGAAAAGACTTGGAAACTGATCAAATTACTAGTTATGGATTTATGAGCAGTCGGATAGATAGTTACGTACGCATTAACTGCACTTATCAATTTTCATCGTTTACATGTTCTGTGGCCAGTAACTTGTATTTTCTTACTTGATTCCAGGAATCCGGTAGTAATTTTGATTTAATTTTCTGATACATCGTGTGCAATATTTCAAACTGATGATTAGACATTAGACTGAGTATAGTAGTAGGCATCAAGGCATGTATAGGATGCTACTAATGGAAGGTATCATAAATTAATTATATTACTACTCATGCAAGTTACATCAATCATTAATGTTATACTACGATCTTTACATAGTGAATTTTATGTCTAAGCTTTTAGTAGCTCTCACTTTAACCAGACAACGAATATGACAGCAATATCATTGATGCCCTACACCTTGACTCTAATAAACTACTACTTAACATAAACTTTTCATTTCCCCGTTGTCTAATATTAGATTTTCATTTTCCCGATCGGTTCGAGCGTAAACTTGTATTACGCCAACACTTGGAGTGTTGTTCAATTCATTTAACAGGGACATTAAAGCTTTGTGTTGTAGCCCTTATCGGCATAGTTTCGACACACTATGTGCCTTCGTAAGACAAATCGTCTCGCCGATTCCTGTGACACTACAACATGCAATTTCTCCTGATAGTTCAAAGATAACTTCAGTTACACTGTAAAATATACCCTAGACTATGTGTCTGTTCCCGTCGGGTATTTCAACTATTGCATCATCAGTTCTTTGATTTCCATTACCTTGGCCAGTACTTTTGTCAAGTTTCGTAATAAAAGGTTGTATTGTGAATGCGATGTGACCGCAATGTGCAACGGATGTCAGATTGAATAGATCACTTAATGCATTAATTTTTACATTCGAGAATAATTGACCACCTAGTGTGATTGCATGTTCAACTTCAAATGGTGTTTTCAAACTGTGAGAAGAAAAAACATAGAAAATTATACTTTAAGAGTTAATGATTATGCAAGATTACTTAAGGATAAGGGTTTTAGCAGGAACGAATCAGTTAGTCCTAAGGCATTTTATGTAGATGCTATCAAAAAGTAAAGAAATGACTTCCAATTAATTACCATTTCCACATTTTACAGGAAAACTTCAACAAAATGGTACTGAGTCCTAGCAGGAAGCATGGACAGGCCAGTTTAATAGCAAAGGAAGCTATCAAGTTGTCGCTGCTGAACTATTAGCTACTACGTCGATAGATAGATTTATGTTAACCCATCGCGACGAAAATAGATCGACGTGATTCTGTCTTTGGACGTTCACGAGTTTTAGAGACGTAAATGGTTGGAATGGTAATTGACGATGACGATGTAATCTGTTTAGAAAAAGATTTAGGGGAATTAATTATGCTTATAAAGAATCTTGAAAAACATTTTAACATTTTTGAAATTTCTGGTGAAACTATGTTTTGTTTAAAGTTATTTGAAGTAGATCAAAATGAGATTACTTTAATTAATAATCCAATTAAGCACAATCAAGATATTGAAACAGATAAACTAAATAAAATTGAACCAGACACTATAAAGCTCATCATCATGGACCAAATCATCGCTCATCACGACGCACGAAACAAAGGGAAAGGCAGACGTTGCCTCATAAATGATAGCTTTGTAATCCAAAACAATACACTCCTACGCAGTGTTGCCACATTAAATAAAGTTTGAAGCATTTGGAACAAAGGTAAACGATAATAAAATGTTAGCAGGGTTAGAAAGCCCTTTAAGTGCTGCAAGCATCATTGGTAATGAGAATTCTACGTGATTTCGGTTAGGTTTACTCACTAAACAGGTATGTTTACGATCAAACTTTACCGTTGAGGGTACTTAAGCATTTGTAACGGAAAATTCATGCGACATTTCTATGGGCTTGACTTAGCATAACTGAACGGAGATTTTCTTTATTGATGCTAATCTTTATGAGCCCACCAACGATAATATTAGGTCAGCATTTATTTTAGACTCCAATTGCTACTGAAATTATTTCTGCTTTCCTACCTAGAATTCCTATTCATTCGCCCGCGTGTGAGTCTAACCTAGTAAGAGTTCTAAATCTAGACAACCTATATTGAAACACTCAACAAAATTGTGTTCCACTTCCTGAACAGTGCTCATTCCAACTGGCTCTTTAACCATTGACTATTTTTTACTTACAGTCATTAATCTACCAGCATTAAGTATTACGATTGTAAACGCTAAACAGCAGACCTTAATTAATGTTAACCGAGATTTAAAGTCACGCAATCTATCCAAGGTAAAAATAGAAGGCTGAGTGAACTTAACCCTGTTCTTTGTGAAAATCTGTGTTCTGAATCACGTAGAACATTAGTCAGTTGTTATTCACCAGCAGTGAGAAATAGATGGATGGTAATATACTGGGATAGTTGACGACAAGACACGTAATATTTGTGCAGCGGATAGGACGCGTGAGATCATACTGGATATTAATAATTTAGATGTAGATTATGTTGCAGATAATATATCTGATTCGTATCAAATGCCACAGTCACAGTAGACACATTTTTTTGATCGTGGTACTGGGAAGCAATAATTCTTGAATGGATCAAAATATTAACGAATTCACGATTCACGAAGAATACAATAATGTTAATTGTGTAAAGATTAACATTGTTCGTGTTATCTCTAAACAAGAGCACATTGACCTGACAAACAAACAAAACTAAGAAACAACCCAAATCCATATCATAATCATAAAAAATATTCAGTCTTCCGTTTTGTCTATCAGATTTAAACCGCGACGTCAATATTTGTATATGATAAGGACGGTGAACATGGTTCTACTGCCCAAACAAAGTAAGTAAGTGTTTGCTCATTACTATCACAACAAACAAATATGGGAAAATATGGTTGACCGTTGCATGACGAAATTGAAGTTGCCATGTGAAAAATGGTATCGACAAAGTCAATATAAAAAGTGGGATACTGGCACAGAAGGCGACGACAGTGGTAAATATTGATAAAATTCATGAAGTAGTAAAAGTTGCAGCACACGTGGTTTGCATTAATGGAAAAATAAAAGAAATATAAATGGAAGTTACAGATTAAATTCCAAAAATAGAAAACGAGAATTATATTTTCCATAACAAGTCGCACTTTACAAAAACTCGGCTAATTCTATTATCAGAATAACAGATAAGAAATAAGGTGGCTACATGTTAGTAAACAATGCCAAAATTATCAACATTTAACAGCTCACAACAATAAACTAAGTGTAGTTTTACATGACACCATTACCAAGCCACTGATGAAGTTGATAAATGAAAATCAAAGACTCAGTAAGTAAGTGTTATTGGAAATCTAAGTTATAACCTGAACTAACAATACTTATGCTAAGGCAAATGAGGTAACGAGGTTACGACAATGCTAGACGATATCGATCGGCAATCCTACATAGTAGTAATCTTTGAACCTGCACCGTCGATGTATGGAACTTCAGAAGTTAATCATGTATTGTGAATAAGGTGTACTGCCGTGGTAAGTCAAAGGGGCAAGGAGAAATTGACATAGAACCCCTTACACTGAGGACTAGAAATAACTACGATAGTTTTTTGGGAATATTTTCACATTTCATTGAGTCAAATATTTTTCAGCTTCCCAAACTTCTCTTGCTGACGCAGTCATAAGGTATGATAAGGCAAGAAGCGCAAGATGGAAAAGGAGAATATCTGTCGGGAGATACAATACACACGCACTTGATAAGGGCTAAGTACCTATGTACGTACTATAACCAATTAAGCAAGAATTTAGGCACACATCTACGAATACGCCATTGATGATGGCTGAATATAGATTTTTTTATCAACGAAGCAAGAATTAAGGGGCACTTGAACGAAGTAACTATCAAAGAACATGACAATATGAAAAAATTGATCAATAGTTTTTTGAGCTGCAAACGCAGAGAGAAAGCATCAATTCAAAGGACAAAAGTGAAAAGATTTAGGGTACTTTGTTATCACGACTTTAAGCAAAAAAGTGAGTGACAGTGTTCTACATAAAGAAAAACCTGAAATGTCACTGTGAATACAAGTTTCCATATTTTTTCTTGAACAGAGTTGCGATCGAGTACAAGTTGAAAAGAAAAATATAAAAAAGTTTGTGAGAGAAAGGAAATAAAAACAAATCTGTAAGTAGCGTATTTTAAATGATGTAGAAAATGTTAATGTTTACTGTAATGGCTGGGGTCAGAACACTGGCTTACTTTGTGAGTATGTAGCGTGCTGTGGATGCATCATAGTGCATAAAGAAAATTCATTTTGCAGCGAAATGCTCGTTGGGTCTTCATTGTAAGAGAACTACAGTTTTGAGTAGGCTATTCTGAACATGAATCAACATGATTTGGGTCCAAAGGGGAATAAATCATCCTACTGGACAGATGCGCATACATAGAGTCCTAAACAGTGGAAGCATTGCACTAATGAGTGTTTTTGCGACAAACAATGGTGTAGGTACCAATGTCTCCGAGGGTTCCAAACTCCTAATAAGTCATTTGAACTTAGAACTGTATAAACAGAATATAAAGGCCTTGTAACGCATAGGGCATGTGAAGGAACAGGTTGGATTTTAGTCAGTAAGAGTCTAAAAGTCCCTTATGCTTCACCCAGGGCGTGGACTTGATGAATTTTACACCCACAAAGAAAAGATTCAGCAAATTCACACTAACAATGACCATTAGAGATCATTACATGTTGCTAACACCTCTCAATGGAGCCTACCGTTGGATACCACAAAAAATATAAATAGGCTTCAAATGAAGTCCAAAATAGACGAAAAGTGTGACCATCAAAATGGTCTGAAAGCCATCAGTGGCACATCCAACAAAAACTGACCTAGTCTGGATAACAACTGACTGCAACATCGTAGCGGTACATTCAGATTACATTTAAAGTGATGCCGCTTTCGGCTCGCATTGTTATACGCTTTTTAGTTCGCGGGTAGATCGTAACCGCTGTGTGGGTGACTCAATCGCTTCCACGAATTGTGTGCGGTGAGCAGAAATGATGCTGAGTGCTGAGAAAAGCCTTGGTCTGTAACTACTTAAAGATTACCGTCATTTCGCATTAGCTGTTGCATTTGCATTGTTATTTGTGTCTGTATTTTAGTAACCAGCTGCCAGTTGCCAGCTCCTTTAAACAAATAAATTAGTCAATGGTTCTGCACGAAACACTTTCAAAATATTCAGCCTATTGTCATACAGGATCTTTTCGGTCACCAAACCTTTCAAATTAGGTCACTACAATCAATGTTGTAACAGTCAACATTGTAATCAATGCATCAATTTTAATCACTGATACGAATATATCGAAAGACCCACATACATATTGCCAAAACAGTTATATCACAAACGCACGCATTCGTTTCGACCATTTAATTTGAAAGTAATACCCATAACACTCATAACCTATCACTCAGTAGTTAAAAGCCCAATTGAACCAACAAGAGGTGAATTAAAAAGTAAAAAAGGAACAAAATGGCGTTTATAATAAAGCAAAACAAGCTCAAACGAAACTAGACGAATTGGGGCGTGAAGAGAACGTTGCAACAGCCGGATCCGAACTGAAGCACGCACGTATTCACCAATATCTTGTTAATAATATGTGGGAAAATAAACTAATTGGCGACGGTATACATTCCGTGCTTCAGGATGTAAATATCGAATCATAATATGAGCCTGTCGAGATATTCAATGAATGAATAACGATAAACAAGTCAGAAAGGAAACACAAAAATTCGAGAGTATATAAGATTGGTAGTCGTTGAAGCAAGAACAGATGAAGATCTTGGTACAGTTTCACAAACTAATGGAAGGAACAAAGAATATGATACAGAATTTACTGTTTATAAATGTAACACAACTGTTGGTAGTTAATAATGTAGCGATAAAGGTTAACTAACTAGATGATTGAACACATGTCGATGTCGTCAACGAACAAACACTTGACATGCTAACTACATTTTACTTTCTGGTAAAGAAGGTCAAGTTCGAGCATGTTCACATAAATTTAATGAGATTTGATACGCGGCCAAGTTCAGTCTTATTTGCGTTAATAAATGAGTCTGTTTGAACTTTAATTAAGACAAAACACTGGATTAAATTCAATAAAATATCTTGATGTCTGGCATTCTGTTTAAGGGAATCATTTACCGACACTTATATTATGATGATATCATCAGTTACGGCTTCTCTGTGAGAAGCTAGCTTGTTAACATAAAAAAGACATTTATGGGTAAAATCTAGAATAAGTGTTCCAATTATTTTTTAAACGTCTGCCTAGGAATTTAATTTAGATCGTCTAGACTAGACCCATAAAGATGTTTGAAGATAGCATCGCTATAAATGATAGTTCAATAGCAGAAGTAAAGTTTGTCGAATTGATGAGGCTTTGATATTGATGTCAACGACGTTCTTGGTATTTAAATTCAAGTTTCATGACAGAATAGAAATATATTTGAATAAAGTAAAAATAGACAATATTGCTACTAAACATAGCATTTACTTCAATAATATCATAATCAGGTAAGTGCACTCTGACAGGCATTGCAGTATGGTTAGTGTAAATTCTAAATCAAAGCTGTTATATTTTGATTTAGGTGTTCCAAACAAGATCTCAACTAGCTTGTATAAATCACAATAGTTCAATTAGCGAACATAAATCAAAATAAGCAAGGCTATTAGGTCAGTGAGTCAACTATCTAAATCCAGTACAAATCGAGCCAGCCAGCAAGAATCACATCGATATTTATATTTACTGTAGAATAAAACTATCGATTACCGATGTAAAAGGGCAATTCGAATAATCGTAAAAATTTACAATATAATTGGGATCGTTATTCGGTATTTTGTTTAAAATGGTAGCATTGCCTTTAATTACTAGTTAGAGTAACGTTGAAATTAATTAATACTTTTCTTTTATAGGCTCTATTGGCTTTGGATTTATTACTTTGTAGTAAGAAAACTGTGTTATTGGGTACACTGTACTCAATCTTACGATCATCAATTTTTACAAATTGCTGGGTACTATCAACCTCACTACTTCTTTACCAACTTTATCATCATCTTCTTCAAATTTTTTTTCACCAATTCTATCTTCAATTTTACCGAAAAACTCTTCATCGTACTCAAGTATAAACAAAACCACAAATATTTAAACAGTTGTGTAAATTCTCTTTGGAAAGTTATGAAGAAGATAAACGTCAGCTGTCAATCAATGCTCATCGACTATCGCAAACAGATGGGCCATCCGTTTTAGGGCAATCATTTCACAAGGCGTGTCAAAGAAAGTACCATAAAAGAGCCACACATGCACACGTAGAATAAATTACTTTTGATGGGTGTTGGCTAATTTTATACATATGGAGATACTGAGTATGTAGGCACACTATTTTGTGTTCATTAAATTCGGGATGAGTAAATTGTCGTCAAAATTAAAATTTCTGAAGATATTATTAATATAAGAATTTGACCAATCTGTATTAAAATCATAGGTAAAATTAACACACCGCTCCTACATACATGCAAGCATTTTGTTTTAAATTTATTAGTTGCTTTTGGGAAATGATTACCTGCTAATTAGATATTAGTAAAATGTTACAACTTACCTAATAGTTTGTATCATCTCACTAAACGCGAAATGCTCGTACCAGTGTTGTCGTGGTCCCAATGGTGAAGGTAAAGATCCAATGTAAAATCATACGTATCGCTTTGAGTTAGGATATAAAATGCTTCAAAAATATGTTTGTACTTCGTTAATAAGAGCACTTGTTGCAGGTCACTTTGTTATTTCGATTGTTCGTCTAGAAGCGGAACGTTATGAATGTCCTTTTGGTATAAAAATGTTAAACCAGTTAGTTTCTAACATGCAGGGAAACCATTAAATTGTTAGTTCGGATAAAATTCAATAGATACACGAAACATTCCAATGTCGTAAAACATTTTTATCGATTCTACATTAACGGACATCATCCTTAGCGTTCCAAAAAAGGAGAAAAAAGCAAAGATGCGGGCGCCTTTACAAATTCTTATTAATTTGAACTTTATTACAGCATACATAAAGCTTACGAAAACATAAAAGAATTAACACAACAAGCCAAGAGCAGTGTCACCTCGGTTACTTTATGAGCAATGTTTTTGAAAGTTAATTTACTAACAATAGAACATAAACTTGCCGCATAACGACTATACCTTAGCAGACAAGACCAAAAATAATCACAAATCATGTAAAAGAGAAAATGTTATACTAAGCTGAAGCAATGTCAGAATAAAAAGATACAAGAAAAATGCAGTGCAATGAAATCGAGACTACGAACGAAAAACACCGAGCTCGTAAAAAGTAGACGTCTACTGGACGACCCACATAATTTAAAGCTTAAAGTCGTAAACATGGCAATTAAGTCTAGAAATTGTGGTAAAATAAGTAAAAACACAATGCTGGTAAAATACATCTAAGCAAAATAATTGGCTTGTGTCATAACAGTCGAAAGTCAACGATCAGTTAACAAAGCAGAAAATGAAACATATAAAACTGTGGCTTTCAGTTGGAGGTGAGTCATCAACGCCAGTTGTCTGCTTAATGACGTATAATTCAATTTCACTAATAGTTAGCAAGCGATCAAGCGTTTCAGACAATTATAATTGAAACAGTCTTTCAGCTTCAGAAAAATGAACAACAAATAAGTGACGAATTGAAATTCAGGCTGGAAGTTTACTAGTGTTCAATTTTCTCTTTATTCCATGGAAGTAATACATTTTCGCATGACAAGTTGGATACTTGCCACCTCCAGGTTGCGTAACCGATGGTACTCGCACTTCGATACCATACGCCATGAGTCACAGGAAGTGTCAGATTAGAAGCGGCAGAATTGTAATCGAAAATAGACAAAAACCACTCAATTGCTACAGGTGAATTGGGTAATTTGAAACTAGATTGCAAGTTTCTGTTAGATAAGAGAATTCATGCTGACGAGATGCAAAAAGTGCAGCCGATGAAGTCACGTATAGAGGAGAAGCGAAGCGTGGAGCGAATGGTGGAAAAATAACAGAATTCGAAGCGGTCGATACAGTGCAAGTTGATAAACTAGAAGTTTTACGGGCGACAGTGTAAAACAAAGACGCTGTTGGTGTTTTGATGCAATTAGTAAGTTTCATTGTAAATTAACGGCGCCTGTTGAACTGCCCACACATGACAACATGTTTACATTAGTTATGTGCTGTTAACTACGATTAACTGGTGTTTATAAATGGAGAATGTAATTTAGTGTTAACTTTGGACATGATGGGACGGTTTATGCAAGAGAAACAATTACTTTGTGAGGTAACGGATTTCCACATGCGAATTGTTTGAAGATCTGACGCTTGTGAACACTTCAATGATGAGTAACAATGTAGGCCTTTTTACAACACAGTTGATATCAATCAAGTATTAATAACTCTTGAGCAGGTTAGTCACCAAACAGTCTACGCTCAAATGTCAGTTAGTGACCGACTAGATATGTTAATTATCGCAAACGAGCCAAGCTTTACAAGGTGCGCTCAGGATTCCAGTAACCTCGAAACAGAAAGTCTGCATGCATCGCCATCGTAATAAACAGTCAAGGTGAATCGGTCTAGTGATTGGACAGATTAGCCAAAGATGCAAGCCATTTATGATATCAAACTAGATTATGATAAACAAGTAACACCACTGATTACAACTTTTTACAGATAACACCATTTATTGACACCACAAAAAAACAAATGTAAAAATAATGATGATGTAAGAAAATCAACTGAAGTCGCAGCCTTCAAAAGAATACCTACAGATGCGTCGAAATTCGTGCACGAGAAAGACGCCCGCATATAAGTCAGGATAACCACAGCCGAACCGCACTCGCAAACTGGTTTCGGTGCACTATTATTATTAAAGGCTCGTGCCAATATACGGGCAGAAACGTGCTCCAACACAATACAGTTAACAAAGAAATATAAAACTAAAGTCCGTAACGTAATTACTGCAAATTTTTATACCAAAAGGACACAAAACTCAAGACGTCTCGGAAAATCCACACGCTGTTATTTTTTTCATTTGCATTTAGTTGTTCGAATTCATTACATGCATTCACTATCACATCCAATAACAATAAGGCACTTGTCTAAACGTTAGATTATAAAACAGTTCAAAAAGTGTGTTAAAATAAATTGTCGAGTTGAGCGCAACGAACTGCCTGCGTCAGTCGGCCGTGCGCAGAGCCGGCGACTCGCAAACTGTTCCGTTCCGTTTCAAACTAAACATCAACGGCCACGCGGAGTGCGCCCTACCTCTCTGTCTCCCTCACTATCGAGAAATCCGTCAAGCGAGAACGAGACGGCCACCAGTCAAACGTCGTTCGAGTCTTATCGCAGGATAAACTTTACAGCGACGTGAATAGTTTCCGAGCATTAGCCAGAGAGGAATGGGGCGATTACTTTTTTTGTGTATTTGGCAGGACTTTTTTCTTGTCGAATGTTGGATCGGTTTGAACTTCTATTTTTGTTATCGGTGCGCGTTTGAGCGGAACGAGAGGCACGAGACAGACTTTGTTTGGAACGGAAGCACGGCAATGGCGATGAGTGACCAAGGATTCTCGGAAGTCTGCTTATAATTAACATATCCTCGTTGATAGATGCAGTAACAGTTCAGGCCAGTTCAAGGCCATAGAGAGGCTATATTTGGAAATTGAGAACCCACGTTACATCAATAAAAAATGTAATTTTTAAATTCAGATACACGATTCAATATTGGCAAAATCTCGAAACGAACCACTCACGATTTTTGCTTTAAGTGGCTGCATGAACGCATGTTGAAGCGCTGACCTCAATTCGCATCTGCTATCTAAAGAGATCTACTATATTTATCGATCAAATAACACATCATCACAAATTAGGTATCCGGTAGAATTAGATCATCGCAGCCAATGCTTTTAGCAGTAGTAACATAACAATACAACGAGGCAAACATGAAACAGCAAATGAGTTTTTGAGGAAAATGTAAATCAAATGAACCAGAAAGAATCGTTATGAAACAGTAATAACACACATAATAAATAAATCGACGCACAGAAACGTATTATATTGGAACGATTGTCTTGAAAATTAAGTTACATAAGACCAGAAACTATAAATATTTTTAATATAGCATTCGTTTCGTTGGTGCGTCAATCATCAAACAGAAACATTAGAAAATATATAAAAAAACGCTTTTGTCCCAATTACTGCAGAATTGCATTTCATTTATTGCTCAAACAAAAACAAAACAGACTTCTAGGAAGTGGATGAAGCAAATCAAATGTATTTGCCAAATTAATTGCAATACACTCCTATATTTGCAATACTGATAATTTGAGTTCAGTTAAAAATACATTCATTTTAATTTAAGTATTACAAAGGATATTGGTAGCATATTAAGATTAAAATTGATACTTTAATTGCCCTGTAATTCAAGATTGATCGTAATTATTTTGATACGGGTCATAAACGTAACTACTACCTATCGTGTGTATAGACACCAGTTCAAAGACATAACAGACTAATAGCATTTCTTCTGAACAGCTTCCATTCGACATTCTGACGAATATGGACATTAAACAACATATCCGGAAAGGAAATCTCGTAAACAATCATTATAAAAAGTACCCGGGAATGTCGCGTGGAATTGTGTGAAAGAGAAAAGTGTAATTGGCAATCAGATGGACGGCTTTCTCTCACAATACGTTACATATTGTGTAGGATGCCGGAAACATCTCGGGGCAAACGATGACCGTCGAAATCTTCAATAGTTATAATGACTTATCCAATTGAATCTTTCTGATTAGCTCTTTTGTCAATTCTATAACCATTGTTGCCAATAAACGTTTGAATAAGAACTAATTCGAGGGGTAATATGCATGAGAAGTGTGGTCATCTTATGGTTTCATAATTTGAATGCTCTGTCTGTATGATAGAAGCAATAATTGCGCTATCACAACATGAATTGTTACATAATACTGTTGCAGTATAAGCCTTATTATCATTTTTGATCAAATTGATTTTTCCATGGTACTAGCCAATATTTCTCTTCAACACAATGCTTGTACTATGCAAGATCGTTGTAAAACTGTTGATTACCAAGTGAAGGGTCATCTGGTACGTAATCTAAAAGAGATCTGTTCGTAACGAAGGGATAATAAAAAACGCCCAAATGTTACTCTGAATGCCAGTCATTCATGGGTATTGACACACGAAACAGAAAGTTTATGGGTTTTTAATAATTACTTTATGTCTAGACATTGAGGTCAGAGCATTTAAAACAGCAATAAACAAATAAAAGAAACAATAAAACAAATTCAGTAAATATTATGAATTTATGATACAGGAAGGATACGCTACAATAATACTACAGCAACATAACAAAACGAAATGAGACTAATAAATTGTGCCCTTACCACAACAGGCCTTTGAAAGATAAAATTAATCTTAAGTACATAAAATAGAAATCTTAGACTGACAGAAAAACATTTAACATAGTACTTTCTAACAATGAGAGCAAAACTGTTCAATGCAAAAGATTGATGCTTCAACACAAATCGGGATCGAAATACAATGAGGGCCAACTGTCGAAAGAACTGCCAAACTTTCTCCAAGCCCTTTCAAGACGGTCGCGGGTCTTATACCATCACCGTGACCCCGGAACATAAAGGGCTATTGAAGGACACCGTGGATTTTAGTCAGTACAAGTCTGACAGTACCTCTCGCCCTGCCCGGGCTGGGAGGTCTCATTTGATGATTTTACCAAGTTAAAAAAAAAAAGCCCTTTCAAGACAACCTGGACTTGAAAGATACAAATAAATTGATTTATTTTAAAATATAACACCAACCAGTCGATCGTTCTGAGATTTGAAACACGGAACGTACGGAGCAACGTACGGAACGCACGGAACGAACGGAGTGTATTCGGTGTTAGGAACAATTGAATACAGCATCCGTAATTCATCAGTTATGTAACGCAAGATTAAGATAATTCTTTTATCCAGTGATGTACGGTTCGATAAACCAAAAGGAATGTGATTTCAACATAAATCACTTTGAAAGAGACGAAATAATTGATGTACTTGTTCACTTGAAGAAATATGGTAACGAAGAAAAATTCCTGAGTAAAAATGTCACCGCTAACATTGACAAATTCTTATTTCGATGTTAATAATTCTTCCAAAATAAGAATTGAAACTCTGAAAAGCGTGTCTGCCAAAAATAACGATCATCACACTGACAAAGAAAGGGGATAAAATTATAAAAGGCATAGTAGCAAAGAGATTGGCAGAAATAAAGGGAAGTCTATAACCAGAAGTGGTGAAGAAGGGCCGAATGATGATAATGATGATGATGACGACAAAGAGAGATAAATACATGCATGATGAATTTCTACACAAGGAAGCAAAAATTTCGTTGCGTGTCATTTGTCCTTTCATCAAACGTTCTAAGGTTTCATCAATATTGTCGTACCACGCAGTCACGTTTGTCCTCACAAAAGAAGTACATTCAACAATGGACAAAAGTTGAAAAGCGTGGCCTTTGAAACTTGGACTAAAGGTAGGATGTAATTGATTTTTAATGGGAATGATCCAGCCCTTACGCTTGCGTAAGATAAACGCCTGTGAAAAAATTATGTGGTCATAAAACTTGAATAATTAAGTTTTAATATCATTTTAACTTGAGAGAGTTTTCTTGTTGATGAGATAAGAGTTTATTTAAATATTAACCTAGGTTACGTGTGCAGGAACATTAACTGCCGTGTTATTCACTGAAGTTTATGTGTTCAATGGGCGAATTGGTTGCCATCAACCGGGCACAAATTCGAGCTCCATAGATGCTGCTGGGAAATTTTAACACTATACTCGACTTGAGAATCAGGACCTCAAATTCAGCAGTCGCTATTTGGAACCACTACACCAAGAGGTTTATTGAACTTCATATATTTTGTATTATCTTCAACTGATACAATAGCAGTACGATTAGTCTTACAACCATTTATTCCTTGAAGCTCATTGGAAGTTCCAGCTTTCTCATTTACATTAAACACCTGGGTATTGTAAGCAATATATCAAAGGAAACTGACTTCGCTTCCTTAAACAGTGGTAATAGACGTTATCTCTTCATTTATATCGAGTTACAATTATTAGAGTTCGCTTCCCGGTCTTAGCGTTGCGTGGCAGGCTTCCGTATACCACCAGATAAATATTGGATGTGCCAACGGGAACGTACGGCTGATGTATGGAAATGTTAACTTTCTAAACAATTTTATGCATGCAAATTGTGGATTGTTGAGTGAAAATATACTGCCCGTGGTTCTGTTATGCAGATGGAACAAAGATTGTGGTTGCATTGGGTTGCTTCCAATAGCTGTTAAGTTTTAGGAGCTGGACTGTTGCAAGCTGATTTATGATTGAATTCACACAAGAGTCGAGATAGATGTACATACGATATTTCTGAACTCATTTATGAAGCACTGGCTTCGCCCGCGTGGTTTTGGTTTTAGACGGGATCGTACTACCGAGATAAAGTAAAATATCAAAGTCATAAACGAAAGCCACAGATGAGACGGTGGCAAGGCGATTGATTGTTAAACCGTGTATCCAAATCCGTTAAGTTGCTCTTAGTGTGATCAAATATAAAACATTCATCTTCACATACTTTAGCATTAAAATGTATTTACTAGCAACACTAAAAAAAGCAGTAGAAATAAATCTAGTGATTCTAATACTAATTCAAATTACAATAATAAAATCAACTTCCATTCCAATTAGACAAGAGATTAAGAAGCCTTGCAAAAAATAAAAGAATTGTGAAATCGTATTTCTCATTAGACGGTTTCTTTTTAATCCTGTCTAAATCATATTGGCTTTGGGCAAACGCCAATATTCACAGAATCATGACAAAATGTTACGTAAGGGAAACTGGCCATCGTTAAAAAGCCAACAAATTCTTCTATTTTTGTTTTGGCCAGTTTTTGTTCCCATAATTAATTCTGTCTACTTCGACATTTGCCAAAACTGGAAATAATCTGAGATCTAGAACAGTTTATTTATAAGCATTTAAATTAATTAGAGTGGCCTTAAAAGAACCGATATTTGATGTGGTTCATAGTCTTTATAGACACTGTCATCGCTAAAATCACAACTGTCACTAAGCAATTTTTATCCAAATCACTATCATTTTCGTATTCGTCTTAATAGAATATTAAATCAGCATCATAAGTATTGTCTCCATGTTCACTTTTACCTTCTTTTTGCTTATTTTGTACCACTTTTTATTAGATCAACTCTACAGGGTTCTATAGGCTAAGGCTGTATCAGTTCCCTTCGCCGATCGATTTTGTATTCAAACTGTTTTCCACAAAGTCTTGCCAAAGCTTTTAGTTTCCCTCAATGCTTAAATCCAAAGCTCCACTACCCATAACTCAGAGATCATCGTTTCCGTGAGATCGCTGCACATCTGCTCAACTGTTGCAAGCTCCGCCCACAATATGCCCACGCGCAGGCTGTACTGATGCACCGGTTCTAAAGGTCTCACATTAATAGTTAGATTGTACGTAATTTGTTTAAGGTTTGTAAATGTTTCCACAGAAGATCTATGTTAATTATTTGATTTAGATTCTCTAGCTCGTTATTCTCTATTCTCTTCTCTCTCTCTCTCTCTCTCTCTCTCTCTCTTGTTCAATCCTTCTACATTTGGCGGTATCAAGTCATAATAATAGTTTATTCAGTGGACTCGCATTGAAATCTGGATTTAGTACACTTAAAAGAAACACATTATTTGCTTAATCATTGAAGGATTGATGCCACAAAATCTTGGCTATGGCGTTTCTTGCAGAAACATCCAGCAAAGTCGATCATCCATAACGTTACCATTTTCTATACTTATAACAAATTACTCAACACCAGGAAACATATCAATCATCAAATCAAACGATTTCTCATCTAATCGCGAATATTCTGAGAAAATCTTGCACGCGAGCGGTTCCTATTTTCCAATAGATTTCAAGTGGGCAATTTGTAGAGATAACTTGGCTAACAATAAGTTGCCCGGAGACGTTTCACGTTAGAGTGGGGCCGAACGAGTCGCCGTGGGCAATGTCGCGTAATTCCTCGCTTCGTGAGAAGTGACCCGTGGCTTACCGTTGTAACGGTGTGAAAAAAAAAAGAAAAAAAAAGAGAAAGAATATTGGGTTATAAAAGTTACCGTTATGTTACAAGTTGAAAAGTAGTACAGTAGGCCTTCAAACTCTCGGCTTTCAGCATTGGGCTATTGTTTCAAGGACCTCTTGTCTAAAGGGAACCTATGGGTGATTCATTTGGAATAAAACGAATAAATTAACATTGTAAACGATAACTGTATATTACAACATTTAACACTTATACAGCTATAAACAGATTATGGAAATTGACGTAGCAAAATCCTGAGACCAGAAAGTTCTAGAAAGAGGACGGGCATCGGTGCCTGTGATACGCAAAACGCGCACTGACTCTAGTTTGGCCAAAAGAATACAAGAGACTTACGTGGTACCACGATCACGCACTCACACGTTCACGATGTGACCCCGGAAGCCGTGGATTTTCGAGTAGAACGCCGGCGATGAAGTTGGTCTGGCATCACGACGGGATGGCGACCACTAAGGCCGTCAATCGTCCAGGATCTTCGACGAACGCCATCTGCCGGCGCACCACGTCGTGGGCGCAGGGCACCTCCCGCGAAGTCGACCAGGAGCACACGGAGAATCTCCCGGCTGGCAACGGCTTTGATGATCCTTGGGTTCGTCCACTGGGAGAGCTTCCCCAGCGGACAAGGCCCGCCGCGTAGGCCTCCCTTCGGAAGTTTTAGGACTGCCGCACGGAGCACGCGGTACGGAAAATTGTCATCGAGCAAATTAGGGCTGATGACGCACCTTGACGCTGACTAATCATCCATCGGGATATAAAGATTAGCCATATTTTGTAGCTTTTGAAGTTAGAAACCCAAGGAGAAATGAGAAGCGAACATGGCGCTATATTCAGTTCAGCTCCGCCATCTTCTCGGCGTCGTGTAGATGAGTCCGACGGCACGCAACTTGCTCAAGCCATCATCTTTTCCAGACTGTTCGATCCTATCCGGAAATCGACGACCACGAACCGATGACGGTCCGTTCCACACGAAATGTTGACATTGAAAATGCTTAAACTATTTTTCTAATTCTAGTTTTAAAACAGCATAAACTAATTGACACTCTACCACATCCGTGACAGGAAAAATAACTCCCTTGTCGAGTTTATGTAGTTCACATAAAAATAACAAATATTTAAACGCTGGTGACTGCAATGGTCATAGACAGCCACAACGAGATGGAACGGAACGCAATTCTGATGGTGCGTTTACGCATCCGTTTGAATAGCGAGGCGCGTGTGTAAAGGGAGTCTATGACATTTATTACATGATTAAGAATAAAACTAAAAGTGTAATAAATCCGAGAACCATTATTATATTTGGAAAGATCTTCCAACGAGGATCCCGAAAAGCATATATATGTCATAGTTCTGATCAACAGTTATTGCGAAATTCGACCGTCAAAATATCACATACCAGGCTGTATGGTCTAAGACCTTTGCCTATCCTCAACGGAATGAATGAAAAAATCATCATCATAGACTGTCAAAATGCTGATTATTGTCGAATTTTTCGTACATAATTATGAGACATGAATAGCGTTCTATCTCAAAGTGATTAGTGTTTCAGATTACCTGAAGCGTAAATAACCTATATACAATGAAGGTTATTTATTTCGAAGTGTAATTTATGTTCCAGGCTTTCATTGTAAAACTAACCCCAAAAAACGTTACTGTTCTATATCAATTGTGCTGTTATCAAGAAAGTAGCAGGATATGTTATCTAGCTGCTACAATACCCCTCTTCTCGGAAAAAACAGCCGTTCCACCCAGAGGAAAAAAATTATTCTTACAGCTATTGAAACGACTAACTAGATATGAAGTTATAATTTTATGTAAATATAAGGTATAAGCTTATTATAATTTTTATTTCTTAACCCTAAGCATTTTTAAACCTAACCTTTTTCAAATCTAAGCATTTTTTAAATCTAAGCATTTTTAATCCTATGCATATGTTAACTAAACTATTGGCTAATTGTGTATTAACTTATGAACTATTGATATTTATTAGGTAAAGTTATCAAATAATCCTAGTCTATTAACGGTTATAGTTATAACATATCTTAATATTAGATTTTTAAAATATAATAACCACAGTGCTGGTCGCGAAACAGTACTGGGAACTATATTTAGTACGTCACTGGAGTGACAGGCAATGCTGCAAATGAATATGAGTCGTCACCCAATTCAAAGCGAGCAATGTGCGAATATGTTTGTGAGTTAACGTCCTAACTCAATACCACAAAAAAAAACTTTTTTTCGATTGTGTTGAAAAAAGTATTGAACCGTTTTTGAAAAAAATAAACGGGATCAGGGCTATCAAAAGCCGCTGATACAGAAATAATCCAGGTAATTAAAGAAAAATAGTTTTTATTTTTTATAATAAAAAACTTTGTTTCAATTGTTCTGAAAAAAGTACTGACCCGATTCTGAAAAAATGAGGGTTATCAGAGCCATCTAGAGCCGCTGATACAAAAACAATTCTGTTCAGTAAAGAAAATAGTTTTTTTTTTTTTGTGTTAAAAAAACTTATTTTTAATTGTTTTGGGAAAAGTACTGAACGGAATTTGAAAAAAATTAACTGAATCAGAGCTGTCAAGAGCTACTGATACAAAAAGTATTCAGTTTAGTAAAGCATATAGTTTTTTTCTGAAGGGGAAAAAAACTTATTTTTAATTATTTTGAAGAAAGTACTGAACTGAATTCAAAAAAATAAAAGGAATCAAGGGTAGTGAGAGCCACTGATATAAAAAATAAGTCAGTTAAGTAAATAGTTTTTCCTTTTTATTAAGAAAAAAATTTTTTTTTTTTTTTTTTTTTTTAACTGTTTTGAAAAAAATTCTGAACTGACTTTTAAAAAATAAATGGGACCAGGGCTGCTAAGAGCCACTGATACAAAAGCAATTCAGTTTAGTAAAGAAAAAAAAATTTTTTCTTCCAAAAAAATTTGTCCAATAATGTGCAAGTGTAACACTGTGCAATTAATTGAAATTTAAGCATAAATAACACCATTTACTCATATTGGCACTTTTATTATGTCCTTGACATGATACTTTCCTATATTTCCTGTGTCTGTTTCCTCTAATTGGTAAACAACATCAGATAGTTTATCAACTACTTTACATTTGATAAATCTTGGTGCTAATTTAGCTGAGAAAAACTTTGCTGCGTTTGACTGTACAAAGTTACGCCTCCACACGATATCACCCACACGTAGCCTGAGCTCACGGCGACGCAGGTTATATCTGTTTGCATTCTGTTTGTACGCTTTGGTCAATGCGCTGCTTACACGTTGGAAAATATCTGCGAGTTCATTTAAGGAATTAGCTTTTTCGTTCCTATTTGCGAGCTGAATATCATCAATCGATTGTGGTGCGTTGCCCCTTAAGGTGTGCAATGAACCATCAGAGATGATTTCACGGCCTCTGGCGAGAAAATATGGTGTGTATCCAGTTGCTAAATTTATAGTAGTGTTCATAAATAGTTGTATTTGAGGAAGGAACCTAGACCAATTTCGCTGGTCCTCCTCTACTAACATTGCTAAGCAAGTTTGAATGGTTTGATTGTAACGTTCAACGGTGTTTGACTGTGGTGAATAATATGCGTTATAAAATATTTTTGGAATTGAATATTTTGTACAGAAATTCTTGAAATCTTTACTTTGAAAAATAGTGGCATTGTCACAGATGATGACACATGGTGTGCCCTCTTTTAGTATAATTTCTGATTCTATAAATGAAGTTACTGTCTTTGTGGTTGCAGTTCTAAGTGGATGAAGCCAACAATACTTGGTAAAAATGTCTACAATTGAAAGTATATAAATGTGTCCGGAATATGATTTAGGTAAAGGACCAATTGTATCGATGGAAAGTGTATGCATGGGACGCTCCACTTGTTTCTGGTGTGTCATGTGTCCGTGTGGTACATCGTTTGAGTGTTTGTAAGCCTTACACTTTTCACAGTTAGACACATACGACTTAACGTCTGCATTCATACCCTTCCAAAAATAGTTTTCTTTTATTTTAGCTAAAGTTTTAAATGTACCAGGATGTATTGCGGTGAGTTCATGATTTTCCTTTATACATTCCTGTACTATGTCTTGAGGTAAGACAATTTTCCAAGAATTTGCCTCATGTAACTTTGAAGAAGGTTTACTGAATCTATACAATGTATTATCTTTTATTTGATAATTTTTGTGAAATATTGGATTTGATTGTACATTTTTAAATAATTTATTGTACCAATCATCACCTGAATTACTACCTCCTGTAAATGTAACTGCATTGAGTTCTGCCCTTGATAACACGTCAGGAACTACGTGCAGAGCACCTTTCCTATGACGTATTTCAAAGTCGAAACAAGCTAATTGCATAGCCCAACGCGCTAAACGACCTGATGGGTTGTTTAGTGTTTTTAACCACTTAAGACACATATGATCTGTTACTAAAATAAAGTGGCTGCAATCAATATAAGGTCTAAAATGTATGACTGAATCAACTACTGCTAACAGCTCACGCTCAGTTGTGCTATAATTTCGTTCTGTTTTTGAAAGTAAACGGGAGTGAAACGCTACAGGATGCTCTATACCGTCAATTTCTTGAACGAGAACGCTACCAATGCCAACTGATGAAGCATCTGTATGAATCTGAAATGGTATTTTAAAATCAGGACATGCTAATACTGGTGCTTGAGTGAGAGCTTCTTTAAGTGATATGAAAGATGTTTCTGCTTCACTACACCAAGCTATTGCCTCTTTACCTTTTCTTTTACCGATTAATGCTGTCATTGGTGCTATAATTGTTGAAAAGTTATTTACAAATCTCCTGTAATATGAGCATAAACCTATAAAAGCACGTAATTGTCTAGCTGTAGTTGGTCTAGGGAAATTTCTAATACAGTCTAATTTTTTTGGATCTGTTTGCAGACCTTTCGAACTTACAACATAACCTAAGTAATGTAATTCATCTTTGCAAAATTCACACTTATTAAAATTTATTGTCAAACCTGCTTGCTTTAATGTTTCCAAAACATCGTTTAATATATTAATATGCTCTTTAAATGAAGAGGTGGCTATAAGGAGATCATCACAGTACCCAAAAATTTTTTCACCATATTTATGTTGAAAAAGTGAGTCAATCAAACGTTGCATATCACAACCGGCGTTACATAAACCGAAAGGCATTCTTTTAAATTCGAAAAGTCCCCTGTTAGGTACTACGAATGCGGTTTTTTGACATGAAGTGCCATTACCGTCTAAATTATCTGAATCGCAGAGTGGTAGTTGCCAGTAAGCTGCTGATAAATCTATTGAAGATAGATAACGAGCGCCTTTAAGGTTGTCTAATATTGAAGATATATAAGGCAATGGATAGGAGTCTTTAATAGTGACGTCATTTAGTTTTCTAGCATCTAAACAGAATCTAAGTGAACCATCTTTTTTTGGTGTCATAACAACTGGATTTGACCAAGGTGATTTTGATGGTGCAATCACGCCTAGTTCTAACATTCTGTCCACTTCATCATTCAGTGCTTGTAATTTCACTGGTGATAAAGGGTAGTATTTTTGTTTTATTGGCGAACCAGTTGTTACTATCCTATGTTCAATTATATTAGTTTTTCCTAATCCTTTTTCTTCAGTACTAATGGTTTTAAATTTATCAATTATTTTTCCTAATTCAATATTTTCTAGTGGTGATAATTCACTTTTTGATGTTATACCACACAGCTTATTTGAAGTTTGTGGGTGTGTATCTTCAGTTTTTCCCACAAGTTCTATGCTATGGAAATTAAAATAATTTAAAATGCCGAATTGATGTACAAAGTCCATACCTAATATGAAGTTATCTGATATTTCTGGAATGACCATAAATGCTATTTCCCAATTTTTATTTCTAAATGTTACTGGTATTGTCATTACTCCTATTGTTTGTACTTGTGACCCATTGGCACACTTTGCGCTCCAGTTTGTTGGTGTTATTTGAAATCCAAAATCTAAAAGTTGTTTATGATATCCGTTACCAATGACGGAGAGGTTTGCACCTGTATCTAAAAGTCCTATGTAAGGTATGTTTTTAATTAAAAATTCTACAAAAATCCTGTTATCTAATTTTTCACTTGATGAACCAGGAGTCACCGTACCCAGATGTTGTTTATTCGAGCAAGAAGCAGTCACTCCTGGACGTTCTAGTTTTTTGAATTTTTAGTTTGGACAGGGTGGGTATCTGTGGGTGGGTTACATTTTGAACAACGCGATGTGATTACTCCCTTTGTCCCACATTTAAAACATACAATGCCTGGAATTGATCTGCATTGTTTGTATGAATGACCGGATTTCTTACATTTCTGACAAGTAATTACTAAAGTTTCCTTTTTCTTGTACTGAGTGTTGACCACAGTAACTTGTTTTTGACCCTTGATAGGCTTCGAGGAAGAGTTACCTGATGTGGTAACTGCATATGCTTCATAACGCTTGCCTAATGTTATTAATCTGTCAATGGTCTGAATGTCATTGACTGCTAGCAGTTGTGCATATGTTGGTAATAAATTATGTTTTATAATCTCTATTAAAGTAGCCTCAGATAAGGGCAATGTTAGTCTTGAATTTAAAGTTTGCATATCTAATACATAAATATGCAATGGTTGTCCCAAGTTTTGTTTGTGATCCCTAATCTGTTTTTCCGAAATAAAATCACTGTCGAAGGATGAGAAAAATGTTCTGAATTTATTTTGCAAATCTTCCAAGGTGACTACTGAGTCTCTAATTTGCCTATAATAATCGAGGGCTTTGCCGCTCAAGAAATCTGAAAAACATTTCACTATTTTCTGCTCAGGTACGTCTCTAGTGTGCATGCAGTCATCTATTCGCAAGAAAAAATCTACAATGCTTGAGTCACCGGTAAACTTTAAATTCCACGACTTGAAATTGTCGTCACGTACTACATAAGTTACGACAGTCGAGTGTTCTGCTGGAGCCGATTGACTCTGTGGTGGGTTATGTTTCGTGTCACGGGATGTGGTTGACATTGCAGACTGTAAAGCCTCCTTACGTCTATAAGTTACATTTTGCGACTCATCCTCATTATCAGAAGTATTATTACCTTCTGTATCTTGGAATTTTTCAAGTGGTTCTGCCATTGTGACGGACACAAATACAAAAGTTTCAAAATTTTAAATCAAAATAATAGTTTGTAACTAAACAGTGCTTACATAAGGTGTAGCAAGTGACTATTGTGTTTATTAATTGAAATTATTATTGCAAGTACACAAATATTCTTTGAATTTTATGTTTGCAACTGCTATCAACTTGACATTAGCATGGAATGTTGCTTTGTTGATGATTACACTGATAAGAATGTAAACATGCACTCACTGTTTAGATACGGCACATAATGTTATTGCAATTCCAAATAACCTGTAAGACTTGACATGACATGTGAAAACAATGTACTAGACATGCAAAATGTGTTGAAAAATGTTAATCCATTAATACTAAACTGAAATTATTGACAAGAAATATTCCAAATAAATCCCATAGATTATAAATATAATAGATGTTCGGGCGCCATTGTAACGGTGTGAAAAAAAAAGAAAAAAAAAGAGAAAGAATATTGGGTTATAAAAGTTACCGTTATGTTACAAGTTGAAAAGTAGTACAGTAGGCCTTCAAACTCTCGGCTTTCAGCATTGGGCTATTGTTTCAAGGACCTCTTGTCTAAAGGGAACCTATGGGTGATTCATTTGGAATAAAACGAATAAATTAACATTGTAAACGATAACTGTATATTACAACATTTAACACTTATACAGCTATAAACAGATTATGGAAATTGACGTAGCAAAATCCTGAGACCAGAAAGTTCTAGAAAGAGGACGGGCATCGGTGCCTGTGATACGCAAAACGCGCACTGACTCTAGTTTGGCCAAAAGAATACAAGAGACTTACGTGGTACCACGATCACGCACTCACACGTTCACGATGTGACCCCGGAAGCCGTGGATTTTCGAGTAGAACGCCGGCGATGAAGTTGGTCTGGCATCACGACGGGATGGCGACCACTAAGGCCGTCAATCGTCCAGGATCTTCGACGAACGCCATCTGCCGGCGCACCACGTCGTGGGCGCAGGGCACCTCCCGCGAAGTCGACCAGGAGCACACGGAGAATCTCCCGGCTGGCAACGGCTTTGATGATCCTTGGGTTCGTCCACTGGGAGAGCTTCCCCAGCGGACAAGGCCCGCCGCGTAGGCCTCCCTTCGGAAGTTTTAGGACTGCCGCACGGAGCACGCGGTACGGAAAATTGTCATCGAGCAAATTAGGGCTGATGACGCACCTTGACGCTGACTAATCATCCATCGGGATATAAAGATTAGCCATATTTTGTAGCTTTTGAAGTTAGAAACCCAAGGAGAAATGAGAAGCGAACATGGCGCTATATTCAGTTCAGCTCCGCCATCTTCTCGGCGTCGTGTAGATGAGTCCGACGGCACGCAACTTGCTCAAGCCATCATCTTTTCCAGACTGTTCGATCCTATCCGGAAATCGACGACCACGAACCGATGACGGTCCGTTCCACACGAAATGTTGACATTGAAAATGCTTAAACTATTTTTCTAATTCTAGTTTTAAAACAGCATAAACTAATTGACACTCTACCACATCCGTGACAGGAAAAATAACTCCCTTGTCGAGTTTATGTAGTTCACATAAAAATAACAAATATTTAAACGCTGGTGACTGCAATGGTCATAGACAGCCACAACGAGATGGAACGGAACGCAATTCTGATGGTGCGTTTACGCATCCGTATGAATAGCGAGGCGCGTGTGTAAAGGGAGTCTATGACATTTATTACATGATTAAGAATAAAACTAAAAGTGTAATAAATCCGAGAACCATTATTATATTTGGAAAGATCTTCCAACGAGGATCCCGAAAAGCATATATATGTCATAGTTCTGATCAACAGTTATTGCGAAATTCGACCGTCAAAATATCACATACCAGGCTGTATGGTCTAAGACCTTTGCCTATCCTCAACGGAATGAATGAAAAAATCATCATCATAGACTGTCAAAATGCTGATTATTGTCGAATTTTTCGTACATAATTATGAGACATGAATAGCGTTCTATCTCAAAGTGATTAGTGTTTCAGATTACCTGAAGCGTAAATAACCTATATACAATGAAGGTTATTTATTTCGAAGTGTAATTTATGTTCCAGGCTTTCATTGTAAAACTAACCCCAAAAAACGTTACTGTTCTATATCAATTGTGCTGTTATCAAGAAAGTAGCAGGATATGTTATCTAGCTGCTACACCGTAAGCGTTGTAAATGGGAGAATAGAAGGCTCACTTCGAAGGAAAAGAGTTAACAATACTGTCTTTAAAAGAAAAAATATAAGTTACCATTTATGGATTACAAGGAGTAAACACAATCACCAGTCTTGTGTACAAACAAGAACTTCAGGAAAGTTTTGTCCATAAATATCCCTCGCTTTAACGATATCTTAAAGCTCTGTGTCGGTAAGAAGATACTACGGAGACTCTATTTGTTAGTTTGTCACCAAAACGGTCTGTTTTAAGTAATGAATCCTTGGTGGAGTGGATGAAAGGAGTCAGATCCTCCATCTGACTCCATGGTATCCCCTACCAACAATCTGAGCTTCAAAACATGGCACAACGCAACACAATTTAGGACATAAAGGTCGCAGGAAACATGGATGCAGACACTGCAGTACCCAACGAATCCGTTTATTATGCGATTTTATTGAAACAGTCTTACAATTTTGTATTAAGACTTGTTGTGTATAACACAGCGATGGAAATTTTAGTTAAAATTGTATATCTTGGTAATCCATACCGACAAATGTTTGCACATTTTCTAAATTACAATTTATCTTCTGCCTCATTTTCTTTGACATAAACTCTTGGGTGCTTGGCTAACGTAATATCTGCAGGTACTTAGTTACCCAATACTCCGTTCCGGTCAACACCTGATTACTGATTACGGATTAGGATACGGTAATTGGGTTTAACTGACAGCTTTGTTATTTTTATTGTGCCGCGGAAGTTTGCTTAGAAAGTGTCTGAGGGACAGATAAACAATGACGGTTGAGTAACGTTTGTGGCATTGTTCAGTATCTTAACAATGATTTCAAATATGGCAATCTAATCAGTCTTGAAGTAGGTATAGAGTAAAATTGAGGCGCTAACAGCAGCCTCTGAAGAAAAAACAGTTGACGGCTGTGGTGTGGTGGCCAAGTGCTAACGGCCAACTTACGAGTGGTTAGTAATGTATTGGAACCCGCATTCATCATCATCATCAGCCTATAAAGTTCCCACTGCTGGGATACAGGCCTCCTCTCTGAGAGAGAGACTGGGCCACAATCCACCACGCGAGCCCAGTGCGGGTTGGTGGATGTAACATATCTTCAATTTTTGGTTCTAAGACATGCCGGTTTCCTCACGATGTTTTCCTTCACCGTTTTGAGACCATTGGTGATGAAATAAATTACACAAACTAATGCGCCTGGCTGGATTCGAACCCACGCCCTACAACTCATAAGTAGGGGCCGATACCACTGGGCCAACTTGAACCCGCATTACTTTGTATTATTTATTTCATCACCATTGCTCTTGAAATAGTTATGAAAAAACATTGTGAGCTAATCGGTATGACTAAAAAATAAAAATTCAGACACATGTGACATCGAGTATCCCGTACTGGGCCCACGTGGTGTATTACAGTCTACCCTCTCACAGAGAGGAGGCCTGTGTCCCAGCAGTAGAAATATTACCTATACACTGATTACGGCCATAAAGAAAAAGAGAAGAGCAGAACCAGATAGTACATGGCACTGAATCTGTCCTAAGTTATAGATACGATATCTCATATTGAATAAAAAAGGCAAAATGGAGAACTTATTGATAAGTAGTGATGATGATGCGATCCTACCGATTTCGGCCAGAGCGATTGCTGCAGGTCTGTTGCCGTTCGTGTTCCCGCTTGTGGGTTATGTAGTACACTTAAGTAGTACACCTACATCAGCCACAGTAATTATCTAAAGGACACTATCCACTGGATTTCAATAAGATGATACAAAAGTTGTGATTATTATCTACTGGATTTTAATAAGATGATACAAAAGTTATCATGTTGTTCCAGAAAGATAGCACTATTAAACTGCTCCAAAGCACTTAAAACTCTTTTGACAACCTTACAAAGCTCAGAATTGTAACTAGTACATTTTCTACTAGGAATGTCCATTTCTGCCTCTACAGTTAAGTTTAAATCCCTAATACAAATGCAGCCACACAACTCAACAATAACATACGTCCCGGTTCCCCACAATTACTCCCACTGCCAGATTTGTATGGGCACCCGGCAATTTAACGGGTTTCGATAAAATTAGGGAAACAACGCAGCCGGTAATAGTCAAATGGTGGATCGATATAACAGTCCTTTCATAACTATTTTACCTTTTGACAGCTGCAGTCAAACGGAGTAATTATTGTTACACGAATAAAGATAAATTTTTAATGCTCCGGCGATTTATTTTAGTGTTTATTGACTCGTTTATTCTGGCTTCAAGGAGCTGTAGTGGATTTGGATTGATGTGGCTGGATTCACGCAATAGAAGGATACAACTCAGTGTCATTTGATGAGAATTAATGACAGTAATCTTCGTGCTTCGAAAATATAAAGATTGAATGAATGGAAGATAATGCCTTTCGGCTTTTTAAGTCCTACTTATGTACCACATGGTAAATGAAAATTCGAAAAAAATAACATGTTTGTTTGTGCCCGCAACCTAATAACTACCTTATAACTTCAAAAAGAAGGACCATTTTTATTTATACAGTGACTAAAGCTCAGTGGTAAAACATGTGTGGAGGACTGTAGTTGTAGTAAGAGTGATACGGACGAATGACCGTCGATCACACGTGACGGCTGGCAAGTGGCTCTGGTAGGGTAGATAAATGATACGAAATTGTAATGTCGAAAGTGGATTGTTAAATCAATTGATATGTTTAGACTAAGTCAACGAATGGTTAAAAAATATGTGGCGTTATATTGTTTGTAATAATTTACTTAACTACTGATAAAAAAATTGGCCATAAAGGAGAAATTTAAATCCGTCAGTTGGCAACAGCGGGTCTAAAACTGGCACTTTAGCGATTTGCTTCTTTTGCAATGTTGCAAACTGTGCTTATCATTTATCTTCCCTATTTCTTGGGCAATAGAGTAGATAATCATATCACAATTTTGCTAGAAATGTTGGTAAAGTGACGGTTTTAAACCCGCTAGTTGTTGTATTTTTCAAGCAATGGCAAATGCTAACATCATGAGATAAGCAATAAAAAGGTTGAGGTTGTCAGAAATCTTGTATTTTACGGAATCAATCCATGTCTGATAAGGATAAGCCCAAAGGAGCATAATTATGTTGTTGTCGTGTTATTTGCTTTTCTGTAAAGTCTGAACTAACTCTGGGTCGTCGGCGTCGGTATCGCCGCGTTGCTCGTTCTCGTATGACCAAACTTTTGAGTGACATGTCGCGAAAATTCGAGAATTTAAAGATAGTTAAGTTAGTGAGTGTTACTGGCTACCAAATCTAAATATTGCTTTTAAAAACATATTTACAGGAAAAAGTTTTGCTTTAAGTATTATAATTTCCATCTCTAATACCTTAAGTCTATCACAGCACCCTAAAATTAAACGCGTTACAAGTAACACTTCAATAACTCGATGAAATTCTAAATTATGCAAACAGCAGCTAATTACCAACTTTCTTATCACTTACACCGCCTAATCACATGTATCAGGGAGCCGCGTCCGGTTATAAAGGTGCGTATAAACACGAGTTCGATCCCGGGTTGGGTAGGTCGGTTGTTAGTGCTGTGAGTTGTTGTAAAGGAGCTCTGTTTGTTATGGTTAGCTTTGGGAGTCTGGTTCCTGAAGTTTCAGGTTTGGGAAGGATTTATCTTTGAATAGAGACGATAATTATCCGAAGAAAAATAAAACTAACAGTTTATAAATTCATGTAGGTGACATCAAATCCAAATACTGTTAAAATTACAAAAATAATATTTCATAATCAAAGCACTTGACAAAAGTAAATCGTTTGGACAGACTTTTAAGATTTATTCATATGAAATCCCGAAAATTAGGGAAGTGTTTCTTATTTTTACGCTATTTTCGCCACAGAATCCAAGACAATTATAATCTCTTTCTTTGTAGATTCATTGCCTCAGTGTTTTGCTACTGACCGCCATTGTTAATTCTGACTTTCAAGAGTTGCAGCGATTTCGGAATGGGAAAAAATAAATAAAATGTTTTTGCCTGCCATCATCCGCTTTGCTACCAAATAAAACCTTATATCCTTCATTCATTCTATCAATTTCAACTTAAAACCCCACTCTAAAAACAAAACAACATTATAATCAGATTCTAATCAAAGGAAACAAACATAGAGCAGATAATACCTGCCCTACAAACGAGAGGGTATTATCTTAGTGTTACATCGTGTATCTGTGGTTGCTATCGACAAACATTGACTACACAATAACGTGGTTGTCGCTGTAACAGTCAACCTTTGTTCGGTTTTAGGTTTATGTCAATTGCTGGTTTAAGGTCTGGGTGCATTGCGGTGTAACGTATAGCTTACCAATGGCTCTTAAGACTAACAGAGGTTAAGTCTTTGTTAAAATATGGATGAGATATAAATGACATAATATTCGGTTCTGCGTTTCGCTAAAAAAATAATTGACTTAATAAGACTTGTTACGGCCGTCGTGTGAAGCCATACTCACACAAGCATTCTTGCATTATAATATTTAGAGAAACTGTTAAAATGGCTAAAAGTATTGCTATAAATATTCGCACACAAGTAAATCATAACATAACCTAGATGATCTCAAAGTTTTTTTTTTCTATAGGTTGATGTATTCTATGTTCATTCCGGGTCACATTCTCGTAAGACACTAAAGATGAGATGTTTAAGTTTCAAAATAACACACTAAATAAAATTGATAGTTTTAATAATCATCATCATTTTAAAACTCTCACCTGTCATCAAAATATCAAAAAAGTTATATAACTGTATTAAGTTAACCGTGAGAACACTTTAATCTAATCTTAATCTAGCTTTGAAAGGACATTATCACCGTTATTTCAATCTGTATCTCCGGAACTTAGGACCAGACTATTGGTCCTCAGAGGATGCAGTTTTAAAGACAGACGACGCGGACGCAGTCGTTAATTAGAGAAAGGTTTATTAAACAAGCCATGCGTCCGGTTTGAAGTAATTGGCCAATAAATGCATGTATAAAATTATCTTTATTGTGCACTAAAAACTGTCAATCACTGTCTCGGAATGGAAATGGTGGAGTTAATTTACGCAACCTTTACCTCATCCTTTGCGAATTTCAAGCGTTGTATCCGTTTAGAAAGACCACACATTTGTTATATTACAAAAAAACAAACGAAAAAAAGTAACTTTAGAAGTGTTTGGAAATAACAATCAACAAATCAAAAGCTGCTAAAATAAAGAAATTAATTAAACCCAACGTTTTTGCAAAGAGGTATTAAAGATAAGGATCCTTGTCACAGATAGGAGGCCTATGTTACAGTAGTGCGAACTTTATAGACTGATGAAGATTGACCGGCTTCGACCAAAATTATAGATTATTGCACTGTCCATTAAGCATCAAAACATGCACTGTCGATGTTACACCTCATTGTAAACGAACCTTTATAAAAATAATTTCATGTACTTACCCTTAAAAATTAAAATTACTCGGTCAGTTGCTCAACTTACCTGGAACAATAAAAGTAATTATTAGTATGGTGTAGAGATACCATCTTTTAGTTACGGGACCCATGCCAAGCTTGTCAAATTAGCTTACAGTATTTCAACTAAGAACTAATGGTCGGAATCGGCTCCAACACAGGAGAGGCTTACTTTATCGTAGAAAAAGTCTGTGTCACCTAGACTTGTTGTCTAGTAGGCTTAATATTTGACTATCTTGTGGAAGCTTTGGTCGCTGGCCACAAAGAAAAGACGTAAGACGAGGACGCGTCGTGGACGTGCGAAAATGTACGAGAGTGCGCGCCCGCGCCCCGTCTGACTGTGTGTTTTTCGTCGCGACGCTTCTATACATTTTGTATGAAAGAGACGTCAAAGAGACATGTCTCCGCCACGTCTGCGTCTTACGTCTTTACTATGTTGCCCGCTCCTTATGTGGACTTGAACTTAAAGCACATTGGCATACCCCCATACGTCACTTTTTCATTGTTGTGCATTTTCTTTTTTATCTTAGAAATGTGAAAATAACGAAAAGGTATGTTGCCCTTTAGCCAAGGGAGATACTAGTTGGCTTACTGGTTAATTATACACTATGGCACGGGTCGCATGCGCAAGAACATGTGGGTGTACAAAGCCAAACCAATGGACATTGACAATGAATATTCAATTAGATAAAATACAGTTTAGGTATAATCACTATAAGTGGTCTTGAAATTTTCTATGCAGAGGAAATTCTTGCCATATACGAGGTTGATTTGAAGAAATTAACCGAGCAATAATAACGGTTTCAAATGACTCGTTTACATAGAAACGATTTTGTTTGAGACTTTAGAGGCACTTAAGTTAATTAGGGGTTTATGTTAGAAATGCTGTACAAACCCTGGCTCACAACATTCTTACCAAGATCTGTGGGAAAATCTTTAAAGATCTGGACTATTTCTCCATAGCAACAATATCAATGTTAAAGAAGATTATTTGAATTTACAGTTGATATCATCACGTCATACTGATTAGACGATAACATTGTGTATGATGATACAATTGAGATGATCGCGATAAATTTAATCACTGTATTGTTTATTCGTTAAGACTAAACCGATGTTCCAACCATGATATACATACACATCTCACTGTCAATTTTATACTTTTTCTTCTTTCTGCTTAAGTACCATAAGCTTCAGAGAAAAGTCACCAACGTGTTAGGGGGCTGCCACTGCCAAAGGAGGTAAATTTTCTATGAAGCTGTCACTAGGGGTTGACGCAACACGTTTTCGTCATTCATTCTCTCCTGTCACATGTCACGTTATCATTCACTCCCTTATCATTCGTTGCATTCCTAAAACAATCAATCCATTTTAAACTAGTCGAGGGAATGTCTTTAAGAGGATACCGCTCCCCTGGAATGCAGAGGGCAGTTGAAGAAACAGGGTGATTAACTTAGTCAAGTTTGACAGGGTCTGTCAGACTTGACGTCTTTCCACTCCAAAAAAAGAACGACTATACATATTTAGCACTCCTATAACAAAACTAAAGGCTTACTACTCAGTTGCTCAGTCAAAATTTAATAGTAGTCCCTTAGATACAAAAGGGCAGTACACTAAAGTCTTAGAAAACCATCACAGAATCGAATTCAATCACTGTGTCACGGGAATCAATAGAATATAATCATCATCATCATCAAATGTAAAAGACTGCATTCTCCTTGAAATAATGATTGATACCCAAAACACAACCTTAATTTCCTATAATTACAGTATCAATAGAATCATAACAACTGTTACATAATTCTTGGAAAAGATAGTAAGATAGTGATATATAATCGACACAGAACAAACGCGGACTCAAGGCGTGTACCACTATCCATCACTGGTGCCCTGGTAGGGTTACCAATAGTTGCCATATTTGGAGTAGTGGAAACTGTAAAGGAATTGGTATTGGTTGCAGATATGGAAGAGTAGAAAAATAGAATTAACTGTAAGGCCAGTAGTACACGGACTGCTTCAAGCAGTTGAGACCGACTGCTTAAAGCCGCGACCGCGCGGTGAACTATAGTCATTCATTCGCTGCCGTACACACGACTGCTCGAGCAGTCGCGACGGCTTCAAGCCGTCAACTGCATGATGAAATTCCATCGTGCCGTCGACCGCTCGCGAGCGGTTGCGAGGCATACACCGACTGCTCGAGCCGTTGACTGCGCTAGAGCAGTCGACAGCTCTCCGACTTCCCTCCCCCCGCCCTTTGCGGCCTCGCGGCGTCTAAGGGCGGCCGTACACGGACTGCTCGAGCAGTTAGCGGCTGAGCGAAATACACGGACCGCTCGAGCGGTCGACGGCACGATGGAATTTCATCATGCAGTTGACGGCTTGAAGCCGTCGCGACTGCTCGAGCAGTCGTGTGTACGGCAGCGAATGAATGACTATAGTTCACCGCGCGGTCGCGGCTTTAAGCAGTCGGTCTCAACTGCTTGAAGCAGTCCGTGTACTACTGGCCTAAGGTAGACAATCAACTGCTCGAGCAGTTGGGTAGTACGCTACCCAACTGCTCGAGCAGTCAACAACTGACAGCTCAAGCAGTTGACGCCGACTGCTCGAGCGGTCCGTGTATTTCGCTCAGCCGCTAACTGCTCGAGCAGTCCGTGTACGGCCGCCCTAAGACTTGAACTTTTAGATAGTGAAGTTTTCATGGATCATGCTATTTGAAAAGAAGATGAGACATATGAAAATGATACTGCTTTTAATTTTTATAAACTTAACGACTTGCTTGATGAGGTTGTAAGCGAAGATAATGTTGTATTTGTCTTAATAAGACTTTTTTCGTACCACTTGCTCAAAAAAGTGACATTCTATGCCACAAAAAGCGAACATAACAATAGTCATTTTTAATCTGTGAAAAACAGGGAAAGAATGTTGTACTGAATTTCATTCTCTCTCTAGGGAGAGAATGTCATTTAAATTTGGAATACTTAGATTACGGTAGACTCGATCGAAAGCTAACCAGAATAATAAAACATTAAAAAATAAAGATTTCGAGTCGACAACATATATCCGCAAAATTCGGATTGTCGAGTATTTTGTAAATTTCTAATGATTTTCTGACCAGACAGATCGCAGCCGCCATTATTGACATCGGTTATCATGTTGAGTTTTTTTTTCTTTCCTTATTTTCGGCCTATGACTTACCGTGACACCTACATTTAGTACCTTGATGTGTAGTATTTGGGACACACGTTTCACCCGAGCGAAGCCGGATTTTCATCTAGTTAAATAAAATTTCGAAAACCGACGAGGCCGTATGAGCTTGATGCCTTTGCTTTTTTAATTTGCCGCGTTTTTGTATTCTTCAAATACATAAACGTTGAGTTTATTTTTACTTATTTTTATAAATAATTTAATGTTAAATATTAATGTTTAAAATGCGTATCTCATATTATTACTGTGTTATTTTTTTCGCAAATGGTACGAAAAGTAGAGTATTTTCCTCGGTGATAAAGCTGTCTTAGTCTTGGGTGAACTTAAATCCCTCGCTACACTCAGGACTCGTCTTAAATCCCTCGCTTCGCTCGTGATTTAAGTTTTTAACACCCTCGCTACGCTCGGGAGTAAACCTCGAGTCCTTCGTTACGCTCGCAATTTAATTCGTCACCCGCGACAGAAGACCCTGCTTTATCCCCTTGGTTAATAATCTACTATTTTATCGTGGTAAAATCGTCAAATGAGGCCTCCCATCCAGAGGCTATCCGATGTGACTTGCTAGCTTGCTTGCTTGAATTGCAAGCTCTGAAACTGGTTACTTAAATTAAAAAAAAAGTAACTGATGATTAAAACTCAACGCAGAAATTACAATCAATCAAATATTTTCGAAGTATGAAGCTTTTTGCAAATCTACTTTTCCTTTCAAAAATGATCAAAAATCATCTGTAGAAGAGAACCCGCAAATTATTCTACAGATAACTCTGTTATACAAGTTATCCTTTTTAAAGCAATCAACAACAAACAACCCAATCATTTCATTCTGTTTTCTCCCAATCCATCATCATCAACTACAATAATTCAAGAAGACCCCACATGAAAGCCCTATGCACGGTCAATATGAATTATGATACCGCACTTAATTTATCGAGGTACCACGTTCGATTCCGTGTTAGTTTCTCTTGTCATATTGTCCAATGGATGGATGGCCCCGCCCGTAGGTGCGACCAGCTGTCTGACACTATGAGTATGTGTATTAATTTGTATAAGTTGGCCATTGTCACCTTTGATGTCTATATTTTATACTCTTTTATTAACTTTCGTGAAAGAAAATGTTTTGTCAGACCCACCTTTGTCGTTATGTGGGTGAACGTCCATTGATGAAAAGTTCATTCATTTAAGTTTGATATATGCATATTATCTTCTAAATATGGTATAGTATTAGACACAATAAATATGTTTATTCTTTTGTATGAGGTTAATTTTGTCACCTTTGATAGCTATATTTTATATGCTAACAGTGTTTTTGTTAACTTTCTTGAAAGAAATAGTGTTTTGAAAAATTACACCCACATCATGTAGGTGTTTATCAAAAGAAAAGTTAACGATTGTAATAAAATTTAGTTGGTCGAGAATTTAGATACATGTTTGAACTATTCAGTAGCGTTCATTAGCTCAGTTAGACTCGAGTTTAGTGTCCTATAGTAAGTGGACTTTAAGGCTATTCTTACATCGGAGGTTAATGCGTCTATATAACGTAGAGGGTAAGTGAAGGAATATAATGGTTTTTAGTCAATCAAGTCTGAATATCTCTCAAGAGAGTGGGAGGACCCAAGTGAAGCAGAAGGAAAAAGTTTTATATGAATATCTCTCTGAGATGATGCTTTTGACGAGCCATGGAAATCTGCATCTCGCAGACATATTTGCAAATTCGGTACAAGTGACATATTTAGCAGATTGACGTGAACAAACAGACCACCGGCTACTGTTTGCACAAATATTTTAAAAAGTACTAAAGATACGTCTCGACAATATTGACAATATTATGTAATAGCTACATAAGCTCAAGGTATTTGCAGAACGTAATACTTTTTTTTTATTATGACTACCGGTCTTTACCTCTTATGAGTTAGAAACGTTCTAAAGATTTTGTATTTCTGTTTTTTTTTTTTGTTAAATCATCGAATAGTCCTCCCACCCAGAGCGTGATGGAAAGTTATGTCAGACTCGTACTGGCTCCACGGTGTTCATTCCCAGCGAAGGACACACCGTGGATCTAGCCAGTTTCCAGTCCCTTTACGTTTCAGGATCACGGTTACTTAATAAGTAACAGTCCCATGACCAAAGTATTTGACATTAAATGAACTTTTGTCTAAAGAACTAAATATCACCACTCAGGCGTCGATAAATTCTAATAAGCTAACTTATTTGCCATCTAGATCATTTTAAGGGTTACTTATAACATTAAGTACCTCGACATTAAGCATCGTATCCAGGCTAAGTCCACACGTAACAACTAATCACATACACATCTCAAGACTAACATCAATCGTCACGCAACTCAGCGCTATGTCCCGAGACGTTGCAGCACTTGCAGCTCACGTGAAGGTCTTAGGTCACACTATAATTCTTAGCACAGTCCGTGATCGTGCTATCCCGGGATAATGATATCTTGTATATCGCATAAGTAGTGAGGTGATAAGTGTGTTGTAAGATGATCTAACACTTGAAGCTATACGTGATTGAAGGAGTGGTTGTGTTTACAGTTATGTGGCTGTGAGCAATGATACTTGAAATGCCAATGAGGTACGGTGTAATGAAAATAAAGTGGAATGAGCAGTGATTGGAATAGATGCAGTTATTTAAAGTACTGGTAATGAGAGAAGAGTAAACGATATGAGCATAGGATATCAGTCTGAACGAAAAGCATTGAGTGCAGTTAATGTTGCCGAAATTATCTTGATGTCATTATAATCACAGCATACGAACGTCTATCATTGGTTCTGAATTGTCTGATCCAGCAATCTTAAATTCTTATAAATAACCGATATCATTTATTGCTAAAACAACAATTATAAAAACGATAGTCACCATTAAAGGCGTGAATAAAACCAAAACTATGACGCTAAATAACATCAATCTCAAAAAGATAGACAACAATAGATGTCTGAAGATGATTCTAAGAAAAACATACATAGACATTGCATTTCCGGACATGAACAAGTCACTTCGAATGCCATCAACAATGACATAAGTCGTGGAGAAAGACATCATCTCTCCATCCAAATGGAGCCTTTATCTCTTTCGAAAGCGCACAAAGATTAATAAATTCATCGGCGCTCGCAAAAGGACAACATTACTCTCCATAGAAATATGTACCATTTGTCATAGCAGAGGTTCCTGCATATCGAAATATTACAATCGACCATTGTTTTGATTTCACAGCAGATATTGCAACATTACAAATTGTACGCAAACATAGTTGTGGCGCAGGAGTGAAATTCTAGGCAGGGTTGCTACGTTCAAGAGTTCAGTGAAGTCAGAAAAAGTGAAGATGCCAAGACATAATGTTTTGGAACAAGACAATAATTGTTAGAAATATCTCAGTTGGAATCAAAACTATACAGTTAAATGGCCATCAAATAAGATCGCGTTCAAACTAATCAGATTTATGCAAGACATTTTATCAATATCAATGATTAACAAATGCTTGGAAACTATTTCAATGATTTTCACTCAATGGTTGGAAAATGCAAAATGAATACTGAATCTTTACTATGGTGATCCTGTTTTATTTATAAATATTATTGCCGTCAGTATTCAGTGTAAACTTTGTGATTTTAGACAGCCCTGCACAAAACACCATAAAGTTGCCATCAGCGACACCTCGAGGTGGAAGGTAAATCATGGGGTGGAGGGCAGCCACTTTCGCGCCAACATGCATTGTTACACACACACCTATAACACCACATATTTACTTCTGCACACATACAAACATACACATCCATATAAGGACATATATCTTATCTAAGAAAGATACATAGATCATAGAAAATATTTCTCGTATTGACACTCAAGATATATTTTGCAGAAATTCAAAGGTGAATGGTAATGTTTTTTAAGATCGTAAAAGTCGATAAAGATTCTATATTTGGACTTAACCTTTAGAATTTTAGCAGATGACAGCTAGAACAATACAAAAAGGAAAGGAAGGAGTAACTTAATACGCTATATTAATCTCCACAATTAAATATGTAAGAACGATAACATCTTTCTCGAAAGCCGAATTATCATCTACATTACATAAGCTCTTCCATTTAATTCCGGATACCCTGACCTTTATATTGTCTTCAAAATTTCGCTAAAGGCGACTGCCAGCACTTGCAAAAATTAAGAGAGAAAAAAACAGGATTATACGATGTTAATAAAGATATCACGTATAATAACGTAATCATCTCTGAGAAAGTATGGAACTCCAAAATATACGAGCGATGCTATCATGATGTTTATATTTTACAGAAACGTGAAACAAATAACAATTACATAATTATTATGAAGTTGACTTAATATGTTATGTTTCACAATGGTTTCATAGCAAAATAACAGTAACAATTTGTCCCAAAAAGATTATCCGGTGATACATTTTGAAATATTACGCTTTAGCACAGTTTATTTTCACTGTGATAAGTTTTCAAAACTGATAAAAAAACAAAATTTTCTACAGTACTTATTGTTTCCCGTAACGGCGTCAATACGAGAAATCCTATTTAGTAAAACATTATAATCTTTCAACAGCTGCACTAGTCAGCATTAAGTATTATTCTGACCAGAAAAAATAAACTGACCAAGATCAACATAATTTCAAAGAACAATAAAAAGCAAATGACTAAAAGCAAGGTAAAATGCTAAATAAACCAATAAAACTACCGTATGTGGCTACCCAGACAATAGACGATAAATAGCCAAACACGGAATGCACAGAACATGTTCTATACCACACTAACTTGAAACCAAAACGTTATAGAACACAGAGAATTAGAGAAGCATCTAATACGTAAATCTAATAGTGAAAGAAGCTAGCGGAACAAAAATCCACATTAGGACGATAATTATTGACTATAAAGATGTCACGGCACTTGTAAATAAAGTAAACAAAGACAAGGAAGCCACAGCTACATCGAATACTTTAACTTCATTTGCATATCGTGTTTTAAGAGTTGAGGAGAAAATCCACCACATTGTAGGAATATACGAGTTGTTAGGACAAATCGACGACGAAAGCTTGGATTAAAACATTTCACTAACCACTGTTAGTGTAACTAACTGTTCTCGAATATTTTAGCCAATTAGATTGTGTTGATTGCGAAACGGATTTGTTTGGTTATAGATTTTGCATGAGGAAACGGAATTGGGTCTATGCTTTGTTTGTTTGTTACAAAGCGCTGGAATTCCTTTTTATATAAGTACAATTTCAATTTTATTATTTTCGTGCGAATACTACCTTAATGATGTTTTCCAAATGTTGTACCAATTTTCGCAAAAGTTTAAATCTAGAGCATACTCTTCTGTTTCTACAATATTAAGTTTTATCATCTAATGAAAGTTCTTCTTAACAAAATTATGTATCTCAATCACCACTGTCTTACCAAGATTTACCACACACATTGCAATATCAAAACTAGACAGTTTCGACAATAGTGTGGGTGATCTAGAATCCGTAGTAAGTGTCGCAAGCGCACGTCGCGACGATGATCGCGCCACCGATAGCCTGTGCGGTTGTGCTAAGGATGCCGTCACGACCTACACGAACACATGAAACTACACTTATGTGTCTAGCCTTTAAGCTTATTATCTTAATGAAAGGGGTGGAGAACTTTGGGTGATGCAGGTGCACCCAGGAACTGGTCAAATATTATAACTGAAAAATATTTTGTCAAATAAAATTAGGACCTACTGATTCACTAAAGCTGTAAAGCTCCTGCTTCTATTGTAGATTCTAGAAAATGATAGATTACCTCAATTTAATAAGAAACATTGATTAGTCGCGAATCTTCTTCTAGACTATTTAAAACACTCAAATAGTATTCTAATTGAAAGTGTTAATTGAAATGACGATGTTTTTGATTAGACTGTTAAAAAGTTTTCAATTAACAAATCGTTAGTCACTCAATAGCGGAACTATTTCCTTCATTTCCAATTCTTGATAGAAATCACGAGAAAGCAAACAAGGACATAACTTTGATGGTATTTAGTGCAAGTATGGAAGAATTATAGCATCGTAGTATAGTGAAAAACAATCTTGCTAGAACCGATACCATCTCATTACACAGATTATTATGAACAAATTACAGAGAAACTAATCCAATCTACACTAACATGAGATTCAATTATATCACAAACACATTAAATTTTATGATGCATTTCAAATGAGTTCTATAAGTTTCAAAATGCAGGCAAGTTTCATAACTGAAGTAGATGTAAAAGAAGTTTTAAGCCAAACACTACCCCGACGGGTTCTGTTATCATCATATGAAACAGTCTTGTACAATTAAGATAAGACTAATGCACACTGCAAGAACTTGTAAATTAAAAATAACGATCTTGAAGTCACGACGGGTTAGAGGTTTCTCAGTAAAATTTACATAAATACTACGGCTAAATTCCGGGTAAACGCAAGGATTGTCAACAATGCTCCGGGAAACCCATAACGTACTATAAAAGCGAAAGTTAATAGCACATTACATTAGATTTTATTCATCTATGGAGATAATGACATGGAAGCCGAGACAAGTAAATCTGGATGTATTAATTCAAGGAATTCACTAGAACTTAATGAAGATAGAAGATATGTTAATAGTGAATAAGCTTCTCATTTAATCGACGATCTAAAAACGCCAGTACTTAATTGAGAAATTAATGAGACAAGTTATACTACTGGCAGCCCTATTAATTACGATGATGACTGGGTCTATAATCAACGAGACAGAACACAAGATAAGGGAGAAAGCACTGATGGTGAGGTCACAGGGTAATGTGCTGAAAGTAATACGGCCATTACATGGAAACCTGACGACAGCTTTACAAATCGCACTCGGCAATCAGATTGCGAGACTTCATGCAAATATAAACACTGTTGTTCCTAGCTGTTGACATTTAAGCGCTGAAATAATACATGTATCGCGTATCTAAAGTTTATCGGTAAAAGTGAAGCTAGCGAGTCTGTCGACTAATCTATTGAATTGAATACCAATCGATGATATACAGAAATTGCCAACGACTCCGTTTGTTCTTCTTAACGGGCAAATATTTCAAAATATTTAATATCGGTTATTGTTTTTGCTATCAATTAATGTCATCCGTGGGATGTTAATGATAGATACAAGGTTTACGAACCTTTCAGATTTCCTCAGTTTAAATCCATCTACGTCAGAATTGTATCAAGATTGCAATGGGACAATGACAGATATTAATCCATTTCCCTCATACTTTCACAACGTGCGTAGGAAGATGAACAATTTATAATAGAAGTTTATATTAATACCAATTTAGATATACAAACTACACTCAGTTCTAAAGCCACAGGAATAAGTTCAAAATTGTTTGCAATTAAATCGATTGAAAACAAAAAAATACCCAAAAAGCCGTTGTCACAAAAGTAGTTATGCCCCAATCTAATGTAATCATAGTAATTTTGTGTCACATCTCTGTTTATGCAATTATAACGGTGAATGCGATTGGTCGGCACCGAACCGTGTATACATGTGACATACGCCTGCGTGAGCGCACATTGCTATCCTATTTTAAATAACGGCAATTTTCCTATGAATAGTGAAATTCCATAAAATTCATAGTCTAGCGGTTATTGATGTCAACCAGTGAAAATAAGATGAAAACTATGATATTAATACTGGTGGTTTCATTTGAAACGACCGTATTAGAAATGTAGACTACGTAAAGGATAAATCATGGATGTAGGAAATCCCTAATGTGAATAAGATTCAAATGATACAACTTGAATAAGAAAACGTAAATCATCGCGTTTTAAATTTGAATAATAATGATGCTGTTTAATGCAAAACCGAGGTATTGTACCATTTTACTGTGTAATATAGTAAATACATAAAGACTACTTGCAACTATAAAATAAATTAGACTCATATTGATAGGAGAACTTCAGAAATCAAAACAAAATTCATAATGAAATTACTGATCTGTAACTAATATACGTAAAAAATAATAAAGCACCACACACGCAACATAATTTCGTTAATTTTACCGGAACCTCTTGTCAAACATCGACAACTGATAAGTCGTTAAATAAAATAAATGCAGGCGCGACAGGAAACGCATACAATTGGTGGCACCGGATATCTGTTCGAAAAGGGTCCCGACCTTGTATAACAATCGATACAACTAAGGTCAATCGGTAGGATTTGATGGACGATACACATGATGAATAAAAGTACAGTAACAAACATGATTGTATGACTAAAATCGAAGATACGCATGACACTGCAGATGACGATATGCTGAAAACAAACAAACAATAAATACCAAACAAAATTATGTTTTTAATTGTTCAGAATGCGTGTAAGCATTGTTCTACGGTTGGAGTGTGTGAAATTGAATCTACCAAAACAACGAATAGTCATGTGAGTTTTGCCAATCTTTCTGAATTTATTATTACCGTACCCTGTTTCCAGACAAAACTCGAGATATTTGTCAAAAAAAAATCTACACTGGCACAACCCGGGCTTTACAAAATTAAATCATTATTTAAAGGGGTAATCGTTTAAAAGAATGAAAACAAAAAGCGTAATCAGACAGCAGAAGGAACAAAACAGGCTGTAACAACAGAAAAACCCATTCGCAAATCAATGTCGATGATAATAACAAAGCACATAAAGTTGCGTGTCTTGAAAGCAAAGCTCGCGAAATTATAGCAATCTTCAAACGGCCATAATTCTGTATGAAAATGAAAATAAACGGAGATCTTATGGCTCCACCGGGAAGGAACTAAAGCGAATAATTGTAAGCCCAGGTAATTGCCCGGTTTCGCTCGGGGATTATAAAGTGGCGAATAATGTTCTTCCAAGGAGGAATCTCCAAGGAGCAGTGCAAATTATGAAATATCCACTATAAAAACGAGTCTCGGCTTAACATAATAATCAAGCAAACTGAAGATAACGATATGCTCTCGCAGATACTGGACGAATTTCATCGTAAGCTACAATTAGCCCTTTTATGACTCGTAGAAGCTTAAACGCTATCATACGGAAACCGTGACGTTATCTAACGTTCCTTCACTAAAGCTTCAAGTATCAATTTGTAATTTATTCAAATGGGCAAAAGGCACGAAAGAGGCGTGATCTAAGACCGGCAAGTAAAGGCGTAAATCACATTACTACTTCGTGCAACTACTGTAATAAGGAGCACAAGACCCATACAATTTCCTGAACTGTGTACAACACAATTATATATCAATTAAACTTCAGCCAGTTATTACAAGAACTTTCCTAGTCCACGTGCCGTGTTGTGCAACGCGGCTTTGAATTATGGAGTCACTAATACTGATCAAGATAACTCGAAAGCAAACCATGGAGTGCTGAATAGTGCTGGAAAATTTATAGCCCCAAGTGATAATATGGCAGAACAAACATTAATGGAAACTGATATAAATTATGCGGGGAAAGGAGGAATCTGTATTGAAAACAATGTTACGATGAAAGGCTATGTAGAGTACACGGTAACTGATAATTCATTTTAAGTGTTCCGTCCTTTCATTCAATTGAAAATTAGTATTAAAGCTCACAGTGACGCAAGAGGAAATAGACTTGTTATAATTTATCCGGCAGGCGATTCGCACCGACAATTTGATTAGCTTAGAATATGAGACTCCGCTATCATTTACTCAAACGTAAATTCAATTTAAATATTCTACTGAAACGCCTTCTACTTAGTTTCATTTCACTTTCCATAATAATCGTAAGATCACTGCAAATAAACGAAATCAAGATCGCTATATCACCACGTTGCCTGCTAACTTTAATACCATTAATAATTTCATAAGGTCTGGCTATGACATTCGATAGTGTCCATACAAACATTCACGCTAAATGAACGCAATCGGATAGATCTAATCGAGACATCGTCTCGGATGAGATTTATAGGCTCATTAGAGAACTTAGTTCATATGCTTTAAAGCTATTTAGGAGCGCAAAGTGCACTAATACCCGTTTAATATGCGATATACAAGATAAGGCCGAAGCTCTAAGTAATTTATTCGATTACAACATGTACCTCTCGTGTACGCAGTCGAATGCGAATACTGAGCTCACTTTTGACAAATGAAATAATTGCTTGTCTTCTATGCACTTGTACATGTGTTTCGTAGTCTGCTGAATAATTCAAAGCACGCATAATCGATATGCAATCGGATACCAAATGTATCGATTTCCCTTTCAGTAAAATACGAGTCGTATTCAGAGGAAAATGCTATTCTGATCAAACCGAGTGAAATGTAGAAAATAAAGATAATAATCAATAGTGGAGCTACAGCAGTATTTAACTTTCGAGCCAATGAAATCATCAAGTGCGTTGAAAGAGAAGGGAGCGAACATAATCAAATAGAACAAACACAATAAATTATTATAAACTTAATAGAGCAAGGCGTAAACGGCGTGAAAGTTTAATTAATTAATGAAACTAAACCTTAAAACGAGTTGCCGACAGTTTACAAAGATAACACAAAATACGTTCATGTTCATAATATAGAAATTGCTCGGTATATTTACAAAACTGTATTTGCCGGTAACGCAGGTGACTACAACAAAGCAGCTCAATATACTATTAGAGAATAAGATTGAATTTCAAGTGCCAAACATTAACGAAAAGCAAAGTCGTAATGGAAGGTGAGAAATTAACTAAGGCCTAAGATTTTAATGTTGAGAAAATAGCGCGTAGCGCGCAAGAAGTAGGAACTTTCACAGATTTGAGATAAGACGTAGTTAAAGTCAAAATGACAAGCACAGACATCTCAGTTAACAGTTGTGTTTGAAAACATGGCGGATGAACAAAGCAAAACGCAGGATTAAGAGTTAATCAATGTACGAATATATTTACGACGATGTTTGTTTGCTTAATGAGCATTTTCACCATTCTCCGGAAAGCCGATAAAGCTAACTAAAACTAACAGCGCCTATGACCCAGTGTTATTTATGGTAAAAGGTTGGTCACAACACGTTGATAAAATTATGAAAGGAGAAATACGTAAAGGAAATCAATAAATTTTAGGAAAACCAAGTCCCTTAGCTCTGAGCATCTGACTGAACATAACACATGAAGACATATTTACGAACAAACTATTATAAATTGATATACAACAGAAATTAAGTTTTGGATACCTGTTTAAATAAACAACTTTAGAGAATAAATGTAAAATTTAAAGACTGAGGAGTAATTGCAAAGTAAGACGAAGTTTATGCATCAAAAACATTGAAGTACCGTGAAAGTAGAAATTGGAAGCGATAATTTTCTGGTATTTGAAGAGAATGTACTGGTCTTAACGTGTGGCGGGTAACTCATATGAAATGCCTGACCCTTCAACCTTACATGCAACGGATGAAGAAGCACCACACCCAGCTTATGTCTATCTAAGAATGTTATAGCGGTGTATGCTTTTTAATAGTGGCATTTTAATTGATGTTAAAGAACCTACGTTTACTTTACCTTGCTGTATTATGGATGGACAATGGACATGCAAAGTAATAGTAAGATAATACATTAATTAGTTGGTTTCGCCAGCTAGTCCCGCCATCTTTTACACAAACAAAACGTCTGATCCTCCTTAACCCTTGATCGAATGTCATGGTAAGACGTATTTTTTAAGTATTGCGATGATGCGGGCTAACAGTTTTAGTATTATTTTAAAACCTTTCTTCAAAATTGTATTTTGCAGTCAAGATTTGTTGAAACAAGTCTCATTTTGCAAAATTCAAGCCCAAACGTTTTCCTAGGTACTATTTGTAAACCATAGGTCGGTATCATGCTCCTAAATCTATAATCATGGTTTGAAACTCCATGTTCCGATCGACTGAACCTCATTACACGAGCTAATGTTTCGTCATATTTCTCCACAATATTAAGGCTATACCCTGGGGCTGTAAGCGGGTTATTGTGGGGGATTTTTGCCACAATATGTTATCAGCACTGCGTACCACAACCACTTTCGCAGTGCTTTCTAAATCCCCGAGAAGATTAGCACGCAAGTAAAATACTACCGGTGCCGACACGGAAGTTTTATTACCCTTGTGTTCTTGTGATAGTCTAGATAAAAACGTGCGAGAAATATGTAACATACTGTTGGCATTATCTTTCATGTTTTTGCTGTTACATCTAGGATGTAGACTTCCTTTTGTATTTGTATTAGAATGTTCGAAGTCTATTTCATCTTTGTCGACTTGCTTGGCAATGTATTGGTGGTTCGTAGCTTATTTAGTCTCAGTGTTACCGTCATAAGCCTGCAAATGCCCATCAGAGTACGCATTGTTTTCGTTTTATATCTTTAGCAACCTTTGTTCTTTTGGCTAGACCAATAATATCTTTTATCACCAATGTAATAGTTTGAGAAACCTTATTTGGTGTTTTGCTGTAAATAGAGGTTGCATCAATTTTATTCCACGCACCACTAAAGGAAGATGTTAAAGGTCGAAGAATTACTCGTGGAACCATGTTCATCAAATTCAATAGGGCCTATCCTTTAATAGTGATTCCTGGGATTTAGAATCATAGAATCAGCTTCTTTACGTTTTTTGATTTCCGTCACTGTAGTGCACAACGCGACTGAAACTGACCGTGGAGTCGTGATAACTAAACTGTCGATTATCGTATGATCGATTTTTTAGCCTGAGAGATTCTGCCCATCACTGCAAGCAATTTGTTTGTGACCTTAGTGCCTTTTGTTCGTTTGTTTGTACCCATCTTCGCAGTCTTCGCTAACATTGTAAAGGCCGAAGTTTAAACAACCTTACAAACAGAATTTATTAACTCCACATCTCCACCATCTTACGCTAGACCCCAATAAATCTCAATAAACCTTAACATATTCTCACCAAACAGTTCAAATTCGTGATCCCCGCGTAAATCAAATGGCGGCGATCTGTCCCACTTTATTCGTCCTTTAGGTTTAGACTATAGTAAATCTTATCCGCAGGCATTATTACTGAACGCTACTTTGCACGTAGTATCTCCGGCCACTAGGGGGCGCGATCGCGATACGATCGCGTTGACGCCGCGGGAGAAATATTGCGCCTGCGCAAGCTCACATCTGGGAGCCCTACGTACTATGGTACTAGTGAACGTTGTACTTTAAGCTGAGTGTTGATATCCATTGCCTTATTTGTACAGGGTATTTCGAAAAGTGGGTTAGGAAGGCAAGCAATGGATAAGGAAGGAACGTTTTAGTGCATGTTACATAATGATTTTAGTAAATTCCGGGACTTGTAAGAACGTGCTTTATTGCAAGTCACAAGTTGTGAAATTATTCCTTTGTTACGTGTAGACATAACAAATTGTTCAGAAACAATATCTTCAGCTTCCCATGACATTGATTTGTTCAAAGTTAAAACTATTTTTGATTGTTTTTTGTTTCAAATATACTCTTTGTTGAAGCTGTAGCGAAATGTTTTAACGCAATTAAGACGAAAATGTTACGATTAATTAGTGGTTTAATTAGCTATGTAAAATTCATTTGTGTTCTGTTTGTGATGCTTGAAAGCGTTCCACACGTGTTTTGGCAGTTTTCAAAAGCCTTTCTGAAACAATTTCTTGCTACACATATTCGGTCTTTTCTAGTACTTTATTCGGCGTCTACCCTTACTTTATATGTTCAGTTCAAGTTGACTCGGCATGATTATTTCGAGCTAGATCATGCGGGTTTTTCTTCAACATATATCTACACTACACTTTCGTCGTTTTATTGAGCCTATATTGATCCAAAGATCTGTCTAAAATAGGGTTGCCATCCGTCCGGGTTTCCCAGGATTTGTCCTAGTTTAGAGGGCATCCGGGGGGTTTATTTTTTGTATTCCGGGTTTTTAAAGTTTAAAGTTGGGCCGCCCACGCGACTTACTTCACCGTTCTCCCACCCCCCGTACACACTTCGACTCTTGTCCGGGTTCTGGACTCCAATATCCGGGGTTTTCACGCGTCTTGTCCTGGTTTTCAAATTTTAGAGATGGCAACCCTTTTTTTTTTTTTTATCGTGGTTAAATCATCAAATGAGACCTCCAACCCCTGGCAGGGCGGGAGGTACTGTCAGACTTGTACTGACTAAAATCCACGGTGTCCTTCAGTAGCCCTTTATGTTCCGGGGTCACGGTAATAGAAGTAAGTCTCGCGACCCCGGCAGGCTTTGGCCCTCTGAGGGGGCCCCGTCATTTTGCTGACAGCTCTTTGAGGCGCGCGTGGAACACGACGCGCCGTCGACCCGGGAGATGGCAACCCTAGTGTAAAACCGTGTCCACTAAGACTTAAGGTTTTTTTTAACATCCAGTTAGAAATCACTTTCTCCAACCAATCAAAGGAGATGACGATCTCTAACGCTTGATGTCACATCTCGTATGAAATAAAATCAAGCCGACAGATCTCAAAATAGATGGAACAGTGCGTGATGGTACAATTAATACTCATTTGTAAATTGATGCGTTTGCACGACGCGTGATTGGCGAATCAAATCCAGTTGACATTCACACATTTGATTGTGAAGAGTAAATAGTTGGTTAAATGAAATTTTATATAGCATGTGCACGGATATTTTGTTCATCAATGACACTCTTTTCTGACTTAGAAAATCAGATTTGTACCTGAATAATCTACCCTGTTCCTTCCATTGATCGAAGCGTTCCAGGACCTAGATAAACTCAAGTACTCCTGCAAGTCATAGAAAACCTTGATCTGCCCCTACTAAGTATAAGTAAGCCTCGAAAGGTACTTTTTTTGCAACTTTTTTATAATAGAAATGAAAAGAAATGCAGAGTATTTGGATCATTATGCTGTCTTATTATACCGCTATACCGGCATGGTACGGTTCCAGTAAGCATACATCTGTCTTATTTTCAAATTACGTCGTGTAGATCTATAACACGTATGTTATGTCAGTAACTACTATGATTAATGACTCCACCTCAAAACTTTACAACCCGATCTAACTAATATCCGGACATGTTACATTATTACAATTTCAATAAAAAAATTACACCAATTTAATCTGAAACTCTCTCACATAAATCATATGCGCACGCACATCGTAGTATTAAACAAACCGCGATTCCGATACGCCTGCGGGAGCGAAAGTCGCTACCGATGCTTTCCGACGCTACCCGAAGTCGCCCGACACCGCCCGACGTCGGCCGATCTTGCGCCGCGATAAATTCATTAATCACTTGCACTGGCGGCCGAACAAAATGGGCCGTTTTCCTACACTTACACTGGCTGCCAGATTAACTGTTATTGCTTTCCTATATCGTTGCTAATAATGCGAAATTAGTCCAAGTCTTGGTTGCTTACTGGGACTATTTATCTAAATGTTGTGGCGTAATCTTAAGTTAGGTAATCTGGAATTTGTACGATTGATGTAACATTCGTGATTACATTGAAGATTATTTATTTTCTCAGCGGCAAATTAATTAGCAAAACGAAGGGAACGTGTCATATGATACAGAAGGATCATTGGAAATATGGAAACGAAAACATACACTGCAAAATCAACCTATAATGTTGCCCTACTTGATCAGACGAACTATTTCCTCATTATTTTCTTAACAATGCACATTAGCTTTCCATTCCATAACTCTGAAAATCGCCATTTTCCTTCATTTTACGCGCAAAACATAAACAGTAGTTAAGAATACGTTACTTTACGGTCAGCTCGTTAACTAAAACAGTTTTGTTATATCGGCGGCCATTTAACAAATGGCGCCCGTTTCTTGTCATATTTTAATGGAGCTCATTTATTTGAACTTGCTTTTATCTGCAACTAGGCTTATAATAATAAAATAAAACATTACCGGTACAACTCCTTCTAGTATTTTAGATTACACTAACTAACCGGACCACGGGAACATAAACTTTAAGGAGTCTACTTTCTAACACCGTGATCGAAGACACGGGGATGTTACGAACGTTACTAACGTCAAAATTCTTTTTTGCGGACGGATGATTCCGCTACGACTGAAATCCTTTTGACGCAGCGCTAGTGTCTATGCCTTTTTATCAAATTGCATTAAAAAAATAGTACCACGAATTTTCCGCAGGTCATGAGTGGTGGCGCGTATTCAAAAGAGCTATCATTCAAATCGTAATATCATTCATTCCTAGTTCGGGGTTCGTGCGTTCGTACGGGCTTCGTGCTTAGAGATTAGTCCTGTTTAAGATAAAACTAAGATTATCGTTAACTTTCTTTAGTTAACGTCAAGTAAAAGAGGGCACGCAACGCCTTCTCCCTTTACCTCTTTGTTTAAACCAGGCCAGTAAATGATTAATCGTTTGCCCAAAAAAGCACGTCTCAAAGCCATTCCTATTCTTTTGTGTTCACTTTTCTCGTGTTAAAACAATCCACTGTACACTTAACTTGGCATTATGTGTACGCTCGTTAACAAAAGGAAATAATTCACGCATTTTACCGTTGGTAATTTCCTATGCACTGCAGTGTAATCTGCAGTCTTAGTTCTTGGTTAAGTATAGTACAGGAATTAAGAATACTCGTCATTATTTTGTACTAATCGTTGCGTAGTACTCACGTATTAGTCTACTTTAGTCCCTAATCATTAAGAATTAAGAAGCAAATTGACTAAAATTAGTTCCAGAACTACCCACTACCATTATACTATAGAATTGCACAGATTACACGTATTCAATTTAATTACAGAAAATGAGTCGTTATTACCAAGACCTTAAGTCATTTCTTCCTTTGCATTTACTGTTGATTAGCCCACATTTGCAAGCTCGTCAATTGCGGATGAGAATCATCATAAAGCACGCGCCAATTTTATCATTCAATCTAGTTCAATCTTCATTCCTCGTTCATTCACTTTTTAGTTCAGACCACCGAGATTGGAAGTGGGGCGAATGAAGCAGAAAATTCCCGTTGGACCCATCGATTAAGGTACAGTAAGCTGCAATCTTCAATGAACTTGTCAAAGACTTTCTGTATAATAAATAATGTTTTAAGTCAATATTTTTTAATTGGTGCGTCTGTACAGCCAAAAACGGATGTTTATAAATACCGTTTGTATTAAGTAGATCATCCATCGCTTCCAAAGCGATACTTTATCGCTTCGCTTGGCAACATAAATCTGGCATAATAAATCTTTTTTTTCTTCTTCTTCTTTGGCAATTGAGTCCTTCGACTACTCTGCCAGTGTCATGTAGTGACGGCTGCGTAGCGGGTTGAGCCGTCGAACTTTATACTTCTGGCAAGATCTTTTAGCATTGGAATGAAAAACAAAAGAAGACGTAAAACAAATGACAATAGGTATTTGGTATCAAATCTTTCGTATCTAAATAATGTCAATATCAGCTGATATTGCGTCATTCAATGTCGATAGAAGGCTGAAAGGACAAAATACACGTGTCTTTGAAGAACTCATGTGTTTCAATCCAAATCCATTTTGTCAAATCGTGGTCACGAAACGTGTAGATGTAAGGCTGAATAGTGTAGGATTTGAAGCTCTCATTCTGTCTGTATGTAACTGTCACCAATTTCGGCATTTGTCCATAAGTGCAGCATATTACGTTTTTTCATTATTTTGCCCTCGCGGAATTTTTCAATATTTTGGATAATTTAGAAACATTTAAATTAACACACACAGTCAGACCTGGAATAATTACTAATTGACAATTAATTATAACGGATGGTCATATTGGTCAAACACACCCAACAAATATTTGTTCTGCGTAAAATCAAAATGGAGGCGTTAATTCCAAAATGGCTAGCTACTACTAGCTTGTTGTTCCCAATTATAGCAGAGCTGGCAGTGGAGTAACTTCCTTTTTAAGGCATAATAAACCCATGTATTACAAACTCATCTCCAACCAAATATGGCGGCAGTTAAAATTATGTAAATAAACTTTTACTAAAATATTCGTCGTATAAGGAAGTCGTCAAACTTAAACGTTACACTGATTTATTTTTGTATCTTTGAAGGATATTTCATTCAGGAGAAATTGGGTGAAGACATAATACCCCACATAGTTATTAATTAATTTTAGTTGTTTTAGTGCTTAAACAATAATATGGAAAGCTTTCTTTCTTTGTATTTTTTGTTAACGTGGTAAAATCAACAAATAAGTCCTCCCAGCCAGGGCAGAGCGGGAGCGACTGACAGACTCGTAATGACTAAAATCCACGGGGTCCTTCATAGCCCTTTACGTTCCGGGATCACAGTAATTAGATAAGTCCCGCGAACCCGGCAGGCTTTGGCCTTCTCTAGAGGCCCGGGGCCCCGTCATCTTGTTTCTTTGTAAATAGAGCATACCTACCTTTTTATAGTTGATTATAATCATGAAATTATTTCTTGAACTCATCGGGATCAGTTTCAATCATGTTTACGTTGAAGAAAGTTTCATGTACACTCCCTTAATATTACGAAATAGGCAAAACTCATATCCAGGAAAAGATCTAGCCAATAGATCTAGCTACATAACTTTTGCTTTCCTTACAAAACGATAGCTTACAAGCCCAAACGGACTATTAACTCAGATCGATGGTTCCAAATAATAGATGGTCATGTCACAAATTGACTATCAGAGGTTAATTGTGACAGCGACCTCTGATGGAAAGTTGCGCGCAACTTGCGCAGGAGTCGATCAAAACAAACGGTTTGTAAGACACTGTATGGTTAACTGTAGGGTTTTTATGAGAAGATTATGCGAGTAATAAATGTTTGATGAAGTTATGTACGTACATTATTTATGTTATTATGTAGTTATTTTTTTTTTTGATACGTTGAATATTTGTTGTTAGAATAAATGATGGTGATTTGTTTAAGCTGATAATAATTTATTATTTGATTTTATACAGAAGGTACGCGATTCACCATAAAAATACGAGGGAGAAATGATAAGTACATAATTATATCTTAGTATCGTAGAAAATATGATTTCTAGTAGACAGTTTAGAATCTGGAAAGTTAACTAACGAAAGAAGAGTAATTATCCAGTTCTAATCAACATTAAACGCTGTCTATCGTATAGCTTGTACTGGTTTAATACCTTTGTTACTTTATTATAATTACGAATTGCTAGGCTATTCACAGCTACCATAAATGAGGCAGCAAATAGCTAAATATTAATAGCCAATAGTGTTAATAGCCAATCGTATTAATAGCCAACTGTGTTACATAGTTTCACAATGTAAGAGATGTAATAATCGTAAACAGCCGTTTTAATTAAACCGAAACATTGTTTCGATAGCCCGGTTAATAAATATTTGTGTAGTAATGGCCATTTCTAAAATTGAAGTGCGTTTTCTATGTCCTTTATCTAGTAAGCTAACTTAAAACGCTTTCTGGACGATTTTGGTTGATTTCAACACAGACTATAAAAATATGTTAATTGGTAAAAAGAAAAAATATGCATGGTTTTATTAAAATACGAAAATACATGTGAAACGGAAAAAAACGTTTCAAAATAGCTGTTTAAAAAATAATCTCTGTTGTTAATGATGTTTGAAATAACAACAGACACAGGCTAAATTTTACACAATTAGGTGAAACAGAAATCTTGGAAAAGGTTATACAACGTGTAACGTTAAAAGCGCAAAACCTCTAGTGAGGTAACTCAGCCAATGCTACTGAACCATGTAAAAATATAAAACTTTAGGAAATTCGCGAAAAAATAAATAATTTTTCATACTGATGGGCTCGATCAATTTCTCATTTTGTATGAAAAATCATTTTTTTTTTGCGAATTTCCAAAAGTTTTATTACAAACATTGTTCAGTAACATGTGCTGAGTTACCCCACGAGTGGTTTTGCGCTTTTAACGTTACACGTTGTATAAACGTTACTTGATGTCCAAAAAAGTCGGTTTGACAACTTCTGCAAGGGTCCGCTCTGTACTTATATCATTTTAATAATATTGAGACATTTTCACATTTCAATCATCTGGATTACGAAGAAAACTCCCAAGACCCTTTAGAAATGACCACCAAGTCATACGAAACCCCGCTACAGCCTCACTAATATAAACACACCTTTAACTTAATCAGATAAGAGCAATTTGTACTGCCATAGATACCCTGATCGCTGATGATCCGATGACCTCTGCTTACCGCGCTCTCGTTTAGCGTAATGCGTGAATTTACTATCATTACAAAGATTTATCAATTTACTAGACACTTGACTACGAATTACTGGGGAGATAAGATGTAATGGGCAGTTCGTGGTGGGTTTTTCGACTTTCTTCTTTGTTTTGGGAGTTGGGAACAAAGTTTTAAATTCTTTGATGCTTTGTTGAATGGGGAGAGCTCTCAGACTTCACAGGGATTTTGACTAGCAGGCAGCTGTCGGACAATTGATGGATTTGTTTTGTTTTTTCCAAATTATTTTATGTTAGTTCTTAATTTGCATCAAAGATGTCATTAGTATTATTTTTGTTGAGTTATTATGACGGTTACAGCATTAAACGACACAACGATTAATTTGGGATTTTCATTCAGGAATTATTTTCCTTTTCAGTTTACAGAAAAACTACAAGTCCCTAATTTGTGTTTCGTAGTATGTATGTATATCAGGAGAAATCATCCAGAGACCTTATTGTGAATTTTCAGTTTTTGTGACGTAAATTAAACTGCAGAACTTTGACATTAATTTCAAGGAAAAAATAGTTCCTTCTTCGTACACTAGAGGCGCTGTTCCATTTTTCCAAAGTAAGTAAAATACTGAAATCTTGTGATCGAGCTACAGTTCAATTAATCGTCTTGTTTCTAAAACCATTATCAAAACACATCATTTTTGAAAATATAAGATCTTGCTCTTGACCACGGTTGTATCTTTGGTGTGCCCTTAATCTGTAAACTTTTTTTATTTCATATCTCTATGTCCCATGCAAATCAGATACGGTATATAACCCTATATCGTGCGCATATCTCACTACCAATCAGATAAGGATAATTACAGCTACAGATACATGATCTGCGATGATCTGATGACCTGCGCTTGCGTTTAGTTCCACGTTACTTACGGTTTCTACCGCTATCACATGGATATCTTACAATTTGTCAATTTCTATCGAGCTCCTAAGGCTGGGGAGTGAAGGAATCGTGTTTTGGATGTCTGATCTAAACGGTTTCTGATGACAATGTGATTGGTTATCGATTGGGTATCTTGACTCTAAGTATGTTGTTTAAATTCTTAAGCCGCGTACAGACATCGCGAGGCGTGCGACACGAATGGTTCGTCTCGCATGCCTCAACCTGAGGCATACGATGGTACATTTATACGTGCGTCCCGAACGAAACATGCTCAAGCTGAGCAAGCAAACCACCACGCACGGTGTTCGTCAGTATAAAAATGGCTCCGACAAGGCGAGACGTGCAGATTGCAGCTGCGGCCTATATAGTGATTCATTTAATAAAAAAAAAAGAGAAAAGAAGAAAATTTAGAATGTTTAGAGTCCCACAACACTCTATTAATTTCATAAAGTTGAACCAGCTCACGTAGTGACTCTGTATTGGCCTCCATGATGCATGCGCGCAACGCAAACAACACCTGTCCGTCCACACGGAGCGCACGGCTCGTACTGAGGCGGCGTTCGCAACGATCGTATGGCGCGAATGCTCACTGTGAGCACACACGTCCACACAGCCCGAAGCATGCGAGACGAACCATTCGTGTCGCACGCCTCGCGATGTCTGTACGCGGCTTTAAAGAAAGCTAAAAGGCTTATTGATTCTGTCATTAGAATGACATTGTTGTACCTTATCGACTATTGTTCTATAGGGACACAACTGCTGACAGTGGAGTCTTGGATACGATTCTCACGTCAGGGAAAGTAAAGGAAGGATTATCTGTAAAAACGGACGTAGAAACGGATTCTGAGGCCTTATCATGACTTTTCCCGTTTTTAGTAAACTGGAACTTTAATGTTGAAGGAAAAAAATCTTGTCATAAGGCCTCTGTCTTTGCTTTAGTGTAAATAAGTTTACTTACTATATGTATAATACATGTTTGAAAAAAAAAGATTCATAACCAATAATATATTTATTGAATTAATATGAAAAATTACGGGTCGTTAATTTAGTAACTTTGAAACCCTCGTTACGCTCAGGATTCTATATTGAAACTCCTCGCTTCGCTCATGGTCCAAACCAAGAACCCTTTACATGCTGTTTCATACTCCAGCCAAAAAACTACTTTAGAGCCGTTTTTTTTAGCGTGGTAAAATCATCAAATGAGTCTCTCACCCCGGGCAGGGCGGGAGGGACTGTCAGACTTGTACTGACTAAAATCCACGGTGTCTTTCAATAGCCCTTTATGTACCGAGGTCACGGTGATGGAATAAGTCCCGCGACCCCGGCAGGTACTTTAGAGCCTAGCATAACAAATATTTATAAGATTATTTTGAATAAATAACCTTAACTCGTTGCTGTTACAACCGCATAACTAAAACGCATATTCCCATAATTAAAAGCTCATGCATCCATTCAGTACTATCAAGATAACGAAGCGAATTCAAAGGGTATATCTCAACTTATCTCGACAAACAGCAATCTCTCAAGGTGAGTGCAGGGGTTAACTATTCATCATTTATGCACCATTACGACCTTATACTGACGTTTGTGTTTCAACTTTTACGTGAACCCACTTGGGCTTACAATTTGCTTATGTAGGTACTTTATTTGAAAGTTACCGAAGTGTAAAAGTCACTTGTTACATGTTATTTACTTTGGTACTAACAAGATGGTGGCTAGATAATAATATATGCAGGATGTCCTTGAAAGTGAGGATAAATGTTAATGCAATTTCTAACAATAGTTAGCTATCTGAACACGAAATAATAGAATGTCAATGCCTCTGACGTAAAAAGATTGGAAATGACTTCCCCCAGGAGTTCTAGCCCAAAGTTATACATTAAATACCGACACCCTGTATACATAAACATGTATATAGCCAGCAATTTGCACCATTCTTTTAGAAAAGGATATCACCTAAAGAACGATTATTAATTGTAGTCAGTAAAAAGACAGTAAAATGACATTTTCATCCCCCCATCTCGGAAAGGGTACTTTTGCTCTTCGATATCTGACCGTAAAAGCCGTTTTTATCCTCAAGTGAGTAAAAGCCGTTTCTATCCTCTAGTGAATAAAGTAAATTTGAATTTAGAACATCGTGTGCACTTAGAGTTGCAGCAGTAATGGCGGCCGGTGACTGCAACAGCTGATCGCTTGCTGTGGTGCCCACTTGACGTTCGAAGGTTGTCGTACCACATCAATTTTCAAAAATAGAATTTGTTTCCTCGCATTAGGTGGGGAAAGCAGAGTACGCTTCTCGGGAGTAAAGCTTCGTTGTCTTGGGCTAACTTGAATCCCTCGCTACATGAAGGATTTTTAACTTTATTCCCTCGTTTCTTAAGGGAATTAACACTTGAACCTCCTCGCTGCGCTACGGACGGACGTTCACCCCCAGAATTCTTAGTATCGTTTCGGAATTCAATACGCCTTCCCTTGTCCCTTAGTCATTTCCTCGCTGAGGTGGGATGAAAAGTTACGTGTTGCACTCGAGTGCAAAGATTTTTCACCTTGTGCTCTTTTGATTACCTCGCTATCGCTCATCAAAATTGAGCACGCGGTTAAAAATCAACTTTGCACTCTTGTATAACAAATAACTATTGTTCACTATATAAATGTACTAAATTTCCTTGTATCAGTGACAGTTGCACATGTCATTTTACTGACTACAATTAAAAATCGTACTATACGTCTTTTTTTTAAAGCTTTGTCCCACTTCAGGAGTTGCTCCTATTTCAAAGGTACGTTCGTTCAACCATATCAACATTTTATTGGCAGCATTTACAAGCCCAAAGTTTACATAAACCTCTAAACAACACACACATACATTACTTATCTATTCCTAACCTCCAAACACCATAAATCCATAGGCCACACGAGCATCGAAGCGCAAAGAACACTGGAACTCTCACTCACGAACCGTCGAACCTAATTAAGGGCATCTTTCCATCGCTTGCTGATTTATTATCGTCATTAGAACGTGTTCGACGTGTCACGAGGACGCCGCGATATCCAGCAATGGATAGGTAACAACGGGGATATATCGCTGAGTATTTGTGAGGAATCGGTATTCAGATGTTTTATTTTGTAATTGTGAGATTTTGTGTTTTATGTGGTCTTGTTACGTTTAATTTTAGTCTGTCAGTTGTTATGATCGGCTGAAAAAATAAATGTAAGTAATTTTCAAGAATGGCTTAGACCAATTTCGATGTATTTTTGTACCTCTAAAAAGACTTACATTATCGATATATCAGTAATAGAAAATCACTTTGATTATGCTCTTGAAAATAATAATCACAAATCCGGTATTAGAGTATTATTTTTAAATACTGTTTCTCACTATCATACTATGGTTCTACGGTTTTAAAAAGTTTTTCTAACACTTATACGCTCATAAAATAATAAAAAATAATCATGTATGTAGATAACAACGATTTTTTTTACCGTGATAAAATCATCAAATGAGACCTCTCCCGCCCACAACGAGACGGAAGAGGCTCATACTGACTAAAATCCGCGATGATCCCTCAATAGCCCTTTACGTTCCAGGGTCACGGTTACCAAGATTATAATGGTAAGATATATTATTTTAAACATTTCTTTTCTAAACGAAATATTCTATTTAATGGAGATGTTTTCTGTTCAGACCGTAGAAGCATAGATATTTTATAAAGAATTTCCGTCGTTAACCGTTATTGAAAACATACTCGTACATAATAAAAATCTCATAATAAAAAATTGAAATTCATCAAATCAGGTGTAGAAAAGCATGACAAATATACAAAAAGTATTGCATGAAGTAAATCAATTCTTTATGCTTAATAGCCTCAGCTTTAATCATCTTTCCTTTTATCGAAAAAATAGCTGATAATATATCATTTGTAGATTTTAGTGTTATAGTTATTAAAAAATAAGATCCAATGAGATCAAATGTGGCTAACAACAACAGATCTAAAAAGGCATTTCAGTGGATTCATAATACGAATTGCGATAAATCTATTCTTTATAATTAACTACTCTATTTTACGAATTTTATCGCAATTCGTATTATGACTCTGATAAAGTGTCATTTTTACTTTTTAGAACCCCTGATTATAAATTATAATTATCAGATGTGAAAAGGTTACTATTCTAGACGGGAGACGGGGGGCATTTACAAGCGGTTTTTCTATTTCCTCTTTAATGTGTCCACTCTCCGGTACCTTAATAATTTCTTCAATAGTTTTGGCTTCAATAGGGTATTTTACTGTATAAATAAATTGAAAATCTATTTAGTCTGTCAGTAATAATATAGAAAAATAATGGACACGTATTTTTTGTTTTTTTTTAAACAATGAATATTGTCAAAGATTAAACGCTTCTAAATTCGGGAGTGGGGGTTTCTGACGTCATTACGCTTGTAAAATTGTACCGACTGAGTGGCGTTTTGCTATTTTGAGAAGTGTTATATCTTCGTCAATTTTGGTTTGAGTGACAAAAGAAAAAATACGGGTCTAATATTTTTTAATAATCTATATTTCGGACTAATATTTTTTTTTTTGTAAAATACCCTATTCTCAGTAAGCCTACTTTGAATTTGGATATTCTTTAACTTAAGTTTATAATATTAAGCTAATGTAAGCCAAAGAGCGTCACAATACTTTATCATCTAATCTTCATAAATCTTATCATCATCATCAGCCGGAAGACGTCCACTGCTGAACATAGGCCTCCCGCTTAGACCGCCACGCCGAACGACAATTCGCCACTTGCATCCATCGGTTGCCCGCGACCCTCACGATGTTGTCGGTCCTTGCGAAAGGCCTGCCTACGCTGTGTCTTCCGGTCCGAGGTTGCCACTCGAGAACTTTTCTTCCCCATCGATTATCAGTTATATTCTTACTTAGTCATAAATCTATTCTTACCTTATGTTCACTGAGTTTCCTCAGCAGCTCGTGGTAGGGAGCTCCTCTCGCTGCAGCCAGTGACGGTGGTGGTAGACGGCCCTCCATGCAGTGCAGCCAGCGACGGAGGCAGCGTAACTCGTGAGCGGTGTCTGGTGAAGAAAATTGAATAACGTGAGTATTTTTTTACTTCTCGACGCCAGTAATTCCTCCTTTATACTGACTACAAAAGAATATAGTTGCTATAATTTTTCATGAATAGACTATGGTGATACAAAAATAGCTAGACCCAGCGGATCTTGCACTGTAACCGTAGGCCATACAAATATGAGTTCCCTGCAGAATTCGAACCCACAACGCCTAAAGCAGGAGCTCATCACTCAGCCATTGCGCCATAAGTGTCAAAATATAATGATTATTATTTTCTACACTTATTTGTTCAGCGCCATCTATGTATTGTTTGCTTCCACTAAACTACTTACAGTAACAACGCCATCTAGTGATCATTTTATGAAAGCAAGCCATGTCGACTTTAGTTTGATAAATTGTCCATAGATGGCGTTATTCACAAGCTTTTACGTTTGCGATATTTTTAAAAAATCCCATTTTTTTTTAAAAAAAAAGCCCCGTACGTGCATATCCTTGCAATTTTGTAATGGGTATAAAAGTTTTAATTAAAGTTTGTTATGATACTGACCAACTGTATCAGAACTGTCTCCCTCGCGATGCTGCTGCTCAGGACTAAGTAGCAGCCGGAGACCTTCCCACTTCACATTCAAATGTTCTATTCGCCACGTCACCTGAGAAAATAATAAAGAAAAAACTTTATTATGTGCACTATCGTCACTAAATCAACTAGCACAGCGCCAGCTATAATATAACAATATTGATACAAAGTATAAAGGAAACCTACGGTACTTTCACTCGTTTTTATGTCTTGTGACTGGGACTGTAGCACCATAACTATTTTATGTTACCTAATTAATTTTTGTCTCTTGTCTTTTGACAATTCAAAAGTGCCTCTAGCAGGCCTACTTGAAATAAATTATTTGAATCGTTGTAATTATTTGAATGGTTTGGAAGATCCTAGACACTCCGTTGGAAAGGGCCCTTCATCCAGAAGGGCGTTGCTTCTGGTGTGCTTTCTGCGCTAGTTCATGTAAACTATGCCCAAGTACACTGCTCTTTCCCTTGAGCGCGCTCAAAAGAAAGAAAGCCCACCAGACACAACACAAAATGACCAGACCAGGGCGCAGTTAAAGGCGCATGCTTTTTCTGGCACTGTATGCCTAACATTTTCTAAATATTTCGCACTATTACATCCCACAGATGACAATCAAGTGTGACTTGCAATATACGTGCGATTCACTTGTTTCCTTCTCGTCAGTTCCGTTACTTTGCAAATCATGTTCAGGTGTCTCACGAAAAGTTTAATTAAAATTTTTCATATGTCTTCCGTAGTTAATATCATTTGAGCGTATATTTAGTGGCCAAGCAGTAACATTTAGAACTGATTTGAAGCATTTAAATGACTTACTTCAGCACTGGCTTCAGGTATACGTTCAAGTATAGCGGTGGCCTGCTCGATGAACTTGGCGCGGCGCGGTTCTACTGACACCAACTCCGTCATACGATTCTGTAAACAACAAAAATGGTATTAAATTAGATATTAATTTCACTGAAATGATGAGCACATTTTTTGACTGCCTTTAAAAAAAAACGTTGCCTCACACTAGGAACTTCTTCTGTGTCGTGCGTCCATTGTTAGCACTTGAAAAGCCCGTGTTTAAAGCTTTACGGGTTTTGGAGGGCCTTTTCACCAGTGAAGTGCTATGAGAGTGTAAAGCTGAGCTACGAAACTATGTGACCGTTTCCACTGATGCTAAGCTATGTAGCTGTGCGAGTAAGATGTGCTATGAAGATGCGCCGCCACAAAATAGCTGCGCATGGAGGATGCGCAGCTCGAGCTATGCGATGTATCGATAGTAAGGAAGACGACCCACAACAGGCATCCATAGCACGCATCCACAGCACACATCCATAGCACGCATCCCTTCATATAAAAAAACATATCGTAAATGAATCCGTCTCCACCAGTGCTGTGCTATGTGTACCAATGAATATGATTGCTGGATATCAAATATGTCTATAGCAACGGAGCATAGCAAGCACTTCTTTGGTTGAAAAGCAGCCTATACTCTTCTCATTTCAATTTATAAAGGTATTGGGCCTACTTTATTTATGCTTCATGTTCAAATAGCGGTACATAGGCTGACTGACCTTTGGGTGTAAAACAAAATTGTGCTGGGATACAAAAAAAAATATACTATTCCCTATATTTTTTTAAGGTCTACCTGATTGGGCACGTCGTCACAAGCCCGTTGCATTGTGCCCAATCAGGCCGAAATTAATATATTATAGTTTAAACATTAAAAAACGACATAAACCACTAACCATTCTCAGTTTCCTGCTGGATAAATTCTCGGGACTAGAATAGATTTCCTCCTGCACGTGTGTGAGCCACTGGCAGAGCTCGTTGAACTCCGACACCAGCTGGCTGAGGGACCACTGCCGGTTGAAGCCGGAGGTCGGGTTGAGCAGGCGCGGGCAGCCCTGCATGGAGGAGCTGTGGAGGAGGAGCTCGCCGTTTGCTTCCTGGAGAAGAGAAATATAATGGGTTAATATAAGGTTAATTATGGGTTGATAGTTTTATCTATCTTCTTCTATAATATAAAAATGGATCGCAAAATGTGTTGCTAAGCTCATAACTCGAAAACGGCTGGACCGATTCGGATAATTTTTTTTTTGTTTTGTTCGTAACCATCGGGACCGGGTTTTAGAGGACTTCCACCCGTGCGAAGCCGGAACGGGCCGCTAGTAAAGTATAGAAGTTAGTGGTAGTGGCAAAAATATTAAAGATCAAATGTACGCTTGTCAATGTCAGTCTATCCAGAGAAGAAAGTTCGAGAGTTCCTATAACTCGGAAAGCTTGATAAACCGTTAGTCGCGTTCGATCCGTGACAGTCGCTAAGGATAGTCATTACACCAGCCCAGGGTAGTAGAAGTTTTAGCTACATTTCAACTGGAAGCTGGTCCCGATATAAATGGGATCACGAAAACTCGCACACGTAAGTTAGTTGCCCTAATCGTCATTATGTCAGCTTATTGCAGCCCATTGACATAGAGATGGACATAGGCCTCCCCAAGGAGAGCGGTAGTCCTCGATCTCGTCTTTTTCACCCAGCCACTGCTTCCTTCATAAGTCATCGGTCTATCATGCCGAGTAACTTCCCACACTATGATAACCTACGCTCGGTCTGTAATAACCCAAATAAAAGTGACTAATTACCCTGCAACTATCGATGATCTGGTTGTCCATGATATAATCGTAGTGATGCTGGAGCAGGGGCCAAAGGTCGTCGCCGGCGCTGCCGCCACTGGCTGCGGAGCCCCAACTGCGACGCCACGCTTCGCGACATGGCTCCTTCCTGAAAGTAAAGGTTTAGAAGTAGATTAATACCAATCTTTAAATAAATAGTTCAGGTTGACCTGAGTTACCTAGTCCGGTATAAGGGTATTCCAAGTGCAGAGTCACTGTCAGTCCATATACTACTCCTGACTCGTGTACTCATTAAGAGAATTTTGAAGGGATCTAGAAAATTGAGAAAGCTGATCCACTGATCGTAGCTCATTTATGACAACTAAATCATTTTTGAAAATTGAGCTATGTTAGGAGTTAAATAATTAGAGCTTTATTTATGGCCGCGATAAGTTTTCATTTTATGTTTTTATTTTTATGCACATCGTCAGAGCCCGTGACAATTCAGGGCACCGTACAATTGATACGACCAACGACGATATATTACTAGACTCCGATGCATGCACGATCAAAGGAACAAAAACTATTCTGTCAACTCGCTGAGGTACTACGTAAGCGAGGGGGACGGGGTACTGCGTTGTGATTGGCTAACTCAAGGTCTGTTCTGTCTCAAGGTATGTTTACGGCTCACAGGAGTGGTAGAAATGAGACGGATATAAGACTTTTTTGCCTAATATGTTGACAGACATCGGTCGCCTGTTAGGAGTCTAGTAATATATCGTCGTTGGATACGGCTAATACGGCGGTAGCTTCTCTGCTATAGAGGCTTCGTAATTTGTCTAGCCTTTCCCAACTACAAATGTTGGGGCTTGACTTCCAGCTGAACTGGATGTAGCTGAATACTTATCTGACCTCCATTAACCAGTGCAGAGGCTTATTGCCCTATTCTTAACTTTTGACACGTGATCCATTTCAAAGCTTGCCTACTAAGAACTGCAAAGAGAGAGTCACTAAGTAACATAAACGAAAACTTGTTTTAACAAAGTTCAATGACAACAACCCTACTTGTTTACGTTCACAGTACTATGTAACTAAACCTAGTGTAGTTAGCTGTAGTAATTAATTCTTGTTAGGTCATGCACAACAACATTCGAGTACTGGACTATTAAATAGCGTTGTTTGTAGCTATTAGTTATTCGATCTTTTGTCTCTGGTACATAGAGTAGTTTGTATCGGAAATGTTAAAATAGACAGTTGTATTAATTGGAATCTGGTACATAGAGTAGTTTGTATCGGAAATGTTAAAATAAACAGTTGTATTAATTGGAATTCTTGTATTAACATTTCATAGAAAAGAGTTAGCAATTAAAGCATTAAGTCTGTTCACCTACAGTACTTTCACAGTTTTTATGTCTTGTGACTGGGACTGTAGCACCATAACTATTTTGTACTAATTTTAATTTGTCTTTGACATTTCAAAAGTGGCGTTAAGGCCTAGTTGAAATAAACGTTTTGATTTTTTTTTGATTTTTCATTTTAATTGACTTTTTTGTACTTTTTTATATAGGTAGTGGTTAAAAATAATATTTCCACAAGGGAGCATTGAGGTAGGATTTGTTTTTCGACTCCTAGTTCCCTCTTTATTTAAAGTCAATGAGAGTGAAGCGACTACCTTCCTATCAAATAAGAAACTTATAAATAGGAAGATAATAATTTACTGGGGAGTAAGTAAAACTAACACCGCCATCTTAAATTCTCGAGCGCCAACAGATCTAATCAACTGCAAATATTACTTACGCAGATGATGATCTGTACAATGCAATTGTAATTAAACTAACTGACCCGCTGGTCCAGTGGAAGCTAGCGCGACTGCTGAACGTGAGGTCCAAGGTTCGATGCCCGGCTCGGGCAATATGTAACTGGATTTTTCCAGTAAGAATTTTTTACTATGCTTGGATTCGTGTCTGATTGATGGCAATAACCCTTATTAATGGGACTTAAACATAACTGGCGAAACGACGTGTATTATGTGGTAAATACATCTCTGGCTCACCCTTTAGGGATTACAGTTGTAATTTTTATGGTATTAAAATGTCATACCTCTTTTTAGTTAGACTATGGTATGGCCGCTCGAGTTGGTCACAGCGGCCACCAGGCGGCGCGGGCGCGCTCCTCAGCGATGACAACGAGAAGCTACTCTTCATTGAAGAGTGTTCGAAACCTGGAAATTATAACATGACAAGATAAGAATGTTTTCTATTTGTTATTTTTTGAAGATAGTAATCACATTTTTTTTATTGAGTTGGTCTTTTCTTGGGGAGTAAAAAAAATAGCTAATCCAGAAATAAAATAGAAAGATAGAAAATTATATGAAAAGCCTATTTGGATGCTGCAAGAAGCTTCACTGCATTCCGGACGATTAATGGACAATGAATTCAGTTAACCATGTGCAATTACTTGCATCGAAGCTTTGTAAAATATCTACTCTCATCTCGTTAAAATAAAAACCGTTCCCAGAAACAGTCTCCAGGAAAGATTCTTCATAATTTCACTATTTTAATTATGAGAGCCACACACGGTGCATCGTTACCTTCATAAATATGCATTAAGGAATAAAATACATAATGTAAGCTACTTACTTGTAGACATCTTGTTCGTTTTATCTCAGGGAACTTCTAATAAAATCAATTTACTGATAAATCAACATTAGGGCCCCGAGTCGTTTGTACTGTTTCATCAATCCTTAATCTTTGTACTTCAATACGATCTTCAACCGTATTGTCTAAGTGATAAAGTCTAAAATTGCTTCGTTTAAATAGTGCTATGGCGACTAGATTCGTTTTTCTAAAGTTAATAAGTACAATAAATATTGTTGGATCATGTAATCTTGAGGGACTCATGAATTTGAAGGTTGCTTGGTTTGGTTATTCTTTCGGTGGTCACATTTTGGTTGGCGGTTCTCTTTTCTTTTGCCGCGCTGATCTTTGCTGGTCGATCCTGGAAATAACGAAAAAAAAAACATAAGAAAAAAAATTACAACAAAAAAAAAACTTGGAATCTTTAAAGTACAGAGCCAATGTGGGAACAAGATGGCGCTAGACGACGTGTATTGCTTTGTCTCTTTCCCAGTGGAACTACTCTCGTTAGTAAACCGCCAGGCCATGTCAAAAGTCTGTACTTTGACACCAGAAGTGGCAGATCTTGAAACGAAATAAAAAAATGGTACATAAATAGGTCCCCAAAAATTAAAGCATGGTTTTCAGCAATGGACTAGTATGTGATCCACATTACTCGACAACAGCAGTACTATAAAAAGTTAGAGATTCAAATCTTTATTGACTTGAGACTAGGAGGTATGTGAACATAATAAAAGAAACACTTCAACTGCTGAAAAGCATAACCAGCATTTTTTCATAGACGGTTGAGTTGATGGCGTATGTCTAAAGGCCTAATAGAGGCCATAATTATGCTCGCAGTTCCCAAACACCTTGAGATAAAGAAATATCAGTTTTTCCGATTCGTTCAAGGCACGTCTTGTAGGAGCATCGATCACATAACGCAAAAACAGGATACGTAAAGGGAATTTAAAAGTTCAATTAATCACTAAGGCTTTCACCGGACACGTCGAGATTTGATTCGTGGTACAAAGGAAACAGATATGATCGAATTGAGTACTGACACAACTACGTAACATGTTCCAATTAGGAATTCAACAAATTGCAGCTATGATAAATTTCAGCATTTCTTATGAGAATTTTATTTCACTTATGTCATGCCTATTGCATATTGAAAGTAAAATAAACAGTGGAGTAGACAGACTGTACCCTGTTTTTTTTTTTTGCATGGTAAAATCATCAAATGAGTCCTCCCACCCTGGGCAGGGCGGGAGGGACTGTCAGACTTGTACTGACTAAAATCCACGGTGTCCTTCAATAGCCCTTTATGTTCCGGGGTCACGGTAAAGAAATTGTGTTTCTTATATGAAAAAATGGAACAGCGCCTCTGGTGTGCGAAGAAGGAACTATTTTTTTCCATTTTAAATTGTCAAAGTTCCAGTTTACGTCTCTAATACTGAAAACTCGTGCTAAGGGTACTGTTTTTCGAAAGACCGAGTGGCCAAAGTTGATTGCTTGAAAGCCTGGTACTCCTTTGCATATCTGCGTCAGAAAGAAGCGAGATCTGATGCGACTATCGCTGTCACGGACTGGTGGCTGACAGGCTTTAAACCCCAATAAGACCTATAAAAATGACGTCTTCGGCCATAACAATTAGAAAAATTTAAAATGTATGTAAATGTCAAGCTAACGAAACCTTAATTAAACCGTGGTTTAATTAACCTTGCTTGCTTACTTGCTTGCCTGCTTGCAACGACATGCACCGACTTTATCAGGATATAGTCGGTGATGACAAAAATAAACTAAAAAATCCGAAAGAAATAACCTCGTCTAGCTCCTAAAATATCGATAAACGTTTACAATTCCGCATTGCTAAGCAGCATACTACGAGAATGGAAGATTAGGGATTAGGGATTAAGAATAATTAAGAGATAACCAGTAAATTGAGGAAACCACTCAAGGATGACTGAATGCATCCGTTGAAGTAGGAATTAAACAAGCTTTCTTCCTTACCACGTTTCCAAGTTTCTTGGTAATAATTATCAGCCAACTATTACCTACACTTGTGTGTATACGCGTGTTCCTGTGCATTTAATAGTTGCCGTACTGAATTACCTAACCCTCTGATCCCGAAGTTTTTTTTTTTTTATCGTGGTGTAATCATCAAATGAGTCTTCCCACCCCGGGCAGGGCGGGAGAGACTGTCAGACTTGTACTGATCCACGGTGTCCTTCAATAGTCCTTTATGTTCCGGGGTCACGTTAAGGAAATAAGTCCCGCGACCCCGGCAGGCTGATCCCGTAGCTTGGAAGAAAAGATACCTTAACAGTTATCAGACCACTGAACCATTCGTTTCCAATATGAGCATTTGACGCAATGCGTTTGATACTAATTCAAGTAATAACGCATCACTAAGTGTCCATCGCTACTATTTTTATATGGAGTTGCAATACTAGATTCCAATCGTCCGAATGCTTAGTGATGTTTTCGTCCGGATGACCATTTCTCGGATTATTTTCTTAGACCATCCACAGCCTGATTTCACCAACTGCTCGGTTCACCTTGCTGTGCCAAATTGCCAATCTCCAAGTTTTTGTGCCAGTCTCATTCGTACCTTTCCGCAACCCAACACTCCCGTTTTAAATTCTCCAAATCACTAACCAAATTACAAAAACTAAGTAAATCCCCGCCTCACCATCTAAGGCCGTAAAGTTACGCATACGCATCCAATTTGCGATCTCCGATGAGTATCTTACATCACGAGCAATACGGAAGGTAATTTACTTAAAACTTGTATGTTATGAAAGGTTTTTAATTAACTTACGCACTGACAATTGGTGCTACCATGTCTGTTTTTGTTACTGGTAACTGTGAAATTGGCTTTACGAATGTAATCTTTAGTGCTGAATGGCTAACGTGTTTGTGGATTGAGTTGTTGTAATGATTTGACTGTTGGGCAATTTTAATACTCGCTCTTACGACTTTTAGTGTGTTTCGGGCTATGATGGATTCCATTTCACCTTCGGTGCTTCGACTAATCCTATGAGCAATAAGTAGTTCACAGAATTCCATCAAATAGACCGATTGGCAGGAAAGATATTATGATGAATATAATACCACAGCCCAATGTCTTTGAAGATTTTCCAAAAATATTGAGTGCAAAATGTCCACAAAAAACAAGTTTTCGGGAAACACCCCCCAAAGTTAAGTAAGCGAGAACTTTCTCACATCTCAAGAATACATTGTCAAGTTGACTAGTCCACAAAACTTTCAAAGTAAAGTCGTTAATATTAACCCACCCATTCAGAACTAACACAACATTCTAAATAAACAGACGAACTCAAAAACGAAAGTGAAAACACGAAACTGTATACCGGTAGCGCTCAATATAAACAACTTAGTACACGAAAAAAAACAACCAAGTCGTCCATGTCTTAAGCCGAGCCCTTATCACACAACACAGCCTAAATACTTTCTCCAAACGATCGATTGTTTTCACTGTACGTCACCAAGGGCGACCGAGAACAGCACGATTGGAAAGTCGCAATTTTCCTTGACAATTTCACACCAATTTGCGGATTTACACGACAAATCGCTGCGACACGCGCCCGCTGGCTAGTTAGCTCTTGTTCTAAAACGGTTGTAGACATTTTTGGGATTGTTGGGCGGTTCCGTATTTAGCTGACAGGGTTAGGAGACAGCCGGTAAGGTTCAGGTTTAATAGACGACGTAAAAGGCTTTAAGAAATGTGGGAATTTACTAGAAATGTTTAGAAGCTTTTACTCAAGCAGACAAAGAATAAGACTGCGCAAAACATTTTTGAGAAAGACAAGGCACATAATGACGACAAATCCAATGATCGGATCCAAGTTCATTTCAAATTTTCAACGGAAACAGACGTCATCACCCCATAAATCACCATTAAACTTATCATGCAAATAAGCTATTGCACAATACAAACATCGTTTAGCAATATAAACGGTGACAATGAACTTGAACTCAAACAGACGCCTTACCTAACAGCTTCAGTGGCATCAAATATTTGAATACCAATTTATTACCGGATGTCCGTTAAAACAACGCAAATAACTATAGAACAGAATTTACAACTCCTATTTATATGCAACCACTTAACAAGTTTATTAACAAAGCACCGACGGGTAATGAAAAAGAATATTTGTCCAAAACTTTTTCCAATACTGTAAGTAAACACAGCATTTACTTTCTACCGCTAACCTATAAACCCCGTACTATGGGTCAAACTGACCTCCACAATGTACAACAATTTGATCCGTCTACTGTGCTAACGGTAAACGCATTATAGCTTAAATTTATGGCTCGAAGATAATACCCGGAGTTGCCTCAAGTACTGCGAATATTAATTTTGTTGAATTTGCTGTTTCTATCGACAACCACTATAATATATTGTTTAGTGTCTTAGATACTGAATTACTGCTGTTCTCGGTAAATAGATTTTGGATTAGTTGACTGTATTTAGTCGAAATCTTTTTCTAATTAAACAGTAAATCCATAGTAATCTAGTTTAATTTATTGCAGATTCATCGAAACAGCATGCGTAAGATTTAACTAGAATCTTCACTCATATAAGAAATGTAAATCGAAATTGGATTCCTGAGAAATCTACCAACGCAAAAGTAAATCTTGGAGATGACAAAAAAGTTTTTAAAGTGTAAAAAGACAAAGCTAATAAGCCAGGTTATCTTTCCCCTCGACAGAAACGATAAGACATAATAACTGGCTTGACCCTTACAACCTAACATAAGTCTAGACAATCTACAGATAGCATTGTTCTTACTTTCAAAGTTTCAACATTCTTCCCCAACAGATGTCAGATCTAAAGAAAAGAGTCTGCTCATTACCCCCAAAGGTCAGGAAAGGGAAATGGTTGGAGCTAACATAATACTACCACGTGATAGGTCAACTAATTAGATGCTCTTTGACATCTGAAAAGATTTTATCAGAAAGATGAGCAGAATCTGACTTAGGATTTATAAAAGTAAGTGACGTTTGACCTACTGTGACCTAAGACAAAGTAGAAACTATTTTCGATGATGAAATAATTCTAAATACAGATTCAAGACATGCAAAATGAAGTGAGATTGAAGATGCTTTCAAAGCTATTGCAATTAAGAATAGAGCTTATTATTCAGTAGCAGTAATGACCCAGCCTAGCAACAGGACAAAACCCTTAAATTCCTTGAAGTTTTAAAGCACTTGATGCGCCTTACACTTGCACTGGCCGTATTGAACAGAGCGTATACACGTTTTGCATCAGAATTTCGCCGACGATAACTTCACAATGGTAGCTTTGCTAAAGAAAAGAACGACGCAAAGAATATGACTTCCGCGAAAACAGCGGCGCCATTGTCGCTCCTTGGGTGGTCCATTCCCAGCCTCAACCATATAAACTTTGCACACACTTTCAAGTAATCAACGTTACACGAATTTCTAATGGTTATTATGATTAACAAGCGGGTAAAAGTAAAGATGCGTTCTGACAGATTAAAGATGAATGAGTTATTTAATTTAAACGAAACGAAAGTAAATAAGTATTATGTTATCACGATCGTCCCGTGCGAAACGTATTCTAATTTCTTAAACAATGTGGAAAAAAACTAAGATTTGTAGGCTTTACTTTCCCTTAAACAAGTTATTAGAGAATAGATAGAAACGGAAATTATTTTAAACTAACAGGCCCACGTAGATTCGATTTTTGTCCCACGGGATCTTACAACCGGAACCAGATAAAAACTATCCTCGTATGTCTAAAACAGGGCATTTATTATATTATATGGTACTATTGCCAGCGTAATTCTCGGATGAACTAAGGTTTTAAATTCTAGTGATAATGTTAGTGACCATGTAAATTTCAAAAGTATATGTTTTAATCCAGATTATAAACTACAAATCCACGTGCTTTACAAATCACTAATTTAAAGAATAATCAACATCCCTCCATCCTCACAAACTTTCGCATTTCATATTAGTAGCAAGATAAAAAGTCTTGATAGGAAATTGTTTTCTCAATGAAAGTATGAAGATTTTTTTTCATTCACTCATGAAGTAGATATAACGAGGTGTGTAGTTCGGAATAAAGAGAAGGTGGTTCATAATGTTAGACGTATCAATCATCGTTAACTGACGGAAGATACTGAATGAAATTGAAATAAATTCTTATTGATGTAATGAATGCCTCGGGCAGGTGGATTCTCTTTTTTAAAGGTTAGAAGTATCATTAATTATTATCAGAGTATTTGGAGGTTTGATATTTACACTTGTTCACAGAGATTCCAAGTGAAAACCTGAAGCGATACCTAAATTATAGGCGCTTAAGTTTCCCATAAGTGTAAGTGTGAGTTTATAAAAAGTTGGTGGATCAGGAGGTACTGGACAGGTTCCATCAGAATTGGAAGGAGGACACAGCCCAGGAATTGGACAGCGATAACTAGAAAAAAAAAGATGAGGCAGCTAGGAAAGAATGAGGTCAATCTGAGACAATAGTTGAAATCGATGGATGCAATAAAATAGATAAGGTACCAATAGCTCAGGTGCCATCCATTGACAGCGGGTGCCTTAACTGGAATACCTCGATTAAATAAGAGTAGACCCAAAAAATTTGAAAGAAAGCAGGAGAATGGTTTTGTGTATCGCAGAACCGACGAAAGATGAAGTAGGAAGGTTCTCGAATGGAGAACGCGCGTAGGCTAACATAGCGTGTGGCATTCCCCGGCTAGATGGACCTATAAGGTAGCTTGCAGTGGCTGGATGAAAAAGGAAATGATGATAAATATAATGATGATCGTACGCTGTGGCCTGTGGCGCTTCGTGGAGGAGGCTTATGTCCAGCATTGGACTGCAATAGGCTGAAGTTATAATGAAATGATGAGGAGGATGACGAATGATACCAGATAAGTAGAATGAATATTACCATGAAACTAAGCAACACCAGCAAGATTCATGGTTCTCACAAAAATCCTGAGAAAAAAATACTCGTAACATAATCTAACTACTTTCCTTACACAAATGATCACTAGATAAACACCCAAACCATATCTATCATTATAACAATGCTTTGTTTAATTTTGTTCTTCATCTAAGTGAGCAATCAAGTACTACACTTAATTATAAAAATGTTTACTTAAATGTTAAATGTTGGTGTAAGTTCTGATACGTCATGTCGGGTTAATGATGGTGATCATCAGATGCTGTCAGACAATGGAGCGTGATTTTGTAAAGAGTGTTTTGTTCGCCGTGGCCTCTGGTGTTACTTTGTGGTTCAAGTTGTGTGAGAAGGGAGTTACATTTTTTGATCCTTTTATTATTTATGAATCAGAGGTTGCTACCAAACATCCGTTTTTTTACGCAGTCGTACAATTTTAGAGTAGCGTAAATAGATAGTCATGAAAATGCTCGCCATAGCTGCCATAGACGACTGGCCTGTTGGTCTAGTGGTTAGTGACCCTGACTGCTATGCCGGAGGTCGTGGGTTCGATTCCCACCCAGGACAAATGTTAGATGGCTAGATGGCGTTGTGTGATATTTGTGGAATATTATATTATTATTATTATAGACATTTAGGTGTATCTTCCTTCTCTGGAACCTTAACATAATCTCAAAATCATTTGGGAAAAACTAGGCAGGTCATGTATAACTTTACATTAAAACTAAAATTCAGTTTAAAAGTTATCTACCTGGAATCTGAATATGGGCAGTTCCGATTTCAAGTTTTTTCAATTATTATAATATCTTTCAGATTTTAAAGTGAACGTTGTCGTATTTAATTTATATATGTGAATTAAAAGTAACCATTGCTAAAATTTGATTTTTTGCAAGTCTTCATTTAGTACGAAATCGCTATCGCTTCAGCTCCTAACTTCGACGCCATTTTACTGAAAGGTTATCAGATCACCATAGTATTACGGTGTTACTTTCATCCAATGCCGCAGATAAGCTAATGAGGAACTTGTTCGATAAAAGTGTTTTGGCAAAAACTCTTGACAACAATAGTGTTGTACCTACTGACCGGAGAAAGGGATGTGATATAACGCTTATCGATATGAAGTGAAAATCGCCTAAATTATAATGAGAGAATATGTATCGATAATTATTCGGAGTCAAATTGAATTGGATGAGATATTAATCAGTTTAATAGTGGTATGGTATTGGTAAACAATAGAATTAATAGAAATCTACAAGAAACTATTTGCGGTAGAAATTGAAAGTACCTATGTAATTTCTAATTTGTGTACTTTTTATCGTTAGACTTTCTTTAGAGAAGAAACCTATACGGCTTTATTTTCTTATTAGTGTCCCAATCATGGGGCAAGTTGGTGTTTGTAAAACTTATAGCAAAAAGTTAAAAATATATATATATGTTACGGTAAGAGTGAATAATTTAAGATTATTAATAATTATCTATTATTAATAATAATTACCGAAAGTTGAGGTTAAAGTGATTAATTAATCACATTTGTCGGTTGTTATTAATAATTTGACATTCATATGGAAATCTTCAGACAAGAAACCTGTATGGCTTTATTTTCTAATTAATTTCCCAATCACAGGGCAAATTAGAGTTTGTAAGTCCATCAAAAAGTAACAATTATTATTTTCGAAAGAATTCTTTATTTATGTTTACATTAATCTTAAGGGAAAGGGAATAGTTCTTTTGCTTTTCTAACAAAATGAGGAAGCAAATATCTTTGATGATAGAAAACGTACTGCAATACGTTTCTCATCACCTTCTCATAGATAAACGTCAAAAATAATCTCTCAAGATGAAAATAGGGATCATAATTTGGGTCAGCTGTTGACAGCGGGAAAATAAGGAAGTTAGACAGATGGATCATCTGTCAGAAAACTCATGAATGATAAATGGCAGTCAAGATTTTAGAGAGAAAAATACTTTTTCATTTCACATACTCGGAAAGTAGTGTTTGTTTGATCAGAGCAGCGGGTCGAAAACGATGCTTCCCTCCCTTGGGCGGGAAAGACTCATAGTAATTGCTTCCCTCCCTAGGGCGGGAATGAATTTTAAAAATAGAACTAAAATTGGTTATTTAGTAGGCTATAATTTTATTTAGAAAAATATCGATTAAAAAAAAATGCTGCGGTCTTGTGAGTGTATACGGCCAATGTGAATTAAAAAAATACCTATTAAAGTGGGATGGCCCGCGGCGGTGTCGCGGGCGGTGTGTTCCATATTTGAAATTTAAATGAAAAAAGACTATTAAATAGGTACTACTCATGTTATTACAATCAATAAATATTTTAGAAAAACTACTATTTTTTACTTTCCTTATATTTGAAATGAAAAGTAGAGTGTTTAACACGGGTGAAAGTCATCAATTCCCACTCGGACTATAGCCGCCCTCGCTTCGCTCGTGCGTGTAAATACCTCGTATGGGAATTGATTTCTTTCCACCCTTGTATAACAATCTACTATACTTAAATAAAACTAAGTCAATTTTGCTGTTCTGTAAAGCTAAAGCCAAGTTAATGGAAAAAGAAGTGTTGGTCGTCCGGCGGCGAGATGGGCAGACGACATTTTTGCCATTGGGGGAGTGTCCTGGATGAGGCTGGCGCAAGACCGTGGAGCTTGGCACAAACAAGGAGAGGCCTATACCCAGCAGTGGGTGAAGACGGACTGTGGATGATGATGATGATGATGATGAAAGCCAAGTTATCAAGGATTATGTCGTCTACCTATATTACATGTAAAGAATAAATATATTCTAGCTGATTTATTTAAAACTTAGTTAATGGCTAAGGGGTTCGTACACACGACTACACATCAAGCTATACAAAACCAGTATTAGCTGATCGTTTATTGTGTGTAAAAATCGTACAAAGCGAGATCAAGACAAACTGGTTTTGTATAGCTTGATGTGTAGCCGTGTGTACAATAACCCTACAAGAGACCTGTCAAAAAAGTTTTGAATCCATCACAACCATCTAATCAAAAACTCACTTCTTTCTTTAATCCAACAAAAATCGAAACAAAAAAACATATCTGTTACCGTAACAACAAAAAGCAATTCATTCTCAAATCCAGTTCCCGTTGAATGGGCTCCCTAAAAGGACAGAGCAAATAAAAAGCGACGCACGCGCAGCCACGCTAGGACAGCGACCACACGGTCAAGATATGCGTGGAGTTATTTGTTTTATGAAGGAATAATACGTTACCAGTATTGTGGAATATGTTGAAAGGATTGTATTATTGTAGAGGATTATATGGACTAAGGTTTTAGTAAAGATAAATATTTGAATCGAGAAAAGCGGTCCTTTTGATGTAAGTGGTCCAGTTTCTATGTTTGTAAAGGAACCCACTACACAGGAGAAATTCTTAGTGTGGGGCAAAGTTTAAAAAAAAATCTAAAATCATGCCCTCTCCGCCGACTTCTCAAGAGGCATGAATATCTTAATAATATGCTATATAATGTGGGAAACAGCACTTTATCGATATCGTATCTTATATCGATAAAGTGCTGTTTCCCACCATTATGATGCATAGAAGCCGTCTTGTCACATTCATGACATGCAGTTGCCGACTATTTTATTTTAATAGACGAACTAGGTATACATAGGTTCCTATGAAACTAACATGGAAAAAGAAACTGGAAACTATTACTACTACGTTAATATAATTAATCTATCGATGTAGATTCTCCAAGTTATAAAACTAAGAATATGTCCTAAATATTACAAGTGCCAATGTATACTGAAGTTTTTTAAGACTACACTAACCTGAAAGCACCAAAGACCTAATTAGTAACCTCAAATGAGCTTAAAAAAAATAACAAAAATCAATCGATTCTCAAGCAGACAAAAAGTCTATACAAGACAGTGTTAACTCCATACAACTTCCGACAAGCACCTCTTTCGTGTTGAACTATCATAAAACACCAGATAATAATCGAGAATATTCTCCTTGCCGCCCGATAATGGGGACTACTCGGACCTAAGGTTTCTGCCCCACAGTAGACGAATAGCGATTTGAACGAGTTAACGAGCAACTAGTGTATAAGGCTACGGGAGATTACTCGCTGATGTGTATGGAACATCAAGCCTATAGTTGGGTTGATGCTACAGACCTCAACACATCAACCTTCCTCAATACCCAATCAAACATGAACCTTCTGCTATTATTCTAAAGTTGAAAATCTATTAGAATTGACAGACTGGGGTAGGTTGACGTGCTCGCGTCTGTCAGGTACCAAACAAGACCCTTTAAGCTAGTATTCTATTCACAAAGCGAGCGCCGTTGAGCGAGTCAGTTTGATTGCTGATGTCTTGGTCGCTAACAAAATTCGTCAATGGTGATGGGTTATCATTGGCTTGTGTATGTGTCTACTTACATCATCATCATCATAAACATGTTTCTTTATCCTTATCTCGTTTTACTCGAGAGCCCAATATATTTTCTTCTTCCGTTTTCCTCGTCATAGCATCATTTACTTACTCATTTTTATTCAATATCATTCCGCACACCATTCATCCATCTTTTATTTAGCCTTTCTCCTGAGGATCTAAAAAGGCCACATAGCAATATCCGAAATGATTCACTTCGTTAATGAAAAATACAAGAATAGACACTAACTGATTGGCACTTCAGTCATGATGGTGAATCATTTGGGATATTGCTAAGTGACCTTGTTAGACCCTCTGCTCTCCATTCATTAATATTCAAACCCGTCAATCTCTTACTCACATGAATGTCATCCCACCTCCTCACAAACTTCTCTTCTACTATTTCCAGATTCTTTGAGCGAGAAACTACTTGATAGCTTGCCGCTCCCTAGTCTGGCGATAGGAAACGTCCCGAACTCCGGCGCATCGGATCGTATCACAATGGTGTAATTATTATCTAACAGATCAAAGGAGTTGCCAGGATGTTGGGCCTTATACAGGAGGTCCTAGTTTGGGCATTATGATTAAAATCGGGTAGATAAAGACGGCTTTGTCGCTAAGTTTAGGTATGTAGAAAATTTAAGGATATTATATTATGCTTTAGTTGGTGGTGTAAAATATTGTAGGGTTTAGGCACGAACTTGGGTAAGTATAGGAAAGTTGTTTTAAGTTTAGGATAAAAGAAGATAATATACAGTGGAAAAAGAATAGGTACTGTCTAAAAAAACATTGAACCAATATGCAAGGTCACTCCTTGCAAGTACAAACGTTTCTTTTTTTAAAACCGTGTTTAATATAGTTTCATGACTATCTACCTAACAATTTCCCAGTAAAATTGAAATCACACCTTTTTTTATAATTTTTCTTTAAACTGTGTTCTAAACACATCTAAGACATGAAAATAACATTAGAAAATTAACTAGGCAGTTAGGTGCTCGAAACTCCTGAACAAAACATCAGAAATACGTATCTAAACTTTCTTCTAAGCGAAGTGTACCAACGAATACGGCAAATCGATTAAGATGCTCATCTAGATAAGTACAGGACCAATATTACGGCCAGAATGTCTAATTGATAATTTATGGCTTTAACGGGAAAGCTTTATTATAACAATTTACTAACTACCAGTTAAGATTAGGTTTATGGGTTATGTGAGTTAAAGTGATTTAAATTTCTCCCATAATGAGGTGATCCGACAAAGAACGTATGTAATCGACTTTTTTTTTAGCGTGGTAAGGTCATCAAATGAGTCCCCAGGGCAGGACAGACAGACTTGTACACACTAAAATCCACGGTGTCCTTCAATAGCCCTTTACGTTCCGGGGTCACCCCTGCAGACTTTGTTCCTCTAAGGGAGGTCTAGTCAATTTGCTGACAGCTCTTTGAGTCACGCGTGGAACACAATGCGCCGTCGCCCCGGGCATGGTCCATGATCAGACAGCGAGCCGCCCAATGTCATCAACTTAGTTCACAGAATAAGCAAGAAAAATTAAGAATTTAAAAGTAAGTGGTAATGGGCCGGTCACAGTAGTCGTAGAAACGATAACCATTGGGGTCGAGGTGTTCTCGAGTGGTATCCGCAAGCCAGCAAACGTAAAGGCAAAAGTCGGTGGGACACACACAAACGATCGTTTCTTGCGTATCCACTTGCTTAGTCCTTACATGAACCGTCATTTGCCGTCGACCGTAAGAATAAGATAGCAAAGTTTTTGTTCCACACAAAACAAAGTTTACCTACTCATCATTGAACAATTAGGAATATCCTATTAAGCCTTATCTACACAGATCGTACAATTTCATCTTTGAAGCGAATCCAGTAAAATTAAACAGTACCCTATCCTTCAATCTTAATCGATAAATTCCTCTCCACAAAGGTTATAGGTGAAACAGAAACTTAATACTGGCCAGTTTTAGTCCTTCCACGATTTAACACTGAAGACAACCTTATGCTCCAGAGAATAAAGGTTATTTTACTACAAACCCCAAAATAGAAAAAGAAAATAATAGTAACTGGTTAGTTAAAAACATCCTGTATAGACAACGCAATCAACGCACCTTCAGAAACACTTGTACACCAAGACGAATCCTGGCCGGCCATGGCCCAAAAAAGTAATAAAAAAAACAATATTCATAGAAAGGAATGCAATGACTCGCTCTGTTTCTAATCAGAACGCACCGAGACTAAAATTTTGAAATTGGAATTGCCACGTTTTTAAAGCTGGATTTTAAAAAAAGAAATAGATTTTTAACTCTTTTTCTTTCCTTGCAACTGTTACAGACAGTATTATGTGTTACGGTTAATTAATGTGTTTTCGACGCATTTTAATTAAAAATAAATGCAGTGCAGTGTGTAGTCAAAAAAATATGAACACTTCTTAACACTTATATTTGATTGCGAAAAGTTATTTTTCTCAATCAATATTACTTTTAATATAGGACATAAACAAGCTTCATGCTTTCAAACCCATTAAGATTTGGTAATCAAGTGCTCATGATGCAAATTTGCAATTATAAGCTTGAATTGACATCGTGCCCTCGCATACTAATCAGTCTTTGGTAATCAGGATTAACACATAAACCTAGACTTCCTAGTCACTAAGACATAAATACAGGTCATAAGAATTAGAATATGTTTGAAAAAACTTTTGCCAATGTGCAGTTTTGCTATTAAAAAAAAAATTGCTCAATAAATTCTATTTACGAAATTTGAATCCGTGAGGAATCGATTTTTCCCACGTTTTTATTATCATAAGACTTTCTCAAAAAATCGCGCGTTACGCAAGAATTCCGATACCAGTATTAAACAAAAATCAAATACTCGTAATACGCCATTATACTTTGTTAATTGAGTTTACAGCCAGCGCTAAAAATAAATTCACTCATAAAAAACATTGCGTAATTAAAATAGGAACAAAAAACTGTTGTCATTCCGGAACGACTCGATATTTGAATTTGAACGCAGAACTTTAAAGCACGCAATATAAAAAAAGCACGCAATAAAGTATTTGACACTTCAGGGGTGACACTAGATTCCGCGCCAAAACTAAAGTCCCTTTGACGCGGCGGACTTTACTTTCTTTTTGACAAGTGACGAAAAATAGATAATTATGCAATATGTATTTTTATTGTGATAGAATCACGTTGTTAGATGAGCATGATGATTGCATAAAAAACAGTAAATTCTGAACTGCTTACTGAGGAATGCTTTACTTGAAGTCAAAGTCTTAACGACCATAACAGTCATAATCTGTCAGTATGGTAACCATAGACAAATTAAACGTAATGGCCGCGCCAAAAAAAATGTTTGGCAATTTGTAAGCGTTCTCTTAATTAAAAGAAGTATTCTTAAAACTTTCAGTTAAAATCGCCCACTTCATCAATAATAGCCAAACTAATAAGAACATTGCCAATCAATCTAGTTAGTAGTTACGAAAACAATCAGTTGAAAATCATTAAGTCAAAATGACTTTCACCAACCATAGCCTACCATAATCGCCTATTATGACCACCTACAGTACAATCAATGACTAAAGTCTTAAAGTAAAGATACCGGCAATAAAAAAGGCATATCAGATCACATTGATAACCGGCGAATTTTCTTTTCGAAGCATCATCATTCCATTATCCCACTTACCTACCTGCTGTGTAATACAATGTGAATCGATTATTATAATTGTTGTAAATCGTAAACTACAAAGTATAGGGTAACCTGAAATCTCCTGAAAGGAAAACGTCTCCCACAATACGTAATGCATAATTATCCTGATGTATGTAAAAATCACAAAACGTCACAATTTTTTATTCATCAGATCAGCCTATCACGTTTTTTTTTTCCATTATCCCCCCTGAATTTAACGGCATCATTATCCATTTTTGTTTCATATTTTTCCAAGCGCCAATATGCATTTTTTATTGCCAGTACCTATATTTGCATATAGGCTCAGTTTTATTGTCAAAAATGTAGGTTAAAGCGACGGACGTTACACAAACGTAAAAGTTATGCTACGTTATGGAAATTACGTAGACCGTAAAATATGTAATATATTCACGTTTTGTTTTTGGAAATTTGTGTAGGCTTGAACTATTGAAACTTTTCTTTTCTTTCGTTCAAAAGTTGTTAGAACGAATTGCAAAATATTCGGACAGTTCATTAGCCAGTTTTTGTTTCTTTACGTTGTTAAGAAAATTGCCACAGAAATGTAAATACTTTATAAATTAGTTTCTTTTCCAACAATTATACAAATACACATTTTAATCTTTAATGGTTACTTTTATTTAAAACTCTTTGGTTACTAACAGTAAATTAATACTTAAAACGGGATGTTTCAATACCGCGATTTAATATCGGAAAATCAAAAGCAATAAAAAACATGGTAAGTGTCCCGTTCGATAAATAAATACAGAGATACAACTACTGTTCTTTAATTAACATTTCTATCTCAGTAAACACAGGCTCTATGACTAACACTGTGCATAGACACGCGTCACTTCAAATTAAGCTATTAACTTTTAGTAAAACAGTCACTAAAACCAATTGTCTACCCACGTGTACATAACAAAGCCCATGCATCCGGGCGACAACACTCACTAACTACCATATAATAGAAAGTCCTCATTTGTCTTCATACATCGCACATAGCGCGGTCACCCACTAATTGCACCCCCGTAGCAACAAACGCTTAATTACATACAAACATCAATTAACTTTATAAAGAAGCAATTTAATAGTTAATCCGTTTTCAATGGGTTACTAAATAACTGTTATTAGATCATTACATATGTTAATTATAATTATTTGCTGAGATATACTACTTACTATAATACTTTCGATTTATATTAATAGTTAAACGGTTGCTCGAACTTTTCTTTAATTACTGTTATGTAGTTGCCATGGTAACGGTAATTACTTGAAAATTGCTCGAGTGATCTATTCGGGGAGTTATGTAAGACACGTAATATTACTCATCTGATCGTCCAAGTAAATTATTCAATTCTATCGGAAATGGTTAAATTGGATTACAAAACTTTTAATTGTTCCCTTATTTGGAGATTTAATACTGAACTGTACTTCATTAAACGTAGAGAGTGATCAATTTTTAATTTCTAAGGATTGACGAATTATTGTAATAGGATTGTTAGTAACTTCCTTTGTAGAAATTTTAGCTGACGCTATAGCACTAAACTTAGTTCAAGTGCCAAGTAGATTTATTCAAATTTTAACTAAGCATAGATGTTCTCTCGTCTCTTTGGAAAGACAGACCTAGACAAGCGTTGCTTAACCTTGTTCATGTTTCCAAAGACAAACATTAGCAAGAGTTGCTATCATCTTCCATCTTAGGGTTCACTCTACCACCGCGCGCGTTCATCGGTCAAATCAAATAGCGCTAGTCGAAGCGCAGATGATCCACCAACCCGCAATGGGCCCGCATGGTCGATTATGGCCCACTCCCTCTCACAAAGAGGAGACCTGTGTTCCAGCAGTGGGAACATTTTAGGCTGATGATGATAATGAACCGCAGATGCACTACATGATACACATTTACAAGTACCCCTATCAGAGAAACAGATTGACCAGAATTTTATATAACAGACATTTTTGATTGACATAGATTCCGCATAGTATTCTTTAACTTAGGTCTATATCAGATTTGCCAGACGAGACGTTAAAATCGCATAACTGCGGACAATAGCACATTTATATTCATTTTGATACATCCACAAACTTAGATAACGATCTTTTACCATAAATTTCACAGCATCCATTCATAAAAAGCTTTCTATAAGCTTTTCTTTACTGATTTCCCTAGACCTCCCACGTGTTGTCATATAAATTGCATAAAATTGTTACGACACACTGATGTGATGTCCCTCTGACCCCGGGGTCTAGCAGACAGGTCAATACAAATAAAGGGTTTTTATTTGCAAGAACTTTGAGCAGTAAATTATATTGCTTTAGTAAAATATACTGTTGTTTTCGACTTTATTGTTTTCATGAAGTTAAAGAGTCTTGAAATCATTCTTCAAAAAAAAAACTGTTTTCACTTCTAAAAAAAGATTTTTTGGTCTGATACATTAGGTCTGACACATTTCACATTTTATTTAGAGAACATGAAACTTGAATCAACGTTTTTCTTGGCGACTGTTTTTTTGTAACATATCGATCAAAAAATGCGAATATCAGCCTAGTTTGAATAAAGTTGATTTTGGTTAGATTTCATTGGCAATTCCCGCCAAATTATAAACATTTCCTAAATCCGGCTAACACATATTTTAGGCTACTAAACCATTTCATTTGGCGTGTCGTATGCGATTTAGGGCTCAAACTTAATAGGACACGACATTAAGAAGTCGTTTAGTGGGCGTTGTTTGATTAATTGTTAACTGCTTGCCGATTTTAACCTAGATTTGCACAGTACATGATAATAACTGTTATTTCTCGGGTTTAAGTTCAATGAGGTTTAATTAACTTCTATTTTAGTGAGTTTCTATTTGCAACTGACAAAGTATTGCCATTAAGTTGACAAATAAATAAGTTGAGGTTTGGACTGTTTAAGCATGATATCGTGGCCCTGGAACGTAAGGGATAACAGAAGGTAAAGGGTAGATGTTTAGTCAGTAGGAGTCAGACAGTCATTTTCGTTACACCAAGGGAGGAAGGTGGAAAAACTTATTGAATGATTTTATCACTAAAAAGTCAAACCCACGTAAAATCGTTATCAAGCCTATCTTGTGTCTACCAATCCACACAACACACCTGAGGGATTATGGTCCACTCCTTCTCAAAAGTAGGAGGCCTGCGACTAACACTAACAAATAACTTCAATTAGTTAATTTTCTATCAAATAAAACGAAAAGAAGCATAACCATGGATTACCGTAATTTACTAAAGATTATTTAACAGTTATTACGTTTATGAAAAAACATACAAAAGATAGATTAACATTTGAAAGCACTTGAAATGTACAAAACACCAGGAGCATCTCAGTCAGAGGTAACCAACCACAAATTATGTAAACATTCATTCTTACCATTCATAACATAGTAAAGATCACTGTAAACAATTTATCTAAACGACCGTTATATAACATTGTCCAATTTAAAGTAATGAACATCAGTATTGAACCGGAAAAAGAAATTGTGTATACCAAGTATGGTAGTATAGTCAGCTAAAGAAATTAGTATATGGGCAGCAAGTTTTAAACGATTTTTCCTGTAGGCTATACCTACACTGTATGTATGTTTTGATTGAATGCTACATACAGTCAAAGAGGTTCATAGCAAACACAATAAAATTCATAATACAACATTGAACATTGCTGGCTGAGAATCTAAAAACGCTACTTTCGACTTGTCGTTAACAAAATTGCGATAAAATTTTTCTTTTTCAATTGTTTTCACCCCCTCTGCCTCGCTTCTATTGATCGTAGCGTGATTTTATATAGTCTACGTCGATAAACGGACTGTCTAAAACAAAAAGATTTTTTTCAATTCGAACCAGTAATTCCTGAGATTAGCGCGTTCAACCAAAGAAACTCTGCAGCTTTATAATATTAGTATACATAGATTCACTCTCTTGTTGCAGTAATGGATAGTTTCCATCTTTAGATTTTTATCGCTAAAGTAGCCTTTTTAGAACCGCTAGATACTTATCTCTTTTGTTGACTGTACAGTGCGCATCCTACACCATTCATTTTGTTAGAGCTTTCTTCTGTGCAATATCCGGGGTTCATGATTGAGTGAATTGCAAACTAATAGTGACAGTAACGATAAAACTTGGGCAGTTATGCTGGTAGCAACCTTTTTTTATTAATCAAGCGAGAGACCACACATTAATCCGACGGTAATCTGAACGAATGTGGAGAATACCTGTCTTTCTAAAGAATACCTCATCTTGAAGATAGGTTAAAAAGTTAGAATAACGGTAAAAGTCAATTAAATTGAGGGTACGGTTGGCGCAGTGGCTGAGCGATCAACTTCTGTGTCCGCAGGTTTGCTTCCCACACGGCACGAATTTTTGTATGATCTACAAGTAGTTGTACCCCGGTTTAATACAGGAGAAATTCCTGATGAAGGACAACGATACCTTATTAAATTAATTTGAAAGAACACTGAACTTTAATATTGTAAATGTGAAACTAATTTTCATGATTGATATTATTCGTGTTGTAACGCGAGAATTCCCACTCGGAACAAATATTTATATAGCTTACAGGTATCCGTGTCTGGTAACTTGTGAATGAGATTTTAAAAATTAGTAAACGATACAGGAAAAAAATCTAGCCCAAGGCAATTTATTTTGGTTAAATCAATTTATATTGGTCTCAATATTCAATTTTTGATGCAACAATGGTACTATTCAGTCGCTTTCAAGCTTCAAGCACAAAAAAATCATAATTTATTGTTCGTTCCAAAACCATGAGAAGACACTTTTCTTTTCGACGGTACAGGTACAGGTCAACACAGAGAGCGAAAGTGTAAGCACAATATTTATCTACTATCAGCATTCAATTGGAGGGTCACGCATACATACCCACAGGTAACAAAGTTACATTTACTGTTAAATACTGTCCCTTTACTCAATTTTGAACCTTGAAAGAACGGTATAAGAATGACGTGTAGTTATTTTTGAAAAAATAGGTTCAGGTTTAAGTTGCGTTTCTGCTTTACAAAAGCCGCCATCTATGATTGTGTTTGAACAAACATAAATAATGAGAAGAAATTGTAATTAATTCTTGTTTGAGGTGGCCATTACGAGGCCGAGGTGTTTGATGATTGCTTCTAGAGTCAATAGTCAAGACTGGGATCGATGAAAAGCAAGACAAAATTCGAAAAAATGAATGACTAATACAGTGCAAGACGCAGAAAGCAAATAAATTATGAAAATTACCGAAATTAAAAAGAAAATAGATTACTTGTTTACTAGACATAATAAAGAAGCAATAAAAGAAATAACCAACGAAAATATTTGACATGCCTCCCTAAAAGAAATAGAAAGCCCTCCACAACACACCCAGTCCAAACACGAAGGGGGCGCCACCCTCGTCTTACCAGGAAATTATGAAATATGGAAACAGTTTTACTACGATTAGCCCTACAACAACATAAAAACACGCAAGCTTTTAAAAATTCAATATAGTTTTTTGGGGAAAGTCAAATGAACAGATTAGTCAGTAGACAGAAACATGTTTTTGTCTTGTTAATAATAAAGAAAATTATGCTTCACGTTCGTTTTCAAATGTGCTTGAAATTTAATGCGATATTGCTACGGATTATGTAAAGAACAATATGAAAGAAAAAAAAGTAAATGAAAGCGTAACTGCTGATAAAATAGAAGTAAAAGAAGTAGGTTAAAAATATGGTGCATTGGCTCCAAGATATAGAACCCTGACAAAGGCCCTAATGATGTTAGTGATGAAGAAAATTATTGTACCACAGTATAGAATTGCTGACAAACGCGAATAGAAGAAAAATCGTCCCCCAGATATTTTAAATAAAATAAGGGTATGACGATGATAGTAATGTTGAAGTAACTTTCACGAATTATCTTGTTATGGACCAACAATATTATGAATGAAAAACTGCTACTGCTGGCAATAATAGTAAAATTCTTCATTATATGGGATAAGAACCAAACGATAATAATGATCTTACTATCATAGACCCTCTTGACTACGGCCAACATGCGTATTTCTAACCAAACTGCACAAAGATTTCCCCCATTAAAGTTAAGCAGTAGTTGTAACCTGATTACTAATGAGTTAATGAGGAATAAATTAAGAGATTCAACTAAAGCATTTGATCGAGCTCGTTCGGAAAAACGTGGAGAGAATGGAAAAATAATGCTTACAGAAATAGAAAGACGTGTGCTACTTGCTTGAAATAATTAATCAGTACGTGGTTAGCAAGATATAATATAAATCAGAGAATTATACATGAACACACGAGTTCTTTGACTGAATTAATAAAACATAGAACTTGATGTGCAATAAAGGAATTTAGGTTATTTTTAGAGATACAGCATGTTATGCATACAAATGAAATGTAGTAAGAGAAAATGCTTGATAAATATGCAATTGACATAGAACGTGCATCATTTGAATAAAATATTTGAAGAGAACAATTCGACCTCGTAGATGTCGGGACGAGATGTACTATACCAACGACTATAGTTCAATTGGGCTCTGGACTAGAAGAGTTGGAAGTCATGGGATGAGGACTTTGCCAAGTAGTGGGTTGATGCATCGAAATTATAGTATTACGTGAAGTCACGAGTGTCAAACAAAACATTAGAGACTTAACTTCATTAAGAGATAATCCTAGTTCATTATGAGATAGACAGGAATGCGTAGTAAAGCAAACATAGGCTTATCATTGAAGGATGTTATGATAACATCCTCCCACAACACCTTAGCATAGAGATTAATTACACTTAAGAAGCACGTGTTAATCGGGTTCAGATGGGCTTTGAACTATGATGTTGTTAAGAACTTTGGTGCAAGCGCCAACTTTGTTGTATCAAAATTTTTGACATAGTAAGGCTCTACTGAGGAGATAGCGATGTGGTGCAGCCTGGGACAGACTTTTATCCCGTAGTGGACTGCGATAGTCTGAGTTGATTGATTGATTTAAGGCTTTACTAAAGTAGGACCAATATACATGTATGTGTTTACATACAGCCAGTTTTACCAGCGAGACATACAAACGAAATTAAAATGGTTGGATCAGACTGGATGCGGAAAGCGGAGGACAAGGTTTTATGGTGCAGCTCAGGATAAGCTTAATGCCCAAGAGTAAACTCCAACAGGCTACGTTGATTTAAAGATATAAATTGTGTTGTAATTAAACCGTTTCCAAGACAGAATAAAGGTTGTACGATAGGTAAACGATGTGATGTCGTGACACGTCGCAGCGACATGTCGTCTGCTGCTATCGTCCGCAGTCGACTACGAACTCGTGCCTGAAAAAGCGTTTCTCTTAAAACATTCTTAACCAAAGCTTAGTTTAGGTATTTCTGTCATGGTTAGGCTCCATCAATAAAACCTCTATAATTTATAACCAAAGTTTTAAACAGAAATCCGTCTATGAAATTCTATTTGCACAGTCTCAAAGCAGTTCCCCAGAAGTCCTGAGTCACGTACAATTCGGCAAGGATTCGCGTGACGATCGCCAAACACGCAACGACAGTTGTCGAATAGTAAATGAAGCTGCTAAGGTTTTGGCGTTACAATCGCTTTTTTATGGTAATCTCGTGAAATACTCCGACATAGTGGTAAGTCACTGACAGTCAGACTGTTAAAATGTTAATAAAGAATTCAATGAACTCTCGTTCTTATTTGGTTGGGTAATTGAGTTATGTAATGTCAAAGTTGGATATATAGGGAGAGATCTAACAAAAATAACGAGTAGAAATTATAAAAAAAAACTGGAAGAATGAATGGCAGTTCTGACTGTTGTTTTCTGGAAGATGCAAGAAAAAATGTGTTGTGCAGACTTCAGGTCATACAGACGAGGTAGCTGACGTAAGATGACCAATCTACTTTTTTTGGGTGTTAAATTCATCAAAAAAATCCAATTTATTGAAAGGGACCACCCAGGGGCCTAAGTCTACTAATTTATAAACGTTACAATGGTCTCTCAATGGTGTGTTTTTGACAGTTTTTGTATGGCAAATCTGTCAAAAACTTACCATTGAGAGACCATTGTGACGTATATAAATTAGTAGACTTAGGCCCCTGTTCAGTTGCCTTTTGTGGTTCAGAGCAACAGTATTCTGCTTAGATAGAGTCTCTACCCGAGATAACATACTTAAGGTCCTTATAAAACCCTAAAAGAACCAAAAACTGACTGTTAAGCGTTTGGACAGTTCCGCCACGAGTAACTATAGCCTTTCATCCTAAAATATGTTGTAGACTCAGATACTACTACTCTTAAAAAGGCCATCTTTTGTTTAACGCAGTAACAAATCACTCACTTACCTCACCAATATACCTTCTTTCAATGCAGTTAAGTAAGTCTTCAACAAAGGATTCGCCACGCCAATCATATTTACAGATTACATTACTGATAGAGATGTCCCACCAATAAGGTCGAAGGTTCACCATTCATACCTTTCTTTGAACAAGACGATGCAATTAAACAGTCATTTGAATATATTCAAAAGAATTACTCAATACCTTTAGTACCTTCATAATATCGTGTCATATTTAAACAATACTGTTAATACTTACACTGAAAACGACATATTGCGTAAGCCAATAATTGTGTAGTCTTGAATCATAATGTTAAAGGGAACTTAAAAGAGAGGACATAAGGGGGAGGGAGGGAGAAATGCAGGAAAACTATTGTCATGAATTCTGCGCACGCAATCAAATCCTTTTCATAAAAAGCAAAACCTACACGGTAAAACGAAATAGTAACTGGGTGTCACCAAATTGTTTCTGTGAAAATAGAGAGACAAACTCTAAAAAAATATGTAATACGAGTACTAGAATGTTTAATTTAAATACATAACAAAAAAACTAACTAAACGAAAACAAGAACAAAGCTGTATGTAGATCGCTAGACTTTAACTCGAGGTGTAGAAGTTCAAAGCTTATAGCATTAAGCCGTTTAGACAGTGGAGACCGCAGCTTGCTAAATGAAGAAGCAATACAGGATTTTATTGTTTGCGAATTTTTGATAATTGCTTATTTAAATGAAAAAAAGTGATTGAACACAAGATAAAATATAAACAAGACAAGATAAAATAGTAAGCTGGCAAGATAAGGACAATCATTCACGAGAGTGTTCCAACAGATGCCAGCAGGCCAAGACACCACAGTCTGTAATAGACTTTCAACTTTATCACAAAACAAGAGGGTTCACGTTCGATTGGCAAACTTTGACACATTCGGGTAGGTAGATGTCTGGCGTCTTTACAATTTTAGTCAAACCAACCATGAAGGTGTAATTCGTATATCGAAATTCCCATAACAATCGATGGGTACTGATTATTCACAGTCAATTGTTTTATTGCTGTGTGATCTCTGAGTGATGTGACGTGAGTTTATTTTGTAAGTATGGTTATGTATACTCCATACTGAACGCAAAAGTTCTTCTCATGTGAGCAAAGAAAACCAAAAAACCAGGTGCAAGTGGATTCACATGCAAAGGTTTCAGAACGAATCTCATAAAAGTACTTCTTATAGGTTCTCCTAGTCCTCCTAGTCGTATTTTTTCCGACTTTTAGACTCAGTAGTTTCGGAGATAGGAGTAATGGTCAACTTTTAGCTTTTCTACCATGATCTCTTAAAGCGAAAGTAGTAAAGAAAGGAATACCGTAACTCCGGAAGGTTAAGGGCACCGAAGGACACCGTGGATTTTAGTCAGTGCAAGTCAGGCAGTCATATTTGATGATGTTATCACGATAAAAAAAAAATCCACTCTGGGCAAGGGACAAAGCTATACAAGTTGTCTAGCGCCATCTCATTTCCACAGTAGTACTAGGTACTCACGCTTTAGACGCCATGGTAGGCCATCAGAGCTTATATTAATTATCTTTCCGAAACACTATCAGCGTTATTGTCCATTGATTTCAAAAATTTCAAGCATTCTCCTCTAACTGGATTGCTCTGAGTAGCATCAAAATTTTAATAGGTATTTTATTACCCAAATATCAACACGTAACAATGGCCTCGTCATTCACATTTAAATTCAGTTAGTGTCTCGTTATAATAACCGGTAAATTTTCCATTTGGATGTGTTGCGAAATATTCATCATGTGAAGAATGATTGGTTGGTATGTGTTCTTTAGGGCTTAGGGCATAAACGAATTACTCACCTTATATCTGATATCACACTGTAGATAAAAGATACATATCCTAAAATACTTTCTTGAAAACCATCCAAAAGTTGAAAAGTTGAAAAGAGTGCTTTTAGCGTAAGGCCGCCTATCATGCATCCCCAAATACCCACTAAATAACCTTATATTTTTTACCCTTTATTTTCTAATTTTACTTATGTATTTCTTTTTTTAAACGTTGCCCTACGGAAATTCTAGGTGACACAAAAAACGGAGGAAACGATTTCAAGACTTAAATACGCAGATATGATGTCAGTTTGATATAACAACCGGTCGCAATTTACTCCGAAGACGTAACTTTAGTGCTCCAAGTTTGTAATTCCAAAATTCTTTGAAAATAAACGTATGTTACTACATATAAGTAGCCCTTAAAGTACTTAAGCCAAATAAAGAAATTGTGAAACAAGTTTCTTACTCTAAACATCATATGACATAAGAACTGTTACAATTACACAAAAATTCGTAGCAAACAAGCCAAGAACAAGTCATAAAGTGCACTTTAATTTACATTCCCACCCGCTTGGTTAAACAAACATTTGACTAACAGAGAAAATGCTATGTGGTAGGTACGAGACTGTAGATAATATTACAAAAAAGAGAGAATCAGAAGAATCACAATTTGAAATATCAGAACATGATGTTTATGAGACGGTAAGAATGGAAGCCGACCACAAAATAGCTGAAGTAGATGATGATGATGTTCATGCAGATCTGCTGTCTTTGAGGTTCGATGCGGGAAAATTGAAATAGGTTAATTAAATCTGGTTTATTTATGTCCACATTGACAGTAACACTAAAATTCTAAAAGAACATTGAGATAACACAAGATATTTGGAAGGTAGTATTGTAATTAAGGATCTTTAAAATGATTGAAAGAGTTTAGACGTAATATCATGAAATATAAACATAAAAGCAAAGAGCACACAATAATCTAAGACTAGTTGATAAAAACAAGTTAAGGTGCAGTTATAGTAAATTCTAAGCTCTCGGGGCCATAGGGTCAAACGCCTGCCGTGATAGCAAGACTGTTTACATAGGATACCGTGGCCATGGAAGGAAAGTGCAACTGAAGGAACCCTCTCCCTCTCCACCCAGGGCGTGAGGAATCATCCACTCCGCTCCAAAGAAATATAATACTAGTTTTATCCACAACGAAGTTACAGGGGGTCGAAAATGGCCTGAATTGCTTCGAGAAAAGGATGGTACGGCCATGCCGCTTTTTTGCTCGACTTGGTGGGGGCACTGCCGTGTCCCCAGATGATAACTACGCCTTGTGAACTAAACATGATGTCGAAAAGTTCAAAAGAATGCTTACACAATGTATTATTAAGAAAAGGATAAAAAAAAGAATAACGTTTTACTTGAAGAGTTGTAGTTTGATCAAGTGTGAACTGTTATAACCTGAGTAGTAACCACTACTACACATTAGATACGAACCTAGCCTTGTTAGGACTTGATTTTCTGTGGCTTCCCATTCATAACCGAATGAATCACCACTGACCGCAGTTTCGCAACGGCCAGCTGATGACAACATTATGAGGCTAAGGTATTGCGGGTTCTGCCTAGTTTGGCGCCTTATGCGATTGCGGTGAAGAGCAGTGGTTTAGCTTCGATTTCTTTTGTTTCTCTTCCTTTATATCTGTCTATTCTTAGGGAAAGTGGAGCAGTTGGCTATTAGGAGCATCATTTTCTCACACCTTGTGGTTAAATGCCGTATGGTATACTTGCCCGTTTATCGTAAATCATTTGCTTTTCTTTGCTGTTATATCTGGCAACATTCTTCGTTATCCCTAAAGTTTGACAGGATATTTACCATGGTTTTATTAAACATGGTAAATATGTCGTTTAAAACTCTAATTTATAATGACCACATGGACGGGATAGCAGATACCGTATAGGTAAATAGATTAGTTTCACATTCTATCAAGTGGTCAAGAAAGGTAAGATTCATCATAATCTACATAGCCTTTCCCACCTTTGTTTAACTATGTCCTTCGAAAACTGGGTGAATAACGTATTGAAATTACAACCGACTAATAAACTCAAAACAGTACCTAATTTCAAAGTAACATCAACATAAAATACACAAAAAACTTAATAAATAAATAACAATCTCAAATTCGATAAAGAATTTGAGCACGATGTTGAAATATTTCATCAACTCAGTGTTGCAGAATTCAAGGTCTTCTGGCTTGATCTTGACAGTCTGCTAAATTACAATAAAGCGATTGCGATGAATTGAAACGTTCTTAACATAATATAATGAACAACAGCTGTGGTTAAATTAACTTGAAGTGAGGGTAGATAAAGTACAGATAATGATTTTGATAATGCAACATTTTCCATCGTTGCATCTGCTTATTAAGAACCCTTTTTAATTTAACAACCCTTTAGTGCTCTAACTGACTCTCTCTGAATACTTAGATCTTTATTAGTTAAAAATAATTGTTAGGAAAACTATATCGCTAGATTTCGTAAGATTTATTTTCATTTCTTTCGCCCAACGCAACAGTTTTCTTAACTTGCCTGCCACGGCAAATTTTGTACACGTAATTAGACTGCAAGTCTCAGTACTTGCAGTGTCTAATTACGTCTAAAAAAATCAGGGTAGGAGTTGAATAACAAGATTACCAAGCAAATGCATCAAGCTTTTTTCAATCAGCCTATATGGGTTAGGTTTCAAATTCATCAAGCGGTCAATCTTAGAATGATAACATACAGATAATGCAAACTCCACTACCGACTCGTTATAACACCTCGATACAAAGTAATAAAACAAAAGAAAAACGGCATAAAAGATGGCCGACATCAAATAGCAACAAGGCGTGATGACAAACGCGAGAAACAAAAGACACCTGATACTGACAAACTCAGTAAGCAGAGACGAGCCTTCAAAAGATTTCTAGAGCGGATAGCGATACTGACACTCAAACAGTATAACACTTTTTCATTAGACAGGGACATAAAAATATTTCAAGTTAATACGGAAAAGAAGAAACAGAAAGATTCGATTCTAGAGGATACAGATAAAACGCAGTTACTTTACGGAATCAGGCATTACCTTGCGGAAATCCACGATATTTAATGCAAAACATTTTGTTTTAATTACGCAAATTGCGGATCTGTTTACCTACTAATGACTTAGATGCAGGATAGATACACCATGTAGGAAGAACTAAAAATTAGGAAGCTACTTATACAGTTACAGGTGGAAATAGATGCGAATCAAAAGCGGGCCTAGAAGAACTCCTAGCATTACTACTAGGAGAAGAAAATACTCCAAATGTATTTTTCAGCTATAGGATCGCGCTCGCTATCTCGCCTAATGATAAGGAAAGATGTGATGGAGGGTATAGCACACTTCCCGAAAGTAACCTATTTCACTCTTGACTTAAAGACCCAGAGGTCTTTAGAAAATACAAACTCCGGCAGAGAATTCTACACCTTAGCTGTACTGTGATTAATGTAGCTGGTTTCAAGAATTATATCAATGGACCTTTGTATAAAACTGCAAACTTAAGCATAACCATATTTCAGTTCACGTTTAAATACTGAAAGGCATTGTTCTTCAAATTCGCATTACAACGCTTATAAGTTCAATCTATTGTAACGGGCACTCCTACTATATAAATTGGCCGAGGAATCTGGGTTTCCGGAATGACGTCAACCTCTCCTGGTACATTGGACACCTACATGCGAAGTTTAATAACGACCATACATTTTGTGTTAGCCTATTGGTACGAGGTTTCCTTCCACCCATATTTGGCAGTTTAAGTGGTGAGGGAGACTTGGAAAACATTGAATTTGAAAATGATTATTAGTTGAGAGTTTTATGGTAATCTCATTTGAAACGAGGCGCCGGAATCTTTTTGGTCGAAAAGTGTCCCTCGAAACCGATCCATGATTGAAAACCTGAGATTCTGATGAGATCTAATTTAGTTTTCGGTTTCCGTCCGGAAATTGCTCCAAATCCAGACATATTTCGAAACAAAGCATTGTGTTTAACCATAAACAAACCGTACGAATAACGTAAGGTGAAGCGAACCATGCATTCGATGCACCGTTTTCTCAAATAACGTTTACGATCGCACATTTGATGACCGTTTTGAAACCACCGTAACAATGTCCATACTACATACGTTCTCTGCCTACTTATTTAACAGTGCCGTTACCGAACTAAGCAGAATGGTAATGAGTATTCAAAATAACGTAACTTTAGGTTTTGTGTCATGTGTGAATTCGAACACCCGCCATTTTTGTTTTCCCACGAATATTGCAATGGATGCGTGTTCGAATTTCAAATTATGATGTAGGGAGGGGAATGTGTCACGCGTGTGACTATAACTGCGACCGGTTTTCCGAAAATTCTTTTAGCAGTTATGGTTGCTAAATGTCAACGTAAATGATGCTATTGTTTCTTCAACAATTAAACATTTTTCTCTACTAACAAAAGTATGTTAATTCACACCCAAGAGAAAACTACTACTATAAGTAAAGGTGTTAATTCAGGAAGCGATTGTGTTCAATGACAAAGATGTAATAAAGTATCGCCCGACATCGTGTTCGATCTAATTTCACATTGTAATACAGTTCAATTTTCACACGGTTCCGCGAAACGCCGCGGTGCGAAAAATTAGTGTCACGGTATATCATGAATGGTGAGAAAGTAATGCACATGTCAAGCACAATGCACTAACATAATGTCTTTATATCCGTATCGCTATAAGAAACCGGATAGAAGAATATAATAGGATGATTATCTAGCGTTGTCAGTGGCGCAAAAAGTTTGTGAATCGCAAAAAGTTTGTAGCACGAAAATTGGGTTAGCGGGTTTTGTGGCGTCAACGTGTCACTACACTATTTGGGCGATGGCACGCAAAGGTGTTACTGTCCATTCATTGTTATTGTACCTCGAGATTTCAGTACAGTGACCTTTATTGTAAAAAAAAACTGTGTGTGAGGAGTTAGAATTAATAAAAAAAAACAAAGATAGATTTTAAAATAGGAAAGAATAAATGGAAAGGAAGCACAGACACGTAAATACTAACTAGATGATCATTATAATCAGACTCTAATGCGTTTTTTTATATCCTCTGAGCGAGACTCACAAGGTCTTGAGACGGAACAAAGTTATATCTAGTTACTAGATTATTAACAAAGCTAATGCCTGATCTCTTTAGAAATTATTCGCCACTTAAAATTTAACAAACCATTCACAACAAACTAATTGCAAGGAAATAAAACCGTTAAGTTACGAAATGACAGATAGCTAAATTAAAAAAAAAACGTTCCAAATTCATAATTGCTTCGTCTCAATTTAGCCTAACAGCGTATCGCATCCAATCAATGCCTCAATATTTAGAGCACGTTCGATTTTTAAATGAAGAAACGTGTTGCTAATAGAACTCGATTGTCGATTAGCTACTCGAATGAGTCTAGCTCGCTATTTCTCGATTATATCGATTACCTAACAAGTTGGTTGCATCTCGGTTACCTCATCCGCGCTCGGTTTCGAAGGTCACTCGTGTGTCGTTCGCTAGGATATTATGTCTTAGATCGTGCTTTTGCGAAGTTTTCGTATTATGTCTTATGTATGTAAAAATTACAGTTAATCTAAAAAGCCTTTTATTTTACGTCTAGTTTTAAAATTATGGCCCTGATTTGTCCGATTTTATTGTATCCCGTTTTTAATTAGTGTGGTCAACTTACAAGAACTACCATTTGCTAACGGTAACTAGAAGAAAGCTGCTAAACCAAATTACCTGAAACAAAAGATAATAAAACATTAACTAAACAGAAATTAATAATAACAGTAAAACAAGATAAAACATTATCCGCCTTACTACAAAAAGTTAAATATATGTTGAACACTTGTCTAAAAAGTGTTAGACAAATATTCAACTGATTAAGATTTAAGACAAAGCCTAATGAACTTCAACAAACCATAGACTAGACAACTCTATGAAACGCAATGACACTTAATTTAAAATGATGGACAACACTACAACATGAAATACAATCATTGTCTTTGTCTTCCTCCAGGCCATACGTTGCTTCCGCTACTTTCTACCAACCGAACGGACACACATAATACTAGCAATTTATCATTAGTAACAAACAATATAATATGTAATTACTAGACCTGAAGGCCGATGCAATCTATTGCCAACTGTTTGACAATTGTTTGCCCAACTAACGAATGTTTGCTCTAAATCTTAAGATAATATAAGACCGTGTGGGCGATTGCCTAGAGATACATGTAAATTGATTTAGATCATGTTTAGATTTCGCGTTTTAGTATCGACATCCGTAGTTTATGATGGCCATTATAACTTGAAGTGGAACACTTTCTTTTGATTTTTTCTTGAGATAGGATAATTCATAACCATTTCGAAATCAAACTCTAACAGGTCCACTTAGTCGCCGGTCTGTCAAGATCCAAAACTATATTTTTGAACCTATCAAAGATTCACCAGTTAAAACCATGTGCAAGTATAACCGATTCCTGTTTTCATTCTGTCTGTATAATAAACTGCATCGAACAATCGATCGTACAACTGTCGTTTCCGGATGCGTCCAACCCAAACAAAAATTCTCCTTTGTCTTTGTTCCGCTAAAATGTTTGCACACCAAACACGTTTGGGCCACTTGAAATGGAGCTCAACCAGTTTTTAAAAACTCCTTGGTACCAAAAAGGCTAATGTCAATAGAGACTTTCCATGCCGACGAGACTTCTCACTTTTGGCGTTCGAAAAATAAAAAGAAACGTTTAATTCCTTTTTTAATTTTAGAATTCCCGCGCCATTTTCGGCCAGCGTCCTCTGCATATCAAATGAGCATTTTATCGGTTATATTTCAAGTTATTTTCGAACACCACGTGTAAACGACAAGGTTCGCTGACTCATACTTCCGTGGAACGAATAGATTAAACAGCATTATAGCGATTATTGTACCTTACTGAGTGTACACGTCCAAGCTAAGTTTTCTTGCTCACTATTCAGGGAGCAAGAAAACTTAGACATTCGTCTAGGTTTGCACGCGAATCTTTTTTTTTTTCTATGAACTCATTATAATCGTTGCAGAATTAACCAAATTCAGTTTTATGGTTGTACTCCTACATAACAGTATTGTTACTTTTTTTGTCATCATTAAAATTGCCGGTCCGATCGAATATCCAAGTAAGCTATGGCACGGCATTAGCAAGACCTGATAATATTCCATCCAAATTCTTCTCTATGGGAGGATTTATACTTTTTAAGAATAAGTAATACATAATATGTAACCTCATATTCTTGAATAATTCATTACAATGATAACTTAATTAATTTTTAATTACATTTCCAATTAGAGATCGAATTGTCTGTTGTTCGTCTCTCACGTTGTGGTGTCACAGAATAAAGTAGTACAGAATGCCCACCTATACCACTTTCCTGTCATACAGAAAAAGATTTTAGAATGACACTTCTGATAATACGTCTTGTGATGCACGAATGACATCACTGACCAGATGTTGCAATATTACTGTTACTTTCTTGCAAAATGCGTCCAATGCGAGTGTGTGCTTTTCAGGGTCAAAGCTTATATGAACAAACAAGGTTGTTGTACGGATATCTGTTTAATCTGGACAAGGGTTTACTGTGAAGAATGTTTGAACATGTTTTAGGTGTTAGTCACCGATTAAAAGACTGGATATGAGAATGTTCATAAATGGAACATGTAATATTCAAGTTTTAAAATAACAACCTCATTGTTATAGTCTATGGTTTTCATTTTTTTTTCATTGTCTATGGTAAGAATATTACACTTCAAACATATACCTTTAACAACAGTACTTTAACTAGTCTTTGTTTCAGTCACTCGGCAGGATTTTCATCGATACAATATATTTCCATGACGTCAAAATATCAACAAGAGAAAGACCGGTATTCTACAGCCTGTTTGCCTTACAAAAAATCATGACCTACACAATATTTTTTGTCGAAAAGAGTCTTTAAAGATTTCGATTGGAATTTGCTATAACCACTTGGTATGTTTCCTGTGATTCAATGGGATTCCCAAAAACCCTATATCTTACTCAGACTGACAACTAAGACATTACTGACATTCTGTTTGTGAGCGGCAAAATATACCCCAAGAGTACGGGCTAGAAAATTTTAGATGCCTTTAACTTTTTGACCCAATTGAGATGGTTCATCATTGGTTGAGCCTATTGCAAGACACTGCTGGACATAAGACTTGTACTAATTATTTACTACCAACTTTATTATTACCACCAAGTATTAACAGTTCCGGCTCCTAACATTGCATTAACATCAAATTGCATCGTTCTGTTTGCAAGATTGAGAGCCAGATATCTAGGCAAGGTCATGCATCCGCAATCTCACTAATTAGGAACAGTAATTATTACTTTTGAGATTATTTACTGTGTATTTATTAGCAGTAATGAAACTGCATTAGTCATTAATATTTGTAAGGGTATTGATGTTAAGATGGCATTAGATTTGCTATAAAAATAGTAATTTTAAGTGAGTAACGGTTAATAGACGTTATAAAATAAAATGGCTTTCGAGAAATAAATGATAAAAGTGAACATAGTGTTAATACCGTTGACGGATATAATACAGCACTTAATAGAACAATTTGACCGTTTCATGCTGTTGAAAATCCGGAAGTAACTAATAATGTAGACACACCAACAAAAAGCCGGAGCAATACACACAAGACACCTATGAACCCGTTCAAAGTATCAGGGAAGAATTTGATGGAGAAGGGCCAAATGAAGGAGAAAGAACATAAAGAAATAAGATCCAGTGGCAAGATTGCAGAAATAACACTGAAGGCTGATTTCATACTTTTTAAAGTCGAGAAAACTAAAACTATATTAAACATACGCACGATACTGACCGATGGATCTGGTCAAAGTATCAAGAAAAGTTTAGTAAGGATCAAAACCAAGAAGAAAGAATACGCCATAAATAATAAAAAATAAATTAAAAATTAAAAAAAACCCCGACACAAAAACCAAGTTCCCTTTAAAAAGTAAAAATAATAAAAATACGTCGCGTTGGGGGACTGCTCCAAATTATTCATCATCTCCTGTTTATTTGCAGTCCCCCAACGCGACGTATTTTTATTATTTTTACTTTTTAAAGGGAACTTGGTTTTTGTGTCGGGGGTTTTTTAAATTTTTAATTAATTTTTTATTTTATACTTTTTATAGGTACATACTTATATAATTTTTTTGTTGCTAAGAGTACTCCCGATTAAGTCATCAATATTCCCTTTCAGTACGCTTTCATTTGATACCCAACTCGAGTATATTTGCAGACCCTCGGTTACCTTTCCCCACTTTCACGCCCATAACTTCTAAACGGCTCAACCGATTTTCATCAAACATGTCTAAGAACACTCGCAGGTAAGTCACCTTTCATACAAAAAAAAACTAAATTGAAATCGCTTCATCCGTTCGGGCTCTATGATGCCACAGACAGACAGACAGACAGACACGTCAAACTTATAACACCCCTCTTTTTCCGTCGGGGGTTAAAAAGCCAAGATTGCAGAAATAAGAATGAAAGCCATGTCTTCGAAATCCATAAAAACTAGAACTGTGCTAGTTATAAATTAAATACATCGATTGCAAAACGTAATGAAGCTATCGGCCAATCAGTCGACCAGATCAATTCACATCACGCCATGATTGATATGCACCAAGTGTAACGAGTAAATGTATCGTGAGAAATTAAATCGCGTGATATCTGCATCTGTAGAACAGAAGGAATATAGGTTATTCGATAATAAGAGCGCAGGCTTCACTAAGGAAAACAAGCGAACTTGCAAGCAAGCAGATATAATAGAAGAAGGAAGAAATCTTAGATTTGCTCAATCCAACTCAGATTCAAAGCAATCTCATTCAGCTCAGCATATTCTCTATAGCAAGCATTGTCAGAACAACAACATAATTTGTAGAATCGGTAAAACTCACTAAGTAGGTACATTTAAAAATTATAAGATTAGAGGGCTCATTCTATTCTGAAGCATTTACCTACCTGGTAACTGTCATAATGCAAACAGTTTTTGGTGAAGGCTAATATTAAAGAGAATGTAATGATAATACGAAAATGAACAAGTTTTCTGAACGTCCAATTCATCTCTCCTAAATGTTCATTGAATGAGATTGATTAAACTACATTTTGCTTGTTTCTATCTGTCTTATAGCATGCAGTAGAATGCAGTTCGTCTGCATCTTCATATCAGTCATCGTCATAGTCATTAACTAAGTCTAGATATGAGGTGTCTGTAAACATTTGTATATCATTCATCTTTCTCTAATCAAAACATCCTGCCTCTACAAGTTTCACATCCTCTTCACAAAAGTGTGCCATCTTCATCTCATTTAAATAGAAATTAATGATCCACGATTAATTAAATAAGTTATATGCTATGTTATTTATTTCATTAATCGATTTTAGATTGGTTTATTAAAATTCATGGGAAAATATTCTAAGTTTGCTTATGTCGCGTACGAAAGGTCAGTTAGTGGTTGATACATCTTATTAATTAAAATTAATCAAAGCAAGTATGTGTTTATTACAATAACAATGACGATATATTACTAGACTCCGCATGCACGATCTAAGGAACAAAAACTATTCTGTCAACTCTCTGAGGTACTACGTAAGCGAGGGGGACGGGGTACTGCGTTGTGATTGGCTAACTCAAGGTCTGTTCTGTCTCAAGGTATGTTTACGGCTCACAGGAGTGGTCTAAATAAGACTGATATAAGACTTTTTTGCCTAATGTGTTGACAGATATCGGTCGCCTGTTATTAGGAGTCTAGTTATATATCGTCGTTGTACAATACAGTGCGATATTTAGACGACACTGATGCGCAGCAGCTGAGCGATCAAATGCTGCAATGCATATCGCTGATTTCGATATGTTCGATACCCAAATATAGCAAAGTCGGTTTCTATTTTTTTTTTACAAATGTTTGTAAACGCACCCACGATACTGTAGTAATTCCAAGTACGGACCAATGTTATATTAAAAAAGCTACGTTTGATAATATTGCCAAATCCTTTTCTGCCATTTCCCATATTTGTTCACTAACAAAATGCATGAATACGTTCACATTTTACGCTATATGTCCAAATAAAACGATATTTATTTCCAATAACGTCCCAACTTAACTATTTATGTTCATAATATGCATAATAATGAAATATGTAGAGACCTTGACATGTCTGAATTCCTTGCAAACTTGTTCTTCGCATCGAGAGACGTAAGGACATAAGAACCGCCATTTTAAATTAGATATGCTTGCCAAGGGCAACTGGTTGTCACCATAGATCATTAATTGATTGGTATACTAATTACTCTTTTTTTTTAAATCAATCAACAGCATTTATTTCAAGAAGGCCATTTTTAGACACTTTTGAATTGGCATGAGACTTAAAATGGAACGTTTGCTTCTGGGTCGTGATTTTGAGAGCAGTGGTGATAAAATTTGGTGGTGAAAGGTCATCAGGTGAAAGCGTTCCTACCCTCAAGAAATTTGAAACAAAAATGTTATTTTTTTTACGACCATAACGTGCTTCTAACGAATGTAAAAGGCAGCTAGTGTTTCACAGGATTATCCATAGTCCGCGGTCCATACCAAATCCCCCATGGTCCTCTAAACAAAGTAATGCGCTTGGCTGGGCATACGACCTACAACTCGTAAGTCGTGGCTCTTTCCACTGGGCCTCATGTTTGTATTAAGATTTATTAAGACCGCTCTCATTCCATCTCAGCGGGTTACTTGCTCTCACAAGCTTTAAAATATTCTGTGAGAAACAGAAGCAAACACTAATGTGTAACGAATGCTAAATTTTTCGAAAGTACCTCGTGATCTGTTTGCGACTCTATCTGTCTTACTACAAATAATAAAAAAAAAAAAAAAGTTTATTGGTCACAATCAGGGTATTGTTACAAATTCGTATTTGAAGCCTCCTTTTAGGCGGACAATGCCTGTGTTAGAAGGCTCCGCTCTTCCATAACAATACAGATAGATTTCATAATTTGTGTTTTATTACTTAAAACTACTTTTAAACATAAAAAGTTAAAAAATAAACTATAAGTACTAAGATTTTTTTTTTAATTTTACGCATCTCCAGTGGTTCCTGGCTGTAGCCAGGAACCACTGGAGCTGCGTAAATTAGCCTACTCGTTACGGGTAGTGTGGTGTGGAGTGCGTGTTGTGTCCTGAGAATGAATTAAACATCTATTAAACACTTCGGAGCAAGTCGTCGCATTTGATATAACGTTCGTTTTGCAGTTTTACACTTTTTTTTGACAAGTGTTCAACAGATGTTTACCTTTATAGATGGTAAAAGTTTAATTTCCTCTTACAGTTTCATAATTGGTTTACTATTACTATTGCATCCTTCAAAAATCTTTTAATACTTGATAATTTTGGTCATAACACAATCAGGGGTCGACGAGACCTCGTGGAAAATGGTGTGATGAGCTAGAGACGCAAGGTACCTTCTAGACAAAACTAGCAACCAGTGGTCCACGTTGGCCCAAAACCGGAGAAGTTAGAAGTCAATGTTGAATATAATATAATATAATATATAATATTTCACAACTATCACAAAACGCCATCTAGTCCCAAGCTAAGCAGAGCTTGTGTTATGGGTACTAGACAACTGATAAACATATGTACTTATATATTTCTAAATACATACATATTATAGATAAATTACACCCAGACACAGAACAAATGATCGTGCTCATCACACAAATATTTGTCCTGGGTGGGAATCGAACCCACGACCTCCGGCATAGCAGTCAGGGTCACTAACCACTAGACCAACAGGCCAGTCAAATATAAAACAATACTTCATGTTTTCTATAAGTATCCATATAAACTTATGCTTTTTCCCAAGGACTGAAAGGAAACTACAGAAGGCGTACTCAATTCCATCCACAAACCTTTGCTTCATCAACGTTTATACACATACGACTGTTGCATGCACTACGCACCTCCTCCATCATTATCTTTTTATCATTGATGTATCAATCAAATGTCTGATACGTCTGTCTAATTAATAAAAACTGTCGACAAGTACTTAGATAAGTGACATGAGAATAATGGATGACCATACAATTATTCTCGAAGTCTTGATTTCATAAATGATACTCCAGTCTAGAGAGAGAGCCATAAAAAATTAAGTGACTACCTAGTTTAGTATGAAAATAAAAATCAATACTGAAAACCTCGAAACAGGTGTCTCAATAATAAGACCACGAGCCTATTGGCATCAACGGCGAACATCCAGATACTGTTGCTAACAATATGTTGACCGACCTAGGAATCAAGCCCAGGACGACAATACAGAAACGAAGCAAGGGCTTATGATAGAAGAATACTTGTCATTACTAAACCCTTTTGAAGCACTTGATACTAATAAATCAGAAGTGTTTGATGAAGCTGTGAATCAAAGAGAACGATTCCTTTGCAATACTACTTACATGTTTAGTAATTTCCACTCAAGCGTAGTGAAGCCATATAAAACCGCAATATCGTACACAAACCTACTTTCTATATTTAGAATCAACCCCTTTTGCATTGCGTAACCAGCCAGAGTCAGAGAAAAGTTATAAAAACAAAGATGAAAAGTAAACGCATACTCGTATTTCAAAAATCGGAAAGGTATCTCTCAAGGTAGTAACTAAATAGTAGAGTATATTATTTAAATATAAAAACAAATGAAAATCTAATAAGAACGAATTATGCAAAGATTTGAAAGAAGAAAGTAAGGGATGGGAAAGGACCTGATGAAAACAGTAAATGTCCACCAGATCGCTAGGCAGATGAACAGGTCGAAGATGATCTAGTAAATAGAAGACGACTTTCAACTGACGATGATTTTGTAGAGGACAAATGTACAAGTATTTATAGACACGATACAAAAACAAATGAAAGTCAAATAAGATTCGTATAATCTAATCTTGAAGATCTAGACAGACAACCTTGTAATAAGTCATACACAAGAGGATTTATGTTGAACGGAATTGCAGAGTTCAAACATTCAGGAGGTCATGACTTCGAACGGTAACGGTTTAAGAGTAATTGAAACTACTATTGGCATAGATATTGAACTATTGATCACGAAATTAGAAGCAAGAAACGCTAGTTTAATGATTTACATACTATAGAACATTACGATAAAACAGATACAGGCGGAGATAAGTGTATAAAATGTATGGAAAACATTGCAGTCTTGAAAAGCAAACATATCCTCCCAGTATCATCAGCATCAGTCTGTATTCGTTCACTGCTGGACATAGGATTCTTCCAATGTACGCCACTGGGCTCAGTGGCGTACGTCTTCTGCGCTTTCCTTATCTAATCTCTTACTCAAGCTTACTGCTTAGTGTCCTACACTACATTTGCCGAGTCACGGTCTCAAATTAACCCTCTCAGCATTTCTATGCAAGTAGATTATCATCGTCATCATATAACTAAACTAATGATATAGTTTGTAGTACAGTTTTATTTAAAGGTAAGGCACTAGTTGGCAGAGCACAAATAAACTCATACTGTGCTTTAATTCAGTGAATTTTACCGCGTGTAACTCTTTCTACTCTTCAAATCGTAACTTAGACTATAATAACAAACACTACCTTATAAACTAATGTTTAAGATAGATCAGATCAATTGATTTCCTGGTGTCGACAGTCACAGCAACATTAAGTACTACAAATGCAAATCTATCATTAAGCAACTGTACTAATCGTGCAACAAGAACAATAGATACTAACTTATAAGTGATTATGTTATATATGGAGCTAACCTTTTAAGAACTAGATACATCAAGTACTTGGTTAATGACAGACATGAAGTGATCTTTATCTTTAATGTTGGCTTCGTGTTCATCATCATTGACAGTTTGTTTACGCCCACTTTCAAGTGGAACCATTTTTTTAATACCATCGATATTTTGTTTTACTTTCTGTTTTTCTTTTAAACTTATTCGGAAGTTTATATCAGACTAAGTCTTTGGGAGTTTTGTAATCTGTGGTTTTACTGGCTTCAAACATGCCATCTTTGGATTAAGAAACGTTCTATTTCGAATTTACAAGCTAGTTGGATATTACATTTTTATGTGTATCTTGAGATTATGATTATTATCCTTTCGGTACTGTTAATCAACCGTGTAACTTTTATACGATCAGTGTGAGCTTCCCTAACTGCGCATTAGTCTAGCCAATTGTGGTTCTGGTCTTGCCATTGAGCGCCTCCAAGGACTGTGCCTTGTGCCTGGACACCGTTGGTCACAGCTGTAAATATACGAAATGCTACACAGGTAAGCTATCTGCCAATAATAATCTATTTTGCAACGAATCGGATTAAACAATAGCCCAATAACACTTAATCCTGATACCAATCACAGAACAACCAAAGGTCTAACAAAGCGCAGTTTATCGCGATCAACAACTTAAACAAACTAAATCTAACCGCAGAACAATTTCAATTGAAGGGGACGGCAATCGCAATAAACCCCGGGCTATACACACGGGTGAAAGTCCAAGTACCCACAATTATCACCTGTTGTGGAACTTGCAGGAATTGCCGGTCGTGTCCCCCGGGCCTTATTGCTCGGTAATCTTGAAGCAATCAAATTAATTTTAGTTTGACACCTTTTCCTGTGATCAAGTAGTGTATGGTCTATGGTTCTAGAGTTATGTTATAATTTATGGTCAGACACTATCATTTACGAATATGCCCGGAGGAGTTATGTTTAAATTAATGTTCTGTTCTGGGTAATTATTTTCTGTCGCAAATGTGAGGTTGTTACTTCCGAGTGTTTTATTTGGACAAGTCATCAATACTTTTGTTTATTTCGATATTGCATTGATAGTATCCATTAAAGATAACGATGGTGGAAAGTCAAAAGAATTTTAGATTCCAATTTGAGAAGCGAGCTATCTAGCGAATGTTTTGAGGTATTCCACGAAGGGCACTCACTGACAATGGCACCTGAGCTACTGCCTCCTTATCTATTCCACATAAGGTTCCTGAAATCCAGCCAAAAGATGTTTCTTTATGGATATTACCATAAACTAAATTCCTTCTAACGCCATTTGGTTTCAATTCAAGGAAACGAATTTAAATTCTTCCAGCTAACTCTTCTCTACGATAATAGTAAATTTTATAGCCCCTGTCTATACCTTTATCCTGAATGCAGCCTCTTGGACCCAAGCCACGGCGATGTGACACAGAGATGACCCAACGTGTTTTCTAACTCCCAGATACGACAAAATAAATCGTACTACTCCAGATAATAACCAGAATCTATACATCTGAGGATATAAAATGAAAATTAATTATGCTACTTTTATCTTAGGTTATTTGCGATTGATTCAACGACGATATATTACTAAATTCCTAACAACAGGCGACCGATGTCTGTCAACACATTAGGCAAAAAAGTCTTATAACCGTCTTATTTCGACCACTCCTGTGAGCCGTAAACATACCTTGAGACAAAACAGACCTTGAGTTAGCCAATCACAACGCAGTACCCCGTCCCCCTCGCTTACGTAGTACCTCAGCGAGTTGACAGAATAGTTTTTGTTCCTTAGATCGTGCATGCGGAGTCTAGTAATATATCCTCGTTGGATGGAATTTATGATGTGATGTTCCTCGAAACTGAATTTTCAATAAGGAAGAGTATTTCATAATATTGCGATGTCGTAAAACGATCATATTATCGGTTATGTACATAAAGGTTTTAAACTAACTATGGACTGGCTGTCGACCCAGGATCATAAAGCATTATTTCTTCTTTTTATAAACATAACAATAACGTAGCCAGTGCAATATAAGTGTATCAAGCTCAAAATGCTCACTTCACACACATAATCTGTCTTACTATTAAAAGTTAAACATCTGTTGAACACTTGTGTAAAAAAACTGCAAAACGGCCCTTATATCAAGGTCAAATGGCGTTATGCAGTTGACACTTTTAGATGAATGTGAAACACCTTCTTAAATGAAGTGTTTAACAAATGTTTAACCTTATTATAGCAAGAGACATCTCTAAAACAGTTCGCCATGGATTTCAAGCACGTTTGATTGGACTCGTTAAATTGACAATTTTACTTTTTTAAATTTTTTGTACAAACAAAAAAATGTTGCATGTACACAAAAGTTCTCTCACAAATAAATTCAATAGCAAATTCTCTATCGATTTTCACTTACAAATATTTCTAAAACAGTTTGCGTCACCTATCGCGACGGATCTTGGCTACAGTGGGGTTGACCCCGTCAACCTGTCGCTTCGATCTTTATTACTTTACCAGCTAAAGTTCACTCGGTTCCCTGCGCCGGCGACCGCTTGCGAAATATCCTCTAGTATCTTTGAAGACGCCTTTAGGCTGGGACTACATAATACCGTTATTAAACAAAATAAATAGATTTATGTTGAGTGAAACATTGGACGACGAATTCAGAAAAAAGACGTTGTTTGACACTGAATTTTACAAGTCTGACAGTCCCTACTATCCTGCCCTCGGTGGAAGGACTCATTTAATGATTTTACCACATAAAAAAGAGCCTACCTAAATAGACCAGCGTCATTATTAATCATTTTGACGCTGGGGTGTAAATTGATAAAAATAAGATTAATATTTATGAACTTTTGTTTATATTGAAAACAAAATTGTTTATCTTACGTCTTGTGTAGTGTTTGAGTTGAGATATAGGCTATTTTTACTTCTATAGGACCCCCACTGTCTTGTTTAATACTGTTTTTTTTTTCATCCGATGGTAACAATATTATATATTATGTATTGTAATAAAGAATGTCGACTAGATGAGTTATCAGCAAAACTGAAGCGAATTAATTTGAATATTTTTATTTAATTTCAAAAATGTAGTTTCCAAAAGTAGAGTAATTATTCGCACGATTATTGCATAATAATCATCAGATTTCGTTCTCAGAATCTTTCAAATCATCTATTTGTAAATCATAGCCAAATGTAGCCTGAGCCTAAGCCTAAGCTAAGACACATTCGATTTTCGAAATGGAACAATGAATTTAAACATTGCCAATTGTTTTTAAATGAAGTATGTATAGCCTTTTTAAACAAAATGGCGTTAAAACACGTGTAAAAACTGGCAGTGAATAAACTTGTGTCATTATGTTTTATCTTCTGGTAAAGTGAGAAAATAAATTGGTATGTCTTAAGACAGGTTCTCTCGTTACGCCTACGTGTATGGCTTGTCAATGATTGTGTTGTAGATACCAACTTTACAGATTGTGAGAAATGTAGTCTGAGAACTTGAAAAATTGATACGTGAAACAAAAATTATTTGAAATATGGGTAAGTAAGATGCCAGAAATCAGAGTCATCAACATGTAAATAAATTAAACTTATACCGATGGACAGAATTCATATAAGATTAGACGGATCCAACAATTAAATAAATCGAAAGATATAATCAAAAACACAACATTACGCCTACGATCTAGGTAGTGGGCCTATTGACATCAACCAAGTACTTGTTTAAGCATCAACTAACGAGCAATTCCAAATAAAAAACCTTTTTTTTTCTCCTGATCCTTAAAACCCAGACCTCATGTTCAGTTCCATTACTAGCAACTACTAAACCAAAGAGATCAACCTATACTTTATTACACACATTTACATAACCCTCACACGCCGACTGTTAGAACCTACACAACGCAGTTAAAAATAATATGTCGATCATAAAGAACTCACGTCGAAAGAAAGTGATCGAAACAAACAATTTCGACAGAGAAATCGATATTAATTGGTCACAAGCAGGTAAATTGGTACTTACTGTGACGAGTTTATCGATCTTAAGGAATGGTGGGTTTTTGGAAACCAATTTTACTTTTTTTTTGTCATATCTTACATAGTAATCAAGTTTTCTTTCATTGCAATGTATGGTGTGTCGTGAAATTGAAGAAAGTTAATTTCAAAGACTGGTTTTTTACCAAAGTATTAAGAAAAATATTATCTACGGTATTCCCGTGGCTAAAAATACTTTTTAGTGAAAAGTAATAGTTTAAGATATTTTATAAGTCAGACTGATCGTACTACCAAGAAAATACTTACTCAAATGCATCTCCAATTTAATTAGCTTACCATTCCGAACAGTAATCATGAAAACGATCCGAAAAAACCAAATACCTAAGGGCGCCCTCTCACTGCGAACATTCACCTGTAATGTAACGTTACAGATTCGAATATTCGAAGACAATAGAGCATCAAATTGCGCACTTTTATGTAAGCCCCTTCGTACACAAGGCGACGCAAGTCTCCGATACCGTACGATTTCGGTATCCAGGCGACTATCTTAGTAAAAATCCATAGAGGTTCGTATACAGGCACGCGTCAATGGATGTCAAAGTCTTAAGGAGACTTATATCGCCTAGTGTATGAAGGGGCTTACATTACAGGTGAATGCTCGCGTTGAGGGAGCTCGTTAACATGCAGGAGTAACGTGATTTTACGTGACACATTAGAATTCACTAGAAAAAATGATACCCTAATTAGTCACATCATTAATGATGAAATCTTCGGAAAACTATAACCAATCAAATCGATATTAATACTAAAAGTAAACACGGCTTGCAACACTCTATAAATAAATATTAATAACACTTTCGCTGATAACTGGCTGAGTTTAATCTTATCAACTTTTTTGACTAGTGTTTCCCTCGAAGGAAAATGTGAGTAGTTAATAAGACTTGTCTGTGGAACATTTTAATGAGCTGCGCTTGTAACATAGACTTGAATCTGACTCCACTCTTACTCAAGTCAAAGTAAAGCATCGAAATATCAGCTTTATATCGTGTTCCTTCCGGCACAATTTTCTTTACTTGAAAGAAGCGTACGACGATACATTGACTACATGTGTAACATTACCAAAAAGATCATGTTAAAAATTGTGTCGTAAGTAATTTGTGCTTAGTAAGCCTAGTCTTTTCCCAGTTATGTTAAAGGTCGGATGCAGCTACGCGAATGAGCGACTACCTATCTGACGGAATCCTGTTTTCTTCATAACATGATGCTCCTTATCAAAAATCTACAAATGACAGCCGGTAAAAACAGCGTATCGTACTTACTATAGAGCGGAGGAATTTCCGAAAATTGGTAGTTATATTGGACACCCATCCACGGAAAAATTCGGTAAGCGTGGCTTATTTTTGAAAATGACCCAGGCTGCCGTTATTAATTTTTAACCGTAAGAAATATGAAATATCAAATCAAAGCATTTATTTCAAGTAGGCCAGTCATAGCACTTTTGAAATGTCAAAATATAAAAACAGTTCAAAAATAGTTAAATAAATAAAAACAGTTCAAAAATACGAAATGAAAGTCAATCCTTTTTTTTTTTTTTTTTTTTTTTTATTTTTTTTTTTTTTAGGTGGTAAAATCATCAAATCAGTCCTCCCGCCCTGGGTGGGGCGGAAGGGACTGTCAGACTCTTACTGACTAAAATCCACCCGTGTTCCTTCGGATGCCCTGTACGTTCCGGGGCCGCGGTAACCTGGGTTAAGAAAAAACCCGCGACCCCAGCAGGCATTTGGCGCGAAACACGACGCGCCACCAACCCGGGCTTGGTCCTCGGTCGGACGGCGAGCCACCCATTACTCACCGTCCGCAAGCCCGCTCCGCCGCTGTGCCCTCTGCTGATCAGAGGGACACGCGTTGGAGCGTCCACACGACAGGCTATTCGCATACGGGCAAAGAGACTCCTTAAAGAAAAGTTTTTGCCCGCATCCCAGGGTGCACCGGCCCGAAAAACTGGTCTTCCCCCCGGACGTATCCGAGAGGGAACTCCAGTCCACGGGCGCACGTGGAGGTTTCCTGCCTTAGCACCCCAAAGTCAATCCTAATGCTTTAATGTGAGTCGAGTTGGAGTGGAGTGAAATATGTTACGTGCACAACCCTTATAGTCCGGTCAATTTAGACCAAAAAATGAGAGTAAAGTTACATAAAGTCCCAACAAGCTGGATTTTTGTGAAGTTGTTCAAAACATAATTATAAACAATGTCTGAAAGTTCCCCATCATTCCCCTGTAAGGAAAAAATAATAATTCAAGGTCAAAGGTCTAAAAAATGAGTTTTTCGCGATTTTCAGCAAAACGGTAAGTTTTATCATAAAAGTACCTCAGACAAAAATTGTAGATCATAAAATTATCTATAAAAAATGTTTCTTACGAGCCACCGTTTCTGAGATATAACGATTCTAAAAGTTATAAAAGTTGTTATCGTCATAATATGCACACGTTTCCACGCCACCTATGAGGTAGTGTACTTAGCGCGTTTTTGTTAACGTGGTTTCCCCAGTAGGCCTACTGCACGGGTCAGATGTGATCATGTCATGATGTGAGTTTATTCGTCTTATTCGTAAGTTTCAAATTCTTGTTCTTCTTCTTGATCTTCTTCTTGTTCTTCTTCTTGATCTTCTTCTTGTTCTTCTTCTCCTGCTTGTTCTTCATCTTCATTTTGGATGCAAGTAAATTGCGTCAATAGCGATGTATCGCATGATACTTCGTCGGAGTCAAACGAATCCTCCATTGTTTGTGATTCAATATTAGAGCACGACCGGCCTTGACAATTTGTGCATGCCAAAGAACAAGACAGTCCGACTTTTTTGCAACCACATTTAGCACTGCATCCCTTTTTGCAGTTGCAAAAAATAATGTTCAGCAGTTCTTCCGGCGCAGGTGGAAGTAAAGTTTGAACTGGCTCTAATATATTGTTGACCAACTTCCAACCCCAGTCTGTAGGGTCTAGCTGATAACCAAGCCACACTTAAACTTGGTAATATAAAAGATGTTGGTGAGCAGCAACTGAAGTTGGAGGAAGACAAGCTAAATGAACTTGTTTTTTATTTTTAGTATTTTTAACGAAACATGCATATCGATGTTTATCTAAACAGGTAGTTTTTTTAGGAGCTCCGTACATAGAAAGAAGAAAGCGGATGCCGTTGGTAATAACTTCTTGTTGAGTTGAATCACTTTTTTTAAAAACTTCAGCACATTGAATTAAATCTTGTTTTTCAAACATTTTGAAAACTGCTGTTTTACCCCTCCTGTAAAATGCAGATGTCGTATCACAGCCAGTTATTGCGTGTAAAAATAGTACATGATCTTTACACTTTACAAAAGTAAATAAACTTTTTGATGAAATATATCTGATTGATGCTGAGCTTTTCCTGGTTTTAAGAAAAAAATAGTTTTTTCAGTTGGCGTTCGAGCAGTGAGTAATACAAGTAAGTCAACATCTTCACCAACAACAATAGTTGTATTTGGCAAATTGAATTGCTCTATTGCTGTTTCAATAATCAATACATCAGCAACTCTAGATGTATATACGTGGCGTACTCATGCATATTATGACGATAACAACTTTTATAACTTTTAGAATCGTTATATCTCAGAAACGATGGCTCGTAAGAAAAAAATATTGATACATTTTTATAGATAATTTTATGTTCTACAATTTTTGTCTGAGGTACTTTTATGATAAAACTTACCGTTTTGCTGAAAATCGCGAAAAACTCATTTTTTAGACCTTTGACCTTGAATTATTTTTTTCCTTACAGGGGAATGATGGGGAACTTTCAGACATTGTTTATAATTATGTTTTGAACAACTTCACAAAAATCCAGCTTGTTGGGACTTTATGTAACTTCGAATGTCTAAATTGACCGGACTATTAAATAGGCGTGGCTGTTAGCCAGTTACAACTTAACAGGCTTGTGATATAAAAGTCATAAGGAAACCGTTAGTCGTGTCCCAAGAGCAATGAAACTTAGGCAATCGAATGTTATTCTGACCTGGGTTTCGAAAATACTTATTAAACAGCTCGCAGCTCTAGCCGAAGGCCTAACTCGATGGCAATTTGCTCTGGTTTGTTTTACACAATAGAAAATGTATCAAGGAACTCGAAATTGTTTATTTAGAACTATAGATCCATTTTAAAAGTCTGGGTTTTTAAACATTATGGAATGTTGAAGAAGTGTAGGACAGCTAAAAGTATTAGACATTACTGTCATCTTTTCTTTTATTAGAGTTTGCTCTTGACTCTAGTCTATGTCAGAGTGACAGAAACAAAGCCTTTTCGCCATTCTAACTTTGAAATATTTGGGATGTATGCGTTCGGAAACAAACAGGTAGTGCGTTCCATTCTTCTGTGCACATTATACTTTCAACTTTATTTTTATTAATAAAAAAATCAATGAATATTATCATTATTACAACAATTTAGTTTCATTACGGGTAATGCACGGATAATAAAACCAATTTTAATAATCTCTTACGTAAACTTCTACAAAAACTCTGAATTACTTTCACTGATGTAAAATGTAACGATATGATGTCACGTGACCTACAACTTAACGAGCATTTTATAGCCCTAAACATTTATTAAATGTGTTTTTTTTTTAAATTATGAATACGATTTTTCTACGCCTCTATTTTGTCTAGGCGCCCTGATTTTGTTGTCGTTTTTATCAAAAGATTGAATGCTAAAATAAATGAAAAAGCAGTGTTGGCTTCGGTGAAAGAGGCAGATATCTACACGATCTTAGTCAATCTTGGCATAAATACTTACTTGCTTACTCTTATGAATGATGATTTCTCACACTCCTGATCGCTAATAGGTACTTTAATCTTTGCACCTAATAGACATGAAAACTCTATCTCACAGGAGTAATTGGGTATCTGTCACTGTCAACTAACTGTCAGTCATTACGATTGGCGCGAAAATACTTAGGGCATAAAAGTCTAGACCTCACTATCGTCAGGATACGGTGGCGCTAGCGAGCCAGTGAATTATAATAAAATAAATTATCAAAGATACTAAAACATCGCACGCAGTAAGGGTTAAGTTTCAAAATGTCCTCTGTCACTGTCCTCAAGTTACATAAATACCTACTGGTTTTATTTTCTACACGACTCTTCAGTCACTTGTCAAAAACTCACAGGCTAATTTGTTTTCGTTGAAAGTCCTTTGTTCATAATATCCTCAAAAGAAAATGGGAGGAAGTAATCAGGAGTTAGAAGGATGTCCGCCTCTCCCGAATGGAACCAAAGAGTATCTTTATCAGGCGTCATTATGCCTTGTTAAGTCCGTCACTGACCGGATAGACGCTTACCAGTTTGGACTATGGCTTTCCGGTTTCTGCTTTTGTTTTGACTTATACTTAGTTACACTGTAGCGTTTCTATAAAAAATATGCTAATAGAAAGCTCAAAAATAATGTCTTAAACATTTCATATTTGAATAGCATATTTTGATGAAATGATAACAAATATTTTTAAATTAAAATCTACAAATATTAACAACTAAATATTTACTCCTTCGGATCGCTATAGAATTGCCACGTTTAATGCTAATTCGTTGCCCAAAGTAGGACTTTTGCTAGACTGATTTATTCGAAGTTTAAATCTGATGGAGACTATAAAAAAACCATAAAAAAACAACCTTAAACTAGACGGATGAAAAATAAAAATAGTCACTTATTAAAAAGAAAAAAATAAGTATAAGTTCTACAAACTAACTTTCAGTCGGTGTGCTTCGTCTCTATTTAAAATTCAAATAAAACGTAGTAATAATAAAAGTAAACTGACGTAAATTAAACCACGCTCATAAACACGATTGGACACTTAAAATTAAAACACTATCACTCACGTAATATGCCGTAATAAGCGTCACTTTAATTTGGCATTTTGTGATGAGATAACTTTTCTTTATTTTTAGTCTTCATTTGAATAATTTAAAATGCAATTTTACTGCGAATTATCATTTACGGGTCTGTTTGCACCACCACTCACTTATTATGTTAAATTAAATGATATTTCTAAGTTTCATTTTATTCATCAACTAGCTGTGCCCGCAACTTCGTTCGCGTGGATGTCGGAATTATCCAATGTATTTTTTTAGTTCTAAGCGCTTAATTCAGGCCAGTCCATTCCAGTCCATACCAGTCCATTCCAGTCCATTCCAGTCCATTCCAGTCCATTCCAGTCCATTCCAGTCCATTCCAGTCCATTCCAGTCCATTCCAGTCCATTCCAGTCCATTCCAGTCCATTCCAGGCCATTCCAGTCCATTCCAGTCCATTCCAGTCCATTCCAGTCCATTCCAGTCCATTCCAGTCCATTCCAGTCCATTCCAGTCCATTCCAGTCCATTCCAGTCCATTCCAGTCCATTCCAGTCCATTCCAGTCCATTCCAGTCCATTCCAGTCCATTCCAGTCCATTCCAGTCCATTCCAGTCCATTCCAGTCCATTCCAGTCCATTCCAGTCCATTCCAGTCCATTCCAGTCCATTCCAGTCCATTCCAGTCCATTCCAGTCCATTCCAGTCCATTCCAGTCCATTCCAGTCCATTCCAGTCCATTCCAGTCCATTCCAGTCCATTCCAGTCCATTCCAGTCCATTCCAGTCCATTCCAGTCCATTCCAGTCCATTCCAGTCCATTCCAGTCCATTCCAGTCCATTCCAGTCCATTCCAGTCCATTCCAGTCCATTCCAGTCCATTCCAGTCCATTCCAGTCCATTCCAGTCCATTCCAGTCCATTCCAGTCCATTCCAGTCCATTCCAGTCCATTCCAGTCCATTCCAGTCCATTCCAGTCCATTCCAGTCCATTCCAGTCCATTCCAGTCCATTCCAGTCCATTCCAGTCCATTCCAGTCCATTCCAGTCCATTCCAGTCCATTCCAGTCCATTCCAGTCCATTCCAGTCCATTCCAGTCCATTCCAGTCCATTCCAGTCCATTCCAGTCCATTCCAGTCCATTCCAGTCCATTCCAGTCCATTCCAGTCCATTCCAGTCCATTCCAGTCCATTCCAGTCCATTCCAGTCCATTCCAGTCCATTCCAGTCCATTCCAGTCCATTCCAGTCCATTCCAGTCCATTCCAGTCCATTCCAGTCCATTCCAGTCCACGACTGACGTACGAAATCAATGTGAGTGCACCTGTAATTTTACTTCTGAAACACTTTATATTCAAATATCTTTTGATAGACTGAACCGATTCCAATGAAACAAAAACTAAGTTCCTCTCCAAGTTACGCTTAATCGTTGTGTATAAAAGTTATCTACATTAATTTCGTATATTTTACGTGATACCTGGACAAATACACAGACAAACAGATAAACAGACAAACAGACAAAAATTCTAAAAATGCTAGAAATGGGTTCTATTGGTTGTCCTTTAATACCCTGGCTATATTTTTTGAGTTTTTATTTAATGTACAAAAATAATTTTTCTACAGTTTTATTATATGTATAGATAGAAGATATAGATAGATAGATAGATGTTTCTGAATTATATGAAATGCGTCTATTGATAAGTCATGTAAGTATGCCATTATACTTTGGCTTTGCACTAATTTTAAAAGAAAACAAAGCTAAGAAACAGTGTCGACTTTGTTTAGTTTAAATGTCAATTTAAAATCTTTTTCGTAGTACATTTATCGTAGAAATGTTTTTATTTCTGAAAACTCATTATCGATCAGGTATTTGTAAAAACTAAATTGACAAAACAATAATATTTCGGTAACATTGTTCATTTTATTTCCTTTCTAATCCAAAAAAGTAAACACTATTAAGAGTGTGAAAATTACAAAGAATCAGACAAAATAAGTTACTGGCAGGCAAGAAACGTATCTGAAATGTTCAAACACCAATTAAATGAAGAAAAAACATTCATCAGTGAATGCGACAGAAAAATCTCAAGTTACATCATTACAGAGCTTCGTAGCAAATCTTTGACCCGACCAATCAGATCGTCGGTCGAATCACGAAATGGCGTTTCTGAGTTTTACCAAATTTTTCAGGAAAGTCATTTTTAATAAAATGTACAACTATTAACCGTCATTACAATTTATCTAATTCTTATATAAGGTTTATAGAATACTCGCTTTAATTACCTAATGGTAACTACAGTTTATAAATAAAAGGAATAGCAGATAGGGCCCTTCGCGACTACTCATAAGTCATTAAATACTGCGATTTTGTTTACGCTTTTTCGTAACATGATAAAATTGAATTAAATGCTGTAATAACTTAAAATCCGAAATTTTGTTGGTTGCGCCCTTTCGTGATTCGACCGACGAGATGACAGAAGCTAAAAACTTTAAAAATTTACGACAACTGTAAAACACGTCAATAAAAATAAGTATTTAAATTGAAGATCGATTGAAGATTAATGATTCATTAGACTGATGTACTCGTATGTAAATAAGTACTAATTAGAAAATTCTGTGAGAAAATACCTCAAATTTATCGTTTTTTTAAGTTGTCCCGCTTCTAATTAAAACGTTGATTACTGGGATTTAATTACTAGGTTACTATTACGTGTTTAATTGGTAGTGTGGGTTTCGTGATGGATTTATATTATCTTAAGAGAGGTTTTAAAAGAGTTCTTTAATGTAACTTCGTTTATCCATTCATAATATATTCTTGTTTCGGACCGAAGTTTCGGTTCACATTCCAAAAATTCTTTATTCTAAATATTAAGTCGGCCGTAAGGTTCTCGAATGGAGACCACGCACCGGCAAGCGCACAGAGGACATCCACCCACAAGCCGGGCAGAAGATCTCATGAAGACCACAGGATCACGCTGGATGCAAGCCGCTTCCAACCGGTCCTATTGGAAGTCTATAGGGGAGGCCTGTGTTCAGTAGTGGACGTCTTACGGCTGATATGATGATTATGATGAAATATTAAGTTTCAGTATCAAACATACCACAATTTTGTCTACTATATTTCCTATCTATTCACCAGTAGTTGTAACAAACAAAAAACTCTGTCAAATTCATTACACAACTCAACTCGACAACTAACAACTGCCAAACTAGACGTACAAACAAAAACTACCCGTGTCTAACAGAACCAACTTGTTACTATTAACGGCATCGCTTCCAATGCGCCCGCGCAGCCGTGAGAACATTCGACGGTACGACGGAGCATTACGACACGGTCGTTTGATAACAAAAATAGGTTAACACTGAGGTAGTAAAGCTGTAGTACGGTAGTCAAGGTTTTATGGAGGCGTAAGACTTGGAATGGAGTGAGTTACTATTTAGCTTGCGCAGAAGCATTACCTCATTTTTTTTTGAGGCAACAGCAAAAAAATGAATCTTTCTGGATGCAACGAAAGAGACTGTCAGTCTCTTACTGAGTTTAAGTTCACTCTGTTCCTTCGTTTGCCTTTTGCGTTCGAGCTACGGTATTCTGCTTAGACAACCCGCGAAGTTACTAGTACAGGTCTGTACCTGACCTGAAACATTTGGCAAAGTGGCTGTTCACAATTGTTTCGTGTCAAAAATGGCAGGGCGCGACAAAATTAGTCGAAGTATCGATCTTCGATTTGTCAGAAAGGAGGATAAGATAACTGATTACTGAATAGAAATCTCGTCCTGGCAATGTGGCGGGAGGAAATGAAATGAAATGAATGAAATGAAATGAAATGAAATTAAATGATGAAATGAAATATTTGATGTCATTTGATTATTATTTACTCGAATAATCCGAGGACTATATTTCATTGACGTAGTAGGTTAATATGGTGGTCAACAAACTGTGGCAATGAATAATTAAAAAGTGACGCAAAAAACACTTGATATCAATGTCTTGGTAATGAATAAAAAAAACTCATTAAGCTAACGTTTCCCATGTTTTTATAGCTGTTCATAATTAAATAAGGCATATTATATGACAATGGGACCTCCTGTTAGCCAGATACTGAGTTTTAAAAGTCTGCGTAAAATATTAGTTACCTTGAAAAAGTCGGAAGTCGGTTACACTGGAAACCACTCCTCATAATGTTGGAAAGAGTTGAGGATAGATGACGATAGCACGACAAAGTCACAACTTTTTATATTCCGTATTCTCCGTAACCTTTACAGCCTGAAAATCTAGAGGTATCGCTTACGTGTTACGAACCTTGCAACTTTTTCAAGCCCTTTTTGAGGGTATGATAAAAGTGGAAAGGAACTTTGTTCCGTCAGTTAAAGCAAATAGTTTCAGCTTTCGTCAAAAAATATAATCGTATAGAAAAAGTATTTTCTGCAGAATCGGGACAAAGACTTCCGTCTTCAACTTACGAACACAGAATCGATTCAAAAGAATCGAGAATCGAATCAGCAAGTGTACACCATCGAACAATGGCTTACTTTGGTGGCACACTTACGCCAATCTTCATAATTCTCGATTGTATTACTCGTTCTGTTTAGATTGCCTTAATTCTTATCTCTATGGGTAGAAAGTTGAATTTAGGTCGACAAAGTTTAAGCATATTAGAGTATCACTAAAATACTCATTCATTATTGGTTGATTCAGTGAATTGCTAACGGTTTTTATTGAAATTATAGAATTATGATTCAGTAAGTACACACGCAATACAAAACCAGTTTTTCTTGGTCTCGCTTCCTATGATTTTTACATACTATGAACGGTCAGCTATTGCTGGTTTTGTATAGCTTGATGTGTAGCCGTGTGCACACGAGCAAAAACTTTGTTCAAATATTATATTAAATGCTTAGTTTAAATTGAGATGAATGATCGTAGTAAAATGGGGCTATCATTGATATTTGATCTTTTATTTCTATTTTTGTACAAGTTCTTTATTATCTATCACAGATTTAAATTGACTGTTGCAGTGCTATAATTTATAAGTGGAGGCCAAGTAGAAAATAGGAGGTGTAATGCAAACACAACTAATAAATGATTGACTTACTGACTTATAAAAAATTGTTCCTTTTCATTAATATTTGCCAGCATCAAAATTTGGGGGTGCCAAGACAGGAAGCCTCCACGTGCGCCCGTGGACTAAAGTTCCCTCTCGGATACGTCCGGGGGGAAGACCAGTTTTTCGGGCCGGTGACCCTGGGATGCAAAAACTCTTCCTTAGGCACTGTGTGCCTAAAGGGTCTCTTTGCTCGTATGCGAATAGCATGTCGTGTGGACGCTCCAACGCGTGTCCCTCTGATCAGCAGAGGGCACAGCGGCGAAGCGAGCTTGTGGACGGTGAGTAATGGGTGGCTCGCCGTCCGACCGAGGACCAAGCCCGGGTCGGTGGTGCGTCGTGTTTCGCGCCAAATGCCTGCTGGGGTCGCGGGTTTTTTCTTAACCCAGGATAACGCGGCCCCGGAACGTACAGGGCATCCGAAGGAACACGGGTGGCTATTAGTCAGTAAAGTAAGTAAAAACAAAAGCATCAAAATTAGTCAAAATTTACACTAGTCGAAGTTAAATTGGAATCTAAATATTTTGATTCTTTGATTTTTAATATGAACGTTGCATCTTCTGTCAACAAATTTACTCCAGTTACTTTCTTCACATTAAAACAAGCCCTACCTACACCATAGAAAAACTATAAAGTTTATAATCTCGTCTAGAAATCAGATTCAAACCTTCCCACTTTAACATCAGCCTGTATAATCGAAACCTATAATGGTGCTCCCTCACTGGGAGCATTCGCCTGTCATGTAACGTTACAGGTTCAGAAGAAAATTTGATAATTTTACCAAATAAAAAAAGCGTTACAGATTCGAGCATTAAATCACTTCGGGAGGAAAATCGGGAATTAGGTACAATGCGCATCTATAGCAAATAATATACGTAGATAGAAATTGTATTATGTTGTTGTATTACCGGCAAACGTTACATTACACCCAAACGCTCGTCCGTCAGAGAGGTAGTAAATTGTAACGTAATGCTCAAAGTCGCATCATTTTGTAACATTACATTACATTCAAATGTATCTTTACAGAACATTGTATTCGTAACAATGCACCAGATTTTTCGACAGAAGAAAAGACAAAATGGCGTACAAAGATTTTTACAGTTTAATGCATGGTAAAGGTAAAAATATAGAAAAAAAAATTGTATTCTTAAATGGCATTCAGATAACAGTCGAATAACGATGAACTGACTTTGTCTATTCTTGGCAGAATTAAGATACATCTGGTAAGGCTACGCGTGCTAGTGAGGGGGCACCTTTAAACTAACCCGTAAACGAAGTAATTCGAACATAACGTTATCGATAGCAGCAGATACGGGTTAAGTGGTAACATTAACCCTACGATTTCTCATTACATTAACAGTTGTAGCGGCAACAAATATATCTTAATGTAATGGAGTACTGTACAGTGGGTTGTACTAAGTTTTGTTTCAAACTATAGTTGTTTTGTTTGCGTTTTGCAAGTTAAAGCTAGTAAAACTTAAGCTCATAAAACATTTGTTGTGCGTGTTTTGTTGTCTGCGCATGTGTTATACAAATTTTTATGTACACCTCTGTTACAAATGTGAAGTTAGAAACCTAAATAGCTTTGACATTTTAGAGTAAAACAGACATATTTTTTTTATCCTAAATTGTCCCACTGCAAGCCATAGCTCTTCCCCATAACCGTCCACTCTTTCTTCTACTTCTATTTTTCGGACTATGAATGTATAAAGAAAATTATTGAAAATGGTATCAAAATCTCTTGTCTCTTGTTCCGAAAAAGGTATATGACAGTTTCACCTATGTTTAGGCTATTATAAATACAAAAAGAGCATACTTTTTGTTAAAATGCACATCATCATTAACCAACTCCATTTCACTTAGCATTTTACGTTACTGAACGAAAACTCGTCAAAAAGATCATAAAACAGTTTTCATTTTTACGACCTCGCACCAAAATCACCTCATTTTAACAAGTACTCAGTTTCGTACAACAAAGTTCTATGTTTAAAGTAACTTTAAGAGGCAGCATTCATTAACAAGTTCTTTCGCGAAGGCGTGGCTGACCGAAATACTGCTGCTAATTCACTTTCATACTAGAGCGACCGAAATAGACCGAACGATAAATTGTTTCATTCAATTGAATGAACCGGTCTCATTAACTCGTTAATTTGGTAAACACTTTCGATTTTGGAGTTGTAATTTTGTTGAAATGTCCGATTTTAATCAATTAATTATGAATATTTCGGAAAGTTTTCTTTTAGACGGACTGTTTGTCGCCATTTTATTTTTTTAATGGCTCTTCCGGTCTAGACGTTACATGACTTATTTGCAAACATTGGGTATCTATCGGATTGGGTATTTAGTTTGAATAAACAGAAGTATAAGCAGTACCTTATACTCCTGTTTATTTAAATTAAATACCCAACGGAGTTAGCGAAAAAGACTAACATGCAGTTCGATAATTGTACCATTTTCAATGGTTTTTAAACGAATTACATAGTGAGTTACAGAGTGAGCATTGCTTTCAAAATTATTCCGATTGAGATTGATAGCAAAATTCCTATGAATACTTATCACCTCTGTCATGTTAATCGTTATCGCTCTACGACATTATTAGAACACAGTTGGTTGCTGTCACCCACTAACTAAAATCTCTATATCTCGGGCATTAACTGAAACAGGATTATCTTCGTGGAAACACTGACACTACTTGATTTCTTGTACAGATTATACAGAAATTTGTTGGCAGGATACTAAATCTTTAGTTATTCATGTCTGAACCTGCTTGCTTCACGAATCACGACTGATATTGTGATTTCCTTTAAAATCAGTCATCATCAGCCTATAAATGTTCCCTCTGTTGGAACACAGGTCTCCTCTCTGTGAGAGGATGTGGGCCTAAATCCACCACGCGGGCCTAGTGCGGGTTGGTAGATGTCACATGTCTTCCAATTTTTGGTTCCAGGACATGCCGGTTTCCTCGCGATGTTTTCCTTCTCCGTTTTGAAAGCAGTGGTTGAAATAAATTTCACAAAGTAATACGCCTGGCTGGTTTCGAACCTACGACCAACCACAACTCGTAAGTCGGGGCCGATACCACTGGGCTACCACTGCTCAATACGGTACCCTTTAAAATACGGTGGTAAAGACTAACATTAAAATCTATAGTGGCTATGGTAATGTTATCCTTTTCTGTATCTGTAGTTGACAAACAAACTGAGGGCTTGACGACATGTCAGCCTTAAATATTCAGAATATTAGCAGAGCATATTGCTGACTCCCGATTCTGACATTCGTAGTTAGTTACATAGTTACCTTTATTAGTCCAATATTTTTTTAATTATTTAGCTATAAACTCGTGTTTGACCACTATCTCGCCGGATGGTAAGCGATAATGTGATCGACGGTGAAGCACGCTTGTCTAGAAGTAACCTATTTACTAATGACTTGAAGAAAGACTCCAGCAAGTGCACTCCTCAGCTGCGCGTGTGAGGTCCTAAAACCAAAGCAAACAAAACAATACAAATCTCAATTCCTCTGGAGATATGAATAAAGATTTGGCCAAATTGATTTTCCGGATCTTACTACCAAAGGTAAGTGTGTACTATAAATAACTTGTGCATGATTCCTCATAGAGATAGTATAGTCTTAGTTGGCGCATTACCAAAACTACCTACTAACCGTAAACAATCGTTCTAATCAAGCCGTGTTTGGCTTCCATGATAATCACAGAATTAATGCAGTATCGTGTTTATTGTTTGTGCACTGTGTTCGTGTTTGTAATATATTCAACGTGATAGAACAGGCTGTTTTGATTTACTAATTATGGTGGTTACAGTCGGTTGTAATGTGGAATCCATTTGCCGTATAGGGCCAATTGTAACTTGGACTATTTCATTGCTGACTTACAATCACAGTTCAGCCATCTCCAATCATATAAATCTATAAATAATTTTACATATTTTTATTGACCATGGACCATGCCCGGGTCGACGGCGCGTTGTGTGACAAGCGCGCCTCAAAAGCGTCAGCATGATGACAGGGCCCCCCTCTAGAGGCCAAAGCCTGCCGGGGTCGCGTAACTTATTTCATTACCGGAACATAAAGGGCTACTGAAGGGCACCGTGGATTTTAGTCAGTACAAGTAAAAAAAAAAGCCCTCTTCTTTGGGGTGGAAATGTAATTCTAACCAGTGCGGGAGAAATGATTTGATGATTCCTCTCGCATGTGCCGCACGGTAAAGTCGAATATATTGAAATTCGCAGGCTACTTCCGCAAGATGAACTTGAGTCATTACCATCAGTCATAAAATACCGTTCGGATACAGTCCCTTCCATTTCGCGGGGTCAAAGAATTGGGTCGTGATTTTAAGAAAATAATGTTGAGTCTGACCCTAATTTGAATAAAAATTTCAGAGGAGCGATAATGGAAAATTAATCATTTTCAGTTAACGGTTGAATTAATTATTTCAGTAAAAAAGGGTAATGAGCACACTTTACGTATTTCAAATTGGTTTTCGTACTCATTAAATTACTCACTTACGCATATTTGACCCACTGACGATGTAATTACATCTTTTGGTGATTTTCCGCATTCAATCAAGTCCCTTGCTGCCCAAGCGTTGCAATCGCGTCCGAAAAATGTGCGAAATGCAATTTGGCTTTACTTATTTATGGAATCAAATTAAGGTAAGTATTATATTTCATAAGTATCGAACGTCATTTCAAATCCAGATATTTAGAACTTTTGTCGATGTTAATGAAACTTACGATACATAGGTTAGAGAAAAAAAAAACACGTACACGCACTTACCCCTTAAATAAATTAAGGTAATTGCGAATGATAAATACGTTTGAAATAACACGATAATCACGTTCCACTGTCCTCCTAAGTTCGAAAATCGAGAGTATCTTTTGTACAAAGAACAAATTATTTCATTTGTACCACAAAAGACACCAAGAATCCAATATGGCGGCGGCCTCACGCTGTGAACAATATCCTCGCGAATATTATTCTAAGCCGGATTCACTTTCGCTATCGTAATGTCGAGCAAAGATGGACGCCGTAGATTACACTGTCGAGCCGAGAAATTGACCGATGATGAGAGTTTGATTAAATCTGTTTTTATTCCGGCATGTAATTAATCATAATCAGAGAGCTTCCTTTATAACAAACATCAATAAATATTGCTTTTATTTTATTTGTTGGACAATTTTTGCGCTGATGGTCTACTAACCCGTATGTGATACTGACATACATGAAATGCCGGGTTAAACTAACCTTTCGGGAAAAGTGATATCGGGTTTTTACGACAGGATTTTTTCATTACCAGACACGAAGTCTGGATTTTTGCCCGATGGATGGCAACAGCCTAGCCTTAACTAGCGGCAATGCTGGCCTACTATTTAGTACACCTCTGCCAAATCCTTCGGTATTACAGACATAATGTTATTTATTAATAAAGTTATTCTCTGTTGGTTATAAACTGTCGGAAGCCATCTTTCCATGCGAGTGAGTTAGTGTAAATATCACGTTATTCTAGTCGGTGTACTAGGAATGATTAATGTGCACTAATGAACACGTTTTGAGCGGCGCCCGCGCTGCACTGCGCATACGCACGCGATGCGCCGGCGACGCGGATCGCGCTCGACTTTCTTAGAAAATCTTTCTTTTTTATAAGAAGAGTGCGGTAATGACATAATACGATGACAAATGACTTGCATTTTGTTGCAGGCTTTGTGTTACGGCATCGTGTATTATCGTGTGATATTTCAGTGGTGATAAAGAATATAAATTAGAAAAGGTTAATGGTAGCTGATTAACGGAATGAAAATATTTTTCCTTTCCGTATATTTAAAATAAGCTTATGAAAGGTTCATTATACACCAAAAAACAGTAGCAGGGTTAATTTTTGTAGAAAGAAAAAAAACGATTGAGAACAGGATATGTACCTATCTTAATGCATTCAGGCACAGAAGAGCTTTTTTCGAAGAGAAGCCTTCCGAAAAAAATACTCCTTTCTACTGATATTTTTACGGTCGGTATTATCAGTCTATATTTTAGTAATAAAGCCCAAGGTTTAACTAACGCTTCAAGTTATTTAACCAATATAATATAACTTACATATAATAACTACTGTCGAAGTAGGTCGCAGGAACTTACATAATGTAATGGAGCCAGCCACGAGTGTGATTAATTAATTGAAGTGCAGCTTGCTTACCTGAAATGGAAAATACATCGTGTTATCAATCAAGTTATTTAATAAGTTAGCTTTGCATTAAGTTTATTACGTGGTAAGATTAAAATACTGGTTAAACCCTTCCTAGTCAATCAATTCATCAAATGGGGCAACCATTGCAAAAGGAGGTTCGGAATTCTCCCGCGTCTATTCTGCACACGTAGAATGATTCCGTAGAAATAGGTTTTGACAAAATGGCATAGGTAATGTGGAAAATTTTAATCGTCCTAAGCAAGACGATATTTAAAATTCAGAAAACAAATGTTATTATTTCTTCAGTCTGCGTCTCTGGCTAAGGTCTATGGGTCGTTCCATAGACAAAGGACAAAAATTGTATAGAAAAATAACTGCAAAATTAATTATCAATTCCATAGAATATATGGAATTGATCATGACTCTCCCGAACAGCATTACAACATATATGTTCCTTTGCCTATTTGTATAGAGACTGATAATTCCACTGTTTTATGGTTACCCTAAGGCTGAGGCTACACTAGGCCGCGACGCGAACTGAGATACAGCAGCGATTAAAACAAGTAAATGAATACTCACGTATCTGGCTACACCGTACATCAGCGATCCTACGTGTATCTCGTCTCGCTCTTCTAGTCGCATCGCAAATCGCTGCTTAATGTAGCCTCAGCCTTATAGTCGCCTTTAAAAACCTTTAAATCTTTGTAAAATTTTGCCAAACCAACTAGAGAACAGAATAGATATATATGTTAGCGAAGTTCATACCCACGTAAGTTTTTAAAACATTCATAAAATGACCACAATTCAGTCCAACAAAAGAAATAGGAGCATCAAAACGTTTAAGGAAAAGGTCGTTAGGAAACCGGCATGTCCTAGAATCCCAAATTCATAGACATGTGACATCCGTCAACCTGCATTAGGCTTTTGTGGTAGGTCAAATTAACTAAGAACGGAGTAAAACATCTTATTATTTTATATAAAGGTTTAGAAAGAAAAATGTTTATAATTAGACAAATACTCATATGTCAAAGAGTGATCTTCTACGTCGATACATAAGTTACGATTAACTTACTGGAAATACAACCATTGTTAACTAATATGTATCAAGAATATTAGTAGAATAATATTAGATCACAAATGCTCAAATGGATGGACGCATGGATGGATGTTAGCTAGTTATCACAGCTGAACGGATCTTGTCGAAGCTCAGTTTTTTTTTTAACTTGGTAATTTTCATGAGTCCTCTTATCCGGAGCGGAAAGGACCGTCAGGCTCGTACAGACATAAATCTAAGATGATCCTTCAATAGCCCTTTACGGTCCCGCGACCCAGGAAGTTCACAGATAGATAATAGCCGGGAATAACACAGGATACCGTTCATCCCGTTCCCGTGGAATAATTTTCCTTTACAAGCGGGCGAAGATGCTGGTCAAACTAGTAAAACATAATTTACGCACAAAGTACTTATAGGTCAGTATCTCAGGGTTACGTAATACAACAATCATAGAGTTTAGTTTAACGGAATCTGTCAAATTATGCGGGTAGTTGTAGCATCTCCCACCAATCACCATTAAGTACCGTTCGGCGCAATGACATCACAAATCTCACGTGGGAGTCGGATCGATGCGTCTGCGCACTGCACTTGTCGATCACCTGTTCGGTTGAAATGAAGCTACTGGAAGAGGCTTTTAATATTTTGTGTCGATGGTATCGATAGAGTAATAGAGTCGAGTTTGAGTTGAGTTTGAATTGTGCGCTTTCGTATGATTAGTCGAAAAAGGCGCATAAAAAAAAACTTCAGAACGTGAATTTTTGTGGGAGTGCCCAAGTAGTATTTTCATTTTATAGTCTCTCCTCTGTAATTTCCATGAAAATAATTAAAAAAATAGTGTCAACGACAGTATTTTTCTTTAAAACCATAGAATAGTAACTAAAAAAAAATACACACAAAAGTGTAACAAACAGATGAAGATGGCCTCTTGGTCGCTATCGAATCAATAAAACAAAGGCAATTGTTTTCCCTCAAGATTTCGCAACCGCTTCCGACAATGTTTAATTACAGAATGACAAAACAAAAGAACCTCATTGGTCACTTCCAGAAGCATCATCCGAGGCAAAACATGGCGGCGACAGCTGTTCGAATTTTGAATGGAGAGCAAGCGAGCCACGAAATCAACGGCCTCGAAGAAAAAAAAAACGTTGTTCATTGATGCGTGAAGAAATCTATTTGGTGATAGACTGGCGTTGAATTTGTTTAGAATAGGCCCGTATTTTGACTCATAGATAATTTAACGTTTGTTTTCTGTACCAAACGACCAATTCTTTACATTTTACTTATGTGAGATTAGATTAATACATTACTATTTAATTAAGAGGAAAAAGAAAAGGGATGCATAACTAATATGTACTGTCAAAGAGAAAACGGGTAAGATAGTCTTTAATTTATTTACCATACCTTTTTATTAAAAAGACTTTCGAATCAAAATCAACCATAAAGTTTTATCGTTATAAACTGTTTATGAAAATAAACCACAAGGAAGTGTAATGTTTTATGAGTTTAACTTAGTGGTCTGGATAACAGACCATGTAAAAATTATTCTGACCGCTTGTTCTTTTGAACACTTCCGGATTTTATAAACAAAATGCCCGCATATTAAATGAGGGATTTGTTTCAATAACCTACAAGAGTTGCATTCAAGTTCATTTACCTTATCAGATACATAAAGACTTATTCCCGCCGAAAAATAAATAATTCCTTCATAATTGGAATCCCATGACACTATTCCCAAAAAACTGCAACTGAAGCAAAGCTCCTCAAAAATAAAGATCGATTATGTCCTGCAGGCGTAGCATGGCGCCGTAGAAAGGGGTTTTGTCGACGGAAGAATAGACAAAATGACAGAACGTAGAAATATTTTTATTGATTAAAATGTAAAAAATATGGAAAATAATCGTTCTTTTCTTCAATAGTGTACGAATGGTGTTATATTTGCGCAAAAAAACAGTCGACTTGTGTAGAAATAACGATGAAATAACTTTTGCCTTTTCCCGGTAGAATAGACAAAGAATCGCCATGCTAAGCGTGCTGGAGAATGAATATATCAAGCAACGAAATGAAAAAGAAAAATAATAACGAAGGAGTAGAAAAATACCATAATGTACAATTACCTGTATGTCAAGCAGGAGGCAGAACAAACAAGATCAATTATATGAATACTAGGAATAGCGTGATATAACAGTTCGACTTGAAGCTTTATCAAAGCATCTAACCCCTATTTTCTTCCTAAAGAACCAGAATCCGTCATTATGTTGCCAATCCATTACCAACTTAACTACATAATCATAAAGCTCAAAAAACGTCAACAAATAGAAACAAAAAGTAATTAAGCAATCTAATCAAGATTCGCAACACGGCCGTCCGTGATGTTTTCACTTCATAACGATCGATCATCCATCATCGTCGTGACAAAATCATCACGAGATAGTTTCCCTAATTTCCCGTGATATTTCCCAGGCTTTCCCGACCGGTTCTCGATGATTTATTTTATATCGATACCGATATCGAGAAAAAAATCGAGTTCTCTATTTACGGAATGTAAAAATCTAGGGCACTTACCATGTACGTATTCTGTAATTTAATAGAGATTTTCTACCGAGAAATGTCAATTATGGCTTATGTTTTTAGTTGGGTAATGCATGAGTCACTGTTAGTGTGTTAATTGTTTGGTTACTTGCCCATTTACTTTCGAATTCCTTCGGCTATTTGTAATCGTAAATTCAATTTGAAAAATTTTAAACGACTGCTTATAATTTTTAGCCGGAGACTTACGCTTTCGTAAATCTTTTTCAACCTTATATCATTTTGCGTAGACCAGTACGTCTTTTTCTTTAAAACATACTCTGTTAGCAGCCATCTCGGCAAGCAGCCTCCTCACTAAGTTACATCATTTACATTTCTAACGTATTTATCTTGTCCGAATTTATTACACCAATCCGTTAAGAGGGATCAGTCCCGACATCCATCCTGAAGCTACTATTTATGGCAATAAACCAACATGCCCAGCAATCATACAATCAATCCTAACACACACCATTACTAGATAAGTGTGATTTAGCAACCGCCTAGGGAAAGGAACGCGGCGTCCAATTATATCACAGAACCGCTATCTTAGGCTCTAATGAAAGAAACAGCAGTATTAACGGGTTGTCGGTGCATCTGTTACGAACCTTAAATGGTCAGCACCTCACAATCGAACTTAATTAGACATTTCACGCGATCCGGCACAGAATAGGGATGCGGTTCGATTGTGAATTCGACGGACGAATTTCTGGATTGTTTATTGGATTTCAGAATAGGGATTTGATTCGGCCGATTGTGAATTCGACGTACGAATTTCTGGATTGTTGATTGTTCCCAATTTGTTGATTCTGAGATCATTAAAATGTTTAATGGTTTAAATAAGGGAAATTAGGCCCCAATGGTTGTGTTCCAGTACTTTTGAAGGTACTGTTTATGGACCTCATTACTAACCATAGTACCTTTCTGAGGCATTTTAGAATTCATTAGCAAATTGGTAGTTCCTGCTTCAAGTTTTTCCAGAACCTAAAAACAGTTTCAGCTGACATGACGTACCGCAAGCAGAATATCTCAGGTTTCCAGAAGACTTATTAAGTATTTCCAAATTCAAACTCGCATAGTCAATTATCGACTCGTCCTACACAGCACAATCAATCAATCCCATCCCTACGATAAACCGGTACAAATACCACGTTACGAGAACCAGACAAGTTATCGTGACATCACTATTGACACATTTACCGATACGACTGGCCGGTTATAAACCGTTTAGTGTAAACCATAGATAATTAAACGCATTTGACAGAACATCGATGCTACGGCGAAGCAGTGACACGGAATAAGCAAAACTCGAGCCATGTGAAACATACTAATTAAAACGTTATGGTTATGCACTTAAGAATTATGTGTGAGAATGATTCAAAGTGTAAAAGCATAGTAAATAGCGGTTTTTTTTACAAATAGTAATAACGGGACATAAGGTGTGGATAACTTATTTGAGTAAAGTTCGGTCTTTTCACACGTATTCGATTGTTAAACTTTTATTTTGTTGGCACTACTTATTTTTAAAACGAGCAAAGGGCCTTTGGAGTGCAATCGTTTTTCGTAACGGAAAATCTGATACGGTGTAGAAAAGGATTGAGTTAACATTTACAGTTGGTTATGTCATTCGGACGTCACTTTAATGAATTTTCCATCATCCGGGTTTTATTCCCTGGAAGATCGGACTGTGGAATGTACTCTTTTCCGGGGTTTTCCCAATAAACTATAACACAGGGCTCTCCAAAAATCCTCTCAATCTCCATCAGATACTCCGTATGTTTTTTTGTTATCACTGGTATGTAATTAATGCTTAGGAGATTCGGATATCAAGTAAAACCTAATATAACATTAACCTAGAACAATATAATGAAAGAGATAACAGCAAAGTACACGAGATAAGATAAAAACTATTATAAGCAAAGATAATTCGGCCACTAGGTCACCATAGACAATGCGGATGATTTGTAACCTTGTGTCAAACGATCATAGACTCATCATTAATTTAAATCTCGAAGCCAACGTAAACAAAAATAAATGTTTGTAAGCGGATTTACCTGTTTTTCTTTTTATTTAAATCTGTCAAAACTTGCTAGCTAGAAACTTGTTTGTTTTGATTCCAGTTTCCTCTTTTTTTCCATCTTTTTCGTTAATTTTCCTTCGAGCTGTACCTAGATTGTCACAACAATTTTTTTGTATATTCTGGCTTACCTAGATCAATGCAATACTATCATTAATTTTGAGAAACTTAAGTACGAAAGGGGTACTGATTTCTTTAATTACACCTAAGCCAACTTCATAAAATTTGAAAAGACTAGACTGCGCGTCTTGAATTGTGTCCCACTTGCACCCCAAAGAGTTGCCAGCAAAAACGGAATTGCCAAATGCGCCTCCCCTGTAACGCAGGAGCAACTGAAGGTACGCGGGGGTTATTCTTTAGTCAAGTCTGAAAGTCTCTTCCACTCCATTCAGAGCGGGAGAACGCATTTTAGGATTTTGCACACACAAAAAAGGGGCGTTGACTTCAGAACTTAAATTATAGAATCAGGCGTTACTTTGCGAAAATCCATGGCATGTTTTATGAAAAATATCTAGCTTTAATTTCGCGTCACAAACATACAGGCTTAGATGCAAGATGCGGTCCTAAACTCCCGCCCTCATGCATGCATATCTACAAGCAGGAAAGGACCCACCTTGTCGCGGAATTAAAGTTAGATATTTTTCATAACTTAATTAGACGTTGACATGTAAAGATGGTCACTCATATTTAGATGGATCTGCCAAGCATATCCTTAACCAATCGATCGACCCATGCATTTCCTAGCCACGAGTCCCTCATTATAGTGCACATTCTACATTATAATTAACTCCAGTACTACTAGCGACATTGACACCACTTCTTGTCCAGGTGTTGATGACATAATGCAGCTTCTTCATCGATGTTAGAGTGGAACTCATTATGGGAACCTCTCGACAGCGGATATTGTCTGTCATACACTGATGCCTCTTTATTGCACTTCCTTGATTATCTTTTAGCTGGGGGAATTGGCTGTTTGAGAGTATCAATAAATTATTAATCAATCGATTACAGTTTTGAAAAATAGAAGAAAAGTATTTTTTCTTTCGTAAAATCAATGAATATTTACCAAGATATTACGCATCAAAACTCGAGTGGGGGTCATGAAGTCAGAATTGAATAAAAAATATACAGACGGCCAGCACATCAAGCTACCGCAATCCATCAAACTGTAAAAGATTTTCAACCTTATCACAATAGTGGAAGGTTAATGTTCGAGTGATAAAAGTCAATAGGAGACGAGCAGCAGTGTTACACGGTAATTAGCCTATTTTTTTTTAACTACTTAATATACGGCGCTTAATCCAGTTCTTATTAAACTAACCATTTAATTTTTTTATAAATAGCTTACTAATTCTTAATTAATTTCACCTCACAAAGCACGATCAATTAGCAATTAATAACATACTAACGGGTCAATAAATTAGAAGACGGAAATATAAATCATTATGAGTGAACCTACAGACTATTAAGAATACTATTAAGTGCTACATCATAGTAATAATATTGTGTTTATAGCAAGGCCAAGGGCGGTTTTGATTTCAATATAAATCATTATAAGTGTCACAAACATTTATACGCATCGCATAAAGTAAAGCTTTGAAGACGCGGGTTTGATGTCCCACTCGCAACTGATTTCTGATTTCTCGTTCCTCAAAAAAAGCTTTGCGTCATCAATAATATTTAATATCTATGGTTTACAAAACATTGATTTATTTTAGCTTTACTTAATAAAACCGTTTTCGAATCCTTGGAATTTGATTGTGGCCCTTCCACATAATTTATGCCACAGCTTGCTGGAAAATGCCTATGTCCGGCCGTGGGCTGCTGTGCAATACACTGAGTTAGTTAATTGCTCAGAAACGTCTCTTGAAGAAAATTAGATATCCGCATTTGATCTTTCAAAAGAGAACCTGATTTTGATTACCAAAGGAATTTAAATGTGTTTATAATTATAAATATCAAGAGGAAAAAGCCACTACAAACCCTATTATCAAATAATTAATTCAGTTGGTGACAAAACAGGTAAACGCAACTTTTATTATTTAATCTATTTATGTAAGTTGAAACATTGTTTTCTGCACTTAATATAATAGGTATTGCAAAAATAAATATTGTACCATTGCATCAATTTAGACCGTTATTACAGACAAAACTGAGAACCTAAATAAGTGACAATCGTCTTCAAATATGTTTGTTATTTTAAAACTCTTATTGTTGATTAAACTTTTAATTAGTTCAACGATCATTTTTGACATTAACCATTGAGATGTTATTACTACGTTTAGAGACGACACCACGTATCACAACTATGTCCCATCCAGGATGAGTGAGCGCGCCTATGTTCATTCAGTTGTTTGACAGCTCTGTGGCGTGCTCTAGGCGCGCGCACTCATCCTGGATGGGACACAGTGGTGATGCGTGGTGTCGTCTCTATACGTAGTAATAAAAGCTCAATGACATTAACCTCTTCACTGTCATTGGGAATGTCAAGTTGTTAAGGCCCTATTTTTTATGTCTAATTGTCTACTAATTTTTATCAAAACCACTTTTAAATATTATGAAATAATTCAATGATTATTACTATCTGTTCTTTCGTTACTTCGTAATCGGACAACAGACTATCAATATGAGATAAACAAATAAATATCAACTTATGTTTTGTTTTATAGTCAATGAAAAATAAATAAAAAATAAGTCACTGTGCCCACTTATCTAGACAACAATTTTATCTGTCTGATTATAAAATAAAAACCCGATATTGGGAGATAAAACTTTTTGACATTGAAAACATTACTTTCTGGTAATGTAGGTTATTAATTATGTTTTGGTATTTAATTTGGATATGATTCTCTGGTTCCAAAGTCAATAAAACCGGCTCTAGGAATCCCACAGCCTCTAATTTAACTTTAGATTTATCCTTATGATAATTTAAGTCCTTGATGATTCTTTGATGATAAAGCCTTAATCAAAACCTGACAACATGATAAGATGTCCTTAAACTTGATAAACATCGTAAAATGATGACAAAGTGCATAAGTGACGAATATTCTTTGAAACCAAGTACTACTACAGAAATTACAACACATACAAATAAATCCATACAAATCGGCTTCAAATTGACGAGCCTCTTACAAATTAACGCAAATTAAGTGATTTGAGAGAAAAAAAAACAGTTATTCTGCAAGTGGTTCTACAATTTAAAATTAGAAGACCCATTTGCTCAAAATTACACTACATAATTTTATTTCAGAACATGTTACGGTGAAATAATTGGATTTCTAACCAAAAGTTAATTTATTCAACCTGCAATAACTATGAGAACTATATTACTCTGTCGGTTGCCACAAAACAGTATTTAATTGGGCCTCCTTAAATAGATTCAACTTGAGTGTTTGCAGATCAATTTCAAAACCATAGACATTAAAATCTTATTTAAAATTCAATTCTACCGTGCCTGTTAAGTGTCTACATCCGTTTTAAATTTTAATCTCAAGACTTGGAAATTAAGCTGTCAAAAATATGTAAATATGGGCTCAGTTTAATGCAAAAACAAACGGAAAATGTATGGAAGTATTTGTTCGTTAAAATAGAATATTACTATTATACTATTGTAATTAGCATAAAGGCGAAAGTGAGTCAGTCTGTCTGTTTACCTACTACGATTTCACGGCGTATGTACTGAGCAGGTTTTAATTAAAATCTCCTTTGTACATATACGTCCTATGTGTACATAATGTGGGTTAACTGTTCTTTACCTAAGATGCCTGCGCTCAAAAGGAAAATATCGTGAGGATTTCCTAGTACATAATAATCATTATGAGCAGTGGTGGCCCAGTGGTATCGGTCGCGACTTACGAGTTGTAGGTCGTAGGTTCGAACCCCGTCGGGCGCATTACTTTGTGTAATTTATTTCATCATCACTGCTCTCAAAACGGTGAAGGAAAACATCGTGAGGAAACCGGCATGTCCTAGAACCAAAAATTCGAAGATATGTGACATCTACCAATCCGCAATGGGCCCGCGTGGTGGATTATGGCCCACTCCCTCTCAGAGAGGAGGCCTGTGTCCCAGCAGTGGGAACGTTATAGGCTGTTGATGATGAAGTTGCAATTTTACCAATTCGCGCAATTTTTTTTACCTTTCTCTTGATTCGCCTATCTATTGATGAAATCTGTATTAAAATCTTATCCTAGTTCGAAAGATCGAAGCTTACAGACAGTGAGAAGCGACTTTGTTTTATACTCTTTGTAGAAATGACAGAAAAAAAAATACATGAAGCGGATTCCTACATACATTTTCTGACAACGTCTTCTCAGATACTGGAGTTACGACCAGTAAAGAGTATCATTAAGTTAAATCCGGAAAAGTAATATCTCCACAACTTCCACAAGCAAAGCCAGAGGCATTGCCATTACCTATCAATCAATTAACTCGGCCCGACTGCAGCCCACAATAATATTTATTCAGAATAAATCACCTTCATCTATAAGATTATGTCATTAAATGGTCGTTTTAATGTATATTAAGTACTAGAAACTATATCCTGTGATGCATCGAGGAAATTACACCTTTATTACACAAGATATATTTAACCCTAGGGCTAGGGAAATGGGTGCGCGTGCGACTTTGGAGTAGGGTTGTCACGCATAAGAAGAATAGAATGTTGAAAGGCCTTAATGCATGTTTTTTTTTCATTAATAGTATATTTTCTCTATTACAGATTATTTTCATAACTTTCTGCGTACTATTTATTACTAATCTAACCACAAAATTGGAGGCTGACTGATCCTCTTTTCAAATCTTTGACAATTTTGACATGTTTCTTCAGTTTTTCGATTCTTGAACAAAAGTGGACCACTGGTCTCACGATTGTTGCAAAACGATTTTTATTTTTAAATAAACGCCATTTTTGTTCTGGCTGCTTGCTAAAAATACGTTTCACAGTGTCATCAAAATGACTAGGTATAGATAGACACTACCCAAAGAGAACAACAAAAACTAGCGTAATCGTGCTTTCAAAGCCACTTAGCCGACCCTACCATCCACTAATTACAGGGAAAGAAGTGGTAATTACTTGCCCAGCAGTGAACAACGCCGCACTTAGAAGTCCATGATTCATTGAAGAAAGTGAGACCGAAGTGACCCCCACGGGTTTTTAGATTGATTTAATCGCAGAGATTAGCTGCGCACATACAAGTTCAATGTAATTTTATTAGGAAAGTGTGTTAAGTATAGAATTATGATTTTATCTGTTTTGTTCAGTGTAATGAAGATTTTGACCTATTGATGTGCCGAAGGTGGGTCCTGTTCGATTTGTAGGTCAGTTTTTTTATACACTTTAGAGCCATAAAATGGCATATCTTGGGTATTTTTTATCAAGGACTTTACTATTAACTTAAAGTTTACATTTTACAATTTCAGTCCCTTTCTAATGACATCAAATAGAGGGTATAGAGTTTATTATTCTCGATATTTTGGACTGATTTACACTTTATCTACTTTTTTACATTACTTACTTATGTAGTGAGTCACATCACTTTTACCTAGGGTTCCTTGATCAATATCCATTTTCAGATGAGATTCTTTCGAAGAGAATACCAGCTGACTTTATTTAGACCCCCTGTACAGTTTAATCGTGCTGTTTGGGGTGGCGCTGCTTGTCAAGAAAAAAATGCAACGATCTGTCTTTCTCATATTTAGTTCTATATTTTGCCGCCTGCCAAAATATGTCGGGCGACGCATAATGTCCTATTACAGCCTACCGTTACAACTAACTCTGACATAATTCTAACAGTCAAGACGTGTAATATTTATGAGACACAGTAACAATGCAAGTTTCAAGATTATGCAGTTCGTGTGACATTATAATAGCGACGAGATGACGTTATTAGTAAATTAGCTTACAATATGGCGGCTGTCACACTGTTTATGATTTATCTCTAGACATAGGCCGTTACTAAACAAAGTGACAGTCTGAAACGTGACGAACGTGAATTTTTGAGACTGTCCACTTTAGGGCCTGGTGTTTGATCAGTAGTTAAGCTAAGTATTCGTTGAAATTTCCATACATTTTTACCAAATTTATAATTTAAAATTGATGAGGATTTTAACAAATAGCTTAGCTGCTAATTAGGCAACTAAATTAAAGAACGGGGGAAATGGTAGGGGGTGTGTTTTATTTTATTTTATGGGAGCTTCTTTGAGTTTGAGAGATTGTTTTTTTTTTTTCACCAGCCGGTCACTGCAGCCAGGCACATTATCATAACTTTTTACAGAAATGATGAAGAAATCGGTCTTATGAGAACAACTCATTGTGTCACCAGACATCGACCGTGCATGCTCATGTATCTTCGACCCACAATCTAGAAATTTCTCCTGTATCGTGGGTGCATTTGAGATTGTCAGCTAGACTATATTTAAAGTCTTTTTAATATTCTAAACGCAACCTAACACCTGCAAAGGACATTTTATTTACCAAATGTGGTTATAAAATTTCAAATGCAAGCAAGCAGAAAAAATACAACAATAGTTCTTTTAACAAACCTGTTCAAAGGTTTAATTAGCAATAAATTATCATTAATTGAACACTTCATACAACATTGTCTTACTTGATATGAATTCAACCAAATAACTAGTTATTATATGCTCTATTGCTTACTTAAAACTACAATATACTTCAAGCAGTTAGTAGTGAATTTCATTCATACTTCGTAATGACTGGGCCACGACACACACGTTTAAACGTCACGCATGCTGCTATAACTACAGTGGAAAAAACAACAAGAAAGAAAATGCAACGACATTTGCGACTTGTGAGTCTTGGAGCAATACTCACTAAGGAAGCAAGTCGCAACGCCTGTGGTCGTAGAAAAGGTGTAAGACACAAATTATTAGGCAATTATGGCACTAATAAAAATGACATATTCGAGCATTCATTCATTCGTAAGTCATAAATGGGCGACAGAAATACGAAACATCGTAAATGACATTTGCTAGTGCTGTAGAATTTTCAGCTTTCAAAGCATTGAACTAAAACTGCAAATCCAATAGCACAACATTCTGACGATAAAAGTTCCACATTTGAAATGTCACCCTGTAGCAGGGCAAGCGTCTAGCCCTCTATGAGCACCTGTCAGATTGCTGACGACTCTTTGTGGTTGACGCGCTGTCGACCCAGGCATGGCCCATGATCGGATGGCGAGTAACCTATTACTCGGCATCCAAATGTCCGCAAGACTTGACGTCTCTATTCGCCATTTCACAATGTTAACTGTCACATGTAGACTGTCATTTTGTTACAAGTGTTGCTACTTGAAAAAAAAAAGGTACAGTTAAGTAAGTCGTACAAGAAACATGCTTTCTCATCCAACAGAACTAAATACAGTCAATACCTCATTCTTATTTTGATTGCCCAGTAATTTCCGAGATTAGGTCTGCTAAACAGACCTCCTATGATAATGATAGAGAGCATGTAAAGTAGTGCAACTACGGACAAACCACATACCTAACAAGGTTTCTATGACCAGCCAATCAGCGCCAATGATTCGTGATTCATACTCCATAGTATGCAAAAGGCGTCTGGCTCAACGACCAGGTAGCAGGCATTCTTAGACTGGGTTCATATCGCATAGGTACTCTATGTCCGGAATTTCGTTTAAGATTCCGCACATAAAACCACCAACGCGATCTTATTACAAAAGCTCCAGTAAATGACAGTGACAGTTAGACCAGGCCCGTAATCCACCAATGCTGAGAGGAGAGGAGAAGTAAGAATGAAGTTTAATATGCACCACGTCTTTTTAAGAACTTCTTGGTTTTATATATTTTTAAACTAAAACTCAAATAAAATTTTAACTAAAAAAAAACACAAGAAGGCAGAGAACTCAGGCGTCGAAGTACTCCTCCGCATCGCTGTCATCTAGAAACGTGCCCAAAAGACCTGCAGCAATTTAGTATCTAGTTGTAAATATTTAGTTTTTTTTTGTATTTCTATTTACCTTTGCTTATACTAGAAAGAACTAATTAAAGTATAATACATACGTAGTTTTTTTGAATGAATTAGCCTTAAATATTTTTCAAATTATCTAGTTGGCAAAAAGCAGATATTATGGCCCCAAAGAATCGTGATTATTCGGCGATTTTAATTTCAAAATTTGTAAAGTTATAAATCGTCGCATCGTGTGAATATCTCGCTGTTTCTATATTTAATGTCTAATACTCATAATTATACTTGTTATATTTGCCTTATGTACTCGGCCTTACCTTTTACTATTCCTCTAATTAACGGATGTCCGTCGCAATAAAGAAATCTGACGCGAATATAAAATGACTGCTTGCACATTTTCTCATATTGACTTTGAAACTGAGTTTTCTTTGCAAAAAATATGTAAAACGCAGTTATAATTTTTTTTTCTTCATTTATTCACAAATATTTACATTAAATTAAATATTAGTATAATGTTACGCAGTTATTGGAAATGTAGGTTGACTAATTGAGGAATGTATGATAAAAAAATGCTTTGTTTTTGGCTACTGGCTGGTTTAAATAATTACTTGTCTAGCAAAGAAAGAACTTTGTTGTTTGAAATATAATTCGGAAGTTAAAAGATTCTCATCAGAATGATGTAACTAGATGTAACACAAAAAAGCATTGGTGAAATTAATTTAATTTATGTGCACAACGCGAGCTAGACATCAATTATATAGCCTGGGCAATGAATGAATGTGGTTGGAAAAGTTGAAAGCAGAAAATCTGACATATGAACTTTGTTAGGACTAGTTAGAAGATAAACATATTAAAAGTCCTGACCCCTCCGAGGTGAGCCCGAGGGAGGGGGGGGGGGCAAAGAAGGTCCCGTTTTTTGGTTTTTTGCTTATATCTCGAAAACGATGCGTCGTATCGTATTTTTTATGTTTACTATTATGTTTTACTACATAATACAACCTCATACAATTTTCTACAACTTTGTTGGTCACACTTTTTATCTATCTCCAATATTTGCATAGCTGTGAGCTCCGAAAAATGACCAATCTTCAAAAATGTGTTAATTTATCTGTCTCGTTCTTTGTTTTCTTGAATATCTTAAAAACGGTGCGTCGCATGAAATTTAGTTGTACTAAAGAATGAAACCTGATAAAATTCTCTACAATATGTTTTTCACATTTTTTATCTATCTTCAATCGCCTAGCTATGAGACTCAAAAAAAGGATGGATTTTTGAAAATACACTCACAGGCATATTTAACCGCCATCTGTATCTTTCATCACCCTGTTTGTTTTTTTTAACTATTGCTTAAGTACTGTTTTATTTTATGTCAATTGGATACTTTGGCATTAAATTAAACGCTAATACCCATTATTCGTTTGCTTAATTTGTGTCACCCTTCGGTGACACAAATTAATATATTAAATGGTTTTTGGAATTTAGTAGTTTTTTGACATTTTTGCGTTAACGTGTTAACATTTGCTGTTTATTTCTGCCATAGTGTGTTATTGTTTAATTCAGTTTGTAGAGTTCATTTTCTGTTTTTGACTTAAAAAATGTCATTCGATGCAACTGGTGCAGCTAGGGCAGTGGTTTTAGCTGATGCCGGGTACAGCCAACGTCGCATCGCCGGTACGCTCGGTGTACCTCGAACCACGGTACGGGATGCCATCAGACGATTTCGGGAGACTGGCTCCTACACCCGGAAGCCTGGTTAAGGTCAACATCGATGCAATTCAACCCTAGATGATCGATTCGAGATGACCGTTTCGTTGTCAGCAACGTGTTGAAAAATCGCATTTAGGCCGCTATCGAAGCTCGTACCCGACTTTTTAAGGTGAGAAATGTCAGTGTGAGTAAAAGTACGGTTAGAAGAAGACTGTCAGAAAGGAGTATGAAGGCTTTTCGTCCAGCTCATGATCCACAACTGCTCCCACAACACGGTAGAGCTAAACTTACTTTTGCGCGAGAATATGCTGACTGGACAATGGATGAATGGAAGGACATAATGGTCTCAGATGAGATCAGAATAGCCTCAAGAGGTCCAGGTGGACAACAGTATGTCTACGGATGCCTAAACGAAAGGTTTGCTCCATGCGTTATAACCGAAACAGTGGGTTAACAGGAAGGGTCCATAATGGTTTGAGGAGGCATCTCTTACGAGGCTCGTACCGATCTTGTTGTGTTTGATAGAGGCAGTGTGAATGCCTAAAGATACGTGTAGGAAGTTCTTCAAGACCATGCCATACCTTTTGCACCATTCGTTGGTTTCACCTTCAGATTAATGCATGACAATGCATGTTGTCATAGCGCCAGATCAGTCTCTCAGTACCTTAATGAAGTCGGGATTCAAGTTTTACCATTGCTAGCACGCAATTCCGATCATAAACCGATTGAGCACATTAAGGACAACCTAAAAAGTCGTCTCTGACCAAGAGTAGCAGCCCCTACGACCCTGGAAGAACACAAGACGGCTGCGGTGGAGGAGTGGTACAATATCCCTCAGTCAGATATCCAAGACATCACGGATGGATTGCCAAACCAGCTCCAAGAAGTCATTAAAGCCTGAGGCGTCAATACCCATTGTTTATTGTCTTTATTGTTTTAATTGCGACCACTTTTTTTGAAAATATTGAACCTTGACATTTTTTTTCCGAAGTTTTTAAAAAATCGATTATCGCTTTTTTCGAGTCTCATAGCTAGGCAATTGAAAATAGTTAAAAAATGTGAAAAACATATTGTAGAAAATTTATCAGGTTTCATTCTCTAGTACAACTAAATTTCATGCGACGCACCGTTTTCAAGATATAAACAAGAAAACAAAGAACGAGACAGAAAATTTAACACATTTTTGAAGAATGGTCATTTTTCGGAGCTCACAGCTATGCAAATATTGGAGATAGATAAAAAGTGTGACCAACAAAGTTGTAGAAAATTTTATGAGGTTTTATTATGTAGTACAATAAAATTTGATACGACGCATCGTTTTCGAGATATAAGCAAAAAACCAAAAAACGGGACCTCCTTTGCCCCCCCCCCTCCCTCGGGCTCACCTCGGAGGGGTCAGGACTTTTAATATGTTTATCTTCTAACTAGTCCAAACAAAGTTCATAAGTCAGATTTTCTGCTTTCAACTTTTCCAACCACACACCCGTTTTGAGCACTCATTTATCAGACTAATACTAGTTTGCCGGGTATCACGTGAAATATAAAACAAAAAAATCTAAATTATCTTATAAAAATCAAATTATAGAATCAGGTGTTACTTTGCGGAAATCTATGACATTAAATGTTTAAAAAAAATCTAGCTCTAATTCCGCGACAAAAACTCAGGCTTGTTGCAGGATTCATTCTCCTCGCCCTCATGCATGTGCACGATATTTTTTAATAATATTTAATTAAGAAAATCATCAAATAATGGAAACTTATATTAATAAGTCTGCATTAATTCATAGTTAATTAGTAAGAACACACTTAATTGTAAAACTAATTAAAGAACAGACAGAGACAACAAATATCTTGGAAAATGACAATATCCAACAGTACGACTATTACTAACACAAGCAGAAGAACGAGTAATTGACAGCAACACAAGAAAGACAGCAACAAGCTTCGATGATAGCGATGACGTAATCAGCAACGTAAAACATTTTAAAATTGCACGCAGGGCAGCGCACGCGCATATGCACCGGAAAAGGGTGCGACAGTTGTACCACAGGTTGTACTTTCGGCCAATAGCACGTCTCATTCGCGTCGATGCATCCGTAGCGAGCGGACGTGCGGTGTGCGTGACTCAGCGGTTTCAATGTTCGGGATTGGACGCGTTATGCTGACGGATTATGCATTCAAGATATAAATGATAAAACTTATGTTTTTTTTTATAATGTTTGTTGCTACCCGGAGATTATGAGAAAACAGTTATATATTGGATTTTGGGTTGAAACACCCAAAATCCCCTATGTTTATGTACTTGTGTGTAATATAATTGTACAAGTTGACGGAAGGGTGATTATTGTGGCATTTGCAGTGATTAATAACAATCAGATGATTAAAATCTTTATTTCCTTTTTCCTCAGTCATTAATGGTCATTTTCATGACTCACTGTGTTTCTGAAGATTGGCTCTTATTGGAATAACTTTATCCAATGAGTTTCTTGAGAGCCTCATGAACAGACTCTCTTAAATTAAAATAGCGTGGTTGCGAGACTTTACCGTAACCGTGACCCCGGAATATTGAATAATGGCCCGGAATAGCCATAAAGGGGTATTGAAGGACACCGTGGATTTTAGTCAGTACAAATCTGACAGTCCCTCTCGACCTGCACGGGGTGGGAGGACTCATTTGATGATTTTACCACGATAAAAAAAAAATTAAAACAGCGTAAAACGTGGCATAATGAAGTAATGACATAACGAAAAAAAAAACAAGTGTAATTAAATAAAACGCATTATTTGAATGCCAGCCTACTGTAACGCAATAAAAATCAATGTCAGTAACTGAATATTTAACATAGTTTAACATAATCTATAAAATTAACTTGTGAAGTAGATTACAAACACTTGATAATTAAACAATTTATATGAAAATGTACATTGTGTAACTAAATTAACATTTTTAATGAGACGGAAATTGGCTCCTATGATTTTTTTTCTAGATATGTAAAAAAATCGCACTCTTGTCTTGCCATTTTAGAAAAGTCATATAGTGTAACGTAACGCATGTATTACGCTTCAATGTTTGCATAGTATGGTCGTGATAGTATGGTCGTTTGATTTAGTCTGTCTGTACACACAAAACTTCCGAACGATTCTACCAAATTGGCCAATTCTGGATTCTTGTATTATTAAAGGATAGAAAAAAAGGACGTTAAGAGATCAATAAATACTACTGCACCTACACCAAAATTGATACATACATTTTCGACGAATATTCTTTCTGCTTTATGTACAACGGTGGACTTATCGCTGATAGTGATATCTTCCAGACAATCTTTCGATGGAGTAAACGAATTAATAACTTATGTATATATTGCAGTAAAAAAACAGTGATTGCCGAGGACACGCCCAGACCCAGAGTGCGGTCCTCTATCTGCCAGCAACTATGCTGTATTATTCGTTTTAAACTTTATTTTCTAAATCATAAAGCTGAGAATCAATAAGACAAGCCGTAGCTTTGCAGTAGCGCTGCGCCTTTGTACAAGCATTGTTTTCCATAGTTCTAAACTAATTGGAATAGTTGCATACATTACTAAAATCTAATCCGCGCTACGCGACGGAGCGCGGAGCCGTAGATTCACAACCTAAACCAACTTTTACTGTAGAAAGCGAAATCTTACCATTCAGCATCACTAAGATCTGAACCAGCCTGTTTACTTTATGATACTTAATTCCCCTCAAACTAAAATAAATAAAGTAGCCGAGAGCTGTCTACTGTAATAGCCAATTACTTACGATATAAATTACTATTATTTGCATCGCTAAACACTTCGGGCTGGACGGATATTAATTTTCAATCTCTTGGCTGGCTTAAAGTTATTGGTTATTTATTAGGAAAACCTATTAGGGGTAGAGCGATAGTAGTTTAGGTTAGGCTTAATCTAGATATTACATAGTATAGAAGGCCACATTTTTGTCAGCAAAAATATTTTTTTCCGTTCATTTTATTACAACACTAACATGAAATTCGCACTGGCCCAATCAAGACGTGAAATTCATTTGTCCGCCATCTTCTAATTACTTTCCGTCACCTTGTCAGCATTCAACACCGCTGCACATTGGTCCTTCGAGCCGGATGAGTATCTAGCTACTCTTCGCTCTGGTACTTGCAAGTGTGACTCCTGAGTATGAAGTCCTGTGTTACATTCCCAAATCAACACGGTTTTGCCATGAGGATTTTTTCAGTAGCAGCCTAGATTTGTGCCGTGCTGTTGGCAATAAGGTAACTTACATGAGACTTAAACATAACTGGCGAAACCAGTGCCAAACCTTAATTAATTAAGACTCATTAATTCTAAATCACTCAATGCGAATCATAATGCGAAGACCAAATAGTCGCTTCATATAAAATGGCTGACCTGTAAATAGCATTAAATGATTTGCAAACATGTTTCATTCCAATAGTAATTATTATTTGAATTATTTCCTCTTACTAAAAGGAAAACGTTGGTAGCGACAGTTAAACCAGTATTTGCTTACATAAATCTTCCTCAATAATTCATCAGCTTAGTCATACTAGCTTATTTTAAGTCCCAAGTTGAGACCGCTATATGTCAGATCATGTATGCGCAAAATAAATAGAAATATGACTCGGTTTTTCTCTATTCTCAGTAACATAAGGTATGTTATTACTATTTGTGTCTACTTAGTGTCATTTGAAACTTTCTTGCATCATAGTTCCATATGCTAATAGCTAGAAATGATATACATAGTCGGCTTCTCTATTTTCAATATGATATGTGCATTTTATTAGAAGTTAAGAGGCGATGTCAATAACAAAATAGTAATATTATTTTAAAAGTAAGTCAGAATTTATAATATTGTTGCTAAACTACCAGACTAAGGTAATGGACAGAGCATTAACGGTTAAGAAAAAAACCTGACTGAACTCGGCAGTCACCCTGACAACTAATATGCTAATACAGAGCCGAAAAACAGAAACAATCAGACAGATGACATATAGAAATGCAATATGGAGGCATGAGGGGGAATTATTGGGAGGAAACATATGAGATTAAAGTGAAAATAAAAGGGAGTAGGAGAAGATAGAAGATGTATGACTTGTATGAAGACGATGTTAAATAAAGAAGTGTCATACATGCTGCGCCGAAAACGGTAAAAGGGCGGAAGAATGATAATTTAATTATTTTTTAATAGTTATTAGAAAATCTAAAGAAAATACAGGCATTATACAAAATACCATTAAAACACAACAACAACCCATGATTCACAGTGGATCCTGTAATTATGTCGCAACGCACGCGCAGCGCTGGGGCGGACCGGGATACATGCAGGCGTGACCCCGCGACAGGAATATATATTGCCATATCCTTGCGGAATATACTGCAAAACTATAATACATATCTTAACATGGTCATTGATCTATAGCTTTGTGAAGATACCTTTGTTAAAAGGCAAGAAGGATAATATTATAGCAGTGATGAATGTATAGCAGTCGGTACTAGAAAAGTCCCTCTAATTTCTAAAGAAGATGTGAAATCAGAATTCAATATTGAGATGTAAAACAGCAAGAAGAGTTGCAAGGTTGCTGATTCATTACTTGAGCACATGAAAGTAGATAAGATAGTTTGTTATCTGATGAGCAAGATGAAGATATACAGAAACATCTCTCCAATACAATCTCAATAGATGATAATAAAGTAAAAGCAACTATACAAGGCAATCATAAAGAAAAATATCAAGGCCTTTATGATTTTAGTAGTAATGAAAATCTCTGTATCAATGACTGGGAAGTCAGAAGACAAGTTTAACATTCAGTAAGTTAGCTAATAAAATAATGATAAAGACTAAACTGTTATTTAAAATCGCAAACATATCACACAATTATTGGAAAGTACAGCCACGGTTCATAAAATTCGAAATTTCTCGACGATTCGATCAATTTCCAGTCCATTCAATATTTGTACGAGCTCGACAATAATACTAAATCTACTTCTATTGTTATTAAAGCTAACAGGTAGTCATACTTTAGCAGTAAGCGTTTTACCATAGACACAGTTATCGACATAACTATAAAGGGGATAGAAACAAAACCTAATATTTAAAGGAATGAATATTTTCATCTGCTCATTGTTTGTCTTATGTTAATGAACTTCTTACGATTTACGATTTCCTTATTCTACTTTTAGGGAGATAATAAAACTTAAATTGGGTGCGTAATTGGCATTCAGTTAGTAAATCATATTCATTAAAAAAAACTCCGTCACGCGTTGTGCTACTGCTGGATAATTATAACTATATCACTACTGTTGATTGGTTCTATATGATTCATCATCATCATCTTTATGTCCATGTACTTTACGTTTTGTTTTTATCTCCTCGTTATCTTTTACTTCTTTTTAAGCGACTTCACAAAAAAGGAAGAGGTTCTCAATTTGTCGGAATCCTTTTTCTACGACGCCTGGACCGATTTGGATTTTTTTTTCTTTTGATTGAAAGGATATTAGTTCCCAAGTGGTCCCATGATCATCAGGTCAGGATCTGATGATGGGAATCTTAAATTTTATTCTTCATTCAAATCAGTCCTCATACAAATTCTAGACTTTTTCACTTTAAGAATGTTTTCTTACATAAACAGTCATTTTACTAACGATCTATGATTTCACCCCATTGACATTTTATGTAGGGCGAGCATGAATTGAGGCATATAATATGAGAGCACATTAGACGTTAATATAGTATTTAAATTACCCATAATAATACTATAAAAAGTACCTAATTAATGTGTTTCGTAACTTTTATTATAGTATTAACTTTATATTTGGTTTTAGGGCACCATTAGTAAATGTGCTCGCGCAATGAATTTCTTTTCATGTGAAGTTTATATTTAAGTGGAGGATCGTGAGGAAGTGTAATAACGATGAAGACTAAGAAAAATGTCTGTGAATAGCAAGCAGATTTATAATCACGGAAGTAAGAGATTTTCTTATAAGCGCTTAGAATGAAACAGTTCCAGAATTAGATCATGTTGTGACAAAGAATGTAAGATACAACGAAGACCAATCTGTTAATGGAAGCAATGAATCATTTGTTAATCCTGAAAATAAACCGAAACTAGAAAGAAACAGCGAAGTTCGAATACAAACTGTACTCTCCAAATAAGATTCAGATAAGCCTGCCATTATGAATAACGGTACGACTCAAAACAATACACCTGTTCCCAAACCCAATTAAACGAAACTACGTCGAAGCCATCAAATCTAACTAAAACATACCACATTGAATAACAAAGAACATTTCCAAATAGGTCACGATGGTGCAGAAAGCGGTTAAAATTTATTTAAGAACAATAACCATAAACTAGTAAGTGGCGGAGATAAGTTTGATTTACAGCCTCCAGAGATCACAGTACCATGTTTCCATTCGCACCTCGGTGATAGATGATTGGCTACTATTGAATTATTTCTATTAAGTTGCGATATTGATTTTCTAATGGCCACGGATACAAGATTTGCTACTTCTTGGGTACAACAGGTGCTTGCATTATGAAATAGTAAACTGGTTTAAAAGATTTTTGGTTATAAATTACACATTACCTTGCCAAATTATAGCTAATAACTAAATTCGCCAATGAATTTTGAATCGATTTCTGATTTGGTAATCTGAAATATGTAGATCTCCTAATAAATTTGGATTATCCTTATAACATGCAAGTATAATAAATACATCTTCAGGGGGACCATTAAATACTTATGCGTTAATGAGTACTACATCTACATCAATATTTTCTGCTTCAGCCCATCAAACATTACTTTGAATAGGTGTATCATTATTAATATCATTATCAAACACGTCGTATTAATGCTGGTTGGTATTTAAAGCATTATTTATCCCTTCAAGGTAAAACCTCGTAATAATACGCATTACATCACCCACGCTTCTTTCCTTTTGAGATTCAAAGCAAAACTTCGAGCGACACACAAAGCTCTATTAATGTTGTAAGAATGAGTACACACTGGTGCATAAACGCAAGTATTTCGCGGATGTGCTGATCCGCTGCTTTTGTCTTAAAGCTTACTTGTTGCTGAGGAGTTTAATTCGCCACTTCAAGGTGGGGATTTTAGAGGTTCTTTTAGATTTTTTCGATCAAAATGCTTTGATTCTAAGCCTTTTTGACTTTTCATTAGGGTTTTTTCATAGAAGAGCCGTTGAAACAAAAGCTTACGTCGACAATAAACTTATCGTTTTACCATTTGGGACCATCCTCCCACGCACCCGCCCTGTGCAAGAACAACAGCGCATTATATTTCGCATGCGTTTAGTGTGCACCCCCGGAGCGCTTTTCAAAGCAAACATACGCATGGATCAATACCTTGATCTCGCAGTCCCACCAATGTGCACTCACCCTTACTTGTCACAAAATAGGTTTGAGCATTACATTTATGACTACATTGCATACGGAGTGACAGGCCGGTAGCTACTCCTACGCTTACCATAGAGTTACTGAACTGTTTCCAATTTACATTCAGTTTGAATTTGTTTATGATTCCTTTTGTCGGGCAGTTTGAGTTAAATGATGATGGTTAAGTTAATAATTGACACAAAGTATGAATGTATGTATGAGTTTAAAGAGGGTTATTCGTGAAATAAATGATACTTATAGAAGATTATGGAATCAAGTGTCAAAGTCAAATCATTTATTTCAATTAAGCCATCAAATAGGCACTTTTAAACGTCGATTTTTAATGATAAGGAAATGGGATGGGGTGGGATGGGATTGTCTCTACACCCATGTGCTTTTACCATAAAAAGATGGTTAAGGTATTACATGTTAACATGGTGTGGTTGGTTACGTAACATGTTAACATATATACATGCTAGGTATTTTTCATGACGATCAAGTCTCGTCTTTAGTTTGTGCCAGAACGAGATTTAATCTCCAAATGACGATCAGAAAAAGGAAATCTGCTTTTTAACCAATGTCTAACATGTCAAAGCAATTTAAATAATACGGTGAATTCATTTTATAACACAAACAAAAAGTTGTGTGAGTGAAAACAACATTAATCTTACATTTCTACTTGTTCTGCACCTATGACAATAACAAATAATTTACAGTAAAGACATTTGTATGAGGCAACACTTTCTCTTAAACTTTGTTATTAAATGAAACAAAGGCCATCAATTTTATTTTACGACATTGGACGTAATAAATAAGCCATGAAAACTATTGCACATCACAAAATACACTTTAGTGTACCTTAGTTATAAAGTACTATTTCTGCTTTGTAATATTTACACATTCGGCGCTCATACATTTTAGTTTGTTGGCAACATTACGATGACAGCTGTCAAAAATACGTGGAATTTATCTATCGCCCGGGAAAAAGTTAAATTTCGCTAGCGTCACGAAAGTAGAGAGCCTAGCAAAGGGTGTAATAGCTCTTTGTAGAACTTTTAAAGTCTTTTTACGGTAGCTTATATTCATTATCTTATGAATATAAGCTACCGTAAAAAGACTTTGTCACAGTTGTCACTTAACTAATGATATTTTTATAGCTATTATGTGGCACTTTTTAGGTTAAACAAGAAAGAGAACGTATTAATATTATTAATTATCAAATATTGAATTACAACAGACTTACATTATATGTAACAAAGTATTGACTTCTCAAATAGTAAAAATAACAAACATACTCGTGTACAACTGACTATTGTCACTTTCAAAACTACAATTACGAAATGCAACCGTAGCTAGTTGATTGAAACTTGTAATGGGGGACAACAAAAGGATTGATGACCGCGCTGTATCAAGGACATAGCGATTTGCATCGATCATTCGATAGAAATAAAAGGCTATCGTGACTAAAGCAATTATTGAGGGAATGATACGTAATAAAATCCAATATAAAAAGATTGATTTGTGAGTTAAAAGTGTTGTTGTTGTGTGGAAGTTCCCATGGTACATGAGAAATAAAAATGAAAGACTCTTTTGTAAACGCACTGTAAAGATGACCAAGCTCTTTAGAAATGATATTAATATTTATTAGAAAGTCTGGCAGCCTCTTATCAAGGTAAAATACTGATATTCAGCAGCATCCAGTTCGACTGGAAGCCAAACCCAACATAGTTGGGAAAAGGCTTAGCAAATTGATTTACACAAGCTTGTTAAAATCATAAAATGAATCCTCCCAACCCAAGGCAGGGCAGGAAGGACTGTCAGACTTGTACTGACTAAAATACAAGTTATACTTCAATAACTCTTTACGTTCCGGGGTCACGGTAGCTCGTTAGTCCGGGGGCCATGTCATTGTGCTGGCAGCTAATACGAGTTATATCAGTCCGTCAAACTAAGCAATGGTTTACATTACCACCCAGGTTCGTCCGTTACAGCTCAACTACGGGGGGTAATACCGGAGATCGAAGCTCTAGACATAATTCCGAAATAATGACTTGTAATTTCACAGAAATTAGTATTAATATTTTATTGTTATGTAGAAGCAGGTTGTAGCCGGAAAATACAATAAAATTTTCTTATACACAATGGTAATAATTGTTGTTAATTTCTTTATCTTGCTATGCAATTACTGCAACGGTATTTTATTTAATACTGTTGAGTCTTGAATTCTACACAATAAATGTAGAATTCATATACAATTTTTTTTTAAGTAAAAACGTTTCCCCACAATAGAATTTCTTCTGAGTCGTGGGTGCGTTTACAAACATATAAAGTCACATACACAAATATTTGATTTAATAAATGTAGAAAAATGCAGAAACAAGAATAGTATGTTATGGCAGAGACTTTTGTTCAGTACTTAGCAAAAATAATTTGAAGCCTTTACGAGTGAAGAAAGATAAGTTATACGAGAACTGTAATATCTTCAACCACTAGACGTTTTTTTGCTTACATCAACTTGCCCGTATCTAATCTTTCTTTTATCAACGCTTACGACTATTTACATAGTAAGGATATCGAGAAATCCAATACTAGGTTTTTAAACTGATGAGTAAGGCTTGTAAACAGAAAAAAAAGAAATTAGTCCCTCGGTTAAATTATGCAAAAATAATTAACCCGTATTTTTTTTCTATTGTTACATAAATGAAAATTTACTAAGATTACGACTCTTTTACAATTAGCAATATTTACCTACTTCACAAATATACGACTAGTACAATTTCCACTTGCTTATGACGTTGCTTCGTCTGTCGAATCTCAAGTTTTTATATGCCAAAAATAGTAAATAAAAAAAAAATTTACTCACATTATTTATTTATTACTGTGATGTACTAATTAGTTTTGCAATGTATTGATGCTAATACAAAGTCTATTAACGTCCATATAAATAGAAATACAAAAACGAAAAGCTTCAATTAAACACACAAGACAACATCACGACTCACAATATTTGTGTAGATCGTGACAGAGAGGTCAGGTTGAATCTAGACTTTAAGGGGAGGTTACAGTACTTTTTTAAGATTTTTGAACGACTGAAAATCTATTAAAATGTTAGATTTTTAATAAATTAAAATGATAACAAAAAAAATTAACATATTCTCAAGTCAATGGTAAAGATAGAAGCACAAATTAAATGGAATAATTAGTTTTAAAAAAATGCCGAAGATGGCACTAAATCTCAATTTTAAAAGCGTACTGTTAATAGATTCTATCATGGATTTATATGCAAGTTACATCAATAGATAGAGCTTCTTATTTTAAAGTAAATTGTAAAAACATATTTTATCATTTCTTTTTTGTTTTTCTACAAGAAAAAAAGGCGCGTTATTTCGCTCGCATTTTGCCGGAGATGAGGTTGTGCGTCCATATATTTTCACACTGTACTGCAACCTCGCCTTAAAGACTACACATTCTATCTGTGCCTAGGTCAAACTCTCTAGTCTAGGTCTTTAACTAATCATTGTTAAGTTACAGTCTGATTAGCGCAGACAAAAGACTATTAGATCACGTGGTTGGAGTTAAGAATGCAAATTGTGGGATAGGCAACCTAGTAATTTTGGTAATCTGAAATATCTTAAAGGTAAGTTTATATCTTGCTAATGTTCTTTATATTCTTTCTCTTGAATTGATATTTGTTTCTTACTATTTTTTTAAAGTTTTACTTTATTTGTTGTGTTCGTTACTATCAGGACAAGGTTTGTTTGTATGTAAGAAATTTTCGGAAAATTCACAAGTGTCGATGATTAAAACACGTGCGAAGCCTGGGCGACGAGCTAGTAGATTATAAAATTCAGATGTAAATTGTATGCTGTTTCAAATCGTATTTGTAAATGTAACCTCAATTTCATATCTAATACAATCAATAATTACTACAATCAATGAACATTTTATGGTAATAAAAAAATACTGAAAAGACAGAATAAAACTACGACTGTGTCCTTTGTAATTGTATGTAACATAGATTCATAACAGATTTTGTTATTCACACTAAAACCAGTTATGTATGTATATTTGAGGCTTTAATTTTGTAAGAATTCATTGACGTAGCTACCACATTACCTTCATGCGGTTCAAAATCATGAATGAGTTTGACGAAAACGTTAAGTCTACTATGGATACTATTGCAAATACTATTACTACGTTTAATATTTATTATATTCATTGACACTTGAAAAGAGTTCAACGCAGATGAAGTGTTTGCCAAAAAAAATAAACATCTGCTACGAGTACATGTGTATCATAGACATCTTTCGTATTATCTACATAGTTTTTGTCTATGAAATAATACATAGTGTCATATTCTATTAAACCAGCTGTTTGTAGATTCAATGATAGCATAAGGAATGTTGTTTTTCATTGACATAGGCTATGTTTAGATAACTTTATAGGAGTTTAACTGTTTTGTTGTATACTATGTAAGTACCTAACTAAGGACGGAGGTACTGTTTACATTGCATTAACAAATTTTGTATAACAATTTTAAATGTATGACTGTCATGTCTGTATGTAATGTTTAACAATTTTAAATGTATTGGTACGGTAACTTTTCATTTCTGCAATTTAACTAGTCTTAACAGATGAATTGACCATCACTCTTGATCTGTGGTTTTGCGGAGAAGAAATCACAATTTACCTAAAATCATTAACTATAATAGATAGATCATCAAACCCAGTTTGCTCAGAGATCAATATTACAGTTTTGAAACCTCAACTATTAACAGCAGACTTTGAAAACGTTATTATAACTTAGAAATTGATCAATCTTCTGTCTACATCGGCTCTGTAATTTCTTTGAGAGAACAATATATATTATCAGAGCAACATTAAAAGTGAACGGATTTCTCAAGTTCCAGTTTATTTCGCGCACAATGCCGGTCCTACTTGTTCGCACTGATTCGCAATTAATAAACAGAATGACCCACTATCGAGGTCTTAAAGTGTCCAATCATTCTGGTATTAATTAATATCAAATCTTCAGTAAGTTCGCGGTGTAAGTGTTTCGCCGTGATGAATATACGTGCCAGTTCAGTAATAAATGACGCTTTCTTCTTCACGGCTTCAATGTCACAGTCGAAATTGTTAAGTTTCCGTTTGTGTCGACTACGAGTCAACAATCAACGCACACCACCTTGCCTAGCCTTTTACGGAAGTCTACACGATATGTCATTGAATTAATCACTGTTTTATATCCTCACGTGCCTCAACCTTCGCTCTTGAACCGGTGTGCTGTACAACTAATAAATCCTCTACGTATCTCCACTTAATCTAAGTTGAGGAAACAAGGCCAAACAACTGAATGACGTCTGTCAACTATAAATCCTGACTCTAAAACAAGTGAACCGAATGACTTACCATAAATCAAGCTCCGGACAGGGGGAAAGCACTGCGTATCAATACTCCGGTAGTCACATGAACTCGATAACATTACCACTTTTTGTATCGCGTTCAGTGAAACGTATCGTAAGTATCGAACCAAACAATATTAGCACTTTCCACAAAACACATCCATTCCACAGCACTGATAAAGCACAATCTGCACTTCTGCCGGCTCCGCAACACACGGAGCTTGCACACGTTTCTTCACAGTTATCTGTTAAGACGGTAGCGTAACAGAGTGAAGCAATCGCATTGCCAATCGCAATGCGAAATTTAGGCGGTCGCAAAATTGTTCGCCTAAAAGCGACAGTTAAACCAACTTTACCGGTCGGAAACGTTCCAAATTCGTATCGGAAAGTCGGTTTACGTTTACAACAGCGAGAATTTGAACACACGAGTGAGCTGCGCGGGCAGCGCGAGCAAACTGAGGCGCCGCCGTGCGCAACCACGCGACGCATCCAACCGAACCGAATGGACTTCAAACTTTTACCCGACCGAATCGAAACCGCACGCCACGCAATACAACAACCTCAACGCTCGGTAGTTTTCAAATTGGAAGGCTTGCTAAGTTGCAAATAAACTTGCAAGTTACATACATGGACAAGTTAACCGGACAAGGCTCTCAAGATATGACATTCGTGAACACACGCAACGATTACGCAGCAAACATTTAATCAGGCTGATATGATCCGTCAATGTAAGCTCTTGACGTAGATACCCAAAGATAACCAAATTAATGGATACCGATTTCGGTATCGATAATGATAGTTACGATTCAAATGATAATAACATCGAACGGAAACGAAAAAAGTACGACTGCATTGTATTTTTAACGGTATGAAACATAAATTAAGAAAATCAACCTGAATTCTTTTGAACCAAATGCGGATACAGTAACTGTTCAAATAACAGAGAACGTTGCATTCCTAAAGAGGAGCACGGAATCTGATCTTAAGATCTTGATTTAAGGCAATGTTTATATAAATTAAGGCAAACAGAAGTTTGTGGATGAAGTTGGGATGAAAGTTTATCTATTAAGAGATGCATTTAGTTCAAAGTAAGCTAAGACAAGTAGTAAACATTCTTCTGTTGCTGAAACTACAGAAATAGCCATGGGTATGACTATGAACAGCAGCTGGTTTAACTATTAATCATATTTAATTTAGATGTAAATGTTAGAATTTGTGTAAGCATGGACAAAAGATAAGCTGTTGTGATGTAGAGTTTAAGATTAAACATCATAATACAGCACAAGATTTTATAAAACAGTGCGTGCATATAAAAAATAAACCAGTAATTGCTAGTAATCGTAATCGAAAGCAGTAAAGTGTATCCGTTGCAAGTTCTTCGGTAAAAATTGCATGTTCTACTGTTTAATGATCACAAAATATCTGCGGTCTAACGATCGAAGCTTTGAGTGCAAAATAATCGTGATTTAGTGTCGAAATGTTTGATCCTAAAAGCTGAATTTGGGACGAGGTAATCAGGAGTTACGATTTGGACCAATTTAGAAGAGGACACAGGAATTTTGGAGGTTTTGGATTCTCGGATTCAACGTTCTGAATTTTGATATGCACTGAATTACTAATAAACTTCTCTTATTGTCTCAAGAAGAACAAGATACGGATTCAATCCGCTGATTAAAACTTGAGAAGTCGTGAAAAATAACAGTGAAAACTAAAGTTACACAGAAAAAGCATTGCAAGCAAAAAATATGAAGTGAACATCAAAGAAGAACGCTTCAGGGAAGCATTCAACGAAAACAAGAAACAGTATAACAAAATTGCCTTCAATTTAAATAATGATGAGTTATTTCAATTTTCCGCTAATGTTTCTCCCTTGAGCCAGGATCCTACACTTGCATGTCGCAGTGGTAACAACTCTAATTAAAGTGTATGCAGATCAGGCCTGCGGCTGCACCAACTGGATTCTTGGCTCATAACCATGGGAATCGTGGCTAAGATAGGTGCGACTGGTTTCTGGGGAATTACTAAAACCCTTTAATCAATTAGTCGTAAAGTTATGATAAAGGCTTGTTTTGAAGTTGTTAATTAAATTAACATAACTTGAACAATGCAGTCACGTCTATGATTTTAATTTAAAGTAATGAACTGAGGCACACTATTGTTTAATGGCACATGAACTGCTTGATCGATCCAATTTTAATAGATGAGACAAACGATAAAGAGCTAGAAGAAATGATGAAAATAACATAAGTTTTATGGAAGGATGATATGGCTAGAGAGATGACTGTTGTGATGACGAATTATTAAAAAGTACAGAAGCCAAGAACATTTGCGCTGTTGGCAGAAAGTGATAACTCAAAGTAAAGGCAAGTTTAAACAACAAAGATGGAAAGTATTGCTACGAACATAAGTCAACAAGGTGATAACCACTTGTGACATGACTGAAAACAAAAACAATGCACAACCAGCTAAGTATGAGGTGATAATATGTCGTACAATGAGTTGCCTCATAGTGTCGTCGACCTGCTAGTATTTCTCTTTAGTCCATTCTTCAGGCATTGCAAATTATGGCTTGTTACATAGCCACTTGTAATCAGTGTCCTCTACAGTTCGCATGGCGAAATTAATTCTAGTATTTAGCTTTGGTACTGTAAAGAGGCTAATAAATTTACTGCTAATACGCTACTAATAAGTTTACTGCTGTCCTGTCCAACAGAATGTTGCATAATTTTAACATCGTTTAAGAAACGTGTGTGAAAATATATATGACGTTAAATATTGGTTATATGGAAGAATTAGTAGGACCAATATAAGGACCAAATGAAACCAGAAAGAAAATATCAAACGACTTGAAATTAAATAAAACGTTACAACTAAACATGTTAGATTTCCACGATAAACACACAAAACTCCAAACAAGACTGACCGATAAAAAGATACAAAAAGCGAAGCGGAACGATAACACGATGTTGCACTGAAAAAAGATACCATTCCAATGAATTTGGTTGTTTGAACGATGTTGTCAGTTTTCTAAGAACTGCAAGATATGCTATGATTGCTAGTTTGGTATTTTAAAAGGTTTACACAACTTTATATGGCATGTAAATGATAGTGGATGAGCTTGACACTTTAGTACCCATATGGTGACATAAGGGTACTAAAGTTTATTAATTTACTTAGCGTTAGAATTCAATTCATTAAACTAAAGTATACATAATGATATTATTACGAGTAATCACGATAGTAATTTAATAACTATCAAATTCAATACTGACTTTAAAACAATCAACTATGTTTTTTTCGAAGTCAAGGCTGTTACTAAGAGCATTATTCTCTCCAATACAAATAAGAAGGTCATTAATACTATATGATTATGTAATAAGGGCCTCGATTTAATTCAAGTAGATGCACTGACTGACATGAGAATTTCTCTAATTACAAATGCCGACGAATCGTACAATCTTCAAGATTAACATCAGTTTCTATAGCTGTCTCTATGTTAGACCCTTGCTTGTTTGTAGAACAATAAAATCTTCTCTTTATTAGTTTGAACAGACATGTCTCGTTTTGTTTTTTTCCTTGGAAGACATTTGGTTTATCTAAAATGGTCATACGTCGTTTATAATTTCCTCCTTTCCCTAACAATCTTACTTATTTTATTTCTTGCCATATCAGAATTTTGTCGAATCAGACGCACTTGAAGTTATATGTTGCAAATGATTTCAACATAATTGTGTAAATATCATTACACAATCGGAAACCTATTGATATTTCTTCATCAATAGTACTTCAAAGGTTCTCCAAAAACAAAGACTAATTGGTAAGCAGGGGGCGATAATAATCAGTTAATTAACACCGAGTTTACTCCATCGCCGGTTGTGTGAACATTGCTCAAAGCTCGGTCGTCGGCGCCTGCGCACCGAGGGGTCAAGGTTATGTGGTAGGTGGCCAGTCTGCTATTATTTCAAACTTGAATTATAGGCAAGAAAAGGGAATCAAATAGATTATTTCGTTCATTGATTTCGAATCGAAAAATGTTAGCAAGGCTATAGATGCAATAAATAAAGAAATTAGGAATTATGATGAAACTATTAAAGTTGTTTAAGTTTAACATGTAAAATGAAATCACATATGTGATGAAGTGTGGTAATAAATATTTAGATTTAAGAGCATCCAACTTACTAATTGGAGTTAATTAATTCAACCATCGATTTGAGAGCAATCAAATATTTGAGAAACTGGTTCGGTTTCATTCGCAGAACAAATCTCACGCCTCTTCAGATTTTTTTTGTAAGAACTTTTAGAGCAGGCTTTCTTCATTATGTTTGTGGAGCAGATTTGACTTTCTTCTATCCAGCCTGACTAATAGATCAAATACATTTAGAAATTAGACATGAAAGTGAAAATACTTGTGCAAATAAAACAGTTGCAGAGGTAGACAATTACAAAGAAGCTCATAATGGCGCCAGTAAGCTTCCCGACGCCAACACTTTATTAATCAGTATAATCCGTTCGGAAAACAACGTAACATAACAATACGTAACCGACAAAAAAGTGGGTAGCATAGACATAACTGATACAAGTTCAAAAAGATCGCATGCAATACCAGATGTTACGTCAAACAATACAGCAAGAAACTCGTCGTGATCGAAAACGCCGTTAAATTCACATGAGATATGCTTCCTGAATGTTACCGTTGTAGGAATGAAAATTTAACATCGTTTAGTAATGATTCTAAGAGACTACGGAGTCTTATTGTCATGTTTCCGGTATTTGATCTACCTAAGTATTGCAATCAACATTGTTGATTTGTTAAAAGAATTGTATAACAGACTTAGTGGTAGATGTTGACAAGGAAGATTCAAGCTAAAATCTAAGCCGACAAAAAGTTATTTTTGTATTGTTACGTAAGTTGTTTGCTAACATTTCGTTTATTTAGTTTTTTTTGTATGGTTACCAGTTCCAAACACGAATCTCTTTCTCATCTTCAACCTCAGGCCACATAACACTACGTGTAGGTTTCTCATAAATATCTTCTATTTTGGCGGTATTGTATAATATCTATCCAGTTTCAAACGGGCACTTTAATTAAATTGTCTTTCCATCTTTGGTTGTCTTCCCACATTCCACGTAACAAGTACAGTACACCTCAACTAACTTCATTCAAATCAAACATACCATCACTCTCGAGGTCTAAACCGCACATTCTAAGCATCGTTTACCGCCTGCCCTTCCCTGAGAAAGCCCTTACCATATCATTACTACGCCGGCAGCTGATCGGATTGACTGGCTCTAAATAATAGCATTAACTCTTCACATTCGCACCCACTTCATCTGAATCCTTCCTAGTGGCCTATTCAGGTAACTACATAACTTGAGAAAATAGAATCTCTTTAGCTATATTTCTTTTCTTTCTACACATTTCCATGTCCAAGTTGTTAAAAAATTCGCCATTTCCTTAGTCTACATATAAATTGCTTCAGCTGATGCGATTATTTGTACGGGAAGTTCAAGTGTTTTTGTGCAGTTCTTTTTCTGTAAATATTAAGTTAAAATTGTCTAATTAGCTGGCCTGAATCACCACTTAAAGTGGCCCTTTTACTGTTAGATCCTGTATTAATTTGATATCTTCAAAAAGCCCGTCTTCATCAAATCACTTATCATGTCTATCTGTCTGTCCTTCTTTATGTTCCAAGGAATTTAGCTAATAGGTAGTTTTTGTTTTACTCATCATTTTAAAGATTGATCTTCCGCTGAATGCAAAGCAAAAAAGGTTGCAATCTCAAACACTCGAGAGCAAATTGTTATTGAATTACTACAGACCTTGATTAAAATCATTGTCTTCATCTTACATTGAAAGTAAATGATCTATGAATTGATTTTAATATTCTATTGTTTGCTTCATTACCCGTGACGGTGGTCTTGATTTATTATTTACTAATAACAAAGTAGATTAAACAGCTTTCTTTAATATGTTATACTTATTATAACAATAAAGCGCTACTTATTGTTATTTTTTAAAAGGGGTACGCAAATTGGGTCTTTCATTGTCTCATCAACTTTCAATGGCGGTTCTTTCGATCTTTCTTTTTCTTCAGCATTCATTACTTATCTGTTATTAATTGCTCTTTTGCTTATAATTTCCGAAATTACAAGTTCTGTTTCAAATATTCGCACGATCGTCCCAGTTCTAAAATCATAAATTTCACTAGTTTTACCTCAATTGGTTTATCTTGATTCCATTCAAATTCCCAACAATTACCTACCTTGAATTTTGCGCGATATTTTTTTGTTATTTTCTGTTACGGGTCAATTACGTTGATTCTTATCGAAATAAAATCTGCCTCTTTTGACTTTCTCGTTACCATCTACCTGTAGTGATGCAATATTCAATAAGCAAGTGGGTTTTACTATATTCCTATTTATTACTGCTTCAATGGTTGCTTCCATAGTTATACACTTGCAACTTTTTATTCTTTAAAAGTTTTTATCGTCGCATCTACACATCCATTAAAATCCCCTTTTATGTCGATTATAATCATTTTCACATTTTCCCTAGAAGAATTATTCTCTTCTTCATTAACAGCATTATATGGGAACATTTCTTTTTATTTGACATACGTTGCGTGTCGTAAAATATCAAATTCTTCAGTTTGCACATGTCTGACATTTGTTGTGTCTGTATCATCTGCAAAATAAACATCGCCAGCAGGTGTTATTATCAGCTATGGAGATAATTACGTTCCAGGTGCATCTATTTTTGGTCCTTATATCTTCTGGCATAAGGTGCTGCCTTTGTTTTTATGTCCCAGTTCAGTAGAATCCATTTTAGGGCTTCGGGCGAAATTAGTCAAGGTGGTATTAGGAATTCAATATTCAAGAATGATGAGAGGTTGTCCGGTTTTATTTTAAATACTAATTTTATATTGTTACTTACAGTACAAAAACCTATTGTAATGAAAATTTAAAATTAAATTATATGCGCCATCCGCAAAAACATTAAATTTATGAGCGGTGTAAATGAGTTAATATTTTTTGCAGAGGATCATATTAACTTTATGTAACTAGCATTTTTTATATATTCATAAATTCGCTCTACCATTACAGAAGTTTATTCATGAGAAGACCGGTTACAAACAAAAATATGAATTCTACAGTATTAAAAGGATGTTTTGTGTAAAATATGTCTAAGATGTATCGCAAGATCGACTTGTGCGCAAGACCGCAAAGCGGCAAGGTTATCCACTTGTTCTGCGCCTGCGCAGGCCTAGGTTTTTTACTGGCATTGCCATCTGTCCTGTTCTATTACTGGCCGGTAATAAAGTAAATTATAGATGGAATGCTTCTGTTTTATAAGGCAGCCATTTTTTATAGACTAAGCCTTAGTCTATAGATAAATCTAGATCGATCTTGATCATTACCCCTCGTTTACACCAAGGTATAATACATGTATTTTACAAGTTTGTTGCGATGATTTCGTTTCTCATAAACATGTATCAAACATGTTGTATACAAAATTTGTATGAAACTATATAGATGTATATAACTTGTAGTAAGTGTACAAAATTTGTTTTGAAACACGGTAAACTTCTAGTTGCTAACATGTTTAAGATCTCCTGTTTTTCTTGTAGTAGAATTCGAGACAGATTCAGTCCGTACTTTTATATATTCTACTAAAACAAAACACTGTCAGTCCAGTATGTTGAAAACTTTACCCAACAAGCATGGATAGAGTTTAAAACTTGTTTGTGATTAGTATTTTACTGAAATTGCAAAAAAATAAACAATACTTGTCTAAATCACGACTGTATTTTGTAGGTGAGAACGCTATCAATGTATCTGAGAAGTATTGACATGTCATAGACTTCAGTGTAAACGCAAATCTGTTTTATACTTGTATAAATACTATTTGGCTACACAGTGTGAACGAAAGAATGTTTGAGACACTCTCAATACATGCATAAAACAAATATTTATGTTTTGACAAGTATTCTACAAGTTTTGTATGAAACTAGTATTCAACTTGTTTCTTGGTGTAAACGACCTAGGGTACTTTCATACAAACAAGTATTGTTACACTATTTGAAATAAGACCTCCATGATGCAACTTGAAGAAAAGTAGGTGCCAATGAAAGCAAATACTGTGTATCCAAACAAAGATGTAAAAATTAGGAAATAAGCACATTTGAAATATTATCTCTTGTCCCCATTCTAACGTTTCTATCTCATGTTCATTGCACAATGGTAAAGTGTCGCAAACCGAGACGAATCTTGCGCATTGTTTGATCACATTATGGGGACCATACATTCACGTGTAGCACTTTCGCAATTATTTTACACCTGAAAGTTGCAGTCCGACGAAAACCTTATAGTAACGAATATAAAGATCACTGTTATCTCAATTAAAGAATCTTTTTTTTCTAGTGATACGAGTAGATACCTTCCGCCCTGAAAAGAGGGGAGGAGTCTGTTACCTTCCTACATTTTTTTTTGTCTTTTTTACAACTATTCGTTTCACCTGCAGGCCCTGTCTTGTTGGGGAGGAAAGTAATAGTCAAAATAATCATACACCAAGCTTATAGTTACGGCAATGACGTTCATTTGACAGCTATGCCAAGTCGCGGGTGGACCCTCTACAACGGGGCCGTCTTGTAAAGACACCGTGACCCTGGAACGCAAAGAGCAATCGAAAAAACAGGGTAGATTTTTAGTCGGTAAGACTGGAATTTGGTATAAAGAGGAATGGAAGAATTGTATTAGAAAGCGATTTTCGCAGGGATATTGTCACAAATACACGTCATTCGTAGGTTACACATATTGTTGTAGTATAAACACAATACTGTGAAAGCTTTATTGAAATTAATGGAAACTCACTTTCCAATGTGTTTTACGCCTTAATTTGAATACCTATGTGTTGAAAATCGCATCACTTTCATTTGGCCCTAGGGCCGTTCATCACTTTTTATAGTTTTAAGTATTAAACTTTTATGTGAGTTTGAACAGATTTTTATGTTGTTGAAACGGAATCATTTTTAATGAAGTGCAAAGAGAAAATACAGCAAACTCTGTTTTGTTTTTCAAACCAGCCAGTTTTTCATGCATGATATCTTACTGCACTCGTCCCATTATGCCTCGAGTTAACAACGTTTTTTTGTTCCATTCTCCCCTGTCAGCGATCAATTTATCATATACCACTTCTTTTCTCTTTCATAGCATTCTATACACGTAAAATTGAGTATTCAATCTTTTCTTTATCTTTCCTCTCACTGTCCGAAAACTGATATGTTTCATCCCTCTTAGTCATCATATGCGATACATGCTGAAGGCCTGATCTTAGGGGGCTATGACTCTGACGGAGACTCTCATAGAAAGACATACATCTACTGGATTCGCGGGAGTTTACAAACGGGTTGATTTGATCCTGGAACATAAAGAGCAATTGATTTTAATCAGTGCGCGTCTGACATTCCCTTCAGCTCCACGCACGACTGGAGTACTCATGAGATAATATACCACATAAAAAGATGGGCTGTGGCTTATGTACAGCTGCAAATATATTTTGCCCGGAGCGGCTAAGAAACTATTAGCCGCTTCGGGCAAAAAATATTTGCCGGCTAATCAGGCGTGCTTTATTCATTCTTCAACAGTTGATCCTAAATTCACATAATTAAGCAATGACCCCAGCCACACAAACCTTTACAATAAATACTTCTACATCATCAAGAAAAAAAACGAAGCGCTAGAAGAAACAAATTAATTAATTCCAAACTCCAATGATCAACGAACTAGTTATGCTAATTAGTACTACACAATCTATTGGGGACATGTAGGTATGACTTGAATGGTCGATATGGTAACCGAGGTTGCAATGTATGACATAAATGACAAGTATGGTATTGATAAATCATGGTGACACTATTATGAAACGTTTTGAAGGGACAACTTGACATGATGACGTTAAATGTCATAGATACTGAGTGGTACTTTTAACAATTGAGTGACATTCAAAAGGGTGCGTTCGGAAAACATTTGTGAAATTGTCTGTGGAAAAAATAAGATGGCGACATAAGTTCCGAGTAAGGCCTAAAGCCAAAAATCCATGCGCACACATTGTTTGATTATACCTACATTAAAGATGTTGAAAAAAAGAAAAAAAAAATGGGCTAGATCCCTTTGCCTTCCCAAAAGGGAAAATGGATGTAAAAAAAAAAAAGAAAAACAGGTTGCAAGAAAAAGGGATACGATTAAAAAGTGTTTGAATATTTAGAAAATCTTGAATAAGAATGTAGCTCAATTTACACCATTTACAACATTAAAAAGAGAAATTAGATGTGAAGATGCGGCACATCCGTTTCATTAATGATACAATTTCAATCAAGATTGCCAAAACGAAAGTTGCGAAGACACACAAAGGATCAAATAGATGGTAACATTACACATTGTTACCAACTTTAATCATGCATACATAACACGAAGTAAATAATTTACTTACATAACAAAAATTCTGAAATCTTTGTTAGCCTAATAAAAGATGGACATGAATCTATCTCAATCTAGTCTTTTGTTGAATGAAACGATTCAGTCCATATTTGAAAGCGGGTATTATTTTCCTGTTACTGGCTATTCGATTAAAGATATCTAGAAATCTAACGATGATATAGAGAGGTTCATCATCACCTGCCTAGTCTTTTCTTAACTATCTTTTATTAAATACTTCGAGTCGGCTTCTAATTTAACCGGATTAGCTGAGTACCAGTGTTCTTCATGAAGCGACTGCCACTTACTCCATGGTGTAACCTTGAAGACCGAACTACAGAGGCTATAAATAATGTCATTGCAAAAAGACAACCCCTGCATCAATGTCGCCTTTAAGCAAAATGACATAATTGTGATGTTTGTCAAAGACGTGTAACAGTTGTGCCGATAGCAACAACCTGAAATCTGTAGTAGATACATCGATTGATGTTTTGTTCGCAACAATCACACGTCTATCCTTTATTCAGTAACTGGTGAAGTAAGACAAAGAATCGGCAACACTATAGTTGCTTTAGAAGTCACACAATTGCTGGTCTTGGTTGAGGCGTCTACATCCCTTGACACGTATTCACAAAGTAACACAGACCTTACTGTACTACTGTATGTAAACGCACTAAAGGTTCCACAACTAAAACCAAAACTTAAACTACCATGGAATGTTAACAAAAGAATAAAATAGAGTGACAATGGAAAGACATTACAAATAAATAGACCATCACTAAAGGCTGTTACAATAAATCTTACCGCAACTATAACGGTGAAGACAATACAGTAAAACATTCTTGTAGAGAAAGGTTAAGATAAGGACCAAGCGGTCCTTCGAACATCAATTGCCCATATGACAAAGGAAAACATCACTTGATAAAGACCCAAATACAGAACAATAGACTGTATCAGTAGTTATCGTCTCTTAACCCCGGGCTAACATTAAGACTAGCTTTCCCGAGAACTTGAGAATTATCTAAAATCGAAGAAGATTAATGGTCAATGCGCAGTGGAGCGTACAGCGAGTACCTTGTACCGAGATCTTGTCTCAAGCCTGTCTGAATATATCGATTATGACCGTACCACTTTACGGTGAAGAGAGATTTGTAACAGTTGATATGTCCGTTTTGTACTACCCATCTTTATCTCGTTTAGAAATCTGCAGGGAATTTCAAATAAGGTAACGTCTAACTTGGCATCAATTCTTGGTCGAAACAGGTCATCTCTAGAAAGCGATCGTACTAAAAATGAAGATCTAAAATGCCTACGGATAGTCTTTTTTGGTAATCAGTGCCATCAAGGACTATTAAACGTAGGTACTAAAAATATTTTTGGATCACCATTACGTAAAATATAGCGTCTGAAATGGATTTTATCGTTTAATAAGTCGGTTATCTAATCTAAATTGTTTTGAAAGGCATGTTCGATAAAATGTATTGGCAACATGATGCAATCGATACTAATTTAGCAAGTCCTAACGACAGATGAGGCAAAAAACTAGGAGACATTATAATGTCAGGTGTTAAACCTGATTAAGAAGCTAATCTTGATTACTTCATCGTCGACTATGAAGGACATAATAACAACACGCACGTTTTGTAAAGGATTAGAGCTGACCTAGTGGTACACCCACGTTACTCTAACGAGCTAAATTTAAGTGTAATAGGGTCTAGTTATGTAGTATGTATAGGAATAATGGAGTAGAAATAGATTCCAGGCTGCTAATCCAACAGTGCCTTACCTGGGAATCCAACCTAATCCTCAAAGTCAGTAGCAAAGGTTGTGCCCACAATACTAACGAGGTAGTCGCAACTAAGCACACACCGATTTATGATAGTTTAAAAATGATACATTCAAAAGTCATTGAAGTGTCAACGCCAACATTAAACCACTGAATTTTATGACTAACGCTTAAGGAAAAGTTGTTTATTATTCACAAGCAAACTTCTCTTTGTCATAAATCCATCTTTATCATCACCATTTTTATATTTCAGCTCCTTACTCGACTATCTTCTATCTCTAAGTCATGCAAAAAGTCCGGTCGTAAAAATAGTCAGAAATAGCCAGGCAATGATGTCATCAAATACCTGATCTAAGCTAAATAATTAAAATTATTATTTCCAGTAACTTGCCACAAACAGAAAACATTTATGAACAACTACTTATCAAATAATTTCCTATAAACTTAACGATCGAAAGGTTACGAAATTAAACAATAACAAGACCCAGACATAAATTGTAATACTTTTATTCCGTTTATAAATACTATGACAGTAAAACTCATAAACCACATAATAATATTTAAACTCAATGAGGTTAACTGTAAAAATGATGGTTATACATTGCAGGAAGCAATAAACCTAGTGTTTATTAAAACATCTAATCAAAACGTACCATAAAAGAAAGTAAAATAGAAATAGAATCAATTAAAGAATGCGGAAGATATAAAACAGACTACCGAATATTCTTTTCTCGTAACACAAGTTAACACATCGCAGACCAACAGCCAAGCCATGGCGCCAATAAATCCTACTTGAACATTTCTCTAACACGTTCTAACATAAATCTCTCCAAGCTTTTTGAAGAAATCCATCCAAAATGTGCATAATTTCGTAAAAGAAGAAACAGGAAACCTGCATCCGCGACTATACGACCAAATATCTAATTCTGGAGACATCCAAAACTGTGTTACATAATCCAGCTATAGCATTAAAATAAATCCGCTTCCAGAGATATTAGTTTAGTCAATAAATAAACATGGAACGTTTTGCGTCGTCGTAACAAATGTATCCGATAAAATGTTTCCTTGATGAAACACGATCTGATGCGTCCATCCAAATTTCCTTCCAGAGTTGATTGACGTTAACATTCACTGTAATAAATAGCTTACCATCTCCTGATGGGGTCAAACTATGAAATTCGATTAACCTATTCATGATGAAACAAACATTCCTTTATTAGCTCGGTTAATTTATGAATGTTATTGCTTGAATGTGATTTAATGTTGCGAAGGCAATCGCACTGGACACGTTGAATGTATTAATCATAATAACATTTGTTTACATAATATCGTTGAAGACAAACGTTCTTCAAATATTGCTAAAGACATAGACCAAATAAATAACCGTGGCTTCATTTGCAACCGTGTCAGCATTCACCATCAAGAAATTCTTGTAGTTAAATCAATTACTAGTGACCAGTGAAAGACATATGAATGGTAACTGTCCATATCATCTAAAATAGTCTCTCTAGACAATAAATCACTGGCTGCACTCTTTTTGGTGACGAAACCCGCACAGAATTTATCATCGCCAATTAGTAGAAACTTCCGCGTCTAAAAAAGATTTCAACCTGTCAAATTATGGACGAAACCAACTAAAAAAGAAAAAAAGAACGCAGACATCCCGTTTCCTTGATATTAACAAAGAAAACAAAGTTAAAAACGGCGTTAATTTTTTTGTGTCTTAAAACAGACTGAATATTTACTTTGATAACATCGCACCAATTTAAATTCTTTGGTCATTTTAATGAATAACAATGATTCATTTTACTTCTCGTTTTAAAATTCAGCTCAATGCTAGATAAAAAAAATACATTCAGTTTTAAAGACTCAATTACAAATGCTAATTTGACTAAGTGCAGTTTAATTCATATACCTTATTATGTTTATGTTTATTACTTAGTACAAACACTTCCTGTTTCTTAATGAGAATCATATTCAACTCAGATCTGACATAGGCTTTTGATTCTGTTCACCACATACATTTACGTAACGATCATCAATCACACATCACAATGTCTTTAGATGAAGAAGCTGAAGAACCAGAGAACAAACTTAGTAGAATAGTTGCAACATCAATTCACCAGATGCACGAAGCCACAACAAATACTTGTCATACTCGAGACTGCAGAGAGCACGCTAACTTTGACATTCCGATCCCGAAATAACGACACTTACAAATGTACGGCGGTAATGACCTGCTAAGTTACTGCTTGAGCTTTGACTTATGTTAAGAAGAAATAGTCATTATGCGGGAATTTATCGAAATTTGAATTTTACAAGTGTGATGAATTTTGTTAGAATGGTTCTTTAGAAAAAGTTGCATCGCAATGATTGATTTGTTTGTTTGCAGAAAAGTTGCCACTGGCCAGAATTATAGCTTTGAATAGACCATTATATTGACAGATATCGTTAAATCTGTCAGCTTCGGACTAATATTGGTTTTTAATATAACTTTCGCTCCGTTAGCACAATTTCTCTATAAAATTTACAACGATATAAACATAATTGTTAGAATAATAAATGTCTGTACTAAAATCGTGTCTAAGCTTGAACACTTATAAATTTTGCTCTAATGTACCTTTAGCGTCAACAACCTCCATTTGTATAATTGGCATTATAAAGTCTTCATTGCGATATTCGTGATAGAAATAAAAAGATGGCGGATGCGTTGAGCGGAGATTAACCAAACCGTTCGTAAACTGGTGAAAACTTAATAGAATGAGGTCTAATGACTTCCCAGAGACTTCCTCAATAAGAATGAATATTAAGAGTATCAGGAAGAGTAGAAATTAAGATATTAAATAATGGCGCGCTCACGGAGAGAAGGGATTCTCCGTATAATATAATCATGGTTTACTTTTCATAGTTAACTTAGAAGGAAATGAGCGTTATACAATAATATGACTGAAATTAATACTAAAGCCACATCTTGTGACAAAAGTTACGTGAGAGAAAATGTTTTGCAAGTCGTGGGTGGTATTAAACTATTCATTATATCACGTGGTATAGAAAAACATTTATATGAATGAAACACTGGAAACGAAATATTTAGTGCAAGTGATATTAGAGTCTGGTAAATCCTGACCTTTTCTGTTCTTAGTAAAAATAAGAAAGCGTTAGATAATATCTCTCAGATCTCACAATAACTTGACATCACTTAAAACTACTCACGTGTCATCACTGCTCACTCAATTTACATAGACAAGTGCATCAAACATTACAACATGTGACAGTAATTACTTTCTACAATCATATTAAGCGGCCATTTTCTTTTTTGACAGTTACGTTTGAAAGTGACAATACAAACTGCCTAATTTGACAGTTGGACACAGACAAACTTATTTTTTACAACACGTTCGGAAATGGCCAGTACCTTACTTGTACAAAATTTTGTTTGGCAGCTGTATTTATAACTTTGTGGCGAAGATAGATTGAGATGAGATGATATGTGATACGGTAGTATGAAAGTTAATTAATGAACATGTGTAATGTTACGTGGTTAAGCTTTTACTTAACAGTAATTGAATATGTATTTGGATGGGGAAACATAACAGGTAGGTAGGTAATATTACTTACTAGCCTGAAGACATCACAATTAAATAACAAATCGACAGACAGATGAAAATGGAAACCACTTATTTATCATCTTTCTTACAAGTATAAGTGAGTATTGAATTTCACCAAAAAGGTCATCGAGAAGTTACTTATGGAGCTCTACTCAGCCGAAGTATTTAGATTAATTTTATCGGCAAAGGTATTATCCACTCGTAAGTGTAACTCACCGTGACTGTCAATTTTGAAGTACTTACCGAATAATAAAAAAAATATCAATACCGGTTCAATACCTAGATCAATTTCTTTTTCTTTCACCGAAATCACGATGTGTCAAACAATGTTGTCTATGGTCATTTGACAAGAACAATTTTGACAGCTAGTATGCGTGATACACACATTTACCGACCCGATCAATTTGTCGAAGCCATTCATTGTAGAATCAAATGATCTATCTATAACTTTGATAAATCTAATTCACAGATTGTTATATCTTATATAAGAAGTAATAAATGTAGATGATCTTGATAGCAAGTATGTTAGCGAAAGTTTGATATTTTTTTATTTCATGACGGCCCTAGGGCGTTATCGTGAAACACGTGCCTAGTAATTGTAGACCATGAAACTATTTCATAAATATTTCTTTTATGTTCTCATCGCCTTATTGACACAATGAACGTTTTGAATCTCACTTCCAACGGTTGACTTTATTAGTTTGGTAACAATTATTTTGTCGCCGGCAAATGATACCAGGAGCAAGTTGGTTTTGCGATAAAAACCAGTATCGACAGCAGAAATAATTGCAAAAGAAAATAAACAAGTCAACACTACAACAGGATACAATTATTCAACAGCAGCAATTAATCTTGATGATTACATTTTTTAACCCTGTAATGTGGACTCATTATCCACGTCTGGACAGTTCTAACTTTCATCGACATCTGTCATGTTTGACATTTGAGCGCAGGTGCCGGCGGGTTGAAATGTCACGATCCTGCGCCGGCGCAGTCCTACGCCATTAATATTTATACGCAGCACCAATTATTCATTACAATATGGCCTTTTCTCCGCATTACTGTTTTCTAGCGACATGAAAGTTCCCTGTTTAAGAGGACTGTAATTGTTTGTGGAAACTTCTCCATAAACATTAAAACTGTAAGTCTGTTAATGTTTGATTGCATCGTTAACATTTTGAAATGCATTCATCTATAAATAGGAAGTGTTCAATTGAGTATTCAAACATAAGTCATTGAGAATGTCTTAATGACATACAAACTTAAATAGTTGAATTTGAATGGAAGATCATGCAACCACAACACGCGAACCAATGCCAATAGCTTACAAATTGAGTCATGTCTTAGAAAATGAGGAGAAGAAAGCCCAAATAACCTTAAGCAGACAACGTTTATCCCTTAAACGTTTAGATAACTATCATATCTGTGTACAAATCGCAATTTAGCGAGAAAACCACACATCTTCTAAGTCGTGATGCACCTAAGGGGGCAAACACATTTGGCGATTAGACGACGCGATCGAACGCAATTTAAACCTGTCTAGAAACAAATTAATAGTTGCAGATAAATTATTGCGGCTAAACAATGGTTATGGCACGTAAGTAATAACTAAAGTGAATAAGCATGTGCTGGACAACGTATTTTATTATGTATATCGATTATAAAACAATGTTGTTACGTAAATTCTACGTAACTGCGTCATAAATTCTATCGATACGAAGCATGCTTACTATGTCATAGATACGCTTGAAGCTAAGCATTAACCAAACATTGATAAAACAAATCTGACGCATGTTCTAGCTTTAACCAATGCATAGATCCCGACAATCTGATAACGAAATGGTAATCAAGAATTTCCTACACCTCTCTCGAATGTAATCGATAATGTTAGATGTAAAATCGATAGTTACATTTCGCAATATGTATTATCTACGACTTACAAGACAATACAAACCTGTATAACATGCTAAATCATAGTGAAACCGCGACATGGTATGACGACAGCAACAAAATGGCGTGACAATGCTAAAAGCGACACGTGTGAACACGCCCTAACACAATCGCTTTCTCGTTTGTCTAGATTGAGTAAAGGACTAGAGTAATTTGATCGGAATGGATCGCTATTGGATACAATAAATAGATAATGTTTAACATTTTGCTATAGTCGCTAATAGAAGCTAAAATCAGCTTACAAGCGAGCTAAATCTACCACTCATCCAAAATTGGGTGTATTACCCGAAAAAGTAACACAATCAAGCCGTAGCGTCTTCTTCTATGTACGAAAAAATAGGCCGTAACCCATCATTAAAAGCACCTGCCAGATATTTTACAGAAAAGAAGTATTTGTTCAACTTCAATGTTCAAATAAAGTCTTCCATTGAGTTTCGAAGCTTTGACAAGTAAAAATAAAGGATACTCTGGTCATTTCATCTCAGTCACATCACGATTTGATCTGCAACCATTCGCTCTTAAAAAATCCGAAGGTCCATATATCCAGCAATATTTTTCAGTCTCTAACCAACAAACAGATTTGCCATGTCATATCAGTAGGTCTCATGTCAGTATCGCCATTTTACTGATGACTTCAGCTTGGGAGAGCTCAAGTGCGTGATGTTTGGAACACGATTATCTGATAAACGTTTCGAAGGCTCTGCTACTCATCTGAAGATTGGATGACATATACTGCGATGAAAATGGAAAGGGACGTGGAGACGTGAAGATTATGCTTTCGGTTTTCGACGTACAAATTGGCTGTTTCAATGTAGTTTTGAAGTGAGGAAAGTGGCGATGACAAGGATGATTTAACTATACGAGTATACAATGGTATAAAGCGTATACATAGTATGTGACTATAGCTTCGCAAATGTGAGAATCGCAGGGCGCAACATTGTAATGCGCCTAAGCTTTATAAGAATCGTTTCTACGCATTTTTTTTCTGGTTTTTTGATATCGGGTGTATTGAGTCCAGCGCAATTGCTCATATCACTACCATGTTCATCTTTAATCCCGCTTAAGCCAAAACTTTGAATAACACGTGCAATACTCTTGGAGGTTAGATCTGCTTTATTGGCGCAAACAACTAATTCTCTATTGTTTCAGGTGTCTTATGTGTACCTAATAAGGTAAGAACTGCGCCTAAACAACACCCATTTCCCAACAATCTATCTCCACTGCCACAATTTACAGCATCGCTTACACAACCGCTCTTAATCCTTACCCGCGCCATCATTAAACTATTTACTACCAATAACTGTCAACTAAACAATAGAGAGACGGCGCTAGTTCTAGATCGATACGAAATCGAAAGCGATATTTATGAGAACAACCCTTCGTTTACTGAGGAGTGGTCGTAAACTCCTACGGAGTCATTATTGGTGTTACGAAAGTGCTCTTTGTTGTTGAGTGTACTCTATTTAAAGATGGTGGTAACTTGGGAGGGAAATAGACTGGCAACCCTTCTAACTGAGCTGAAAATGCTTAAGCTTTGTTGGATGCAACGAACTAAAAAAACAGCATGTTTTTAGTCAGTGAAATGTGAAAATCCATTCTGCTACATTCATTTGATTTTTCAACCAATAAGCTTTATTGGATACCGTAAATAAGAAGGACAGACACCAAGAAATAATATAGTTACTAATCTAGCCTAAACAAAGACAGATGATATAAATGTATTGATAGAGGCAAATAACGTTGGTAATGAAAGGAGACGACATGCTGCGCCGACGACCCAAAACAATTTGGAACAAGGACAGGAGGGTGATGTTGATTAATTTAGTCTACACAATATTGTAGCAGTTTCTATTAACACAATAGAAAACTATTATAATACACAGACTACAGATACCATCAAATCTAGACTATTAAACAGTATCAATTTAGATTCATAATATACCAATATCAAGGCACAAGACAAAAGAAAGAATTTAGTTCATATTTTAAAATTTCTTTTGACACAATAATAGACTTTTTTATTCTTCCAATACGCCAAGTTAAGGCAACTAGTCTCAATTCAGACTTAAAATATACAAGTATCAAAGCACAAATCCAATAATTCAAGTCTAGAATCAAAACTCATCAATCAACCAGCTAACAAATCAGAAAGCCCAACATAAACCATTCATGCGACTTCTTCAGTACACATTGTCATTTCCCCTTGACCTACAATATCGTAGTATTGAGAAAGCTCAAAAATGAAGGCTAAACGATTGATGATACGGTCGCTATTCATACTCCTACTGCCTCATTATTTGAAGAACTTCCATCAATCAGCATTGCGAAACGGTGGAGGTTGATCAAACAGATGGCAGGGATGATAAAAGATGGATTCAGATGATGACATTAAATATTATTTGGTATGGTATTTGACAAGGATTTAGTGTCCTCATGCAAATTGAAGCTTGGCTGATGATACAAAGCCTCAACGCATTCAGGATCTATGTTCACAGCGAAACCTTACAAAGAAGCAAATATCATTGACAAATCATTTTGGGCTTTGAGAAACTAATTTGCTTCGCCAACTTGTTGAATGATTTGAAGAACAAAAAATAAGTGGATTTTAAAATTATAAGAGCTGAAATCATCGTCATAAGTAAAAAGCAAAACCAAAATAACAGCAATAATTATGAAAATCTAACAAGTGCCCTCATAACACTTTGCAAACGTAAACTGCTTCGCAATTGCAGACCAAACTTAAATAAACCTTTTCAGTCACTGTACTTTAAAACATAGGGACATAAAACAACCACTGCCATAAAACAAACACATAACTCACTTTTAGAATAATTGCCTTGGCCTTCAAACTACACTTTCTGCACCATTTACTGCCCCGACTAACACCGTAAACATGGCGGTAGATCGATGCTCTGTTTCATGAGTTTGACCTGCGACATATTTAAGGAGACTGAATCACCGAAAAGTTCTCTTTATCTAAAAGATGTTCCCCGATGACATCCTCAACTTGTTAACTGTGTACTTGACCTTATGACTGTACTAATAGACGAAGCTCGCGTAGTTGGAATTTGGATCAAATATAAATTAGGTAACTTTTATGGCAAAGGAAGAAGGTCCTAGTTAAACAAAAATTAATTACCATCATCATAAACAAGTATGTGAGAGTATGTTTGTTTAACAAGAAGACAAAACGTTTAACAAAAACAGACACTAATAAGACTGCTTTCTCAATATCAATCGGCAATTTGCCAGTCAGAGGAAACGTGAAAGTGTTTTCAAGACAAATGGTCAGGGCGATAGTTAGTTAATAAGTCTCGATGACAATACGCGTGGGTGAACGAAAGTGAATATTTGATTATATTGCTAGTACAGAGTACCTGTTCGATCTCCTTCCTCGTCTTATCTGCATGATCGATATTTGTTTGAGCTGAATTCTAGGTGACCTGGATGACGTGGTTGTGTTTATGGAATCTTCCTGCCCTTTATCTATCAGTTTTATCTTAGATGGACAATACCAGTAGGCTTTATATGCCCAGAAACTTAGGAAGTATTGGGTAGAGTTTTTGCCAACCTAGCAGTGGGATGATCTAGGCTTTAAACTGTTCGATAAGTCTTAATTATTGATAAATATGGCTAGTTGTACAATCAATGAATCCTAACTCATCTATTAGCCAATTCCGGAAAGCCTTCCCCAAAGAGCACCAACCATCCCGGCTTTGGGCAGTCAGCGTCTATCCTCTGCCATCTTCTTCAAATTATCGATCCATCGTGCCCCAGAGCGTCCCACACTGCGTTTGCGCATCATACTGGACCGGATCTATTCGTGAACATCCTCAACTAACATCAATAACTTCAGCATATGCTCATCAATTACATGTAGAATATCCATTCAACTGCTGATAGTATCCCTCATTAATAATCTCACTCAAAACAACATTATTCATGTGGCTGCGCTCACAAATCCTATTAGCATTTCCCTGTCCATTTTGTTTGTAGTCGCGCATGGCCGGTAGAAAATATTTGCGATTCAATGCAAGCCAACAAATCCTGTAATAGATTCTGCCACAGAATAAATGGAGGTAATATCAATGGTGCTACCGGAAAGTCTGTAGAACAAGAAACGTTGTAGACACGGTGTAAGAATAATGTTGACAAAGTAACATTGTCTAGTTTCTCTAAAAGAATCTACACTGTTTGTGGTAAAACATCATCAACAGATACCGCAAAAAGTCTTTCTCACATAATCCAAAAATTCTTACAGAAATTTTAATCGTTCCAAATCTTCCCAAATGGTTGCTAGCGACTTTTTGTGCATCTTTTGTTTCATCCTATCTTCGATGATATTAGAGAACGTGCAAAAGAGACAACATCATCGACTCATTTACAATCACACACCTTAAAATAACTACCGAAACTGTAACGAAAGCCCAGAATCGTGGCTTGTGTAACCTTCGAAGGCTTGATCGAATTATAGCGTATCCAGACACGGTAGAGCTAAACCTTTAGTCGTACATGTGAACGATTTCCGACAACCATTGCCAATGCTGCTTTCTCTTCGAAATTTAGTCTGATTCGAATCAATACGGGCAGATATTATACAAACATTACTATCTCCATTTAAATAATAAATGTTTCTATCATTTTTAGTGCTGTGGGCTTTACAATCAATTTTGTTTATGGCAATTTTATGGGTTTTTGATCACTCACTAATAACTTCATCAACGCTCTAAAACACCATCTCTTTATAAAATATTGACGTTACTATTTCGTTTGCTACAATTTTATAAAGTAAAGGATGAATTGCAACTTGCATGCCTATGCGCACAGCTATAAAAAAAAGAATAAATTAACACACGCTTGACATCGACAACACCAGCATTTGCAGTGATTGCTAAAAATAAATCTGCAATATTAATTTTTATCTGCATTGGTGCACTTAGGGGCATAGCAACATGGTGCAGAAGGCATGCTTCGCTTATGAATTGTGGGCAAAGTAGACAGCAGATGTCATCGCAGATAAAAACGCAGCAAGCGGGTGGTGTGGTGTGTAAATGATTTTTTTGATCTGATCAGTGTCAATGTGTTCGTGATCGTTTATTTTATTTATAGATAAAAGAGTTGAGAAGATAGAGAAGACGTCCTAGTTCTGTGTCATAATTTAAAAGATGTGTATGATATTTTCAGATTGCAAAAAGGCTCTGTTGAAATTCTGTCAATCATCAACATATCCTCCACAATCAGTATTAAAACGATTACATTTAGTGATGTAATTGTTTTAATTTTTTATACCTATATACATATGTATTTTGTTATATATATCTTTATTTTACTGAAGAAGTCGAGATCTCCATAAATCTAGCAGTTGACTTCAATCAGTTGATAATAACAAAATGGTCCTTCTGTTCCCAATGATTTGTTTCCACAAAGTCTGCGGGCATCTGCGATGGTGTATTTATCCAGTCCTGCCTGGAATGCAGCTCAACTAGGCTGCATTAGCATAATGTACCATTCATTAATCACGCCACGCCGGTTCCAGCTAGCAGCCGTTTTCAACGCACTTTATGCTGAATTTGTGGTAATGGCCGATAATTTTCAACTATTCATTTGCTGTAGTGACGTTTATTTGTGGGATTAACATTGAAGTTGTTATGTTTATGCAAACTCTCTAGGGGAGAGATCGGCTGGAGCTGAATTTATTTTAACACCGTTCATGGCAAGGCCAGATGTATTTTATAACTAGTTTTTTCAGTGATATCGCCTACTCGAAAGGGATCAATACACAGTTTCATGTGTATTATTCAAGTCTTTAACCAATCTCTGAGCCAAATTTTATAAATATCTATTCAGTAATTCTATCGAGATTGACAACCAAACCCAATCGCATTTATAATATTAGCTAGTAGATAAATGCATTTTAACATTACTCCACCAAGCTAGCAATTCCACGACCATTTTCTACACTAGCAATTATGTTTTTTTAACTCCCGAACGGATGTAAAACCCGTAAAGGAAAAAATCCATAGAGGGACTACTACAAGTGTGAAGTGATAATATATTTTTAATTTCAATCAGATACTCGGAAGAAAAACTAAAGATTTATGTGACTTTTTACACCGTCTGCGATCATATCTAGATAATTTCCCGTCTACCCTTTTTATCTTGGATATGAAGCTGGTAGAACTTGAATGACAAGTTGACAACACACGTTGGAGCCCTAAGGTTTTTATTGGTACGCGGTGAAATAAGTGGTTTCATTGAGCCGAGCATATCGACAGGAGAAAAACTTTTTTCAAAAAAAATTTAACCGACTTCAAAAACAACCACAAAAAAGGGTAAAATAACCTACAAAATAACTTTTCTTTCGGAAGTCGGTGGCTTTGTTTTATTATTTCGATGTCTTTTTGCCACCGACTTCCGAAAGAAAAGTTATTTTGTAGGTTATTTTACCCTTTTTTGTGGTTGTTTTTGAAGTCGGTTAAATTTTTTTTTGAAAAAAGTTTTTTATTTTACTCTTTTTAGTTTTAATATTAAACCCAAATTTTTGGTAAATACATCATTTTCTTACATGTGCACTAGAATTTTGTAATCCGTAGCACCGGTATTAACATCGCCCATGTTGTGTACATAAAAGAAAGTTCCAATAAAATTCCCTATCTCAAAAAATGCTGAACAGAGTTCGATGAAACTTACAGTATTCCCTAAGGTGAACGATCCTTAATACAACAAAAAAACAATTTTCAAAATCGGTCCACAATTGGCGAAGTAATCGCGTAACAAACACGCAGATCATCATGTCATCCAAGTAGGCGAAATTAATAAAAATGCTCACAAAATAAAAAGTACTGAACCAAATTTGATGAAATTTTTATGGGACCACACTGCAAGTATCCTGCATCGAACAAAAAAAGAATCACACCAATCGGACTAGAAACCTCGGAGTAATCGGTGTACATACATAAAAAAAAAAAAATAAAAAAAAAAAAAAACATACCGACCGAATTGAGAACCTCCTCCTTTTTTTGAAGTCGGTTAAAAATAAAAGTAAGGATGCATTACCATAGTAATGGCTTTTGTCAACCTTTTATAGGGAGTATAGATTGTGTTTTGAGATTAAAAAAATCAAGTTAAGATTGTTTTTAATTTGTGTGATGTCTGTTAGTAAATGGGTTTAGATATGGCAGTCATCAACCTCAGGCTCTTTTAACATATTATATTATCCTACGTTTTTGGAAACTAAAACTAAAAGTGCAATGAACAGTGGACCACATTGGCCCTGACTTGGAAGAGCTGGAAGTAATCGAGAGAGTTATTTGCCCAGAAATCAGCTGAAGCAAACTAATAGTACCGAACAGTAAACTCGCTTGAACTACAACACAACAAAATGCTAGGATATTTCATAACGTCGTTTCACACTCAAAAACTACCAAGTCCCAAAACGATTAACTTGACAAGCGCGCTGAAAATGCGAAAAGTGTCCAAGCAACTAATAAGTTAGCTGCATGTTACGAAGGTGTTTCACTCAACTATTAGCTATGCGACAAGATAAAACCGCCTAACGAACCAACTCACAAACTTACTAACGACAAACAGACGCTGTCGTTCAGAGACTTGCATTTAAATGTTCTGCAAGCGCGACGTAGTTAGGTCTAATTGTTAACACGACTGACTTAGAACTAGGAACTTGAGGTTCTGGTCATGAATAACCAACTACACTTGGTTTATTACAGAGGTTGGTGATCAATGGCTAATCAGTAATTACGGAACGGCTATCGAGTGTAGGGAAATTAGAAGAAAGGTGCACATAATGCTTTCTAAATTATGTAATACTTTTATTCAAGATGAGTTGAGATCATTGGGTGAAGACTGGAGATTTTCGAGTCATCAGAAATCATTTTGAATGCAAATAGATGAAGAATTTTACTAGTAGACTAGTTGAATGCAGCATCTTTCTTCTACGCAATTAAAATTGTTGTGTAAAATCCACGAGAATGGACGTCATCATCTCCCAACTATGGTGGGTGAGTTTCCAGTGTACTAGAAGGCATAGTACTGTCTATGAGAATATCTAAATTAATAAATCAATCTCAGTTACTATCTTCAGTTGAATCTTTGACCGTAAGCATAACCAATCAACGAGCGAATTTGCCTATCAGAATCTTTAACACTAGGGCCACCCTAATTTTAAATTTATAACCGCGATGATGAACGCTTACGAACATCTAAAGTGAAAATAATATCGTGAAAATAAATGGCATTTATCGTTGTTATGAACCCTGTATAAGATGTTCAATCAGAAGTTGGCGACAAAAAGAAAAGAACGGGATTTGAGTAGAGATTGAATATTAAGAAAGGGGATCGGAGTGGAATGATACATGACAGGGGATCAGAAAAGAATTAAAAAGTAAAAATATTTGACAGGGGATCGGTTTGGGAGATCAGAGTTGAATAACTATAATTTCGGGAGTCCAAAGGTCACATGAAATATTCAATTGTTTTTCCGAACAATTGACTATCACATCTGTTCTAAACGGAAGATTTCCTAAGGATCCATGACACTAAGAACAGCAATCCGAGCGCGGAATGCGGACCAAACACGAGCATTAAATACGCATTAGTTACGATCCAGGGAGCAAATAGAAGCTACAAATGAGCTGTATTGTAACATAACTTGCTATTAGACGGGGTAATTCAATATCTGTCTGTGAAGAAAATAGAACTGTGTTAGAATGCATATTATTCGATACAAATGCAATGTGTTTTTAATCAAGGAATCCAACCTACGATTTAAGCGGTACGATATCCACGTCACATAGGTAAATTGCACAAAAATAAGAGAAATAACTTTTCAAAATGCAAAAATAGTCAAAACTTCCGGGTCGCGGGACTGTCTCATCAGGTAACCGTGATTTTTTTTATCGTGCTAAAATCACCAAATGAGTCCTCCCATCCCGGGCAGGGCGGGATCCCTGTCAGACTTGTACTGACTAAAATCCATGGAGTATTTCAATAGCCCTTTATGTTCCGGTAATGAGATAAGTCCCGCGACCCGGCAGGCTTTGGCCCTCTAGAGGAGGGCCCCGTCATCTTGCTGACGCTCTTTGAGGCGCGCGAGGAACACAACGCGCCGTCGCCGCGTCGATCCGTACATGGTCCATGGTCGGACAGCGAGTTGCCCTTTACAAGCTGCCCGCATGCCTGAGGTGACCGTGGCTTAATTATTTTTTAATAAATTCGCACAATGCAATACTCTAATCTATAGCTCAATCAAAAAAGTAGATAATATATAAGGAATAATTTAATAGCAAAATATCATATTATTAATATTCTGATATTGGCATTTTTAGACCAACTGTCAACATTTTTCATTAAGTAGATAATCTATAACAGACGTTCAGTGCTTGTTCCACTGGCTTAGCATCAACATAACCGATGCACGGCAGCATTTAATCTCTTCTCGCCGAACGTTTACATAACACCGCACTGAAATCTTCACAACAAACCGACGTCAATCGTCTACCGAGAACTGATCAACGTTTATAGCTGCAATCATTTAATTATTAGATAGTTAGGAACTTGTGTAGGTAAAGAAATTTTTCGCTTACTTTATTCTTAAGTACTGCCTTGCCGGGGTCGCGGGACTAACAAGTTACCGTGACCCTGGAACGTAAAGGGCTATTAAAGGACACCGTGTATTTTAGTCAGTCAGTACAAGTCAGACATTCACTCCAGCCCTGCCCTGGGTGGGAGGACTTATTTGATGATTTTACCATAAAAAGCGTAGGTATTGCATGGCTCAATAAACGATGCGGATTGTTAATAATAATATGCGGGCTAATTACCACCATTGATAATAAAAAAAACAATGGCATTACCATTCATTTCGGCATTTTATATCTTTTCAATCTATCTATATCTATCTATATCTATCTATACATATAATAAAACTGTAGAAAAGTTATTTTTGTACATTAAAAAAAAACTCAAAAAATTTAGCCAGGGTATTAAAGGACAACCAATAGAACCCATTTCTAGCATTTTTAGAATTTTTGTCTGTTTGTCTGTTTGTATGTTTATTTGTCCAGGTATCACGTAAAATGTACGAAATTTATGTAGATAACTTTTATACACAACGATTAAGCGTAACTTGGAGAGGAATTTAGTTTTTGTTTCATTGGAATCGGTTCAGTCTATCAAAAGTTATTCGAATATAAAGTGTTTCAGAAGTAAAATTACGGTCAGTTCACACCAAGACGCGTAGTTCATAGCGCGATCTAGCTTCGATTCTGCTACATATTCAAATAAAAATTCATCTAATGATTATGATAGGATGGGATAGGATAGGATAGGATGGGATAGAATAGGATAGGATGGGATAGGATGGGATAGGATGGGATAGAATGGGATAGGATGGGATAGGACGCGACAGGACGGGACAGGACGAGACAGGACGGGATAGGACGGGATAGGATGGGACAGGACGGGACAGGACGGGACAGAACGGGACAGGACAGGATAGGACGGGACAGGACGGGACAGAATGGGAGAGGACGGGACAGGGCGGGACAGGACGGGACAGGACGGACAGGACGGGACAGCTCGGGACAGGACGGGACTGGACGGGACAGGACGGGACAGTACGGGACAGGACGAGACAGGACGGAACAGGACGGGATAAGATGGGATAAGATGGGATAAGATGGGATAAGATGGGATAAGATGGGATAAGATGGGATAAGATGGGATAAGATGGGATAAGATGGGATAAGATGGGATAAGATGGGATAAGATGGGATAAGATGGGATAAGATGGGATAAGATGGGATAAGATGGGATAAGATGGGATAAGATGGGATACGATGGGATACGGTGGGATTTTGGAGGGAGACCTTTTTACCCGACGCTTCGCACAAAAAAATACATTGGTAATTTCCGACATCCACGCGAACGAAGTCGCGGGCACAGCTAGTCTACAATAAATAGCTTGTAATGCGCAGCAGTATAAGGAACAGGCTGGGACATAAGCCCTTAGTATTTTACGCTTAAAAGAAATAAATATAGGTACCAAAAATATGGAACACAGGCCGCGAAACCATAAACAACGTTCCTAATTTTATTGTCTGTATAACACATGGTCTTTTGAATTTCCTTCAAAATTCCTCTGATTCCTATAATGCATGTTACGCAATCGGGATGCTGATGAATATTTTAATTTAGACGTGATTATGTTTTGGAATACGTAAGTAAATATTTCGCGGACTTTATAGCATTTACGTCTTTCCCAATAATTTTATGGGTAGTAAATAATAATCTGGTTTATTCTGTGTGAGCAAATATTTATATTTGCGTTATGATGTTGATTTTATGGAGGTGGAGGCGTCGAATGCTGAAATTGTAGTGTAAAACCAAGATTATGAAATGGGTAAATGCAACTCTATGTTTTTTACCGCTAAGTTAGATTTAATTGAATCGCATAAATTACACAAACGTACATTAATCAGCATTGATTAAAGATTTGTCAGCTGCAGACAGTCACCAAAACTAATATTTCCTAAAAATATGTTACTCTATCACGTATCCATTAATTGAGTAAACAGTTACACACATGAGCCTATACATCAACATCAAGAACCCATTTATTATACTTTCTCGACTTTTCCGATTCCCTATACATTTTAAATCATGATAATAGCGAGGTCGATACAATAACAATAAATTCAATACGCGCTAAAGGCCCTTTTACACGGTACTTTTGTGACGGAAGAGGCGATAATCACAATCATCGCCTACTGAAGATGACAGTTAACATGGCCAGTTGCAGCCGAATGCAGGCGCACCCACACATACGTGTTATGTTCAACACTGTTGACTTGTGAAGCATAGAGGTTTATTTCGGGGAAATGTGTAGATGCGACATTATGATTTTAAATTTCGAACGCACGCAAAAAAAAAATACAGGAAAGAGGTTGAATAATTAAAATAGGATCCGAACTTTTTTGTTGCACCAGTGACAAAAATGCATGGAACAAATAATTACTTTTGTGGTCTTTGCAAAATTGTATATAATTAAAGCGAAATAAAATACCTTTGCGTGGTCTGGACAGGTTCTAGTGCATCTAGAGCAACTTCCAAGAAGTAATAAATTACACAGGTATGTCAGCAACAGCGGACATACTTGGACGTCATTTTTAAGTAATGAGTCGTACAAAAATGTAACTGCACTCTAAACTTAAACAGAATCCATCAGCTGCTCGCCATATCGTAGTTGTAAATGTCAACTGGTATTTTAGAGCAAGCAACTAAAGGTGACAGGTGACAGTCTAACGACCTGTCACTCTTCACACCTGGCTCTGAGTGGTGTCAAAAATCTCATCCCAAGAAAACTTTGAAGACCGAAGAAGTTCTCATAGCGTGTGAGCTTATAATCACCTATCCTTATGTTGGTACAAAGTTCTAATTTTAAAACAGCGATTACTTTGCTGTTGTGAACGTGTGAGCAGACTTTTTTTTGTTTTAAATTGACATAAACATTGTCTGCTAGAAAGGAATTATGTGATCGGGGTACGGTACCCACCCTATTGAGATTGAGACAGGCGTCAATGAAATAACGTTACTTTAAAGTGGTATGTAATCGAATTTCCTGGTCAAGTGTTTGTTGCATCTATGCACATCATCAGACATCAATAATTGTGATTTCTGTCGAATTTTGAAAAAAGAACGATTTTTAATCGAAAATTACACGTCTTGCTTATCGGGCTTTCCAATTTCAAATTTTCAACCCGTGCGTGCTAAAACTTATTTCACAACTTAACGGCCACCTAACCCTAACTATACCCGTCCGAATCTCAAAAAAATATGGCACATCTGCATCATAATCACGATCGTCTCCATCTCCACGGTATCTTGGGCACGGTTACATCATAATCCGACACCTACGGCTCGGAAGCGGGCCATCCATATTCATTGCTCCGTTTGGATAACCGGTAGGCAATGTAATTGCCCTTTGTATGCTTGAATGGGTTGCATGGCTTGTATGAGGTTGTATGAGTTGTTAGATGTGGAAATTATTGTCAATGGTTTTCTTACAAAGAATGGCGTGTGGTGTGGACCGTTTATAATCGTTAATTTTGTTTTGAAAGGTTAAGTTTAGTCAATGGTTTTAAACATTTATAATTTTACAAGGCGTTTGTGGCTTAACTTATTATTTTGGTAATTAAATTAAAATGAATAAAGAAAGTAGTGCTTTAATGAAAATGAGTAAGGACTTATCCGGAACAAAATCAGAAATATCTCTTGAGATATCAAAATTTTCAGCATCCGTTCCCATTAATAAAGATTGCAATCATCATAATAATAAAAAAACAAGGAAAATGATAGTAGACCAGAAATATGTAAACGATGTAATTACAATCACATAAAGATATGCGTAATTCAAGTAAAAACTACAATAAAAGAAATACATTGCTACTCCAGCGGAATAAAACAAACAAAAAATACCTACTTACTACTACTACTACTTATTTCAAACGCTAAAAAACGAAAACTACGAGTAAACTCGCTAGTTATTCCACACTTAATCCATCTTTACGCAAAGCGGTTGGAATTTCATCTTTATTTGGAACCCGGGTCGGTGAACCGACTCAAATAGTCTTACAAGGCCATCAGTATTGTCCTCGACGACTGATGACTGCCTCTGTTAAGTCTATAATTCATGGACGCACCATGTTAATAATCTGTGGAAGTTTGACATTTGAAAAAATGGCGGGCTTTGGAAAATGGCCGACGAAAATTAAGATGGACTTGAATCATGACGAGATGAGTGAAATTCAAGCTTTCTAAGTAACAATCTTAACTTAGAAGATCTTAATAGACTAGAATAAATTCTAGAAATAATATGGCTGCTTATTTGAAAGTTTTTCTAAACAAATAACGTAGCAGATTATGAAATTAATCAAGAAACGCCATTACATCATAATTTTTCGGTTTACAGATCCGTTTCAATTTTACAGCGCTCTGAAGCTTGTCAAATTTTAATAATGAACGCCTTTTATCCAAAGGCCACCTTGACGTTTTCAAGATTTTCTATGAACATCTTATTTTTGTCGCCGTTATGTCCAGTTAACGGGCAGTTTTAGCACACATAAACAAGAACTTTAAAAGCTTTTCTATGTCTTATTTGTGCCAACGAAGTGGTTCAGCTGGAGCTTTGAACCACAGATTAGTTCAAAAGTAAAGTGGCATTCACAAACAGTAAATCAATTTTATCGGCTTTTTAAACTGAAACCATTAAAATTGTTATGATAAAAAGATACGTTCCAAACTACATTCATAAACGCGTACCCAATTCAAATAAAGAACTTTCTCAATTGCTTCATCCAGCTATGGACTTATAAAGTACATGCAGCACAGTGCCTACCACAGATTAAATACAATCATACTATTCAAATAAATTCCCACTGCAGCCAGTCACTTAACACCGTAATCGCGATAATAATACGAAAGTGTATCTGAGGTAATGTCTTGTCGGGCCGAGCCGAGCGTAAAATGGGGCCTGATCGGACCCCGACAGAGTGCCCGCTGAACCATGGCCTTTTGGCCTCAGATAACTTCATTGTTCCAGTACAGGGCTGACACTTCATGGGAAAAGATGGGATTGCTTAACTAATAAGATGATGACGGTTATGGCCAGAAAATTAATCCAAGTATTTAACAAATAATAGTTAGAAAGATCTCTCTTTTGTGATGATTCTTTGATGATGATTCTGACCGTGCTGGAGGATGGTTTAAATAACGTGGAAAATACCGTTGGTTTAACCCGTTCATACATACCTAAACAAAAGAGTCCATTTTACATCTTGGTGAACTGGCTGTAAGTACCTAGAAACAAAAACAGATCATAATTATTATTTTTAAAAAGTAACAAGTACGGACATAGATATCTTTTGTTTCACAACTTGATTTTTGAACTAAAAAATTAGATTGGTCTATGGTCAATATCAAAGATAGATTTTTTTTTAACATCTTACATAATTTTTCAAAAAAGAAGCTGCAATGCAGGCCGCATTTAAACCGCATAAAACATACCATAAGGTGTTAAATTTACTGCAGTTTTCACTCTAATATAAGAGATGACCGAAGCCCTGGCGGCTTAAGGTTATTCTAAGCTGAAACCGTACTACGAGAATGCCGGCACTAAACACCGACACAGTAATGAAAACAAACGATATGTTCAATCTACACTGCTGAACTATTATGACTGGGGCCTTTCAACATCAATAGAGAAGCAGCAATGTATTTAAAACATTGTCTAACTCCGTTAACTAGGCAGTACTTTCTATAGTTAGTTTAGATGACGTGTAGTTAGTCCTGTCGTCAGTCATCGAATATAGAGCGTTGTAAATAAACTCTTAATGGAATTTCACTATAAGTTATGACGATATAACAATAAAAACAAGTGAGGCGTGGAAACAATTGGCTACCACTACCAAACAACAGTCAATAAATATAGAAGAGAACATCAACTATTTTCGGTATCTAAACACATCGTAAGGAATACTGTCTAAGGGGAATGATGCTTTAGAAGCAAGAATTAATTTACGAAGATACACTATTTTTAAAATGGTGTCACTGAATCCTAATCCTAACACTCAAATGTAAAGAGGTAATCGATATTAGGATATTTGACTGAAAAAATAAATCAAAATTGACAAAGATAAGTACAACATTTTTGAACTTGCCAAAACGTAACAAGCAAGTACAATTTTTACTTGCTTCTGACGGCATAAGTTTCCACTCTCGATTTTTGAAGTGTTATATCTTTGTAATGCATGAATTAAAAAAAAAAAAAATACGTATCCATTACATATTTATCAATACTCCAACTGGACTGATTAGATTTGCAATTTATTAATCGTACAATCCATAAACTTATTTGCTTTTAAGAGAAGTATAAACGACAGAAAAGTAAAAGTTGAAACAATTCTCCTACAAACTCAACTGAGCTATTACGACTAGTTAACACCAGCAAAGATCGTGATATGTCTGCCGATACTCCTGGGAACTGCTCTAATTACGACTCAATGAATAGCTGGTTAGGGTTGGGCTTTCAAGACAGCGGAACAAAGATAAAGTGGCGATCTGAGACTCATACATTTACGAAAAACTTTACAAACTAGGGGAAGGAAATCGAAAGACAAGTCGACAAAAACTTCAGTGAATCTTCTAATTAATTTGCTACCAGTTCGTTACCTCTTCGATTATTATTAGAATTTTCTAAATGGACAATTAGATTTGCCAATCTATCTATACATATAATAAAATAGTAGGAAAGTCAAAACTGTACATTGATTATTTTTTTTAAAGAATACTTGGGGTGTGATCTACAATCGATACCGAAGCCAAAAATATAGTTTTTAGAATTTTTGTCTGTTTGTCTGTTTATCTGTTTGTCTGTATGTATGTCCGGGATAAACTCAAAAAGTACTGGATGGATTTGAATGATTCTTTTTTTGTTTTATAGGTATTAAGTCTGGTCAAAACATAGGCTATAATTTATTTTGGAAACTTGAACACCTGGCGCATAACCGCAACAGACTAGCTAAACTATAAGAGATACAAAAATGGTGCCATAGCAAAAATTGTTCCACGTGATGAGCATTTTCTGCTGAGAGAATAAATTTGAAGATCTGGAACACCTGATGTGGAACTCCAAGAGCCCAGCTACACTATAATAAATACAGGAATGACGTCTTAGCCAAGTTGTTCGGCCTGGTGAGCACTCTTTGTTGACATATAAAAATTGAAGATCTGGAACACCTGATGTGGAACACCAAAAGCCCAGCTAAACTATAACATATATAGAACCGACGTCTTAGAAAGAGATGTTCAGCCTGATGAGCATTCTCTGTTGACGTGTAAAAATTGGAGATCTGGAACGCAATGTTGAACAGCAAAAGCCCAAGTGTTTTTTTTAAATTGGCCAAAAGGGAGAAATCCGCATCTATAAGAGATACGGGAAAACTTTCTTAGGAACCTTTAGCTCTTTTAATAAAAAAATTATTCTACTGGCCAAACACACATTATTTATTTACCCGGGCTCTTGGAGTTGGGTATCAGACTTTGCAGAACTTAGATTTTGACGACCCCGTTGTCGCTGACATAAGTAACAAGATCCGCTTACGAAGTCGCGGGCAGAAGCTAGTATACGAATATATTGGCAAATCTAACTGTCGGTAGGTTACAAGTTTTTGACAAAACGCTTCTAGCGATTCCAGTCTAACACGTAATGAAGCAGTTTTGTTGTAAAACACAAAAACAACAACAAATTAAAATGTGGTGTTGGTAAATCTTCTCCAAAACTCTAGTTGCTCATCTCATAGCCGCAAGTTTCTTAGATGACGCAACCTGTGACTGTGACATTTAGCGCCACATTTAGTACAGCATCGATTCTCAGTTACATCTCACTTACTTCCGTTAGTCATCCACAACAATACACACTGAGAGAGCTTCTTCCATTTGACATTCATATTAAACGTTGTTATGTACCGTAATATCGTCAATGGCTTGAAACATCTTCATGAATACCTGTTTGGATGTCCCAACTCGGAGGTAATAACGTAGTTGAAGAGAAGAGCAGTTGTCGTGAATTATGAGGTACAAGTTTTTCTGGACTGACTAACAGCTATAGTTAAAATTAATGTTCTGGGGAATGGATGTGTAAGACCTTTTCTAGGCCCGGTGTTTATGAGCTGACTTTTTTATTGAAAAAGTTTCATTGTTATGCAAACATTAAGAAAAGGTGCAATGAAGAAATAATTGACATCGTCCAAAGTTCGAGAGATTCTGCAGATCCATAAATTACTATACCCAAACTTCTACTGTATACATCCATTTTGAGAAAAAGATTGGCCATCAGGGGTTGGTTCATGTCACATGTCTTCTTTTTGTCGTTGACCGAAGAGAAGCATCGTAATAAAACGAACATTTCTTCGTTTTATTACGATGCTTCTCTTCACCATTTTGAGAAACTCAACATATGCTTGGCAATAATTCCTTCACAAGTGTTTTACTTAGCCTAAAATAAACAAACCCACTCTAACTCACAGTAATTACGCGAATTCTGTCAACACCAACATTCCCCCACGCCCAACTTTGTAAAAGCACGAAGTATTCAAGTTTCTTAGTCAATTTACCGCCGATAATTGTCGCAGCTAACTCCAATTGGTTGCTTGTAGAGCAACACAGCTGCACTAATTAATACAGCAAGCGATTAACGTTTTAATTACGAATTAATTTGATCAGCTAAGAACTATTTTGGAATGTCGATTTTGTGTAATCGACGTCTATGATCAGAGTAAAGTAATTAGATTCTAAGTAAACAAAGACCAATTTGAAAATGAAATTGTGACATCACTAGAATCAAATCTAGAATTTTAGACCCAACAGATTTTGATTATTGTAATATTTAGGACAACTTTAATGTGCTTCAAGCAAAATAAAACTATGAAAATGGGCAACACAAGTTGGCGAGTCTTCATTTAATAGATTTCTATTTCGATGAGGCTTTAAATTTCCCTCATAAAACACTAATTAGAAGTCCGTGATACCTCTCAACGTTCTTACTAATTAGGCCTATTACCCTCGTTTCTCCAACAAGATACTCAACTAATTATAAAGACATGTTTGCTAAACTCTCCGCCACATTATTCACGAGTCACTGCGAGGTTATTATCTGAAGTTAAACAACAATAGTATCTAAGTGAACCATCGTTCGAACATTACTTATCGCGAATTCCTTGGCAAGATGGATTTCTATCAGACTTTAGAATGGAAGTCGATATGTATAAGGAAAGGTGACCTTATAGCTTGACCTATAAGTCTGGAGAACGATCAATCTAACAATTTTTCAATTATTTTTAAAAGGCTTTCCATTAAGTACCTAAAGTAGTTCAAATCATAAAAAAACCGTTCTATAAATACGAAATTGATGTTTTTCTTTCTGGTTTCATATCAAAGTTATTCCATTTTCTAAGCCTAGCAGTAGAGCCCGGGAGCCAATGCCTAACCAAGTTATCATATACCTAACCAAGTTCCTTTCAAGCGATAATAATTAGTAGAATACAGTTGACTACAGCAATATTTTCATCTGATTATGTAGCATTCTTCAAGTTCTCGAAGGTCGTGACCTGTTGAAGTTCCAGGCACTCCCACCATATAACAGTTATAGCTAAGGTATTGTTTTTCACGGTTCACAATTACGTCATCCAAGTCAACAAACGAAATATTTAGGTTACAACTGTAGTATTTGTAATTAGTTACGTCCTTGACAGACAACTGTTTCAACAACGCTCTATTATGTAGGGCACACATGATAGGCACATGTTTAGCAGGTCACTATCCCATTGTACAGGGTGAATTGCGAAATATGGAGTCAATTTCAGACAGATTTTAAGAGAAGAATCTTTGGGGTGGAAAATCAAAATCTGGCTCTAGATGGAGTGGAAGGGACTGTCAACTCTGCGTTCGATTTCAAGCTACGTTGTCTTTTTAAGACTGAGACGCGTGCCAAGCAAGACACAGTATCCTTCCTTGCAGAACCGTCTTCAATAGCAACTATTTGTTAGGCTACATTTAGCAAATTTCTTCAAACACAACACGACACACGTCTCCGATACCCTACGACTTTGAAATAATATAAATCCATAGATAATAGGCACGCGCCAACGGATACCAAAGTCGTAAGGTTCGGAGACTTGCGTCGCGTTGTGTACGAAGTGCCTACAAGTACACATCAACGCCATCCTAAAAATGATGCCACGGTCCCATTCACAGGGAGGTTTTAATTTATTTATCTGTTTAATCGGAGCTACAAGACACATCCTGTGAACAGTATTAGGTCAAACATGTAATGGCTGCTTTCTATTTAATCGTCCACCTGTCTCCGATCTTCAAGTGGTCCATGTTTAATAAGGTAAACTTCACTAACTAGGTTCCAGGTCTAGCAGGGAATTCATTTAGCAAGTAATTGGTATTTAGCCTCACTTTATCATTATCTGCGTTGATTGGAACTGGTTTTAGAAAATTGCGGTCTATTATTAGCTTGCTGATTGGTGTCGAGAAATACGTAACATAGTTGATATCAATAATAATCAGGGTTTTGTAATAAAGGATATTAAGCGATAACAATAACGATGACGAAACGATACAATGACGTGGATTCATTGATTGCTAAAACCTTCCTTGATTCAGAGTTTAGGACTTCATACACAAGGCGACGCAAGTCTCCGATACCTCACGACTAAAGACATCCATTTACGCGTGTCTGTGTACGAATCTACATCGAAGTCGCCTGGATACCAAAGTGGTAAGATATCGGAGACTTGTGTCGCATTGTGTACGCAGGGGCTTAGAGTTATCGTATTACCCAGTACTGATGTGGTTGTTGAGGTCAACTATTCTATAACTATGTATTCAACTGCACCTGGTTGAACTGGAAACTGACTATAACATATCTAGGAAAAGGATTGTGCAACCGTTCCCGTATGACCGATTTATCATTGGACTGTTTGTCAATCTTTTATTTCAGCGTCCTCTACGTCTTTTACCTACGGGACATACAGACTAGGCAGATAATATATTAGGGCTAGAACTGAATTTAAAAACAGAATTGGTCGTTCTGTGTTCACTAGTTTTACTGATTGTCAGTGAACACGCAGCATCAATCAGTAAAGATAGTGAAAGACATCTATCCACAATCATGAGACTCCCGGAGACTGTAACTCAAGTGGCAACACACCTCTTGACTCCAAAGCCATGTGTTCAGGAAAACACGCCGAGTTCCAAGATAATGTGAACTTGTTATCAGTGTCAATATGGCCTGTCAACATGTACGCCTTAAAAGGTAAATCGGTACAAGAACTATGCTGGTTTCTAAACAGAATTTAGTAAAAGATTTTGCAATAACGCTCGATAATGCCGAGGTAAAAAACGAGTAGTCTCTGTGGTTTGACCCATTGCTGGGCTCATAAGTTTCGTAGGTTGATTTGAAATTTTTTAGCTTGTAAACGCAAATTTATTTCATAACCTACTGATAGGCAAAACTTCCAGATATTAGTGCTTTCAAACAAAGAAACTCATCGCCTTAAGTTGTTCTAGTATAGTATAAATATATTATATTGATTAGGGCGCCCCTTAGAGGTACAAAGCCTGCCAGGTTCGCGAAAGTAACAGCTTCTGTGCCCCAGAACGTAAGGGGCTGTTGAAGGGCACCGTGGATTTTAATCAGTATAAGTCTGACAGTCCCTCCTGATCTGTCCTGGGTGGGAGGACTCATATGATGATATTACCATGATAAAAAAGTATAAATGATGAAATGAATCACACTACTACATACAAAATGAACAGCCATTCTAAATTGTCTCTAACACTATCATAAGAAACAAATGCATTCAAATTAACTAGCACCAAATAACCTACTAGCTTAAAGACCCCGAGAATCAAAATGAAGAATGTGTTAGGGCTTCCCACAAACGGGCATATTATTCATAAACCGCTACAGAAGGGGCCCAAGCTATCGGGGTCACACGACCAGATGATATATTATGGTAAGCTGCAGTAACAGCCAGTAACAGGAAATGTTCCACTGAGCATAGACTAGAGGTTATGAGAGGAAACGCGAGACAAATCGCTGATCAGGGCCCGTGTGGCGAGAGGAGGTCAGATCGGGATAAATTAAGTGTCGATGGTTTAGCACGATATTATGATGGGAATGCAGAAAGATAGATTATGATAAGTAGGGCCAGTAAAACAGATTTAAACGGATGTCTGTAAAGGGAATTAAACAAAACATTCAATAATTGTGAGCACGTTTCTATTATTTTCGTAACATTTCCAAAACATGAAACAGTAGAGAGAAAACAATTGTCCCACTCTAGGAATCTCTGCTGTGTTGTGGGTGGGTCTATAATAATAAAGTCAGATACATTAACACCCAGACCCGGAACGACTACTTGTAGATTATACAAATAATTGTTCCGAGCGAGAATCAAACTCGCGTCACACTGCGAGCAATTGATCGCTCAACCATGCCATCGTCATCGTGCCATCAACATTGGCTTACCTACTTTCTTGCATGAACTAAGTTAAAGTTAACAATCTACTTCTTCGCCGTAATAGTATCAATGAATTTAATATCCCTTCAGGCTCTCCAATCACCGTAAATTACGCCACAATGATCCACTATTGAGAAGTATTTCAATTGCCGCTCCATTTCCGCTAGTGTTAGCACTAATACCATGCAATCTTTTAACCTTCATTGCCAGGGTCTAATTCTTCAATACTGAGGTACAGTTGACATAGAATTTACTTCCCTATGGCTATCGGTCAGTGTGAAAACCTCACAAATCGCTCAGAGCACGAGTCACGAAGCAATCTCACATTTACTTAGGTAGAAATCGAAATAATGCATCGCATACCAGAAATGAATGATGCATTCTGAAGTGTAATATACAAACTTCTTACATGTATAGAAAACGGTTTAGAAAACTAAATAGATGTTCGATTGGAATCGTTGGAACCTAGCACTGGCTGGAACGATGATAGACATAAAACGAAACCGTTACGTTAAAAGCTTTTAGAACTGTAAGTAGTATCAGCCATACTGATTTAACATGGAAACCGGTGGTAGATCTATAAGAAATCTTATACCTATATAAAAATCAATTGCTGTTCGTTAGTCTCGCTAAAACTCGGGAACGGCTGAACCAATTTGGATAATTTTAGTTTTGAATTATTTCTGGAAGTCCAGGGAAGGTTTAAAAGGTGAAAAAAAGAGGCAGTACGAAATTTATAATTATATCCCCAAGTAGTGTTCACTTTTATCAAACAGAACGTCGAACGTCGAACATTCGCCGTTTTTAATGATGTCGAACAGAACAATGTAGTATCGGCCCCGACTTTACAAGCTGCAGGTCGTGGGTTCGCCAGCCAGGCGCATCAATTTATGTCATTTATTTCATCACCACATCTCTAAAAACGGTGAAGGAAAACACCGTGAGGAAACCAGCATGTACTATAACCAAAAATTCGAAGACATGTGACATCCACGAAGAGTAGTGGGTTAATGGCCCATTCCCTATCACAGAGAGGAAACCTGTGTCCCAGTGGAAACATTCATACGCTAATCATGAACAATGAACAGATCTAAGCATAGAGCCAAACATCGATACGAACATTCGCAACGCTCTCGTTTGTTCCTCTGTAATGTAACATTCGCAAGGACGTTCATTACAAGTGAATGCTTAAGCTTATCAGCGCCTTTATATTTATTAGGTACTTGCCCCAATGCCCTATTTGACGGAGCCCACTTCTCACCTACATAAGATTTTATTCTACTATAACTAGAACTTGTCATACAAATCTAATACAACATTTTTATGACGTCGTTATGTTGAACTCGAAATGAATTTATAATAAGTTTGTAATGTGGCAATAACATTTTATGGGTAAGTAAGTCAAGAAATTAGCCATCTATTAAGACTGTGATAGATGCAACACGAATGAAGAAATAATCTTTCAAATGATAATTAGAGAAACCTTAAATAATATAATGAAAACTATCAAACGAATTAAACAAGATAATCCTCGAATAATATGACAATTAAAAGCAAAGCAATATTTTGCAGAATAATCATTACAAAACCGCGCTTAATTTTCCAAGATGGCCGCTATATGAAAGGGCTTTTACGTCGACAACGGTCCATAACAGATAACTGTACAGCATATTGACCATAACCTTTAATAAGCCTTCAATACCCGCGAACCGTGTAGTTTCCACACTTAATTCCAGTCAAGAAATAACCACTACAAAAGCTTTATTACTCCTATGGGTAGGTTTATGTTTGACGATAGACGCATCATCTATGTTATAACATGATCCGACTATTAATTAAGACAATGATCTATCAATTTTCATCAAATATTATGGAGAAAATATTAACGTTTTTTTTTTATTAGGTGCAATAAATTAGAGACCTTTATTATTGTAGTTTCCATGAGCTTGTGATGGAAGATACACTAAGGAAAATGTTTGATTTAACAGTTAACTACAGATATCATTCATAATTCATTTCATCGAGAAAAGCACTAAAAGCATTATGCTTATCTACTCTTTATGTGTAAGTGCATTTCTGCATTCAAAACGAGATAGCCAATAACTAGCTAATACATTTCAATAAATGATAGATGATGAGGTTACTAGCACTGCATCGTAAAAGAAGAAACGGATCACTATGTCACATACTGCCACAATAAAACCATATTACAGCATAACTGTAAAAGAAAATAGTATTAATTTCCCACATAATTTTCCAATTTAAAATATGGGTATTGGTTTCATAGGCCAACATAAACTGGAAGAGAGTAAAAAACAACAATTAGCATGAGAATCGAAGAATAACTGTTGGGCCAAATACATAATTCAGTGGTATTGAAGTTTAAAAGTTATTGCATGAAACCGTGGGCCTAAGACAGATTGTATTTACGAAGACCAGAAAACCGTTAACGATGGTGGTTTCGAAACGTGTCTGAGTTATTAATTTTTCACACGTCTAATGGCGCATGGTGAGCTGCAGATGCAAGTTTATGGTACCGCTATTTAATTCAATTTCTGGGTTGGAAAACAAGATGATTTTAATGATTTTAATTTTCATTCGAAACAGAAATGCGTAAATGGGGACTCCTATTCTATCATTGTCCCAGTTAAGAGTTTGACGGCTTCAGATTTCGTTCATCAGATCTTAGGACACGCCGGATACCTTAAGAAGTAGCACCCATCGTTTGTGAAGTAGCACCAAATTTACAGTCTAAAGCACAATAAATGTGATGCGCGGTGATAAACGTCCTATATCCCGAATAGGAACGCCAATAAAATAATCAGTAAGCAATGTTCAATGAATTTATGAAGCAGAAGCCATGGTATCGATCTTGGACATGATATCGAGGGATGTTATAAACAATGCAGTAAGCCGACGTGATGAACCGCACCAAGCGGCCCGTCTACGCAATAAAATTCTTTAATCGCAATTTACGACACCCTCGCGCCAAAATGGTGGCCTATTTTTATACTTACTGCTACGTGCACTTACGTATTCCACCCTAATTGGGTAACCAATATTCTCAATGGACGTTTATTGCTGTACTAGAGAGATAAACTATAAATTTTATGTTTCCTCTATCCAGCTTGTCAGCTAGGGCTGTAAAATTGTGATGAATAATTGATGATCATTGAGGATTAACCTGTATTTAAGATACTAAAGAACACTGACATTATTGGAGAAACGGTATTTCAAGATATTCGAAAGATTGACGATTTATTAAAGAACTATATTTAAATTTGATTTAGGAAGATATTACGAATTTGGGCGCCACCCAGTTAAATTAGACATGGCTACTTGTCATAACGGCGTTGACGCTTTATGCCTTTATGTTTCGCAATTTGGCAATGCAATTGTAGACATATTTGCGTGTAAAATGTACAGACTACTCCCAACCCAACACTTAATTTCAAATACCATTATGCTTGAATGGAGTTGTGTCAAAACCAACGGCATAAACCATAAACAGCAAACTATCCACATTGAACGTCGTTCACCAAGTCAAGTACGAACAAACGACGCTTATAAAACAAACGTTATCCCAGAAACACGAATGTTGAAGCATGGCGGGAAAGCGCAGCTGCCACGACGAAAACAATAAAGCGAAACGTCATTTACATTAGAACTACCGTTTTATAAGACTTTTGTGGTAACTGGAGACGCCAGAAACCGTTGTTTGATGTAACCCGCTTTATGAAGATCTAAGAGGAGTAACGCACAAGATGAAATGGTGTTTCTTGACACAATTTTATGTACCGCCATTTTTTCTTTTCAACTAAGTTTAACTTAAAATCTAAACTATTGTCTATGGTCTCACTCAAATGAATCATGTCAAAATATACACTTCACGCGTAACCCTTTTTCCAGTTCAGTTGTGAAACATTCGTTCATAAGAAACGGTGTTTGAACACCTGTTTTCTTCTAACGTAGAATCAGCAATAGCTTTACGGTACGGAGAGAGCAACATCAAACAAAATGAATTGTTTCAGTTCTGAAATTAAAAACCATGGTAACTGAACAAACATGAATCGGATACAATTACCTTTTCGTACCACTTGCTCAAAAAAGTGTCATTTTATGCCACAAAAAGCGAACATAACAATAGTCATTTTTAATCTGTGAAAAACAGGGAAAGAATGTTGTACTGAATTTCATTCTCTCTCTAGGGAGAGAATGTGATTTAAATTTGGAATACTTAGATTACGGTAGACTCGATCGAAAGCTAACCAGAATAATAAAACATTAAAAAATAAAGATTTCGAGTCGACAACATATATCCGCAAAATTGGGATTGTCGAGTATTTTGTAAATTTCTAATGATTTTCTGACCAGACAGATCGCAGCCGCCATTATTGATATCGGTTATCATGTTGAGTTTTTTTTTCTTTCTTTATTTTCGGCCTATGACTTACCGTAACACTTACATTTAATACCTTGATGTGTAGTTTCATCTAGTTAAATAAAATTACGAAAACCGACGAGGCCGTATGAGCTTGATGCCTTTGCTTTTTTAATTTGCCGCGTTTTTGTATTCTTCAAATACATAAACGTTGAGTTTATTTTTACTTATTTTTATAAATAAGTTAATGTTAAATATTAATGTTTGAAATGCGTATCTCATATTATTACTGTGTTATTTTTTTCGCAAATGGTACGAAAAGTAGAGTATTTTCCTCGGTGATAAAGCTGTCTTAGTCTTGGGTGAACTTAAATCCCTCGCTACACTCAGGACTCGTCTTAAATCCCTCGCTTCGCTCGTGATTTAAGTTTTTAACACCCTCGCTACGCTCGGGAGTAAACCTCGAGTCCTTCGTTACGCTCTCGATTTAATTCGCCACCCGCGACAGAAGACCCTGCTTTATCCCCTTGGTTAATAATCTACTATTAGGACATTTTCTTGTTAACTCTAACTGGATGGTTAGAAATATCCAAATGTAGGTAATTTACAAAAGTTGAGAATTTATGAATAAATAAATCTTTACAACAATACTCCACACGAAACCAAACGTCATCCACACAGAATTCTCAAAAAAAAAAGAGAAAAATCTAATCATCTCTCGTAAACACATAAAAGCCAGACGCGTGTCTCAATTCCAAAAATTGTTATTGCAGCCACAAATTAAAAACAACCCCTCGAGATCAGGTGAGCGATAATCTAGTGAAGGTTGAACTGCCTTATTGAATAACATTGGCTCAATGCGGGCGTTGACACCATGTGGAGTAACATGTCACTTATTAGTTAATGTTTTAAGGCCCGCGCACACGACGTAATTTTAAGCGTGGTTGACACAGTTAGCTTTATTTTTAAGCCCGTGATTTAAATAAGTTGGGCGAGAGTAGCTGAGGATTCTTTAGTTAGTATGATGTGTTGATCCAACCACTGATGGCTAGAAGACGTAATTTTCAGTCTTCAATATTTACCAGTCACCACGCCGATGTAAAATAAACAGCTTTGTAATCTACTATGCTCGGCTCACAGGAAAAAAATGTTGTACTAATGACGGCACAAACCCACCACACTATCGCCAGAATCAACAGTGCCAACCACCAGAAAATGTGTCCCGGAGAATGAATTTACCTGTCTTGGATCCTGCAACGAAATTATTCAGAAAATAATAGTGGAGAACTAGGAAAAAGTAGACTATTGACGGCAGCAAGATCAAAAAGCAAAAAATAGCCATGGATAAAGATGGGCCCAAAATGACTCACAGTACACCGTTCCATATTCAGCACCCAGTCCCACTAGCCGTCCTTTTAAGGTCACTGCCATTACAAGTAATTTGTAAACTTTAATGTCAAATCTGTACCTCCCGCATTCGAACCGTCTTGGTGAAAATTATACTTTTTGTTATGGAAGAGCGGAGTCTCCTAACACAGGCATCTTATGCTTAAAAGGAGGCTCCAATCACTAATATTGTCACTTTAATTGAGAAAGAAATAAATAATTTGAATTGAATTTGAATTGAATTGAACCCATTAAACAAATCATCTTCATTAATTAAAGTCAAATTACCGGATTAAACTCATCACAAAACAATTAACTCAATTTATCTAATCTAAACTTGATTTCTATGAACTTTAAAAAATGACGAACACAACAAAATTCTTCGAAGGGCATTAGATTCCTAATTATATTTTTTAACTATTTTTTACTGCGTCACGATTCGTTGGTGGGAACCATTCGTTTTTTCTGGTAATCATAATGACACGTAATGATTACCTGTCCCTTCATTAGAATTCCTGCTGCACTATCTTTTGGTGTTGGATGTAATCATCTTTATGTAATCCTTGAAGGTTTGAAGACGTAGATAATGCAGCGTCTCTCATTAATCTGGCTGATTAAACATTCATGTGATATCATCATCACTCTGCTGCCTTTGTATCAATTTATTTGGGATCAGAGTACCTTATTTATGTGATATGGTCATCCTGTAATTGTAATAGAGGGGATGATGATCTATTTGTTCATTAAGGTCCACTGATATTAGTCCTACAATTCAACTTGTGGCAAAGAATAAATAATATTACTACGCAAAGAAGTGTCACTCCCAAAAAAAAATCAAACAGATGTAAAATCTATGCACGAAAGAATAAAGTACATTTTAACTGGCAGCCGTACCGCCCACCTACTTTTATATTAGCCTAAACTTCCCATGCGCAAGCAAAAATGTACTGAATGGTTACGCGCGAAAGTTCATTTTTGTTTATCTGACGCCAAGGACATTGAAAGGTTACCGTCGGTCAAGCTCAATAGGGTTGCGACTCGCGAGTTTAGACACAGTTAGGTGGGTATACGTTTTTACGCATTTGTTAAATTACATTAATAACATAAATACCTATGTTCCTCATTGAATTTTGTTTTTATCATCAACCTATATCTTTTTGGATTCATTCGATGCTCCTATTTGACCATGGCTCTTGGTCTATAATTTTATTTAGTCATAACTTTAAAGATTGTTATCGTCTGTGGCAAAGTAGCTAGTCCTTATCATTTTGCATTCAACCGACCAATTACTATCGCATACTGTTACAGGCCCCGCGTGGCGTGTCTTTGCAGGTAGGTAGGTAAAAAAAGTCGCGCAGCGAAATACGATCGCTGACCTTGAATGCGTAGTGTGGCCATTTTCTGAGTTTGAACGTGCGTAAACAACAAAGCAAACATCTTTCTACCGATCTTAATTCGACCTACCTACTACCTACCTACTCAGCTTAACGTGAGTAGGGTGATGTCAGGTTTGATATTCGTCTATTTTATCTTGGTCCTCTAGTAGGCCAAACTTGTAACCTAGGTACCTAATCATGGTCAGTTAAGCGGGGATACTTGAATGACATTAATAAGCACACCACAAGCACGTAGATAATTTTGTTGATCATTACTAAAGTACGATTATTAATTCCAGTTAGTACCTAAATTGACATTTGTGCATTAATGAAATGTATGTACCTACTAAATTAAATTGTATCACTGGTTATTTTACTGACTGGAATTAATAATCGTATTTTAAATATGTACTACATAGATAAATATGCACTTTTTTTCTTACCTTTCAAGATCACGCGGTAGTGTGTGAAACGTGAGGCTTCTATCACTGTCATTATTTAGACCACCAAAAGTTATGCAGTATTTTTATTTCTTCATAATAAATTAAATTATAGTTATAATACTGTTATGAAAACTTTTACGAAACTATAGGTAAATGTGCGTAAATAGACGTAACCGAACAAAAATATTTAGTAGATGAAGCGCGAGCGGAACGGGTGGAGCGTGGCACCCGACTGAATTGGCCTCGACGAAGAGGCCCCGCAACTACTTGCAGTTTTATACCTACGCCGCGGAGTGAACCAGGCCTGCTTGTGGCGTTACATTTAATAATGAATTTGATATTTGGCTTTTATTTCGTTTCAGGTATGATCACAATCTTCTTTCAGAAACCGGCTAGTTAAATCTGCTATTATAGCCACCTGTTCCAATTGCAAGTTAACTTTTCTATTTCGTAAAAAATTAGTAACATTTAAGTTTCAATTTTGAAGCTAGTTATTGCGTGCAAAAATTCCCAACAAGTAAATAAGCCATTTACCAAACGCAAATTATTACATTTTAGAATTGTAGTACATTGTCCGTACAATTTGCACAGATTCGAGAGAAAGATCACATAAATCCTAAAATAGGATAGAAAAAGTCAAAACAATCTCCAGAAAAACTTTCTTTCGAAACTTTACATACATAACGCGTCCACGACCATAAACCGTGTGTATACGCCTGTATGCGCGTACCGGTAATGGTTCATTTAAATGTTTTAAGTCGATTAAGACCCTCGATCCAACACTCGTTAGCACAGCAAGTTAATAGCAGGTTGTCGTGAGCACAAGGGGGCCCATAAGACCACGGTTTGATTAAAAATTAAGCCATTACTGGTCATTAGATAACATACACCTTCCTGGACGATTGACTTTCTTTTGGTTTTGAATTTCGAAAGCACGATATTGTATTGTTTTTAATAGTCACGCCGTTTTCCCATAAAAGGATAGATACAAGAAATCTAAATAATGCATTGTATTTATTCTAAACGCCATTGTCTTGTAAGTTGTAAGGAGTTAGTGTAAAATTAATCATGGATAGAAATGCTGCTTTGTGTAACTTGGTATAGAAACAGGAAATTATTTATGGTGCTAAAGAATTTAATTTTCCCGAATTGATGACAAATTTCCGTTTGAGGGTTAGCCGATGAACTGCCCATTTGCCACTGCCAAGATTACTCGAAGGACGGCAAGCTTTGAAAATTTCAATAAAAATAAAGATAAGCAAGATATTTTTAGTGAACATAAGACACACACATGTTTCAAGTAAGACGTAGTAATTGTACAAAATGGAAAATCCGCTTAAACAAACTGGTCCAATCACATTATCGGTAATAGCCATCAATTCGAACAGAATCAACATAGGTATTCACAATAATGTTAACATATTCGAAACAAATGACTACTTACAGTCACACAACTGACATTAGGGCGGGGAAATAGTAAGCAATGACCATTATTCCGATATTGTATACAAACGGAACGAGCGAACATTCCACTTTCCCCGTCGTTCCCTACTCCCTGTTGCTTTCTTCTGTCAATCTCCTTGGTTACACTTAATTGGTACAATATCGAAACACATGGTAACATGGTAATGATGTATGGGCTCGCCTTTATTCGATTTCGAAATAGGAACCTCTTGATTTTTATCTCGAAGTGCTCTATGGTAAGGTAGATATTTATTTTGGTTGCGTTATCCGTATTATTTGAAGAACAAACAATGCGCAGTTCAAATAGCTTGGAAGTTTACACAACCATAGATAATGGTGAAAAATTAGTGTGCATTTATCATTTGTATGATTACGTAAAAAAACGAAAAACCATTTATTACATCGGATGTAAGGTTGACCACTCTGCTTGCGGTATTTTAGCCATTAATCTAATGCGCAATATTAATGATGATATTAGTAAATAATGAATTATCAATAGATATGGTGCCCTACCCTAACCCCAACTGATTTGTGGTCAGCGTAGCACGAGTCGTTTATATTACAATCTTTTCCATTATCTTTTAATTCCTACTTAGGGACATAAAAGTTCACATTTTCTTCATCGTTTGAAAACTTAACGGCATAACTCATTTTAGCTTCTTGCCCCACTCATGACAGTTTACATCAAGTATTATTTTTAAACTTGGTCTGTAAACATCGGCCCAGCTGGGCGGGCTCCCGCAGCGTCGTGCAATCACGGATAAAAACTTACAAACATGCAAGTTACTGCAACAAATCAAACTAGATCTTTATCTAGCGCATGCCTGGTCTATTTGAATGGTCACGGTGGACTGGTTAGTTGTCCAATAATCTAACCGTGAGAATTGAGGTTCTTTCACTTGGATTACAAAGTTAGTTATTTTTTATTTTTTTTGTGATTGGTGTGATGAGGTCTGTAATTTTGTGGACTTAAGTTTGGCTGATACATTTTTGTCTACATGCAATACGAGTAATGTTTAGTCTTCAATTCCACTTAGTACCTTCACACCGTGCCCATTGTAATGTATAATAATATGTGTCATCATAAAGATGACAAATATGAATATACAAAAGTGTTTTCGTTTCGAGATTTACGCAACCAGCCTAATAAAATCGATTCATTTAAATTTTGTATTTTTAAGGAAGTTAAGGAAAATCTGAGTTTCAAAAGTATCTAGAGTAGAAGGTACTGCAAAAAAAAAAAACTCGGTCTCTACGATACATAATTAACATAAATTTCAATCATTATAAATGACAGCCTACTTTGGTAATGTGTATACAGAAACAAACTGAACCACATGTTTTACTTCCCAGAACTATAATTATATTGATTTTCTTTTTGCCCTTGACTGAAGCACTCTGTCTCATGCATAAAGAATGAAGTACACTGCAGTAAAGCCGACCTTTGGCACTCAAGGATACCATTCTTTATTAATGGAACCAGCACCGAGTAGAAATAACACGAGAGTTAAGACATGGGAAGGGTAATAGGAATTTCGCATTCTGGCGCAACTGCGCAATATATTTTTTTGATGTTGGTTTGGTTCCTTTAATCTGGAAATGAACCAGGCCAATTTCAGTTGTTGCCAAAAGAATTATTTCTTCGAAAAGAGTGTCTCCTGCTAGTCAAATAATTTTGAACTTTCAATGTGTAAAAGTTTCGGAAAACTGACGACAAAGGTCTCAATATTCTGCACATTAAAGGTCGTCTTACTCTCAAAATATCTATTGGAACGACCAAACCACAGCGTACAAAATTAGTAAAACAAAACGGTATAACAATCAGGACATGATAATACCACAGAAACAGCAAAGCGGACCTTTAGCGTACTCGTACGTAGAAAGGCGGAAAGTCGTGAGATGTCGGATACGACATCAAAACGATCCCTATGCAAACATTGTGAACAAGTGGTGGGAATAGCTGAAGATTTATGCGCACAAATTCTCTCATCTTTACCATAAATCCAGTTTAGTTCTTGAATTCCAAGATAAAGGCGGACAGTTCTCATTAATTTAATTCTAGAACGTGGTTCCACTCATGTAGGACAAGTTAATTAATTAACCAGTTGCTATCTAGCACTTTTACTTTTCCCAGGCAGAATCAGGTCCGTCATAGTCTATGTGAAATTCTTGGCTCTATGGTCATTCCGTATCGGGAGGCATTATTACTTCCTTTTCTTAGTTAGCTGGTAAGAAATCGTTCATTTATTAAACTTTCTATAACATTCAAGGATTTCGGACCAATACTTGATCGAATCCTTGCATTCCTTGCTCACTTCTTTACCCAAGGAACTCCAATATAGATAACAAAAGGCAAGCACGGCAATCACATTTAAACCTTATATTGATGGTTACCCTCAAATATCATGAAGGGTACTTATTATTCAAAGTGCGTTGCTGTAATTTAGTGCACGATTTCACTAAGTACTTTACATGATTCTCCACAACAATGCCTAAATTTCGCAACAAACGCCCATCCATAGACCACAGACGCAAAATATCAAAATCATGATTTGAACTAAATAACAATGGCTCTTGCGAAACAATTGGGCCCAAAATAATCCGATTAAGTTCGCATAACATAAAAGAAACCAGTGTAGCATGAACTGCTAGATATTCAGATATGGTCAATGCCCAATAAAGGAATAACGTTGTCAAAAGATCTGTCCAAAATGGTTTTTATCAAAATTCATATTGCCCAGACACGAATTGAACGTTACTTTCACCTAAAATAGCGTAGTTTTGAAATTTAGTCGAGACCATTGGTTGCCAGAAACGTAAAATATTTACCAAAAAGCTTAAAAAGAAAAGAGGTAAGTTATATGTTTTTCAGGTTAATCGGAAATAAGTTAGTCGAAAATGGGTAGCCTAATGATAATGTTTCTTTGTAACCTCGACTACAAAGAAACATTATTTATCATTCACTTTAAATTCCAACAAAAATAATAGAAACTTTAATGGATATTTAACAAGGAAGCAAATGGTTCTAAAAAGGTCAATGATACCCAAAAACACCCCTTACAAAATTATTGCCCCACGCGAAGATTATAAACCCCCACGTCACGAAATATTTACGAGGTATAAACATGCGATAGTTCACACGTGCACGCAATGACAACAAAACTGAAATCATAACAAGTCTCTGAGCATTTCCTAATTAAGGTGAGTGCATTGAAGCACGTTCTTTTGTTTTAGTAAAGTGCGTACTGCTTGTAGGTTTGAACAAGGCTTTTGTATTATGCGGCCTGGAGGATGACAAACGTTTAGAAGCCCATAATTATACGCCTCATTTTACACAGAAACATAATAAGCAGACATCATTCACGGTATTTTACTCAGATCGCCAGAAACTTGAAACTCTTCATATGGTCTAAAATGGTCATTGTAATTTACCTTTATCATGAAATTACAATGAATGGAAACAATCCAATCCACTTCTTGAAACTTAAATAAATAACAAATACGGTGCGAGTGTGGACAGAGGGCTTGTTTATTTTGAATATCAAATGTAAACCACTCCTAGCATTGTATTCATAACAGGAGATATCTCCGCACTTCGAGTCTTGGACGCAGAGTATTTAACAGACAGTTCAGAACAATAAGTCCAAGTTTGGTCTCACATTTTCTAATTTCAACAGTTAATAAGTTTATTTAAATAACATAACATAACATCATGTGCTGCCATACTGCATTTTAATAACAAACGTATCGTAAGTAAGCCGGGCGAACTCGATCGATTGATTGATGAAGGATGCGCAGGTTCGTGAAAATTGAACAGGCGTTTGCCAAAAAATAAAATTGGTTGGACTAATCCGTCTATCAAGTGTTTTGAACATTTGTGGTTTTTCTGGCATACATTTCGTGAAATAGCCCTCATTATAGAAATTAGGTTTACGATGAACAGCACCAATAAAAGCTTGCGGTGGATCGCTATACGGATTACCATCAGCTTTTGAGTTACTAAATCTGAATCAATACCACGACCGCAAAAACAAAAACTATAAATCAGTGACGAAATGACTTAGACACGTTTCTATCAAAAGAAACAATGCAGAATCCTACCTCTCTTCTACCTCTTTGATTAAAATCAATTAGTGTCCTAGAATATAATCGAAGCGCTCATATAAAGAACATTGTCCTTGACGTCGACATCGCTATGTGCAGTGTCTGCATTGTGCACATAATTACAGCATGGCTTGTCGATGCTTGCGCAAGTATTATCGGATCAGGCGTCATTATCGGGCCTTTGCCTATACAATTCAATTATACTGCCTTTGACAGGGGCCTTAAAATGTGGTCAGAATGCTTTAGTAATAAATTCTAAAGCTGTAGTCTTTGTAGGTATTGCTTGGTCCATGTTCTGCATTCCAGGCCAGATATTGAGCTTAGTAAAAGCCATGATTCCTTTTTGTATTTCGTAACTTCATGGAGGCTTACCTATTTCTAAATAGAGTCAGACTGAAATGAAAGAATTTTGTGTAGCACATTTGGGAATGTTACCACATTCTTATACCCAAAATTCTTTCAGAGGAAGCCGAGAAAATGAAATTAATATGTCGCGGATGACCATCACCCATACCAGGGTCTTTGCCTAGAGGGCCATTTGGAACTGTGGAATGGCAGGTTTGATCATGTTTTGAATCGGTAGTCCAAATACTGTTGTAGAATAAACATTATAAAGCACAATAAATCAAGTTAATTTTGAAAGTTCAGCTTTACATTGTGTGGAGTATAGGGAGCTGTTGTAGCAGCGGAAATAATAAAATATGTTTGAAGGAGTGGCCGGTACTTACGTCGAAACGCCCTTTTATAGAGTTGATTTATAACAAACTTTAGCTGATTAAGATTTAATATTAATCAGTTACGTAGCTGAAATTGTAAGCTGTATTTTACTGGTGTAATAAAACTTCATACAAGAGGTATTCTTTTATTAACTTTTTGTCTTCACAACATTTTACCACCACGCCATTGCGTGAAGCCCTTTGCAAGCACGCGATGAATCAACACTTTGTATTGTATTTTATCGAGATGAGCCTTTTGTTTAGCGTTCTTTGTTGCAATTAGCTCTTCATTTTATGTCTACAACACGTCGGGCTTAATTGAACAGTGTGTGGGGACTAATTATTGGTTTGTTTTTCATTAAGAAAGTGGTTGGGAACAAATTCCTATAAAATAAGATGATCAGTAATTTTAAGTGTTAGTTGAAGTTCTTGCATTGTCTTTCATTTATGTATGTTAGCTAAGTAGCAGTACACAGTAGTAGTTGGCATCGCAAATCGGTAGTTAGATTCGTACAATTCAAATGTGGTTTCCGTAGTGTAGCGGTTATCACGTGTGCTTCACACGCACAAGGTCCCCGGTTCGATCCCGGGCGGAAACATTTCTTTTTGCATTTTTTCTCTTGCAGATAAACATCCGTATTAAGAAGAAAGCACGAAAACGGGAACAATTTCTCATTCCCAAGAAACGGTCAACGTTTAAATGGTTTTTGAATCGCGATAATGACGCGGAAGAACGTTGACAATGTGTAGTACCAAACAAGAGCTGGAAAAGGCGAGTAATTAAGCTTAGAAAGTGGTACAGAAACTGGTAGAGCACGGGATCGGTTAGTTTCTAAATTGACCGGCAGACGGAAGGTCGCTGACCTGATATCGAGACGTACTGCATCTGTAAACTAAACTGACCTAAATACCCGCCATAGAAAATCTTGTCTTTATCTGATAACATATTTTCTTACTTCATCAATAGACTTTCCGTGCACGAAATTCAATCAGGCGTTCTAAAATTGGTTTATGTCAGTTTCTGGTCTAACGCGTCTCAAATGAGATTTATTAATACAATCACGTCGAGGTACAGATACTTGTGGAGGCGACAAAAACTATACCGGATTGTTTCAAGTAATGAACGAAGTAGGTGTTTGTTACGTTTTGAAGGACTCCGGAATTTTATAACTGGGTATTTGAACGTGGATGCGTTCCTGCAAATCAGATTTTTCATTAAAAATAGTGATCTATCATTACATAACACTCTTGTCCTTTTTCTAATTGATTTGTGATCGATGCATTATGTCTTGTTCTTCTATACTACTCATTCGTCTTGGTTTGTATTCGTTGTAGTCTCAGTTGTTGTTGTCATTCTAGAAAAATCAACATAGACCAACCGTTTGTTTCTTTGATCCTTTTTTGGGTTCACCTTAAGTGACTGTTAGATTTGATAATTATTTGATCAACTAAATCCACCCTATTCCTTTAATTGCTTTGCAGCACTCTTAAGACCTTACCGCGATTGTTTCTTCGGTCTTCCCAACTCGTTCAGTAATCCTCATTTAATCGTAAGTATACTGAAAACTTTTAATTATGAAATCGAAAACCTTAATTCCTGCGACAAAAGAGCTAGGTAAGTGCTCGTAGATGAAGCGTTAACGAGCTCAGAGTAAAACAACGTTACGCAACTAAAAATACACTGTAAAAGTTTAGTAAAGTTTAGTGACACTTCAATCAGGTGTACTACGACGCTTCATAACGACGCCATATTGTTTTTATTGTCGCCTTCCGCTTTCGTAACACACGTGTTCGTGTATTACATCAAACTAAGTGACAAACACGCTCTACATAAATCTGAGAATTTTAGTGCCTTCTTGATTTACAACGCCATTATCTTTTGAACCTTAATAAGGGCTATGAAAGGGTATTTCAGAAGGAACTGCATTAAGTTCAGCAATAAAGCTCAGCTCGATCTTGATTTCTTTACTTTAATTGATGAAAAACTGCAGCACATATCTTGAAGATGTACTGTGTCAATACTGTAAATGAGAAATTGATTGTCAGGCCTTATTAGTTGAACAGATTTGGTTCTAATTTGGCAAATGGACGTACCATGGCCTGGATTGGGTAATTCATGCGTAGGTACATTTCACGCAAAAAAAAAATTCAGCATCAATGAACAGCAAACTTTTCAGCAGGCATGAAAAAAAAACAACAACAAAGAACGAAATTAGGGCTCCAAAAGTATTACAAACAAACAAATTCCATGAATCCAATGGTGTAACATTCCCTGTAAGTCGTAACAGTCGTAAGCTGCCATTAGTGATTGGATTATCGGTCAATGACCTCGAGACACGTGAACGGTATCACCCAAGGTGTTGTAAAATGTGTCAACGAGACACACATGCGTTTTACTACCCTGATGGTACGAATTTATCACATTTTTATAACCCATAGGGTGGCCTTTCAGCCCTATAAAAGCGAACAATTATGCTGTGGAATATAATATTATTGTAAACAATCTAATCCTTAGCATAATGCATTTTTAAAAGTCTCCAATTTTTTTTTTTTGGTGTGGTATTATCATCAAATGAGTCTTCTCATCCAGGGCAGGGCGGTAGGGACTTGTACTGACTAAAATACATGGTGTCCTTCAATAGCCCTTTGTGTTCCGGGGTCACGGTATTCGTTAGTCCCGCGACAAAAGTGTCCAGTAGGAATAAACATAAGTATGGAGAGCATTTGTTATGCCTATTTTAGGTATCAATAAACCTAAATTAGTGTATTTGGTAGGAAAGATTGGCTACGAGAAAAGGTTGGATTGTTATGGAGAAGGAATGCATTTACGCAATATTGGGATAAATCAGGCAATAAATGAATGCCAACTAGATTTTTTTTATCACATTCTAGGAATTATCAACTCTATAAGCTTTGTAAAGTGTTGAAAATCCAGTGCTTTTATTTTAATTCGGCCTTGTATTAAATTCAATGGCTATTAGAGTTCTTTTTGCATAGATATTTGTTCGAAAAACAAGCTTAAACTTGTCTTATAGAGTTGAATGACTGACACACTCTAGATAGGTAAATATTGACTTAACTTGAGTTAGTCATGAAGGTATGGGCTTGAATATTCTTCTTAGAATTAAGCCATAAGGAAAACAGAAAGGAAGTGCAAATGCATATGATAATGAGACCAGTCATCATGCATTATTGACTTATTGTGTAATCTGTGTCTGTAGCTCACACAGGAGAATAAATATTATGAGCAATTTCATTGATTTACAATTGAAATACCTATAATGTATGTAAATTATTTTAAGCCTTGCTCCACACTAGGAATTTCTCCTGTGTCATGGGTGCGTTTACAAACACATAAACTCACATTTATTACACAAAAGCCCAGACTCAAAGCAACTACTTGTAGATCATAAAAATATTTGTCAAATGCCTTGAAATTGGCATTATATACCAGTGGACCTTAAACTTCCCCTTAGCAATATTTGTTATGATTCAATGAATGAATAAAATATAATAGAAGAATAGTCATTGACATTGCTGGAAATGGACTAAGTGAATCATTAGGAATATTGCTTAAAGTGACCTTTTTATACCTCCAAAGAGCATTCTTTGGCACTGAAATGGCACATGCTATCCTTTTATATTTCTTTTACTTCATTCATCTATACACACAAGCCAGATGCAGTTAGCTAGGAACCTGAACTTTCTGAATAAAACACCATTAATATAATAAGACTTGGGTTCAAACGCCTCAAGAAAAGTAACTATTTTAAAAATTGTATATGGCATAGTATTGAAGAAATTAACCTATTTTCTGTTATATAAAAAGAAACGTTCTAAGCATATTTAAGTGGGAACCTTACTAAACGTACCGAACCTTACTAAAGTTTGATAAAGCGAGTTTTACATTTGCTGAGCATTGTAATGTAATGTATTTACATTACATTACAATGGCAAAGGCTATTTAGCCTTTATTCAGATAATATAGTATGTTGCATTTTATGGTTGGATACAAACATGCTTCATTAACATTTCACAATAATGCACCGTTTTTTTTTTAATTTTTCTTCAAATTCCTAATCTGTATGTCAGTAATTGACAAAGGCGTCCTCCAATTGGTGAGCATTAGTCCATTTTAATATAAAAAGAATATATGACGAGCATTTAAATTGGCATATAATAATTTATCTTCAATTAACTTGCTTAAATGATGTTCCCTTTGATATTAATAATTTAACACGTCATTTAGCAGAAGAGTGACACAAAAACTTCGCACCTAAAGTTGCATGCTCGCAGCACATGAATTACTTTTACAGTTTAAATTGGTGAATGAATTTAGACACGTGTCTTATAATATTTATTTTAAAACTAGAATGTAAGGTTTTATTACGGCAGTTATTGCATTTCTTTGAGTTTTGCAGCGGAATATGTTCTTAGCTTTTTTGTTTTCTTTCTGAAACATAACAAGAAGTAGGTATTGTAATGAATTTTGTATGAAATATTTTATTGTACTATTTAATTTAGGTTCTAAACTATTGTAGTCAACCGTCTAAGTGGCCAGATATAAACTAAAGATAACGGGAATTATCTAATTGAGAATCTAATAAGAACTAGGTGAATAAATTTTATAAAATGGAAAATTCTGCTGAAGTCCAAGTGGTAATAGATGGCTTTGAATGGATGTAATGAAACTTTTGATCAATTCTACAAAGAAAAATTAAGAAAGTTTGTTTAAATGACTCAAAGGTTGCCAAATAGCTAGGTACCTACTTAACACAAAGGTCAAATTGCAATCAACTAACAATACACAACAAACTTATTGTTTACTTGACTACAACTTGCAAACAATTGAAAAACTAAACATTACAGAACAAAGTCAGTCTTTCAAGATAACGTGTTGTAAAATCGAGGCGTAACAGCTACTGGCCAGTTACAATGCGTCACAATCGATAAATACTCCTAGGTCCAACTGCAATTGCAATTTTGTATGACATCAACAATCCGTAACTTACAACAGAATATACCGTAACTTCTCACATGCTCATAACGGTATTCCCAATGTAATTACGAGCCATGATCGTTTTAGCACTCTCTTCTGAACATATTTTCGCAAAATTAAAAAAAATGATTAACTTACCGGGCGACAGGTGTATTGAGTGCAACATGCAATTTTAACACTATAACCAACAAGTTCACTAAAACTCTTGTACACTTCACTGATTTAGCACAAACAACACGAATTTTATTTGATTCTCTTGTATTTCCTATTCGATTTGCTTGGAATCATACAAGAAAAATGCATTCAGAACAATAAGCGAACTTCTTCGGTTCGCGGACCGCCCGCGCCGCACGCAAGCAAAGTCAAAACTCGAACCGGTTACCGTTTTATAACCAATGTGGTCGTTATTACGAAGGAAATAAGAGCTATTTTGGTTCGTTTATGCAAAGGTTCTATGTGCATACAACCTTCGAGGCGCAACACACATCGACACCTTGAGCTTTTCTGTGAACCTTTGTTCAACAATATTGTTTTATATAAAAACATTTCACTCAATTTTAGTTAAATACTGTTAGCGATATAGGTTTAAACTTATTTTATACAGTGCAGTGTAGTGTAAAGCGGCTTTTTTTCAAATAAAATTGATGCACGTAGCGCCATCTAGTACACAATTGTGAAAGTTCATGACAACTACATAGTTTCGTTATTGCTAAGTTGTGAACATGTTCTGTTACGTTTAGTTACCACTTAGCAATATCCCAAATGATTCACCTTTGTGAATGATTATCCAATGCAGGAAACGCACGATCTTTTTATTTCCTCAAAAATTATTAGACCCGGATTCCAGAGCCAGTAATGTTTGAGTTTATTAATGTATGTGAAAGTTTTTTATATCGGATGGATGATTGTTCCTGTTTCCAACCTAATATTCTTTGATAAACACTTCTTTTAGTCAGATAATTATACGTACCCATGCTGGAATCATATCTCTGGAGTTACAAGCGGGCCAAGCAGCTGGCTGTTTTCTGAGTTGTTAGTCGGATAAATAAATATACTTACATACTAATTGGTAACGTGAAACTAATAGTCCGGTCAATTTAGACCAAAAAATGAGAGTGAAGTTACATAAAGTCCCAACAAGCTGGATTTTTGTGAAGTTGTTCAAAACATAATTATAAACAATGTCTGGAAGTTCCCCATCATTCCCCTGTAAGAAAAAAAATTAATTCAAGGTCAAAGGTAAAAAAAATGAGTTTTTCGCGATTTTCAGCAAAACGGTAAGTTTTATCATAAAAGTACCTCAGACAAAAATTGTAGATCATAAAATTATCTATAAAAAATGTATCAATACTTTTTTTCTTACGAGCCACCGTTTCTGAGATATAACGATTCTAAAAGTTATTATCGTCATAATATGCACACGTTTCCACGCCACCTATGAGGTAGTGTACTTAGCGCGTTTTTGTTAACGTGGTTTCCCCAGTAGGCCTACTCCACGGATCAGTTGTGATCCTGTTTAATGTAAAACTATTGCAAAATAACGGAAATTTTCAAAGATTGGGAAAAATAAAAGCGATGTAAATGAAAAAAAAGTGTTGAAGTTTATTCGTCTTATTCGTAAGTTTCAAATTCTTGTTCTTCTTCTTGATCTTCTTCTTGTTCTTCTTCTCCTGCTTCTTCTTCATCTTCATTTTGGATGCAAGTAAATTGCGTCAATAGCGATGTATCGCATGATACTTCGTCGGAGTCAAACGAATCCTCCATTGTTTGTGATTCAATATTAGAGCACGACCGGCCTTGACAATTTGTGCATGCCAAAGAACAAGACAGTCCGACTTTTTTGCAACCACATTTAGCACTGCATCCCTTTTTGCAGTTGCAAAAAATAATGTTCAGCAGTTTCCAAAATGAAGATGAAGAAGAAGCAGGAGAAGAAGAACAAGAAGAAGATCAAGAAGAAGAACAAGAAGAAGATCAAGAAGAAGAACAAGAAGAAGATCAAGAAGAAGAACAAGAAGAAGATCAAGAAGAAGATCACGAAGAAGAACAAGAATTTAAAACTTACGAATAAGACGAATAAACTTCAACACTTTTTTTTCATTTACATCGCTTTTATCTAACCCAATCTTTGAAAATTTCCGTTATTTTGCAATAGTTTTACATTAAATAGGATCACAACTGATCCGTGGAGTAGGCCTACTGGGGAAACCACGTTAACAAAATCGCGCTAAGTACACTACCTCATAGGTGGCGTTTAAACGTGTGCATATATTATGACGATAGCAACTTTTATAACTTTTAGAATCGTTATATCTCAGAAACGGTGGCTCGTAAGAAAAAAAGTATTGCTACATTTTTATAGATAATTTTATGATCTACAATTTTTGTCTGAGGTACTTTTATGATAAAACTTATCGTTTTGCTGAAAATCGCGAAAAACTCATTTTTTTGACCTTTGACCTTGAATTAAATTTTTTCCTTACAGGGGAATGATGGGGAACTTCCAGACATTGTTTATAATTATGTTTTGAACAACTTCACAAAAATCCAGCTTGTTGGGACTTTATGTAACTTCGAATGTCTAAATTGACCGGACTATAATCTTTTTAAATGTCTAACCGATAGATATTAATGAATTTTTTTTATTTATCTTGAGTAGGTATTGTATTTCAACAAAAAAATAATAATGAAATATGGAACAGAATAACAGTCATTATTTTACATTGAATTGGGAAAGAGCCAGTAATAAATAAAGCCAAGTTTCAATAACGTATACTTTATTAAACTACTTTTTAGCACAATGCATAAAACTAATTTTTCATCCGAGTTGCGGTTTGGGCGCAGTAAACGTGCGTTTCCTAGACATCTTCTTGCGCGTGAGTTGCAGTTGTTTCAGCTGGTTGTTCACTTCAGCCCAAATGTCATTCTGGTCTTCTATAGGTATTGTTCGCCTGCAAAATAATAATTAAAATGAAAATACAGGGTCAAACTAAAAAGCTGACAAAAAAAAAAATAGTAATTTTCAGTTAGTCAGCGCCAGTGTCCATGGATTATTCATACTAATCTATTAAATAAAAAACAATTGCTGTTCGTTAGTTTCGCTAAAACTCGAGAAAGGCTATACCGACCGATTTGGGTAATTTTAGTATTTAATTATTTCTGGAAGTCCAGGGAAGGCAATGATTGTAATGGCAACACTAACTTAGGATGCTTTTATTACTGTGGAACAGTTTTCATTTGTGACTGCAAAAATCTGATTTTGGATAATTATTTCCTTTCGTTAATAGTGCTAATTTCCATTTACCTGTACTCCTTCATCAAGTCATATTTCTCCCAAGGTTCCTTTCTCAGTTCTCTGCGGACTCTGTCCTTCTCTCTCAGGTGCTCTTCTATGTTGGAAACACCCTGCAACTCCTGCCTCTCCCATCTTTCCAGCCAAGGTCTGGGCTTCAATTTCACCTGGAAAAACACAATTTGATATTTACTTTTCATTTCCTTACTGACTATTGGTGACTGACACTGTTTGGTGTTGTCTTCCTATAGTTCCGATTATTGATTTACAATTCTGTGTCAACATCGCAAGTATTAGAATTAATTATTGCCTTTTTACGCAGCCTTTTTTTTTAAATTTCACAGGTGTTATGACGTTTCAAGCTCCTAATACCGAAACTCGAAGCGTTTTCTTTGTCAATATTAATTGATTTATAAAAAAATATATATGTTAATTATTTTTCAATACTCTAACTGACACACTGAGCAGATTTTCAATTTATTTATGCAGTAAACTACCCTATTCTGCAAAGGGTCTGCACATAACTGTGTTCAGGTGCTACTGCATGGTGCTGCTTGAGAACATTACCATCAGTTCAAAGTCTCATTACCAAAAATCTACAAGCACTAAAAAACAACGAGGAGGAGCTTGTGGTTAAATATTAAATTAGAGATAAGCTGTGCTTGTTGAGGCTATCTATCATTGCCTCAGAAAGCATGCTAAGCCGATGACCCTGGTTGTCATTTAGGCCTGAAACTGCGTTAAGCGGGCACACGCGCGGTTTCATACAAAAGTGCTCCGTCGCGGGAACCAGCGCGGGTGTCCGTCACGGGGAGGCGTGCCACGAACCCACGTAACGGGGCCCGCCTCCGTGCGACGGAACCCGTCTCCGCCAAATATGTTCATTCTATAAACGGGCTTACGGGCTGCCTTTTTTTTGTGCTAGTCGTCGTTTTGCTACGTAATAATATATTAAGTTTTCCATCGACACGAAAGACGACTATACAAGCACAGCGTTCAAATTGAACTAGCGACATTGCGTAAATCGGTCTCCGGGCGCCCGCTTAACGCAATTTCAGGCCTTATAGATGTCTGATAGAAAAACTCACAAGTAAAACTATAGAGAACAACAAACCTGAACAGGATTAACAGGTACTGGAGTTCCTTCTGGCAATATTTCAGGGTCCATATCAAATGCGAATGTGCTGTACTCAGGTAGAGCGTCCCTCAGGTACAGCAGCTTGTCATCCAGACGCTTCTCAAGTCGGAGGACTTGGATGCTGTGTACTGTTGGGTCGTAGAGGTCATACCGTACCTGAAAACATTTTTGAAAGGTTTTTGCAATGATAATGTAGTTTAAATCAATTTTGAAAAGGGCAAGGACCTGGTGACAAATCTAAAATTACTAGCTGTAACCTGAGGTTTCACCCCCACTGCTCGGCTTTTATTTGATAAGCGTGACCTATACCTACCTCGTAAAATTGACTACCCACAATAATAGTAGATTTTACAACAAGTGCACAAAACAAACCATTTTTATCCGAGATTTTTAGCAGCTCGAGCCGAAGGCGAGAGCTGATAGTAATATCGAGGATAAAAATGGTTTTGTGGACGAGTTATAAACTCTGCTTTTCACTTCGATTGCGAGGAAATAAAACAGTAGTAACATAACATTTCTTTAATTAAAATTCAAAGTAAAATTAGAACAGTTTTGAATACGGAACGAAATTGTTTTTCCATATTAACGGTATTCTTCTGAATTTGTTTTCTTTTTATTTATTTTTTTCAACTTTTTTTTTTCTTCACTGGACATTTTTAAAAATTTTAGCAAATTGAAAAAAATAATAAATGCACGAAAAAAGAGCAAGAGCTGTTTCCCGCCGCTTTATTTTTTTTTTAAATCCTACGAAATTGAAATTAGGCTGCAGACCTATACACATACAGCCTACTATTAAATTAATTTTGTAATAATATTTTTCTTAAATCAACTAACCTATCGTACTTGAAGTAAAATTTTTAATATCTATTATATCTTAAAAACACATAAGGCAAATAAATTGAAGTAAATATTTTATAAAAACAAATTCTATCTATCAACTTCTTATTGCATTTGGCTGTATGGCTCATTTTCTTTGCCCTAATATAATACATTTATGAGTAGATACGTTAACGCCCTAGTGCACAAAATTCGATTTTGTGCAGCCTATACCCTGCACAAAGAAGCACTTTCAGAGCAAGAGAAGTGAAAAAATATTTTTTTTATTCATGCCAGTAGTCCCTAAGATAAGCGCGTACAACCAAATAAACTTTTCAGCTAGTGCTAGTGTGGGACAAATTGTTTTATTTTTTTATACAGAAATGAAACAAAAGCTTACTATCCAAGAGAAATCTAAGATCAAAATACAACTGAATTGTTTCTTTTAAGCATGTCTGGCCAAGAAAGTCCTTTTATCATTTGTATCCAATTTATATATTTTCCACCAGTAAAGTGGCACATACAGACCTCCACACCCTGATGGTCCACCACATTCCTCAAGGTAAACTCAGCCCTCAAGCCAGCTCCTTTCCGTTCAATGCAAATACCCACAAATCTGTTAGTCTTGCCCTGTGCATGAGGATCGGCCACTGTGACTGCTAAAATTGACCCTGGAAACAGGAATATAAAGTCCACAACACTGACAAAATAGCTGACATAGGCAAAGGGAATAATTAAAAAAAAAATAACTGTTCAAGTAGCAGATGAACAACAAAATGATCCTGTATATACAGGATGAATTTTTCAACTGGGCGTATTTTCGAAACTATGAGGAATATAGAAAAACGTTGAAAGGAGTCTCTAGGCCGATTTTGACGAAAACTAAAACTGCATCATTGGATTTTAAAAATCAAAAATCCTGAAAAATTCTTTTTATAAATCAAAAATCCTGGCCAGGAATCGAAAACGCGAAATTTTTGAAAAAAAATCACATCATGTATTATTACACCGTTCGATAGTGTTGCTGGTAAGGATCAAATTCTGGGTTCCATTTTTACTTGAGTTATAAAAAACAGAAGATATAAGTAAGAATAAGCAAAAGAAATAAATATAAATGTGTTCTCTGTGTTGACTGCATAAGTTGCAATTAAGTGGCCACTTTACTCCGTTTATTTTGTTTATTTTCAGTTCATCTACATCTGGTCATGTTTTAAGACCAAACATCTGACTAAAGTACGATTTTTAATTGTAGTCAGTAAAATGACATTTCCAGTGTTGCAGGTTTTTAGTCCCAAATAAATAGTGATGTGGTTAATTGAGATATAACAATTAAAAGTTAGTCGAGATTACATTTTTTTAAATTCAATATCAAATCGCCTTTAAATAATAAAAAAAATGTAATTTACGCTATTTAAACTGAAGAAACCGTGTATCGGTAGGTAATTAAACTAGACTAATATTATAAAGCTGAAGAGTTTGATTCTTTGTTTGTTTGAACGCGCTAATCTCAGGAACTACTGTTTAGAATTGAAAAAATATTTTTGTGTTGGATAGTCCATTTATCGAAGAAGACATATGTCCATTTATCGCCTAATAATTTCACATATAGGCAATGATGAAGCTTTTGTAGAAGCCGGTTTACTTATGTTTGAATCGAAGAAAAATAGTATGGACTATCATGAAGAAATGAACTCGGAGTGTTTTGAGGAATGGCTTAAAAGCATTTTGCCAAATTTAAAGCCAAAAGCGGTGCTGGTTTCAGATAACGCACCGTACCATTCAAGAAAAGTCGAGCGTATTCCTACTTCAAACTGGAGGAAGGCTGATATTATTCAGTAGTTGGATGAAAAACTAATTCAATATCAACCTACAATGATAAAGGTTGAATTAATAGAAATAGTAAAATTACAAAAATGTAAATACGAATGCTATGCTATGGAAGAGTTGGCTGCTGAATACGGTGTCACAATCCTGCGTCTGCCTCCTTATCACTGTGAGCTCAACCCAATAGGGTTAGTTTGGGCTCAAGCAAAGGGGTACGTCGCCAGGAACAATAAAACTTTTAAAATAAAAGACGTAAAGCTATTATTTGAAGAAGGCCTGAAAGAAGTGACGCCTGAAAATTGGAGAAAGTGCATCAACCACGCCATAAAAGTCGAAGACAAAATGTGTCAACTCGACCACATCATAGATGGATATGTGGATTCATTCATTATAAATGTAACTGATTCCGATTCCGATTCTGAATATACAGATTCAGAATCGGAGTCGGAACTCGGAATCAATGACAACCGTAATGAATAAAAACGTATAAAGTTACTTTCAATTCCCGACTTTCTAGTGTTAATTCTTCTGAATCTCTATACATTTTCCCCCCAGCTTTTGCAATCATTTTGTAGTGAGAAATTTTAATATACTGGTATATAAGGTCTGGTATATACTGGTATTTAATACGTCATGTATTAAATATTTACAATAAAAAACGCTTTGACACCTAATAAAATAAATCATGACTAAGAATGTCTAAGTCTATTGATTACCGAACATCACTATTGTAGCGGGTCACCCTTTTTTGTATCAGTGACAGTTGCACTTGTCATTTTACTGACTACAATTAAAAATCGTACTTTAGTATTGGTTTTTTTTAAGCTTCTTCTACCCTACTGCAGGCCTTTCTCTCTTATTTAATTCCAATAATACTTATAAACATAATGCCTCTTGAAGTAAGATTGTAGGGACAATATTACATTATGGTGATTAAAAGGAATAACTTACCAACATAAAACTCTGGTATATCAATTTGTTTACGCCTTTTTAGCATATCTTCTCTCTCAAGCTTCTCACGTAGGCTGTTCCTCCATTTAGGATTGGGGTCAGGGAGAAATTCTGGGTAAACATGTCTCAATGCTAGGTTTGGGTTTTTGGCGTTTGCCCTTATTCGTGATATTGCTGGTCTTTCCCGCTTTTTCTCAACAACCACTTCTTCAGCCTTTTCAGGCAACGTTGATAAAACACGACAATCTGTAATGGAATGTCACATTATGTTATATTTTGTCGTAGTTCTCATGAAATAAATTGAGAATTCATATTTTCTAACCTCTTCTTAGGAACCATTTTGCTGCACCAAAAACCTCACTCGATGACCTTCTAATAGCTAAAGCCATTATGTACGTGGCTTTTGATATCAGCAAATCCGGTGTATCAAGGATTTTTAATTCAAATACAAATAAAACATTACTTTCGCAATCCCGAATTATAACCACCAGATAGTTTTTAGTTTGACAGTTCTTACGTTTAGATATACCAGTTTATGCAAAATTATTTATAATTTTTATAATTAAATTTATAATTTAAAAAAAATCCAATAAAAGCTCCTATTAGTATGGTGAAGGTATTCATGAATTGATTAAAATATATTTTTGAATTATCTACTCTTTATAAAGATAATTCAATACTATTCTTACCGTTCATTCCCTTGAAGATGTCTTTATCCAAACGAACAAAACGTTTTGATGTCTATCATTTAGAGAGATAGTTTTATTTACTTTGAAAGAAAAAATCCAAAACACAATGTAATTAATTTCTTAATGAATATATGAATAAATAGTTTTATTTTTTACTGTTCTAAGTTTGTAACTAAAACTGTGATTTCGATTTGACTTGGCCCCTTTTTGGAATAAATGTTCAAAGTTCAAACAATGGAAGTCATGGACGAAACGCATTGTGTGAACGCTCTAATTACATGTCAAAACAAACGTCACGTACTCACGTCAAACAAAACGAAAAATCGATTTTGTCGTCCTATTTTCTACGAGTACAATAATTTTAAAACGACTTGATATCTAATTAATGTCATCAATCATGCAGAAGGGTAACGATGACAACATTCCTTTAGCTGATGACGACCCTCAAGTGATAATAAATGACGAAATAGAAAACAATCATTTGGATCATGGTCGTTCAATGGACTCATTGCCGAGTTCATACACTGGTGGTTCCTCAAGCCCTGGCCTCAATGGCCCGCCGAGTTTCGAGCCAGACTCCGGAATTGATGAACAGGAAGAGAAAGCTCGACTAATATCACAGGTTTTGGAATTGCAGAACACTTTAGATGGTAAATATATTATTCATAGCTTTAATAGATCATCTGCTTGATTGGATACGTACACATTAACAAAGAGTTTTGTATCGTATTAATACAGTTTTTTTTTTTAATTGAAGGCTGATGTTTTTGATCTTTCAATTCATTGTTGTGCTACACTGTAATGATTCTATAAATATTGATCTCTCGTGAAAGGAAATGATCTTACAATATTTTAATCATTAATTTTTTTTACTGTACAGATATTAAATTTTATGTTACTGATATTTTAATCTTCATTCAATTACAGATCTATCACAACGGGTAGACTCGGTCAAAGAAGAAAACTTAAAGCTACGCTCTGAAAACCAAGTCCTGGGACAGTACATCGAAAACTTAATGTCAGCATCATCAGTGTTCCAGTCAACCACACCTAGTATTGTCAAGAAGTAAAAGACACTAATAAGGGGCATGTCACACTAACATTTATTTTGAATGAAGAACTGTGCATTAGCAGAGTTAAGTTAGACATCAATGTGATCTCACCCTAAGCCATGTAAACTTGTTGTATACCTGTATTTAATAAGGCTGGAAGTCATAGACAATTTTGATCCAATTATACTGTCTTTGAAAAGAAACTAAAAACATGTTCTTAAAAAAAAGAATCTCAAAAATGCTGCTTAGCTAAACACAACAGATGTAAAAGCACTATGATTTTGCTTACTTTCAGCTTTAATTACTTAATAATGGAAAGCCCAGATAATGTTGCTAGTGTACGTTTTCTGTAATAATACAAGGCAGGTGTCTGAGAAATAAATGTATCTACAGAATGTAGGGCTATGCTTCTACAGTATGAACAAATCTGTGCTGGCGCCATATTGAAATGTCAACACGAGACTTGCACACTCGTAATTAAAAAAACGAAAATAACAGAATTAAAAAAAAAAAAAAATATGCCGATGCCAGTAGGTTAACCTATCTGAATCGTCAAATTTTACCAATCAAACATTAACTTTCTGCTAATGTGATAAGGTTGAAATCTATTAAAGAAAATAATCAGTTTCAAGTAGGTTGATGTGCTGGCCTATGTGCAAAGAAAAAAAAAACATGTGGCACTTGACAGATGTAAGTCATTGACCTTTCTGTTCATATCCTATTACATCATACTATTGTTCATACCAGGTATCTTTCCCTAGCTTCTGTCTGCTCTCTTGGGGAAAAATCATGAGTTTATTTAATTATAGCTTTGCTAAACTAAAATTATAAATGAGCACTAAATGGACTACTTTCTCTATTGTAATAACTGACCAAGGGCTCAGAAAAATATGCACTGCCTGTTATATGTGTATTGTCAATTTGAAAGCAAGGAGTTTATGTGTAAAAGAGGCTTAGCTTCAAAAGCAATGATGTTATAATTTATAAAAGCACTTTCTTAAATCTTAGCATATTATTATAAAATAGATTTAAGATTTTCAAATACATAATTATGTAATTTATTGAACTCTTGCCTTTATAAAACAAGAACTTAAACATTTATTAACAGATTATGCAGTTATTTTAATGAAATGCAATAGTTATTTTAGTTGTCTTTGATACACATTCCATTTTATTTTTGAATTTGTTATGATTTGGAGAAAATCTCTACACCAGACTCTCTAAATGGAATTAATGTCACATTTATTTAATTATTTGTTTTAATTTTAAGCTTATGAGTATTATAATTTTAACAATAATGTATTGGTTTTATTTTTTAATTGGAATACCTAAAATGGAAATCATGGCAATCTTTTGAGGATTGTCATAAAAAATACCACAATTTGGGACAATAATTACAGCAGATGTTGCTATTTATAAAAATAACTGATCAAGTTGCGGTAACGGTTTGTAAGGTCATCTTGTGAGGGTTTCAGGTTCAGAAGTGGGCACCAGCACCTGGCTATCGTTAGTTATCGTTAGCTGCTAGCAGTGCTTTTTTTTTTTACGTGGTAAAATCATCAAATGAGACCTCCCACCCCGGGCAGGGCGAGAGGTACTGTCAGACTTGTACTGACTAAAATCCACGGTGTTCTTCATTAGCCCTTTATGTTCCGGGGTCACGGTGAGGAAATAAATCCCGCGACCCCGGCAGGCTTTGGCCCTCCGTGAGGGGGCCCCGTCATGCTAGCAGTGCTAGCTAGCAGATGGATCAATCTATGACTCATACAATCACGCCATTTTACTAAAATCTCTCGGGAACATCTGGTGATGTCGCTGGCCCGACGAATTCGCCAAAATATATGAAATTGCGTCATTGTGCGTCAGACCATGTAAAAAATTGGCGCGGTTTAGCCGTGCGAAAACTATGACTTGGCTGAGTCAGCGTCGTTTCTATACATGCATCCTGCATGCAAGCAGACACGACACAACGCTGTGGTTGCGTGAGGAACGCGTGACAACAACGTGACGTATTGAAGTGATGCCGCTTTTTACTCATTCTAAGTTTCTTGGAAATATAATGCTAACTGGAAATGTTGGTAAAGTAGGAAAGGTAACGTTGCTATCAATAATTTCTAGCTTTTTAATCGGGAATTCCCAGGAAACTGAGCCAAACAGAGAAGAAAAATCCATCAACCGATAAATCTACAAACTTAAACTCACCACAACAAAGTGTTGAAAAAAATTATAATAATATGTTCATTGAACAAGAATATTCATGGAAATGGGTAACATGCAGTTGTATAATTGCAAAAGAACTTGAATAGAAAAGCATCTTTGTTTTGAATTTTTCAGATGACTGAGATGTTATATTTAAATATATTAAAGGGGAAATTTTAATCAACGTATGGTAACACTAATATTGCTTTCTCTGTCTATCTTGCGCAATTCAAACATATTGATTATGCTATCTATCTCTTTCTGAGTAGCTAGCACGCACGTCCAGCCAGTAGCAAAAGCGAGAAAGAAAAGTTAGTCGTTGTTTGACAGTTGCTGTGTGAGCACTTGTGTTTTGTATCGAAAATTGCGTAGAAATTTAAATATTTTAAAATGCCGAAAAAACTGAAAGTAGTTGTGAAATCGCTGTATTCTCACGAGATTCGTAAAGATGTTAGCTTGGACACGTTAAAGTCACTCAAGTTAGAGGATGCCTGGCCTTTTATCAGAGACGAAATCGAGATCGAAATCGGTAGTAGTCAGTTGGTGTGTATTCCTCATATAACTGAAGCGGAATTGTATAAAGTAACATCTCTTTTCGTTCCAAATGAGAAGGAAACAAATGGTAAAATGTTCACACCTCTTGGGGAGTTGGTGAAGAATGTAAATAAAGAGAAATCAAACTCGGAATATGTGCAATGGTTGGAAGAAGGTGACTTTCAAGAGGCGGACTTCAAGTTTCCGCATGAAAGCGTAAAGGTTAGTAGTACATTTAATCAAGGAACTTTCTTTTGAGTTTTAAAATTTTGATGCAATGCGTCCACCCAAAGCTTGCCAAATCTCACCCATAACTGACCTTGGTGCGTCCTGTTTTTATGGCAACACACTCGCCCATCTATGTTTAACGCAGTTTATTTTTCGCGATATTTATGAATTAAATTATTATCCTGTATTTATATCATAACAAAATCAAACCTCATTTTGCATGAAAACTGATTTCTAATGCAGCATTAGAATTTTGAATTAACATATTTTTTCTAGAAGCATGTAAGTACCATATCCACATCATGATAACAGCTTCTTGGCCACTCGTCTATTAAACACAAAATATTTTATTTATCTATGAATATGATTATGAAGTGGTTAGAAACTCCCAACTCCAACCAGTATGTTTTTATGCCTTACCTTTTGGTACAAAAGTAATTAAATCTCAGTAGTATACAACATGCAACCATTGAATAAATTAAGTCTTAAATTATGCAGCATTCATTCAACTAATGCCTGTCATGCATTATCCATCAGTTTAATTACTAAGGTCGCTTTATTCTGCATTAATTAGTACCTTTTATTTACACACCTGCAGTGTAATTAACACTGGAATAATTATACATTGTCAGTTAATTTTGAGTTAAAAATAGTGTTATACAACATGTAACGTTAAAAGCGCAAAACCTCTCGTGGGGTTACTCAGCCCATGTTACTGAACAATATTTGTTCTAAGACTTTTGGAAATTCGCAAAAAAAAATATTTGGTTTTTCATACAAAATGAGAAATTGATCGAACCCATCAGTATGAAAAATCTTTTTTTTTATTTGCCATTTTCCAAAAGTCTTAGAACAAACATTGTTCAGTAACATGTGCAGTTACTAGCCTGGGCAATGAATGATTCTGGTTGGAAAAGTTGAAAGCAGAAAATCTGACTTATGAACTTTGTTTGGACTAGTTAGAAGATAAACATGTTAAAAGTCCTGACCCCTCCGAGGTGAGCCCGAGGGAGGGGGGGGCAAAGAAGGTCCCGTTTTTTGGTTTTTTGCTTATATCTCGAAAACGATGCGTCGGATCAAATTTTGTTGTACTACATAATAAAACCTCATAAAATTTTCTACAACTTTGTTGGTCACACTTTTTATCTATTTCCAATATTTGCATAGCTGTGAGCTCCGAAAAATGAACAATCTTCAAAAATGTGTTAATTTATCTGTCTCGTTCTTTGTTTTCTTGTTTATATCTTGAAAACGGTACGTCGCATGAAATTTAGTTGTACTAGAGAATGAAACCTGATAAAATTCTCTACAATATGTCTTTCACATTTTTTATCTATCTTCAATCACCTAGCTATGAGACTCGAAAAAAGGATGGATTTTTGAAAATACACTCACAGACATATTTAACCGCCATCTGTATCTTTCATCACCCTGTTTGTTTTTGTTAACTATTGCTTAATTACTGTTTTATTTTATGTCAATTGGATACTTTGGCAATAAATTAAACACTAATACCCATTATTCGTTAGCTTAATGTGTGTCACCGAAGGGTTTTTGGAATTTAGTAGTTTTTTGACATTGTTGCCGTTGCGTTAACGTGTTAAAATTTGCTGTTTTTTTCTGCCATAGTGTGTTATTGTTTAATTCAGTTTGTAGAGTTCATTTCCTGTTTTTGACTTAAAAAAAATGCCATTTGATGCAACTGGTGCAGCTAGAGCAGTGGTTTTAGCTGATGCCGGGTACAGCCAACGTCGCATCGCCGGTACGCTCGGTGTACCTCGAACCACGGTACGGGATGCCATCGGACGATTTCGGGAGACTGGCTCCTACACCCGGAAGCCTGGTTAAGGCCAACATCGATGCAATTCAACCCGAGATGATCGATTCGAGATGACCGTTTCGTTGTCAGCAACGTGTTGAAAAATCGCATTTAGGTTGCTATCGAAGCTCGTACCCGTCTTTTTAAGGTGAGAAATATCAGTGTGAGTAAAAGTACGGTTAGAAGAAGACTGTCAGAAAAGAGTATGAAGGCTTTTCGTCCAGCTCATGATCCACAACTGCTCCCACAACACGGTAGAGCTAGACTTACTTTTGCGCGAGAATATGCTGACTGGACAATGGATGAATGGAAGGACATAATGGTCTCAGATGAGAGCAGAATAGCCTCAAGAGGTCCAGGTGGACAACAGTATGTCTACAGATGCCTAAACGAAAGGTTTGCTCCATGCGTTATAACCGAAACAGTGGGTTAACAGGAAGGGTCCATAATGGTTTGAGGAGGCATCTCTTACGAGGCTCGTACCGATCTTGTTGTGTTCGATAGAGGCAGTGTGAATGCCTAAAGATACGTGTAGGAAGTTCTTCAAGACCATGCCATGCCTTTTGCACCATTCGTTGGTTTCACCTTCAGATTAATGCATGACAATGCACGTTGTCATAGCGCTAGATCAGTCTCTCAGTACCTTAATGAAGTCGGGATTCAAGTTTTACCATTGCTAGCACGCAGTTCCGATCATAAACCGATTGAGCACATTAGGGACAACCTAAAAAGACGTCTCTGACCAAGAGTAGCAGCCCCTACGACCCTGGAAGAGCACAAGACGGCTGCGGTGGAGGAGTGGTACAATATCCCTCAGTCAGATATCCAAGACATCACGGTTGGATTGCCAAACCAGCTCCAAGAAGTCATTAAAGCCTGAGGCTTTAATACCCATTGTTAATTGTTTTTATTGTTTTAATTGCGACCACTTGTTTTTTAAATATTGAACCTTGACATTTTTTTTCCGAAGTTTTTAAAAAATCGAGTAACGCTTTTTTCGAGTCTCATAGCTAGGCAATTGAAGATAGATAAAAAATGTGAAAGACATATTGTAGAGAATTTTATCAGGTTTCATTCTCTAGTACAACTAAATTTCATGCGACGCACCGTTTTCAAGATATAAACAAGAAAACAAAGTACGAGACAGATAATTTAACACATTTTTGAAGATTGGTCATTTTTCGGAGCTCACAGCTATGCAAATATTGGAGATAGATAAAAAGTGTGAAGAACAAAGTTGTAGAACATTTTATGAGGTTTTATTATGTAGTACAACAAAATTTGATACGACGCATTGTTTTCGAGATATAAGCAAAAAACCAAAAAACGGGACCTTCTTTGCCCCCCCTCCCTCGGGCTCACCTCGGAGGGGTCAGGACTTTTAATATGTTTATCTTCTAACTAGTCCAAACAAAGTTCATAAGTCAGATTTTCTGCTTTCAACTTTTCCAACCACACCCCGTTTTGAGCACTCATTTACCAGACTATACCCCATGAGAGGTTTTGCGCTTTTAACGTTACACATTGAATATTTATCTCAGCAGCTAGCAGTAACATTTTGATATCTAAAGCATGTTTAAACAGCCGTATGGGGCACCCATACAGGGCCGAAGCCTGCCAGGGTTGTGGGACTGTTGTAACAGGAAACCATGATCCCAGATTATATTGCTATTGAAGGATCTCTGTGGATTTTGGTCTGTACAAGTCTGACAGTCCCTTACTAGACCGAGGGTGGGAGGACTAATTGAATAATTTAAAAAAAGGAGTGATTTTCTAAGTGCCATGGTTGTACTGTCTCACAGATTGGTGCTAATACATTTGGATGGAATATATTATGGTATAATTAGAGGCTAATATGCAAATTTTGATAGAAAGACTTTAGTTTCCATGGTTCATTATGAATGGGGCAACTAAGTATTTATAGGGGAATAGACCTTACTTGATCATTCTTACTATGAAGAAACATTAATGGTTACATGAATAATTTATGATTAGCCTGTACTGTCCCACTGCTGGGCAAAGGCCTCCCTCCATTCCTTCCAACGGTCTCGATTGTGCGCCATTTCCTTCCATTTCTCAAGAAAGGCATAAAGTACTCGTAATGTTATTTATTCTCTCTGTACTTTATTCTATCTCTACTTTCAAAGTTTAATTTTTTCTAATCTTATAAAACCTTGGGCATATTGTCAGTGACGGATTAACCCTTAATCAAATTAAGCAATTGCCTAGGGCATCACGTCTGGGAGGGCACCAGAAGAAGCACAAAAAAAAATCGATGAACGGATTTTTTTTGTGCTTCTTCTGGTGCCCCCATGGGCATCAACTTTCACTCTCACGTCACCAAAAACTAACTGAAACTGCTTAAATTTTCTAGCTCGCTACGCTCGCTAATCTAGTATACGTGTATGTACTTGATTACCTCATTTATGGCATAAGATAATAGGTGCAAAAAAAAATCGAGCTCGCTTCGCTCGCTCTTCCATTTACCTTGGACTCGAAAGCACTCTGATTTATAAACAAATTACTTCTGTTCATAATACATTCTCTGTCACCAAAAATACGTTAAAAAAAAGGCAGACACAACCGTGGTTAGTGAAAGACGGCAACGGACGTCGCGAGACGATTTCCAGCCATCATAGGCTGTGGATAGCGAGTAAGGGGTGACTCGCCGTCAGCAAACTGACGGACCCCCCTTTAGAGGGCCGGGTAGACTGCAGGGTTCGCCGGCTATCTCATTAAGTTAGCGTAATCATGGAAGGTGTTTACCTTCGGCTATAGTACAGTACAAGTCTGATAAGTAGTCTCTCGGGGTAGAAGGATTTTAGGTTTTATATAGGTAACCACGAAAAAAAAAATCCGTGGATAGGGGGCACCAAAGGCTTCAATTGCTTAGGGCATCAAGTAGTCTTAATCCGTCACTGCATATTGTCTATGCTAAGCTACATGTAATGTAGTTCATGTCAACAACCTTTTATTTGCACTGGCTTCAACATAAATGGATTATGGTGCTGAAACTGTCTAGCTAATATTTAGTTACACTAGTTACCCATCTTTAGTCATCATTGTTGACAAGGAGCTCGTGGCTAAATAATAATAGCCGCACAGGCCGATCTTCCAGGTTAAGTCGCCTTTGCCGAGGTTGGTCTGTGGATGGGTGACCATCTGTCATAGCGATTTTCCTCCGTGCCTCGTAAAGCACGTAAAGCCGTTGGTCCCGGCTGTCATTTGTAGATCTTTGATAGTCCTTATTTTTAGTCAGAAGCTCTAAAGTCTGACAACCAGTCTTACCACGGGGTATCGTATTACCCAGTTACTGGGTTGTGCAGGTCCGACACGCAGTCGCTCCATATAAAATACGTACTGATAACCAGCTGCATCTGGTTCGACTGGAAGCCGACCCCAATATAGTTGGGAAAAGGCTAGGCAGATGATGAGTCATCATTGTTGAGTATAACTACTGAAAACAATCACATCTATGTAAAGTATGTGCTTACTTCCAATGTGGTTATGTCAAGTAAAGATGAAGATAACATGATAATATTATTGTAAATACTTTGGGGAATTACTATTATCAAATACTTCAATCATTTCAACCTTTTCTTATCAAGTAGACTTTGTGTTTGATTTTATTTGATAATATCTAAGTTGGTATAAAATATTTTTAGAATAACCTAACCTATACCTATTTTATGTCTAACCTAACCTATACCTACCTATTTTTTGTTCATGCAAAAAAAATGAGTAGTTTTAACTTACCTACTTGCATACTACATAAGGACCTCTGGACGATTTTCAAATTGGAAACTGCTTGGTTGCTTTTCTTGAGCTCATTAGGTATTTAAAAATATCCACGATGTTAAAAAATATCCTTCCATGTCCTTGGCATTTATTTAGAGGTCACTGAGATTTTCGGGCACATAAAATGTAACAGCAAAATAACGTGACCCGCTGTAGCCACACTGACACATTAATCAGGAATATCACAAAAGCGTAAAATGAAGTACGTCCCCGACGTATTAAATTTAACGCTCCCACGAACTTTGATTAACCTTTTTTCACTACCTAAAAATACGGCTTTTTATGGATCCTATAGCAAAGATTCTTCCACATTGCATTTCATCTAAAATCCTCATAGTCTACCCTCTTTTTAGAGTGGGAAAATCTTCACGGATTGGACTCAAACCACCCATTACGACCACATCCCCAACTGGTATTGGCTTCCCGTTCTCGGCGGACTCTATCTCCAAGAGCGAGCATCCGCACGATCTCCATAAAAAACTACGATTGATATCGAGATCCTCTTTCAATCAGAAGATTCGATGTACTCTTCACTCTCACCCTATCACTATTTATACATTCATATCCAGCAACAGTCAACAGGGTATATTGATACTGCTGTCCTGCGTCATCCCGCAGCTGGGCAAAGACCTCTCCATTACTTCCAGTTTATTTGATCCAGGCCCAAAGTAGACAACTGGTCTGTGGATATAAAACTGTAGGTATACCTATCTGAAAGACTATCTGACAAATCTTTTTCTTCCTTAGCTTCTGCAAACCGTGACTTTGAGCTGTGCCAAGTACCTATAAACAAAATTAGTGCTGCTATTGCATTTGGATCACAATTAATACCTGTATCGCCAGTTACCTTGTTCTTCGTCTGAAATTCAGACATTTCTTTCATACCTTCCACCCCCGTTATGGATAAATATGCTTTAACAGAGCTAACTAATCTTACCAAGGGGTATCGTTTCATCCACTTATTCAGTTGTGCTCCATGTAAATAAAGTATTGGTATTCATTCTGGCTTTTATTCCTAAACTTTAGGATAGCAAATTATTATTGTCTTATTGCAGGGTTTACGTGCTTATCCTCTGCCACCATTGTATTATTGATCAGTATTTACCATACCGACGCAATACTCGTCATTAATCCCCGCAATATATTCGTGCACCATAATCCAGAAAACAATTTGAAAACTCATATCGTCCTGACCCAATTCCGTCCGACGCAGAACGATTGCACAATTTCGCGAGTGCGTACGTGAGGCTAGTCAGTCAGCCCCTACTATCATTACTCCCAAACCCAATCATTATCTAGATCGAAATAAGCATCCGTTGAGTACCTATAGGTTAAACTAATGGCAACAATTTAGATAACTAATGGCTAACTAAAGGCGCGAATTGTAGCGACTAGCCATATTATAGTCGAAAAATCGTTGCCCACTTACACACTAGGGGTTTCCTGTACTATGGGTCCATTTCTCTATCTCTGTAGTCGGTCCTTCAAGTCTGAGGATCGTGTCAACTTCGGAGTTGCATCTGGAGCAGATGACCCGCCTTTCGACTCGTCCAGCGCATTCCTTTCCACCTTGTAGAATTTAGAGGAATATGATTCCTTCACCTGAACTGTCCATTCACGGGTCCCTTTACAACATTAATTTTAAACTCACAAACAAAGGTAACTTGAAGGGTAAGACTGGTAGCTCGGCATCATCTTCCTTACAAGCCATTTTACACACTGGTTAGGATACGACAGAAAAAGAAGCTGTTGTATTAGTCTGGTAAATGAGTGCTCAAAACGGATGTGTGGTTGGAAAAGTTGAAAGCAGAAAATCTGACTTATGAACTTTGTTTGGACTAGTTAGAAGATAAACATATTAAAAGTCCTGACCCCTCCGAGGTGAGCCCGAGGGAGGGGGGGGGCAAAGAAGGTCCCGTTTTTTGGTTTTTTGCTTATATCTCGAAAACGATGCGTCGGATCAAATTTTGTTGTACTACATAATAAAACCTTATTAAATTTTCTACAACTTTGTTGTTCACACTTTTTATCTATCTCCAATATTTGCATAGCTGTGAGCTCCGAAAAATGACCAATCTTCAAAAATGTGTTAAATTATCTGTCTCGTACTTTGTTTTCTTGTTTATATCTTGAAAACGGTGCGTCGCATGAAATTTAGTTGTACTAGAGAATGAAACCTGATAAAATTCTCTACAATATGTTTTTCACATTTTTTATCTATCTTCAATTGCCTAGCTATGAGACTCGAAAAAAGCGTTAATCGATTTTTTAAAAATTCGGAAAATAAAATGTCAAGGTTCAATATTTTCAAAAAAAGTGGTCGCAATTAAAACAATAAAGACAATTAACAATGGGTATTGACGCCTCAGGCTTTAATGACTTCTTGGAGCTGGTTTGGCAATCCATCCGTGATGTCTTGGATATCTGACTGAGGGATATTGTACCACTCCTCCACCGCAGCCGTCTTGTGGTCTTCCAGGGTCGTAGGGGCTGCTACTCTTGGTCAGAGACATCTTTTTAGGTTGTCCCTAATGTGCTCAATCGGTTTATGATCGGAACTGCGTGCTAGCAATGGTAAAACTTGAATCCCGACTTCATTAAGGTACTGAGAGACTGATCTAGCGCTATGACAACGTGCATTGTCATGCATTAATCTGAAGGTGAAACCAACGAATGGTGCAAAAGGCATGGCATGGTCTTGAAGAACTTCCTACACGTGTCTTTTGGCATTCACACTGCCTCTATCGAACACAACAATATCGGTACGAGCCTCGTAAGAGATGCCTCCTCAAACCATTATGGACCGTTCCTGTTAACCCACTGTTTCGGTTATAACGCATGGAGCAAACCTTTCGTTTAGGCATCTGTAGACATACTGTTATCCACCTGGACCTCTTGAGGCTATTCTGCTCTCATCTGAGACCATTATGTCCTTCCATTCATCCATTGTCCAGTCAGCATATTCTCGCGCAAAAGTAAGTTTAGCTCTACCGTGTTGTGGGAGCAGTTGTGGATCATGAGCTGGACGAAAAGCCTTCATACTCTTTTCTGACAGTCTTCTTCTAACCGTACTTTTACTCACACTGACATTTCTCACCTTAAAAAGACGGGTACGAGCTTCGATAGCACCCTAAATGCGATTTTTCAACACGTTGCTGACAACGAAACGGTCATCTCGAATCGATCATCTCGGGTTGAATTGCATCGATGTTGGCCTTAACCAGGCTTCCGGGTGTAGGAGCCAGTCTCCCGAAATCGTCTGATGGCATCCCGTACCGTGGTTCGAGGTACACCGAGCGTACCGGCGATGCGACGTTGGCTGTACCCGGCATCAGCTAAAACCACTGCCCTAGCTGCACCAGTTGCATCGAATGGCATTTTTTTAAGTCAAAAACAGGAAATGAACTCTACAAACTGAATTAAACAATAATACACTATGACAGATAAAAACAGCAAATGTTAACACGTTAACGCAACGGCAACAATGTCAAAAAACTACTAAATTCCAAAAACCCTTCGGTGACATGCATTAAGCTAACGAATAATGGGTATTAGTGTTTAATTTATTGCCAAAGTATCCAATTGACATAAAATAAAACAGTAATTAAGCAATACTTAACAAAAACAAACAGGTTGATGAAAGATACAGATGGCGGTTAAATATGTCTGTGAGTGTATTCTCAAAAATCCATCCTTTTTTCGAGTCTCATAGCTAGGCGATTGAAAATAGATAAAAAATGTGAAAGACATATTGTAGAGTATTGTATTTATTTATTTAATTTTATCATCATGTCATCCAGATAATTGCAAAAAATAGGCTTAACTATTCATAGTATCGTTTTTTATAGGACAACTCTCCAAAAGTCGCTCCTCAATTTTGTAATTTCTTATTTAGTTGTTACCACGGAAATAAGACCGTTTTTTGGTCTACTCTGTCTGGCTACTTTGTCGAAAGCTAATTACTAAATTAGACTTATGCAATGTTCCAGATTCAGTGCATTATCTTAAGTCTTCCAAAGAACTTATTAATCTTATCTGCATTGTGTTTGTATTGCAACCGACGCTTTAATATTATCATCCGATAATTTGGTATCACACACGTATGCCTATTAACCACCAATCTTAATATTTGATTCTGTTATTCCAATCCAATCCCAGTGTTTACCTGGAAACTCCCCCAGATGAGGAAATAATATCCACTCGTTACAAAAATACTTTATTCCTCCTGCTTCCTAAAATATCCCCTTCTGGAATTCTTTTGACTCCTGTTTTTTCGAGTTTTATATGCGCTTCCAGACATCAAAATGGCCGCTATAAAATTCTTAGTTAGCTTTAAGAATTTTTCTGTATCCTACAGAGATGCGATATTTTGTTTATGAAGTGTATAATATTCTTTCGTTAAAACACAAGGTGTTAAAAAAGCAAATGAAACAGTCCATTCCATGATCTCACTCGGCGAGATGAATAAAAAAAACTGTTATACTGCTGTCGCATCGGTCAACGCCCTGTTACAAGATGCTTAAGACAGACGAGAATCGTTGTAATTCACACCTGAGTAACCGAAACGAGAATACATGGAGATAAATAAATCCACACGCACTGTAGCACTTCGAGTTTGTTTCGACATAAACCATGTGTTTAGGTAGTAAATGCAAAATACAGTTCAGGAATTCTCACAAGATTTTCCACTGATTCATTAGTTACTCACATTTCAGAAGAATTCCTCAAATAATAATCAGGAAGATACCCAAACTAAAAATTTATAAATTAAGGTTGTTATACTGTCCTATAAATGGTGAACTTCTTGGACACTGAATGACGTAATGGTTATTATCGGTATGCCCATATCTGCAATGGCCTTGCTCATTGTTTCCCATAGCTCACTAACGATAATCTGACTGTATAAACTGCCAGTAATAATATTTATGATCAAGTATAAAAATTGCGCATAAACTATAATATTACGTCTTAATACTTTTCCAATATCTCTCTGTTTGGCAAAGGCCTTTCCCTTTTCAAACCACTCTGTTTTAGGCAATTTCTGTCTGAATTCAATGATGATGTCCTCCCTCGGGCGTTCAGTGAGTGACGACTTTGCTGACCTCTTTAGGGCCATTCATTCAACGTGGGCCGTGACTCGCTCTCTCCCACTTCATCCTAGCTGTTATAACTCCTCCATCAGCTTTTACGTAAAGAAATCTAACCATTATTTTTATTTACAGATCACACTGCAAGATGAGGCTATCAAGAACAAAGTTAGAGTAATCATGGTGAACTTTTCTAGAACGTCGGTACCCAAAAACAAGGATCTCGTTAACAATATCTATTTGGACGTTGAAAATAATAAAGGTAAGTGTAATTTTAAGACCAATGTCCCTAAATGACTTATTAACCTTTGTCGGACTAGTAGTAGTTAACATATGTGACCGAATGAAAATTCGAAGGTCGCGGTCGAATAGAATAATCGAAATTTTGGAGGGCATCTATCATAATTTATCGTAAACCAATCTTATTATTGATTTGATGTATTATCTTATTTGCGTTGAATATCGTATCAATTTTGTGTAATAATAGCAAAACAAACTGGCCGGTTTCGCTTATCATGTTGCTAAATATTATGATCCGCGTCAGAAGCGTAACACGACTGTTCAAATAGTTTGGGAGTCACAATAACACTATTCCTTGAATATTTTGTGGTATTTATTTGATGCCTTAAAGTGTAGCTAAAGTGCTGTGCCAGCCTTTTTTTGCTTAATTTTCGAAGCAACCGAAGTCCTTCTGTAGCCTTTCCACTAGGCACGTACATTCTATCAATGCTTACCATAAAGCAAAATCGAGGTCTGTATAAAAAACCTTTCTTTTAATTCTAGATCTGCAAGGCAAGAAATCAGTGTACATGATTACGAGTGTATTGATGGCAAAGACCATCGAATTCAGAGTAACGAGAGGGACGTCCTCCAGGATTTTCCATCTTGGGACCGCTTCACCCCTCGTCTTTGGACTGGAAGAATTCCTGATTGGAGATGATGGAAAACTTATTGCTAAGGTAAGACTATTTGAATTACGTTCAGTTTCAGAAAATTGCCTCAAAGATTCTAGGTGCATTACGGACTGGAGTGAGAACCAAAAGTATTATTTGTGCCACTTACATCTTCCGAAATGTGCTAGAACTTCTGTAAATAATACAGATACAGCCAGAATTTGTGAGGGTTCTTTTTTTATTTATTTAGCGATAGGTTCGCTTTTGACCACTATTGCGTTGCAAAGCGAAAATGTAGTCCACGGTGAAGCACGCTTGCCTAGAAGTAACCTATTCACTCGTGACTTAAAGACCACAAGGTTGTAGCCTTGTAGCTATCAGGAAACGGTGTATTCTCGGTAGATTGATTAAACCATCTGAGTATACCTTTCATAGATGATCAGATCAAAAAAAATCCTTGAAATTGACATGAAAACGAGTGTACCATTGCCTTTTCTATGTGACGTAAACAAGCGGCTGCAAGGCCGTAGAGACCAAGTACCATAAAGCAACCAGTTCCTTGTTTAAGACTCTTTGGACTCGCTTTGAATAATGAGCAGTGAGCGCATTGTTTTGTCTTCAGAGTAGTTTTAACGACAGGTAGTTAGGTTGTTGGTTTTCTTTGATGACGTGTTTCATTTTAAGCTGTTTCAAACTGTAGAATCTTTGATCCTCTAATCAACTTCTACACTAGATTTGGCAAATCTAATAATATGCTAAATGAACCATAGACAGCTGAAATATAATTATGTTTAAAATATTTTCAGCCTTCGTTAAACCTTTTTTTATAATCGTGTGTCGGCTTTCCTTTTGGAACAACAACATTTTACATGAAACAGCTGCCACCAAACAACTCCAGAGTCCAGTAAATAAATAAACACGAAACGAATTTAAACTGCATCTCCTTAAATAGTCATATAAAAGCCCTGTTCCTCTCTCCTACTATTTCAGTGCCCGACAGGGTCCACAATGTTCATAACTGTAAAACCTACCAACTTGTAGAAGCAATAAATGTATTGAGTATTGAAATAACTCAACACACTGTATTGTAGAAGCTTATCAAAAAATCAAAAACAATTATTGATAAAATAAATAATCACATGATTGTCGATTTCCTTTCCTCACTTTGCAAATCGCAATAACTTACAGATAAAATCCTCGAAGCAGATAACGTTTATAGGAAAACAGGTCTGAATCAGCATAGTGGAAAATGTCCTGAAAATGACACATTGTTTGATTTTCTCGCCTTATCGCCATCGTTTACCAATAATACGGTAATGTGGTTGCGTGGTTTCATTGTCATGAAGGGTTCAGGTGATAATTAGTGGATTTTCCATTATCTGCACTTTAGTAACTTACTTTTCGATTTGTTGTTTTTGTACATGAAAAAACGTAGGTAAACGCTTGATTTTTAGAAATAAATATTGAAGCATTTGATACTATCAACTTTTCCGCCTGGTACAAACCAATTTTCTCAAAACGCTGGCTAGCCGAACTCTGAGCTAAATTGGCTTTTCAACTAACCTTTTCTGAGGTCTAATCAAGTTTCGATCGTAATATCCGCTTTTGGCCCATTCGGGTGTTTGAAATATCCAACCCAAACTAAATCAGCGATCATGATTTGAGTCTACAATTGTACTCGGGCCTATATTTACTGAATGACTGAATTTATCAGAATACAAATTCTGGAGCTAATTACTTAGTTTCTTACTGACTCATTTGCTGTTTCTTTGTTGTTCAATGCAGGTGTTAGTATTGTTTATCGTTTGTGGGTGAATTTCAACAAACGCCATTTTCTTTATCATATCGGTGTACTTTTTCAATTTATATATTTTTTGATTTTATTAAATAAATATCCCCAAAGGGCACCATTGTATTATGTACCAATATATAATTTAATATCCTAAATATTACATAAAACCTGAAAAAATAACAACACAATATATAATTGAAAATGTACACCGATATGATAAAAAAATGGCGTTTGTTGAAATTCACCCTTGTGCTGTTTTTTTTTGCATACGGGTAGGCTTGTTGCTATGGCATATTATAAACATATAGTCATTGTAATAGGCATGCATCAAGCGAGTGATCTATAAGCTCATTACGCTAACACCAACACCACGCGTGGCCTCGAGGAAAACATCCAACTCTCTGTACTAAAATAGTTTGTTGTATTAAAATTTCACACTTTACAACTATAGTATGTATTTGAGTTCGAGCCCATGCCTGCTACTCTGCTCCAAAAACCACATGCCAGGCTGATAAAAAAGATAGTCCAAAAAAATGTAGGTAGTAGTTACTAAAGATCTTACAGACAGATAGTCGAATTTAGTGTTACTGCATTTTTGGAGTCCCTCAGGGCCTTATACTTGGTCCTTCGTTTTATATTATTTACCAAGTTTCCAACGCGTTACGTTCCAGAATTTTAATGGTACACTGCTCACAATGTTTTTTGTACACTGTATATCTCAATCATCATTATTAACAATAAAAAAGAGATTTGACACAGTAAAAGCCTTTTGGGCTTCTCGAAATCCGATATAATATTATTTTTTTCGTAGTAAAACCTGACCCAGATACAACTAATGCGATAAGTGACGTCACTCCACGACCGACATGCGGTCTGCCCTACTCGTACTCAGGGTAACTGTGTCAAAGTTTAAGTTATTTGTGTGAAATGTTTGAGCAATGCGTGTTTTGGTATTTTATTTCAATAATGTTTCTATTTAACCAGTTTACATAGCTCTGGGAAAAACATCAGGTGGTAAGATTTGTTTATCCTTATTAATGGATGTATTCCATTTCACACTATAATGCGAACTATCTTAATTATGAACAACTTTATCATTTTTGTTGAAGTCGTGTTCTAACTATCCTGTTAGTAACACATTTATTGTTCGTTTTTCAGTTTCGTTTACATCATCAGGAAAAATAACTCTTAAAGTTGCAGCAAAAAACAAATCTTGCTCTTGAATCAACGACCTTAAACTGTGTATTGTGTGGTTTTCCGTATTACTGGTATTCTATTCTACCAACTTCGGTGTTATCTCTAACAAAACTATTGATTCATATCCTACAGTGATAGTGTAGGTTCTTATGATGCTACCACTTCAATATATCTCTTGAATTCTGCATTGTTTCAGACTAAACATACTCTTGAAAACAATAAACATATCGATAATATTGTTATATGAATTGCTTCAATGCACTTCAAAGATGATATAAATACCAATATGAAAGGTACCATAAATATGCTTCCCTCTTCAATGTGCGTCTGTTTTCTTGCAGATGTCTGTACCAACGGTACCTGGATTAAATTGAATTGTAAGTGGTGTGAAACATAGTCGTAAATAAGAATGTAAATGTTATGACTAACCTTCGATTGTGGATTGTGTTTCTATAACTTATCATGAGTAGAATTCAAAGTAGGTATTTCTCGAAATCATAATTCAGCCGTTCTCGATCATTTTATTGAGAAATTAGGATCAGATGCAGAAGTAGTCGATGTACTGTTCTAGTATGTACAATTGTTACAGTTTAATGCATTCGTCCATCGATCGAATCAATTCATATTTCATCGAGTTCGTTGTTCCAATTGAACGAATGACTTCCATAAAACGCAGTCATGCATAAACTGAACTACCTACATATGTTGTCATTTTAGAATGTTTTGTTTCAGCGCTTATGCCATGATTTTAGCCAGAGTTGTGTGAAACAGCCTTAATATTATTGGCATTAATCTAATCGAAAACGGTAATACCAACCAACGCGTCTGTTCTGAATTTCCGATCCAAGATATTCTTATTTATGAATGTCTGCAAATCGTCTAAACCTTATTTGTGTTTCACCTCCAATCGCAGTACCCAGTTTTCTTGGCATAACGCCCACGAGTTGACGATTTAACTCCAAGAATTTACCTGGCAAATAATTTAAGTCTTTAATAGTTTGCCAAGATTATTAATTATATCGAAATGAGAAGTAATATTTATTTTGGCAATAAAGATTTCTTTTTCAAACATTATTATTTACGACATTTCAATATATTCTTGGCTAGTATATTTCCTAATAGCCTGACGCTATTATACAATTTCTTGGCTGCTGTGGTGGCGTATAAGGAAGTAGACTTTAGCAATTGTTAGATATCTCATTTAACTTTTTTTTTATATACTTTGTATTCGATTTGAAACTAGAGACTTCTCACTCAAGGATTTTCAACGATACTTAGCAGAAAATCACAAGACTCACTGCACGAAACAACAGAGCTTATTTTGCACAGCCATCGCAAAAATGTCATAAGATTTTATAAGATTTATTGCCCTAATAGCACTTGTAATAAATACAGTAGCTATTTTCAATCCTATAAGATTAATGACTTAATTGCAACAATAAACAGCAATTAAGTGTAGGATTACGTTATCCGAGACACTTGCTACTGGAAATATTATTCTAGTATCAGCTACTGATCCCTCTGCATTTGTGCGTACTTCTTCGAATGCAGTATTTTTAATACTGATACTGTTAATTCAATGATGATTGATGAACAAATATCTCTGATTTTCAATACTATCTTATAAATTAATATCAATTATCTTTCCATTTGTGGTGTCATTGACAAGTTCTGTGTTTCTACTTGGTGTTTTTACACAATTTATTTGAATAGGAATTTCATTCATACTAGTTTTCATCTCCAATAGTTTCGTAACATCTTACTATTCATATTTTTTGCAAGCTCTTGCCCTTGAAACGCGTACTGAGTATTATATGTATGTATGTGTTACGTTTTTTGTCGTACAGTTCTTTGCTCTTTTCTTTCATGGTAACAGGTTTTATTTGCGGACGCAAGCTGCGGACACGGTGCCCTTTTATTATTGAGTGTGACGGTTATGGTAACAAAAAAACCTGTGGTATTCCTTTTTATTGCCATTAAGTCTATAGTCCAATGGGGTGTTGACTGCAAAATAGACTTGAATACTTTGTCATAATAGCTTCTGAACTCTATCAACGCCATAAATGGTGACTGAAATGAAAAACGTAATATTTTCTAGAAAATTCCCCCATTGTCACGCTTTCAGGATTGTTCCATTTGTTTCGAGCGAGTTATCAGTTTGTGATAAAGTCGTTTAATTTCGCGGCAGTTAAAAGCTTTCACTGTCTGCCTATTAATAAAATTGAAACAGATGTTTCATTTTGAAAGAAAATGTTGTAGAATTCAATTGTGTTAACAAGATGAAATCAAAAATACCACATACTGAAGATGCTTACAATAAACGTCAAAATGATCATTACTTACCTTTCAAAATTGCTAATTTTTTACACTAGCTATCTTAACAAAGTCACCCTGATACAAACAGACATTAAAGTAAGTACCAAGGAAACAGAGCCCTGGGCATCCGTGCTTATTTCATTGTTGCCACATGGCACAGAAATAAACATAGCACAGCAGCAGTGCAGTTTGCAAACGACCAAATCTATAATGATCGAATTGTCGTTCACTCGGAAATGCAGTTCTATTTCAATCTTTAATGTTGTGAGTCCGCCAGCGAAGACGCACGTGTTGAAATACTAATTAATGAAGCGAGACTTTCTTTGGATATCGCTGTACGTGGTGATAAAATAACCAGTGTGGAAGTTTCCAATATAACCTTGAACTAGGCTGAATGAAAAGTTTAATATTTTCCTAAAATCTTTGAGGAAGCAACAACTTCTTTGCCAAAAATAGTCTTTGCAACATTGAAGGAAATCTTGGCCTAATGACTGTCCTATTAATAATCCTGATAGTTTTATCACCACAATAAGACATCTATTGACTTCCAAAGAGGTGTGTCTCGATAGAAAGACATTGATTGGCTGATTGCCATGCTATATGTAACTGTCAACTCTATTGGATTTTATTACGATCATCAATTAACAGTCTTGGCTGACTTGTTTGATTTTAATATAAAAATCGTGACCAAAACAATAACTGAACATGCTTTAATCATCAATATTTATGTATTTGTACTACGTAGTAGTTTTGCTTATCAAATACGTAAAGTTATCATGTGCGGTGTAATTTTATTCAAGCAGCTGTTTCCGTATTTTTATTATTTGTTTCTAGACTTTTAATTTGTGTGTTAATCAATTCATGCCTACTTGGATTAAATGCGCAGTTGTCATTACTTATCGGAATATTATCTCAACTCTCAATCGTAATGATCAAAATAACGCGATTTCGGTATACGAAAGCATTAAATAATAAGTAATCTTTCATCGCATACGTATTGATTAGTGCTTCACTTTGTCGCCTAAAGACCTTGTTGTGTACCTACCTGTATTTCGATATATCGATTTTTCTTGTTACCTAGCAGACCAGCTAATGGAGCGGTAACAGCAAAAGTGCCTACAAATTGATATCGACCGTCTACTAAAGACTGTCTAGAATTTGTAGACATGCGCAAAAAGTTACATAATAAAACACCATAAGGGTTATTGCTTTGGTTTAAAAAGTATTGCTTGCGTAACCTGTTTTTAATGTTGAGAATCCATTGAGCACTTAAAATGAATCATAAAACCTGTTGCCTTAACTTAAAAGACCATGATTACAAGAATAAAGGAAAATTAATGGAAAAACTACTCATCAGCTGCTTAAATATTGTGCAATTTCAATGTTAATGCAGGAAAAACCGAGAATTCTAGAAAATTATACCAAAACAGGATGAGAACTGCTAATTTGTAACGCGCATTTTGTTATTGCTAGAAACTCATCGTTAATCGAATAGTCACGATTATCGATGATTATTCTGAAACGTATTTGCGTTTTGTTTTATTTAAATGCTTCATTCGATTCGTAATCTGATTTTTAACCGATAGAGTCGCTAGAATGAATTATAATAGTTTTAGTAACATTCTTTTAGTTAATCAGATAATATGCTTCTATCTTTAAATAACCAAAGAGATTTTTCTGATAGCAAACAGCGCCTTTTATTCAATTACAAAAAGAAATTCTTGAAAATAGGTATACCGCAAAGTAAAAGATGTTATGTTTTGACATAAGAAACATTGCACACTTCTACTGTTCACATCAACATTCATTCCTTTATTGTTTACAAACGATTCATTGAATTCTCCGTTATCGCTTCTACGAACAACATTGAAAACATGCTACAAAAAGAGATAGGTTCCACCGAGATTTGAACTCGGATCGCTGGATTCAAAGTCCAGAGTGCTAACCATTACACCATGGAACCGGACGAAAGAGGTACCGATTTTTGGGGGCCCTTTCGAGAAATAATGATATCTTGTACCTATTAACTTTCGGACAATGTTGCTCATTAGATTAATGATATTTATTTATTCGCTTACATGACTGACTTGTTAGCCATCCGTGCTTAGAACGTTATTAACATATTTTTTGATGAAGCATACTTATATTTTCCAGAACAAATAAAGTCTTGGAAGTAACCCACTACTATAATTATTTTTCATTTTGAATGTTTTATGAGAAATGTCAATAATGTTGTGCAAGCTGTTTTCCAATGCAACTAGGGCTATAGATGAGTCGACCTCGAAACATCAGGTGGCGTAGGTTGAATGTGTATTAATTTATTGTCGTACAACATGTACCTAACATAAATTCAATTTATTCAAATCACAATCACAGCTGTCTTTCCAAGTTAGTCTAGTTCGTATGCATGGATTTAATAAGCACTAGCGTAGTAATATTATTTATTCTTTGGCACTAGGTCGTATGATTAAGTAATGATTCGGAAAATTTATGTCAAATTCACTGACTTCATTAGTCCCTTTAGTTTATTTCTTATTATTTGTGGCTAGTTTATTGATATTTAGATTTTAGTCCGAATTCAGGAAAATAACTGTCCCAATAAACAGACGATTGACCGGTGCTCAATCTATGTGATAAAGAAAATTGAATTCTAGCTATTGATTTATTAAAGCTCAAATTTGCACCTAAATAATTAAAAACGTCTCCTTGTACACACGGCTACACATCAAGCTATGCAAAACAAGTATTAGCTGACCGTTCATTGTGTGTAAAAATCGTACGAAGCGAGACCAAGACAAACTGGTTTTGTATACCTTGATGTGTACGTGCTGCGGAGTTTAGTGGCCTCTATGGTTGCATGCATCGGTTGGTTCGGCTTCCGCCCGGATTCGGTTGACTGTCATCGGCTTTCCCGCGCGCTGCAGAGTGGCTGCCATTTTGTTTGACACATTTTGTATTTTTGATTGGTGTGCTGACATCACTATCATTAAACGACAAATATCAGTAATCGACACGAAATGGATATTAATGAAAGATTTATCTATTTCTTTATTACAACAACTTATAGATTTCTTTTTCTATTTTTGCAGGAACCCGTGACTATCAAGTCCAAGTCTCTTCACTGGCAGAAAATTGGCCCGTCTGACCACCTCTACATCCCTGGAAAGCAAGGCACAGCATGCAAAGTGTAGATCACTTAATATATTCTCTATAGAGCAAGCTTGGACGCAAACATACATAAGTATGTATCTTATTGTATGGTAGGACAATAGCTATAAGAACCAATTGCACCTACTCACCAGCTTCCAACTTTTATCAAGCGCCCTGCAGATCCGCTAAAAATGATAAAAAATAGTTTGAGAATGAAATGTAGCTCAGCTTCATCTACAAAGTTAATCTATGGTTAACCTGCAATTTTATTCGCTATGGACACTGTCCCGCTCAGTGTTGAAATCACAGCATGACTCCTATAGATTTTTAACTTTAAAAGCTTTAGATATAGAGTTGAATATCCACTAAAGACAAGCTGCCGTTTCCTTAAAGTATAGCACTGCTGATGTTGGCATAATTGATGACGTAGCAAGGCTTTTTAGGGTGATGCGGGCAAATCACCCTTCCCATCTAGAGTATTGACAAGCTATTTCCTCGTAAGGACAAAGTGAACTGATAAAAGGGACTGGTTAGAAAAGGATTGTCTATGCTTCATAAATTTATAAGAAATTTTAATTATGAAGAGTATAATTTATGTACTTAAATTTTCGATTTCTGTAATGATTAGGATTGTATGTCACGATTAATTGATAAAATAGTGTTTATTTTAAGGCCAATGTTTAACATTATCTAAAATATTTAAGATAATTTTGTTTGACACCGATTTACGCTATTTACCGCGAATTTAATGTGTACCTTTTAGAAAAATATTAGTAAAAAATTAGAACAAATTATTTTAAGCCTGTTTGCATCACTAATTGCGTTAAAGCTCAACATCTTTCTGTTTCTGTCATCTTCAAACTATTGAACGAAACAGAACATATTAGACATTTGTTTAGCTTTGATGATAATCAGTGATTTATGGTGCAAGCGGGCCATTATTACAATAGGGCAGGCCTATGACATTTATTTATTAAATATTATCGAGTCTAAAAAAAATCTGTGTAACAGCCTTCTTAAATGGGCCATTTTTAAAAGAAAAGTTGCCTAGGACTTATTAAATACCAGCTATCATCAGATTTTAAGTAGTTCAAGTAATTATGTGGCTTAGCCATGACTTAGATGTAACTTATATGTAGTAGAACAAATTATTTGCAAAATAGAGAGAAATTGGTTATAAAATCATTTAAGGACAGTCATGATTGGGTTGTCTTCTAGTATTGATATTAGTATTAATGCATTCCAAAATATTTCTCTGTACTTACATAAGTACTTAATTTTGTGTGACTTATTTCCATTTTTAAGGCTTTATTCAGACGGTAGACTGATTGTTTCTGCGACGCATTCAATATGTGCAAGGTCTGAATTATAGATGTAGAGCATGGACTTATAATACACGTGCGACACGCGCCAAATGACCATCTATGATTTTCGCATACATAACCATAGGCATTATCTTACAAGGAAGAGATAGATGGTTATCAAAATTGCTTTCTTCTCTTTTTATGGTAAGTTTAGGCAGATAACGCTCGGTCCATGTTTTATGTCTATGGTTTGAAACTTTTTTTGTCGCTTTTGTAGGACAATTTATTAGGGCCTGAATTGTCTGTCGTCTGTGTAGACCTTAACACTGTACCGTACCGTATACCGTCTGTGATTTTTTTTGATTATCATAATCAAAGATTTTGGTGTTTGTTTCAACCAGTATTGTGTTAAGTATTTTTACTTATTTATGACCATGTAAGTTTTTTTATTCTAAGTGTGTGATTTCATTGTGATTCTTTTCATTTTCGTTATGTTCATTGTATTATTATCTTAATCATTTAAATAAATCGTGTCTTAAAAATAATTACATTTTGTTTTATTCCTGTTCAGCATGCTACTAAGTATGTAAGCAACTAAAGTACGATTTTTTATTGAAGTCAGTAAAATGACAAGTGCAACTGTCACTGTTACTATGAAAGAAGAATGGACAAAACGTCCCATCCCTTGTAACACTTCCATCTATATGTATATCAAATGAAAGCACTTGAAAAGTGTATCATTTCATTGTATGACAGCAAACCTGTAAACCATGGGAGAAAAAAGTTATTGAGACTTGAAAGTCAAAATACCAACGATACATAATGTTAGGCGGCCTCTAAACGGTCAATTATATTGCGCAATATTACAAATTGTGCAATATTATTGACCGTTTAGAGTAAACATTGAGGATTAGGTTATTGTAGGTCTAGGGGCGGCCTAAGGCAGAAGTCGTGTATGTCTTAAATTATATTAATCCATACTCAATGCTGTCCTTGTGCTAATGCATCGTTGTCGTTTCTGTATTTAAAAAATGCCAGGAGGGGGGGGCGCCGCTTCTTGTTTTAACCAATGAGCGCAATGATAGAGTTTGCCGTCAAATAAAGAAGAAAAGAAAGAAAAACGTTTATTTGAGAACATTTTTTCTTTATTTGTTTGTTGTGTGTTGGTTTGGTACACACAACAAACTTGAAACTTCAAATCATCTTGATGTCAGCATTCTTTAACCGATTTTCGGACTACCTTCAGCTCGTCCACGGTTCTGTGTCTAACGATTGGGTTTGTCGACTATGGAAGTAGAAGAAAGGCGTTAACCATGCGTTACATGTTCGCGATCTTTGTTGTAGTTGTTAGTATTATGATTTTCTTTTAAAGAGTCAGAAGTGGGTGCCGGTTGAGGACCCGTTATGTCAACACACTCTTTCTCATGATCTGTACTGTACACATATTAGATTGAGAAAAAGCTAAGAGCAATGTTTTCTTCTAAAAATCGAAATTCATTTTTTGACATGAAATTCTCAATAACTTTTTTGTCCCATAGTTTACAGGTTTGCTGTCATACAATGAAATGATAAACTTTTCACGTACTTTCATTTGATTTATGAATGGGAGTGTTACAAGGAAAGGGACGGGGTCCATACATTTCTGCCCATTCTTCTTTAGTACATTTATACAGGGTGAATTTTTCAACTGGGCGTGGATGGCTACTTTCGAAATTATGAGGAATATCGACAAACGTTGAAAGGAGTCTCGAGGCCGATTTTGACGAAAACTAAAACTGCATCATTGGATTTTAGAAAAATCAAAAATCCTGGTCAGGAATCGAACCCGCTGAATTTGGAAAAAAAATCACACCCTGTATTATTATACCGTTCGATAGTGTTGCTAATAAGGATCCAATTCTGGGAAGTAATCATTTTACTGACTACAATTATAATCGTACTTTAGGTAGTATTTTAAGAAACCAGCAGGGTCCTTTCATGTATTATATACATTACATTTATACGTATTACATTTATTTATATTACTTTTTGTGTTTTTGGTTTATGAAAAAGGCTCGGATTATTTATATTATACATACACTAAGCGCGCGAGTTGAATGCAGAGCTTAGGAATGCGGTAGTGCTGTTGTCAAGGATGGCAAAGTACTACACTGCAGGCGCTTGAGGTGGGGCGTGCGGGTAGCGGGGGGCTCTTCACCTCAGACCCCGACTGCATTCAACTCGCGCGCTATCTGTACTTGTCGGGACACCTGTATAATGTACAACCTAGCGCCATCTATCGGACCTAATCACTAATCTATTCAGGGTTTCATATGTGTGTACCTGGACATGCTCTGTGATTGACAATTCGGCATCTTTATGGTCACCCATCCTCGGACCAATCCTGGCAAGCACTACTCAACCTTAAAAGCTGTTACAATAGAGCCAAAAGCTCTTAGAAAGATTAGGTATTTGATAATCTGAGTAAAACACGGACATGAGATTAATTTATAACTCTTTTACTCAATTTCAACCATAATCTTAGCCTATCACACATCAAAAATACAGCTTAATCCAATAAAGTAACCTTAACATTAAAACTAGTACCACAGACACAAATTCAAGTAGGTATTAGTACTTCTTGATGGTCTTGCGAATGAGGGCCATGCGTTGTCTATGCGCCTCTGTGACGGCGGCGCGTTTGTATGGCCGAACCTCGTCGTTGCCGAAACCTGGGATCCACATGTTCCACTGGCGCTCTGAAAGTTATCATAAGGTTTAAAAATACATGAAATAATTCCAATGCATGCACCATTACTTGGATAGAAATTCGATGTTTTTTAAAGTTAGAAAAAATTGTGTCTACTACACATTTGAATTGGTTTGAAGAATGCTTAAATAAAATTTATTTAATTATCAGAAGATTGTTACATGTGTTATAGATGTCGATTGGATGTTTGCACATTTTACCATTTGACAGACCCGGATAGCGAGACTTGCTATCCGGACATCCATACGAATTTGTAAGTGATCAAGGTTCTTGATCAACAGAACGTAAAAATAATGATGGTCATCTCACCTAAATGCAGCTGTACATCTCTAAGCTCCACATTAGGCGCATGCCTGTGTTTAGCCAGAGCACAGGCGGCATTCAGAGTTGTGTCTATAAAGTCATCGGCCAGCTGAAGCAGCATCTCTTCAACCTCCTCATCCAGCTGTACGGTAGGGTCCACTTCACGAACCAGCTCTTGGAGACGAGGTCGACTTAGCAGCTGAAATATTGAAATGATGAAGAAATATATAGTTTAAGTCCCATGAAAAAGGGAGAAATACTTTTGATACTCAGCACAAATCAAACCTCTCTGGCCACAAAACTCATGAACACTGCACAACCTGGGATTCAAACACTTGATTTCCTGCTCAGCAGTTACACTTGCAATCACAAGACCAAATAGGCAATATTCAAATGGGGAATTTATAAGAATTAGGGCAGTCATTTATTTGTTCTAATCCATGTGCAAGCCAAGTAGGTTAGTGCATGTAGATTGAAGCAGAAATAACTAAAATTCATGGTTATTGTAGGATGTCGAAATACATAGTTTCATAGAGATAACTATTTCGACATAATTATGTTGCTTCGCAATCATCGAAAATATGATTTCTTGGACCATGTTGCTATTAACTAAGAACATAATTCAAACATACTTGAGTTGTTTGATCTCCGCCGCCGCTCGTGTTGGCTTTAGCCCCCACCTGGGCTTGTGTGCCCATCGGACTGTGCTGCGATGGAGAACCCTGAAGAGAGCTGGACTGCAATTGAGGACTCTGGATCGGATTGTTTACGTACTGTATAGCACCTTGGTTTATAGTCCCTATTGTGGGCATATTGGCCCCTTGGCCCATAGAATTATTAGCCATGACGAAGAAAATGGTGATTCCTTTATAAATACGTTTACAATAAGAAAATATTAAACGGTTTTGCAACAAAATGCTTTTGTTGCAAAACACGAACGTGACACTTGGTAAAACTGACACTGACAGATAGAACCACAGAAAAGCATAGACAATTCTAGTCAGCTTTTTAAGTCAAAAATTAAACAAAAGGCTTTTTGCTTTAAAAATATTAATATAATTCGCTCTATACCAAATCGCTTAAAATACAAAAATTGGTGTTATTATTATTGTTACATTATATTGGAGTACGCAAGATCGTTGCATTGCAGGTGGCATTTTGTTGTTCCTTTATTTCCTGAGGAGAGTTTCAGGCACGCTGCAATCGCGGTGGTTAGATCCCTTTTTGGCGAGATGTTGAAGGCGCACGGCGTCCTGACCTTTCACCTGATGCAGGTCCTCACCGGACACGAATGTTTCTAGAGGTTCCTGTGTCTGATTGCAAAGAAAGAAAGACCTGGGTGTCAGCACTGCACTGCGACGATCACCCGAAAGACACTGTGAAGCATACGGTGCAGGACTACTCCGCTTAGGCAGAGCCCAAGTCCAGGTCCACACGGAGGTGACCCGTCACATCCGGTATTAATCAAGCCCATGCGGCGGAGCGAGATGGGATGTGGGAAGCAGTCGCCTCTTTCTGGGAAGCAGTCATGCTAGCGACGGAGGAGGCTGCTCGCGTGAGGGAAAGGACAGCCTCAGGTTCAGCCACCGCTGAGGCAAGCACTCAAGGCAAAAGGTAACCCCACGGTTACCTTTTGCCTGGAACTTATAGGGCTATTGAAGAAATACCGTGTATTCTAGTACGAGTCTGACAGTTGCATTCCCCCTCGTCCCGGCCTGGGCGAGACGACTCTGATGATTTTACCACAATAAAAAAAAACAAAAGTGCAGCAAGGCAATGATTTCGCATACGAGATTGCGAATGGTCGACGACTATGTCAATATGAATAAGATATTTATCGGTTCACTTACAGGTTAATAGATAAATATTAAATAGAAAAGTAAACTCAATCTTAATAATTAATTTATTCAGTATTCAAGTTCATCCAATAATGAGGAAGAGTCAGAAAAATCGGAGTCCATATAAAATAATTCTGATGACATCTTTTTGGCTCTTGCGTCCGCCACGAAGGTTTTCAAGGCTTCCCGAATGTCCCAACCGTGGTATTTTAAGCGCCTGAAATGATGAAAATCATTAGGTATTTCAAATGTTGTCAGGATCTTAGTAGTAGTAGTCAGTAGTCTTTCTGGTAGGCAAGGGCCGCAAAAGTGGTAAAATCGAGTTACGGTGGGTCGCAAATCGCAATACCCATTTTTTCCACACCCCAAAAAAATAACTAATGTTGTTACTATTTTGGCACTTACAATTCAACTTCTGTTTTCCTAAGCTGAGTGAGATGTTGGAACGCTCTAATGATGGCCTCGCTTTCATCAGGAGTGGGGTCAATAAGCGTTAATGAGTTCATATTTCTCACAGGATGCTGGAACAAAACGAGATGAGAGAACAAATAAGAAATGCAATAAGTACTACTTTTTGGTCTAGTACCGTCAAACGGGGTGAATAGTGACGCGGGGGTTAATAAATGAAAATGATATTTATTTTGTAAGTTGGTTATAAAAAACACGTCATAATCAATATTTTTAAAGCTATATGAGGCCGGTGTTTCGTACCTGACTACTCTGAGAAGAAACAGCCGAAACAAACTCAGAGTTCACAGTCTCTTTTAAAGTCCAGACATTGTTCAGGTCATAAGAGGACCATTCGGGTGTCTGAGACGGTCTTTTGAAGAAAGAACCACACAGATTTGAGTCGGTGATCGTGTAGCTCGACTCAGACCTCAAGGAGCTCAACGGCACGACGAACAATACCAAAGAAAGGACATTTGGGTAGGCCGCTTAAAGGGGATACCTACGCCTGTGCGAAAGTTTTTTGTTCGATTTTTATTTTATCGAACTCGTTATGTCGAATATTCAGTTGTACGATGTTTTATTATATCGATGCTTTTTAGTGCGATGTAACGTTTGTGCGAAAAATCTTTTTACGAAGAATTTTACGGCGATTGCTCATTTATTCGATAGTTTATTAGTTCGATGGTATGTTGATTCGAAACGCCTATCTATAATGCATTATAACCGATGAGGAAATACCTACATGAATACCATAAATATCTTCACGTACGTACATTTTCCTAAAATGAGAAAGACAAATAACAAATTCACCACGTTTAAGGCTGCAGTTCCACTGAATCACCAATAACATGGCTTGAAAACCACATGTGCCTGGTCAGCTATGTGCATCAGCCATTGTGATTGGTGAATGCGGCACAGCACCGCTCCACTCCGCCTCAGTGAAACCGCTTCCTAACTGTGGCATGGGTCAAACCACAGGGTCAAACATAACGTAGACAATACCAGTCCACCAAATGGTTGCCCAATCGCCTGATACCCTAAAAATTCTAAAAGACAAAAAGAAAGTAACTGGTGTGCTCGTAAGATTTTTTTTTAATTCTCAGACCTTTGGTAATAGGCACCTAAAATGAATTAACAACACGTAAAATACTCACATAAATGTTTTATTTTAATAAAAAATCATACAACAACATTACAAAAAATTTGAAAATTTGAATGGTAAAGTAAAATACCAAAATATGTTTCTCGATGACGTCTGTACCAATTTAAAAATAAAACATAATGATAACATAATCCTTCCGATTAATATGTGACCAAGTTAAAAATCTATTAAAGAAATAAGTCACCTACATTGGAGTTCTAATTTTGCTAAACTTTCGAATCAACATACCATCGAACTAATAAACTATCGAACAAATGAGCAATCGCTGTAAAATTCTTCGTAAAAAGATTTTTCGCACAAACGTTACATCGCACTAACAAAGCATCGATATAATAAAACATCGTACAACTGAATATTCGACATAACGAGTTCGATAAAATAAAAATCGAACAAAAAACTTTCGCACAGGCGTAGGTATCCCGCTTAAAGTACTCAAATTTATTGTTATAAATAGATACATAACATCAACAGGAATTTCAGGAAAAACATTAAATTAATATGACAGGTCACTTAAAACTAGGTACTCAATTTTATTTATTGAATAATAGGTCATTATCGCGGGACCTTGTTAGCAACAAACCATTATTTTTGATACTTAAAATCCCTTTCAAAGTTTTGTCCCGATTCACCCCGTTTGACTCGTTATTTGGTCTGAATTTGAATTTTAGTTAGCCTAACGTAAAATTGATGGCGGGGTTGGCTAATTAATTGAGCGATTCACTGCTGCGCTGCGTGTTGCTGGTTCGATTACGGCAAGGAAAAAATATTTGTATTGTATGAACTGCAAGTAGTTGTTGCGGATTCCTGGATTGGATATAATAAAGGTGGAGCTATTTTGTTGAAAAAATAGAAAAAAGCATGTAATGTTACAAATTGTCTCATTAGTCTAATAAAATATTAAATAGTAATATCAGAAATACTTTACCTGAAAGCCATAATCCATTTGTTCAGGAGTAGCATGTGACAAAGTTAGCATATCATTAATTATATAGTACGAAGTGCCTTCAGATATCGTTTTGGTATTAAATATAAACGTTCTTCTGAACTGGAACATTTGCCGCATGTATTTTTCTTTGAACAGCCCGTCTATGATCAGGTGTAATTGATTTTTCTGGAAAAGTTAAGACATTGAGCTTAGTTTAGTCTTTTTAGTAAGTATACACTATGGGTTATTATTTTTAGAGAAATAAAATTAAAATCGGTCGAGCTGTTGTGGAGGAGTGCATCCATAAACACAGTGACACGAAATTTTATTTGTTTTCCAATTTTAAAGCTGAATAGCCTGTTTGGTTGAACGCGCTAATCTCAGGAACTACAGGTTCGAAACGTAAAAAAAAAAAATGTTGGATAGTCTGTCTAACAAGGAAGGCTGAGACTGTCATAACATCACGCTACAACCAACGGGAGCCGATCAACAGGGTTGAAAACACGTGAAATATTGCTAAGCTAAGCTTTCGTTTCATAGTTTGTAGTTCCTAACATAAAAAGCTCCTATAAAATCGGTTGGAGTTGCAACAGAATTTGAACTGTAGCATACATGACATTGAGTTTGTTTTCCCAAAACTTAAAGCAACATTGACTTATAGCCTTCTTACTTACATCATGTAAAAGTACATCCACAGTGAAAGTGCTCCTATCGTGTATTGTTTCAGGCAGAGTACCCAAGATAGACGCTATATCTTTTCTGCCAACATAAACTTTTTCAGTAGGTCCAAGCATTTTTCTTGGGTCCACATAGTTACGGGAATGCATTAGGTAGTGGGCCACGTTTCTTTCTGATTCTGAAATATTAAGAAAAAAGTTATATAGATGCCACCGAAAAATTATGCGACACATTTGTTTGCGCACATCACACGTACCGAGCTGATACCACGTTTAGGCTCCGTGTCCACCAGCTAGAGAAGTTAGCGCAGAGTCAACGACGATATATTACTAGACTCCTAATAACAGGCGACCGATGTGTGTCAACATTAGGCAAAAAAGTCTGATATCAGTCTTATTTCGACCACTCCTGTGTAAACATACCTTAAGACAGAACAGACCTTGAGGTAGCCAATCACAACGCAGTACCCCGTCCCCCTCGCTTACGTAGTACCTCAGCGAGTCGACAGAATAGTTTTTGTTCCTTAGATCGTGCATGCGGAGTCTAGTAATTTATTGACTTGAATACCCTGGCGGTTGAGAGTATGTCATGCTCACTCAAATGTCTCGCTGATGGTGGCGCGTGTGTCGGATCGTTTAGCTCCCTTCAAAATGGTTGAGCTGAATGGTGCTGATACATGTGTCATGTTCGTGAACGGGCGCTGTCAGTTGGGACTGGTCATCTCTTAGCTGCCATGGTCTATTTTAATAATTAATTACTTTATTTGAATTGTCTATTTTATATTTACTATGGACACTAATAAATTGCCACATCGTTCTCACATAATGTACCCACCATCTGATGATGAATGATGTAACCAAAGATCTGTAATAATTTTGGCGATTGAAAAAGAGTGTCCATAGAGTTTCTTGCTCATTCTTCTCCATAGATCTACGATTTGGAATGAGCACCTACGGTACTTTCACAGTTTTTATGTCTGTGTCTGGGACTGTAGCACTATAACTATTTTTAGCACTAGTTTTATTTTTTGTCTTGACATTTCAAAAGTGCCTATATTTGGCTTAGTTGAAATAAACGATTTGATTTGATCGCCTTTGTGCAGAGTGCAGTACATGTGTGTGCGCACATATTTCTGTGGTGCGCACTTATGTGCTGCACCGTGCCCGAACCGTAAGTACTTCGCCCCTTGCCTACGCGCCTACGCGTAAGATGATGAAAAAATATTCTCGCGGTAACTAGGTTTTCCAAATCCGCTACAATAAACTGTAATTCCTGGAAACGGGACAAGCCAGGTAATACCGTGACAATCGCGGATTTTCCAGCCATCTGGGAATCCTGATTTATCCACATAAATATTTTATAATAGCACTCGCGGTTCCGACATCAGGATGATCGATGTAGGTACCTAATTTTTAAAATACCATTATCCTGATGTACACAGATTTTTAAGAGAAGTACATTAAGGTACACAGAAGGTACCAAATAACTGTATATCGAATCTGATGTATCGAAAAAGGTTCATTTCTAAAAGGCGTTTAAACACAAGCAATTAAAAACATACCTGAGAAGTCACAAGACAATGAAAATCTTGCATTCAAATCGTAAAGATTTAAAATCCTCTTTTTACGCCGTTTTGTAGGCTGGTCATAATTAGAGAAGTATAAAGTCACGAATTTTTCGACCACCATTCTCGTTTTTCTATCTGGGGTGGACAGATAATTTCTAAAGAAAGGTATTATTATGCCATTCTGGTTTAACTTAACACCATCCTGAAAAAATGAAGTTGATTTTAACAGAACCATTTTGTGTATTTTCAACATTCATTTTTAATGCTACATAGGAGTTCAAAGAAATTGTGGATGGACCGTGTACGAAAAAAATTAAATGAGTTGAAAGAGCAAAAACATTGCAATTGGTTGCCAGACTATAAGCAAATTCGTTCCATGACAATAAACGTGTGGTGGAGTAGTCAGTGCTACGCCCCCCTCTCATAGAAGGCCTGCCACTGCTGTTGGGTTAAGCAACTCATTACTGCATTTACATGTGGTGCCTTGTATTCTTTTTTGTATCGCACAATTTCAGAGTTAAAATCAAGGAGTATAGCACACCAAAGAACGTATTAAGGCAATCAAACTTACCAGTTCAATTAATCTAGGAAACTTAATAGTTACAGTTTTAACATAAGACAAAGGATCCAAGTCCTCACACAGTGGGTTGCCTTCCAACCAGAGTTTTTCTATTTTGCTGCTGACTCTAGACAACTCTGCAATTGAAGGGATCTGCAATAAAATAAAGAATTACTTTTTATACATGGTGGCCTACCGTGACGTCGAGAGTGGTTCCACTGTGGGAACGAGATGGCGCTAGATGACTTGTAGAGGTCTGTCTCTTTTCTACAGTGTAACTGTTCTCGTTTTAAGATGTCATGGTAGGCTCCCTTGACTAGTAATTGTTCAGTTTTGAATCACTGGCTTTTTTGTAAAACTGCGCACTGGTTGTGTTCATAAGAATTTAGTGTCAGTAAATAAATCAATATAATAAATTAAAAAAGAAACTTACATTGTTGTTGCTAAAGTTCATAGCGGTCAAATCTGCTTTGATGAAAAAGTTTAATACATCTAAGGGTACCTGGCTGAAAATTAAATTATTTTTGTTGTTAGTTTTACAGTAAAATATATGTTTTCTTGTAGTATTAACTTTAAATTAACAAGATATGATATTATTATTGGAAAATTTTGTGTTTACTATACCTTAAATTATTGTTGCTTAAGTTTAACATTTTTGTGTCCCTCCCCATTCTGAGCATCAGTATTTTAAAGTGGGCGAGAAGAGATATTTTGTAGAAAAATATTTTCTTATTTATAAATTCTGGAAAATAAATGTATGTTGAGATTAGACACGCAGTTGCGCCGGTGATCTAGCCCTGTCAGGGGCAGCTGGGGGCAAGAATAGAGTGGTCGAACCCGCACAAAAGTATAATAAAGTAGAGGGCACCTTGTGGTTTCAGTTACTCGACACTAACATGGACCATTTTCTTAGGGCGGAGGAAGTTATAAATATTTTCACACAAAATAAAACAAAATACTGTTGCTATTATGTTAATTTAAAATGTAGTCATAAGCTGTATATTATGTATAGTCGACCATATCACAGTACTATCGAGAGGAGAGAAGATTTGACAGATGAAGTTTTTAGAGATAACAGGCTTTTTATTATAACTTTAATTTTTTCATAATATTAATGGTTTCCATAACAACTTTAATCTTACAGAATGAAATTGGAAAGTGTTGCTGCAGCTCAAGGAAAAGCGAATAGGGGCAGGAAGATGATAACTAGAAAATAATTCATTACTTATTCTAAGACATTAACTTACCAGGATCATCACAGAAATTGGATAAATCCAGCTCGCATTTCTCATTAAACCTATGACTAACGATAGAGCCAACAATTTCATCAATCGTAGTCATTGATCCAAAAAAGTCAGAAGAAGTCTTATCATTCAAAAGTACATCTACGCTAAACATGTTTCTATTATAGGGAAACATGAAGTCAAATTTTATAATGTTTAGTAATAAATTCATATTAGAAGTGTAGAACGTGGCTATATCACCCTGCGTTGTGCAGTTGACAGGTATTACAACAGTCCCGAAGTATCCAGATAGTCTGTCAAATAATTCATGTAAAGTATCCTGCCAGTTGTGTATCTGAAAAAAGAATGTTGAATTGGACACGGGTTCATAATGTGAGAAGCAAAGAGAAAGAAGACAGAATAGACAATTTTAATGATAATGCTTTCATTTCTGGTCATTACTACTTTTACTCTTGGCTGCAACAATTGTCTCAGTGCAGGTTGGTAGACATCACATATCTTTGAATTTTTAGGTTCTGGAATATGGCACTTTCCTCAAGATATTTTCCTTCATCATTATTAGAGCAGTGGTGTTGAAATAAATAATACAAAGTAATGCGGTGCGAACCCGCGATCTACAAAATTGTAAGTCAGAGCCGTCATGAATGGCAATGGGACACCATTGCTCAATGCTCCGAAGCATCGAGACGAAAATTGTACTGACTGAAACCGGAGCTTAAATAGGAAAGAAATTACGACTTATAAATCAGTTAAGCTGGCTAGTACTAAAAACAACTTGCCATAACTTTGTGGAAATAATATTTAGCAGCTCGATCTTCAGCTTGTATACAACTCTCAATATTTTCAACAATTACTGAAGATGCTGTGTTTCTATTGAGTAAAAATTTCATGTAGTTCTGCAGTCCATAGTTTTCAATCGACATTGTGAGAGTTTTATTGATAAACGTTGATTTAATTTTGTTTTTCAATGTATTGATTGCATTGATTGTCGGCTGGCTACTATTAATATCCGTAAATGACAGTGAAGTGACACTGACAGTCTGTCTTTGACTGTCAACAAAAAAAAACCAGTAGTGTTGTATAAAAATAATACTATTTGTCTGTGCTACAAGTAAGTTACTGAGTAATTAGTATTTGCAGTGCGCAGCACCATGCATTCTATTTTGTCTTTGGTTAATTTTGACGTCTACATTGATTGACTCAATCACTCGACTGATTGGATTTGTGATTTTGTTGCTAACTTTGACTTGGCTGTGCAATAATTTTAAGTATTTATCAGTAGTTTTTCAGTTTCGACAAGTGGGATTATTACATAAAATATGAATAAGGCAGCAGTTTTATTAGTCTGCAAAATTGCACTCTTTTTATTGATTTTCATGAGTGTAATTTCACACGTCGTAGCCGACTCGGCCCCCAAAAAAATGCAGATTGGGGTTAAAAAGAGACCCAGTGAATGTCCCATTAAAAGCAAAAAAGGAGACCTTTTGCATATGCATTATACGGTAATTATTGTATTAGAACTTATATCTTATTTTGTAGCCATAAGACATGCAAAAGGCAGGCTGCTGCTATTGTGCAGTGTTTCTTATCAGATAACTTTACCAGATTACTTATTTAAAAAATACCTCTCTTATTTCAGGGTACACTGGATGATGGCACTGAATTTGATAGTTCCATTCCACGAGGCAACCCACTCACTTTTACTTTGGGCTCCGGTCAAGTCATAAAGGGTTGGGATCAGGGTTTGATAGGCATGTGTGAAGGAGAGCAAAGGAAACTAGTCATTCCACCTCATTTGGCCTATGGTGAAGCTGGTGCACCTCCGAAGATACCAAAGTCTGCTACATTAACATTCCATGTTGATCTTGTCAAAATTGAAAGGAAGGATGAACTGTAATGTTTTTATCTTATAAGATTGCCTTCAGCATAATAACGACTATCTGCAATTCGGCGTTGAGTGATATTTATCCAGACAATGCCCACCCATGTAATGTTATTCAATTTATTTTCTTTTTTTACTTTTATAATATGAAATGTAATAAATTAAAGAAAAACAATTGCATTTTGCTGATGGTAATAACTTCGTAGTTTTCTTTTTACCCTTTTAAACTTATGCTATTGTTGGTGAATCCTGTTATTGTTCTTAATATTTCAATAATATCAAGAAAATGCGCTCATGGGCAAAAGCTTGTAAACCTGTAAGGCGGTGGACAATATTTTCAGGAATCAGTTTGAATTTTTTGTAATGACGATACCGATGCGGACTGCACGTCTTCAATGTGAAACATGTGATTTCGACGGCACGGTAGGCGCAGTGGCTAAACGATTAGACTTGCGCATCGTCTTACGGGTTCGATTCCCGCACAGTATTTGTATGATCTACAAGTAGTTGTTCTGGGTTTGGGTGATTGTATGCGAGTTTCTATTTTTGAAAACGCACCCACGACATAGGAGAATATCCCAGTGTCGTAACCCAGTAGACGTAACCACGTCTGTAAATATTTTTCACACTAGGATATTCTACATTAACATTCCATGACTTGATGTGGTGACATCAAGTCAAGATACCACAATGTGTAAAACTATTCATTTTTAACCTTATCACAATTGAATAGAGGAAGGTTTAAATCGTTAAAATGTACGAATGGTAAAATTTTACAGATTCGAGTAGGTTGACCTGCTGGCGTCCGTACTAAAACAGGGCGGAGAATCGGAAATGTGTTAAAATACTTGTAAACGCTGTTATGATCGGTATAAGTACTTATTTAGCGAATTTCTACCAGTCTCGCACAATACCTCCAATAACAAATACTCATGGAGATAGCAAATACTATATTATTGTAACTTTGAAAGCGGCAGCTTTTTTTTGATCTGTGGAATTAATTAAGTCGATTTTCTTAAACATTTTCATAGATCTGTGGTCAACACTAAGCTGATAAACTTCAAGGTGTCATTCAGTTTTGCCGTATTTACAAATTGTCTTTCCTAATTTTTCTCCATTCAATGAAGTGTTATTCGTGGTAAAATACTAAAACTGGTGCGATAATGGTCAAGATAATATTTCTCCACCCGGATTTGGGCATTGGTGGGGCAGAGAGACTAGTTTTAGACGCTGCATTGGCTTTCAAGAATAAGGGCCACGAAGTAGCGTTTTACACGAACCATCATGATCCCTCACACTGCTTCGCGGAGACGAGAGACGGTACATTTCCTGTATCTGTCGTAGGGGACTGGATACCACGCTCTATATTCGGTAGGTTCAAAGCCGCGTGTGCCTACGTCCGCATGGTTTACGCAGCTGTTTACATGGCATGGTACGTCATACCGGCTGAAGAGCCCACGCTTATATTCTGCGATCTCATTTCTCTATGCATTCCATTCTTGAAAATGGCCCGAGGACCGTACCGCGTCGTATTTTATTGCCATCATCCGGATAAACTATTATCTGCTGAAGGAGGCATCTTGAAAAAAATCTACAGAGCGCCATTGAATTGGCTCGAGGAATTGACAACAGCACAAGCAGATAAAGTGCTAGTTAATAGTAAATATACTGCCAGGGTGTACCAAGATGCTTTCCAGAGGATCAAAGATACACCTGATATCTGCTACCCATCTATAAACACTGAATTCTTCAGAACAACTACACCTAAACCTTTGAAGGAGGTTGTTCCAGTGGGAACTGATAAGTTTATATTCTTGTCAATAAATAGGTATGAAAGAAAAAAGAATTTGCAATTAGCATTAAGAGCATTTGAGCATTTAAAACATGTTCTGAATGAGGCTGACTGGAACAGGGTGCATTTAATAATGGCCGGAGGGTTTGATCCAATAAATTTAGAAAATATGGAGCATTATATTGAACTGACTGATTTAGTAGCTGAATTGGACATAGAAGATAAGGTTACATTCATGAAATCTCCCAAAGATGATGAGAAAGTGTCTCTTTTGTATAACTGCAGAGCTTTGGTGTATACTCCATCAAATGAGCATTTTGGCATTGTTCCTTTAGAAGCTATGTACTTCAAGAAGCCAGTGATAGCTGTGAACAGCGGTGGACCTACAGAAACTATTGTTAATGAAGTGACTGGGTTCTTATGTGAGCCTAATAGCAAATCCTTTGCTAATGCCATGAGCAAGCTGGTATTGAATCCTGATTTAGGTCAAAAACTTGGTGAAGCAGGCTTAAAAAGATTTGAAACCAAGTTCTCCTTTGATGCATTTTCAGAACAGTTAGACGGGATTCTAAATAGGGAGAGGCAGATCGCATCTGAAGCCAGGGCTATTGAGTATGAGAACCGTAAGCGTAAATAACAGGATGCCAGCACTCCGACAATATGTGATATTGTTTGAGTGTGCTTACCAAAGACAAGTTGGAGTACAATAACTTTAATGGCTCAATAACTTAGTAGTGGCTTAGAAAATGTTGGTGTAATCTAAATATCGCGCATATTTTTCTCAAAGCTTGCTCTATGCTGTAACAACTGAATGTATATAATTGATGTTAATAGATATGTATATAATTATGAGTATATGCAGGAAGAAAAATGTTAAATGGTGTGAGCAGAAGGCAGGGATAGTCCATTTTTACTAATATTATTTCCATGTCAACAAGTGTGAAGAACACCGTGGATTTTAGTCAGTACAAGTCTGACAGTACCTCTCGACCTGCCCGGAGTGGGAGGTCTCATTTGATGATTTTACCACGAAAAAAAAAATGTCAACAAGTGTCTGTCATACACATGACAAGCATATTATATTTCAACTGTAATCACAGGAACTTGAGGCTTATCAACTATATTTACATATAAGGTGTTAATCATGCAAACATTACATATTATCAAATGCATCATTGCCACATGTTACTATGGGCTTGGACTAAAACATATTAATGCTATCATGCAAAATATATCCATAATTACAAACCAAGGCGATTAGTTGTACGAGTGAGTGAGTCTAAAAGAGACAAAGGTATGATTGTGAGTTCATGAGTTGAAATTCTTGTATCAAATGCTGTGCAAATATTTTCAATAATTATGAAAATATTTGCACAGCATTTGATACAAGAATTTCAACTCATGAACTTATAATTGCATGAACTTAGTGTAACCTGGATTTCTACTTAATCAATCTCATTAGAAATCAAGAATTGGAATCATGCAGATATAATTCTGAAGTGCTTTTAAATTTTTAATATTTTTATACAATGTTTAAGGAAAATGATTGTCAATAATGTCTGTATACTTAGGTAATTTATATGTAAATGTAAGAATTCTTGCTGTTCTTTCTTCCATGCCGTTATTGCATTCAATTACATATTAGGTACTAGCTGAATTTTAAGTAGTACAGTAGAATTTACTTGCACAATTAATTAGAGTACCGTAAAAATTGTAAAAGGTCCTGTAATACCTGTAAAATATGAAAAAAGAACTACAAAATATGTCACCAAAAAGACTGAAAGTCTTTTTCAGAAGATCCTGAACAAAAATTTTACACATGGTTGGCACCCAGCTAGATCGAATTTATCGGCTCTGTAATCTGTAAAAATCAAAATATTTTATTTTACATGGGCCTCAATGGGCGCTTATAAAACGTCGAGAAGAAAAAAAAAATGGCATGGTTTGGGTTGGTCATTTCCATGGAGAAGAACCGGCAAGAAACTCCATGGTTACTCTTTAAATCTATATTTTGGAAATTCCATCGAAATCAAGATGTTTTCAAGAAAAAAAATACAGATAGGATACTAACTAAACAGGCACTAGTCAAGTAAATGAGGATTTAGTTAAAAGTAGTTCTAGTTTAAATGTGTGTGGTTCCATTTAGCTAATGTTGTGTGATCTTAATTCTATAATTCTATTGATATATAATAAGCTATATCTTGTCTATTTACTTAAGTTATTGTTGCTTAAAAAACTTTGACATTGCTTGACCAAAATTAGAGAATCTATATTTACGTATACCAAGACGTTAATGTATAAAGTTTGGTATACTCACAATTTTTTTACATGCCTTTAGACTGTATCTTCAGATATAACGCTTGATACAATTAACGTTAAATAAATACAAAAAAAAAATGCATCTGGAAATATTTTTATATTTAGTCCCATTTGTAGCACAAAACTGTAAATGCTTATAACACATTATTATTTTTATTATTTGAATATGGCAAAAAACTAATCAATAAATGTTTTTACATTAATGTTAAACGCATTTAATAGTTTGTGAGGCAAATGGGACTTAATACATTACTATTTAAAAATCTCGCCTCAACAGTACTTTGGTGGTAACACTGGCACTACGAAAATCGCCTTTATCGAAAGGGATATAAAGGTGCTAGCAATGTCAAATTGTTCCTAACCAAAGTGCGGTTGATATAAAGGTGTGTCCAAACACGGCGTGCAAGGCGCGCGGCAGCTACGCGCGGCATTCGCGGGATACAAATTTGCCGCGCGGCTAGTTTAGACCTTTTACGCGGCAGTGCTGCGCGGCATGTCCGAGACACGCGTGCGGTGCGACAACCACTGTTGTCGCAGAGCTTCACGCGTGTTATCTATTATATTTCGTGTTGTTCGCAAATAAAATTTGATTCCTTTTTGATTGAATTAGACCCAGTTTAAAATAATTTAATGATTAATAAGATAGTTTTTAAAAGAATTGAATTACGCGTTTCATACATGTTGGATAATTACGAGAGCAACTTGAAAATTTTTTTTTTTTTGTTCAGATATCTTAACGATTATGGTGTCAAATGAAAGGTCTAGGTCTAAAACCATTTTATCAGTTTGAATCATGTAAATCGGTTCACGTCTTAAGAGATAATTAAGAATTAGTATAGTGGAAATATAATGAGGCAGAAAATTAATAATAAGTACCTACTGTTACAAAATGTAATAAGATTAAACTTAACACAACCAGTGACATTACTTGTTTTTTCTCTGTTTCTCTCCCTTCTATACAAACTCAAAAGACTTTTCATTTTCAATTTTAAAGCTGCTTTTGGTTGTCCGATTTTTTTGCTATTTCATCCCATATATCTTCTCTCACGTTATTATTGTGATATTCTTTAAGTCTAGTATCCCATAGTGGGCCATGGGAGCCATATATTTAAATAAGACGAATTGCTGTTTCGTTATCCATTTTTTTTCTATATTTATAAAAATGAAACCCGTTTTCCGTTGTCACGACATAACATGAAAACGGCTTGACCGATTCGGATAATTATTTTTTTGTTGTGTTTGTAACCATCGGGACCGGGTTTTAGACCGGGTCCTCCACCCGTGCGAAGCCGGGATGGGCCGCTAGTACTTGATAAAATACGTCCGTCCACACACAATCATTGGCGAACCAACACTAACACCGTTCGCGGAAGGGTGCTCGCGCGGCAGGTAGCTCGTGGCTGCCGCGCGCGGTCGTCGTCCAATCACAGCGCGGCGGGCCGCGCGCGGCAGCCGCGCTCGATTGCCGCTCGATATTTGGACACACCTTAACTGAAAAAATATTTTATTTATTTGTTGTTACTGGTTGTACTGACGTAAATAATAAAATATTGATTGTAAGACAATTTCTTTGATTTCTAAACAAACGCACGTAAATATTGTCATGTAGTAATGGAAGATTCGATTTGTTCTAGTTTGATTAATTTGATTGGTCGTGCCTGCGATATCTAACTTAAGGACGCGGTGCAGACGCAGCGTCCAAACCGCAGTCTGTTTTAAGCGAATTTATAAACCCCAGCCTGTTCCCAATAGATAAATAATAATAATATTCCACAACTACCACACAATGCCATCTAATCCCAAGCTAAGCAGAACTTGTGTTGTGGGTACTAGACAACTGATAAACATACTTTTATATTACTAAAAACATACATATTAAAGATAAATTACACCTAGACACAGAACAAATGATCAATGATCATGCTTATCACACAACGACCCCCGGGATAGCAGTTAGGGTCACTAACCACTAGACCAACAGATTTAAAACTTTATGCTATTTGCAAAAGTCTGCCAAAAGTGTAGCCTGTCGCGGTCCCGGAACTTAGGTATGAGAAACTAACCGGTAATGTGCGAAACAATATTACCTATAATTCATGAAACGGAACTCAATGAGCAATATCGTTATCTTATTGATAATAATATTATGTCATTAGGTAGTTTATAAATATGAATTACTAATCACTAGGCAGACGGATTCTTGATTATGTATCATTCGCTTTGATAATGATACTCGTATTTACATAATAAAACATGTGTTGTGGACGTGATTAATTAATTATTGTGCGGGTTCGATCCTTCGATCCCCGCACAGACGTATAAAGAGTAGATCCCCGCATGCAACAAATATTTGTATATAAGCAAGCAGTTGTATAGATGTTTGTGTATGTGAGTTTCTATGTTTGTAAACGCACTCAACACATTGGAGAAATTCCTAGTATAGTGTGGGGAAAAGTTAAAAAAAAAGTCAACTAGCGACATCTATGGAGTAATAGAAGAATTATGTCAAAGTACTGAATCCCGCAAAAAGTTCCCCGCGTCCAACAAAGATTGTTGCGTATAAAATTCATAACACCAGTCTGATAGGACTTATCTCTTCTTCTTTCCCCGGGGAATTGGAACCTTACACCCTTTTGTTTGTTCCTAACAGTGCCGGTTTTAGCACTACCAGCGCCCTTGGGCGAGATTTTCTACGGCGCCCCCTAACTGCAAATACAAACCCATCTTTTTTAGCGTGGTGACATCATCAAATGAGTCCTCCCACCCCGAGCAGGGCAGGAGGGACTGTCAGACTTGTAGACTAAAATCCACGGTGTTCTTCAATAGCCCTTTATATGTTCCGGGATCACGGTAATGAGATAAGTCCCGCGACCCCGGCAGGCTCTGGCCCTCTAGAGGGGGGCCCCGTCATCGTGTTGACGCTCTTTGAGGGGCGCGTGGAACACAACGCGCTGTTGACCCGGGCATGGTCCGTGTTCGGACAGCGAGTTGCCCTTTACTCGCTGCCTGCATGCCCGCGCCTACACCGGAGATCATCTGCTGACGTCCGACACCGTGGGCGTCTACCACTGCGGCTGGGGTGGAGGGAGGACGCTATCGTCTCCCACACGCGGCCCGCCTCGTCCTTCGCGAGCATGACTGCGTCACAGAAGGAGGCGACCGCTTCCCACTCCGTCTCGCCCCGCAGCATAGCAGCGACCAGTGCCGGGCGCGAGAGGTTTCCGCCTATCGCCGTCGTGAGGACCTGTCGGTGCTCTGCCCAAGCGAGGCAGTCCTGCACCGAATTCTCTACTATGCCCTCTGGGCGATCCTCGCAGTGGTGGCACCCAGGCGTTTCCGTGAGGAAGGATCCTCATCAGACACAGGTACCTCCCGAAACTTCCGTATCCGGTGAGGACCTGCGTCATGCGGTTGGTCAGGACGTCGTGACACCTATCCAGCCACTCCGGACCTAATGAAGTTACCATTTATTAAAAGGAATAACCATTTTTTTTTTAAATGTACCTTTCTGGCCTTTCTATCGGCGAACTCTTTTATTAAATTATCAAAATTGAGCTTTACTGCAATTTCAATGGAAGTTTGTGAGTCTAGATTGCGATATTGTCGTTCGTAGATAAGTTTAAAAAAAAAACCAGGAGTAGCCACATTCTGATCCGCCAAAAAAGACTTCAGGCTTATAAGCTCACTGTACACCCATCTATATCGGATTTAGAGTCTACAGTTAATTTTAATTGGAGATCTCCACAGAGTTTTAGAAGGTCAGGTTTTTACGGTTTTTTTTCATATTGTACAAAAAAGACCAATATTCTGAATACTCGTTGGGCTGTGCATCTTTCATGGACTGAAATTAAAGTAGTGTCCAAAAGACAGTTTAAAATTTCAAACTCTATTTTTTTTTCCGGAGAAATTATAGGTTCATCAGAAAGTAGGCCTGCGGCGCCCCTTCGTACTTGGCGCCCTGGGCGGTCGCCTAACCGCGCCTTACCCTAACGCCGGTACTGGTTCCTAATTTTTCTCATATCCCCCTTTTGCAGCATCATTAAGCCTGCACTGATACCTTATAATACCCAATATTTACAACTTAATGCTTGGATGTATAAAGTTGAAATCCACTGAAGACAGGGTGTGGTTTCAACGCTGCGTCAGCTTTGCGTCTCTTCTCTAGAGAATAGCAATGCTTTTTTTATTTTATTTTTATCGTTGTAAAGTCATCAAATGAGTCCTCCCACCCAGGGCAGGGCGGGAGGGACTGTCAGACGCATACTGACTAAAATCATAATCAAAGCTCTACGTTCCGGGGTCACGGCAATTCATAAGTCTCGCGACCCCGGCAGGCTTTGGCCCTCTTCAGGGGGGCCCCGTCATTGTGCTGACACTCTTTGAGGCGCTCGTGATACACAACGCGCCGTCGACCCCGGCATGGTCCTGGTCCATGGTCGAAAAGCGAATAGCCCATTACTGGCCGCCCGCATGCCTACGGTTGCCGGAGATCGTCTGCTGACGTGTCGCCGTGTCCTCCAGGCGATTCTCGCAGTGGTGACACCTCGGCAGAGTAGCAATACTATAGTAGATTACGCACCAAGGGAGTAAAGCATTGCCTTACGTCACGGGCGTATTGAATCCCGAAACTACATTAAGGATTCTGGGGTGAACCTCCGTAGCGCAGCGAGGAGGTTCAAGTGTTAATTCCCGAGTGAAACGAGGGAATTAAGTTAAGAATCCTTAGTGTAGCGAGGGATTCAAGTCAGCCCAAGACAAGGCCATCTTTACTCCCGAGGAGCGTACTCTGCTTTTCACACCTACTGCGAGGAAATAAATTCGAATTTTGAAATTTGGTGTGGTACGACAACCTTCGAACGTGAAGTTGGCACCACTGTAAGCGATCAGCTGTTGCTGCCAGCAGCCGCCATTACTGATACGACTTCCTTGGTGAAAGTTTTCATACGGTTTTCTTTGAGTTTCCAAATTCAAATCACATTATTCCCACGGGAATAATGAAATTCAGTACATATATTATTCCTGGCTCGAGCGAGGGGGAATAATGTCATGCTTTACAGTAGGTTTGCCTGACGTATAATATGACATTTACGAGCAAGTAGTGTGAAAAAGAATTTTTCGACCTTAATTTATTTATCTAGAGCACCTACTGAAAAGAGAATTAAAGCGATCTGAGGTATAGGCTAGTTTAGCAATAAATTGCGAATGTAATTATTCCGTTTAGTTATTAATAATGGACACAATTTTTTTCTTGTGATAAATCAGTGAATACATATTTAAAAAGCATCAAAAGTCACGAGTTTTGGCGAAGGGGCTTTGTGACGAAAGGACGTAACGGCATTACGTGGATTTGAAAAAGCATCGTATCTTCGCCAGAGGAGCTCATGTTTTTAATAATACCTACAAGTAACTGGCGGTCTAAGGGGGAGGCCCATTTTCAGCAGTAGACGTCTTCCGGATAGGGTCATATGAATACAACCGATGATGCACTAAGATTTTTTTAATAAGTCATCATCATCAGCCAATAACATTTCCACTGCTGGGACACAGGCCTCCTCTCTTGTGAGAGGGAGTGGGTTCATAATCTACCACGCGGGCCCAGTGCGGATTGGCAGATGTCACATGTCTTCGAATTTGATAGTTCTAGGACATGCCGGTTTCCTCACGAAGTTTTCCTTCACCGTTTTGAGAGCAGTGGTGATGAAATAAATTACACAAAGTAATGTGCCAAGCTGGGTTCGAACCCACGACCACCACTGCTACACAAGCCTAATAAACTAGTTCCTATTTTTGTTTTGTAGTTGTGACTATGGATACATGATCTACCTCCTACATCATTATTTTATTTTTGAGATAAGTAACAATCATTTTAATATAATCAAGCGATAACAAATGTTCCACTGTTTAAATAAGGACCAATTATTGTGAATCTATTGATAAACTATCGCTTTAATTAATTTTGTATTTTGATTTAACTATTGTACCATAAACTGTTTGACAAAAAACACCAGTTTTAAAAGTTTAGCGGAGTTTCATATAATAAAATTTCAAGTTTTAAGAATCGAAATCGAATAAGTACGGTATATCAAAATTCAAAACTGTGAAGTGTCAATTGCCATGAATGAAACTAATGATTCTACTGTACAGCACGATTCTGCAGACAGTTATGACAATTGGAATTGGCGCTTATCACAAACTCAATATTTGATCATCGACTCCATTCTGGTGGTGGCGACTTTGACTACTTTAACCTACGGCGTGTCATCGTGGTGCATCCTCAAGAAATTCCGGAATTACAAAAACTTTGTGTTTATAAACACCATCTTATCAAACTTCTTAAGTTACATTTTAATGCCGATCCATTTATATCTATGGTCACAAAATGATGACCACAAAGAATATGAAACAACTGCATTTATGCTCGAGTATCTAGATGAATATTTTTCAACAGCGAAGACCCATTGGTTGTTAATTATGAGTCATATTTTTTACGTCGATATTGTAAAAGTTTTTAATTCACATATGCAAAGTAGATATATAAAGAGCAGTGTCTTTGGTTGGGGTGTGTCGTTTATAACAACAACAGCTTTTACTTATGCGTTTTTCTTTGCGCCTTTACGAACGAGCACAAATTTTTTAATCCTTGTATCCTGGGGAATTAAAATCCTACCAGTGATACTCAACTTTATTTGTTACATCATAATTGTATGTTCTTTATGTCGTAGTTTTAATTCGAGTGCACATACAGTTTCTAACACCTGGCGTCGCTTGTATGTTGCTACTTTGATTTTTATGTTGAGCGACGTTTTATTGCTGTATGATAAATTCATTAATATGATATTCAATCCCGGCCTCGTAGCTGACTTTTGTATGAACTTATTTGTTATTTTTAATTCTCTGATTTTAAATATAGTTTTTGTTATGTTAAGAACTAATCGAAAAATATGGTATGAGTTTTATGTAAATAGAATTAATCAAAAGCAAAGAAATCATGATATCAACATGCAAGAAAGAATTGTCCATGAATCTTGACTCATTCCACAGATTACTACTCATGCAGAGGTTCTTGACTGATGTATAATTAAGAATTAGTTATTGATAAATATTTAATACGAGTTTTTTTATGTAGACATGAAATCCGGCACTCTCATTTTACCTATCTATTATCTGTTTGTGAAATTTAATATTGATTAAAATAATAAGAAAACTTCAAACTAAAAGGTAGTTTTAATTAAACTAAGTAAGTAGTGCTCATTATTTATTAACATTTAAAGATAAGTTAAGTACCTATTCTTGTTCTGGACCAGCAAGAGACTTATGAGGCTGAAATACTGCACGTAGGTAGTGACCAAGTTAATAGGCTGGTTGCTGCGAGATTTACAATTTATCCTATATTTCAGGCAACTAAAGGCCCATAAAACACAATACACATATAAATATAAAATAATGATAAACTAATACTAAATACTACTGCACTCGAAGTGACGGCGTCGTGTTACGCTGCGAGGTGTCGCGTATAGCCTCGGAATCACCGATAGATACAGCACACCTTTCGGCCAAAACTCTTCCTTGAGCCTTGAGAAAGATCGCCAAATGTTGGGTCGGAACGCGCACTACAAACGAATTAAAACTGGTTATGGCAATATTCAACTTCTCCACCCTCAAGTTCCTGTTGGTCGGTCGCGGGTCTTATACCATCACCGTGACCCCGGAACATAAAGGGCTATTGAAGGACACCGTGGATTTTAGTCAGTACAAGTCTGACAGTACCTCTCGCCCTGAGGTCTCATTTGATGATTTTACCACGTAAAAAAAAAAAAAAAAAAAAAGTTCCTGTTGGTCTTCACCCGTAAATACTCGACGATGTAATACAGCAATTGATTGACACCATCATTCTATCGTCAACACTTTTTGTTGTTACGTAAATATCAATATTCGGAATAATGCCAAATTCCTATGGATTTGTCCCTTCTGGAACACGAGTGTAAGAAACAGAAGGGGTCAATTCCATCGACAGGTAGTTATGGGCAACCAAAATACAAGATTTTTTATGTAAAAATTGTAATTTATTTTTTACATATATAACTTAGCTTTTAAAATATTTGCATGCTGAATAGTAATAAGCAGAATAATTATGTAGATCTTTTAGATTCAACACCTCAATGCACCATATTTTACGCAAAATAAGATTATTGTATTCTATTATTGTCCAAAACTGTCAGTATGATGCCATATTTTACGCAAATTAAGATTATTCTATTCTTGTATTCTATTATTGACCAAAACTGTCAGTATGATTTTTGATTAAAGTTGGAACAACACACCAACAAACTCAACTAGAAAATGATAATAATTAAACAGTAATTAAGTAGGTATTTATTTATCTAGTTGTATCTCAGTAGTAATGCACCCCTCAAGATTACATAACCATGCGCTCCTCTTAAAGATCCAATCATAGCTACGCCTACGCCCTAACATAAAACAATTCCATTGTTCCCTCACATATCTCCCTGCCTATATGACCTAGGCATATGCCCACAGCCGCAGTACCTATTGATCGCTCTACAGGACCTGCGCTCTGCATCTAGGTCACCTGGCACCAACGCCGCATCGCCCATTGCAACCGACAGTGCGTTGTCGACTGTGCACCGAGCAAGACGTATTGTTACTTCAGTCCGAAGATGTGTGATGGCGCCTAGCAGAGGCCTGCGGTATTTGGGCGTGAGGATCAAGGTATGTTCATACATTAGTTTCGTTTTGGTTCCTGAAGAGTTCCTCGTGTAATATTTCGTCGTTTCAGCCTAATTTGGGGTAAGTACTTACGGTTTTATTATACAAGTGGCTTCCTGAATCTTGGTGAACCTGAAGGTGATGGATGTTCTTCGATAGCTGTTGACCACGGGGCCTGGAATTTTGGAAAGAGCTTAGTTGGTGGGAGGGGGGGGGGGGACCTGCGGTGCGCTCCTCCCTCTAATGACATATCGATCGTTTAGATTCTGCTCATGGAGCTGACTTCTTAAATGTAATGGGTTAGTCGAGCAAATGGAGCACATACCTACATGAATTTAAAATGCTTTAAAAATGAAAGGCGTTTCTGCTTCTTTTACTTCAGAATGCAAATGAATGAATAAAAGACGTAAAAAACGCCTTCATTATAATTAGGGGCGAGATGTTTTGCTGCAGAAATTGCTTTATAGTAATGTATTTTCTTTGGTCCCAGATGGAGTCGTCTCCAAAGCTGCAATTATGCACCTGGTGTGACGCAAACCAGATCTGGCTGCAAGGCTCAAGTCTGGTCTTTGAAACTCCACCGGTACACCGCTCTTCAGCAGCCTTCTCCTAAGGATGACGTAAGTTGTCTTATGATTTCTTGCTCTTCCGGATTTAGGTAGAAGAAGACGAAGTAATGGACAGTGTATTCTTCATGTTTCGTGAATCTCCGAGATGTCGTGGGGCACTGAGGGGGGGTTACTGCAAGGAAGGGGTGGGGAACACTGCATATTATGCGCGGGAGGATGCGTCACTTGAGGCGGAGGGGGTACTGCTGTAAATCCCCCCCCCCCTAGTGAACCATGCCCCAACACTTCAGCATGAACCCATCCTTCCAGAACATTCGGCTGAATCGGCGGAATATAAACATGTTTTGAGGTTTAGGGTATCCACGCGGAAGGCAGGGCTAGTTCACGATCTTCCTCAATGACAAATTTCTCCTACAACGTTTTGTATAATAGAAAACGTGTGACTTCCACCAATCTGCGCTGAGTGATGGATTATGGAGAAGTTCCTCTCAAGCTCTCGTTTTCAAAAGACTAATATCTGATCATTATCTTCTTCCTCAGCCTGTCCAGCGGCCTCCACTCCACGACACTGGAGGACCAGCTCATCTCGCTCGATGCATCTGTCGACCCACTCAACACCACGGCCACGCAACATGCAAGAAACTAAAAACCAGAACGCACATTACCAAAAACACCTTCAGTCTCACAAATTATTTATTATATCCAAGTAATCTGTGACACATAAGCCAGACACTACAAGAAGTGTTCTAGAGTCTTGAGAATGGTTTGTTCCTATTTGGTGGCATACCATGACGCCTTAAACCGAGAGTAGTTTCGCTGAGGGAAGGAGATGGCGCTAGACGGCTTGTATAGGTCTGTCTCTTATCCTCAGCAGAACACTATCGCTTTTAGACGACATGGTAGACCAGATCTTAAAAGGGTTTCTGCAGAGTTTATACTCTGTGGAGTTACCTGGAGTGTCATAGAATATAGAGCCGTAATAACTTAACGGCCAGTATTGTTTGACGTTCGTGTTCGTTATTTAAATGACAGATCTGACAGCAAATAATAGGAACGATACATTCAAACGCTCTATTTGCAATGCTTCTTGTATTTTTAAATGAATAGAATGCTGACAAGCACCAGCATTGTATTCATGTCAATTTATATCCAGTTCAGGCACGGATCGGGTGTCTTTAATTTCAGGAACCCTTCCTATAACAAGATGGCTTTTTTTTTTTGGAGTATCTGGCTTCTCCCTGTAATGGAACGCGCCTGAACTAGAAAAATCTATTGTCTTTGAGTTTTTATGTGCTAATGAAGAAATACATTGACTATTGTTATAATGTGTTCCTTCATTTGATAATGGAACCCGGTGCGATTTTGCATGTGCATTGGTTGCGTTTTCTAAGGACAAATGTGACCTACCATCTTTAGGTGTCCGTGAGCAACTTTTGAATACGTGTACTCGCTTTGGGTTTCATTAATAAATATGTGGTTATTTGTCTATTCAATTTTAAAAACATTCAAAAACATGTAAAACAAAGGTAAAACCGCTACTTCAGAATGTTTACCTTTAATAGTCCTCAAACTAGTAATAAATAATATAAGGAATTTCTGTCTTTTATTATAATTTCTCTTTATTTTAAAAGCATTGACATATACTAAGAATTTCTCTTATTTCGTGGGTTCGTTTACAAACATTTAAACTCACATACGCAAACACCAAGACCCGGAACAATTACTTGTGGATCATGCAAATATTTGTTCCGTCAGGGAATAGAATCCGCGACGTCCAGCGCAGCGTTTAATCTCTCAGCTACTGCGCCAACTGTGCCGTATGCCTTGCCTTTCCCAATCCTTGTTTTGCCTTGTCTTTCCTTATCATTGCTTTGCCTTGTCTTTCCCAATCCTTGCTTTGCCTTGCCTTTCCCAATCCTTGCTTTGCCTTGCCTTTCCCAATCCTAACTTTGCCTTACCCAAACATCTACGCATCTGCATAAAAGGTAAACCAAAAACTATATCAGCTTAATTCAAAGAAATGTGATTAAAAACCCGCACTGGGCCTACATGGTGGATAACAGAGGAGTCCTGTCCCAGCAGTGGGAACATTAAAGACTCATTAAGGTATGCCACGTCGGTCTGCTCTGAAAGCAACATTCTTTACTGTTGGGCATGAGAATCTGAGTTCGACTCCTGATTTGGGCAAAATATTAAAGAGTAATTCTACCAGCTATCTTCAGGAGAAATCGGGCGACTCAACTTAAAGAATTTTCATGATACTAGAATCTTCAGTGTACTTTTCATCGGCTGTTACATATGTTTCATATAAAATATAATACAACTGCATCTTTTCTTTAAAATAATTAATATTTTTATTTTATGTTTACGCGTTGATGTCTTTTACACTGACGGTAAAGGAACGAAGAACGAGCAAAAAATAAATGGATTTAAACAACTTGATGGCTTAATAAATTAAACACACTTGCAAGTAATAGACCACCACTTTTTGGAGGCTATACAACTGCTTACCAAAACCCTCTCCTCCCGCTACTTACTCAAAAAATACAAGTCACTTGCAAGCGCCATCTCGCGAGTGTTGTGGGAACCAAATCTAGTACTAGTATGGTTCACTTTAGAGACTCGTAGACCGTTGTGTTCATTTCAATGTTGAGTTACGAAGCTCTATAAATTGTACTTTAACGCTTCATAGCGCTCTCTATTCTGCACATTCGGAACTGCCAGCAAGGAGGCAGTCTTTATGAAAAGCATCCTTACTTTCAGAACCTAGAGCCCAAAATAGTACTATTAAACAGGTACCTAATTTTGTCGAAATAACGTTCTGATGATCTCAAGATAATAAACATTTTGTTTTTTTTAACGACATACAAACTTCATTGATAAATTAATTAATTCATCGAATTTAGCTCGAATTCACCAGCAGGTCGAATAAGAACTAGGTTTTCTTTTGACAATGTATAGACTAGGATAGTAGAATAGTATAGTTGTTTTGTCGACATAATATATGCACAAAATTGGGTTGGCAAATATTTAGCACTTCAGAATTGTCAGTTTTCTCTTGTAGTTTCCTAATTTTTTTTTTAACTAACCTGCCATACCATTTGTACGATTTAACTCTAAACAGCTACATGGCAGCCTAGGATCCGTCCTAGGCTTTCATAAACACCCAACCAATCACTCACTTCATAGATTCTATACCACACTGCGGCATTTCGACCGCTATTTGAGACCTGCGCGCTGCATGAGGTCAGTGGGCGTTGCACCAATGCGCCGTGCACCGTCCGGCGACGCAGGCCGCAGTGCCGCACTGCGCCTCCGACCTCCGAGCTGAGCGCCACGATTTACCATCCAGTCCTGACATCCACGGGGAACTTGGTGATTTAAGAAGGTAAGTGTTTTCCTTTTATCCAGCCTTCTAATAAAAGCGTATAAAGTGATTTAAAACAGTAAATTAATAAGTGGTTTTTATTTGTATTAGGATTTGCACACTTCTGGGCTATCGTCCTTTGTTCTTTGCTGGAAGTATTTGATTTTAACGAAATAATGTCAAGCATTCCCTTTTAGACACAATTCTTTGGAAGACAACTTTGTATTATTTTTTGTTTAAACTCTTCTAATAGTTTTCTTTCTTTCTTCGCCAGCTAGTAGCGTGTTCTCGCTTCGCCGCCGCTGCTGCGAGTCGTGCGGAGCGGGGCGAGCTGCTCGTACAAGTCACTAGTATCAGGAATAATTGTAAGTACCTAATATTTTTCTCTCAAAAGATACAAAAAAATGCCGATAGAGGTTGACATCATAATCATACAGACTTCACATTGGGCTGCAGCTGAAAATCAGCGTCAGGTGGTAAACTTTGTGTTGCCATCTGGCATATGCTGAGCTGAGGCCCTTTGGCATTAAATTGTTAAGTTTATTTGTTTTTATAATGTACTCTCTCTTTATAACCTTTTTTTTTGTATTGTTTAGTTTTAAGTTTGTGCCAATAAACACAATTTTCTTTCTTTCTTTCTTTCTTTCACATCTGCTGCTCGAAAGCCTTGGAACAGTTTTCAGGAAATGGCAAAAAGAATCAACTCTCGAAACCTTTTTTTTTTAGTTTTTATGAGGGTTTAAACACCTGAAATTCTGTTCTTACTATTCATATATATATTCATATTCATATATATTCCACAACTATCACACAACGCCATCTAGTCCCAAGCTAAGCAGAGCTTGTGTTATGGGTACTAGACAACTGATAAACATACTTATACATTCCTAAATACATACATATTATAGATAAATTACACCCAGACACAGAACAAATGATCATGCTCATCACACAAACATTTGTCCTGGGTGGGAATCGAACCCACGACCCGCGGCATAGCAGTCAGGGTCACTAACCACTAGACCAACAGGCCAGTCAATTAAGTTATTAAGTTATTAGCATCACTGTGATTTAAACATCAACATAAGAATCACCATTTACAAAAATAATCACTGGTTTTAACTCAGTAACTCTTTTCACTCAGGAAATCTAAAAAATCTGGAACTAGACATTGCACCGATTCTTTCATAGATATGTCCGATCCCCACAAGCAGTTTCTTTGGGTTTATCTACCAGTACTTATGCAGGATCTATACAAGTGCTGGTTTTATAGTTAACCACTTTTCACCAGGTTAGTAGCATGTACTAGCAGCAAGTATTAGCAACTGTAGCAAGTCTATTGCTAACCTGGTGAAACAGTCAGTGTACAACATTTACACTCCTGTCTATTCTTTTTACGAATGATGCGTGCTGACGAGTTTCTTTAATCTTCTTTTCCAGGTACCGGTGAAGATGCGGCACATTCCTGGGCCGCGGTGTTAACCTCTCCAGCTGATAGACAACTAACTTCTCTTGTCGTAATCAGCTTTCACAGATTATTTATTTCTAGCAAATAAGTAATCTGTGAGAGCTGATTTCCTGGAAAGCGCTTACGGAGGAAAATATGTCATTTGCTATGGTAGCAGTCTATCAGATGCTTAAGTCATTAAATCGGACTAAATGGCTAAACACAAGTGCTCTAATAAAAGCCTTTGTGATTTTGCCCCCGATTTAATGACACAATTCAGATAATTCTGGGGTTATTATTTGTAGGAATTCTTTCCCAGGGGTCATTCCTGGGTTATAATTCTTTACACATAACTTCCCCACTTGATTTTAAAGCAAATACCTGAACGTGTTTGCTGTTCATCTTTCTCAGAATCCCTCGTCGTATGTTACGACGCACTCGGGTAAAGACGACTCTGATCATGACACACGCGATGACTCCGTCTGCATACAGTGTGATGTGTGATCAACTTGCATTTATATGCACAAAACTTATCTTGTGATCAATTAATCAGTTCGAACATTGATCTATAAGATAAGCACACGGATGTGAAAATATCAAGAATTTAACATGAGTATCTATCAAAATAGGTAACTATCACCGGCGCGGATCCAAGAGTAGGGGTTCTGAGTACCCCCTTCCTCCAAAACAAACAAATGCTTTATTTTGGAGCTCTTGGTCTGAGACTTGGATGCGCGCCTGAACTTCTTAGTATGTTGTATCGGTAATTGTAATTCTTTCGTTGTACAAGACTGCATAACTAACCATTTGTAACTTAGATATAATTATGAAAGAAGCTCGGTCGTATCTTGAGAAAACCATTTCCATTGATACATTTAATTAGGTATCGTTTCGTATGTAAGGCTAATGAGAATACTTAACATAAACTTTATTCCAACAACTTAGATATAATTATGAAAGAAGCTCGGTCGTATCTTGGGAAAACCATTTCCATTGATACATTAAATTAAGTAATGTTTAATTCAACAATTTAATATACTCAATTAATATGTACTTCCTTGGTTTTATTTCAAACAACCCCACAAATGATCAGTGAATGCTACCAACATGTTATTATTTCAAGGCAGAATTTTTCCAGCACTTATATTACACACACCGGCAAAATTAGGGGAACACTAAAAAAAGGTCGCATTTCTGTCAAAGATTTCGTTGACTCCATCAGTGTTTACATTTTTTAGGTTCTAACTCATAAAATATACGGCATTAGGACACTTATTGACAGGTTTTAACAGTCCAACAGAAATTATACTCTCTTAAGTGATTTTAGGCAGTCAGCGCTTTTAAGTGTGTCTGATAGTTCGTTTTTGCAGTTAATTTTTGCCCTAGCTCATGTTGCCCTAGTACCTGTATGGTGAGTTCACGTTGTATTGCATACAAAATGAGTGATTCGGCTGTAACAGAAGTCGCTAAAGCTGTGTCAATGATCAAGGAAGGTCATTACTACCGCTCAGTTAGTCGAACATTGGGTGAATAAATATCCATGACCCAAAGTCATGTGCAATGGTACATACAGATTGGATCTTATGTAAAGAGACTCAGACAAGGAAAAACGCGCAACAAGTCCCACAGACTATCTTTTTATAAAAATGCAAACTCTGCCCGCTCCAGCTCCTCCTTTACGAGCATGACTGCTTCGCAGAAGGAGGCGACGGCTTCCTACTCCGTCTCGCCCCGCAGCATGGCTGCGACCAATCCCGGGCGCGAGAGGTCTCCGCCTATCGTCGCCGTGAGGACACAGTGGTGCCCCGCCCAAGCGGGGCAGTCCTGCACCGTATGCTCCACCGTGTCCTCAGGCGTACCTGTCAGGCTAGAAGACTAATTTAAATGACTAAGACTAATTGTAATCATAGGATTCGAAATGAAACAACGATATTTTTCATATTTTATTGTAGATTCCTTAAAAGAAGCATTTATTGATGGTTAAGATTAAACTAAGGCACGTATCCAAGTCTCAAGGATCAAGAGCTCCGAAACAAAGCATTTGTTTGTTTTGGAGGGAGGGGGTCCGCAGAACCCCTTCCCTTGGATCTGCGCCGGTAACAGTTATCTACTTACATAGACAATCATGTCAAATCCAGTCATATTTTCTAATCCATGTGAAAATCTCATTTTTTACAAAATTGAGACATGATTTTGTGCATATGAATGCGTACTGATTACATCACGCATTGCGCCATGTTGTAATCAGTGTCTTTACCCGAGCACGACGTAACATACGACGAGGGATTCTGAGAAAGATGAACAGCAAACACGTTCAGGTATTTGCTTTTAAACGTTACAAGAACGATTCCTAAGGCCAAGTGGGGTAATTATCTGTTAAGAGTTTTTACCAAGGAATAGACCCCGATAAAGAACTCCAACAAATATCAACTCCAGAATTGTCTGAATTGAGTCATTAAATCGGGGGCTAATTCACAAAGGCACTCATATGAACATTTGTGTTTAGCCATTTAGCCCGATTTAATGAAATAAGCATCCGAGAGACTGCTACATATTGGTAGACATGATCTCTTGCAGGAGCGCTTTTTCATAACAGCTGGAGAGCTTGAGACTGGGTCACCAAAGCTGCATCCTCGCCGATAGCTGGAAAAGAAGAAAACAAAATTATAACTTCAGATTTAAATTAATATGTCATATTTTCCTACAACGGAAGGGTAGCATGAGATGGATTACTGCCTATTGCACATTTTGCGCGTTATGTTGAGTCTTATAAAATCCAAATTTTTCGCTGTTACATTTTATATAGAAAAATAGGCAAGCAAAAGTCTACCTATCTAGGAATCGATCTGTTCGTGCTGCTAAACGCTGTTGAACGACTGAGATCGTTAAAATTCGCATTGGCATTTTCGCGAAAAAGAAGAAGTTGCAATTTCCATAGAAAATTACCCCACGTCCGACAGCTGTAAAAAATATCTTAAAAAATAGATGAAAATGAGTATTAATAAATTGCATACTTCCGATTGTCATCCTTACTGGCTATCATACTTAAAAATTGCTCCAAATATTACTTCAGGCACAGTATTATCTTAAAATATTTTACTTTCAATCATCCAATACCTACTACTCTAAGCAAGGAGCACAGGGTGCGTTGCGGCGCGGCGCCGCACTGCAATAATTTCGCCTTACTGGCACTCATAGACGCGCTGGAGGGCAGTCGCCTCAAAATCCCAGGGCAGTAATTATGTGACCCATGGTGACAATTTAAGACCATTGCTAGATCAAACATAATTTGAATGACACACGAAGTCATTCATTCACAATATAAATCGACCAAAACAAAATGATGACAAACTCCACGATGCAATAGACAACTGGACTACTTTTCTGTTTGGGTGGTTTATATGTCAACAATACAGCAAATTAAAGAAAAAACTAAAATGAGTTTGAGGTTTTTTGTTCCGTTGTGTAAAGAGTTTCACGGCTGATAATCTTCATACAACGAAACGCTCGACGTAGCGCCATATTGTTTTAATGATGACTGACGTTTGTGGTCGTCTCTGATTGGCCGTCGCAGGCGCTGGTAGGCCGCCATTTGTTTTTGTTTCTTATGACGTGTGTCTGACATTACTGCTGTGATAATATTGATCTTTATTGTTTATCCTGTCCGCTTTTTCTGTAATAATAAATCCGCAGTGTGTATACTATTACTTTTACTATTTGCAAAATGTATTACGAGTGCTCTGTTTGTAAATTTTTGCGACAGGACGCTATTTGGCATCATTTCCCGTGTAATGAGAAAAGACTCCCTGTGTGGTTAAAGTGTCTAAACTAAACCGTGATGATCTGCAAAACTGCAATCGTTATCACTTGAACAACTTCCTAAGCTGTTTTTTTGTCAAAGCACTTCGAAAAGAAGTTCATTACGTCTAAATCTCGTCCAAGTCTCGGCAGCGCCTATCCTTTCCTGTATACTGAAGATGAGATTTTGAGTGGAACAACAACTCGGCAGTATAAAGGGTAAATATTATGATAAAACATCAGCTATCATTACTTCTAGCTTTCTTAATCTTACTTCTAACAAAGTTTGTTGGGATAGATGGATGTTTGTTACTCAGATTATTATAACATAATAGGATACCTTTTATCCCAGGATTAAATTCCTGTCTAATTTCCATCATAAACGCGGGCGAAGCCGCTGGCGATGGCTAGTATAAAATATATGTTTTGCATCCTAAATTGTTATTTAGTATGGTTGCTAAATTTTAACAGCGCCAGCGTGGTAGGAGGCAGAGATATATTGTTCCTTTAGTTTAATAGATCTTTTTAAGATAATTTATTATACAGTTACATGATAAAATAATATGTTTTACTGAATACATTATAATATAATGTTTTCATAAAACTCAACTGATTTACACTGTGACTACAAAGTACCCGCCTCATTCATTGGAGTGGGTCCAAGGTTCATAATATTTCTTTATAATAAACATAGTGTTTCTTCTTTTCCAGCTCATTATGCAGATGGAAGACATGTGAAAATCTAAAGAATAGCAGTTGTAGAAAAATCAGCTCACCATTGTTTTGGAAAGAGGCGATTGATAAACCATCAAGAATATACGGCAGTAACAAAATACTAAATTACCCATCCAAAGGTGCAGTGAGGTGTTTCGGTACAGCTCTTAAAAATAATGTTGCGTCAAAAGGTTTACAAGAATGAACTATTACTATGATAATTTTACATTTATTTAATGATTTTCGTTATTTGCCTACGATGCAAAATCAAGCAATCGAAAAATTAAAAAGGAAATTGAAAAATAAATGTTTTAATATGTAATTGTTTTTTTATTTCATTTTTTTCCAAAAATAATTTTTTTGAATAGTTTCAGTAATAAAGCAATATCGAATACGGCGTTTAGGCTGTATACGATTATTCCTTTGCCATTGAGCCACAGTGATTTAAAAAAAAAACAAACGTCATACGACATTAAAACTCAAAAGCTGTCAAAAGCCTACGGCGAAAACTTTTGTTCCGAAGTTGGCAGTCTGATACGTAGTATCTCTAAGTAGTCTGTGAAGAGTTTGTATAATGTGTTAAAGTAATATTTGGTTACTAACTTTTTTTCGGTGGAAACTGGAATATCAACAAATGAGTCTTCCTAGTATAATATCTATTATCAAAATGAGCTATTACAGTGTTTAATTGCTTTTTTATCCCATTGTAAACCTAAAATCAAAAGTTAGTATATTACAGGTATTCTGCCCCTGAATTAATATTTAGAGCATTTTTTTTATGTGCTAGCCAGTAAGGATGAGCACCGGAAGTATATCATTTCTTAAAACTATTTTTTTGCGATTTTTTGAGATACTTATGGTTGCAGTCGGAAGTGGGGCATTTTTGCTACTTCTTCTTTATGTAGCTTATTAGAAGTTGAGTAATAAAAGGCGTTTACTTAAAATAAAATATGGAGCTTTATTCTTGTACACATTTCACACAAACCAATATTTCTGAGACAGTTCCTAATTCAAACTTAAAACAATGTTGCCACTTAATAAATGATACCACAACACAAAAATAAATGTTTACCAATTGCTTTTTAACACCCCCCTCAATTTGAGAAACATTTTAAAACACAAACTTACATTTACTGCAACCCACACTTGGCTATGAATTTATATAACAGTTCTTTACCTAAAGCCTTAGTAAACATATCTGCTGTCTGATCTTCACTCTGAACATATTGTAAACACAACTTCCCTTTTTAATTAATTCCTTTAAATAGTGGTATCGTATATCTATATGTTTCAATCTCTTTAAACAATCCGTATTTGCTACCATTATGGCTGACTGATTGTCACAAAACATTGTTACTGGACAAACATCTTTATAACCAAAATCACTCAATAAATTAATAAGCCAACATGCTTCGCTACCAGCCACACTCATAGCAACATACTCTGATTCTGTAGAAGATAGACTTACTGAACATTGTTTCCTAGAACACCACGAAATTAAACAATTTGAGAATTTAAAACAATAACCCGTAGTTGACTTCCTATCCTGCAAATCTCCTCCCCAGTTAGCATCACAATAACCTACTAACTTATCATCAACACATTTATAAACTAGTTTAAAATCAATAGTATGTTTGACATAGCGTAAAACCCTTTTCAATGCAGTAAGCAACATATTATTAGCTTGGTTCTGGTACCTACTTAAAATAGAAACTACTACACTCAAATCTGGTCGCGTACCTGACACCGCATACATTAAAGAACCTATGATCTGTCTACATAACTTCTCTAATCCTTTTACATCACTATTACCATCTTTGATACTCTCTAACATTTTAACATTAAAGTTCTGATCCATCGGAGTGGACATAGGCTTACAATCATACATTTTAAACTTCCTTAAAACATTTTCTAAGTATTCTTTTTGACTTAGTGTACAAGTATTTGTTTCAAAATTCTGTTTTACATTAATGCCTAAAAAATTTGACACTTCACCCAAGTCCTTCATTTCAAATTCATTACAAAGTATCGACTTTAAATTACAAACTCGTTTTTCATTAGTACCAAAGAACAAAAGATCATCAACATACAATAAAACATAAAGTTGATCGGAACCATTACAATTTGTGTATAAACAAGAATCACTCTTAGATCTCACAAATCCATTTTTAGTCATTACAGAATCAAATTTGTCATTCCAGTACTTTGGAGATTTCTTTAAGCCATACAAAGATTTCTTTAATTTAACTATACTTTGGTCATTACTATATGCACCTTCTGGTAACTTTAAATACACATTCTCATAAATATCTCCATACAAAAAGGCTCCTGTTACATCCATTTGATAAATACATAACCTCATTTTGGTAGCAACAGATACAAACAACCTAAAAGTGGACAATTTAGCAACAGGTGCATAAATCTCACATGAATTCAAGTCATCATCTTGTTCGAATCCTCTAGCAACTAACCTAGCTTTGTATTTAATCTCATTATTCGATTTCTTAATTTTAAATACCCATTTACTGCTGACAATACTTTGCCCTACTGGTGCTTCACACATTACCCAAGTATTATTGACCTTCAATGTATCAAGTTCTCTAGCAATCGCTTCTTTCCATTTTAAAGCATCTGACCTTGATATTGCCTCTTGGTAGGTCTTAGGTTCATCCTCAGCAGTGTAAATATTATGACATTCATAAAATTGTGTTTGTTTTCTGTTACGTCTGCTTCTCTGTGTAACTAAAAGGTTTGACCCCTCATCTTCACTGTCACTTTCTTCAGGTACATATAAACTTCCTTCGCTTTCGTTTCCAGACGAAGTTGACTGATCTGTTATCTGATTTGTGTTTGAAGAAGCGAAACTATCTTCAACTTCATTAGTCTTTTCAGTTTTTTTCAAAATCTTCGCTTAAATCTTCAGTAGCTTTTTCTAGTAACACAACTTGCTCACTTTCTTCTTGCTTACTCTCTGTCAGAAAAACTAAATCTCTTTTTGCAACTACTTTATTACTATTTGGGAAAAATACTCTGTACCCTTTAACATGTTCTCCGTATCCAACCATCAAACCCTTTTCAGCTTTCGAGTCCCATTTCCTCCTCTTTTCCTTGGGAATGTGCACATACACAGGTGTCCCAAAGGTTCTCAACTGATTAATGTCATAAGTCTTGTTGGACCAAATTTCATAGGGACTTTTATTAGGTTCATGGCTTTTCCCGGTTCTGTTCAGCACATAGGTGGCAGTATTGATAGCTTCAGCCCACAATTTCTTTGGTAACTTCTTTGCACACAACATGGTTCTGGCTGCTTCTACCAACGTTCTATTTTCGCGTTCTGCCTTGCCATTTTGCTCGGGAGTATATGAAATGGTAGTCTGGTGAACAATACCCCTCTTCCGAAACATCTCCTTCATCTCTTTATTGACAAATTCTAACCCATTGTCACTTCGAAATATTCGTACCTTATTACCGGTTAAAACTTCTGACTTGTTCAACATATCTTCAACACAGCCTTTAACTTCATCCTTCCTTTTAAGAAAGTACACCATTCTGTAATTGGAATAATCATCTTTGAGCAACAAGAAATACTTCGATCCTCCCACCGACTGCTCCTCCATAGGACCGCAAACATCGGCATGAATGATTTCACAGGTTTTTGTTGTCTTACTTTCACTAGATTCGAAGGGCTGTCGATGAATTTTGCCTTCCAAGCAACTCGGACACTGCCCACTTCGACTATCTTTTACTGGTATGTTATACTTCGCAAGAACCAATTTGACATGTTGAAAATTTTGATGTACCAGCCTCTCATGCCAATCATTTAAATCCGCTTTAATCTGCGTAACATTTGCCGAACCGCATTCGTATCGAACATTCATATAATATAAATTACCAACTCTTTTCGCCACGACACAAACTTTGTTTTGTTTTGTAAAAATACATGAAGTGTCATCTGTCATCATTTTGTAACCTTTATCGGTCACACAGTTCACCGAGAGTAGGTTCGTTCTTAACTCTGGAACATAAAGAACGTTATCTATGGTCGTGTCAACCCATTCACCATTCCCGTTCATAACTTGTAGTGACACCTGTCCGCTGCCTAGCACACTAATCGCTGTACCATTGCCGACAATGACAGATTTTTTACTATTTACTGGCGTATATTTTGAAAATAATTCCCGGTCACGGCACATATGTTCGCTTGCACCGGTATCCACTAACCAGCTGGAATGTTCAAAACAACCTTCATCATCCGACCCGTGCATTACAAGAGCGTTACTGTCATTTTTCTTCCTAAACCGGCACTCACTTTTATAATGCCCGACTTTATTACAATAGAAACACTTTTTAACCGTATTCTCTTCCTTACTTTTGCACTCATTCTTATAATGGCCAAATTTATTACACTTAAAACACTTAACATTCTTCTTGTCAGACCGTTTAACTGAGAAAGCTTCGACTGGCTCAGATGTAGTACTGCTCCTGCTCTGTAGCCGCTCCTCTTCAATTAATAACCTCGCCGTTAAGTTATCAAATGTCTGCTGATCTACTGCCGCCGACTCCCATGCTGACACGAAGTGTCTGTAGTCATCAGGCAAAGACATCAGCACCTTAGTAATGACGAACTGGTCTGAAACTTCTTCACCAAACTGTTTAAGTTGGTTCCTTATTTCTTGTAACTTGGACAAGAACACCGCCATTCCGGACTTATCGTCAAATTTGTATTGAAAAAATCGCTGCTGTATTACATGACGACTTGTCTCCGACTTCTGCTCGTATACTGACGATAATTTGCGCCACATTTCTGCTGCCGTATTGCACGTCAACAAATGTATCATTACTTCTTCCGACATTCTCGTCACAATTAGCGCTTGGGCCTTCGCATCTTTGCTCTGCCATTGCAGAAGAAGAGGATCATCAGGTTTTGGTTTGTCAATTTGACCCTCGACGACTTCTAATAACAATTGACTGCGCAACAAAACCGTGGTTTGAAACTTCCACACGTTCCAATTTTGGGATCCCAGCAGTTTTACACCAACATGCTGACCCTGGTTCACCTCCATCCTGCCTGCTTGTCTTCCTTCTTTCCTTCCTTGCCAAATACTTGCAAGTTCTCCTGCCCGAAATTTTCACGCAACAAGATGGCGACGTGCCGTGTTGCTTTTCTTGTGAAAATTCGATATTATTTTGACAAACAGTATTTACGCCGAAATATTACTCAACATGGACTAGTTATGTGTCTGGGCCCATAACCTATTAGAAGTTGAGTAATAAAAGGCGTTTACTTAAAATAAAATATGGAGCTTTATTCTTGTACACATTTCACACAAACCAATATTTCTGAGACAGTTCCTAATTCAAACTTAAAACAATGTTGCCACTTAATAAATGATACCACAACACAAAAATAAATGTTTACCAATTGCTTTTTAACATAGCTCCTATAGATGCAACAATTAAAAAGTTGCAAAAGCTAGTTATTTTACCTACAAAAGAATACTAAGAATACACTGGATGCAGCCTTGGCTCAATACAATCGCCTCGCTCACTTGGATAAGTTGACTCCGGAATAAAATTAATGAAATAACATATAAATACTTACGAATGTTCTGGAGTTCCGGCGACTCGAAGAAGCATCTCTCCTTGGTCGCACGACACGCAGCAGCGGCGGCAAACAAGGAAGACCTGGTACCTGAAGAAGAAAGAAAAAAAAACATTATTGGGACCACGCCCAGGGAATGGGGGGAGGGGGGAATAACCTGCATACTCCTAAAAAAACAATAGTTAAGTTTCTTGAATTGAAAACACTATACCAGGCATATTTTAGTAAAGAAGGCGGGGTTGGGGTAAAGCACTAACTTTCACCAAAGAACAAAGGTTCAGAAGTCCGAGGGATCAAAATTGACAAATATCAACTAAAAATTTATTTAGGTACTGTTAAAAAACACTTCTCAGCTTTAATCGGGAGGCCTAAATAAAGAAACACCACGTACCGTCTTAAATCACCAACAAGTTCACAGATATCAGAACTGGCTGGCCTCCGAAATGAGGAGTGCTCATTCCGGAGGTCAGAGGCGCAGTGCGACACTGTCCCGTGGGTCGCCGGACGGTGCACGGCGCAGTGGTGCAACGCCCACCGACCTCATGCAGCGCGCAGGTCTCAAATAGCGTTCGAAATGCCGCAGTGTGCTATATGGTAGCTAGTCTGTGTAGATTGTGTATAAAAGAAACTAGCTACAGTTACACCAATATGAATGAGTGACAGAGACGAAGCTCTAGTAAACCCAAGTGTGCGAAGACCTTTATTGTCGGTAAAACAGAGCTTTTGGCAAGACTCTTCAAACGCCACCTGGCGTCCACAATCGAAACCCCGTCTCCATTAGTGTGAACGCAGCACAAGTCAATAAATAGTTCCGAATGTAATATGAGGGCAGCACTCATTGCGTACTTCACTCGCCTGATGATGTTACCTGTGGTAAAAATGAACATTAGTCTTCATCATCATCATCAGTCAGCAGATGTAGCTACATGATATCTTCTCATCGATAATCCCACAGTGTCTGAAATCAAGGGCGTTTAACCAATGTGCTTTGCCAGTGAAAGCTATGGCTCTGAAATGTGGTCGTTGCCTACTAGTCTTTTAATAAATTAAAAATTTAAAAAAACCCCGACACAAAAACCAAGTTTTAAAGGGAACTTGGTTTTTGTGTCGGGGGTTTAATAAATTTTTAATTTATTTTATACTTTTTATAGGTACATACTTATATAATTTTTTTGTTGCTAAGAGTACTCCCGATTAAATCATCAATATTCCCTTTCAGTACGCTTTCATTTGATACCCAACTCGAGTATATTTGCAGACCCTCGGTTACCTTTCCCCACTTTCACCCCCACAACTTCTAAACGGCTCAACCGATTTTCATCAAACATGTCTAAGAACACTCGCCGGTAAGTCACCTTTCATATAAAAAAAACTAAATTGAAATAGCTTCATCCGTTCGGGCTCTATGATGCCACAGACAGACAGACAGACAAACAGACAGACCGACAGACAGACAGACACGTCAAACTTATAACACCCCTCTTTTTCCGTCGGGGGTTAAAAAGAGCCAACGGTGTATATCACTATTTAGGTCTGTGGTCAAATTACATGGTTTTTAGATTTAAACGCTCGCATACTTATTTCGTCATCACCTCATTTGGTTTGTCGTTCAATACACATTGGTAGGATAGTTTTATAATAAAACAAAAAAGCTATTTATTATTATTTGGTTTATTTCTTATGAAACTCGTTTATTGTTTGTCTATACTAACTTAGACTAATTTCTGTACAACATAAGTAAGTGTCACAAATACACGACTAAATTACGATTACCGATATAACATACTAAGAAGTTCAGGCGCGCATCCAAGTCTCAGATCAAGAGCTCCAAAACAAAGCATTTGTTTGTTTTGGAGGAAGGGGGTACTCCCCTCCTCTTGAATCCGCGCTGATGTTCCATCAAAGTATATTCCTATAAACTACATTCTTAAAATACACCAGAGATTCCTCACATATAAGAAGTTATACCTAATCAGAATTAGTTATTATCTAACCTATTACATTTTATAAATACGCAGGTTTGACACAACGAAAAAATTACGATTACCGTTAAAACTTAATAAGTTCAGGCGCGCATCCAAGTCTCAGTCCAAGAGCTCCAAAACATAGCTTAAGTTTGTTTCGGAGGAAGGGGTATTCAGAACCCCTACTCTTGGATCCGCGCCGGTGATAGTTATCTACTTTCATAGACACTCATGTCGATTCCGGTCATATTTTCAAGTCCGTGTGCTTATCTTATTGATCAAAGTTGGAAGTGATTAATTGATCACAAGACAAGCTTTGTGCATACAAATGCAAGTTGATCACACATCACACTATGCAGATGGAGTCATAGCGTGTGTCATGATCAGAGTCGTCTTTACCCGAGTGCGTCGTAACATACGACGAGGGATTCTGAGAAAGATGAACAGCAAACACGTTCAGGTATTTGCTTTTAAACGTTACAAGAACGATTCCTAAGGCCAAGTGGGGTAATTATCTGTTAAGAGTTTTTGTCGAGAAATAGACCCCGACGAAGAACCCCTACAAATATCAACCCCAGAATTGTCTGAATTGAGTCATTAAATCGCGGGCTAAATCACAAAGGCATTTATTAGAGCAGTTGTGTTTAGCCATTCAGTCCGATTTAATGAAATTAGCATCTGATAGACTGCTACCATAATAGATGACATATTTCCCTCCGTAAGCGCTTTACAGAAAATCAGCTCTCACAGACTACTTATTTGCTAGAAATAAATAATCTGTGAAAGCTGATTGTGATAAGGTAAGTTGGTTTGGACTAGTAGCTGGACAGGATGATAACGGGTTGCCAAAGAAGTTGCATAGCAGGTATCTGGAAAAGAAAAAAAAATAAACCCTTGAACATCTTGAAAAGGAAGTATAGAACACCAGAAAACTTTCCGTAATGCTTAACCTCATGTCATTCTTTGCTTATGGTTCGCGGGGCTATTTCGCGTCGCGGGACTCTCTCGTGTAGCAGGACTGGTCAAGCAGGATACTATGGTCATGGTGCACAAAGGGTAACCGAAACAAGAGGGTTGAGCAATCGATGCACCAGGCTACCCTTCCCTGGCCACTTTTAGTCAGTAAGATTTTGACAGTCCCTTCCTCTCTACTCAGGACGGGAGGGAACACTTGATAAACGAACGAGCCCTAAAAAAATTGTTTTTTATTGCGCACGCATCTTTAATTTTGTTTGCTACTGAGAAATTCTAATTCTCTCGTCCTCCAGGCTAAGCAGTAGCCCTTGCTACCATTAAAGCTTTTCTCCTCGGCCCCAAAAACTTGACTCAGCGGTTTCAGTTTCAAATCCTCAATGCTATTACCACAAAAAAGAGCCTGTGTGTAGAGGGAGAATGAAAAAACTTGTAGGTGGTTACTTACAACTATTTCGGGGTTCCGGTGACCAGGAAGAGCAGCTCTCCCCGCTCCGCACGACACGCAGCAGCGGCGGCGAAGCGAGGACACGCTGCTAGCTGAAGAAAAAAAAAAGGAACAACATTAGAAGAGTTATAACTCAAGGAAGGTAAAGTAGGGGGTATTTATGGATTCTGCAGAAGTTATTTTATCTGGTGTAAAAACTTACAACTTTTTTTTTACGTTGTATAATCATTAAATGAGTCCTACCACCCCGGACAGGGCGGGAGAGACTGTCAGACTTGTACTGACTAAAATCCACGGTGTCCTTCAATAGCCCTTTATGTTCCGGGGTCACGGTGATGGAATAAGTCCCGCGACCCCGGCAGGCTTTGGTCCTCTGGGAGGGGGCCCCGTCATTATGCTGACGCTCTTTGAGGCGCGCGTGGAACACGACGCGCCGTCGACCCGGGCATGCCTGCGCCTACGGTGGCCGGAGATCGTCTTGCGACGTCCGTCGCCGTGGGCGTCCACCACCGCGGGCGGGGCGGAGGGAGGACATGGCCCTCTCTCTCACGCGGCCCGTCTCCTCCTTCGCACTCCGTCTCGCCCCGGCCGTCTCGCATGGCCGCGACCAATGCCGGGCGCGAGAGGTCTCCGCCTATCGCCGCCGTCAGGACACGTCGGTGCCCTGCCCAAGCGGGGCAGTCCTGCATTGTATGCTCGACTGTGTCCTCCGGGCGATCTTCGCAGTGGTGACACTCAGGCGTTTCCTCCTTTCTCATAAGACACAGGTATCTCCCGAAACTTCCGTGTCCGGTAAGGACCTGCTTCATGCGGTAGGTCAGGTCGGTCGCGACAGTCGACCCCTCCATACCGTAAGGGTGAGATTGAGGTGAGATAACACTGTAACTTCCACCAAAAAACTAAGGTTCAGAGGTGGGTGGGGCCAAATCTTTCCAGTTAATTTCTGAAGTTGATTTCTAATTAAAATCACTGATTAATTTACTGCAAAACACTTTTACGCTCCTATAAGAAGTTTTAGATTAAAGGAAGACACACTTACCTTCTTAAATCACCAAGTTCCCCGTGGATCTAGGGACGGGATGGTAAATCGTGGCGCTCAGCTCGGAGGTCGGAGGCGCAGTGCGGCACTGCGGTCTGCGTCGCCGGACGGTGCACGGCGCATTGGTGCAACGCCCACTGACCTCATGCAGCGCGCAGGTCTCAAATAGCGGTCGATATTCCGCAGTGTGCTATACTGAGACTAAGTAGATCTAGATACATGGGTGCTAGCACTGCTAAGACAACTAGATAGCAAAATCCTTTGTCCTGAGAGACATCGCGATCAGAGGCTGACAATAACGGAAAGATTTTAAGATGCGACGCCGATGTGTATTTTTTATAAATAGGAAATTATGATGAAGAAAATTTTAGTCAAATCGTGTTGATGGCTGATGAGAAGGAGACCAAATTAATTATCAATGGACTATGTACCTAATTACAATTAGGAATTACTTCACTAATGAGCCTTGTCATCCTTCGTTGATACTAAAATCATTGGAATAAGTTTAAGAATTCGGTAGTCACTTATTTGCTTGCTTATAAGAGTAAATAAAAGCCGTAAAGAAACCTAATCAGTCCCGGAAATTATGGGACTTGGTGCTTTGCATTTTTCAAATTGAACGGCAGTTCATAATATTAGAAACACCAACGACTTTCAGGTTGGAAAATTATAAAGTGCGATCTGCCCTGTGTGGAGCGAAATTAACTGTCAGGCTAAAAATGAAGTAGTTCCAACTTTTGAGACTTTTTATTCCAACGCCACATAATTATTTCATTGATGATTGATTGAATTGATGTGCATGAAGTCTCACGGCTTTTCTTGACCATCGGCAAAGATAATATAATACTAGCGTAGCTTCGGCATTCACTTGAGTGACGAAATGTTAGGGCTAATTGTTTCTGCTTATCGTGTTGGAGAATAGTCGTGATGACTGTGTTTCTTGTTAAATACACCAGGTGGCAGCACTGAGTAGGTCGACTGGCAGCGCCATCTGGTGTTAGTTTTCGATTTTATATAAAACGTGGCAAACTTCTTTTGTTTGATTCTTAAACGTTAGTTATCCGTCGTCGAAGCGACTCAAGATTTAGTACTAATATTTATTAAATCATGTCCATTTGTGTGCATCAGTCGTTCAAGCATTTACCAAAGTTACTTTTCAAGTGCACTTATAAAAAGAATTGGAGGTTAAATTGAAACAAATAAGTGAATATTTTTAAATGGTATAATTTCGGCAGTTTTTTTAATTCAGTGACCTATTTTTGTAGACAAACTTATATGTATAAATAACCTTCCAAGTTGTCTAAGAACGAACTGTGTGGTTTTGGTGTCTTTAAAAAATATAGGACTTCCCTATAAAAAAAGACGTCATAATAATTACTTTACGGATTAGAAATAATTCTTAAATCCTTAAGGACAGTGTATCATATAACAACACGTCATATTTTGTCATTACATAACTTTTGATCTTAGACTAGAATAGAATAAAAAAAAATTTATTGGACATACACACAGAAATAATAAAAATAAAATAGAATTAAAAATATATACAATAAGAATTCTGATTGAGCATGTCCACATGTCCCTGCTTTTGATAAAAAGGGGCACAAAAGTTACAGTACACCAAATTATCACCGTGTAGATTTTTTTAACATTGTGGAATTGTGACTAAGTTTTGCAAGTATTTTGTAAGTTTCCGCAGTGTAACTTTTAATAAGGCCACGATCATTACAATTCGATATAAATTATAATTATCGTCTGTAATTCAATATAAATTATAATTATCATCTGGTTTAAATAGCAATGATAAAATCTTACAACTTGTTATTTGTATGATCTTTAAGTAGTTGTTCCAGTTCTGCGTGTTTGTGTATGTGCGATACCATGTTTGTAAAGGCACGGACGATAGATACAGGAGAAATTCCTGGGATGTTGGGGATGTTAAAAAAAAAAACAAAAAAGAAAAACTGAAACACAATTGAAATTGCACCCTAACGCAAAATTACTTGATAAATATTCAACGGTGAAACATGCAGAACGTTACATACCTCCCGTTTCGTGATTTAAGAGTTTTATAAGTACCTACTAACTAAATCATCAAATGAGTTCTCCCACTCTGGGCACAGCGGGAAGGTCTGTCAGACTCGTACTGACCAAAATCCAATGTGTCCTTCAATAGCCCTATACGTTCCTGGGTCAAGGTAAATTGTTAAGTCCCGCGACCCCGGTAGGTGGTAGACTGTACCTGAAAAATCATGAATATGCAGCAAATATAATACATATATCTTAGCGGGGAGCAATGACCGGACCTGCGCATTGATGAACTTAGGCCATGCCCTTTTCTGCAATCGCCATTTGTCATTCTGATGGACATCCGTGTTCCCGATTCTTATCATTAACCCGTTATCAATTTGGAATTTAAAGGTACGTGATTTTGTGTTTTCTTTTGTTTTAGAGATTTACTGATTGGGTTGTTTGTTGACATGAAAGCGCTTGTGTGTCTGTGATTCTGTGTTCTGTCTAAACCGAGGTAGTTTTTTTTTTTTTTTTTGTCCTCTACTTTGAACATTACGCGTATTACTCGAAAGATTTAGTGTAGTGTTAAAATGAACTGTACTAATTTGTCTATTACGGAAAATTTCAGTGGCCCTACAACTTATTCTTACTCAGTTTCAATTATTAAAATAAACATTATTGTCAAATATAATATAAATTAGTACAGTGACCCTCAAAAAGAGCTCTTGGAAAGATATAGAGGAGGCCTTAAACCAGCATTGGGATTTTAGTAGGAAAAGAACAAAAAAAAAAAACTTAGACAATATGTTTATGGTTTCAGACGGAGTGTTCAGTGCATTCGTCGCCGCGTCGTGAGTGTCACGTGCCACCCGCTGCTCCACTTTCGCGCCCAGCACCCTGAGCAGGTCACGGTCCTTCGAGCAGGATACCTCAAACCAGTGGTCCAGTAGTCTCATCCTCATCGTTGCTTAAAGTACGTACTAGGTTTCTTATATTTTGTTAGCTCAACTAGACACTGTAATCAAAATATGTAAGTCGCGATCACAAATGCGATTGTTTAATAGTGTTCCCTTTTCAGGTCGGATTTCATTGTTTAGTATTTTTTTCCATTAGGGAAGTAATTAGCGAAATATAATATTACTTGTATGTATATACAACGTGTAACGTTAAAAGCGCAAAACCTCTCGTGAGGTAACTCAGCCAATGCTACTGAACAATGTAAAAATATAAAACTTTAGGAAATTCCCGAAAAAAAATAGTTTTTCATACTGATGTGCTCGATCAATTTCTCATTTTGTATGAAAAATATTTTTTTTTTTGCGAATTTCCAAATGTTTTATAACAAATATTGTTCAGTAACATGTGCTGAGTTACCCCACGAGAGGTTTTGCGCTTTTAACGTTACACGTTGTTTATGATTTCTTGTTCTGGGAAAGTAGTCGTGGTTTTATACAAATAGTGGACGATGGCGAATTTTGGCGCTATGCACGCCGCGATATATTTTATTTACTTGTAAATAAGCCTGCTGTTTTCTACGTTTTTAGTTACTTTGCCATGGCATATTTTTATTCGTATTATATACGATCTATTATTTATATATTCATCATCAGCCGGAAGACGTCCACTTCTGAACGCCGCCCCGCTGCCGCCACGCCGAACGACAATTTGCCACTGGCATCCATTAGTTGCCCGCGACTCTCACGATGTCGTCGGTCCACCTAGTCGTTATATATAATGTAAATAAGACATCGTAAGGGATGTTCTAATATTGCGCATTTGTGTCGATGTATTAAATGAGGTTGTAGCTTGCGATTCAAAAAAGTACTTTATATTTTACAGGACTTCCACGATGAGCACTTTGAAGTTGGATGAAGCTCAAGTGATGACGCAGCTCCGGAACTTGCAGAAAGAGATGCTGTGTCTCAGCGAGAGTCTGCACGAATTCAGCGAAATGGTTTGCTCAGAGAACTTCGACAGTTCCTGCGAAGAGATTGTAGACGGATCGGTAACCAACATCGGGACATCAGTTACCTTCAGAATACCGAAAATGTATCAAGTGGAGTCCCTTTTCGGTCGCTTGCAGTGTCTCGCCATAGCTCGCCATTTGTTCCCGCCTGCAGAGATCAAGGCTATTGAAGCTAAACTTGGGAGAAAGATGGATAAGTTTGATACTATCTACGTCAAGAAGCCGAAGGATGGAGGCTCTCAGGGGCTGATGGTCATCCGTCTTGTGAGAGCCGGTGATGTGGGCTCTCCTAAGCTGTAATGCTTTGATTAAATAAAGCGATTTTGTATTCGATTTTGTTTGCTGGGTTGGTAAAGTTTTTTTGTGGTTTGTATTATTTCCTGTGTTCATCTTTTATTCATATTCCCCTTTTCCGCAATAGCTCCATTTTAATCTTTCAATCATTGCTTATTAAAAGATTACAATGATCCGTCATTTGCATTGCATTGAAAATCAATCTCAGCAATAATATGATCTGCTTTTTGCACTGATGCAGCTTAATATTAACATTTCACATGGAGCATATTGGAGCATAGAGTATGTTGTTTACACATGGTAGTTACCAAGAAATTATTCTTTGGGGTGATTTCTGTCAAAATCACGCAGGGTTTCTGACTTCGGCTAACAAGCACAACCCAGACTTAGCTACAGATTTTGTACAATATACGCTGCACTTAGCTTTTTGTTGTCTACCATTGCAAAATGGGCTTACAAATGTACTTTTTTTTTGCGTGGTAAAGTCATCAAATGTGTCCTCCCATCCCGGACAGGGCGGGAGGGACTATCAGACTTTTCCTGACTAAAATCCACGGTGTCCTTCAATAGCCCTTTTTGTTCCGGTTTCACGGTGATGGAAATAAGTCACGCGACCCCGGCAGGCTTTAGCCCTCTATGAGGCGCGCGTGGAACACGACGCGCCGTCTCGACCCGGGCATGGTCCATGGTTAGACAGCGAGTTGCCCTTTACTCGCTGTCCGCATAGCTTACAAAAGTACCTGAACTACTTTTAGGTACCCTAAAGTTACGTGTAAATAAATCAGAAAAGTATTAAAGTGCGCTGAGAATAAAATGATACAGTGCCTTTGAATGAATTGATTTTATACAGTACATTTATCATCAGCCTATAACGTTCCCACTGCTGGGACACAGGCCTCCTTTTAAGTGAGAGTGAGTGATGGGCCATTATCCACCACGCGGGCCCAGTACGGTTGATAGATCTCCATGCATTCGAATTTATAGTATTTTAGCACAAATTGTACCGAATTTGATGGAGTGTTACCATATTTTGCATATTCTACTATTATAGTAGAAAAAAAATCAAGGCAACAAGTTAATGCAAATATGCTCGAGTTTTGTGTCTTGCATTCGAATTATTTAACACAGAAGCACAAGAAACATGTCTAATTAGATCTATTGTGTTAATTAGTAGTTAGAGTAGTTTTTGAAGACGGGTAAAAAGCACAAATTATCAAAGTTAACAAAATGTTAGCAAATTGTTAACGTTTTTTATACAGATGGCGCTTATAAAAATTATATGGGTACATAATTATATGGGTTCATTGCCATTGTGGAAGTTTTTTTATTTATATACGTCTTAAACATAGCCGTAAAGGTTCAACCACAAAATTCTTGCACCGTCCATAAATTATATCAGAAGCGATTTAAAAGTGAAAACTGATAGTAACGTTGGCGGCGTGTTTGTGGGTACACCTTTAGATGGCTGATCCTAGTCGCCGTCTAGGACATAACACTAAGTTATATTTATAACTTCAGTAGGAGTCGATCGATTGGTCCTGCGCGACCCTGTCTGACGATTTATTTATTTTTAAACTGTGTAGCAAAACAGACAGAGGTAAGCGGTTTTTTATTATTGAATTTTATGTATTTATAATAGGTAGTTCTGTTTTTTTTTGGATAGTTTGGTATGTTTTTTTAAATAATTGAATATTTTTTTTATACCGGCCGCCGTGTGGTTTTCTTTTGTAGTATTGATTGATAGCTCTGGATTTGAATCTAGCAATTCTGGTAAATATTTAATTCTGCAATTAAGTTTGTTGATTGATTATTTTTAGTCTAACCGAATTTCACTATTTGTTTGTTTCCGATTGATTCTAAAAAAGTTTTTATAATATAGTAATAAATATTATCTACTATTTTTTATTTTAAATGTTGAACCTAGTCGTTATCGTGTAGTTTCACTTTATAGGTGCATCTTATTGTATTTAGCTTATTTTTATGAGACTACTTAATCATGACTTAATCTTATTTTTACTGAGCAAAGTAAAAAGAAAATGCGACTAGAGTTAATTTATTGCCAAAGCGATGTGCGAACCTAAAACTAAAGAATGATGTAGTTAAATATATTTTTAAAAACAATTATTTTATTTTAACTTCATAAGGAAAAACTTTGAAATACCAATTAATGTTATTTTATTCACAGCGGTTTTATTATTAAGTCTTTTTTCAATTTCAGGTTTCCTCACTCCACAAAAAAAGACTGAACGCAACTTGCTGTCGTGTCTCTATACCAGAGTTTCAATCCAAGATGTTTACTTTGGAAATAATAGTGGAAATGCTGAAAAGGACGCTGATCATGATATCCTTGATCATCATAACGGAGTCAACATTGAAGTTTTGGATATGCGAACCTCTGCTGAGCTTCGTACGAATGCCGGCTCTCTGGATCATACCGAAAGTTACCAATGAAATGTTTGAAATTGCTTATTGGAAATTTGAGGTACCTACAGACATTAAAAAAAGTTTGCAATCACTTTGAAAAATCTAAATCTTTGTTACGGTCTCTGTGAGGGGGCCCCGTCATTTTGCTGACGCTCTTTGGGGCGCGCGTGGAACACGACGCGCCGTCGACCCGGGCATGGTCCATGATCTGACAGCGAGTTGCCCTTTACTCGCTGTCCGCATGCCCATATATCTAAGGTTTAGAAAATTGTTTTATTGCAGTACTATTTTAAAGTGAGGCTTGTTGATCTCTGTAAGAGACATTTTTATACACTGACATTTTTAGAACTGCTTTGAAATATTAGAGTAAAGAAGTTTGTTTTTTTTTTTAATATTTTTTCAGGAGGTTCCAAGTATTGATTACAAAACCAAAAATCGTCGACGCAGATCTCCCTTCGTTCGTACTACTCATGGTAAATATTTACTACTAGCTGTGCCCGCAACTTCGTTCGCGTGGATGTCGGAATTTAACACTGCAAAAATTCAGGCCACGTTTTTCATATGAACCGTGTATTTATAATTTTCTTAGATTAATCAAAAATATTTGACACTTGTATTCCAGGTTTATGTAGGACTATTTTCCTAATGCCCGCTCTCACACCACACAACACCACAAACACGTCTATTCCAGGTTTTCTTTTAACGCCATCTGCCGTGCGTTGTAGTTTTGCTATTATTCGAATTCGAAGTTAAATCGCGCGACTGACGTACGAAATTAAATTGTGAGACCAAAGTGCACCCGTAATTTTACTTCTAAAACACTTTGAATTCAAATATCTTTTGATAGACTGAACCGATTCCAATGAAACAAAAACTAAATTCCTCTCCAAGTTACGCTTAATCGTTGTGTATAAAAGTTACCAACATTAATTTCGTACATTTTACGTGATACCTGGACAAATAAACATACAAACAGACAAACAGATAAACAGACAAAAATTGTAAAAATGCTAGAAATGGGTTCTATTGGTTGTCCTTTAATACCCTGGCTATATTTTTTGAGTTTTTTTTTAATGTACAAAAATAACTTTTCTACAGTTTTATTATATGTATAGATTTGTTTATATTTACACTAGAGTTGTTAAAAATTTTGGAAAAGTACGTGAGGCACACTGAAAACTTGCTCAATACTTCTACAATTAACTCTTTACATACACAGAAATGCTGACCAAACGGAGCAAAAGTGGTTCTAACTAAGCTAGACGTGTTTAAAGATGCGAATTTTTTGGTCCAAAATAAAAGTATTTTAAGCATTACCAAACCTTCATACCATTAAAAATTAATATTTGAAGAGAGGGAAAACTAATGAGCCACATATGGTCGTGATATAACTCTGGACGTACTAAAATCTACAATGATTATTGATATGATATTGATTGGAAATTGCTACTAAATAAATCTTCTTTAACAGGTACCAAATCAGCGACGGAGTCACACAATAAAACTATGGCCATGTAACTTCCCTAATTACGATGTCCTAAAGCCTAAGCCTCTTCGTACATTAAGAGATTTTTTTCATTGACGCATGTTTGTGAATAAACCTCTATGGATTTGTATTCCGATAGTCATCTGGATACCAAAGTCTAAGGTAATAATAATAATAGTCCTGGACACAGCGCGTATTGTTAGGAGGAACCTCCCTCAGGAGCCCTGACTACCGGTAGCCCGGACCAGTTCCCAGTGCTGATGGACTGCTGTTTTTTATATTTTTAAATGTTTTTGTTTCTTTTTTGTAAAAAAATTATAAGTGAATAGTTTAAAGGTATCGGAGACTTGCATGGTCGCCTAGTGTACGAAGGGGTTAACAGTGTAATTCATTCGATTCACTAAATTCAGCTTCTTCCTCGTCGTGCCGCCAACTTGCTCCACGAGAAGGAATTGTCATTTCTCTTCGATGATTTTAACTGTTCTTTATGAAAATGGTTGTGTTTTGAAAAGACTAAATTTTATAAATATTTACAAAATTTCTTCACTTTTGAGGTTGAACAATTCTTCTAGTATCTTTAAAACTATCCTAGTACCTACTTTATGCCAAAGATATAATTCCTTTATGTACCTGCCGCCTGACTCTCTTCTTACTCTGAAGCCAATGGAGTGTTGATTTTTGAGTTGAAAGTCATGTATTTTCCAAATTACAAGAAGGAGCTTACAGGCCTAACTTATTTTATCTATGGTAACTGCTCAGATACAAAATTAATATTTTACACAATTAAATGTACAACTGTCGAGCTCATTATATCAAATAAGACTTTTAAATGTATTAATAGGTGTGATTTTACTGGATTTTACTTAGATACTTCTGAATATTGTGAAAATAAATGTTTGCAATATTTAAACATGTTTTTATTATTGGATCCTTTGTAGTATTGATATAAAAAATGAGAGCATACGAAGAACCAGTGTACAAGCTGTGGGAAAATTAATATGGCTTTTTTGTGATTGTCTGCATGATTTATGAAGTATTTCGAAGTCTGTTACGATAACCGCTGGATCGATCTTAAGCCTGGGCTTGTGGGTTTGTTAACCAATTAAAAAAAAGGAGGAGGTTCTCATTTTATAAGCAAATATTGTTGTAGGTAATGTACTTCTGAATAAAAGAACAAATTTATTTGTGTTTCATATTCCTGAATATTTTTCCCTAAAAAATAATTAATAAATTCTTAGCCGACCAAAATCAAGTTTAAACGTTTTTAGTTCTCATAAGCCCATGAGGGCACTTATAAAACGTTGACAACAGGTTCATGGAGAAGACCGGCAAGAAACTCCATGGTTACCCTTTTAAAATATAAGATGGTTTTACAATGTGGTTGTTACAACTATTGCATACTAGATTTTATGTGAGAAGACCATCAGACTTAGTTTCATAAAGAAAAAAAGTGACGTTCATAGAGCTTTTACGGTCACATAAGCAACGCCAGCTCCCTCAAGACTACCACTAGATGGCGTTGATTTAAAAATAAACAAACCTGGAATTGGCACAACCTAGGTCAGTGTATCAGTAGTGCAAACTGAACGCAATAAATCATACCAGAAGGCTTTGATTGGACCTGCGCCGTGCACTACCTACGCATTGACCTTCAATCTGCATTGCCATCGCTCATTGTGACCCCGGATAGATTGTTCATCGTTCCGAATCGCTAATTTATTCCTGGACAACGGAAAAAGGTACTTAAATTTAATTTTTCTTAATATATGACGATTTGTGTGTCTAAGTGAACATTTGGATTGATCTACGAGCAGTAATGGTCGTAGAGTCTGACTAGATGCGGAAAGTGGAAGATAGGGCGTTGCATTGTGGCGCAATTTGGGTCAGGCCTAAATCTGGCGTAAAAGGGAACTGTAATAGACTCAGTTGATCTTTTTATTAATGTTAACTATTATAGACACTATTTTTATTACAGTTAAACGCAAATAATAAGCGAGCTTTCGCTAATCCAGATCGAATGTGAAGAGTATTTTTGGTTTAAGTTTAAGGATTGGGTTCTAATACTTTCTATTTTATACCTGACATAAATCAAAATAGAAGGAATATGGCTATGTTATTAAATACAAGATTTTCTGAATAATGCTTATTTGTGCTTTCAGAAAATAAAGATAGCGAGTTAAGCAGTAAGTCGGTCCTTCGAATTTTTGGCAAGTCTGCGATAACTTTGTAGCATAATGGATAACGGCTTTTGCTATAATACCACAGCTGCATCTCAATTGTAAGTACCTACATATTAGTTGATTTACACATTATTTTATAAGCGACTATATCCTAAGATTGTGGTAGCAAACGTAAATGGACAACATAGATGCTAAAGCATCGTCCACTATCGTAATGCTGTTTGCTGCCAAAACGCTTCGAGAGTAGGATAAAAAAGTATTTTAATATTTGGAAGTTTTTGTTCCATACAGCGCCTGGTCTGCAAAGCAATTTTACCCTCTTTTGTTAAGCTTATGCGAAATATTGCGAAGAATATAATAGAAATCAGAAAGCACTAAATTATCTTTTAGAGTTGTTTAGGGTATAGCCTACTAGTAAATCAAGTGGGAAGGGGAGGGAGGGAAGTACTTAACTGTGTCCTTTTTACACACAAGGGGTTAAACATGTGTCCTTACCTAGGCAATAAGCGACTGCGACCTCGCGTCCAGATAGTTAAAAAAAAAGTTAGAAAATAGGAATCAAGTCACAACATTCAACGAAGCAGGAATAGAAAGAATCAGATTAGCATAACTGTCCAAAACTATGGCGATCTAAACAGCCAGCCTTATAATATGAGAAAGTTAATAGAATAATGAGAAAATACTAGGAAATGTTTTGTTTGTCCTCAGATGTCACCTCCCAGATAAAGATATGCCCAAAGCGGAGACTGTGGTTGACTCGCTTGCCTTTAAAATATTCACCTACGTTTCAGTTATATACATACTTGTTGTTTCAAAATTCTATGAACAAAAAATGGGTGAGTTAGTGACCACATTTGGACAATGGCTTCAGGTACTTATTTCACTACTTTTTATCCTTAGATATTATTCCAGTAAGTTAACGTTCCAGTAAGTTAGCAGTTTAAGTTTTACTCTTACCCTCGTAACCAACCGAAGTTGTGCAACTGCACAATCTAATGTAATTTTTGCACAATGGTTTAGGTTATTAATATTCTTATATTAATAACCTAAACCAAGATCATGACAACTATTGTTGACGTTGTTTTGTGACGGCACTGTTGCGGTGCGTGTCGCGGGTTCGATTCCCATTCGGAGCAAATATTTCTATGATCTACAAGTAGTTGTTTCGGGTCTGGTGTTTGTTTTTGTGGGTTTATTTGTTTGTAAACGCACCCACGACACAAGAGACATTCCTAGTGTGGGGCAATGTTTCTTTTTGAAGAAAAGAAAAAAAGATATTGAGCTAATAGAATGAAATGAATGAAAGGATGATAAAATGAGTTCTTAAGATTAAGTAACAAGAACATATTTTTAGACGGAGTGGTGCTATTGCGTTGGAGAGGAAACTTGCAATGCGTGCAAAGATGATGAAGACCAAAAACACAAAAAGCGACCCGAGCCTGTAGCAGAGAATGGAGTGGTTGATGAAGTGCAGCCGGACCTCCAGGTCCCTGCACTCCTGGATGACGAGCTGCGTCTACTGTATATTCCGCCTATTCCTCGAGAAGCGCAGTTAGCAGTCCGTCGCCGACCGGTTGCAGCGGCAAGAAATTTATGGCAGAACCGTCGCCGTCGCGCACGCCGTTTTCATTGAGGTTAATATCAATCATTCTACTTAGCTATCGTGGGGTCAGCTTCTAGTTTTATATTATTATAATAATTCGTCTATGACTCACCTCCTGATTTCGATCGTTAAATAAAGTAATTTGCGAATATTGTCGATCCACCTTGCCTGAGAGAGTCTGATTGGTTACAAAAATGGAAATAATTTTATCTACGAACTAGCGGCCCGTCCCGGCTTCGCACGGGTGGAGGACCCGGTCTAAAACCCGGTCCCGATGGTTACTTATCCGAACCGGTCAAGCCGTTTTCATGTTATGTCGTGACAACGGAAAACGGGTTTCATTTTTATATATATAGATAAGGAATAGTAGATTGTTATACAAGGGTGGAAAGAAATCAATTCCCATACGAGGTATTTAGACGCACGAGCGAAGCGAGGGCGGCTATAGTCCGAGTGGGAATTGATGACTTTCACCCGTGTTAAACACTCTACTTTTCATTTCAAATATAAGGAAAGTAAAAAATAGTCTTTTTTAATTTAAATTTCAAATATGGAACACACCGTCCGCGTCACCGCCGCGGGGCATTCCACTTTAATAGGTTTCTATTTTTTTAATTCACATTGGCCGTATACACTCACAAGACCGCAGTATTTTTTTTTTATCGATATTTTTCTTAATTATGTAAAAACAAGATGAAAACCCGGCTTCGCTCGGGTGAAACGTGTGTCATACATAATACACATCTAGGTACTAAATGTAGGTGTCACGGTAACTCATAAGTTTATAGGTTATTCTAAGGAGGTTTAGTAACTACATAATACACCACATGACACTGGCCGAAAATAAAGGAAAAAAAAAAAACTTCTCAACATGATAACTGATCGAGTCCGTAGCCCTGCACAAAATTATTAATATAGAAAATTATAGCCAACTAAATAACCAATTTTAGTTCTATTTTTAAAATTCATTCCCGCCCTAGGGAGGGAAGCAATTACTATGAGTCTTTCCCGCCCAAGGGAAGGAAGCATCGTTTTCGATCCGCTGCTTACATCAAACAAACACTACTTTCCGAGTATGAGAAATGAAAAAATAATTCTTCTCTCACAACGTTACCAAACAGCGAAAGAAAAATCTCTTGTAACTGGTTAGGTAACTTTAGTTAACAAAGTGGACGAAGCGGTCTCTACAGTCATCGTCCCTATAACTAATATGTTCAGCCCATTGCCACTTCAGCTTGCTTATTCTGTAGGCCAGGGGTGGCCAACTTGATTAGACATAAGATCTACTGTTTACCAACGAAACCCTGTGCGATCTACCAGTTACATACTTCTTAAAATCTTAAATAAAACAGCTTAGGAGTTCCTTTTCATATCACATGTGTGATTGTTTCCTTTAATTGACTTAATACTTTGAAATGAAAGTCTGAATTGATGATATTTAATCAGAATACAGGTCTACGATCGACTCGCGATCGACCGGTTGGCCACCCCTGCTGTAGGCTATGTTGATCACAATCGTGAATCACATCGCCAGTTACTCAAGTTACAAACTGGTTTCTAAATAGATGAACTTTCTTTACAGGATGCGGACCAACGATTGAACTATGCATGCAACAACCGATGATTATGACCTTGACTTGGATATTACGTTCTTACTTAGCTACTAAGTAGACTTGATTGTTAAAACAACTCAGTATTTGCTTTTGTAATAGTTTTCTACATTTCGATTTTATCAACAGGTTGATTCGTTTAAGAAAAATAAATGTTAGTAAATAAAATCTTTCACGTTATATTTTAAGATATTGTAGTGGCGGTCTAAGGGGCGGCCAATGTTTGGCAGTGAACGCCTTCCGGCTAATAATGATGATGATGATAATCCAAAGACAGGGCCGTATTTTCTTACTAGAACTACTAGCGGCCCGTCCCGGCTTCGCACGGGTGGAGGACCCGGTCTAAAATTTGAGATTTAAACTATCCTATCTCTCAAGTTGAATCGAACTGCACATGGTGTGCGAATTTTATTATAATCGGTTAAGTGGTTTAGGAGTCCATTGAGGACAAACATTGTGACGCGAGATTTATATATACTAAGATTCTCTGTAGATAAGATGACGTCTGACTTAAACGAAGATCACATGAAATCAATGATTTTTAAGTTTCACCTAAAACAATGTCAAAAATGGTTGTGGTTTAGGAGATTTTTGACTCAATAGTTTTTACACGATCCCTTTTTATGAAATCAAACTATTTTATCTTTTATTTTGGAGGGTTATTTCTAAATCATAAGTATATAATAAACCCAATTTTCTTGACTAGATACTAAGTCTATCTGTGAAAGATATCTTTTTGAAACTGTACCTTCTAAGTTACACTAAGCGCGCGAGTTGAATGCAGAGCTTAGGAATGCGGTAGTGCTGTTGACAAGGATGGCAAAGTACTACACTGCAGGCGCGTGACGTGGGGCGTGCGGTGCGGGGGGCTCTTCACCTCAGATCCCGACTGCATTCAACTCGCGCGCTATCTGTATATTATTACCTACTCGTATTTTGATACTGATATATAACTTATAAATACTTAGTCGCTTGAAATTTTTGATTTCAATTGCATAATTTTTTATTTAGAGGTTTTTAAGAAAGGTAGGTTTTTGTGAAATACAGAAATATTGAATAAACTTCTAGTTTATTAACTTTCTTATTAGATTAAATTGCAAACAGCAATATAGCAGTAGATGTCATGATACTCATGATAGTAGAAAACGTAAGTAGATAAATGATAAAGCCGCGGATGCAAGGGCAATCCTGTTCCCAATCTTTCTCTAACCAATTGATGTCCAAACTTGCTTATCTGTGTCTTTCAGAGGACCAATCTGAAGCAGCACAGATACAATATCAATTTTGGGTACTTAAGTACTTGTCAGTAGGTATTAGGTAAAGTATTTTGAACCTTATTGTCTTTTGTGACCTTTGAATTCGCGTCTAAATCGCATAATCACAAGTTTGCTGTAACTAGTTGAAACATTATTGATGTTCCTTGCATAGAGTAGGTACCTGTCCTTTTTAAGAAGTTGTTGTTGTAAGTGTTTATGCAATTCACGTTGCACAAATTACAATTATTCTATGTTCAAATTAAAAGAGACAAAGAAATAAATACGTTTCGTGTATTATTTACCTATTATTCTTTTAACAATAACAGCTACACTTTAAGATCCGAGTTATGTACAAGATCTGACCTATGTTCAAGATCCGACATTCTACATATAACAGAAAACTCAGTATGTTTCTGCTCCGGCTGTCATTAGTAGTTCTTTGACAGTGGTCCCATGGTTGGAAAAGCAGAGGTGCTTACAAGGTAACTAAATCAGTCAGTAAGACAGTCGCTCAATGATAATAAAATGTATACAGTACTCCAAAATTAATAATGCGCATAGAAATCTTCGCCAATTGTCGTATTCCCGGAAACACCCGAATCATAAAATATATACCCTTAAGTACTCAGTACATCAACTTGGACTGGACAATCCGACTGTTGAAAAAAGATAATGTCGTTTTTTAGTAAGGGCGCTACGGGACTACGGCGTAGACTGGCGGCTACGGGATTACGGCGTAGACTAATGGCTACGGGACTACGGCGTAGGCTGTCGGCTACGGGATTACGGCGTAGGCTGGCGACTACGGGACTACGGCGTAGGCTAACGGCTACGGGACTACGGCATAGGCTGGCGGCAACGACGATATATTACTAGACTCCTGATAACAGGCGACCGATGTCTGTCAACACATTAGGCAAAAAAGGCTTATATCCGTCTTATTTCGACCACTCCTGTAAGCCGTAAACATACCTTGAGTTAGCCAATCACAACGCAGTACCCCGTCCCCCTCGCTTACGTAGTACCTCAGCGAGTTGACAGAGTAGTGTTTTTGTTCCTTAGATCGTGCATGCGGAGCCTATAAATATATCGTCGTTGGCTGGCGGCTACAGGACTACGGCATAAGCTGGCGGCTACGGGACTACGGCGTAGACTGTTTGTTTTTCAATTCAAGGTCAAGATTTAGAAACCTAATGTGTTAAATGTCTCTGACTTGATGAAAAATCCCGATATATGCTTTATATATAGGCTTAAGTACGGCATTTGACAAGGTTGACCATTATTTTTACAAAAAAAAACTAAATCAGCTGGAAGTAGAGGGATCATTGCCTAAACTGATTCGAACCTACTTCGCTAGTAGAAATTCAAAAGTGGAAATCTATAGTCACCTCTCGGACACCTTTCCAGCAACATCGGGAGTCCCGCAGGGCTCGCACTTAGGCCCTATCCTGTTTACATCTTTATTAACTATTATGTTTCAAGCTCTGAAGTTTTTCTACCTGTTTGCTGATGACGTCAAAATCATGGGATAATAATAGTGACATACTTGGATGCCGCATTGCAAAAGGCTGATCTGCCTAGAATGGAGAATTGCTGTCTGCCGTGTACACTGTTAGCTTATTTTCTTACAGACATTCATACATGGTAAGTACCTTGATGTTTGTTAATTCGACGGACTTTATTGTCAAAATGTACTTATCTACCGAGTCTATGATTGTGTAAATTTCTTGTTTGAAACAAAGGTTTATACGAATGAAACTCAACATTTAATACAATAAATAATTTATTTCCTGTACACGAAATCCATTTTATACACTTCAATGTAATAAATTAACGGTTATTTTCTCACTCAATTTAAAATCACCTGTGATTGTCATGCTGTCTGTCACATTATAGAAGATGGAGCCGACAGAAAAACTTTTAATAAGTTTACTGGAGGAATTTTGGAGTTATTCAATGATGATTTTGTCGATTGTTCTTGTAAACTCTTAATATTTAACGATAGTCTTGTCGATGCCGCCGTATACTCTGTTTATTCAATGATAGTCGTGTCGATGCCGCCGTATACTCTCTTTATTCAATGATAGTCTTGTCGATGTTGTCATAAACTCTTTCAACGTTTTCTGCCGGTAAGGGGTCCATGATTTCGAATTGTAGGTCGTATTGTTGGTCCAGGCCCATGTAGCTGTCGCTTAGAATGTAAACAGTGTAGATTATACGACCTGGGGAGATAAGAATACGATACTCAGAAGGAACCATCACAGAGATTTCATATTACCAAAAGTTTTTGGTATCAAAGCAAATCTTTTATCTTCTTTAGACATTAAAATCAATACCACTTTTCGTTGTAACTTAATAACTCAAGAACGGGCTCACTATCCAAACCAAATGTTTAGACTTTGTTCGGACTATTTGGTAGATGGTTTATGTGAAGTTTGCACAAAATCGGTCGAGCGGTTGTTCATTTATCACATAACAAATGATGTAGTAGTATTGATTCTATGGCGCTACGAATTTCGCGGGGTCAGCTAGTAAAAAATATATAAAAGAGTAAACTGAAATTGTAGTTGCACTTTATATATTGTACAAGTTTCTTGCGAGACTAATTTTCACATGTTAAAAGACTTGAGGCAAAAAAGAAAATATTAACTGATTCAATCTTACAATTTGTTTGTCAATTACAAGTAGAAATTATGTCTGAAACAGAGTGTTAAAAAAAATATTACTTAAAATGTTCTGGGTCTATATTTACTTACCTCTTCTGGAAGGTGTATAGAAGGTGACTTGTGCGGACCCTCGAGCCGGCACTCGCTTCAAGGCATGCAAGTCCCCATCATCCACAGTACCCATCGTGACGAACCAGCCCTCATTCTTGCCGCGAGGGAAGCGCGGACAAAGGACATTGTTAGGGTTGCCACCGCGACGGTTCAGCTCAAGGAGTAGGGTATATTCCTGGAGAAAAGAAGGGTATATTTAAACCAATTTTAAAACAAAAGGTTTTCAACTCGGTCGTTTTTTTTTTTCCAATGACGTAGGTACAGGTGCCGTGACTCTGAAACGTAAAGGGCTATTGAAAGAACACCGTGGATTTTAGTCAGTACGTGTCAGAGAGAGAACTCATTTGATGAAATTAGAACGTTAAAAAAAAAGGTGTCATCTACACTTTAAATTGTCGTCGAGGAAAAGAATGGCAAAACATTTTTTATTTCGACCATTCTAACCAATGTGTATCTTATTTTAAATTAAATAATTCGGTTTTATATAAAATTCTAGACACATTTGTAGGGTTTATATTACGCAACTATTTGAGACTAGGAAAAACCTTACAAATGTGTCTATAATATACCACTTACATATTACGCTGTTTTAGTTCCACCGTTAACTAACATTATTTGCATTTGATTGGTTTATAATTTTTATTTGTATCTGGATACAATAAATAGTTTTGGACCATCAAATTATTTACCTGATCAGCATGTAACGGCATCCATTGGTCTCTGGAAGGAGGTTGATGTACTAGCTTGTCTTGTTCACCATCACTGTCGAACCACAGGCCGCGCACGCGCATTTTTATGTCCAGAGTTGGCATGTCGCATATTGCCTGAAATGAAACCAAAATGTAAGAAATCATTTATCTCTTGAAAATGAAGTTAAAAGTGAAGAGTATACTTATATTACACCAGTTATGGTTAATAATAACTAGTAATAGAAGGTGAGCCTTTTGCCTTCAAACTTCATAGCTACCCTTATTGAAAAACCCAATAACACTAATACTTATGCCGGAACTGGGAGTAGAACACAATACCTCATGCTTAAGTCAGGCTTGCGACCAATGAGGTAATAAAGCAAGTTTCAGATAGATAAAGACGAGACCCTTTGCGCAGTGGACAAGCGATGGACTTCTGTGTTGCGTGTCACGGATTCTATCCCCTTGACTCAACTAACATTTGTAATACTTGGAAGCAGTTGTCCCGAATCTGGGTGTTTGTGTATGTCAGATTCAATGTACCCACAATGCAGGAGAAATGTCTAGTTTGGACAAATTAAAAAAGAAAACTCACCCTATGTATCTGCTCAATCTGATTCTCCTCAAATTCCCTCCTCATATACTTCGCTAACAGCTCATAATTCCTCATACAAGCTACTTTCAGTCCATTCAGCATGTTACAGGGCTTGTTAGTATCTTTAGCCATTTGGGAGAATATGTAGAGATGTTGAGAGTCCACGTGTGGTAGTGTCATGAGGGGGGATTCCGTCGGCCATCTTGCTTGAACGATGCCTTGCATGAGCATTTGGCAGGATAGGCAGACTGACAGCCAGCCGTTTTCTGCTGAAGTGTCTATCATTGCCTGTGGAGGAGAAAGCATTTGATAAGCATTTGTTTCTTAGATGCCATTTAGGTTCATTTGAAAACCAGCGTCGGGCATTTTGGATGTCTGACATTATGCTGAAATGGGCCTATCTGGCGCAGCCGTGAGACACACAATGTAAAAAATACCTACATGCTTTTTTAGCTTTAAAATTGTTTAGTTTTTTGTTGCACTTGTGGCATGTGCCAATAAACGTTTTTTCTTTCTTCCTTTCAGATGAACGCTTATTTTTTTATATAACGTGGTGTTTGGTACAGAAGATATTAAAAGGTGGCCAAAATCCAGTAAAATAGAATCAGGTGGCCTACCATGACGTTTTAAAATGACTGTAATTCCAGTGTAGGAAAAAGACTTATTGGTATACCACCAATTCGCACTAAGCGTTTCCAAATGTCTTTTATAATGCGGACAGCGAAGGACTGCAAATCTCTGCCTGCGTCTGTTTTCGAACGCATACAACCCTAATATCTTCAAAGTTAGAGTGAACAGGCTTCTTTTGGGTAAGCTCGCTCCATCGTCGACCTTGTCTTAGTCATTCCTGACCTAGACTAAGGTCATGTAACATAAAAAAAGTTACACAAGTCGTCTAGCGCCACCTCGTTGCCACCCTGAAATTAGTCTCACTTTGCGACGTCACTGTAGGCCACCGGCAATGCATCATCATGGATGCTTGTTTATGATCCTGTAAGTGCTTGCTCCTAGATTTTATGATAATATATTAATACAAATTCATAGGTATTGCTATTTCTTTTCCAGCTAAGTTTTTAAATTAAGTTGCATTGCTACACTGTTTAATACGTTTGAAGATGAAAAGTACTGTGTGAACTGTAGTGAATGAAAATAAACAATTACTATCCGATTACAAAATTTATATATAAAAAAGGAATTTAAAGTATCGATATTAACTTAAATTCGACCAGATAATGGTGTAACATCCCAAACTGGACTTCACTATACGAAGAAGTTAAGGTTGAAAATCCGAACTCAGCTTATATTAAATATTTCTTACCTGTAATATCCTTATCGTCTGATCCAGTACAGACTTGGTATCAGTCAGGTAGTCCGTGTTGGGTAGTGTTAGTCTTGTCATGTGTGCTTGTAATAGTAGGAACGCTTTGACGTTTGAAGAGTCCAGGCTTAGAGCGTCCACGGGGAGACGACATTCTTGAGATAGTTCGCTGGAAATAAGTACAGTAATATTACATAAATATCATGCCTGTAACTCCCGAAAGGTAAAATTTGCGATAGTAAAACCCCGTTTTGTTCAATACTGTATTTGACTGAAAAATATAATTACCGCATCCGTCACTTAGATTACCAAAAAATCGTTGACACGTATTTGATGACGATTACCACACTAAAGAACTACACTTTTAAAACTGCCAATAAGTCACAAGCAAGTACAGTTTTAACTTGCATGTGACGTCAGGAGTACAATCTCGAATTTTGATCTTTCTAAATATGCATTCAAGATCTTAATGTTAAAATCTCATGTAAAAAGGGGCGAGACAATTGCTATTAAACGGGCATTTATGAAGATGGCAGAGTTGGCCCAGGAGTGAAGTGAACGTCTCAACTTACGAGTTGCAGGTGGTGCGAAAGATAGACTTTCACAGAGAGGCCTCTGTCCCAAAAGTGGGAACATACTAGGAACCAACGACGATGTATTACTAGACTCATAATAAAAAGCGACCGATGTCTGTAAACACATTAGACAAAAAAGTCTTATGTCCGACTTATTTCGACCACTCCTGTGAGTCGTAAACATACCTTGAGACAGAACAGACCTTGAGTTAGCCAATCACAACGCAGTACCCCGTCCCCCTCGCTTACGTAGTACCTCTAAGAGTTGACAGAATAGTTTTTGTTCCTTAGATCGTTCATGCGGTTCAAACCCTGCTCGCAGCTCAATTTTTCTTTCGTAAAAAAAAAAAAAATATCTTTGCGTTCATGCGGAGTCTAGTAATATATCGTCGTTGCTAGGAACCTATTAATAGTTATTTGTTATACAAGAGTGCAAAGTTGATTTTTAACCGCGTGCTCAATTTTGATGACCGAGCAAGCGAATGATTCTAAAATTGAATCACGAGTGCAACGAGTGATTCAAAATTAGAATCATGAGCGATAGCGATGGAATCAAAAGAGCACAAGGTGAAAAATCTTTGCACTCGAGTGCAACACGTAACTTTTCATCCCACCTCAGCGAGGAAATGACTAAATGCAAAAACAAATAAAAACAGATGTACATTGTACAAACACAAGATAGGCTTTTATTTCAGTTTAGGTATTAACTAAGACATTACTATAGAACAGAATAATTTTTAAATTAAAACAAATAATACTTAGGTAGTAGTTGAAAACTACTACCTAAGTATTAAGTTACTTATTTTTATCTTGGTTTGTCATAACATAACAATAAGACGTGAAAGGAAAACCGCAAAAAGCAAATAAAAAAGGTAAAACAAAGTACTGAGCCAAGAATGTTCCGGGTCTGAGATTTTAACAAAATAATTGTAGATTACGCTCCAAGGGAGGCGTATTGAATTCCGAAGCGATACTAAGGATTCTGGGGGTGAACCTCCGTCCGTAGCGCAGCGAGGAGGTTCAAGTGTTAATACCCGAAAGAAACGAGGGAATAAAGTTAAAAATCCTTAGTGAAGCGAGGGATTCAAGTTAGCCCAAGGCAACGCAGCCTTACACCCGAGGAGCGTACTCTGCTTTCCCACCTAAGGCGAGATTTGATGTTACCACATCAAAGGGGTTTGCAACTTTTTGGCCTCAATTTTTTTTTCTTTCGCCAGTAATGAAATTTTTGTCATTAGTAAACCGCAACCTAAGAAGTTCGTAAAAAATAATAAAAAAATTCTAAACCGTAACCAACCAGAGATATGACCATTTTGATTTTGTTCAAATCTGGAGTTATTTTTAGTAGGAATCCATTGATTTATTGATGTGCTAGGTTTTGCCCTCCCTCCAACCGACTTTATGTATAGCCTATAACCGTCTTTAGAGTCCCATCTATCTCTGAACCAAAATTCATCAGCATCTGTTCAGCCGTTTTGACGTAAAAACGAAACATATCTTAATACTTATTTCGTGTTTGTAATACAAGTAGGTTTACGAGGAATAATGAGTGGTTTGTTTATAACACTGATTAGAAGATCTTTTTAACCGACTTCAAAAAGGAGGTTCACAATTCGTCGAACATTTAAAAAAAATATAATTATGTTCCCTTACTTGTCAATGACGCCTGGACCAATTTGGGTAATACTTCTTTTTTTTGAAAGTGGATCTTAACAGATGGTCCCATGGTTACTAGGTCATGACGGAGTCTTATAGAAATCGAGGAATCTCTTCAATAAATGGCAGCAAGTCATCTACGATTGCTGCTATCGCATATCTATGCATTTTTTACGCTAGCAGTGCTAGCACACAACAGAATATTACGACTGTACATACCCACTAAAAAGGATAAAACAAAATCGTCTTGCTTAGACGTTGCACGTTAAAAATTAATCAAAAAGTGAGTTCTTCCTCCCTGGGTGGAGAGAAGGGTCTGTCAAACTCGTACGGACAAAAATCCACCGTGAGTTCCATTTCCGATCGAAGTGGAATAAGTCGCGTCACGTCGCGTCGATTCACCCATTATCCGCCGTCAGCATGCCCGTGCCTATGGCGACCGGCAATCGCTTCACATCGTTCAACACCCCAGGCGTCTCCCGCTGCGGCTGTGTGGCTGTCCCCTCCCTCACGCATTTCGCCTCTTTCTTCACTGGCAAAACTGCTTCACGGAAGGAGGTGGCTGCTTTCCATTTCATCTCACCCCGCAGCCTTAACCAAAGCCGGAAGCGAGAGGACGCCCCCACCTACCGCCTCCGTAAGGAATTTAGGACTATAGCGTAGCTCTGTGGAAGTGGGACAGATCTCCAACGCGACACAGTCAGAGTCCTAAATAACAGTGGGAGAAGTTGATATCGGCGTCGGGTTGATGAAGTATCTGGGTCTCGTCCCCAACAACCGGTGGAAATGTGGCAGCGGCCGCTTTCAAGCGGCTCTACGAGTGGCTTGCGTCGGCGCAACGCCTGGGCGGATCTCCGCTGCCTCGATATGTCGACGCACTCCGAGAAGAGCTTGTTACGATCACAAGGCGGTATTGAGGGAGCGACTGTCGCAACCGAGATTCGGGCACGCCGCAATCGCGAAGGTAAGGGCTCCTTTTAGAAGTAGCTGAAGAGGCGCCACGGCGTCCTCACCTTCCGCTTGACGCAGGTCCTCTCCGGACACAGAAGTTTCGGGAGCTTACTGTATCTCTGTGTATGGTAGGGAAGGAAGAAACGTCTGCGTGTCGCCTTCTTCTTTGAAATAGTCATGTTAGCGAAGGAGGAGGCGGGCGCCGGAGTGGGAGGACAGCCTCAATCTCACCCACAACCTAGACAGACGCCACCGTAGGGCGGCGGACGGCGAATAATGGCTGACTCGTCCGATCACGTGCCATGCCCGGGTCGACGGCGAATCGTATTCCATGGGCGCCTCAAACATTTGTAGGCAACCTGACGGGGCCCCCCCCTCAGAGTTCAAGTCGCGGAACCGTCTTATCTGGTAACCGTGGGCCCGGAATGTAAAGGGCTGTTGAAGGAAACCGTGGATTGTAGTCAGTTTACATCTAACACTCTCTCTCATCCTACTCGGGTGGGAGGATTCGTTGGATGATTTTACGGAACCACAAAACGAACTGCCCTGCACTGGATGGATTTTAGTCAGTACGAGTCTGACAATACTTTACGAATTGTCAGTCTTCAGCCATAGAGGAAGAACTCAATTCATTATTTTACAACTTCAGAACGAAAAACATGGTACTCAGGTAAGTCCCGCGACCCCAGGAGGCTTTGGCCTTCTAGAGGGGGGGGGGGCTATCATCATACTAACGCTCTTTGAGGCGCGCGTGGAACACAACGCGCGCGCGTGTTGCCCTTTACTCGCCGCCCGCATGACCGCGCCTACGGTGGTCGGAGATCGTCCTGCGACGTCAGACGCCATGGGCGTCCATCACTGCGGCTGGGTTGGAGGAACGACGCTATCCTGTCCCTCACGCAGCTCCCCTCCTCCTTCACGAGCATGACTGCTTCGCAGAAGGATTCGGAAGGATTAGGAACATAAATAACAAAATGTTGCGACGAATTGGGACCTCCTCCTTTTTTGAAGTCGGTTAAAAAGATCTTCTTAACAGTGTTATAAACAAACCTCTCATAATTCCTCGTAAACCTACTTGTATTACAAATACGAAATAAGTATTAAGGTATGTTCCATTTTTACGTCAAAACGGCTGAACAGATGTTGATGAATTTTGGTTCAGAGATAGATGGGACTCTAGAAACGGTTATAGGCTTTACATAAAGGCGGTTGGGGTGGGCAAAGCCTCGGGCAAAAGCTAGCACATCAATAAATCTACGGTTTCCTACAAAAAATAACTATAGATTAGAACAAAATACAAACCACCATATCTCTGGTTGGTTACGGTTTAGAAACTTTTTTTTTTTTTCTAAGGACTTCTTAGGTAGTAGTCTAATTATGCCCTAAGTTTCATCAGTGGCGAAAGAAAAAAAAATTGAGGCCAACGTCCGTACTAAAAGTTGCAAACCCCTTTTAAAAATAGAATTTGTTTCCTCGACAACCTTCGAACGTCAAGTGGGCACCACAGCAAGCGATCAGCTGTTGCGGTCACCGGCCGCCATTACTGCTGCTACTCTTTTGTTCATACGATGTTCTAAATTCAAATTTACTTTATTCACTAGAGGATAAAAACGGCTTTTACTCACTTGAGGATAAAAACGGCTTTTACGGTCAGATATCGAAGAGCAAAAGTACCCTTTCCGAGATGGGGGGATGAAAATGTATAGTAAAGCAGGATAGTATAGTTACCCGTTCAATAAGTCCTCGTTGTGTCTCACAGGCAGCGTGGCATACTCCTCACTGTCCGCCAGTACTCGCAGCAAGTCATCGATGTTCATGTTACTCTGCAGATTACGAGTGAAGTGCGCCATCGTCTTGTAGGATAGATAGTAGTAAGAGGCGATGCGACCCATCCAAGTGCAGTGGACTGTACGGAGATCCTGATAAACAAAATAAAGTTTTTTTAAACACCATAGTGGGTAAGGATCAGTTCCAGTTGAAAACCAGTGTCGAGCACTAGTTGCTCGATATTTTGCTGAACAGTCGTGAGACACACAACAAATCGTTTTTCTTACTTTTGTGTGTATAACGTGGTTCTATTGGGCAAAAAAACAAATTTTGGAAAAATATGGCACACTGTGTAAAAAAGAACTTCTATAGGACATTATCTTATTGGCTCTCTAGGAGTACGAGGAACAGAGTGGAAAGTTCCTGGTGTTGCTTAAAAAATGGTCTGAATACAGGGATGCCACAAAAAAAAACTGTGTTAGGTTTGAGGTCACATAAAAAACACAAATTTTTTTTAAACGCTTACCGATTAATCCAAATAAGATCAAGTTTTTTAACGTACATTTTTACAAGCCGTCCATCATTGTTCTAGTTTTAGGAGAAAATTTATTGTACTATTATATTTTATAATCCTACCTCTTCGATCTCCAAACAGTTGGCATTAGCGAGGGCATCAAGGGAACTCTGCACCAAGTTTGAGAGATAATAGTTGACATCCTGAGGTTCCACACTCTCCAGGTTGTAATACGTTGGGTTCTTGAGTAACCGCCGGAAGAAATATGTCCACGTCATGTAGTCAAGGATATCTTGTTTTGTTTGGACTGTACCTGGAGGGGAAAAGGGGTGATTTGTTGGTTATTTAATTTTATAATGCATTCTTAGACCCCATGCACGCGAGCGCTTTTTTAATGCTTTTTCATGGGCGTCAATAAAAGTGCGGAAATAGAACAAATGAATTCCTATGTGTCTGTTCTCACGTCAGTACTTTTAAAGCGCTGCGTTTTTTTATCGCGCACTGTTGTATTTACAGCGCTGGGCATTTATATTAATCACACGAGCGCTAAAAAAGCGCCGCAGTTTTATCGCTACGCTTTTTAAACGGTCGCGCGAATTGAATCAGACGGTCAGCATCATTTCTTACTTATAGTATTATCAGTAAGGTTAAACTTACCAGCCACAATTTCAGCGTTCAGATGGTCAGGCAGTACATCCAACAGACTGGACTCCACAGGGAAGGGCTCGTACAAGAACTTCTTGTAGAAATTCTTCTTCTGATCGTGAACTAATACTACTGCTACACCTTCGTTGTCGTACTGGAATGGAGAAATTTCGTTTTTAGATTTAGGGTCACAAATTTCGTGAGATTGTCTTAAAATTGCATACCACGTAAAATGCAGGAACAGGGGAAATTTTTTATTACTTTTCTGATTACGTAAAATGCTTTTGACGATTATGCCAAAAAAAAATAAAGGGTTACACTTTTGACAGAGCCAAAAACCACACATTTTGAAGATGCGTAATAGTGGTGGTTTCAAATTTAATAAAACTGGGCCTGTATCTTTCCATTTTTTACTTGTTTAGATTAAAATACATGCTCAGAACTGAAACTAGAAATTTTCAATATTACGAACTAAATATCTACAAAAGATACTAAAATTAAAACAAACATTTAAAATATTATAAAAAAAACGAGGAGAGAGGCTTCTAGAGGCTTCTTATAACCTCTGTTTTTTTTTACACAATTTTTTATAGATTTATTTTACTTAGTCGTCAAAGTACTCCTCCACAATGCTGTAATTTTTCAGAGTTTCGAATTTGGTCATCTAAATTCACCTTGAATAACAAGAAAATTGTTACCTGTGGTCGTCCAGCCCTTCCCATCATTTGCAGTACATCAGTGATGGGCATGTCGACGTATCTCTTCTGTTTACCATCGTAGTACTCCGTGCCTTTGATCACTACGAGATGGGCCGGGAAGTTCACGCCCCAAGCTAGAGTGGCTGTACAGATTAGAACCTGTGAGAGAAACGTTGGTAGTTAATAATCTATCTCGGTTGCTATCTTTGTCGACGATCGAATTTGCATATCCGATAGGTGTCTAATCAGGAGCCGTCAAACTAATAGTACGGATTTTGGATTGAAATTGAATATTAATTTCGGCCGTAAGACTTATAATCTAATCTAGTTATAATAAGAAATATTGATGTTATTAACTATTTCAAAGTGCTACATACATAGAAGATTATTCGAGGGGCTATTTTCTATTATTTTTTTCGTAAAGTTATAATGGTTTCATTTTAGTTGACACCAAAATCATTGTGGAAACCTTTAAATAGAAAATGTCTTCTTTAAAAACAGTTTCTGTAACTATTAAAGTCTGCATCTTTGCAAACGCAAAGGAAATAGAGTCGATTTTTAGTCAGTTAGAGTCCGATAATTTCTTTTGCTCCTCCCTGAGCTGACTTATTTACTAATGTAGCGGATTATAGCCTTTCAAAGACCTGTAGCCGTATTGTGGGAAAGAGACAGAGCTATACAAGTCGTCTATCGCCATCTCGTTCCCACAGCGGAACTACTCACAATTCGGCCACAGTCCAAGAAGTAGAAAGATAATTGGCTGAGAATGTTAATGACTACAAAAACCAACCTGTATCTTCTGATTAATAAACAGCTCCTCAACAGTAGTCCTATCCCTCTCATGTAGACCAGCGTGATGTATGCCTATACCGAATGCGAGCGTCAGCTTCAGGTTCGACTCCCGGATGTTGGCTAAAATCTGTTCCATCTCAGACTCCTTCATATGGAGCCACTGCTTCGGATTGTCTTCGGCTGCTAAATAGGCTATCAGGTCTAGGGCTGTTAATCTGGAAATTGATTGCGTATATTGTATTGAAGAAATCTGGATGATGACTTTGGGTTTTGGAAAGGGAACTGTGGGACTTGTACGGCGACATGCGATAGTTAAACTGTTTCAACGTCGAGACTTTGAGGCATATTGAGTACTCCATGTTGAAGCCCGACCAGATTCGAGATATGGATTGGAAAGTTCCTTCCAATCCATATCTCGAATCTGCTGGCATCCAGGTATGTCGGTTTACTTATGATAAGCTAATTACTTCTTAGTCGTGTTTTTCATCACTGGACTGGACCATGTTTTACAGACGCCAGCACATCAACCTCAATCTGTCAAAATTCTGGCGTCTGTTACAATTTGTTCTTGCGAATTTGTGACAATTTATGTTAAAGTTGGAAAAGAATAACAGTTTTTTTAGTATATTTTAGTAATATTATGAATACGAGTTTTGGGAAGATATTTAGATGAATGAATCTGTCACTCTTTCACGTAAAATCGCCTGAATGGATGTTTGGTGCATGGTGATTTTGTCTTCACGTGGGATAATTTTAGAATTGTAGTAATGAAGTCGCGAACAAAACCCAGTCCTACTATCGTAACTCATATTATAATTACAAAAGCGCTTATGTATGTTGTTTTCACATTATAAAGACGGTACTGATAGATTTCTCGGGAAAATTAGCGAGACTGGATGATATGTCAGCGGCATACTACCGTGCTACCATTTAAGCGAGCTTTCTCATGACACAATTCGAGCGCTTTACAATTTCTTCTAACTAAAAACGAAAATCGTCCTTCCTACTACAATTTAATAATTTAATTCGACTGACTTACGTCGTCGTGGCAAGCGTGTTTTGTTTTTATGTACCCATATACAACGATAAATTCAACGATAAGCCGGCACCAGAGGATAGACCTACTAATGACCACTCGAGAAAAAAAAAGAAAAAAAAATACCTCTACTTTTTTTTAAATTACTTAAAAAAATGGAAATTCTTCGAAAATGTATACCCCTTATGACACTTTTAACTACCATGACCATAATTTTTCAAATATTTCAGTTTTTTTGTTTGTATCGGCAACCTAAGTAGTACTACTATTCACCATGATCTTTGAAAATTACAGAATTTTCGTAGTTTTATACAAAAAAACAACCAAAAAAAATTATTTCCCTAAAATTTTGAAAGATTTTAACGTTCAGTATACTTTAACTCATCGTAGTGTAAAAAAAAAATATGGACACTACTATGGCAAGTTTTTTAAAAAATTGGCGCAACTAACCTAGATTTTAAAATGGTATAATACTTTAAGAAAACTAGCCACAAAAAAAAAATAATGACACTTTTTCTAATCAAGAACCAAATTTCATAAGTTGTTGTTAATAGTAATCACTTCTACTATGTGCCCAAACTATCAAAAAAACATTTTTTTTAAAAAGTAGGTATTTTTTTTTATTTTATTTTTTTCTCGATTAGTCATTAGTAGGTCCATCCTCTGGTGCCGGCTTATCGTTGAATTTTGGGACATGTTGTATATCCTCACGTTTTATGTGATATGTCGTAGGGGTAAGGATGATTTTCACTTGTAGTTGAAAATCGGTCGAATTGCGTCGCATCGCGTTATCGCTTATGTGAGACCGCACAATGGGGAGGCAATCGACGATAAAGATATAATATTGCTACAAAGAAAAATTTCCTTAAACTTACCTAGTCTGTCTTCTACTAGAGACGAACACAAGTGTAGGTGCACACGGCGAGTGTGTCCGTATAGCTTGGAAGGTTGGCTTGTTCATGGTCATCATGCGAGGACAGTAGTGACGGCCAGGGTGACCGGATATGTGAACCTAAATAGAAAAAGAGATTATTATCAGAAACTGTTTTTTTTTCAACAAAATATTTGCCTGCTTCTCTACTGGTAATAAAGTGTTTTTGTTGCGAAGGAGGAGGCGAGACACGTGAGTGAGAGGACAACGTCCACCTCACAGCCCAGCCGCAGTGGTAGACCAACTTCTATCATTGCCGTGTAAAATGGGGATCATCTGTCATTTTTAATATACTTTACGAATTATTGGGTTATCTTTAGGGTTATTTCAATTTCACCCAATAAAACTTTCAATCTAAAATTAACCTTAGTAACGAATAAATAAAAAACATTTTCCCCACATACCTCTAAAGGCACAGGCCGTACCGAAGGCCTAAAGTTGTACAGCCCCATTTCTCCGATGTTCAGCCAGTTGGCGAGATCCTTAGCGTTAGCTAGAGCTGTTGATAATCCAATGATACGTAATCTTCGAGAAGTGTGGGACTCGATGAAATTGGTTCTGCAATAATAAGTTATATGGGTTACTGCTCCCTAATTGTTAAGTTATTATTTCCTTTACTCTTACTGAATCACTTTCTTTATTTATAACTTTATTTGTCTTGTTTAGTTTTGAGTTTTTAGTGCCAATAAACGCCCGCAACGTAAGTGAATTCGCCATTTGCGGAGCGTGTTTCAAACATTTCTGTATATTGTCACCGCTCTTAGGCGTGGTTGTGAAGGGGTTGTAAGATTTTGACTGATGCTGAATTTATAAGATCAACAACACTTTTGTAGTTAAAAGTTTTGGTCACACTTGTCACAATTTTTCTGAAATATTGACAATATTATTTCGGTGATGGAACCTAATCTATTGCCAAGTGAAAAAGAATGTGATTTTCACGCGCAGATGTTGGTAAAGTACGTACTACATAATGTCAAATTGTACCATGAAATTGAAACTCGGGATACCCGTACTGTTGAGCGATGTGTGTGTGTTTATACCGTTAAAGGTCTATTCAATACCTATCAATGATCAAAAGCGTTTAACACTTTGTTTCTTGTCTGCCAGGATCTACTTACACCATCCCATTTCTCTAACTATGCAGCCATAATCTTCATCAACATCATTAGCCTATAAATTTTTCGGCCTCCTCTCTGTGAGAAGGAGTGGGCCATAATCCACCACGCGTGCCCAGTTCGGGTTGGTAGCCATAATCTTACCTGGACACAATAACCTCCAGAACCGGTCCTCGGTCCTCTCCTAGCAGATGTATCTCATCTATGACGATCAGTGCCACGTCTCTCACGTAGTTCCTCGTCTGCCACGACCGACTTATACCGTCCCATTTCTCAGGGGTCGTTACTATGACGTGGGAGTTGCGTATGGCTCGAATGTCGGGAGATACGTCACCTAGAAAGGAAAAGAGTATAAACTTAAACCATAGTACCTACCACAAAAACTTTTAAACGTCTGTTGAACACTTGTCTAAAAAAATGTTAATAATGATTATGACGTTGAAATAAGGTCCGTTTTGCAGTCACACTTGTTTTAGACAAGTGTTCAACAGATGTTGAAGTTTTTGTAGTAAGGCTAAAAATGTCACTCACGGGATATCTTCCGTGATAAAATAATTGTTTGAGTTCCCGACATTTTGACGCTCTTGTAAGCGTCATGATCGCGGATTGACTATATCCCGTAAATGACATTTTAAGTTTAGAAACAAACCGTGATAGTTCAAAAATGTGTTTAAAAAATTCGACTGGAAATGTTTTACTGTCAACTGCAAAACTTTATTTGACGTTCATATCAGGGTTGTTTTGCAGTTACACTTTTTTTAGACAACTGTTTAACAGATGCTTAACTTTTTTTTGGTACGACGGATAACTATGTTTCACGTGACTAACCTGTCAACTCAACGACTTGTTTGCCAAGCCTTTCTTGTAGTCTCACTTTCCAGTCTTTTATTCGTTCCTTTACAAGTGCTTTGAGAGGTGCTATGTAAACCACCTGAAAAATAAACATTGTTTTGACAGAAGAAAAATGAGGAGTGCGTTCATTAAATGGGCGAGCGAGACGGAAATATAGTGTGATTAGAAAAAAAAAACAAATTTACTATTAAACAAGCTAGTTTTATGACATGAATTTAAATGGCAAAAATAACAGTGGTACTTATCACTCTAAAACATCAGTTTAAAGTTGATGTTGGAAACTTGAAATTGGCGAAATATGCCACAAAATCGGTAAAATAAGCCATAATTAAAAAAAAGACATAATAATATGCAATTACATATGCAAACATTTATGTTTAGTTAACTTTATTTTATAATGTTATGATTTATATGTATAAATACAGAGTGTCATATTCACATTAGCGAAAATTCTCTTTAAATAAAGATAAAAAAAAATGCATTTGCGTGTAATCCGGTCACTAGTACTGATATTAATTTTCTTTGACCTTACCTTGCAATTCGGATACTGATTAAAAACCCTGAACATAGCGACCTCAGCAACAATAGTCTTGCCGGAGCCAGTGGGAGCGCCCAGTAGGACATTATGGTCGGTGTGGTACAGACAGTGGAAGATCTGTGTCTGTATGGGATTGAAGTGACTGAAGTTGTATAGCATCTCGAAGGTAGGGTTGTTTAGAGCTGTTACTGGTAGCGGTTGAAGTTCCAGGAGATCTAGAAAAATGAGGAGAATATTTATCAAAATAATATAATTCACAAGTCAGTTTTTTCTTCTTTTTCTATTGTGCGAACTTGGTGGTGGGACTATTAAGGGCACGTAACCAGAAAGTTGTTGGTAACGTCGCTAATAGCTGTCAAATATTTACAAGTTTTAATTAATTTGACAATGTTACTGAATGGAATTGTGAAATAAGGCTCTGTAGTCCACTAGAAAATTGAAAGAGAAATGCAATTAAAACACTGAATTTGTTGTTGAAACCGTTTCAGGTGTATATAATAAAGGAAACTTTCCAAGTGCTTTTTTTTCGTCTAAAACTATGTATTCGGTGTAACGATATTAATTATTGCATTCCCTAATCATTTTTTTAGTGGACTACAGAGCTATATTTGTTATTTTCATACAGTAAATATTCAAAATTAATTAAAACTTGTGAATATTTGACACCCATTTGCGACGTTGCCAACTTTTAGAATACGCGCTCATAAGCCGATTGCAGCGTGTGATATGTGGCAGAGATGTTTAATAACTCGGGACTCTTGGTGACGTGTGTCAAGATTAAAATGCCCAATATATTTTAAGTACCTTCATTTGGTTTTATTTTATATTCAAATAAAAACAAGCCGAAAATGTAAAACTAAATATCTTGCAGCCAAGAATAGAGGTTTCACTGCGAGTTTTAGCCGTCGTCAGTGGCGCTACAAGCGCATAACGTAAACCACGTTTAAGTGTAGCTTCGAGTGTGTAGTTATATTATCTGTGGTGTAGTGTATATCAATGAATCATACAATAAATGACATCAAGCGGCGGTCGAGTCGAGCTTTGCGGGAAACTTCTCGACAAGTCCGGAAATAGCCAAAGTGCCTGAGCGGCGATTTACTGGGTTATGGCGCATTTCCGAATAGAACAAATATTTGTATTGCTCGAGTTCCGGATTTGTTTGTTTGTATATGTGACTATAAATATTTGTAAACGCACCCACGACTCGGGAAAAATTGCTAGTTTAGCACAATGTCTTTCAAAAAGTAAAAAGCAGGTTGACTATCTGCTCTAAAAAACTCAACTTGTCTAGCGTTTAACTTCACGAAAGCAAACAATAACCCTTGTTTTCATTTAAATAAGTCGAAAATACAGATTTACTATACCTGTATGAGGCGGGTGAGTTTCTGGCAGTATTAAATGCTGGAATGTTAGTGGTAACACACTCTCTGATCCAAGCCATCTGTGGAATAAACACACCAATAAAATCTCTGAAATACTCCAAAGAATATTTCGTGAAGATTTTTTAATGGAAAGAAATATTTGAACCACGAGCAGGATGTGAACCTGATATGCGGATGTTGTAGTGAAAATCGAACACTGGGTGAGTGGGACCTCGGTGGCTCGGTTGGTAGGAGCGTCGGAAATTTTGGATCATTATTAACAACTTAACTATGTATTATACAGCAAATATGGAAATTTCATTTTACAGAGTAAGTTACATTTGTCGAAATGTAAATTATGGATGATTAATCATGTACTAAAGACGGAGGCCGAAGGTTAAAATTTTTCTTTCCATAGAAGGTCTTTGAAATTCGTGAGAAGTTTACCTTTCTGAAGTCGCTCGAATATAGTATTGTGGCGGTAAAGGCTCGCTGATTGGTATCGTTATTATTAGTTCTTGTGGCTCATTCGTTATTACCTGTAGAAATACAAACACATTTTATTTTGAAATTCTATGGAAGAGTCGAAACAGGCTGTCAGACTCCTATTGACTAAAAACCATCTTGCACTTTAGGTTCAAGGCCCACGGTTTTCTTTTAAGACAGCCCCGCAACCCCGGTAGGCATTTAGCGCGTCAGTTTGCTGACAGCTTCTTGAGGTGCGTGTGGAATGCTACCTCTATCAAATCGGGTTTGGTCCTTGATCAGACGGCGAGAGGCGAGCCCATTACTCGCTGTCCGCAAGTTATAGAAGGCCTAAAGTACTCTTATGTACGATGCTACTACAATGAAATTAAATATTCAACTCACCTGTTTCTTAGTAATGAGGAAATACTCATGGTAGTACATGATATCTGTCTCTGGGTCTTCAACCCATATCCAGAAAGCTTCTGGTGCCTTGCCGTGGTACTTGTCGTTCCACCTAGTTTGTAAGAAAATCTTGGTTAGGAGGTAGAACTTCTATGCAATGTGTTTTTTTTATTAGGTGCGAGATGTGAGCTTTGTAAACCTATTGATGATGCCAAGTGGCAAAGAACAACAGAGCGAATTTAGATTTAGCTCAAGCTATATGTATACGTGTACGTACTTAATTCAAAAATAAACCTTATTTGTATTGAGTTAATGGGCTAATGCACATTATCTTGTAGGATAATTCTTACAAGAGACGGTCATTAGGTGTAAAGTATATGAATATAAACATTAATTCTACAATAACAAGCTTAACTTTTGCATGCACCTCTACTGTATAATTAAGTGTTACGACATAAGACATGACACGTGTGGTGGTCTATGGGCAGATGAAAAACAAAACACGCTCAAGTCATTCGAATTATCGTAGTGGCAAGGACGATTTTCATATTTAGTTAATAGAAATTGCAAATCGCACGAATCGCGTCGTCAATCAGACTGTTGCGACTCAAGCGGTCTCTCTCTGAGAACTTACCCACTTTTCATTCCATATTTTGCTGAAATCATTGTTTTACTTTTGATACAGTTGAAAAACTTACTTGAAATTAGGTGTAATGGAGAGTCGTATCCTCAACACAGTCCGCGTTATAGGATGCAAGCTCGCTTCCATTTCTAATAGCGGGAACTCATCGGCGCATTTTTTAAGATGGCGGGCATTTTTGGGGTTTCGTATCAAATCGCCTGCAAAGGAAATAACATATTAATAGTTATTTCATAATTAATGCTTATACGAAGGAGAGGGTGGGATGTACTTCCTCCCGCCTTTAAGTTGTTATAAGGTTACTTTAAAACCTGTAAAGAGAAATAGGAGTCCTGCGCAGCGGGGTTCCGTCAGCTAAGCATTTTAAATATAATTTGTTTTATAAGATTATGGTCTAATAATGAAGCATAATTTTTCAGTAGGCATAATTATTATCATTTTATTATATTTTAGTAAGCTAGTTTAGGTTCGTCGTTTCAAGTACAATCGACAAAGTTAAATCATGACCCATTTTGACAAAAAATCGTTTGAATCCGTCAAAATTAAGGTCGTTATCATGGATATGTATGTTTACGCGAATGTAGACTATTTTAATTGAATTTCAAAATAAGCTTATCGTGGGTCATAACACAACTATGTCGATTGTACAACATGGTCCAGTGGGGTATACTGATGAAAAACACGACGAAAAAGAAAAATTACTCTAATTAATCCTTATGATAAGAAAACTAACATACCAAGTTCCTTCCAATCCATATCTCGGATCTGGTCGGGTTTCAACATGGGGTATTCAATATGCCTCAGCGTCTCGACAGTGAAGCAGTTAAACTGTCGCATGTCGCTGTAGAAGTCCCACATTTGAATCTCCATCATTTTCGCCATCTTTAGGTAAAGGCCGGCCATGTACGCGTTGTTCTTGCGAAGGGTAATTTCGAAGAGGGCGCGGACTATACGGACGGCGTTCTGTAAAGGAGATGGATGGATAGAACAAATACTAATTAGTCTCAAATCTAATCAATATCAAAACCTTGAAGTAAGTTATGGTGAAGAAACCGTTATTTTGAAGATGTGACACTATAGGCGCTCCCTCACCGCGAGCATTCACCTGTAATGTAATGGTACAGATTCGAACATTTCATCAGTAAAGGAAGACAGTGTATGATTGTATCAAATCTGTACTAAATATACGCGAATGCTCGTCAGTCAGGGAGGTAGCAATGCAATGCTCAAAGTCGAATCTTTAATGTTACATGTTACGCGAACGCTCCCGATGAGGGAGTGCCTTTAGGGTGCCTTTCCATCAGATTTGTGTTATGCAGTTATGCTGCGAGAATGTAAAAGCTGAGCTATGAAACTATGTGGCCGTTTCCACTAATGCTAAGCTATGTAGCGGTAAGAGTAAGACGTGCTATGAAGATCGCCGCCGCAAAGTAGCTGCGCGATGTATCGATAGTAGGGAAGACCCATAGCACGTAACCTTCCATGTAAAAAAAAACAAATCTTAGTTGAATCCGTTTCCACCAGTTCTGTGTTCACCAATGAATATGATTGGTGGATATCAAACGCATATCGCCTAACTTGTACTGGACACGCTTGGTGGATTACAGCCCAAACCCTCTCACAGATAGGAGGTTTGTGTCCCAGCAGTGGGAACATTCAGGTGAGATAGTGGTAATGACATGCATCAAAACAAAGTAGAAATACATTTTTAGTCTTATGCATTGCTACAGAATGTCACTATAAAATCATGCATCCAGATTCTTCAAAAGAGGTAGCCATTTTTCTTAAAATGAAGCTTCTAACACGAGAAATAAGGTATAATATGCATTGTCACAAACCTGACTAATATAATTGAGATCGGACTGAAGTGACGATCCATTGACGCGTCCCCTCGACAAGTAAGTTTGCAGTAATATGTTGATCTTCCAATGTATATCTTCAGGCGGGTCTTCAATGCGGAGTTCGCAGTATTGGTCTTTGAGACTCCATAGCTCTGTTAACTCTTCTTTTCTAACCTAAAAACCGTGATTATAAATGAAAAATCTTCCTATAATGATAAAAGAAATCCTGATATATTACGAATTTAGCTTTAAGTCAGTACAAAGCCAGTAGCACGAGTTTTCACTATTTTACTTTACAGAGTCTTTCCAGTATTTACAGCGTATCTTGTATAAAAAAACGGAACAGCGCCTGTTGTGTGCGAAGAGGGAACTAATTTTTTCCTTGAAAATTGACAATTTGAAATTGTCAAAGTTCCAGTTTACGTCTCAAATGCTGAAAACTCGTGCTACGGGTAGATACTGTTTTGTAATTGAAATGTTGTTAATTTTAATTGAAAAATCTAGAACGCAAACATTACACGCCTTAGAATGTGCAGTACTTTTACAGTTATCTTGTGACTGGGACTGTAGCATCATATATTTGTCTTTTGAATATCAAAAATGTCTGTAAATGGTCTTCTTGTAATAAATGTTTGATTTTGATTAAGTTTTTATCCAATCACAGTTGTAAGGTTTGTTCTTGTTACATCTACTTCTAGTGGCAGGTTAATGACATGATATTACTGTACCTGCTTTTTAAAATACTTCTTGATAGACTAGATGTGGTAGATAAAAAATACAGTCATTGTATCCTGCCTGCAAGCAAGTGTGCAAATCAAATACAATTATAATTAAAAAGAATACCTTAATTCTCAACACCGCATTGTTAACATAACACCGATTAACCCAAAGGACAGTATTGCATTCCAAAAAAATGAAATTGAAAAAAATAAACTAAACTAATAAATAAAATGACCAGCTACAATACCTGTGTAATTAAAATAAAAAAAAACCTACTACCTACCTTTTTAATATAAATTAAAAACAAAACATGCAGGTGAACTTACTTTAAGCTGCTGGAAGTCTGAGCATCTGGTAAGCATTTCCAGTACATATCCTTGAGTCATAGACTTGCGCACCATAGTGTTGAACACCTCCATAGTCTCGCAAGTTATGTAGTAGTGACTGGCTGTGCGACCTAGGTCTAAGAAACGCAGAATAAAACTCATTTGTTAAGAAACCATTGTTTTGAATATAGACATGAATAGTTACTTCTGGGCAAGCATGCTTCACGATTTTGTCGACCACATAATTGTTGATCATAAGGCGACATGGTGATCAAACGAAAGCCTATCATTAATACCAAAGGTTTATAAAAAAATCTGTTTTGTCATCTAGATTTTAAGTTCATCATCCAGATAATTTTCTGAATATCTCAAAAATCTTTTTTAGGGGTTTTTTCTGGCTTTACATGGAGTTTGGATATGCATATCCCTTACTTAGCATAATGATGTAATGTATAATGTTTTTGCTAGATAGATGGAATCTTCGAAACTGTCTATAGAGAGCGAGCGAAGTCACAAGTTAGGTCATATTTAGTTATTTACCAGTAACATTGAGTTGTCCAGTCCGTTCGTTGTAGCGTATCATATGCGTGTTATCTAGTTGCATAGCGGCCGATGTGATAAGTTCACGTCGTTTAGTTTCTAACATCGGTTCCTCTTGCACGTCTGTGTATGTTAGGCCATATACCTAGAATATAAATTCAACGTTAAACAAAAATCAACTTTAAAAGACTTCAAATAAAGTTGATTTCAGATCGACATATTATGGCAAAGGATTTCTTCCGGAAAGGACGGTCAAACGTCTTAACCCCTTGTAATAAGGGTGAATATAAAGAAATTGTGTAACTGAAATTTACCTGTGGATTGATCCTCATTCTGACGAACAGGTATGTGTAACTTAGCCATTCTACTGCTTCATCGATGTTTGTGACTGTGCCGAGAGCGACCTAAAATATAGAACATGGTAGAATTATATGAAGTTCTTAAAACTTGGATAATCAAGTTTAAGTGGGAATGTTATATCGGTATAAAAACTATAACACTATCGAATAGTGTAATAATACAGGGTGTGATTTGTTAAAAATGTCTGGCCGGTATTATTGATTTTTCTAAAATATAACAATGCAGTTTTAGTTTTCGTCAAAATCGGCATCGAGACTCCTTTCAACGTGTTTCGATATTCCTCATAGTTTCGGACATAGCCATCAACGCCCAGTTCAAATATTCACCTTGCATATACATAGATGCCAAAGTTTAAGCTAAATGCGGAAAAAATATGAAAAGGAAATCATCTCACCTCAGCATTCAAGTTATCCGCCAACAAATTAATAAAGTTGCTCTCAATAGGGAACTGATTGGTCATAGATTTGAGGTAGTGAGTCAGTTTGTCATGTGTTGTTATGATGATGCCCGTGCCAGACGTGTCGAACTGAGGCCTGCCTGCGCGACCGAAAATTTGGAGCACATCCAGTATGCTCAGGTCTACGAATGTGCCGTGGGCTTGGTCATAGATTTCTGTGCCCTGGGAACAAAAATGAGAGACTTAAGACACTGTTTTAGGCTTTGTGTATTGGTTGTGAAAAATTGGTCATCGGAGCCCGATGTCCATATAAAAAGAACAAAAATTATGGGAATCCAGTCGTACGCATCTTTTCACATCCCATGTTTGTACTCACCCTAATAACAACAGCATGCGCCGGTAAGTTGACACCCCACGCCAGCGTGGAGGTACAAACTAAAACTTTTATATGTCCCTCCGAGAAATATTTCTCGACCATGTTTCTGAAAAATCCAACAAAAGTTTTCAATACGCGAAATAGAGGTATCAAAGCAGTCATTTGATTCAACGAAAACTTTTCATTCAATATGTGATTCCAATATTTTAAAGGGAGTCACTAGTTATTTTAATTGAAATGAATTTCATTTGGTTCTGCCGTTTCTTAGAATCCAATAGACAGTAGAGAATAAGTTAATCATTAGACAAAATATGATGTCAAAGATACACGTCGAAAATCGTAAAGTTTTTAGGAAAGAAAAAATCGAGTCCCAGGACTTGAACCTTCCGATTCGTACACCAGAAGTACTGAATTTAAAAGGTTTAAGATTTACCAATATCACTTACCGATCACTCCTTAGCATACCAGCATGATGGCACGCAAACCCACTAGCGAACAACTCAGCCAACTGCTTATTAGGACTGCTACTGATACTCTTCTTGGCCTTAAGGAAGGCTCCCGAATCTTCTGGCTCGAAGTACTTGAGGTGCCCTTTCTTCTGGGCTATTTCTTTGAGCACCATTGCTGTTTGGTGAGTGGCGTTACGGGCGTGAACGAAGACCATAACTTGGTGGCCTTTCTGAACCATATCTACCGCTTTATCGTAGCATATTTCGTTCATTTGTTGCATCTGTTAATGAATAGATTTGATAGTATTTCTTTCAGGAAAATTAAGGTACAATTCCATTCTACGATCTCTGGCCCTCGTAGGTGCGGGAAGCGAGTAATGGGCGACTCGTTCTCACATGGACCATGCCCGGGTCGATGGTGCATAGTGTTCCGCGCGCGCCTCATAGAGTGTCAGCATTATGACGGGCTTTAGAGGACCAAAGACTGTCAGGTTCGCGGGACTAACGAATTACCGTGACCCAGAACATAAAGGGCTATTGAAGGATACCGTGGATTTTAGTCAGTACAAGTCTGAAAGTCCCTCCTGCCATACACTGGTTGGGAAGACTCATTTGATGATTTTATTACGCTAAAAAAAAAGTACCTGTCTAAGATGTGAACCGCCTCCACTGCCAGTTTCTTTGACGCCAATGAACTGTTGTTCCAACGGCACCGGACGGAAGCGAGAGTCGAAGAAGAACAGGCCTATGTTCGGGTTTACTCGTAAGAACCTGGAACAAGATATCGAAAATTAAGATTTATTCAACTTCTATTATGAATGCAAAAGTTCGGTTAGATGAATGGATGTGTGTTAGACAATTACAAGAGAACGGCCGAGGGAGCGTTCAAGCTACACGTAGTTGCTTAGGGCCTGGGCCTTTATGTATGTGAGTTTATGTGTTTGTAAACGCACCCACGTCCCAAGAAGAAATCCCAGTGTGAGGCAACGTTTTTTATTAAAAAAAAAAGTAAGTATCTCGAGAGTGATTTTTGAGTTAAACTCCGGAAAAGCCGCTTGCAACCCATTAGAGTTTTACAAAAAGCGTTTGAAAGTCTGACAAACGGTTTTGTGAATAGCAATACATAAATATTTGGGTTACCTGGTTTCTGGTCGGATATTCACCGGCATTTAAGTCTAGATAGCTTTATTTTCGGAAGATAAAAGAGATAAAATTAAATCTGTAGCTGAATTGGAATTTAAAGAAAACAGCATACTTAAATTACTTAATTCCTCCCTGAGCTGTACCTCGAGAAACCGGTCACTATTCATCCATAGAAAAACATATTTTACAAAACCCAATGACAGAGCTCATTTTGTTCCTTCATAAGTTCATAAAATATACAGATTTCAAAATTATGAATACAGAGTTCATTTTCGCTTGGCATCAGGTTAAAAGGGAAGATTCTGGCTCACCTAGCAACATCCAAATAGTTAGGCAACGTAGCCGACAAGCCGACTATCCGTATCATGTTCTGCGTCGACTCGACTTGTCGCAGTGTCCGTGCGACAATCGCCTCGACTATCGGTCCTCTGTCGCCGTGCAGCAAGTGTACTTCGTCTATGATGATCAGTTTGACTATTGAGGCTAACTCTGTGTCGGCTAGAAAGAAAAAAAAATGACAGAGATAGCAGGAGTTTTCACGTTTTCGTGACGTAAAGTGAACGGGAACATTGCTGTTAATTTGATCAATAAAATGTGGTCGGCCTCACTCGTACACTAGGGGTGTTTTTCAAGTATTTCGTACTTCAACCACGAAGTTTGACAAAATATACAGGGTGTAAGGAACAGCCCTCCACAAACAGGGCTTGCTTACTAGACGAAACTAAACAATCTTCCACAATTTTTTTTTGCGGAGGGCTGTCCCTTACACCCTGTATAGAAAGAGGCTGTAGTTTATCAATCAATCATACAATTTTGCATTATGCATACAATGTTTAGTCCATCAGTCAGAGTAGGCATTGAAAAAATATTCATTACACTTTTCTGTTTTTTTTTAAATCAATGAACATTGACAAATCAAAATTCAGGAGTGGGGGGCTTCTGATGTCATAACGCCTGTAAAATAATACCAAACAAATGACGTTCTGCAATTTTAAGAAGCGTTGTTGGTTGTTCGTCAATTTTAGTTAAAGAAAAAATCTATTTTTCTGCCCAATATTTAGTTTTGAATAAAGTAAACTATTGTAATAATACTTACTAGCTCCCTATGTTATTTTTAAAAGCGTTGTGTCTTCGTCAATTTTAGTACTAAAAAAATAAATCTATTTTGCTGACTAATATTTATTTTTGGAAAAAGTAGCCTATTGATTTATACTTACTAGCTCCCTTCCTCGTAACAACATCCCATTTCTCAGGCGTGGTGACAATCATCTGAGTCTGTTGCACTTCTGTCTTAGTGAGCTTCATATCACCCGTGAGCTCCCGGACTAGTATGCCGAGACCTTTGAGTCGCTTGCCGAAGCTCGCCGTCATTTCTGACGCTAAAGCTTTCATTGGGGCTATGTAGATTATCTAGAAGAAGGTTGATTTTTTCATTAATGAACGCTTTGGAGTGCAACAAATAAATCAGTGGTAGGGTAAAGGAGGAGGCGAGACGCGTGAGGGAGAGGACAGCGTCCACCTATTGACCCAGCCGCCTCGGGAGACGCCCACGGCAACAGACGTTGCAGGACGATTTCCGGCCACCGTAGGCGCGGGAATGCGGATGCCGAGTAACGGGCGACACGCCGTCCGATTATGGAACATGCCCGGGTCGGCACGTCGTGAACCACGCGCACCTCAAAGAGCCTCCTTAGAGGGTCAAAGCCCTTCGCGCGACCGTCTTATCAGGTAACCGGGGCCACCCGGAAAGGAATAGCCCTTTCCTGAAGGACACCGTGGATTTTAGTCAGTACAAGTCTGGTATTGGGGCCAAAGCGGTTTCACCCGCGTTATGTTACGTGTCTGGCCCTACAAAGGCCTTATCTTTTTCCTCGGGGATGGTCGATCCGGCCCTGTCCTTGGTCAGAAGGCGAGCTACTCATTATCGCCGTCCGCAAGCTGATGCCTAGGCCTACGGTAGCCAGAATTTGCACCGCCATGTCCGTTTGAGATGAGAACTTACCTTAAACTTATTCTTCATAATAACATCGTTCTCAATATGCTGTTTAATCTGATGCACCACTGTTAACAACGCTATGTTAGTTTTACCGGCCCCAGTCGGTGCGCAGATCAGTAGGTTTTCATTAGTGTTGTATGCCGTTTGGAATACCACGGACTGGATTCTGTTCAGTTCCTTAATGTTCTCGAAAGCCATTTGACCTATCTGTGAAGAAAAATGGTAATTAGTGGCTATTTTGAATATAAAACTGGTTTTAATGGGGCGGTATTCAAAGCGGCTACAATATGGGCCACAAAATTACCTAAGTCAGCCATGAATCAAATGAATTGATTGATTAGCAAAATGTAAACCTTCCTCCCTCTTCCCTCTTGGATACGAAGCAGTGTGGACGTGTTATTTTAAATTAATGAATAAAGTAAACGTATTTTAAATCAAAAATAAAATAAACGTAATTCTGCCGAAGTACTAGGCGCGCAGAAACCAGTGGCGGTGCGGCGAGCGAGCTACTCACACACACACGGAAGTAGCAACACCCACGTCTTTGCTAAGTGTGAGTTTTTTTCTGTACTTGTCATCCGTCACAGTCATCTGTCACCGTCATCTGACATCTGTCATCTGTCATCGTCATATGTCACTGTCATCGACATTTGCATCCTCGCTCAGAAACGTTCCTGTACACGCATAGACCACTGAATTGGATACTATTTTTCTTACATAGTAATTATTGTAACTAATTACCTTAAGATGGACAAGTCCATGGATAAATCTTTATCTGATACGGAAGTAAACCTCGTGGGTAAAGCACAGAGCACTCCGCCAAATTTCGTTTTTCAACGGCTAAAGAGAACCAGAGATGAAATGGATGAATCTCTGACTATACAACTGGATGAATTCAAGTCGGAAATGAGGAAGATGATGACCCAACATAGCAATGAGATCAAGCTTGTAACCTCAACTTTAAAGGAGATTCGTCAATCCAACATAAGTATAGAGAGCTCGATCATAAATTTAACAGCCCAAAACGAGGAACTTAAAAAGAAAATCCAAGAAATGGAGTCCCATGCAAAAGAAGACAAAAAACAAATAATACTCTTAGAAAATAAACTAGAGGATCTTCAGATGGGTGGACGAAAAACAAACTTTGTTATAAAAAATGTACCTAAGAGGAGCAATGAAAGTAAAGAAGACCTAATGGAAATGGTATTGACTCTCGCTCGTACCTTAACCTGCAATATTGGTAAATATGATATCAGAGATATCTACAGAATACGTGGAAAAAATGCTGATCAACAAAATACACCGATTATTGTAGAAACTGGATCTACTCTACTTAGGACTGAGATACTGAAAATGGGTAAGGCCTATAATTTAAAAAATAAGGCAAAATTGTGCTGCAAACACCTAGGTTTTAAATTTCTAGAAGATACCCCTATTTTTCTATCGGAGCACCTAACCCCGAAAGCATCACGTCTTCACTTCCTTGCGAGAGACCTAACGAGGACAGGAACCTACAAATTCTGTTGGACAGCATATGGCAAGGTCTATATAAGGAAGGATGAACAAGCGCCTACAATAAACGTCACTTGCGAGGACCAGATTCATAAACTCCTACTGAAGCAATGACTATCGACCCGTAAGATCATGAACATTTGTTTCTCTTTTCTGAATTTCTTACTGTTAATCTTTTCTGGACCTATACCATGTAATTTAACCTATTGCACTTATATGCCAAGTAACTGCAGCACTGTGTATCTTATCTTAAGTGTTTTAATAGTACTTTATCACATGCACTCTTACACACACAATCAAAATCCATCTCAATTTACACACATGCATTCACACATACACAACAAGCCAAATCGATCTCCACCTTACACACACCGACACTATATTTACTTTTATCCCAGCTCATTTACAAGTATGTTGTCTGAAAAAGTCGTAAACTATGATATAATGAATGAACTTCTTAAATTACCTTATCAAGACCCGCACTTAACGAACAACGTATATTCTATCCATAAAACCTTAAATGTCTAACACATTAAACACAATCACTGAAATAGACAACTTCGAGTTGGCTCGTACAGCCGAATGTAAGATCTCAGATCTAGATAAGCATGTACACATTAACAAAAATGACCTCACTATTATTGCTCAAAATATAAGGAGTATTTACTGTAACTTCGACGACTTTATACTCAACGTATCTAACTTTAATTTCGAAACAGACGTTATAATTTTGACAGAATGTAGACTGAGTCCCAATAAACCTGTGCCCCAACTTAACAATTATTTAACTTTCCATACTACTAATCAACTAAACCAAAATGATGGGGTGACTGTATATGTGAGGCAATCCTTAAAACCTAAAGTTCAAGAAATTCAAATATCACAGGCGTCTTGTCTCCAAATCGAAATATTAAATAATGTAATATTGGGTATCTATCGTTCCCCCTCAAACTCAAATATAGATAGTTTTATAAATTCACTTAGTGCTCATTTAGATAATCTGAAGTCCAGTAAAAACATTATTATAGCAGGTGACATCAACATAAACATTAGAGCTAAAGATACAGAGTCATCACATGAACATAAAAACAGAAATCACTATCAGAATATGTTATCACTCCATGGAATACTGACAGGTCATACATTACCTACGAGGGAAAGTAATTGTTTAGACCACTTTATGCTCAAAATTAATAAAAAGAAAGTTTCTCCATTTATTGCTGTGTTACATACGTCAATAACGGACCACTTTACGATATTTCTATCTTTGTCTAAAATTAAAAATAGCTGTCCTTCTACTAAAACTAAAACTGAAATAAATTTTGAAGCAGCGCTAAAGCACCTACAGCAGCAAAATTTGAATGAACTTCTTTACTGTGATGATCCAAACCAACTTACCTGCCTATTCATAAACATTCTTGCTAACACAATAGAAATAAATACTATCACTCGTAAAATACCAAACAGTAAACAAATTAAAAAGCCGTGGATAACTACAGGCATATTACGATGCATAAGGAATCGTAACAAATTACAAAATCAATTTAGGCTAAATCCACTCAACGAAACTCTAAAAATAACATATACTAGATACAGAAACTATATTAATTCACTAATAAAAAAATTAAAATATAAATATGAAAGGGATCTATTAGAAAAGTCTGTTGGTAATAATAAACTTCTTTGGAAGAACATAAAAAACCTAACTTACTCTAATAAAATTAAAGATCGCAACTTCGAATTGCTAAATATTATGACATCACCTCAAGAATCAGTAAACTTTGTCAATAATCACTTCGCCAATGTGGGTAAACATTTAGCCCAGCAAATACTGTCAACAACGAATAATAATCACAACATCAGCCAACCTGCACAGAATAATACTTTTGTATTATTAGACACGGATGCTCAAGAAGTAGATAGAATATTGATGTGTTTAAAATCTGATAGTGCGCCAGGCTGGGACAAGATCTCTACTAAATTCCTAAAGCTTGCTCGAAATGAAATTGTTCCGATAATAACCCATCTTGCGAATCTTTGCTTTCAAAAAGGCATTTTCCCTGACCTACTTAAGAAGTCCATTATTATTCCAATACACAAGGGGGGAGATAGAGACGATGTCAATAACTACAGACCCATCTCTCTCCTTCCGTCAATATCCAAAATAATTGAAAAACTTCTAAATGTTAGATTAACTCATTACCTCCATAAATTTAGTTTACTATCGGATCAACAATTTGGCTTTAGGCAAAAAATATCAACGGAGGATGCTGTCTCGGCTCTTACTGCCCTGGTAACTGAACACCTTGATGCTGGTAAAAAATGCATAGCTGTGTTTCTGGACTTAAAAAAAGCATTTGACACCGTCTCTGTCCCAAACCTTGTAAAAAAGCTCGAAAATGCTGGTGTGAGGGATATTCCTCTAAAACTATTCAAGGACTATCTGTCCAATAGAGAGCAGAGGGTCAAGATGGGTGAATTTATCAGTGAGGACGCGGAAGTGACATTCGGAGTTCCGCAGGGAAGCATACTCGGCCCTACCCTTTTCTTATTGTATATCAACGACCTATGCAACATTAAAATTCCAAATGCAAAAGTTTTTTCCTACGCCGATGACACTTCCGTCGTTTTTACGGGGAACTCCTGGCACGACGTCAAACTAGAAGTGGAGGTGGGCATGGCCCAAATTGCTAACTGGCTAAATGCTAATTTACTCTCTCTAAACACATCTAAGACGAATTACGTGTGTTTCAGCGTGAGCAACAGGTCACAACCAAAAGACGATCTGAATATAAAAATTCATATTTGCGGTGATCCAGCAAATAAATGTTGTGCTTGTTTGGGTATTGATAAAATTTCGCAGACAAAGTATCTGGGAGTAATAGTTGACCAACGTCTATCCTGGTACCAACATCTAGAACAGGTCACAAAAAGGGTCAGGAGATTAAGCTGGATTTTTAAATCACTACGTCACATTGCTCCAAAAGACATAACTGGTAAACGGAAAACTCCTAGAAACATCCTTAACGAGGTATACTTGGCATTAGTGCAATCGGTTTTACTGTATTGCATCACAGTTTGGGGAGGTGCAACTAAAACCAAACTTATAGAATTAGAGCGCGCCCAGCGCGCACTTATTAAAATTATGTATTTTAAAAATATAGCATATCCCACTAGTAACCTTTACAGTATTAGCAATTTACTATCTATAAGAAAATTGTACATAATCCAAGCTGTCCTCAAAAAACACAAGAACCTAACTTATGTTTCTGAAAAATTAACCAGAAGAAGGAAAGATTTGGTAGCACCAGTTCCTCAAACAAAAACCATGTTCTCTTGTAGACAATACAATATACGCTCGGCAAAGCTCTACAACAAGGTAAACAAAAAACTATTAATATACACAAAAACCACATATGACTGTAAGAAAACTGTTACAAATTGGATGAAAAAGCTCACTTATGACGAGACTGAGGCACTTCTTTTGCACATGACATAGCTCACCACATTCTCTTATATACTCACACACAAGCATACACACACACACACACACACACACACACCACACACACCACACACGCATACACACACACACACACGCACACATTAAATTACTATTTTTTCCTTTTTTTCTTGCTTAGTTTTATTTATTTTTTTGCTACTTGGTTTATAATCATAATTCGTATAAATGTATTAATTAACCACATGTTATTTGTTATTAAGTACTTGCTGTAGAAGAGCGGGGTCTTCTAACACAGGCTTGATTTGCTTAAAGGGAGACCCCAAACACAACCACCCACATATGTAACAAATTTCTTAATAAATATTTTTGTATTTGTATTTGTTGTATTTGTAAAAAAAATGGGCCAAGCCCAGGCATAATCGAAGGAGTCCCGCTGCGCAGGGCTCCTATTTCCATCTGCAGGGTTTAAAGAAACCTAACCAAATGAATTAGATTTTGGTGTCCCCAAAACTAAAAATGTTGCCAAGTTTTAATATTCGTGGCTGAGTCACTAATTTTGTGGGCCGGTTTATAATTTCGCTTTTTAATGTAACTTTATGAACGCGTTCCCGAGAATGGAGTTGAGAAGATGGGGATTATTTCTGCGCTATACACACACTATCTATGTGGTGTTTGTAGCTCGTTTGTTGTGGTTGATTATATTCATGCGACAGAGATGACGCTCATGGAACCCAAAACTAGCCAGTTAAGAATTAGTTTCCAACGATTGTTGTGCAATATATTAATAATAATAATAACCACTTTATTTCAGGCTACTTGGGCCCATAGTGGAATGTTAATTTTGATTTTGTTATTTTTAGTAACTGGTTTGAATTTGATTAACTTTTGATTTTATTATGATTTTATTTCTATTAGGTTTTCGATTATAATTTTATCTCGTTCTCAATTGTGTTTCTGCCTGTGATTTTAATGTTTTATTTCAATTCTTAATTTTAAATTGGCCTGAGGAGCCTGATTGTTCTGTATGTATCAAATATCCTGTAATTTTAATTTTAAGTTATTATATATTTAATCAATATTTAGTGCATGATGTGCTTACCTGTAAGAGATTGATACACTAGACCCGATTTGAATCAATGTAATCCATAATTGTTTGAGTGTACTCAATTGTTGGTGAGCCAAATAAATAAAATAAAAAAATAAAATAAAAATAGATATATACCTTATAGACTAACATATACAGGGTGTTTCTTTTAAATTGGCCAAAAGGGAGAAATCCGCATCCATAAGAGATACAGGAAAACTTTCTTAGGAACCTTTAGCTCTTTTTTGGTGTTGACAATTTTGGCGTTTTAATTTTTTTGGTCAAGTGCGAGTTGTTCCCAGAAATGAGTAAAAATGACCAAAATTTTTTTCAATGCCTTTCGACTCTGTTTCATGTAAGGATCATTTCATTGATGGGAAGAAAAAAATCGCGACGGCGGAAGTTGGTCAAATTTAGCAAAATGCTTTTTCATACAAATTGTATGAACGAAAAAAAAATCATTTTTTTTTATGATGTCATCTGATTTAGTGTTATGTAAGGATCATTTTATTGTATGAGAAGGAAAATGTGTGGGCAACAGAAGTGGGTCAAATGTAAAGAAAAACTTGACTACCTAACACGACTTTATGCTGTTAGATGAAACATTACTCTAATTTTGACCAACTTCTACGGTCCAGATATTTTTGTGCCCATACAATTATCTCATCCTTACATGAAAGTGTCAAACAGCATCATAAAAAATTGGTAATTTTTTTCGTTCATACAATTTGTATGAAAAAATATTTTGCTGAATTTGACCAACTCCCGCCGTCCTGATTTTTTTCTTCCGATACAATGGAATGATCCTTATATGAAACAGAGCCGAAAGACATTAAAAAAAAATTTGGCCAATTTCACTCATTTTTATGGACAACTCGCACTTGACCAAAAAAATAAAAACGCCAAAATTGTCAACATTAAAAAAGAGCTAAAGTTTCCTAAGAAAGTTTTCCCGTATCTCTTATGGATAAGGATTTCTCCCTTTTGGCCCATTTAAAAGAAACACTCTGTATATTGTTATAGTACAGTTTGTGTTAGTATAAAGAAACTTAGGTCTATGTTAGTAAACACGCTTCACTTAGCACTATTTTATAGCGCACTCCGGTGGTACTTGTCCGCGGAAGCGACGGAACACCACGTCCTGCGGCCAAAAGTTCTCCTCCATGACGAGGTGCAGCAAACATGTTGGTGCTTCATTTGATTATTGCTTGTACATAATTGCTTCACTAAAAACGCCGCTACGTTTTTTATAATGACGATACGTTTTTATCTATTTTTTGTATATACATAGTCGACGCATACATGAAGTCATTAATCATTGTAATTTGAACCTTAAATCAACGAAATAAGTCACAAATTCCTACCTCATCCAATTCAGCAATAGGCACGCGGTTGTTTCCGATATTGAGAGGTGCAGTATCGTTCTTAGGTATTATGACCTCTTCATATTCCTTGGTGTCTTTTCTAATGGCGTTCTCGGGAAGTATTAATTTTAGGCCTGATACGAATCCTGAAATTATTGAGTAATGATAAGTTGGCTTTAATTGATTGCAGTATTATTGGTTTTTTAAGGACCTATATTTTTGGAGTGACGATTTTAAAGAATTTTTGAGAAAAGAAAATTCAGCTGCGAGTGGAACTCGAACCCGTCTTCTGGATAAGTACTCCAGATGCCTTACCAATAATAATTATGTATTTAAAGTCGGCCAAAATTGGGATACTCGAATCTAAAAGATAAAACTTTTCAATTTAGGGATACTTAATTATATTGGACAAGTGTGAGTTGTCCTTAAAAATTAATGAAATTTCCATTTTTGTAAATGCAATTCATTTTTTTTTTCTAAAATGGAACACTTCATTGTATGGGAAGAAATAAATCGAGACGACGTAGTTCAGTTTCATACAATTTTGAGTATTCTTACCAGCGGAGTTCTTAGCATCAATAGACGAATCATAAACGTTAGGATATTGCACTTTTGTTTGGAAATATGAAATCTTCTGCAAAATTGGGTCAATATTGCTTGAAGATCTTGATGTAGAAAATGGTACCACTGGCTTTGATAATTCTGCTAACCTGAAACATGACATTAGCTTAAGCTTAGTATAATCAGTAGACAAAAACCTTGTCCGTAGTGTTTTATAGTACATATTATTCATTTAAGCGTGAAATGTACATATATGCTACTTCCGTGGGCACAATGGGAATAAACCCCATAGAGCGTATATGCGAATATGAATATGAACTATAAGATTATACAAATAAGATTCACTTTTATCTAAAACGGTAGAAGTGTATGTGCTTGAGTGAAGTAAAAATGTTGAGTGTGGTCATATAAAAAAACTTGACATAGCGTTTAATATGTAAGTCTCAATTTAGTTATTCTTGTTGATGACTTTTACAAAAGATCGCTATTTTAAATCTTCATAAAAAAAGATAAGCAAATACATCATAGCGTTACATAATAAATGGTTATATTTTTGTGACATAAATTTTGATGTTGCTGAGTAAATTTAATGTACGAGAAAAAAGTCATTACCTTTTTTGCCTTTGCAGCAATTGGGTAAAAAAAAAGTAATGAAAATATCAATATAATTAAAATTTCTTCTCTTAAGCCTCAGTAATATTTCCACATACCTTTTAGCCCTCATCTGTCCAATATTAATTTCTTGTTCTTCCTCATCGTCATCATTCTTTCTATTCTTCGCTTTCTTCTCCTCTTTCCTCACAATTTTGGCTAACATCTTCTCTTGTTCGGACAAGACAGACACTTGGCATAAGTACTGGGGCATTTTGTTTTCAGGGAGTATTGCTTGAACTGAAAATTAAACACAATATCATAAGATGAAATCGTAAATGTCAAAGTGTGAGGTTAAAGTTGTGTTTTTATATTGTATCTTTTCAATAGGAAGTATAAAATAAAATAAAAAAACGTGGGAATATGGTTTTCTTGCTATTATTAAAAAAAATGCAAGATAGCAATGCTTTTTTTTTCTGGAAAAATCATCAAATGAGTCCTTCTCACCCAGGGCGGGCGGGAAGGGCTGTCATGTACTGACTAAACTCTACGGTGATCCTTCAATAGTCCTTTACATTCCAGGGTCACGGTTATCTGATGAGACAGTCCCGCGACCCCGAAAGACAGCAATACTGGCATCCAACTTGCTTTAAATATTGTAAGTTGATATGAACTCAACACACGAAAACTGACGATGAAATTCAATTGGGGCTGGGGGAGGATTTATTGTATAGAGGTTCTTACACCCAAAAAACGCATATAAACTCGGGCGACTTTAATGCGTAGGTATTACACATGGACTATGGAGTTTGTAGATGTCTGAATGATTAGGTTGGTATAATAACAACAAAATACTTACTCTCAGACAATGTAGGCCCCTGTGGAGGTGCCTTCAAACTATTAATAATATCCGTCCTATGTTCCAGAATCTCTAGTATAAACTCAAACTTATCGAAGCCAAGCAACTCGAACAGGTCATTCTGCATCTCATCGTTACTTCTCGGAGAGTTCAGCAGTGTTATGATTGATTGGAGGATATCTGTACTTGATATGCCTGATGTATTCTCGTATTGTGCTTTCACTTTTGTTTCTAACCAGGTTTTGCCGAACTGCAAAATCAAGATATTTATTCGTCAAATATGGTAGGTGGACATAAAGATGTAACTATTACTTGGTTCAGTGAATACACTGCATAAATCGGAAAATGCATAGTTACTCTAGGGAAAGTTAAACAATTTAATGTATTATAGAAATTCTCCAAGGCATACAGACTCTTTAATGAATCACTTAGATATTCTTACCACATATTTTAAAAGTAATTTGTCAATCTAAACAAGAAATGTTCAAATTTTTGAACTGTAAATAAAAGCACCATATAAAATGTGTCAATGGAAAATAGATTAGAAATGACCTTGACCATGACCTTATTCCATTTGGCTGATTAATTTTAGGGACACCCTCCGTGTATTGTATCTGATACGAACTAAAAATTTACAGATACTAAAATCATAATATCCTCAAAGTTTGCTCAATCTCAGTAAAAGCCTGAATATTTCTTGGAATGAATACTTAAGAATCATATGTTAGAAACAAAATGTAGACTTACTTTAGACTCCGGAGGAGCAGCTGCAGGGATTTTTGACTGACCAGCTTTAGCCACACCCTCACTATTGTACTTCATAGAAAAATCATTGACAAAAGTACTAGCGGTTGCCGGCTTGCTCGTCAACTTGGCCAGCGGTTTCTTGGCAGGTTTGTACGGTATGAAGTGGCATTGAATATGGTCACCCCATAGTTTTACATTCTCTTTGTTGGCATCTACCTCTTCTGTTCTTATGAAGTCCTTTGTATCATCTTTAAGCTGCTCGGAAATTTTTGTTACTATCTGTAATGTGAAAATTTAAATAGGTGTTATTATTTTTTTAATGACAATGAGACCATTGTTTTAACTGTTAGAGGTTTTTCATAGATGATTAAATAACAAAGCATATTTTTCCGGTCGTAGTAAGCACAACCCGTAACTGAGAACACACTTCTATTTAATTGAATCCTATGTAAATCCCAGCTTTAAAACTTAGCACAGATTTATTTCCTGTTTAAATATTTAGTTACATTGTAACATATTGTGAGTCATTTGTTAACCTGCATACTGGACACTAATAAATTGCCACATTGTTCTCACATAATGTACCTACCATCTGATGATGAATGATGTAACCAAAGATCTGTAATAATTTTGGCAATTGAAAAAGAGTGTCCATGGAGTTTCTTGCTCATTCTTCTCCATAGAGATCTACGATTTGGATTGAGCACCTACAGTACTTTCACAGTTTTTATGTCTGTGACTGGGACTGTAACACCATAACTATTTTTGTACTAGTTTTATTTTGCCTTTTGACAATTCAAAAGTGCCGGTTATGGCCTAGTTGAAATAAACGTTTTGATTTGATTTACTGTTACTTCCCATTAGCACAACACATTTTTTTCCCATTGTCTCTTATCAACCATCACCTAATCTTTTCCCCCTTTTTTACATGTAGCTCACAGATGGTAGTTTTAGCATAATAAAAATCTAATAAAATCCCTTTAAAAGAAAAGTAATAGAAAAATAAACAGTATTATAATAAATTTTACACACCTCACATATTTTATTAGCCGTTGCAGATGTAACAGTTCCAAATGTTTGCCGCAACTGTGACAGATGTTTTAGCATCACAATATCCTGATCTAGAAACATCCTGAGGCTCATGACTGTGGCATCCTCTATGATCTCATCAGGCTGGTCGCCCGTCAAGAGTTTGCAGGCATCCTTAAGTTGTGGAAAGAGTTTCAGTATTTCAGCTGAATCTGGCTCATTCTGTTTCACATAGTTGTAAATATCTGTGTAGGATTTGAACCTGAAATAAATATTTACTTTATTCATACTGACTACTGTCGCCATATTGTCTTACCTAAAATAATATTTTTATTAAAGTATTGTAATATTTTTATATGCAAAATAAGACTCAAAATAGTCTTAAGAAGTGTTGTCAAGATCGATCCACTGACCAGATTTTTACTGTGATTATTTCTGATTAGAAAGACTAATAAATTTATTGAAAACTATAAAAAATCTTTTGTATAACATATAAGTAACTTAATTACCTTTGTAAGTTCTTCTTCTTCACATGCACCGGCTTTGTAGGATCTACAATCGGTTTCAAACATCGTGGTTTGTCCAGTTGTGTGTGTGCTCTTAGGGCTCTCGTAATGCGAGGTAATTCTATCATAATTTTGCTTTGCCTAGAAATTTCAAAAAGAGAATCATCAGAAATGTTTTATAAGTAGCCAGTTGATTCGTAATAGCGTAAAATTAATTAAATTAATGAAAAACAACATACCTTTGAACAGTCGGTGCTGTGAAATAATATTGTGAAATTCTTCACAATAATTTGCGAAGATGTAAAACTAATAGTAAATCTTAACCTTAAAGGAATTGAAGACCAGAATGTATATTTACAAGTGATTTAATGAAATGGGAAAATTAAATGGTATTTCAAATTAAAAATCAATTAATTTACAAAATATTTTTCGCCACTCGACACGTATCGAATGACATTGACGTTATCAGCAGGCTGTGACAGATATGGACCGTGACAGATGACAACGGCCATTGACAGTATTTTTTTTGGTCTGGTAATAATTGCCTGCGGGGTCGTCCACAAATTATGTTTCAATACTTGCATTGAATGAGGTTCGCAAAAGAGTATCTAATTTAGGCCAGTACGGCCAGAACGTAGTAAAATAACATACTTCTTCGAGCACTGAGTAAATTGAAGTTCGAAAAACTATAAATTGTAAGTAAAGAAAAAGTATTGTTGATCTAAGAAATAGAAATAATATTATTCTTACTTTATAACTGGAATACAGCTGCGGATATCGTTTCCATTACCTAGACTGGGAGTTATTTTCCTAAGGGCTCAGGAACAAGTAAAATATTTAATTATGGGATCGGACTTGTGGCGTAGAGTAGGAAAGGAATTTATGGGAATACTGGGTAAGAGCGGGCCCTCGCGGCCTCAATTAACCAGACCATTAATTTTATGCCAAACAGTCATGCTAGCGAAGGAGGAGGGGGACGAGTGATGGAGAGGACAGCCTGGAGGCTGTCCTCTCACGACAAAGCCGCCATGGGAGACACCCACAGCAAAGGACTTTACAAACCATTTCCGGACAGGGATGTGGCTCAATCTGTTCTGTAGCTGGTTTTATTAAGGAAAATAAAATGTGGGCTTATAAACATATAATAATTTTAGAATAATAAACTTATCGATTGGATTGTTTGTTATTTTGTGCATATCTTTATTTAGAAATGTTTGACTATCCTTTGCTCGTGTAAACGTATTTTTTCCTAAACTTCCACTATTCTTTTTTGATTAAAGTTGTAGGATCTAAGACAGGTAGGTTCGGAGACACGTCGAGCTTCATTGTGTCGGTGCTTTTCTGGTTACCACCGTTCATTCTGGCTTTCAGGAGTTGCAGTGGTTCGGAAAATAGTGGTGGGTTTTTAATTTGCTCATAATTGTTGTAAGTACCTATGTATATTCTTTGTTACGCAGATATTATTACATAAATAACATTGGTTTCAAAGGTGGTGATGACGAAATACGAATATTTTCTAATTTTGTGAAATATTTTGGTGCTGCACTAGTGAAATGATTGATTATGACGTGTCGTGGGTATAAACTATGTAGAGTTTGTAAACGTTTCGATTCCCAGTACCCATACTATCAATGTCTTGTATCCTGGGCGCGTTTACAAACAGAAACTAACTCTTATACATAAACACCCAGACCCGGAACATCTACTTGCAGATCATTCAAATATTAATTGTTCCGTGCGGGGTTCGAACCCGCGTCAAGCTGCGTGGTAGCCAATCGTTCAGACACTGCGCCAGCTATGCCATATGAATAGAATAACTAAGTAAGTAAGACAAATTTTCAGTTACAACATTTTTATTTCATTTAATTATATTCATGACAATGCTTATAGCTATGGCTTACCTACAATGTTGTTTAAAATATATAGCGCAACAACATGATAATGACAGGTGATGACGTCACAATGTAGTAAACAACGCTATAAGTAACAGCCAATTTATTATCTAGTCCCATAACATACATCTGGTGTGTTATCATTTTACCTTACAGTGAATTTTATTGGTGCCACCGTTTTTGAAACACCATACAAATAAGTCCTGCACAAAATGTCAAAAATTTGTTGTTCTCCTTCTCGGCTTTGGGATTTTGCCTTTGTATCTAGGTAGGTATAGGGTAAACCCGGTTCTCAAACTGTGAATAACACAATATTTTTGTTTCTTTGATTTTCAGAAATATGTTTTAGGAAAAATAATACGCCGTTCTTGCGAGTAGTTTAAGAAAATTATTTACATAAGTTTTATAATGTCTAGGCATATCAGGCGTCCATGTTATAAATAATTAAAATGTAAATCTTAGACTACTTTGAATATGATGGATTCATTTAAAACTCCGCTCATGAGACTGCAAGAAAACGCACAAAAATCCCCGCGTGTCAGTGTTGCAAGCCCAAAATATTGTGTTTCAAAACCGGTAACGTCATACTTATAATTACAATCTAATTTCTCCCCCTAATGAGACTGTCAACAATAACGATGTGCAACTTACGTACTTTTTTATTAAAAGTCGGTCTCCATACATGATATGAATATATTACCTATGTATACGGAGAACCGATTTTAATATGATAATGATTTTCCCATATTTCCCATCCTTTATTATTAAATAGATACTGGCCAATTTTCCCAATACTATTATTCTATATCGTAAATGTAAAGGCACAACTACATTCGGTCGATGTTCACGTTCAATTAATTTTATAATTACGTGGCAATATTTAATAGTCGTTACCGCAGTCGCGATAGTGCAGTGCAGTTGACAGTGTTCAACAAAATGATGTTACGATGAAATATACTTACACGTTAAGCGGACCACAACCAAATGTAGTCAGCCATGATTATTATGATTAATATTACTAATGAGTTGCTATTTATTTGAAACATCTAATTACCTAGTGTGAATTTTTACAATTTCTAACTACAAAAGCTGTTTTTACATTAATACACACACAGTAAAAAGATATTTAATGCATTATTTGCTGTAGTTACACAGGATAGATTATATATTTTTAAAAATATTGGCCAGTTACAGATTACAATTTATGTAAAAACGCAAGATAGCACAAGTCCTTATTTATACTCTAATTTAATTTTACTTAAACAAACAACAATTTGATTAAGTACAAATTTTCGTTTCAAATAGAGATCACGGTTATAGATTACAGCTATAAAAGCGATTAAAACATATTACGTAAATAATGAAGTAACCGCTGTGGTGCTAACATGGTTCCGATACACGCTACGCTATCAAAACGGTATTACGTTACTTGTGATAACTTGGAACTTTGAATACACAGAAACTAGCCCAAACGATAGTCCATTTCATAAATGGACCGATATTTATAAAGTGTAAATATCTATTCATATAACACCTATAAAGTGGTAGGATTTACAAGCAGATAAACATATTTGTATAGGTAGACAGTAGATATTATCAAAGTTCAACAATTTAAAAGTTTAAAAAAAGTACAAAAAGAAATAACCCCAAATAAATGCTCAAGAAATTTGGTCCAAATGGAAATAATACCATTGCATTTGTATGAAACAGCCTATTTTTCGAAAAAGTAAAAAATATTCAAGAGATTTTACTGTATTTTTGATAAGTCTTATCTAATAGCAAAAATTTAATTTCTGTGGTAAAATTTATAACAAAGAAAGATCATCTAAAAATACTATATTTCGTATTACACAGAGCATTTGTTAGTGATATAAAAGAAATCATGTCAAAGACGCGTGATTTCGAAATTTACAAAAAGTTTTGATAGGATAAATAGTTGATATTTAGTAGGCAAAACATCGGATATATTTTGGTGATATTATCCAGAGGACATTTATTAACAACACTAATTTCTAGGAAATCAAAATAAAAGTTGTTTCAAAGTTCTTGCAGATGTTACGGCGGCTGGGATGTTATTTTTCCTGAAAATGAGAAAAAAGATGAATTATTTTTTAAGTACTTTAAATTAATTAAATGTATTTCGTCGCGTCCTAATTACATCCCCGGTAAGAAAATGAGGAAGAAAAGTGCGGAAAAATTTTCTAATTTTTTTGAGCTTCAGTTGTTTTTTCTGCGTCATTTTCACTGACCTTTTTTGGCGTTAATTACCTAATTATAATGAAAAAACAAGTACCTGTTATTAATCCATACCTCAGCGTCAATCCTCCATATAGGTGGTTTACAGACCTAGAAAATATTAAAACAATTTTAATTATCAAATATAAAGAAAGAAAGTATTAAGGCAGCACACAAGACGAATTCACAATATGTATGTATGTATTTATAAAATATGTATATAGTGCAATAATCTGTGAGTTTCATTAAAAAGACGATACATTAGAACATTTTTTTCAGATTTTTCATTAGTTCTCATCGTCATGCAAATATTTTATGAGTAAAATGAAAAACTTGTGATGATTTTTAAAACACCGATGAACCATTTTGATAAAAATTTGATTATGAACAAAAATATTATTATGTACAAACATATAATATCACCATTATTCCAATTTATACTAATAAATTACTCAGTTCTTGTTTGAAAGAACCCAAAACATTACGGACTTAATTATTTTGAATAGTTTTGCACCAATTTCGTTAATAACGCGGCTTGCATTACCGGTTTATTTAATCATAATTTTTTAAAGCGTTGAAAGCACCAATTAGCAATAACAATATATTTTTGCTTCAAGCTTTCCCTTTCATATTTATTTTTAAAGCGCGTCTCTTCTCGAGAAATATTTTCACTGTTCATTAAAATAAAATTTAAATTCTTAACGATTATTTTAAATAAAGCAGAACTAAATTGGGGGTTAATCTGGGACAAGCATCGCATTCTTGGATAAAAGTAGAATAACGCTTTATATCAAGCAATTTAAGATCTAGTTTCTAATTTTTCATTAAGTCTTTGCATAATGTTTTTTGTTTATGATATATAATTATAATTAAACCACAAGAGCAATCCCAGACACAAGAGTAAACACATTTGCAAAATAAAGCTGAATTTTCACATATAAGTTACTGTTCACATCGGGAACTAGTTGAAGAAACTAATAAGTAAGTTGTTGATAATAAATAGGTGGACAGACTTGTAAACTTAAAGTTAAACTAGATCAAGTTGGAGAAGAAAAAATAGATGAGATTGTTTGAGCTGAGGTCAAAGATGCTACTACCGATGTGAAAGCAAACTTATAATATGAACTAGAAGATTTCGAAACGGCATGAAACATTCTTCGATAGAGACAGATATACGAAGTGACAATAGAACAGACAAAGCCAACACTGATATCATCAACAACGACAAACGATACGTCTTGCCCACTTACCAAGATAGGCTTAGTACCAGTAACGTAATTAAAAATAACAACATACGTTATAGACTAAGTATTCATTAACATTATAACAAGTAACTTCTAAATTAAACTTCGGTTACCGAAACTTGTTCACACAAAGTTGGCTGAAAATGCGGAAAAAAATATGATATGGTTAGTCTAAGAACATAATAATACAATGTGTAACAAAACATAGATGTTACTAATATATGATTTCGTTGAATTTAATTTACTTACCGATGATTAGAGCCAGGATAATGATTCCAATAACAGCTGCAATTATCATCATCTGGAAGATTAAGAGCCATGTTAATAAGGATCTTCAAAAGACGAGGAAAATTGGCCATTGTTAGCTGATCAACATCGAAGGAGCTGATGTGTGTTACAGCAATTAAAAAGCCTTTGACGTCAATTATGGCCAACGTTAGCAGATGGGTGAATGAAATTCAGAAGATCGTGAGTAAAACCTGGCTAAGACTGGCGCAAGCCAGAGATTTTTTTGAAAAAGCCTAATTCTGTCGATGATAATGATGATGCGCAATATTGTTCCAATAAAGCTATAAAGTTTGCCAGACACGATGTTGCAATTGCAATTAAGTCAGAAGAAACACGCTAGTTTAATTCAATAGGTGTATCTATAAAATCATTTTCTTTATTGCGTTTGTAAGTGCTAAAGATAAACTTTAATATCGATGCTGTATCCAAGCAACCTTCGTGTCTTGCAACACGACGTCCCTTTCATTCGAAGATTAATTTTAGTTTATTATTACTTAGTTCTACTAATGAATATACATAGGCTTTTCGTCACTGCGATAATTCATTATCAGTAAATAATTAATTCTCAGTATTTAGCTCTTTTAAACATGTAATTTTTGGTAGGGTTAAGATCAAGAAATGTTACCCTACCAAACAATTAGGTACCTACATTTTTAACCCTAGAACAATTAAATATTTTCAAACTTTATATTTAACTCCTACAAAGAACTATAAATTTATAGAAGACTATTGTTAGCATCTGCTAAAAAAGATTTTGTTTTAGATATCGCAAATACGAAAATGTACTTTGAACCTAATTAAGGAACAGTATAAATGCTATTTTTGTTTCTTCCTGCACAACTGTTAAGCCCAAAGATTCTTCTTTACCTTTAAATTTTGCAGCCAGAATTTGCTTTTGAGTTTGCCAGCCTGCTGCTCAAATTGTGATGCACCCTGTTGCAGTGCATCTGTAATGAAATACATTTTTTTGTTGCAAATTTTTCGTTAATTGAAACAATGCTAAGTAATACCAACTTCATTTAATTTTCTTTTTTTGTTATTTTAATTTCTCATACTTATGAATTTTGAGCTCACCTGCTCGGTCATCTAATTCTGAGAGTTTCTGATCTCGCTCCAACACTTTCTCAACGTTCGTCTTCATGATGTCGACCACCTGTAATGATAAATGTCATAATTAATTTACAGTAACTATACATTTTAGAGAAACTCTTACCGCCAAAATTAAGATGACATAAGAAATGTAGAAGGATTCCTCATTTAGTTTAAAAATAAACATAAATAATCTAAAGAGATAATTTTAGAGAGGGCGTTTGTAGTATCAAATATAACGGTAGACAAAGATGTTATACAATTCGACAAATAATTCATTTAAAAAAATAAAGAAGTATGTAGAAAACCATCGAAAATATTATTTCTGATCACTATGCAATGATATATCTCCTAGTAAAAATATTCAGGGCATGATTTGTCCATCTAGATATATTTGTCGAAAATTTTCATACTCTCATAATCTTACGTAATGGGCAGAGTAATAGGATATCAGCAAACCCTTGCTTCACTTCCAAGAGTTATTTCTCCCAGGATGACGTCATTGGATACACGCGACGACTGGATGACGTCAGAGACTGGTCTTGACAAATCTTTCATATAGTGTTCTACAAGGACTATAAAACCTATAATCTTGGGATCTAAGTAAAGCCTTTTATCAAATTTAGCTTTCTTGAAGATGAAACTAGATTGCTTTTGCGTTGAAGTTGAGCTTAGAATTGTTTTGTATTGTCAGAGGAAGTAGTTTCTACGTTATATTTACCAATAAAATGGAGTGTGTTTATGGAGTGTGTCATTTAAAATGAAAACAATTTCAAGTATTACCAAAAGATTTTATATAGATGATATCATGAAAAACGAATCGACAATTAAAAGGATCGAAGATGGTCGTTGAACGACACTTCGTTCCTTTCTCTAAATATAAGTAAACCTTGCAAAATATTGTCGTTAGTATTTTTATTTAAATATTAGATCCTACCTGTACAGGTGTAATCAAAGCAGGGGTACGGAAGCCGTATGACTCTAAGGGCTCTGCAAATTAGGGGAGTGAAACATGATATGACTATCCTGTTGATTCAACAGTATTACCTAAAGTATATTAAAAAGAGGCAAAGTTCATGTGTTTTTAGGTGTCGATGTTGGCGGGGAATCTTCACAATATCGAATCTGATAAAAAATGTAGGTATTTAAAACAATCTTATGGGGCATATTACCCATTACAGCGTTTGTCGCTGTAATGGGTACTATGCCCCATGAGATTGTTTGATTGACCAGATTCAAAAGCAGTTCACAATCATTTCGAATTTTGTGGTAAAGTGTATAGTATCTTTTTCGTAACGAAATCTTTCCTTTCTCGATTTATTTGTTTGTAAGTAAAGCTTTTATCTCTATGTACCTTACCCCCGGTATAGTATACGTTTGTCGTTTCACTAGTGTCAATAGCAAATAGTTGGTCGTTCGACGGGCGTTTAATTTCCTGCTCGAGTCTGGGAGCTGTGACGTTTGTTAGGTCAGCCATTTTGTGTCGTTAATGATAGTTTATGGTACACTTGTAATGGCCACGTGTATCTGAGTTTTGTTATTTAATTATTTATTTACACACAATAAACGTCACAGGAAGATACATACACTTGAGGGGAGGTACAATTATTAGGGTGTGATTGGAAGGGACTTGTCGTTCAGATTTTTGTCTTTTCATTTCTTTTTTGCAACACTTTTTGAATTGTTGTTACGGTTTTATTTAAATATTTGCTGACCCAGCAAACTTTATACCGTCTTAGAAACAATAAAAAAAAAAACTTTTAAACCTTCCCAGGACTTCCCAAAATAATTCAAAACCGGAATCAATAAAATCGGTCCAGCTGTTCTCGAGTTTTAGCGAGACTAAGGACAAGCAATTGATTTTAATAATATAGAAAGACAAAGATATGGTTGTTTTTTTTCCAGCTGGTTGGGTTAAAACAGCATTTTAATATTCCATCGTACTTATCGATTGATTGGAGCGATGAACGACAATTTTGTATTATCAACACAATGTTTTTCGTATTTATTTGTCATCATTGCTATTATTATTGTTTTCAAATTAAGTCAAGATAATGATAACAAATCAGCGTCACGTGTATGATAAGATGCAGGAATTCGAACAAAGCAAAATTACACTACCAAGAGTATAAGCTCGTAGCAAGAGGTGTTCTATAGTTTCTGCTTACTTTTTTAAAAATGTGTAATGGGTTTGCGCTTGACCTTAGTCTAGGTCAGGGGTGACTAAGATAAGGTCAACGATGGCGCGATATTACCCAGAAGAAGCCTGTTCACTCTAACTTTGAAGAGATTAGGAGATTTGAGGAGATTCCAGAGAAAAGGCGTCAGTATATGAATGTATAAATACAACAAAAATATGAAATCAACAGTTTATTTATAACAACAAAACAAAAAGGAACTCTATAACACAACATCGCAGTACGGACAGGGGCGACTGGGCGTGCCGCTACGGACAGTAAATTAATCCGCCCACGCTCGCCACAGAGTTCAAATGTCACGCTTACTTGCGATCTCTGACTCACCACGCTACTCTGTGTCCTTTATATTGAAAATAATATTAGTCTTTACTAAATGTGGAATACATCAAAAGGTTAGTCTACAAAAAAACTGTGAGTTAGATCATCAAAATATAGTTCATCGGTAAAAAAATATCTATAAAAAATATCGAGGTGTGACGCTTTTTAAATTCACTATATAATTCGTCTACTGTAATATTTTGTGCATTCTCGCGTCAAGAGCCCTTAATGAAACTATTAATTCTTCATTGTCAAATCAACTAAATAGATTATTGACGGTGTTTTCATAGGGGTCATGATATCTGCTTACCTTCTTTATAACCGTCACAACTCCATTTACGTTTATACACGTTACATATTGGTATTGTAACCTGTGCCATAAGAGACTCATGTGACTAAGAGAGAGATGAGTTTGAATGTTGATAGATGGAGAGGAAGGGAAAGGCCAAAGAAAATGGATGTATTGTGTAAGGGATGATGATATGAATAAAAAAGGAGTAAATGATACGGTGACGTCTGATAGGGGAGAACGGAAGACAAAAACGTGTTACGCCGACCCCAAGTAAGGGATGATGGCAGGAAGATGATGATGATATAGGTACCTTTTGTAACCATGTCATGTAAGGCGGAATCAAGAGTATCGTGTGGTATGAAGGGTTACGAGTAAAAGAACATCTGGAATTGATGGCTTTAATCGCTTTTTCGTCTTGATAAAATCATCAAATGAGATTGTGCTGTATTGTAGATTGTGCAGACTTGTACTGACTAAAATCTACGATGATCCTTCAATGGCCCTTTACGATCCTTTACAGCTACCTGAAAGACTGCCGGGGCTTTTATCGCTAAAGATATTGTTAGATCTGAAGAGTTTTTGAAACAATTCCAGAAATGTACGATACCGTGCAATGAATAAGAAATATAAAAAAGTAAAAAAAGGACTTTGTCCATTCTACCGAGTAGTCAAGTGAAGCTAAACCAATTTCAAAAAGCTATTCTGAATTTTTGTTTCATCCTGAAAAACCATTTTCTAGTATCATAATGAATGAACGAATGAATGAACAAGGGCGTGTAGCAGACAGTAAATCATTCTCCCACGCCGTTCGAGCTCTAATGTCTCACTCGGTTGAGTCTGACTCATGGCGACTAATCTATTCGATTCTATCAAAACAATATAGGGTGTAAATAAAGCACAATAATTTTCTTTCCATAACAGGACATTTAGAAGAAGCGAAGAGTTTCCGAGAAAAATATTAGTTATGATACCTGTTGCCCATCCAGCGGTAATGGCTTTGCGTGACTGTTTTAAAACCGGGCACCGTGGCCCTGGAACGCAAAGAGCAACCGAACGAACAGGGCTTACTTAAAGTCTCTTCAACTCCACCCTAGCGGGAGGAGATACAAACATCCCTAAGATTTTACCACCCCAAAATACAGTGTTAAAGCGGGTGTTGCATAGCCTTAGCAACTGATCGCACATTGCATATTAATTATCACATTGCTATCCATTTTAGAAGCCTCTGAAGACGGTAGGTTATACAAAACAACAGTCATTAAAAACAAAAGTACGTCCTTACCTCATCGACCTGCGCCTGCGTCTGCTGCAGCCGACGCTGGGCGGCGATCTGTTGCGGCGTCTTGGGTCCGCCCACCGGCATGTCTCCATCGCCGCCCGGCGCCAGTCCGCCTTCCGTCGCCCTGCAATACATGAGGGTTATGATGTCATCATATATTATTAACGAAGGGAAGGGGGAGGAGGAGGTTTGTGGCTTAATATTAACAGTCCCGCGGGTCGGTCAAACTGGCTTGTCCTTGAACTCTAAATTAGAAGGCTGAGTCCTAGTAGTGCGAAGCTAGATTATGTACAAGTTGATCTACAGCTACTCTAGGTTTAGTGAGTTCGGTTTATAAGAATAATTTATTTGCATAAAATATAGGTAGGTCTATCAGTTGTTACAATTGATAGTTTAGGCACAAACTATAGTTTGCCTGTTTAAGGCATGCAAATTTCTTAACTTTGATAAGAGGTGGTCAGCCACAGGGCCTACGTAAGGGCTACTGGCGCCTGTGTGCAAAAAAGGATTTTGGCGCCCCTTAAAGCATTTTGAATCATCGTTTTTTTATGGTAGGTAGGTAAGTGGTGTTTATTAAAATTCAGCGTCCTTGGGCTGTAAAGCTTGACGCCTCGGAACTTAAACACAAAAGAAACCATCAACTTCACACCCAAACCAGAGTGCCATACCATCTTAGAGAAGACAAACTTTTTGTAGAACACAACAAATTAACACACTAACATACATTCTTATTGTATGTTAGTTTAGCATTTGGTATTGAAAAATGAGCTATCAAAAGGGAGGTCAAGAAAACCGAACGGCAATTTAAGAAATTTTTTAGGTTTAGCAGTCAGCTCTAAAAGTAAAACGTTTCCGGACTTCAAGTTTTAATCTGAAAGTGAGATCAAACATTTAAAGTACTTACTTGTATGTAATCCTACACATATACAGGGTTACTGGTTAGGTCGACCTATTCCCTTTGAAGGGTTAAAGTAGACATCATTCTTGACTGATTTTACTATGGGAACCCCTATCCTAATCCTTACCGTTTTTGAGTTATTAGACTTTTAATATTTTTCAAAAATATTCCACCTCTGCGTCATAAACTGGTTATTGTAAGAATTTTACGACGTTTAGGACGCTAAAATGATACTTTTTCGATAGATTACAAACGACTCATTCTATTAAAGCCAGTACATTTGATAAATTACTCAAGCCTTGGGAAATAAATGGCTGTAAATTTCAAATATTGAATTTTTTTGGGAGCTACCCTTGTCTTTCAGGTCAAATTTCTCAAAATAAGCGTACGGTACTAGATGTGCAGATTGCATCAAAAACACTGCTGTCTCATTAGCTTTCTAAAATGATACCACAATATCCACTTTTATTAAGAATATGGCCGAAAAATAAGGGTTGATACTGACAAGGTGGTAGGTATTTTAACAAAACTTGTTCTGTACGAACAAGTTTTTCGTTACATTTGTTTTCGACGAATTTAAAAAAAAAGAGCATATTCTAAATTCGACTATGTTTTTTTTTAATGTGGATGATCTTCTCCCACCGAAATGTCTTCTCCGCTTATTATAAACTGTTTTTTTTTTTCATGTATCTTCTTTGTTACGATTTTTTCTTGATATCATTACGTGGCCTTAGCTTTTTGACTCAATACCTCTCGCATGGCCAATTCGTTGTGTTTTGTCACAACCATGGGTCGGAATTAGGTAGAGTCATGTACTTATACAGCGAAAGAATAAACAAGAATAACATAGCGATAAGTAACAAAAAAAAACCGCTACAGAGTAAGTAAGAAAAATAAAACTGCAAGTGGAGGAAATCGATTGACAAATAGAAATTTAAATTCGAATTTAGAACCTCCTTCTTCTAATGAAATCGGTAAAAAGTGTATTGACGAGTTTGGTTAAAAAACCACCTTGTCAGTATCAACCCTTATTTTTCGGCCATATTCTTATTAGAAGTGGATATTGTGGTATCATTTTAGAAAGCTAATGAGACAACAGTGTTTTTGCTGCAATCTGCACATCTAGTACCGTACACTTATTTTGAGAAATTTGACCTGAAAGACAAGGGTAGCTCCCAAAAAAAATCAATATTTGAACTTTACAGCCATTTATTTCCCAAGGCTTGAGTAATTTATCAAATGTATTGGCTTTAATAGAATGAGTCGTTTGTAATCTATCGAAAAAGTATCACTTTAGCGTCCTAAACGTCGTAAAATTCTTACAATAACCAGTTTAAGACACAGAAGTGGAATATTTTTGAAAAATATTTAAAGTCTAATAACTCAAAAACGGTAAGGATTAGGATAGGGGTTCCATAGTAAAATCAGTCAAGAATGATGTCTCCTTTAACCCCACAAAGGGAATAGGTCGACTTAACCAATAACCCTGTATAAATTCTCAACTCCTATTTCTAAATTATTTAAAATCTTTTTTTAATTATTTTTTTGGGCCCTTTGTTTTGGCGCCCTTAGAGGAAGGCACCCGTGTGCATTGCACACTTTGCACATAATATGGATGCGGGGGCCCTGGTCAGCCATCACAAAGGGATATCCACCTCCGTGCCTCGTAAAACATGTAACAATTTATTTATCAGCTGGGAGATGTCATTTGCGCTTATTCCCGACTGCTTCACTGTAACTCCCAAACTGGGATCCCCAATGCTCAACTAATTAGTTTGATTATAATCATTCGATAGTTTTGAATTTAGATATTTTCTTTTAATTTTCTTTTTCATGACATAATTATGTTCTACATGAAGTAGTTTGGTCCAGGCGTCCATCATAATTACTTGTAACTGATATTTTACTTTTTATTAAAATAGGTACCTTTCAGCCATTTCCCGTTTAGACACATAAAAAATCATAACTAATTACGTCGTAGTTTAGCACAACTACGCTAATTTAATCTAACCTTGCAAAAATGTCATCCAAGATTGCACCGCATGTGACACATTCTTCAACACTTTTAACATAACTTAACTCATCAGAAATCTCCACATTCCTTCATCTATCAGTATGTTGATTAGCCAGACTCCACTTAGCACTTTCAAGCGTAGTTTTATTTCCCTAGAATAGAAAGTAAAGGCTGGCTCAGTGACTCTCCTAGGCGACAACCTATATCGCTCAAGTAATTAATTGGCTTCATAAAACTGATGGGTTCGCTACTGAGGTTGCGCGCCCGCCATTGTTGTTAAAAGGTCATTCACTTTCGCAACAGGGGATGGAAGTACTCAAATTAAGTGATGATACGAGGGAATCAATTTGAAATCTGGCAGATTTCACAAAAGCATAGTAGTTTTTAGCGTAACTTTTTAAGTCTAAATTGTTTTTTATTTTTCATTAAAATCTGATGCTAACTAGTCTTTTTTGCACAAGCTTCTTTAAATGTGTCCTAGTCAGGCCAATTGTGGTTCTTTTCTGGCCATTTCTGCGCCGCGGGTGGAGCTAATGACAGGATCGAGTAATTTATAACTAATACATCCCTTTTTAAAGTGTTAAAATCATCAAATGAGTCCCTCCCACCCATTACAGTCAGACTTATACTGACTAAAATCCAAGGTGATCCTTCCTTAATAGCCCTTAACGTTCCAGGGTCAAGGTTACCTATTGTTACAGTCTCGCGACCCAACTAAATAGGTATCCCTAACTAATTTTATGATAACAATGCAAAAATCACGCATCTAAGTAGTTTCAACATGTACGACAAAAATGTATCAATTTCGAAGAAAATCCCGCATTACCTTACGTTCCAAAAACTCCACCTTTCAAGATAGAAAATGCAGAATTTCCTCTCAAATTCCAAGATGTATACGGGGAACTTAAAAACATCCGTAAAATTTGGAGAATTGGGGTCACAGCCGGTGCGCGGAGGCTGTGATTCGAGCACGGAGCGCTGGCAACACTTTTGATCTATTTCAGAGAATTTATATGAGCCTTACTTCGTGGAAATTCTTCAGTGTATTCTGTATGGGGGACGCGTTGAAGGTTATTATATTGAATGTTCCTATAAAATTATAGAAAAAGATAAAGTTGTTTTATGATAGTTCTGGTTGACTAGAAAATTATTTATTTGATTTTTTTTTTGCCAGCGTTAGTGTCGACTGTCGAATTCAATGTAATTCCTTTCTTACAAATAAGACATTGCATTATTAAGATCCAACTCTAGATTGTTCATGGTAATGGCAAGAATGGAGTGAATGAAAAAACACCATTCAGTTTTGCGTTCCAGCTCTGCGGTGCCTTTTTAAAACAGTCATGTGACGGTGTCCTGTGCTAAACTGGTCTCGGCGGCAAGATATATAGTTACTTCAAATTATTTAAAAAAATACGATAAAACGTTTATAAAACGAAAAGTAAACAGAATCTCCTTTGTACAGACGTCAGCACATCAAGCAAACCCAATCTGTCAGGGTTAGGTTGATGTGCTGGCTTCTGTACATTAAAATTGAGGAAAGTGACAAAAATCAGTCTTCCATTATTGGGCTTTCGGTCGACTTGCCTAAAAGGTAGGTAATTTAATTTATCAGAAAGGGTTACTATAGGTATAGGTAAAGGGTTACTATAGGTTGTTCCATTTGAGAGATACAAGTATCTTCTTTGTTAGTTCAATGACCTTTTGATCGTTATGAAGGCAAAGTTGAAAATCAACTGGCACATTATAATAGTTTCATGGAAAAGAGATTTTTATTTAAAACTTTCGATTAGTCTTACTAACGGGTATTGTATAACACAGTTACTGGGTTGCGGAGGTAAAAAAAGCAGTCGCTCCATGTAAAATACTGATATTCTGCATATTTTCACATATGACTCATGAAAACAGGTTGGGAAAAGGACTGACAGATGTTGATGATGATGACATCTCATAGTAAGAATGCTGTAACTAATTGTAATAGAAAAAAAAATCTTATAGTCCATTTACAGTTAAAGCTTTTGCGGCATATTTTACTATCTAAGATTTTTTTTTCTTTTTTTTCGTAATAAAATCATCAAATGAGTCCTCCCACCCCGGGCAGGGCGGGAGGGACTGTCACACTTGTACTGACTAAAATCCACGGTGTCCTTCAATAGCCCTTTATGTTCCGGGGTCACGATCATGGAAATAAGTCCCGCGACCCCGGCAGGCTTTGGCCCTCTGTGAGGGGGCCCCGTCATTTTGCTGACAGCTCTTTGAGGCGCTTACTATCTAAGATAGGCACACTATGTTATAATGTCCATTGACCTTTCATGGCCTGGCCTGTCGATGAACGAAAAACAACTCTTTTTGTTTTACCTTAAATCTCATTTTAATATTTTATCATTTACGTACACATAGCCTGGAGAATAAATATTGTACAACAGAAACTTAACAAGATTCTCCAGACAGTGAAACAAATTCACAGAAGACATGATTGTGTTCAAATTGTCCCTACATTCACAAATGTGTCTTTATTCTCAAAATTACCCCAACATTCGCAATGAAAATAAAATTCATTGATAAATCTAACATTATCACAATGGGCTCGACATTAAATATTGAAAAAAAAAAAACAAAACCTTTGTTTTATGTTACAACTAATTTATACGAACTTTGACATTTACTTAATTTTATGAAGATCGGTGTACTGGTTTTGATTCAATATTTTTATTCTACTTCATAAAATATTAGTGGCATAGTGGCATATTGTCCCGGGTTGACGGCGCGTCGAGTTCCACGCGCGCCTTAAAGAGCGTCACCATTATGACGAGGCCCCCTCTTAGAGGGCTAAAGCATGCCGGGGTCGCGGGACTTATACCATCACCGTGACCCCGGAACATAAAGGGCTATTGAAGGACACCGTGGATTCTAGTCAGTACAAGTCTAATAGTTCCTCCCGCCCTGCCCGGGGTGGGAGGCCTCATCTGATGATTTTACCAGGTAAAAAAATAATTGTGGCGTATTGTGCGATTTTCTTTTGTCCACGACTTGAATCAAAAGACGTGGTCAAATTAGTTATTTTTATTTAAAAACAGCTATGTGTGATGGTATCTATGTTTCGTTGCGTGTTGCGGCTTTGATCCATGCACGGAACCGGGTTGTATGACCTACAAGTAGATTTTTCGGGTCTGGGTATTTGTGCATGTGAGTTTCAATCTTTGTAAACGCACTCACGACACAGAAGTTCCTAGTGTGGGGCTACGTTATAAAAAAAAAAAACAAATATTAGATTTCCTTAATATGATTTTCGCAATCATTCTCCCAGTGTTTTTCTCAGATCTCTATTATGAACTTGAGTTAAGCCATGTCTCATTATCATAATTTCAGCCTGGATCTAAGTGCTGAGTATAAGCAGGTATAAGGGGCCCTTTTTTAGATGTAGGTATCAATATCCTAAAATATTGATAAACAATTAGAATACAATTAAGCAAAGTCTCAACTTTAGAAAGGTCAGGACTGCGTAGTACTGCGTAGTACAGCTTGTGGGCGTCACGTGTATGACAAGATATACTCGAATGTGGGCGAAGAAAAAGGTGTATGTAAAGATCGTAGGTGGTGGCGCTCTGTGATTTCTGCCTACTCGCATTGAATAGGAGCTTAAGTTTATGGAATAATTTAGAGAAAAACAAGCGAGTCGCTAAAATAAAAATAGTTATGTAAGGATTCTTGGTGATTCAAGGGTTAACACAGCGTTCGACAACGCGCGGTCCTCAAGCTGTAGATTCCCTAAAGCCCTAAAGGTTGCCTAACTACTCGTATCTAAAGGTCGGTTTCATGATTAATATTTTTTTCCATTTTTGGGAAACAGGATTATTTGTGAGCGGAAGTGGACTTAAATTTAAGACGCGGAGCAGGTCCAGTGCAAGTTGGACTTCGAATTGTATGGTAATGGGGACGTTTTTTTCTTCCGAGAGCAATGGTGATGAAATAAATGGCTGGAAAGTAAGAATCGCTAGTCGGGATGTTAGAACTCTGCCATCTTTGGTCATATGTGAGGTTTTGTGCTATCTGATAATATTTTATGATCATTGTCGAAAGATGAAATGGAGGCGCGGTGGGCGGGACTGATTTTATAGTTGATTTTCCTGTGTATGAACCTTTTTTTACCTTTTTTACCTTTTCTGACCCCGTGGAAATGGAACTGAGTCCCTTGTAAGTGATCAACGTAGCAGGTAACATGTCGGATGTGATCTTTTAGGAAGACCTTTTTGGTAACAGCTGTATCTTTTTCGTTCATAAAAATGGAATGTTTTGTAGCTATACTTGTATACATAAGCTATACATTTACAAATGTTGAAATAGAATAACTACAGTAGATATATGTAACTTGTATTTTATATATTGCTAAGAAAACCCACAAGGTGGGCAGACGATCTTATGAAGACCACAGGATCACGCTGGATGTAAGCCGTATCCGACCAGTTCTTTTTTTTACGTGCAGGTAAAATCATCAAATGAGTCCTCCCCCACCCAGAGCAAGGCGGGAGGGACTGTCAGACTCGTACTGACTAAAATCCATGGTGTCCTTCAAATGCCTTTTACGTTCCGGGGTCACGTCAACTCGATAAGTCCCGCGACCGTCGAACCGGTCCTTGAAGTCTATAGAGGAGGCCTGTGTTCACCAATGGACGTCTTACGGCTGATATGATGATGACACACATGATACAGTGTGATTCCCCAATTTCAGGAGTGGAGCAACAATAAGTGGGCATAAAAAAAACTAATGTTTAAGTATCTACTTACTGCCTCCTTTTTCAACAATTTGTAGGTATAAATAAACTATTTAATTACTGTGTCTTTTTTAAATCTTTCTAAGGGTTATGTTATCGTCACAAGACGATCTCCGGCCACCGTAGGCGCGGGCATGCGGACAGCGAGTAAAGGGCAACTCGCTGTCCGACCATGGAACATGCCCGGGTCGACGGCGCGTCGTGTTCCACGCGCGCCTCAAAGAGCTGTCAGCAAAATGACGGGGCCCCCTCTCAGAGGGCCTGCCGGGGTCGCGGGACTTATTTCTATTACCGTGACCCCGGAACATAAAGGGCTACTGAAGGAGACCGTGGATTTTAGTCAGTATAAGTCTGACAGTCCCTCCTGCCCTGCCCGGGGTGGGAGGCCTCATTTGATGATTTTACCACGGTAAAAAAAAGGGTTATGTTATGCTAGTATTTTATAAATCCAATACTAAGAACATCTTCAGCGGTCGCGCATTCTCTGAAATTCATGTCGATACGTCAAAATGCCGTCAAAGACGCATTTGGTAAAGACGCTTGATCCACAAAAAAGAATATGGTATGTACTACGTAATTGAATTTCGCACAAATTACATTTACTGGCAAGCTGGAGCCATTTTCCTTCATCGATGTTTATATTGCTGGTATGTTTTATATTGTTTTCGAGGCTTTCCTTATTTTATAAATTGAATTATTGACTCATTTTTTTTTAACGTGTTGAAATCATCAGATGAGTCCTCCCACCCCGGGCAGGGTGGGATGGGAGTGTCAGACTTGTACTGACTAAAATCCACGGTGTCCTTCAATAGCCCTTTATGTTCCGGGGTCACGGTGATGGTATAAGTCCCGCGACCCCGGCAGACGAATTATTGATACATACATACAAAATTTCCCATCGGTAAGCAAAAACCAAAGAACGCCACACAAGTGCTTCGTTAATTAAATATTTAAGTGTAGTTGAAATTGTGTGTAATGGAAATTCCAAGTCTCAATCAGAGACGTTAAAACTAAACTACATTTTTATAGTGTTCTATTGTCAGGCTAAGGCCTTTATTGGGTTGGAAGACTGTCTAGATAGGGTACCGTGGCCCTGGAACTCAAAGGACATCGAAATAACAGATTGGTTTTTAGTCAAAGACTTCCGTTCCACCCGTGGTAGGAAAAGAGCCCCCCCCCCAAAGAAAAGAGAAATAAAGACCTCTTCCATTCCTTCCACTTCTTTCAATTGTTTGATTCTTCCCGTTTTTACAGTATGGAAACAAAAAAAACAACTTGCAAAATAAAAAAGAAACTTTGCGCAAAGATAGGTCAAAATACGATTAACTTTCAAAGAAATTTTAAAAACATTTTCTCAACAGAAAACTCATTTCAGCAATCTTTTAATACCAGGATATCTTCTCTTGACTGGCTATATTTATAAAAAAAAAAGGTTAAGGGAGAATGTTCATTTTCCTCATTTTTTCTCGTCGTATTAAAGTAGCCTAGACTCACAGCTTCATAAAGTTTTATCAGCACTAGTTGCATTAGCCTAGATTTTAATCTTGTCGTTAAAGTTTTAATTATTGCGGAGCTTTTCTAAGAAATATTCTTTAAACTTTGTAGAGTCTACTCAGCTACTATATGAACGGAAAAGTCAATGACCCCTATGTATAAAATGAATGACTCGCTGTCCGACCATAGACCATGTCCGGGTCGATGGTACGTTGTGTTCCACGCGCGCCTCAAAGAGTGGTCGCCGGAACGTAAAGGGCTATTGAAGGACATCGTGGATTTTAGTCAATACAAGTCTAACAGTCTCTCCTGCCCTGCCCTGGGTGGGAGGACTTATTTGATGATTTTACCACCGGGAAATGTCGTTAATTATCGCGATGATAGAAGTTTATACAAATATTTAAGACTATTATCATGCAAGCATAATTCTACTTGGCAACAAAAAGTAACTTGTGAACAATGTAGTAATGCCTATTCAATCATTTATTATCATACCTAAATGGCTAAATGCATACCTAAATGGCCTAAATGGCACCATACATCAGCAATATCATGTGTAACTCGTTTCGTGATTCCAGTCGCATAAAAAGTAGCTGCCTGTAGCCTCAGCCTTAGATCAGCGCAGTTTCGTTTTCGTCAACGTTTCCTTCTCTATCAAAGTTGTCATCAAAATATATTTTTGGTACAACGAGCATGAAGAAAGTAATATCTTTGCAGATATCAAGATTTTCCACATCCGTGACTTCGAGAAAAAATCCAAATTTATTGGGTTCATTTTTATGAAGCAATGTTTATGTGTAATAATACTTAATATGTTTGAGTTTATAAGTTAAGTAATAGAATCAGGCGTTACTTTGTGGAAAACCATGACATTAAAATGTATGGAAACCAAAATTTAAAAAAAAAAATGACAACCGCTTACGCCGAGCGGTTGTCGTCACGTAGTCACAACTTCTAATGGCGTTTGTGCACTACACGGAATTTTTCGGTCTGGCAGTAAGATTTACATCAACTTACATTGACAATTGTAAGAATTCGGACTGCCCGGACGGTAAAATTCCTTGTAGTGCACAAGCGCCCTAAGGATGTTCGATGGGCGGGCGAAACACGTGTTGGAGTATAGGTGTGGTTGCATGGCATGTTAATTTTTCTTCACTTTTCCTGCATGTGTGTACTCTTATATGGATGAGGGCGGGAGAGGGTTCGACCATAGGATGGAATCTTGCATTGTGAATTTCTGTGAGGGTGGACTGCATCTTGCATTCTCGCTTAAATATCCCGAGTTTGTAGCTATCATGAAACAGAGCGAGGCGGAGAATTCAACTCCGTAACCGTGCCTGCGTGTAAATTATTGGGGAAAACGTTTTCACTCAAGATATCGAATAACTCAAGGAATCGGAGTCATGTTTCTTTTTAAGAAAATACTTAAAAGGAATACTACAGAAATGCAAATATTTATGAAAACATTCACGTTTTACAATATTAACACACACAAGACAGAGTACTTTGAATTTTCTTGCTACAAGTCAATCAGTCATTCTACGTAGGGGAGAAAAATACTGTTTCTCAGACATTGTCCAAAACATAAAGGCGAATGCCCAAAACTTCATATACACAAATATAGAGGTGACACTGCACTGTCTGCCTCTGACAGATTTCCATATCGCTAAAACAAAGCTATAATTGTTAGACCTGCCATATTCAAAGGGTACAATTATCCCCTCGAAGTTCCAGGAATAATAAACACTTTTGAATGAAAACGTGACCGTAGGAGAATCTTAATGAAGTTTCTGTTCTTGACATTGATTTTGTTGTCTTGTTCTATGGCTGTATAATTAGCCATAATGTTGTTAAAATAGATTTTGTTTACTTAATGAAAGCTTAATTAATAAATAAAATGTCTTCACAAATAACTTTCCTAGACTACAGATGAAAAATCTATGGATTAAAATATTGGTCGGTTAATAAAGTAGAATCTGTGTGAAGCACATTTCTTAAATATTTTGTTTAACATACCGATTTTCAGAAAAAAAAACGAGACATAATAGTCTGTGGTTCAGGCATAAAAGCATAACAAACAAATTCACTTTAGCATATTTTTATAATATTAATATTTAAGATATTGTTCGTTGCTTTATCAAAAGTCAAACAGCGGAGCTTACATGCCTTTTTGTCATTATCCTTTGTAAAGACTAAAAGATTAAATGAATTATCCTCATCCATCTTTTAAATACATAATATTTCATGTTAATAATTAATCCGTTTTACAAACAACATTGTAATAATCCGTGCTTCGTCGTGAATTTATTTTCCAGTGTTTCTCAAAGTTCACATTAAATTCCTGCATTGAATTCTCTTAGCGGAATGTTGACCTACATAAGGAAAATCTGCAGCGAAGTTTGCTTTTATAATGATCAGAATTTCCTATTAAAAAGTTGGTTATGAGTGCTGCTTGGTATACAGAGGAAACAAATAGTTATTAATGCAGTTCTGTGATTATTTTACGTTAACTTGAGTTTTGTTTACTACACTTTCATACAACGCGTTTTCACTGTGCGAATTCCACGTCCAGTGCCTTCGAAATCATTTCAATTCCCACACGTTTTCCTTCATAATTATGAGAAGTGCATATGAGTATAAAAAAAAGTAAAGCTCTGCATGCGTAGCATGACTATTTCTATCTCTATTTCTACTCAGAATAGAGAGCACGACTGAAAAAAAGTTTTTTTTTAAAATTTCAATATGCAAAAGACAATAGAATTCCTAATACATGTCATTTTGTCGATTCCTCTGTGGACAAACCCTATTTCTACAGAGTCATGCTACGCGTAATTTTTTGCACCAAGGTGGAAGATAGATGACAGTGCGTTGTATTCAAGCCTAAGTGCCATTGTGTAAACAGTCAATAGCCATCTTTCCAGGGCCACTATTCAAGTCAGATCAGAACAAAGCCAGTGTTAGAACTTGCCCACAGTTTGTAACAGTAACTTTTCTCAACAGGTCTCAGATTATTTCGTGATTAGGACCTATCTAAACTTTGAGAAACACGTTTTCGGACGAAACTTTTATTAAACTGTCTGTTTGTTATGTACGCGTGTTGTTAGTATTTAATTAATAATTCGTTTGTGCGGGTCTGACGAAATGAGGTCTATGTCGGGAAATGGGACATTTGTTGAGGTTTCGTGTTTCTGGGAATGTTTGGGGAAACCCGTTTTAATAATTCACGGCTCTTTTTACCTGACTTAAAAAAATGAGGTGTTACTCGCTATGTGGAAGCTTACACAGTGATTATTATAAATGATTTTTATGAGATCTAAAGTGATGGGTGCAATTTCAAGACTAAAATATGAGACCGGGAGTGCTATAAATAAGAATACTACAGATTTTGAAAAAGAAAAAAAAATAAACATTGAAAAATTGTAAGACTAGTCGGACTTTTAGAGCTGCTGACTAACAGTAACGACTGTCAAAGATCTACAAATGACAGCCGGGACCAACGGCTTTACGTGCTTCCCGAGGCACGGAGGAAACTCGCTATTGCAGATGGTCACCTATCCACAGACCAACTTCGGCAAGCGTGGCTTAACCTGGAAGATCAGTCTGTGCGGCTGTAATTATTTAGCCACGAGCTCCTCGAATAGTTTCACCTCCACGGTGGATAAATTACTGTCTTTGGGGACTTTGGGTTGAATGGTAAAAAGTCTTTATAATTATGACCTCTGTGTACCGTGCATGGATGCGTTTACAAACATTTAAATTCACATACATAAATAACACATATTGCAATTAGTTGATAGGCTAAATACATAATGAGGGCAATGACCCATATGTACTCGTTTCATATAGTTCATCAACAATTTGGCTGAATTGCTCTATTAGCGAAATAGTAGCTGTGTCTAGACGGTTGGATGAGCGTTATTTCTTAGTAACCAATCGATTTGGATGATAATAATTTGGTATGACGTCATATTAGTCTAAAGTTATTCTAATTGAATCTTTCTAAGGTGCAACAAAAAGTTGGAAGAAAGAAAGAGCAATAATTTAAAAAAGAGGGATCTGTTTTGATTTTTGTATTTTTTTATTGAAAATCAGGCTTCAATTTTGTTCCAACTCTCTCTTTCGATCTATCAATTAAGTATCGCCCCTTTCAATTGAGTAACTTCATTTCTTTGCCTAAAGTAAGTATCCTGAAACCGAATTACTTAAATAGTCTCACAAATGAAAATCTCCCTCCTTTTTAACCCAAAGGGTTAAAAGGGGAAAGATTTGAGGAGAATGTGTGACACTAATAAGCATGAAGTACAAAATAAAAAATCCCTTCATCAATCTTCAATCATTTGAAATTGGAATCTTCAAATTCAAGGATTGCCAAAAGAAATTGAAAGCTTATGTCAATCCATTGCCTTTTCGATATCGCGGATAGAATTTCATACATACCTACCTAATACCACACGCCCTAAATTATCATACAAACTGATCAAGCCCAACCCTTTTAGAACTACCTCAGCTATTTTGAAGGTCCAAGAGGATCTAACACAACCTTTTTAACCATCGAACACCTTCGGTTTAAAATGTCGAGTTTATTTTTGAGACTACAGGACACAACCCTTCACCTGCCATCATATTTTATAAAGTGGCAATGACAAAAGGTCAAAGGTCTATGCTAACCTTTAGATCAGTCAGGCTTGGCTGTTCGGATCAAATGTTGAATTGGATGGGACTTGTGGATATTTGTTGCTGGGTGTTGTTTTTTGTGACATATCGCAACTCGCTGTTGCCAGCGTCTATGCCTGCGTGGGAATTTCATCATCATCATCATCACCTATAAATGTTCTCACTGCTGGGACACAGGAATCCTCTCTGTGAGAAGGAGAGGGGGCCATAATCCACAGCGTGGGCCCAGTGCGGTTTGGTAGATGTCACACGTCATCGAATTTGATCGTTCTAGAACATGTTTTCCTTCACCGTTTTACAGTACGGGCAACTAAACAATACCATAAACATACTCCTTTTTCTTTCAAATGTTCATCGTAGAAAAAACAAATGAAGAGCGATGAAACAAAACGCCATCGCAACTACGTCGCAAATGTGACAGCGAACATACCAAAGGTCATTCTAACCCCAAATTGCCTGCCTGCCGGGATTGCGAGACTATCGTGTACACATGGCCTGTAAGGGACTATGAAGGACACCGTGGATTTTAGTCAGTACATGTCTGACAGTCCGGTCCATACTGACCTGTATGGGTAGACTCGTTTGATGATTTTACCTTCTTAAAAAAAAAATATGTCGCAAAATGTGACAGCTGACATACCAAAGGTCATTCTAATCCCAAATTGTCTGTGTACTTTCGCAACACAATCCACAGGGAAAGCTAAGTTAGATAAAATCTACGTCGATTGAGCCCGCATGCTACTTTAGTACTACTTTAGTTCTGTACGTTCGTGTTTTGAAATTTTAATGTATCTAGCTATTGTGTTGTGCAGGCTTGGCCAATAAGGGCGCGCTACTTACTTTCTGATGACGTTGGTAGTGTGAGCGCGTTTTAGGTTTGGTTCTGTGACGTTGGTAGTAGGTTTTTGAGACGTAGTTTTTTATTGTGTTAGAGCTTTCTATTTAACAGCTCATGGCTAAATAATTACAGCCGCACAGGACGATCTTCTATGGTAAGCCGCGCTTGCTGAAGTTGGTCTGTGGATGGGTGACCATCTGTCATAGCGAGTTTTCTCCGTTCCTCGGACGGCACCTAAAGCCGTTGCTGTCAGCTGTCATTTCTAGATCTTTGACAGTCGTTACTGTTAGCCAGAAGCTCTAAAAGACATCCAGTCTTACCATGAAGTATCGTATTATCCAGTTACTGTGGAGGTCCGAGAGGAAACATCGGGTTCGACTGGATGCCGACTCCAATATAGTTGGGAGCAGGTGAGGGCTTTCTATAGAACTGCTAAAGTGTTGAATGGCCATTCAACACTTCAGCAGTTCTATAGAAAGCAATTCCTCTTGCTTTATTATGTAACGACTTTTTACTGATATGGTCTTGTTGGTATGATTCTGGTTGAACTACCCTTTAATTTTAGGAATCAGTTCCAGTCATTCCGGTGGTCAGAAACCCAGAAGTTTAACAGATTTATGAGACGACATCGTGTTACCCGAAGAATAATATGTTCAACTGTTCTGGGTAAATTCTCCTTCACTGTTATCATTGAGAATGTTACGTCGTCATCTGTCCTAAGGTTGAGGTTGCTTTTAGCGATATTACCGCCCATCAACTGCCGATCGAAGCCGACCCTTGTATAGTTGGGAAAAGGCTAGGCAGGAACGATGAGACCGCCCATTGTATCACCCTATTTATAAGATGTATTTGTAAATACCTGTAATTTGTTTAATGTGCACAATAAGGATTAATCTATCTAAATGTCATTCATAGCCTCTGGTCCCAATATAACTATTTTTGGGATACTTTCAAATGTAGGAAACCAACTAATCTAACCTGATGGAACTAAATATACGTATTTAATTTAGAGCGGCTCCTTAGCTAAAGTCAATATCTAACTCTGTATAAGTATATAGCCCACCGGATTAACAAGCTGAAATGGCAATGGGCAGGCCATATTGCTCGCAGAGCAGATGGCCGATGGGGTCGAAAAGTGCTAGAGTGGAGACCACGGACTAGCAAGCGCAGCGTAGGACGTCCACCAACAAGGTGTACAGACGACCTTATGAAGGTCGCCGGAAGACGCTGGATGTGGGTCGCTTCCAACCGGTAGGTATATGTGGAGATCAGAAGGGGAGGCCTATGTTCAGCAGTGGACGTCCTATGGCTGAGATGATGATGATGATGATAAGTATTAGAAGATTTAACTTGAGAGTATTGGTCACTCTCTGGTGTTAAGCCTCTTTTGGTAACTCTGACATTCTTTAGAATTTATAATGTAAGTCCAGTTTTACGTCACACTGTGATTTCATCAACTGCAGCTTTTTCCAACTATATTGGGGTCGGCTTCCAGTTGAACCAGATGCAGCTGATTAGATGGTAGAGCGACTGCCTATCGGATCTCCACAACCCAGTAACTAGGTAACATGGTAAGACTGGTTATCAGACTTTTAGAGCTTTTGACTAACAGTGACGGCTATCAAAGATCTACAAATGACAGCCGGGACCAACGGCGTCACGTGCTTTCCGAGGCACGGAGGAAATTCGCAATGACAGATGGGTACCCATCCATAGACCAACCTCGGCAAGCGCGACTTAACCCCGCCTTCACAAAAAAAAACTCGAAAATTATCCCATGATAAAAACTATTCTATGATTTAATCCAGGTTATAGACTGTGTACCAAATGTAATCCGAATGCGTTTAGCGGTTTTTGCGTGAAAAAGTAATAAACATCCATCCCTCAAAACTAACTTTCACGTTTATAAAATTAGTAAGATACTCAATCAAATGGATATGGAAAAAATAGTCTGATGTCCTAGCCGTCTAGGAATAACACAGAACTTTTTGATGGAAAAAAGTTCGTCTACGCGCAGAAGGAGGCAGGTTCGAGTCCTATTTGCAGCCAAAATGACTCATGAAATATTTCAAAGACTTTAAATAGTTAAGTTATAAGAAGGCTAATTACATGGCGATGATGTTTAGTAAGTATCCATTGATGAAACTCCAAAACCGTTCTGGAGTCCAAGTTCCCTCGTCCATGTGCATGGAAGACCCCAACCCTAGGGTGGTTTCGGGAAGATACAAATCGTACACTCGCCGTTATCCCCAAAGACCGGGCGCCTTTTGAAGGTTCCTCCCGACAGCAAAAAAAAGGTAGGTCGATCTAGAATCGATCCCAATACAGTCGAAAAAATCCGATTATGATGATGATGAAGATATAAAGGAAGCTCCTAATTGTAATACGGAGCATGATAAGCAGTCGTTGTCGTTGACTCTATAAAGCTACTGTCATCATCAACAAGATTATTTCGACCGGTGATCGAGTTTGTGTTTGGACTGGTGATTAATGTTTGTTAATCACCAGTAGAAATACAGTACAAAAGTGTAGTTTTGGCGTTGTTAGGAGTGCTCCGGTTTATGATGACAATGATTGCACCATATTGGATTGCTGGATATACTGAAAGCCGACATCAATATAGTTGGGAAAAGGCTAGGCAGACAAGAATGATATCGTAATGCGATTTAAATCCTTACAACCCAGAAATATGGCGCAATAATGACAATCATTAATCTGTTTTGACTACGTAAAATAAAATTTGAATGAATGACCTACGTAGTATATCTAAAATACTGGCCACTTACTTATAGGTATGTCAAAATAAAAAAAACCAGCAGAAGCAAGATTTTTCCAACTTTAAAACACTTCTTAGACACATTCCAACTCTTCATTTGTTTCAGTAAAAAGGTTAAAACATCGCTAAATTCGCAACAAACGTAGAAGCCTTAAGAAGGTTGCATATCTATAAAATCCATAAGTCATTGTTAAGCGTCCTGCTATCGATTCGTCGAACGAGCTATAAAATGACAGCGGCTTCAATATTGAGTTCACTAGCCTGTGTTTTAAACACAGATAAAAATGTACAAGATTATCTGAATATTGGTTGATGGTAAAATGGATAAAAACTTACATTTTTCTCTTCTGTCCTGTGCGACTTCTTCAAAGATGTATTCAGGCAGTGGCCCGCGTATCGATCCCCGGTAGCACTTCAACCTTATCACCGAACTATAACATACACCAAAGTAAATCGCTTCTCCCAACTGTATTACTTCACTGCTCGACACCAAATGAATGTAATTTATGAATGGAAAGCTCTCACTAGATTTCCCTACAAGTATATCGGGCAGTGATCTATTTTTAGTCACACCTTTCCCGACAAAAAAAACCCTATTTCACATCAAATCCAACCCCATGAACACACACAGTGACTTTACGTACGAACTAGTGTAAAAACGCCGAAACTGTGATGTAAAATGTGGATATTTTACAGAAAATAAAGACAGAAAGTGGAAAACCTTCCGCGACGAGGTTTCCCGATTTGTATGGGAGAGGGCGCGTCTGTACTCGCCATAATAGGCACGTATTGTCTAAAAATACCAAATGTTCACAACACCGAGCGATAGTCGTCCTTATCTTATCTGTCTAGAGTCGAAATTCTTTGTTTGATAAAGTTGGAGGGTGCGTCAATGTGTGTCAGTTTGTTAAGGGTGTGTGCGTCAAGTTATCGGGCATGCGCGGCTAGAGGGAGGGAGATGCTAACAAAAATCAATCCGCGGCGGTAGGTGGGAGTTACGTAATGAGTCGGACATGAACACGTCGACAACAGTACTTGCCCTTAATTGGTATTAATCTTTAAAATAACAAATGGATTTTCTCTGGTTTCTTGAAAAAACACGAAATAATATTCTGAACTGAAAACATGTTATTTTAGTTTCGTTTTGAAAATGTATAATTTTTCTTTGTTGCGCGTGTCACTGCGTGGGCGAATGGCGTGGGTGCCATAATAATATAACAATGCTATAATTTCTCTTAGTTGTTTTTAAAATTGGTTTTTATTTCTCGAAACTGTTGTGTAAAGATACCTTATTAAACCTGAAGTTTCTATGTAAAATGATATATACCTTTATTTTTTTTAGTTTGTTGTAGGCGGGTATAATAATTAGATGTCTCGTACTAAATGTTACAAACTCCTACGCACACAGATTTTCTTCTCCAGTCCTCTATTAATTTATTACGCTTAATTATTTTCATGCGTCTTACCCTGCTTCCACGAAATAAGCAGTATGTCCTAATTAATTATCGTCGTTTTAATTAGTATAACATATAATTAAAGAGCGGACTTACATGAGATAAAATTGAGAATGTATTAGAAATTTTTGAAAAAAAAAAAATTTTTGTCCGCGTTTGGCTGAACCGATTTTGATGCGGTTTTCAGGAAAGTGTTCATTACATTCTGGAGAAGGTATATAACACTAATGGGTATCCCGTGATGTTGCCCGCAAAAATCCGTTTTTGTTGATGTAGATTTCCAAAGACACCGATTATAGGTACTCGTACTATTTTTTTTATAGAATATAAATAAAAGAAAACTAAAAAAAAATCAAAGAATAAAAGAAAACTAAAAAAAAAAGTCGGTGGCGGTCAATGAAATAAAAAACAAAGCAACCGACTTCCGAAAGAAAAGTTATTTTACAATTTTTTGTGTTTGGTTTTGAAGCCGGTTCCTTTTTTTCAAAAAGTTTTTCTTTTTTTTTTACACAAAAACAGAAAAATAATGCTGAAAATGCTAAAAATCTATCTATAGTAATATTATAAAGCTAAAGAGTTTGTTTGGTTGGACGTGCTTATCTTGAATTGAAAAAATATGTCAGTGTTGGATAGACCATTTATCATTTATATTTAGGAATGCTTTACGCTATAAAATATTACCCTACGATCAATAGGATATGTACAGCGGGAAGTGAAACTACGGGGAATAACTAGTGTATAATAAGAGCTTTTTTATCGTGGTAAAATCATCAAATAAATGAGTACTCCCACCCCGGACAGGGCGGGAGGGACTGTCAGACTTGTACTGACTAAAATCCAAGGTGTCCTTCAATAGCCCTTTATGGAAATAAGTACCGCGACCCCGGCAAGCTTTGGCCCTCACAGAGGGAGCCCCGTTATTTTGTATAATAAGAGCTACCATTTTTTAAATCCAACTGTTGCATGTCTTTTCTTCTTTAAAGGTTTTCCACTATATAGGTTTTACTGATAAAAAACTTGGCTATTCTCCCAATCGGTGAAAACCCAAACAAGAGACTCAACTAACTTTAAACCAATCAGTGTGAGAGGTCAAAGGTTATCTTTGAAATGTGTGCGCTGAAAGTTGGCAACGTCGCAAAAAGCTGTCAACTGTAATTACATGTTTATTTATTTTATATTTTTGTGCATTATTTTCCACCTACAAACATTTGGTGTTAAATAGGAGAATATTGAGATAATGTTAAAATAATGTTAATTACTTTAATTTTTTATTTTTAATTGAAAAGACCAACTTGTCATCATTTAAATTGTTTATTTAAATAATAGCAGGTTATTGTGTTAAGAGTGTAATAAACGCGATAATTGTAAATGCATAAATTATTATTTTATAGATTTTTACCTGTTTTGACAATTAATTATTAACACATTCACTGTACGCGAAGTTATCACTATTAATAGTTAAATAATCGCAGTTAATAATAACATGGGTCACGTTATGATTAACTGCGATTATCAATTAAATGCAATACAATTTATTGTCATTGGTTAAGAAAAGAGTTAAATACTATGTGACAGCTATTTGCAACTATCATTTAGAACCTCAAATGGGATATAGGTAGACTATTTTTTTAGAGTTTCAGAAAGGAGAATGCTCACATTCATAGAAAAAAACCCAACTCGGGCAAAAAAGAGTTGTATCTCAAAATATCGAATATAGAGTGTAATAAAATAAGAACCAGGTATGATCGGGATACTTACTGGCAAACGTAGGTATATAAAATTCCAGTTTTGATATATTTTTATATTTCCAATATTCCACACGTATTTTTGGCTTTTGTTACTTGACCCAAAATTGAATACGTCATAGGCAAGTATCACGAGCCTTCACTCTCGAAATTTGATGCGTTATATGATTATATCTTTTTAAATGTTCATTAATTCAAAAAACAAAAAATACGTGTCCATTATTTTTCAAAACTCTACTGACGGACTATTATTATATTATATTTTTGCAATTTTTTGATGATGGCAACCGGTCTATTGGTCACTAAGTATTTTTTTGTTAGTGACCAATTGGCCATGCATGCCATTTAAAAAGATATTTTCAACACATTTGCTCGTAAAATGCATTTACAAAGCCTGTATACAGTGTTCGAAAGTTAAAAATTACGGACCATACAACGCAGCGTGCGGTAAAATAGGTACTCTCACCTAAGTACCTATTTTACCGCACGCCCCCTTGTAGAGCGGCGTGCGTTTTCTTTACGGTTTTTTTTTAATTTCCAAAAAAAAAAAAAAGAATTCCACCAAAGAGTTTCACATTATGAAAATAAACAACCTGACTGATCGAACCTCCTTGGAAGAGCTTTTGCTCAATTCGTTGTCTCACTTTAATACTAAAGAGTAAATGAGATGAAAGATGTAGTTCTAATTTTCACCACGTGCATGTGGCGCCATTTTCAAAGTCGCGCCATTTTCATATTAGGAACTTCAAAAATTGTTGCGACTAATCTGAGTTCAAGGGAGCAATCTGATATTAATATGGATAAATGTGTTGAAAAACATTGTATGACACACGTGCAGAAATTGGTATTTACAAACTCGTGACTACGGTACGCCCTCGGGCGCCTTCGGCGCCTCGGGCGTACGTTGTCTACTCGTTTGTAAAAACCAACTTTCCGCACTAGTATCATAAATAACTATTATGACGTTGTGATCTTTAGAATGCACGCTCTCGACATTTCTTCTAATGACTCATTCGCACCTTGACTTTAGTCTAGGAATGTAACACGATTAGTATTATGTTTATTTAATTTATTTAACGAGGCTAGAGGTCGACGAATATATTATGTTTCTTCTGATACGATCTTGTTATTTTCTAGTATTATTTTATCTGTATTTGGTGTTCGCGTTCATATTTCCTTTAATTAATTTAAAATCTCAAAATGAAGTGATAGTCCAGTCATTAAAGCCAAAACCCGAAAATAATTAGTAACTTGCTGAAATTTTAAGGGGTTTTTAAAGAAGGTAAAATAACTTACCGGGTGATTTTGCAGCGTTCTGGGGTGTACGGAAAGGGTTGAAAAGGGGTGAAAAGTGTTTATCGTTAATAACATTGCCAAAAAAATTAGTAACACGCTGCAAATTTGGAATTAGGTTGTTCTTACCGTTTTATAACGTGTATCAAATTTGCAGCGTTTTGCAACATACGGAACATTGTTTATTTTTAAAAACAATGCAATTTGTTAATAACAAGGGTAAAAAAAATAGTAACACGCTGCAAATTTGGAATTAGGTTGTTCTTACCAGTTTTTAACGTGTATCAAATTTGCAGCGTTTTGCAACTTACGGAACATTGTTTATTATTAAAAAAACAATGATTTTTTTTAATAAAGGGGTGGAAAATATTAGTAACTCGTTGTAAATTTGTAATTATGTTGTTTTGTAACGTATATCAAAGGACATTGGAAAACCAATGTATGAAATCTGGGCTCACCCTCAATAGTAACATGTGACACACCGTTGGATAGGGCTTTCAAAGCGGAACATTAGTTACTAACAAACATATGGTCTAACGATAGTACTTTTTAAGATACGACGTGTTAAAGTCGTCTCGGTAAAACATTTTTTCATAATTTTAATAATAATCAATGTTCCGTATGTTGCAAAACGCTGCAAATTTGATACACGTTACAAACCGGTAAGAACAACCTAATTCCAAATTTGCAGCGTGTTACTAATTTCTTTACCCTTGTTATTAACAAATTGCATTGTTTTTTAAAAATAAACAATGTTCCGTATGTTGCAAAACGCTGCAAATTTTAAACACGTTACAAAACGGTAAGAACAACCTAATTCCAAATTTGCAGCGTGTTACTAATTTTTTTGGCAATGTTATTAACGAAAAAACACTTTTCACCCCTTTTCAACCCTTTCCGTACACCCCAGAACGCTGCAAAATCACCCGGTAAGTTATTTTACCTTCTTTAAGAACCCCTTAAAATTTCAGCAAGTTACTAATTATTTTCGGGTTTTGGCTTTAATGACTGGACTATGACGATATGGACTCAGTCCTTTCTAGGCTGGAGAAATGGGGGAGGTCTTTGCCCAACACTGAGTCAGTACTGGTGTAACAAAGCGTCATTTTTTAGGCTGATAAAATTTGTATTGAAAGAAATTGAAAAGTATTATAAAATAAATAAGAAGTTAATTAATCACTGAGGTGTCTCACCTTGCTTTTACCTTGAACTTTACCTATCCAAAAATTGTAACTTAAAATTAACCGAAATTACATGGAGTTTTGAAGGATCTGTCATGATTTAATAACTATTAATTTATCAAAAAAAACGTCATTAATACACCTTTTTTTTATAGGTGGTAAAATCATCAAATGAGTCCTCCCGCCCTGGGTGGGGCAGAAGAGACTGCCAGACTCTTACTGACTAAAATCCACCCGTGTTCCTTCGGATGCCCTTTACATTCCGGGGCCGCGGTTTCCTGGGTTAAGAAAAAACCCGCGACCCCAGCAGGCATTTGGCGCGAAACACGACGCGCCACCGACCCGGGCTTGGTCCTCGGTCGGACGGCGAGCTACCCATTACTCACCGTCCGCAAGCCCGCTGTGCCCTCTGCTGAACAGAGGGACACGCGTTAGAGCGTCCACACGACAGGCTATTCGCATACGGGCAAAGAGACCCCTTAGGCACACAGTGCCTAAGGAAGAGTTTTTGCCCGCATCCCAGGGTGCACTGGCTCGAAAAACTGGTCTTCCCCCCGAACGTATCCGAGAGGGAACTCCAGTCTACGAGCGCACGTGAAGGTTTCCTGTCTTAGCACCCCATCATTAATACACCTAGTCTAATTATTAACATTACAAAGTATCCATTTGAGATGATGATCGTTTCCATATGAGAGTGAGTATTGGCGGTAATTAATTTTATTTATCATTCGAATTGAAACTGATGTTAAATATCCCGTCATAAATGACCATCTCAGTTAAAAAGTTGTAATTAAGTAAACACAGTCATGCAGCTATAAATGCAAGAAGAGAAAGTGAAAAATCATTTTCAAAATTGCCAACTTTTCGAAAACATCCTCGTGTTAATATAGGTACTATTAACGAGGGGTTCCAGACAAAAATTGCTTAACATTCTACACAGGGTGTGCGCACAAACAAACTCCCACGCAAGGAAAATGTCTAAAAATAGCTTTCCTTTAAGAAAACATGGGGAGTGGTCATAATTTTGTGAGGTGACACGGCGTTGTTGACAAAACATTACAACGATGTGGTGCTGCCTCAATATCGACTCTTGGTTGCCATAAACCAAAAATAAAATAGATGTGGTGCTGCCAAAAATTTTCAAAGACTTAGTAGATAACTTGGTACTATGTATCGTATTCCCTTATAGGTTTTCAGAGAGGTGAACACAATTGAAAAATCTGTTTAAATTAAATAAGAAATAATGAAGACTACGCAGATTATTATTTTAAATCGTATTTCTGTTTTTTTTTTTAATGTTTTTACGATGCCGACGATGCCTCTGCAAATAAACATAATTATTACGGAACTGTCTAAGTAGTTTACAGTGACCCTGGTATATAAAAGGCAAAAAATTGAAGGGTGGATGTTTATAAACGTCTGAAAATCTTTTCTGTTCCACAGGGTGCGAAGACTCATTTGATGATTTAAGCACCCTAAAAATGGCGTATAAGTGCATCCCAATCTTTGACAGATACAGGTTGCTTGATGTAATTCCCGTTTGTGCAACGAAGAGCAACGATTGTATTCACATTTGAACACCCATCAATCTTTTGACGTGTTCCTCAATCTATTCCCATCAATCAAATACCTTGGTTGACGTGCTAGCGTCTTTATTACGTGACATAACCCACGTTACAAATTGCGTCTTAACAAAATCTCCACAGCTCAACCTCAAACTACATCACCTCATTGCACTGCCCCATATAATGTTTAAAATTGCTAATAATTAATCTAAATCAGGAAGCAATTAACAAAACGGAAGTATAACTACATATTTATAATACGAGTGCGCTGATCATGTGTTACCTCAATGTCAATCTCGAGGTAAACTGGATTGACTGGTGTCATGTGTCAATGCGTTTAGGCACAGCTGTGATAGTGATGCAACTGCTACGTCACGATTTGTGATGCGTGTACGCAATGTAGGCTTTTGTTGGGACTGTGTGTGAAAATCTTTAGATTATGTTTGTGAGATACGAAAGAGTTTGTCTACGGAAACCGTCAGTCTATAAAGCTCCCACTGCTGGGACACAGGCCGTCTCTCTGTGAGAGGGAATGAGCTGTCTACAAACAAATAATCCACCATTATGGACCCAACCAAAAATTGAATGCAATGAAACACATGAATTCAAACTTTTGGTTCTAACACGTGTCGAATTCTCCAGAAGTATTCCTTCACTGTTGTGAGAGCAGTATTGGTGAGATAAATTACACAAAGCAATACCACAGTATAATAATCATACAGTAGCGTAACTCGGCCGCCAGACAGATTTAAATACCTACAGCCGCGCGGTACGTAAACATGCGTTAGGGCTACCCGTCTACAACATTTTAATAACATTTGCCTTTGCGTACTTTCTGTTTCTATTTTAGTCTTGTGATTGTAAATATACTTTTTTATATAAATAAATGAAATACTTTGTATAATGAATAGGAAGTGTTCAATAAAAATGCGTGTTGTTTTTTGATTGGTAGATTTCATTTAAAAAATCCTGTTTTTGTTTGAAAAACAAATCGGGCTTATAAAGTCCGATATATTATAGAAGTATTTGAGACCGAAAAATATTTACGCCACGACTGAGTCGTACGAAATGCTTTATTGTTAAATTTTAAAGTATAATAAATCCGCATTCTAATATAAAGCTTAATTAAACTACTCGTCTTATTAGATATGTACTCGAACTGATTTTTAGAGATAAAAACACGCGGTTACTGTTAAAAAACCAACACACCGTCCGCTCGACACTGCGGTACAGCCGTGACTGTCTGCACCCCGAGCGCGCCCCGACATCGAGGCGCGTAGGTATAGCTCGCTTTTCGTCCGTTTGTATGAAGTTGGGGTACTGTATGATTATATTACCGTGGCAATACGTTTGGCTGGGTTTGAACCCATGACCTACAACGCTTAATTTGGAGCTTTTACCACTGGGTTACAACTGCTCTGCAAGAACGGTATTGTTCCTATCATTTTTTTATTAGGCGCATTTCAGTGCCTGCCGGGGTCGCGGGACTTATTTCTATTACCGTGACCCCGGAACATAAAGGGCTATCGAAGGACACCGTGGATTTTAGTCAGTACAAGTCTGACAGTCCCTCCAGCCCTGCCCGGGGTTGGAGGACTCATTTGATGATATTACCACGCTAAAAAAAATTAAAAAAGTCGCATTTCAGTATTGTCGTGCATTGGTCTAAATGTAAAGGATCCGGTGTTGGTATAAGACATTTGATATTTAAAACTTTTAATCTTTATCGATTGTCATTGCATTAATGTAATATAATAAATGCAATCAAGAAATTGGGCTATCAAGTGAGTCATTAACGTCATTGCCATTAATTAAAATGAATTACAACCTACCTTTGGTTCTCAAGGGTTAATTTTCCATCTCCGCGGTCTACGACGTCACGGGTCATATAGGTAGCCAGTGACAAACAAACCAAACCCTCTTTTAAGTAAACATGTCCATCTATTACAGTTAAGTTTGTTTACGATGACATCTTGACCTTTTCTAATGTCTTTAGAACATTCCTCGTTGTTGTCAGTGAATGAACGCTGTGTTGCAACGTGTATGAACGTCGTTGAGGTTATACTGACCTTGGCAAGATAGAGTATATTGATTTACTTGCTTGTTATGTTTATGAGATAATATTATGAATTTGGCGCTTGTATCTTAAGCGTCCTGCTCCCAGATAGGAAAACTGATAACCTTGAAATGTGGGTACGTGAGGTTAAGGATCAAATCATGAGTCATGATAAGTTTTCACGTTTTTGTGGAGTAAAGCAAACGAGGGCTTTGAAGTTATTTTTATGGAAAAAAATTGTTCCTTATTCGATTTTTTTTTTATTTTTTTATATTGTTACCGTCACAATACTTCAAGTACGCTGTACGGTATAATACAGAAAGCTTTTGCTCAGGCCTCAAGTCATTGAAGTATTGTGATTAAGTATTGTCATTCATCGAAATTGTGACGCAGCTTGAGAGAGGCTTGTTTCCTGCAATATAATGCTAGTTTTGTTTTCAATGTTTTTTTTTTTTGACTTTATTTTTATTCCAAATTTTTTTTAGAAATTTTATAAACAAAGAAACGGTATTTTTTTTGTATTTTAAAACTGTTTACTATATTTTATTGTTGTATAACGTTGTAAACGTTCGTAAAAGATTTTATTATTTCAAATCTTGAAAAATCGATTAAGGTTAATACGTATCGTATTAGGTTTCAAATTGGAATGTAGTGCGAATATATTTTTATCGAATTTGTTGGTCACATGAAATAATAATATTTGTAACGATGAAAAAATGTTAAAATGAAGGAAAATGGAATATAATGAAAAGTTACTCAACTTTCTGGCAAGTAAGAAGAGATTTTTTATTATTACTGTCTAGCTTAGAGCTCGTTGATTAGAGCTCGTTTAGTAGTAGCTTAGAGCTCGTTGAGTAGTAGCTAAGAAATAAAAAATAAGCAATAATAATAAGCAATTTTCTTAACGAATGGTTAAAAAAATTGTTTTAACAAATAAAAAATCTATTTTCTTAAATATTGATAAAAATTACTCGCTTTAGAGACGGTTGTTTGGTCTACATAGCTAAGCAAACAAATTGTCATTATATTATACATATTACATTTTTTACATAAGTGGTTAAAAATTGTATAGGATTTTAACGAACTGTTAGTTTAACGAATGATCAAACAACTGGCCCTTGCTGTAGGCGAATTTATTTAACGGCTCGCTATTTTTTGAGTTTTTTTTTTTCATTTTGAGGTTATTAAACTATGTTTTATTTTTAATTTTCAGTGGTTGTATTGGTATTTATACCGCTAGGATCAAGACAACATTTTGTTCCGGTATGATTGCTAAATGGATTTATGTTTTTTTTTTACTGTGGTAAAAACGTCAAAACGTCAAACCTCCCACCCAGGGCAGGGCGGGTGGGACTGTGAGACTCGTACTGACTAAAATCCACGGTGTCCTTCAATAGCCCTTTACGTTCCAGGGTCACGGTAATGAGATAAGTCCCGCGCCCCGGCAGTCTTTGGCCTTCTAGAGGGAGGCCCCGGCCCCGTCATCATGCTGATCAATGCTCATACTCTTTGAGATCATGAGTCTGTCCGTGTCGACGGTGCGTTGTTACACGCGCGCCGTCGATACGGGCAGACTCATGATCTTATTATAATATACCTACAGCAGGGTGGCCAAGTTGATTAGACATGAGATCTATTGTTTACTAACGAAACCCTGTTCGATCCACCAGCCAAAAACGGATACATGATGATGCATGTTATTTGCATAAAAAAATACCTTGTGTTATTGAGAGCCTTCGATTTATCACAAAAATATATTCAAATTCCCAAACCAACAAATAACACTAAATAAAATTTATAACCTTGGTAAAGCCATTTGACAATCTACAATAATAATATTAATTTTATCAAGAGGAAAGATTTGATTGTTTGTTTGTATTGAAGAGGCTCCGAAATTACTGGAATGATTTAGAAAAATCTTTCACCAATTTAAAGTTGGTTTGGTCCTGAGTGACATAGGCAATAGAGGAGGGAGGAGGGAGTGAGCGGGCGAAGCCGCTGTCAAAAGCTAGTATGTACTGACCCTGCTCTTTTACAGTTCGATGAAATAAACCCGTGTATCCTGGCTGACATTTGTAATCACACGTGGATCCCCGAGTGTGGTTATTATGCAGAAAAGAATTTTTACAGAATATTTATAGATGAATGTGATATGCACGAGTATAACTGTGACAATGATTTGGGTAAGTACCAATATTACCAAACAACTGCAACTCCTGAAAGCCAGAATCAACAGTGGCGGCCATCAAAAAACGCCGAGACAATAAAGCTCGACGTGTCTCGGAGAATTTTAACTATCTTGGATCCTGCAAATGAAATTAATCAGAAAATAATAATGGGCGGTAGGAACTTACGTAGTTTCCACTTGTACCAACACACAGGCGCATGGAATTTAGAAACTACCAGCCCGGTCTTTGTTTCCTGAAAGCTATAACTTAGGGCTCGATAAAGCTGGGAATTAATAACCTATCTTTGTTGCTAATATGCGATCTTCGTTTGTAACCAATCAATGACCGCATTTGCCTAGCCGACTCTGAATGATATTCCATCAGAAGCCTTCGTAAAAAAAATAAAGGAAGGGGATTTTGATAGAACACTTTTAATTGAATACAATGGATTAAGATAGAATATTGATTTTGGGTGTAAGTCAGGAGTCAATAGGTTATTTTTATGCAAGCATGCTTCGTCGTCGTCCAAATCATCGCCATCAAGTGAGCTAGAAGTCAAACGGTACCCTAAAAAATAACACCTCTGATTGCGTGTCTCGAAACGCTCTTGATTTTTTTAATACTCAAATTTTTCTAATAATTCCAGAGTTTGCAATAATGAATTACTCGGATTGCTTCTCCGCATCCGCATCCGCGATGTGTCCAACTGTCCCATCGCTAATGACAAGAGTAGAAGGCTTCTACATTTATCATGCAGACGGCAGAAGATATATGCGTTTTATGACAACTGAGCCACGAAAGAAGTCGACGTACTACACACTTCCAACAACAGTGACTCGTCGTAAAGCTCCTCGTACTACACAGTGGAAGGACAGAAGAAGGTATACTCCACAAAAAACTGGGAGTTACAGACCCTGGTCTGATTTGACTGCCAGCTTTGTGTGCAACAAGGGTAAGGCTTGTGGAAGGATGACGAAAAAACTTCCAGCTTTGCCGCGTACAATAGCTGGGCCTCCACCTGAATTGGAAAAGTTAATTCGAATGATAGCAAAGAAATTCGAGAAACAATCCACAAAGCGAACTACTAAACGTACTAAGAAACGTGTTACGACTAAGCCAACTACTCAGGTAACTGATCTGATAAGTATTTTGCTTTTTGATTATGACCCGTGAAATGCTACACTAACTCATTTACTACTACATTTTCATAAAAAAGTCACAAGAAAGAAAAAAATCCGTTCCTTAGGGCAAGAAAAAAAACCTACTACATATTTGTATACACATTTCGTTAAAAATGGAACGTGAGTAATTTGTATAATTTCAGGATCGCCAAAATACTAAGTTGTACGTAAAGCCACGATTAGAATTAGCCAATGCTAAGCACAGTAGCTCCTTTTCGAGTTGTGGGTAAACAAAACTGAAGTTTTGGACTATAAATATCATGTTAATTTATTAAAATATTCCTGTACAGTTTTGAACTGACATTACAAGTAAAACAACATATCTACCATGTTTATTGGTTCGTCTACCTCTAATGAAATTCTTGTACAGGTCGTTCGAACGGGAACAATTGGGACGGTTGTCCTAAGAAATGTTACAGTCTGGAAAAATGGGAAGATGGTATACAAGGTCATTAAAGGATACAAGACTCCAATCATGACGACGAACTTCGATTCTGACTTTTTGGAGTAACCAGAGATTATACGAACCTTTTTGGTCACAGACTGACGCCAAGGAAGAAGAGGGTATTTAGTTGAATAAATCATTAATTGGTGTTGTTCCTTTAATACTTTTACCATGGAAACAGTGCATGACATCCCACTATCAATAGCCAAGTTCAAGTCTTAGTAAAATTTTATACAACTTTTGAAATTTGGTAGACTAAAACATTAAAAAATATTTGTACTGAATCAATGTTAATAGTTTGTACCCTATATTTTTCTTCGACTATGTAGAATCAACAAATCAATCGGAGCTAAATATTGTTTACCAATCAAAAAGACATACCTAATAAATATAAATCTAAATTGAAATATGAAGCCCTGAAAATGTCCGTCGATCTTTTTGAATTCAATAGGATCTTAACGAGAATACATATTCAACTTTGAATAAGAAACCTGCTTCAATAGACATTTTCATTAGTTTATCTTTAAAGATTTTTTTTTCTTTTGAGAAATGGAAATTTATAAAAAAAAACATAGGTTTAGACAGTAAATAATCTTAGTATTATGTAAGTAAATAACCCTTGTTATTATGTACGTAGCAATTCTCGTCGTAGTTGTGGTACTCCAAGTAGAGTCGAGCCCTACCTGAGTGGTTACCGAGCGGTAGAGCAATAGATGGATGGGTGATATACAAAAGATCAGCAGGTAAGACTTTCGCAGGTCAGGACAATAAAGCATAAATGAGAGGAGGCCTATACTCAGAAGTATTTGGAACAAGCTGACCTGAGCAACAATGATGATTTCTCATGCTTATACTTAACTAATTTAATACATATTTTTGAGAGATATGAATTCTTGACCTCGTAGAAGATGGCGGTACGAGCTTGACAGAATCGATGACCGCAGTGGACAACTTTGGCCCTGGATCGTGAAAACTGGAAGTCATGGGGCCTTTGCCCGGCAGTGGGATGATAAAGGCTAGCAGTATCAGTATGACTTCTAGATACTACTGTCTAGACTTCATGTCTTTCATAAAATAGTGACGAGTAACTTGTGTCAGAACATATCGCTCTCTATCTGCATGACGATGACATTGTCCATATCTTTGATTTCTTTCGACAAAGGAAAAACAAATTCAATACATTACTTATCAAACCATTTTCACTCGTGTATTTTATCACACACAATAAAAATGCTGAAGCATTTCACAATCAAACAGAATTTTATTATTCTCGCTTAGGTACTTTTAGGTTACGATTGGTTTACAACGATTTTATACAAAAAAAATCCCAACAATTCGTTTTCTTTCACTTTTTGTTAATAGGAGTATAGAACAAATAGTGCCGTTCATAATTTCATTTGAAATGTCAAAATTATGACTGTGGTTAATAAAGCCTCGTTAAACGATGCATAAAGAGGAAATTAGTAGTATTACAAAATGATTTTTGGAATTCTTGTAGCTCTAGGTAAGAGTATTGAAGATTTTTCGTTGCAGTGTAATTTTTAAGTTATTTTACAGAAGTATAGTGGTGCCAGTTAAGATGGCAATAGCGGTCATTGACCTTTACCTAATAAGTCCTTGTATAATGACATAAGATCAGAATTAGCATTTTCTGTGATATAATAGTGTTTTCACACTACTTGCTCGTAAATGTCATATTATACGTCAGGCAAACCTACTGTAAAGCATGACATTATTCCCCCTCGCTCGAGCCGGGAATAATATATGTACTGAATTTCATTATTCCCGTGGGAATAATGTGATTTGAATTTGGAACCTCAAAGAAAACCGTATGAAAACTTTCACCAAGGAGTCGTATCAGTAATGGCGGCCGCTGGCAGCAACAGCTGATCGCTTGCAGTGGTGCCAACTTCACGTTCGAAGGTTGTCGTACCACATCAAATTTCAAAAATCGAATTTATTTCCTCGCAGTAGGTGTGAAAAGCAGAGTACGCTCCTCGGGAGTAAAGCTGCCTTGTCTTGGGCTGACTTTAATCCCTCGCTACACTAAGGATTCTTAACTTAATTCCCTCGTTTCACTCGGGAATTAACACTTGAACCTCCTCGCTGCGCTACGGAGGTTCACCTCAGAATCCTTAGTGTCGTTTCGGGATTCAATACGCCCGTGACGTAAGGCAATGCTTTACTCCCTTGGTGCGTAATCTACTATTACGTCTTGTGAGTCTTAAATTTAAAAATAATATGAAATCTTAGTTATAGGTGAAATATTTTTACCATTTTGATATCTTATGAATACTTAGATACTCATATCCTTACAAAATATACTTACCAATTTATTCGGTACTTTATAAAAATGATAATTCTGAGCTTATTTTATTATACGAGGACTTATTAGGTAGGGGTCAATGTCCGCTATTGCCATCTTAACTGGCACCAACTATAACAAATATTTCGTTTCATTTTAGCTTGCCTTCTAATTCAACCATCAAAACATCATTACATTGGGGTATGATCAATTAATACTACACTCCTAAAATAAACAGTTTTGATAAACTTATTCGTGGGTATTCTTCCAGAACTTAGATGAATGTACTGCATCAAAAGTCTGCAATCACACATGGGCACCTGTTTGTGGTAATCTTGCAGTTGATTCAAGCAATCGACTATTTTTGGATGACTGTGATTTGCACGAGTACAATTGCGAAAATAATACAAGTAAGAAAGTAAACAAAATAAGCATAAGGAACATCAATGTCGATTACGGTACAATTTTTGAATAAATTCTAATTTCAGCGTATGTTGAGGTAGATAGTCAAATATGCTCAGTAAAGTGTACTCAACGCGATCAACCTCAGAACGCAACAACTCCTATGCCTCCTTCCTCTCAATCACCAAAGGTAAGCTCAATTAAAAGTACTGATAGTACTTAAGTAAAAAAAAATAACAAATTCCAAAGAAAATATTGATACTTCTACTATATTTGTAGCTTTGACGACATTAGACAACAGAAGAAACTAAATCATCGGGTCAAACTACTGAAAGTATCACAAGAGCTGAAGTGACCACTCAACAAACAGAAACCACTGATAATGACAATATTAAAACACCAACAGACATAACTACTGTTACTGGAAAAGCTTCCGAATTAAAATCTTCTAAAAAAGATGAAAATAATATCAATGTCGATGAAAACACAATATCCGAGGAGACTACAGAATCACGTACTACAACTATCAACGTAACTACAACTCAAAAACCTAAAACCAACCCAGGATGCCCTCCACACTGTTCTTTGCCTTCAACTTGGGAAACAACTGCGGTTGGTGAAACACGAGATTTCATACAAATACTGAAGGAACGATATGGGGATAGAGTTAAAATTTTGAAGGACACTACTCATTATCCTAAAAATCCTATGTATGCCAGAAATCGTCTAGCTTTTATACCCGGGTATCATATGGAAAGGCAAAAATATCGTTTTTAATTTAACATCCTCTAAAAAAAATATTTTGTATAATTTCTTAGATGATAAAGGTTAGAGTATTGCAAGAAAAATTGACAAAATTGAATAACGTCAAAACATTGGTTGTTTTATTTTTCTCCTAATTTAAAGAAAATAATTAATTTAAATAACAAAATCTTGGCCATACACATATAGGCCAATGCATTCGATAGCGAAAAAATAATTCTATAAGAATTTTTCATTGCCAAAAACCACGGGTTTTATAATGGTGTAAATAAAGTTATCAACAATGTAAATCATTACTATATTATCCCAAGAAAGGCTAACGTTGTAACCATATTGTTCTAAAAGCAAATTATCTTAATCGGCCTTAAATTCGTTGTACGTGCGACTGGCTAGCACACAATACTTATTACGGCTGTTAGCAACGATTTGTCTACGCTTTCGGCATTGACTGGTTCTGCTTTTGACAAAGGAGTTCGCATTTCGTATCTTAGATGCTGATCTTCTCACGTCATGTATAAGGCTGCTAGTTGTTGTTGAATGTTCTTTTGGATGCTCATTCATCAACGTCCATGTTCAAATCATAAAAAGTTTATTCGCTAGTAAAGTTAAGTATTTCATTGTGTGTGAATTTATGGCTTGTTAACATTAAAATGCAAATCCGGATCGATAAGTAGTAAATGCCCAAATACTGTGTCGAGTGCCAAATGCATCCCATAGTGTTTGGGATTTATTTGATATGCTGAATCTGTCTTTTGGGTAAACTGGACACGGTTGAATACTGTTATTCTGAATTTTAAGTACATGTAAACTCAGTTACATACAAAGAACATATTGGGTTATAACTCAATACCAACGGATCTCGACCTTCTTCATACAGTTTGTCTCAAGACCTTTTTGAGGTAGTTGGTTCATTTACGGAGTCCGTAAGCTTGTGAAAGCTATGTAGCCATGTATTTATAAATTACCCTTTAGATGTTGTGTGTTAAGGAAAAATCAAGACATTTTGCTTATGGTAATTTATTCCTTTTTTTTATGCAAGCTTAATCCAAAATTCAAAAATCACGACGACTGCAACAATCTAGTTAAGTGGTCCAGGTTTGGTAATGTCAAGGTCGCTATTGTTGCGAGCGCAGATAGCGAAATGGAAAGATCTGTGGAATTACTAGGCGAATTAGATGTTGCAATCGTTGCTGACATCGCCATAAACTACATACTTACAGAAGATCGACTTCTTACAACAAGTGATAACGCACACGCATTATAATAGTCTTTTAGACAATTTTCGATTATGGCAGCCAAAATTGGCGAAGTTACTACAACTAAGTTATGCAGGAATACATAAATAAGGTATGCAGGAATGATTATAGAGTGCAATTTTGTACACAAATATAGGACACTCTTCAGTCATTCTTGATTCTTGCAACCCGATGGGACAACAATCCGATATGACTTGTAAGAGACAAGAGACAGGACCAACTGGGCAACCGAATATTTAAGGCACGGTTTAACTAATCTCCAAAATGCTACTGTAAAATTTCTATAGACAAACTTATTAAACCTTTGCACGAACTGGATTCCTTACTATTAATGCAGCAGTCATGACGTCACTCAGATGCATATTTTGACTAAATGGGACTTCCAGTCATTTGGCATCTTAAATATAAGTTAGTGTTTCATTTTCACGTAAATGTGCGGTTCGTTTCTAACCTCTTTGTTTGGAGCTGGTTTTCTGTATCTATTTATTTAGTGTCATGATTGACGATGATTGGCGTTGCATTATTGGTAAGATTTACTAGCCCTTTGTGTATTGCTGCTTTATTGCAGTATGCGTTGAATGCACAATATTAGACACCGCATATAGTTTTCAATGATTGATTACATTATATTAATTTGGCGAATATCGATCGCTACCAAGTATACCGATGAAGAAAGATAGATTTTTAAGATTTTTATATGTATTTGTAGCGATATAATTTTTTTTGCAAGCTGGAGCTAAATAGCAGTCTTGTTTGTAGATCATGTTGTTTTAATTGATGCAGTTATTGTTGTCTGGCTTGAAGACACAATCTCTAAAAAAATATATGATCAGATTGGTGTAATCGTTTTAGAGTATCTTGGGAAGTTGCAAATTTTAATTTATATATCTTTATGAGCATAAATAAATCCTCATATAGATAACGCGCATAACTTCTGATTTAATCTGATCTATTTATAATCAATGTTCACACTGCTTGGATTCAGGACAGGCATCTTCGGTATCCTCTCTGTGAGAGAGAGAGTGGTCCAAATCCACCATGCGGGCCAAGTGCGGGTTGATAGATGTCACATATCTTCGAATTTTAGATTCTAGGACATGCTGAATTCCACACGGTGTTTTCCTTTGCCGTTTTGAGAAGTGGTGATTAAATTAATTAGTCATAGTTATTAAATTAATGTCTTAGTAAATAATAGCCTCTCTCATAAAAAAATATTAACTTTATAATTATGTTGAGAATTATTCATCATCTGATAACTGTTTATGTTGTTATGTCTTATTTATTGCTTTAACATTTTAAAAGCTGCAGTTAATTATGGAGGTGCGAATGTTGCTTTAACGTGACTTGTAAAAATGACAGGTTTTTAATCATTTATCAAATAATTTAGGGTTTTTAATATACATAACATAATTATATTTTTTTAGGGTTTCGTAGATCAGAAGAAAAACGGAAATCTTTTAGGATTACTTACTATGTTGTCCGTCTAGCTATCTGTTAAGACCCCTTTTCTCAATTACGCGTACAAGCTGAAATAAATATCAAATTCTCAAGTCTGCAATTTCCTAGAGCTGAGAAATAAGTTTTTTTTGTGGAATTGAACCCTAAAAATATGCTTACTATTCAAAAATGTTTTTTGTTTCAACACATTAGGTTTGAATAGTGAGTATTTTCTTCGATGATGAGAGAGTCCTTAACTCTAGTGTCTCTAGCAAGCTTAACTCTGTTGCTGCACTCAGGATTCAAATCAATACCTCGGATTAATCAACGCAGCCTATCTATTAGAACTAATTATCTGAATCCATTTAGATATGTTGCCGTCTAATCAACATATTATACCAATTAATGCAATAATCGTATGCTGTCGATATATCTGTCTAACTTGTTGTGTTTACGTTTTAGAATTGGGTTAATCGAATCACTGATTCTAAGGCTCAAATCTATAGAGCGAACTAAAGTTTGATTTCCTCTTACGCTGATGTACTAGGAATTTAGGCCCTGTCTTAGTCGCGCTTCATCCAAAAATAAACCTTACTTACCGCCTTTTTTTACTTGCTAAAATCATCATCTTGTTTCTTCGATTGCGCTTTACTTTCCAGGGTCATGGATACCTACAGACAATCCTGCAAACCCAGCAAACCTTATATGCCTACGATTGATTCTTAGTCATATGATTAGCTTGGTCACAGTCATCTGTAGAAAAATGTAACTTAATTTTATTTCGATAAGGTTAACTTTCGTACGTGTAGTCAGCTAAGCAAGACCTAAGACTAAGTTCTCTTTACAGATTTAGACCTAAGAAATTACTGTAGTTTTAAATGTAGAGATAAGATAGAGTAAGTAAGGTTTTGAGGAATTTCGAAGTAATCCTAATGGAGCCTACTCAAGCGGATGTGTATGTCAGCCGCTTGTCAAAAGGACGCTTACGAAAGTTGCTGATATTTTTGAAAGCTTCGGTGTGTAGGGTCTATAACCTCGTGGCTACGAGGGACATTTGCATTTATGTACAATTGGAATAAAATAAGCGAAAAAAAAAATTGTAGAGCAGTCATGCGGCGATTTGAAGAACCACATTCATAAATGGGACTTTGGTGGGCTGTCTAATCCTACTTTACAAAATATTTTAGATGCGTAATTATGTGTTTGTTCGTGTTTCACGTCAAACCGGTTGGACCAATTTTGATGAATGTTAGTTTAGTTATAGATTGAACTCTAGCGGTGGTATTTTATATTGCAAAATGAGAATTTTTCTCGTTCTCACTTAGTCCTTGTTTAGCAATACAGCAGAAAGACAAACAAGTGACAATCACTTTGAAATCATCTTCATCATCATCTTTCTATATCTACACTGTTTTTAAATATATTGACTTCTTAATTTTTTCGGTAGATGTAATTTCTATCATCCGTCTGATCCACTTTGTCAAATCTTTTTGCTATCCTGTATTTTGACATTTATACAAAATATAAAATACCATGAGAGCTATCTCATTTCACGCGAAGCTTGGAAAGTGGCAGGAAAAAAGATAGTGCCATTAAAATTAATTTCATTTTAGAAGAAAGGTCTTCTCAGGGCCTCGGTTTTATTACCCTGAAAGATCGCGTTTTCATTGTCTCTTGTCTTTTTACATTTGTCGTTTAATTTTTCATTTCGTATTATTTTAATGTTTGAAAAGAAACATCTAATGTTACCTACTTTTTTTTATCTTGGTAAAATCATCAAATGAGTCCTCGCCCCGGGCAGGGCGAGAGGGACTGTCAGACTTGTACTGACTAAAATACACGGTGTCGAGCTGTGTGTGTGTGTATATGCTGATTTAGTATGCGAGGACCTTATTCAGTATACCATAGAGGTGAAAATGGTTCCAAATAGTTATTTTGATAGACCATCGATGTTTGCATCAAGATAAACTAATTTCCGAAAGAATCCTTGGATCAAACCACCTGGAATGTCCAAAATAAATGCTTATCTGTATTTATAACTTAAGGTTGTAGCGATCAGGACCTTGAGGTCTCCAAGTCAACAGTGAATAGGTTACACACTTCTATGCAAGTGTGTTTAACTGTCAACCAAATCTTCGCTTAACCTTTTTTTAAACGTGGCGAAATCATCCAATGATTCCTCCCACCCAGGGCAGGACGGGTTGGGACTGTTAGACTTGTACTGACCAAAATCCAGGGTGTCCTGCAATAGCCCTTTACGTTCCGGGGCCACGGTTAGCTGATAAGACAGTCCCACGACCATTTTCGCTTGCCATCAGGCGCGATAGTGGACAAACCCGGATCTATCGAGAATAAAAAAATACCTACCTACAACTTAATGAAAAAATACTAAACCATTTTACCTTAGAGTCTAAAGAGGTAGGCAACAGTCTAGGACGAAGCAATAAGAATCTTTGAAGAGTTATTGGTTTCCTGTTAAGGACAAAGTTAGCGGTAAGTAAAGGTAAAGTTGTGCAATTTCACGAAGCGACGGCGGATTATTTTTTGAAGTTCCTTTTCAACTATTTTATTTAAGCGAAGAAAGATTCTATTTTGATCTTTAAAATTGTTCCTTTGTTTTGAAGAAGCGTTTTGCTTTGCTGGTGCTGCATACTTTTAAAAATAATAGACAAACATACCGAATGAAGAATGATTTATATCGTTTTAAATACGACGATGTTTAAAATGTAGTAAAAAGTATTTTCTACTCTTCAATCGTCTATTGGAGATGGGTCGTGTGAAATCGTATGGAAATTGGAAATAACTTTGTCTATTCTTGATAGAGTAGTATCTGGTGGTAGGGATTTAAACACAAACTCCTCATGGCGAAATTGTCCAACTAAGCCCCTTCGTACACAAAGCGACAATAGTCTCCAATACCGTACGACTTTGGTACCCAGGCGACTGTCGCAATACAAATCCATAGAGGTTCGTACACAGGCTCAAAAGTCGTAAGGCATCGGAGACTTGTGTACTTGTGCACGAAGGGGCTAAATATTACATAAAAACAACAAAAGCATGTAAACTGATGTCACCAAACATTTTATTTAAAACAAAGCAGTACATATTACGAAAGTTTTAGCGTATTTAAGTCACGTCTGAGGTTCGTTGCGAAGGCCATGCAAATAGATTACTTATCTGAAGTAGACTAGTGCTCATGTTTACGTGAAACTGGGTTAAAAGTTATTATGCATATTGGATGTAGATGTGTTTAACTTGAGGTTATTCAAGTATTTCTAAAGATGTCAACGGATATGGAATTGAATATGGATTTCTGAGTATTGATTTACTAGAAGTAGTTTAGCGGGGACGATGGTGAATGGCTAAACGCTCCAAATTGGTCCATTTTTTAGCGTGGTAAAATCATCAAATGTGTCCTCTCACTCAGGGAAGGGCAGGAGGGACTGTCAGATTTGTACTGACTAAAAATCCTCGGGGGGTTGACCTAGTAGATGCTTAATATATAATTTACCCACTTACAAATTTTGTGCTCATTTTCGACCATTTTTACATCTAGGCCATCAAAGAACTGTAACTTACATTAATATTACTTCACTGTAGGGAATCCTTCATCTCTAAGCTCTCATAAACCGTATATTGCACACATACCGATCGGCACACAACACACGAAATGTCGCAACGAGCCACACATATTCATCTATACACAGTAGTACATCGTTTGACCTGCATTCGTGCCACTGGGCATTGGCCTCACCTGCTTCGTGAATTTACCACTGTGCACTGTTATGCAATACGAATCGAGAACACTTTTACAGAATTCTATTTTAGTATTCTTTTGTTTCTTTTTGTACTCAATTTTTCAGTTCATTTTCGTTAAGTTATTAAACACCCAAAAGTTAAACATCTGTTTGACACCTTTTTTTAGACAAGTGTTAAACCGATTTTGTTTTCAACTTTTTTGTAGTAAGACGGGTTGTGTTTGAATAAAGTTTGGCTTGAAAAAGCTGTACAAATATTATTGTGTTTGGTATGTAAAAGGATTTTTTAAATAATTCAAAAGTTTGTGATAAATGTGGGAGGTGATAAAAGTAAGAAAAGAAAGTAAGGTAAGAAAAGCGGTATCCAACGACATACATCTTATTGCTATTGGAGGATGGTCCCAAGTTTCATACATTTTTGCCATTGTCTTTTATTTAGTTTGAAAGCTTTTCACTTTTCCAAGTTATTATTTTCTGACTGTTATTGCATGGATAAGCATAATAAGCCTATAATGCGGCACTGCTGGGACATAAACCTCTCAATATTTTTTTGAATGAAATAAAATTTATAATTCATTACCAGAAATCCTTCAAAACCTCTGCTAAAAACCACTAAACAGCTAATAAAATCTCAATATCATAAAAACGTCAAACATCAATAAGTAAGAAACTTAGCAACAGTAAATGCGGATGTAAGTCATTACTTCGACGGAAGCCCGGAGCGGACGGAAATGAGAACGAAGCGAAGGCGAGCGACTTCAAGAATAAATTGCGCTTGATTGATAACATTGTTATGTACTACAGATTTTATTTAAACGTTATTAGGTGGCAATCGATGGATGCAAGTGGCGAATTGTCGTTCGGCGAGGCGGTCTAAGGGGAAGGCCTATGTTCGACGACTTCCGGCTGATGATGAGGACGCAATCAAGGAGCTCCAGGCTTGTTTAGTTATAATAGGTGGACAGGACTACGTTTAAGGTTAAGCAAGACTAGGCAAGGTTGGTCTGTGGATGGGTGACCAGTGACCATCTTTTTTTTTTAAAGAATTTTTCACGGCCTCGGTAAGGATGCTAAACTGTTACCAATTATTCTTTCAACAATAAATTACGCTTGATTGATAACATTGTTATGTACTACAGATTTTATTTAAACGTTATTAGGTGGCAATTAAGAAGCTTGAGGCTTGTTTAGTCATAATAGACGCACAGGACTACGTTTAAGGTTAAGCAAGACTTGGCAAGGTTGGTCGGTGGATGGGTGACCATTAGGGTGGGTCGAAAATATTTTTTTCCGATTTTCGATTTGTAATAGTGCGGAAAACATGACCTGGGTAGAGACTTAAAAACATGTATTTCTATTTTTTATTAATATTAACGTTAATTACCCGCGCATTACGTTTGAAAATTTGGAAAAATTGAAAAATTTGGATTAGTTTTATCAGAGTTTATGGTATAAACTACACGCCTTAAAATTAAATGACATTTTTATATTCAGAGATAAACGTAATACAAATAATAATCAAACCAAAATATGACAATAATCGTGCATATACAGCTGGGGAAGGACTGGGCAAAGAGGACGTAAACTGTCGATCACGCGTCATTTTCTCAGTGCCACTCAGTGCTCCTAAATAGTTCCTGGTGAAAGGTCGCGCGCATTAATCTAATTTTTCGATATTTAAGTAGTTTTTGTAACTTTTAGAAAAGCGTTTAAACCGGCCACTTCAATGGATAATTTGCCTTTTACACTTAAATGAACTGCCCTTAAGACATTTATTTGCAAAACTAGATGGCACCACAACAGGACCTAATACTTATTCATTGGAAAGTCCGGTGCTATCGAAAAGTTATTAGATGGTGAGAAGCGCTTTATTGTCGTGTTTGAAAAGATAGAAAGTATGTTATCAAACATTTCAAATGTAAAAGACCTCAGTTGTGATCAACGTTACCTTTATGATATCACAACTGCCGTCATAAGTGGTATGCGTTCTCCTGATTGGTATAACCGCTCTCCCGGAAAAATGTCGCATGCCAGGTGGCTAACAAAGGCCAACAGGATTATACCCTTATATATTATATACTGAAATACCTACAAAAGAACTGAAAAACTAGCTATTTTTGTAGTTAAAGTATATGCTCCTATTTGGTTCGAAATCAAATTAAATCCCACATGTAAAGGTGGAGCAAGGCACTTTTGGAAGTTGGTATTTTATTCTCGACATCTTGAAGAGTGTTGCTGATCCTGTAATAAAGCGAAATGCTTTTTTTGCGCACCCAGACATGCTCTTGTCTATGTTATCTGACGAACAAAAACATTTAAGAGAACTTGCCGCTAGACACATTTTAAAGGCAAGGAAACCATCTGAATCCCTTCAGCTTCGAGTATTTGAAGTACCTAAACGAGTACTTAAACGCTTCGTCTTTCATCAATTTGATAGACTGGCAGCAATCTTACTCGCAACCACCTTTATAGACCAATGTTCCGGATGAGACTCTTCATTCCCTATTTGAGTCAGGTGGTGATGATGAAGTCTTTTTTCTGAGGCTACCATGTCATTCTCAAGCTGTAGAGCGAGCTGTAGAACAGTAACAGAGGCAATCTATGCAGCTTTGCCAAAAAACAGCAAGAGAAGCTTTAATTAAGAATAAAATTATTTCACGAAAGCTTATGCCTAAGTTCGAAAGTAAGAATGATTTTAACGTGATTTGAAGATATTTTAATTTTATTTTGTCTTATTGTTTATTTTTCTTTCATAATAACAAAATTTAGTCCAAAAGCAGTTTATTTTATTAGTTTATGTAGTTGTTTTTCCTATGAGTCACGAGAAACAGATTTTCAAATAATTCCCTAAAAATCAAAAATTTCAGATTTTCAAAATCAATGCGCGGGTAGAAGGGTTTAAACTAGAAAATTTATTTTTAGTTATATTTTCATAAATGGATGTGGGTCACGTTTTTTTTACTATTACAAAACGTACTGGACAATTTTATTTTTTTCCATACAAAAGCGACCCACCCTAGTGACCATCTCTTTCATAACGAGTTTAGTCCGTGCCTCGGTAAGAATGCTAAGCTGTTGGTCCTTTCTTTTCATTCTTGTGCCTGGCCTGGTGGCAGAAACTGTCCAACTCCTACTCATTCAAAGTCCACCTTGTTCGTTAACTTGACTTTGTGTTCCAGGACCACGGTGTCTACTACAGACTGACCCACGACAAAAGGAGGCGTTGGTTTTGGATGTGATTTAGATATTTGATAGTCGTTACAGGTAGTCAGTTGTTCGAACAGCCAGTGTTACCAAGGAGTATCGCATTACCCAGTATCTGGCGGGTTGTGGAGGTCAGGTAGGCAGTCAATTTATCATTAAAATATGATGTCCCTTTAAAAAATGAATGCCAAAGACCGTAGATGGTTAAAAAACATTACGAATTGTCAAAGATTACAATGATACACCCCTTCATTGTTATCGATTGTTATCTACAATCTATATAAAGACAACATAACCACACAAACACATAGAAAATCCACTCTATTTCCCATAGGAGAATGTACAAATTGCTGAACGCCACGTGTAACGATCCAGTGTTCTTTAACCCATTAAATTTTCCTCCACGTTTACAAGCACGTGGAAGGCCAGTGCTGTAATAAGAGTATTATTTTCATCCATCCATCCTATATAAAGAACAGAGTACTAAGTCCCGTGGGTGTGGCGTGGGACGACTGCAGTTGAAGCCTATATAAAGGTCAGTGGGAAGTAATCGATGCAAGGCTTTATTATATCATGGAAGTATTTCTAGATTTATTTTATAATGACATAAGGTTACATAATAGTTTATAAATACTTGTGCTTTGTAAGAGTTATCTAATCTAATATTATAAAGCTGAAAATGTTTGTTTGTGTGGTTGAATGTCGCTAATCTCAGGAACTAATAGTTCGAATTGAAAGAATATTTTTGGGTTGGATAGCCCATTAGTCGAGGATTTATTTACTTATTTAACATAGGTATACCAACAGCTTCTGTTTATATAAATTAATAAATATTGTAGAAATTTAAGACTATAAGGCTCAGGATGGCTCTATGTTATATAACATCACGTCATGATCGATAGGACACGAGCAGCAGGGGTGAAACCATGTATAAATATCTCCTGTGTCAAAGTGTACGTTCGCTATTTGTGTTTGTGAACTTAAATGTTTGTATAAGCACCCACGAAACACATGAGAAATTCCTAGCGTAGTGAAACTTTTTTTTTTAAGTTCTTACAATTTCAATATAAACACATTTATCTTTAGGAACCAATTACCATATACTCTTGCCCAGCAGTTGTGACACATATTTTTTCTTACTGAATGCCCTGTCTATTACTATGCTCTGTCTATGGTTAGAACGGATATAGACAGTATTTATCGGAAGCGGTGAGCACGGCGAGGAAATGAACGACGCCGCAGGCGACATCGGTGGGCGAGCCTCTACTAATTCCCAGCTCGATTGTCTATAGATTTTTCGAAGTGATAAACCTTTTTCGATCGATTGGCTGGATGAAACTATAATCATACTTAACATTATATGGATTAGAACAGATTCTTTCAAAATTTGTCTGGAAGACATCACATCATCTTTAGAATTAGCAATATTTATAAAACAATTATGTAACAACAAAATTTTGGTGTGCAATAAAGTTTTTCTATCGCCTACAAATATGGTACTTAAGAAGACAATACAATGGTGTTGACGTACGTCTGTGGATAAAATAAGAAGGCAATGACAAAACCTAAAGCTCTGTAGATAGATTTCTTTGAGTTATTTATTTCATCACTACTGCTCTCAAAACTGTGAAGGAAAACGTTGTAAGGAAACTGGCATGTCCTAGAACCAATAAATTGAAGACACATGACATCTTCCAACCAACAGCTTACAGCAACAGATTGCAGCCCACTCCTTCTCTCAGAGGGGAGGTCTGTGTCCCAGCAATGAGAACATCATCACATGATGACAAAATAAGATTCACTACTTATTAAATGTTAATTTATGACAGTAGAACAAGAACTATAATAATTTAATTATTGCTAGAGTCGAGAGCCTCGCAAGGCAAGTGGAAATTAAATCAGCCTTAGATTGTCTATTAAGTGCGTTTAGCAGTTCTAACGAGATTACGTCTCGGTCTCGAGTTTCTAAGGGCATTCGATAACATGGTCTGCGCATTAGAAATTAATGGTGTTGTGTATTTAATTATGGTTGGCTAAGGGATTTGTTGTGTGTGGTCAAGATTATGGTTTGAGAAAACAATATTGTGTAAATTTTTATCTAATAAATGTTATTAAATTAATGCGAAGTTGTGAGGATGGATCGATGGATAAACTATTAAAAAACCAGTTAAGATCAGCCCGGGAATCGAACCCAGGAAAAAAAGAAACCTCAGCAGTCGCACTTCCGACTACGAGACTAACAGGGTAGTTATGTAATAATATCGGAAATAACATTGAGAGGAGTTTAAAATTCTGCAGTAATTTCATACCAACAAAGCATCATTTAGGATCTCAAGGTTTTTGAACCTTGAATTATTGATGTTAAATAAATTATTACATTGATTTTTTAATTATGTAAAAGAACATTTTCTTCGCAATACTCAAAATTAGACGTGATAATTTTTAGTATTTAGCCTTCTAAGTCAAGCGGTAAGCGCTGCGATTGTTAGCAGATTTTCTTTTTATAATCTAGAATAAAAAATCGAAAATTGATTAAAGATTACAGGGTGTTTTAGTTCGTTTCAGTGGACAACGTCAACGATGGCGACGAATTGTCACATTGGCGTGTGGACTTGCACGTTTTTTAATAAAAAAATCGTATTAAAATAACACAATAATTTGCAGGAGGTGTTGTGCGACTGGAAACAAAAAAAAATTGTGCGAAAAGTGGAAAGCCCAATCTTACAAACAAGAATACCACATTCTTGTTTGTAAGATGGGCTTTCCAATCCATGGCAGCGTTTCAAGTTATCTACAGGTGTGTTCATAGTAGGCAGCGTGCCAAGTTAACCTCGCAACAATTTGTAACCACTCCACAAATTAAATTAGGTAATCAGTTCGAGTTTTTTGCTCTACATCATCATCTGCCTAGGCTTTTCCCAACTATATTGGGGTCGGCTTCTAGTCAAACCAGATGCAGCTGGATATCAGTATTTATAGTTTTTTACTCTACATAAAGGTTATTATTAGTTGTTGCCAGCGGCTTCGTCCACTACTACTCGAATATTGCACCACGGCAACATAAATCGGAATCCAAGTTATAAAGTATTGGTATACCACATCCAAATCTCTTTAATCGGTTTTTGCGCGAAAGAGTTACAAACAAGATATACAATTTCGCCATTAAAATATTCGTCAGATAAAGTACTATACTTAGAATACCCTTTTCATTAAATACTATTTACAATATAGTTGTTGACGTACCTTCTTCCTTGCACACACCTTTGTGAAAAAATTCAAATTAATGTTCCTCGTTTATTAATTTGTTTTTTTTAGGGTTTCGCAGAAAGCTAAAGCTTTCTTCCCGTTACGTGAATTTATATTTAGATCGATTTGTGGGAAGTTACGAGGGCGACCCTTTCTATTGCTATATTTAGTCACACATGAAGTGGTCATCGCAGACCTGTCAAAATTCAAGAAACTGTCCAAAGAAGTCCTCGTTTTCATCGGAATTAGTCAGATCGGATCTGCTATATCAAGTTGAGTATTGTCAAAATTGAAAAATCTGTCTTATTCTAGACTCGAAAGCCATAAGCACTTAAGTCAAATCTTTTTGCGTGCACAACTTAAGTGCTTTAAGCTGCCGCGTCTAGAATTAACATACTCATTTGTTTAATTTACAACATTTACCATCTATAAAAATCTAACCTCGTACTTGACCGGTTGTTTCAAATTCAATGCTGAACGAACATCACATGACTAGCGTACGCGCGTCATTATTTCAAAATGTTTTGCAAAACGTACTGCTGTCACCAACCTTGTCATTTGAATCTATATAGGATTTTGTAATAAATTTGTATTTGAGAAGAAGTTACGCTTATATTAAGGCAGCTGTACACATTTGGCCAAGTCAGTGGGCCAACATGTTGGGCCAAAATAATGAGTTCCAAATGTCGCTGTTTACACATTGGGCCAATGTGTGAACACATTGGCCCAATGTGTAAACAGCGACATTTGTTTGCGAACAGTGTTTGCGAAGCACGCTAAGATCCTTTGATTGGTGCACGAAAAACCGACAAAATTCGGTTGGCCGGCCAATATTGCCGCCAACTACCAACATACCGCCAAGTAGGTCAGTACACGATGGCCCAATGCCTTGGCCCAATGTGTAGAGCGGCCTTTACAATAAGATTTTGTGGCCAGTGACCCTAGAATTAATTGGTTTATTGTCATTAAAATGTCATCTTAGTTTGGAATGCGAATGTTGATAGACGGAGAGGGATAGAAAGGTCAAAGAAAAGCCGAATTGATTCTTTTAGGAAAGATTATGATAGAAAGAATAAACGAATTTACGATGAGAGTAGACAGCCGATAGTTATAGTGAAACGAGTCTCCGGATCGCGGGAATGTCGTCTATCTAAAGTGGTACGAAAATGGCGTATGAAGAAACAGGGTGTATTTTAACCACTTCAGCTCTGAGAGTCCCTTGCGCTCCACTCAGTGCGGGAGGAGTTATTTGATGATTTTCCACCCCAATAAAAAAAACACAGCGACAACACTAGAGATGGATGATAGCATAGTACATTATAACAGTGACTTTGGAAGATTTTTTATGGTAAATATTATTTACGTCTAAAAGGCTGACATATTGACTGCTGCGCTGCTGGTCGCTTGTTTAGATTTATCTTCGAACGAAACAAAAAGTATAATCTACAAGCAGATGTTATGTGTCTAAACGTTACCAAAACACAGGAGATATTCTCTTCAAGGTCATGTGTCAAATCTTTATTTTTTTTCCTGTTATACCAATAACTTATCGAGTTTCCCATGACCTTCATCATAATCAAATGTCATTTGGATTCTCCGAACCGTCTGTGTTATGTTCTGCTTACTGGGAACAGATAATGTGAAATTCTCGATTCGAAACTCAATTTCGATCATACTGGATGACACAAATACAATTACGAACTGCTACCATCGATCGACTTCCTTGCATTTATTGTGCATTGATGTGACGCATGAGCGTGATCGAGTCAGAAATGAGGAGATTCGTAGACGAACCAAAGTTGCCGACGTAGCCCAGCTGGTGTCAGAAATGAGTTAGACTCGTAGACGAATGAAAGTTGTCGAAATAGACCAGCGAATTAGCGAGTTGAAGTGGCTGTGGAGGCACATAGCACGCAGAAATTATGGCCGATGGGATCGTTTTCAGTTTTGGAATGGAGACCACATACTGGCAATCGTAGAGTGAGATGTCCACCTACAAGGTGGACGTACGATCTGATGAAGATCATAGGATCGCACTAGATGCACGCCGGTTTCTAACGGTCCTATTGGAAATGTATGGGGAGGCCTATGTTCAGCAGTGGACGTCCTACGGCTGATATAATGATGATGACAAAAAGTTAAGTTTCCAAAAACAGAGCTGGGATAGACTGGAAGCTGGAGGTCTGGGTGATGTGACGTAGCCTGGTTGAAGCCAGTGTCCAACAGTAGACTCCTATAGCCTGAATTATAATATTTCCAATGCGCTCTACTTCTACTTCTTCCTTCTTAAATCACACCCCCTCAAAAAGGGGGTGAAATATTACTAAGTCAGCAAACGAAATCTCATTTGTCATTCGTAAACAATTATAATAAAGGCATAATAGGTGAATTATATGGTGTTGCACGCTAGGCATGTGCTTGGTTGTTACAGTTATGATATAAAATAATATTGTATGTAGTAATCTTCGCATTACTATTTTAATTTCGTAAAATATATCTTTACAACTGTGTCACATTGTTTGGTTACCTGAATCATAAAAGTTGCAATAATTTATACGATTCTTTACTTTATTGAGCTCATGCAATATAAAAAAATAATTATCCTTTGTTTTTAATTATTCATTGTTTAAAAAAAGTAAAATTTTGCATATTTTTTTTATATATACCTTACCTTACTCAATTTAAACAATGTGAATTATATTTCCATAGTATGCTTGTTGTAACGAATCGTATCAAAGGCCTTGTTACGTTGCGTCGAGATTTCTCACGTGATACCGTATTAATGTCGAGGATAAGATGATATAAACACAAGTGCTTTATACATAATGGTGCTTAGCATAATGGCATAATAGGCGAGTTATTATGTAATATAACAATATAATTAAATTAGTCTGGTTTAGCTGATGTATAGATTGTACATTATGACGAAGTAATTGAAGGTTATTTGGGCGTAGATGGAGAAAACTGTTTTTTTGCGTTCTCATTTGATTTAGGGCAGTCTGCTACACGACTAGTTATAGGCCCAAAATGGGGGCTACGGTTTTGGAATGGCCCTCCCTGAATAAGGCAGTGACACAAGCATAACAGTCTGACTCACTCAACAAAGTGCTTGAGAATTTCCGAACGTTGAAAAGCAAATAAAACAGATAGGATGCTATTATAGTTATAAACAGATTGATAATGTGTGGACGTCAAACAAGAGTTTTAACATGACTTTCTCGTAAATGTTGTCAATATTTAATGGTCAAATTTTTCAGTAACAGATGAACGTATTTTGTTTTTAATATGCTATCAAATATAACTATATAATTTATATGTTATATAATTATTTGCAGGTAAATCACGTATTTGAAATGTAATGAAATGTTACGGATATGGCCTGATTTATGATCACACAAGTTTTTATATAGATACGCCTTATGTCTTCCTGGTATATTACATTCCATACAAGTTCTCATTTTTGTTGCTTTGAATGTAAAAAAATAATTGAAACCTTGGACTTAAACAGAACTGGTTTTAATTGATCTCAATTGACATTTATAGAACTTGCAGTTTTTCTGTATAATGTATTTATTTATGGGTCGTTGTTTTGGATATAAATAGACCTGCCCTAAACATGACAATGACTAGAAGTATCCCTCATTGAAAACCCGCTGAATTGGCGTCTGAGTTAATTGCACTTTAACTATTCCACATACGGCTACTGTTTTTAAAAAAATTCCGCAGGTGCCAGATGTCCAATGTGGAATACTTCTGTTCCAGTCTTTTTGAATATCTTCTGGAAGTGTCTTTAAAAAAACTCAAGTCAATACTCTGCAAGAGGACCACATTTGAAGAAAGGCCCAGTGGCCAGTGGCCAGTGGTATCGGTCCCGACTTGAAGTGACAGTAAGGAAAACATCGTGAGGAAACCGATATTTCCTAGAACCAAAAATTCGAAGATGTGTGACATCTACCAATTCGCACAGGGCACGCGTGGTGGATTATGGCCCACTTCCTCTCTCAGAGAGGAGGCCTGTGTCGGCATTAGGAACATTATAGGCTGATGATGATGAATACGGATATGAGCCCTATTGGATCCATCTTTTGGTTAATAAGTCTTATTTTTATTTGTTGTTTTATTGCAGATAAGCTACTTTTGCTTAACGACTGTGTTTCTTAGAAAACTTATTTAACTTTTGACGAAACACCGTTTATAACAGCGAAACAATAACTAAAGTAAATAGACCACTAGCTTATGTAACTCTCTGCAAATTTGTAAACACAAGTCGACTCATGTCAGACTTTTGTAAGCCTTAATACTTTAATACATGTTTCCCGAAGTTTCTCCAGGGTTGTTCACGAACGGAAAATTGTATTTTGTACTGAACATGATAGATTATTAAATGTTGGGATGTTTTATTTTTTTAAACTTTGTTTTTCTGCAAACAATGTTTGTTTTTTTGACATGTTTCATTTTGTGTGTGGAAACAGATCAACTTGATGAATGGTCAACTTTTAAAAAACCTGTGCGTCTAAATTGATCCTTTTTTGCTTAAACTCACTTTGTGCAATATTTGACTTTTATTAGTTAATCCTAGATCATGCTAAGATAAGGTAGATAATAAAAGGATAGAGAAGGCAATGGAATATCTATCTGATATAAGGTTAGTTTTAAAAAGCTTGCGTTAGGCCGCAAGTCATGCAGTTTTTAAGAAATGGGACGACTTGCCCTCTAACGCAAATTTTTAACTCTTTCTATCATTTTTCTGATCATGGGCAAAACAGGTAGACATATTGAAAACAACGGTAAATGTACGTATGTTTATTTTAAAGATCTTAGTATTTTAGCCATATAAAACTACTAGAAGTTCCCTGTCTTTTTACCCCCGCTGCTCGGCTTCTATTGATCATAGCGAGATTGAATGTCCTCGAAAGATGGACTATCATCCAACACAAGAATCATTTTTCAAATGGAACCAGGAGTTTCTGAGATAAGCGCTTTCAACCAAACAAACTCTTCATCTTTATAATATTAAATCAGATTTAGATTTCCAATAGCCATACACAACTAACGGTTCTTCTTCGGACTTACGTCGTGAAAATAAAACAGCTGTTATTCGACAGCCCTATCATCAAAATCTCATGATCCGCATTTCAATGGCTTACCAAAGTAATGTATATGAAATCCTTGTCAGCAATACAGCGTGACGTTCCCAGCCGGTCCCGGAAGCGTTCAGAAGGTTACTTGCCCCGACTATATAATGGTTGCAATGTCTGCCCGCGCGCAGTACCGTCCTGCGCTTGCGTTGATTCTGTGACCGTGAAACTTGTTGTAAGTGTTGTGTTACGTTCGTTTTTTGGTGTTGTGTGTGTGCGTTTTTGAATTGGATGTTTTTTTTTTGTTACGTTTTTGGTATGTGGGAAGTTGTTTTGTGCGTCTTGTTTTGCAGAGTGATCATACATTTCAAAAAATATGCCAGCGTATTTTTCGTTCCAAAATGAAAAAAAACCATAGATGTCAAAATGGGCCTCAATCATGAATTTGTTTAAAAGTTACCAGCTTATTTTTCATTCAAAAATGAATAATAAAAGCCACAGTGTCAAAAAACGGATCTAGGGTCTTAATCAAAACATTTATTAAATTTTTGTTATCAGAAGTAATTTAACGAGTCATATAACATTTAGTTGGTGGTATTGATTAATTTTAAATACCGATTAACTGTAAATGGTTTAGAATAAATGTATTTACGTTTCGAAAATCTGAGTATTTATAATTACATCAGGCACTTGTGCTTGCACCTGTATCCATATACTTTTGTGCAACGATGTGGTCACCTCTAGTTTCACAATTAAGCATGGGGCTTCCATAGACCTCTGTTATGGAATGAGACCTATACTGTCGTCGGACCACAAAAAGTTAAACATCTGTTGAACATTTTTCTAAAAAAAGTGTAACTGCAAATGCACCCTTATATCAACGTCAAATGCCGTTTTGCAGTTGACAGTTCTTTTAGACAAATGTTCATAGATGTTTAACCTTTTTTGTAGTAAGACAGACATTGATTACATTTGTAAATAAATTTTTCTACACGATATCTTTGCTTTATGGATGACAGTGATGTTTAAGGGTGAGTTGCTAAATCAGTAGTTAAATTATAGTTAAATCCTATTAATTTTTTAACCATTAATTAATACATGTATACAATTTTAACAATATTTTAACTATTGATTAAACATATGGCCCTAAGACCACAAAAAATCCTAAAATATATACTTAGACTTTACTAGCTACATTTGAAATGAAAAATTCAGACTTAATCAAGGGTCTTTCAGGGGTGACTTATAGGACAGGTCCCTAATACCTTGCCAGTTCAAGTTCATCTGAATTATTAACTTTCTCAAGTTCGGGAGAACCGCCCACGCTGAATCTTGTTTAAACCTTGTTATTTGCTTTATTGATAAGTAGTACTTGATGAAAGTACATACCAGGGTTATGTAGTGTTGTTTGTGTATGTGAGTTTAAATTTTTGTTTAACTTACGATACAGTGATTATTCCTAGGGAGGGACGACTTTTTTTTGGATTATTTTATATATATTATACAGGTTATTGATACCGTAATTTCTAGTATCATTCTACATATACCTACAGGGTTAATTTTCCAACGTGGACGGCTTAACCCGAAATTATAAGAAAGCTATGAGCGAAAAATACTCATAGGAGTCTTGATTTGATGTATGCGAAAACTGCATCATTGCATTTTAGATAATCAGTATCTTTGGCCAGGAATCTAAGACGCACACACACGTTATTATACGACATTAAATAGTGTCGCTAAGGCCCTTCGTACACAAGGCGACTCAAGTTTCCGATACGTTACGACTTTAGCATCCATTGACGCGTGCCTGTGAACGAATCTCTATGGAATTGTATTGCGATAGTCGCTTGGATACCGAAATCGTAAGGTATCGGAGACTTGCGTCGCCTTGTGTACGAAGGGGCTTAAATGGTACAATTTCGGGAAGTAATGCATACGGTAAACTTAAGTATTTTTCGTGTAAAGGTCTTTATTTCAAAAAGAAGTTAAAAAAAAATCAATGCATAAGATGTTATACATAGTTTTGTCGACACGTTTAATAAATGCAAAAATTTGCAATAATTACATAATTTTTTTTACAGTATTTGAGGAATGCTTGAAACATGGAAGTAAGGTGTTTTAACTAGTAGTTTACATAACTACGTATAAATCGGTACATAGGTATACGCATGTCTTCTCGGCATCAAAGATAAAATAATTCATCATACAAAACCCTCGAGTGAGGAAACGAAAACAAGACTGTAAATAAACATTGTTTACTTCAATACCGTGTGGAATGATAATAATATGAAAGGGAGCGAATGATAACGGGACGGTTGACAGGGGAGAATTGAAGGAAGAAAACATGTAATGTCGACTCCAAGTAACTTGGGTGAAGGGTAGGGAAAAATGATAACTTGCCAAAACGACTCGCACACAATCACAATGCCAGATAAATAGGTCACGGGGCTGTCTAAAGAACTGTAGTCCTGGAATGTAAAAGGCAACCGAAAGAATAGCGTGGACTTTCACTCCGTAAGAGTCTGACAGACCTTTCCGCAACAACCGCCCAGGGCTGGGGAACTTATTGAATGACTTAACAATCGAAAAAAAGCTAGATTAATAACGTTTCTCAAAATGTTCACCTTCTTATACTAATTACATTTTTTCCTTATCAGAATCACAATGCGTTTCTTCATCATCACCGCTGCCATTTTGGCAATCGCTCAGGCCAGACCTGGCCTGTTCTTCGCCCAACCATTCCAACCTATTGGAGTGCAGTACGTCTCACCAGGGCGCGCTGCCGTCCACCCTCACCCAGCAGTGGAACTCAACGCTGCCAGTGAACAGCAGCTTCCTCGCGGACTTCTAAAGTCCAGCAGGTTTTATGACAATCCTCATATCGCTGCAGGTCTTGCCAAAGAGTCCTGGTTCACCAACAAGGAGATGCAGGTTGTCGAAAGAGAAGCTGAGCATATACCTCGTGAGAGCATCTACAATATCGTGAAGAATGCCGGATTCTTGGACAGGCATTGATTTTTGGAGAAGAATTTTCGTGTGTGAATTGTGCGTGTGTGTGTGTGTGTCATCTTAGACGAATTGTAAGGGAGAAATTTTGTAAATACGTTTTTTTTGTAATTTTAGAAGTTAATTGCATAGTACAATATAATTTTTAAATACGTGTCGTCACCTTAAATAATAAGTAGAAAGAAAATGTATAGTTATAAATAAAGGTTCGTATAAATTAAGGTATTCTAAGTCATATTAAAATTACGTAAGTAATTTCTTAACATGTTTATTTATGTTAAATTTATTTATTTCTAATTATTTATGTAAATAGTTGGATTGCATGCTAAAGGTAAACCGGTTTGGCCTGATGGCTTTAATTTGAATACGTTTAAGTTAGATTAAAGGTAGGTACGTTTCTGAAGGAGACTGCAATTGTAAATCTCAGCAACAAAACTGTCGTCTGTCGTAACTGCTGAACGTGACACCACTAATTTCCATGTACAGTCAGCAAAAGAAATATACAGACAACCAGGTTTAAAAAGTTTTCCTGCGCTTATATGCATATTGTATGCTGTTTCTCTATTTCTTTCTTTAGTTGAAGGGTTTGGTATGCAGATACTTAAAACACAACACTAGAAAACTTTCTGCCTGCACATCTATCTGTTTGGCTCATTGTTCTACTATGCATTCTGAACGAGGCGACGCCGACGCGACGGTGCCGTCATCTAAGGAACAGTTCTTATTGAGTTACAAAGAAACAACTTTGTCTATGCCGTTAGCCTTGGTGGCATTGTTGCTGCCGTTTGCCGCTGCAGTCGTCTTTCGGAACTGTACCTTAATAATGTCAATAAAATCTGTGATCTCGAACAATAAGTACATTTGTAAGTTATTGTTCAAATACGTCTTTGTAAATATTAGAAATATTGTTACAATAAAAATATATTTTTGATAAAAATTGTGGTTTTAAATGGCGTTGACGTTACAGTCGGATCTGTACAAAGGTTTCTTGAAGCTTCTGCCTCGCTTGCATGTTACCCAGCATTCGTGGGTTGGTTTCTGGGTGAAATCTGGAAAAGAAAATGTATGTATTTTTTGTAATAATAGAAAATTATGGGGTGGCAAGGATTACCAGCATAAACGCACAACAAGACGAGCCCGTGCAACTCTTAGGCTAGGCGTATGCTGAGACGCAGGTTACGCAGGTCCACACAGCGCAGACCAGAGTAGATTTTGTAAAGCATGGAACGTCATTGAACTACGTACGCTGCGGCGCAGGCACATGCCACGCAGACATGTGTCTGTCCTGGTCTGCGTCTCGTTGCAGTGCCGGCACAGAATCCTGAGCGACGCGTGTATTGTGTATGCTGGATACATTCGTTGCTAGGTAACTTTGTTTATGATGCGAATGTCAGTTGCGTCGCAGCATGCGGAGGGGGCATATGTCAACTGCCCTGCCCTGCACTGTGCTGTACTGTGCTGTGCTGCATTGCCTGCATCTCAGCATACGCGCTAAGCATACGCCTTATCGTCCGACTGCCGGTTGATGGCGCCATGTCTGCGCGTCGGTTACGTTCCGTTGCCACGCTATAAAGCTTAAATTCATTTCTCAGTTGAATTTAATAAGGTCTGAATCATGATAACATTGGGACGCAAGTATCATGGCCTTGTTTCATTAAGTTCTCGATGCCGGCGCAAGAATCCTAAAGTTTTTTTTACTGAAAAATGGGCGTATGATGCCCAATGGTCCATAATGTAAAACGTAGCCCACGTTTTACATGTGCTGTTTGTAGATTTTAATCATGCTCCTTGTTACAAAATAGTGGATAATTTATAACATAGAAATAACAAACAAAATGAAAATACGTTTTATTCGAAACGATCTTAGGCACAAAATGTTTTCATTAAGAAATAAAAATTGAGGAAACGCAATACGTAGTACTGGTTGTCTCACGGCTGTGCCTTATAGGAGTTATAGGACCCGTTCAAAAAAGCTAGTTATCCATCAACTCATAGTAGTAGGTATTCAGTTATAAGCAATTAGTTTTGTCATGGATTCAGTCCCCATTGCTACCTTAAAAATACCATCCGTGTACCAAAAACAGTATCCATCAAAATTTTAAGATAATCGGTTTAGCGGTTTAGGGGAAAAAGCGTAACAAACACAGTTTCGCGTTTATAATAATTAATTAATAAAATAGGTAGAAAGTTACATTTAAAGTAGAAATGTGTATGACACAATATACCTAACATTCACAATTTATGGATTGCCAAATACTGATCCGATGGAGTCATAACAATAACTGATCATTTAATTTGCATAATGTGACTGCAATAGTTGCATTAATTTGCAATATTTATAGAACAATATGCATTTTGTTACCTACATTATTATTTGGAAAAGAAAGACATTATTTAAAATATTTCTTGTTTGTAGTCGACCTTGTAAGAATTAGGACAAATGATTTTTTAATTTATTTATTTAAGTTCACTCTTTAACATCACAGGTCATTAGTGACCACAATTAACATTATTTTACGTACATAGATACATTAGGTCCGTTAGAGTATTGACAAATAATGGACAAGACTATTTTTTGGTTTAAAAAATAAGTACTGATAACTTTTGAAGATAAAACGCTTTAAAACTTGTGTGTGTCACATAATGCCACCAGCCAAGCTAATGTGGCAAGACGGTTCCCTAAAGTGGTGTAAATTATAAAAATATATAAAAAAGAAAACACAAGGAAATGCCGCTAATGAAATGCTGTTTATAACTTTAATACACGCATGAAAAACGCGGGGCTTAAATACAGCGAAAGGAAGAAAATAATTCAAAACTTTCGTTCGAAAATCCTGTTCACAACGAGATCAAATATTCAACTTAACATCTATGATCAAAAATTCTTCAAATTCTCTCATAAAGGTTAAATTCCTACATCAAACGACACATACAAAAATTCCACGAATTTCTGAACGTTCCGAATCCACCTACATTCTTTTAAATACGTAAAGGTTCGGTTTTACTAAAACAATAGTATTGTGTGACTTGCGTGGGTTTCTAGTACAACAAGGGCGCCATAGAGCTCAGATTTGTCTGTATTTTCGGTTGACTTAGGGGTCTATTTATGATGGTTAGTCTAGAGGTGGTTGAATTGAAATTGATATCTTATGTGATGGTTCTAGAAATCTAGAGAAAAGCTAATTATTTCTCGTTTTGGTCTAAACCATCAAGCAAACAAGGGGACCCTTGGGCGAAGCTTGCACTGATGAACCTATATGTCGGTGATCAGAGGTGCATTTTAAAGATTCTTTACCATGATTTTAATTTTTTAAGGCCTTTTTATTCAATAATAATTTTCAGAGTTCAGGACTTTTTCCAGCCAGTCCTATTGGAAGTCTAGGAGAGGGATGATTGTATGGTAGCAATTAAACACTGATTCAGCTGAATAATCACTTTTATTTCGGTTTACGGATCAAACTTCTAATTCTAATCATACAAAATCCGAATGTCATCCCACTTGAGGCGGGCTGTCAATAATGATCAAGAATGTTGCTAGGTCTTAATATTACAAAAATGATTTTAAATTTCTACAATGATGATGTCTTATTCCGACAAGATCTATTAGTATAAAAACCTGTATCAAATTCAAGTTTCTAACTATATTTAAAGCTGAACTGAGGCTGGACTGAAAAACACGTCTAGCCATGCCCATTAATTTTAGAAGTTTGCATCGTAGATTTTGCATTATTGCTTCTGTGGTGTTTGCCGAGCCTCGTTACAAACTTTACCGATTCTATGGAACTTAATCCACGTGTCTCGCGGTTTTATCCCCTTTAAACATCCTTCTTTAGTCACATGTCCAAAAAGCCTTTCTAAATAGGTTAACTGACGTCATAAAACTTATACATAAGCTGTTTGGTCTGGGTCAACAACGTTCATAACAAGATGTAGACAATATTGACGGTTATAGTGCCAAAATATAACTAAAGATATCGCTTGGCGTAAATATAATGGAAATATGGCGAAAAAACACAATTTGGTCTATTAGTAGAAATAATAGGTTATGAGGATATAATGACACATTTCTTGAAATATTTTTGTCTTCTCATTAATTGCCTACCGAGTCTTTTCTTTACAAGGATATTTTGACCACTAACTGCACTACTAAGAAGTTGGTGCAGTTGGTGGTCAAAATATCCTAAATTCAAATTAAACAAAATTCATTTTTGGACATCTCATAATAAAAAAAAAATAAAAATCGGTTGAACATTTCTTGCCTAAATAAACACTGTCGAAGGCAAAACGGCATTGACGTTGATAAAAGGTTTGTTTTACACAACAAATATACAAGTGTTCAACAGATGTAAAACTTTTTGTAGTACGACGGTAAATTTTTATCGTTACGTCGTATTATATATTTTTAAGGTTACGTCGGACGGACGCGGGACTTATACCATCACCGTGACCCCGGAACATAAAGGGCTATTAAAGGACACCGTGGATTTTAGTCAGTACAAGTCTGACAGTCCCTCCCGCCCTTATCGGGGTGGGAGGACTCATCTGATGATTTTACCACGAAAAAAAAAAACTTTTCTTCGGACAAATATAATAAACCACTTTTCGATACCTATCAAAAGCTCAGTTCAACGATTCTTCGAATGAAAAAGGTTCTATTTTCGTTCAAACTTCAGCCATTTTAAAACGTAGAAGTCGTAAACAAAGCAATTCATGCTCTTTAAGATTGGAGACTTGAATTGCTCGAAAATAACTACTAAGATTGGAGCACTAAAAGCTCAAATGAATTGGGTCTTAGGCTATCCGTACACGAGTAGTTGAATGTGACTACTTGAGCAGTCACATTCAACTACTTAAGCAGTCAAGTAGAAGCTAACATTTTTAACAAAAACAGTTGGTATCAAACGTCACTGAAACAGTTTGACTGATCGAACGGTTTCGTGTGCGTAGAATACTGTAGTTTTCAATGCGGTGGCAGTTAAAAGAAGTCGATATTATTTTGGTTGTTTTTATTCCTATTGTATTCTTGTGTAAAACTTTGTGCCAAATGGCTGCCAAACCAACTTATTTTCTTTTTTTCGATAATAAGTATTGACTGCTTCAATAAAACGGTGTACAGTCAGCCTTATACAGAAGCAATACTAGTTGGTAATCGTAGGGACATTGTAGGGGAGACTTGGAATACATACTTTAGTGAGTTTATTGCCCCACAGTACCGTCTGGGTTCTAAATACGTCACCGAAGTGCTGAAAATAGCTACACCATTACTAAGGTATGTAGAGGTAGACATGTTTTTGTCATTTCAGTATAGACTAGTTATTGTAAGCGACGTCGCCTGTATCGATGTTAGAAATTATTCCATGGTCCAACTACCAGGAGAAAAAATCGTTATTCCATTCTAATTCAGGTCATAGGTTTTCCGTTCGATTTATGGGTTTGAAGGTTTTGGTTTTAGTAATAGCCTCCGTTTTGTTCAGTTTTTAAACCGCGGTGCAGTACGAAAGTTTTATATTTAGATAGAGGACACTTATCGAGAATAAAAAAAATAATTAAGACATACTGTCCTAAAGCGTCAGGTTTTGGAGTTATTCGCCGAAGTCAAAAACTGAGAATAAGTCGAAAACAGTTGTTCCTCTGTTTGTTAATTTTCTCCCTGCAGGTATGCAAATTGAATTATGACAAAATAACTTAATTTCCTTGCTTCTTAAAGGCGCTCGCTAACCGCGATCATTCACCTGTAATGTAACATAAAAGTGCTCAATTTGATGCTCAGTACCTTTTTTTTTTTTTTTTTTTTTTTTTTTTTGCGTGGTAAAATCATCAAATGAGACCTCTCACCCCGGGCAGGGCGAGAGGTACTGTCAGACTTGTACTGACTAAAATCCACGGTGTCCTTCAATAGCCCTTTATGTTCCGGGGTCACGGTGATGGTATAAGACCCGCGACCCCGGCATGCTCAGTACCCTTAGCACGAATTTTCACTCTTTTACTTTACAACGTCTTTCCAGTATTTACAGCGTTTCTTGTATGAAAAAACGGAACAGCGCCTCTGGTGTGCGAAGAAGGAACTAATTTTTCTCTTGAAAATTGTCAATTTGAAATTGTCAAAGTTCCAGTTTACTTTACGTCTTAAATACTGAAAACTCGTGCTAAGGGTACTTGTCGTCGAATTTTCGAATCTGTAACGTTACATTATAGGTGAATCTCGCGGTGAGGGAGCACCCTAATGTTTTCAAAAATAGAAGGATTATTTTTTCTTACCTTTCTTACTGTCACAATTGAACTCATGCATATCACAGGTGTCAATGAAAGTCCTCATCTCCCCACAGGAGTCGATGCCACATATCGCCACCTGGTCGTGGCGACAGATATCTGCTATTTTGCATTCTTCTTCCAGCTGCAAAGGAAGAAGCAATCATGCTAGCGAAGGAGGAGGGAGAGGACAGCGTCCACCTCACGACCCAGCCGCAGTGGTAGACGTCACGGTGACGGTCGTCGCAGGACGATCACCGGCCACCGTAGGCGCGAGCAGTCAGCACAATGACGGGGCCCCCCATATAGGGCCAAAGCCTAAAGGGATCGCGGGACTAATGGCTACCGTGACCCCGGAATGTCACTGTGAATGTGTATTGAAGGACACTGTGGATTTTAGTCTGTACAAATCTGACAGTCCCTCCAGCCCTACCCTGGTTGGGAGAACTCAATTGATGATTATTCCTCGATAAAAAAAAAAACGCTGCAAAGGATAATGATATAAAACTAGTTTTAGTCCATGGTTTCGCATGCACATCATTAAATACAAAATTATAGTTGGCAGCAAGAAATAATAACTATAATATTCCCCGTCTCCTCACGTACGTGGGTGTCTTCAAGGCAACGCAGATCTTTAAGCAGATTATTATTATTAGAATAGAATAGAATAGAATATTCTTTATTGTACACCAAAATGAATACAAACTTATAATTAAAATTTACAATATTAAGGGTACAACGGCGGTCTTATCGCTAAAAGCGATATCTTCCAGACAACCTTAGGATGGACTTAAAGAACTTTTATCAAAACAAGAGGGTAGGCAGTGATGCACAACAAATAACAGATAACCTATAATATACCTAAATACTTGTAATATAGAATACACATACACAGTGACGGATTAACCCTTAATCAAATTAAGCAATTGCCTAGGGCATCACGTCTGGGGGGCACCAGAAGAAGCACAAAATAATCGTAAGGACGGATTTTATTGCGCTTCTTCTAGTGCCCCGGGCCACGGGCATCACATCTCAACCTCACGTCACCAAAAACTTACTGAGATTGCTTAAATTTTCTAGCTCGCTTCGCTCGCTATTTCATCGTGCATAGGCCTGCATGGGTGCCTTACTTATTGAATATACAAGAAAAGGGCAAAAAAAAAGTCGAGCTCGCTTCGCTCGCTCTTGCATATCGACCTAGATACTGTTTCACCTACTGGTGGGTTACCATGAAACATGAACTCCTAAAGCGTAAGTCTTTAGGTTGTGAGAAAGAGACAGAGCTATACAAATCGTCTAGCACCACCTCGTTCCCTGAGCGTAACTATTCACGCTTTAAGACGTCGTGGTAGGCAATCTGAACGAAGTACTTCTCGACATAATATCTTCCTTATCACCAATGAATACGTATTCAAAAAAAAAATTAAAGGCAGACACTACCGTGGATAGGTGGGAGACGCTCACGGCAACGGACGTCATGGAGCGATTTCCGGCCGCCGTAGGCGCGGTCATACGGATGGCGACTAATGGATGACTCGCCATCCGATCATGGACCGTTTTAGGGTCGGCGGCGCGTCGTGTTCCACGCGCTTCTCAAAGAGTTGTCAGCAAACTGACTGTGCCCCCGGGTCCTTTAGAGGGCCAAAGACTGCCAGGGTCGCGGGACTATCTCATCAATTAACCGAAATCCTGAAACGTAAAGGGCTATTGAAAGATACCGTGGGTTTTGTCAGTATAAGTCTGACAGTGAAAAAACTCGTGGACAGGGGGGCACCAAAGGCTTCAATTTGCTTAGGGCATCAAGTAGTCTTAATCCGTCACTGCACATACACATTTAAATATATATAAATATATATATACATTAGAGAGAAAGGAAATGATTTATAACTAATGTTTTAAAAGAAACCAGTGACTGAGCTTGTCTTACTGACAACGGTAAAGCATTCCACAAACGGACAGCCTGGACAGTGAAGGAATCATCATAAAATTTTGTGGAGTGCACAGGCATCAAAAGTATCAAATTTTCCGATGACCTCAAATCTCTAGAATGTGCATCGTGCAGGAACTTAAAACGCTCTTTGAGATAAGAAGGGGTAGCGGGATTAAAAAGAATGTTAAAAAGCATTGTTAAAATGTGAGTATTCCGGCGAAGGCGGATAGGTAGCCACTTGAGTTTATTGCGAAATTCTGAAACATGATCATATTTGCGCAAACCAAATATGAATCATATACAAAAGTTTTGAAGTCGCTCAAGCTTATCTAACTGTGCTTCTGTGAGATCTAGATAGCTGGCATCGGCGTAATCAAGGATGGGGAGAAGGAGGGACTGGGCAAGCGCAGTCTTAGTGGCAGTCGGAAGGAAATTACGCAACCTTCGCAGTGACCCTGCTGATGCAAACAATTTGCGACTTACTTCTTGTATCTGGGGAACCCAAGAGAAGTCTTTATCGATGTAGATACCCAGATCCTTAACCATGTCACTATAAGGGATAGTAGTACCTTCAAATGCAATCTGAGGAAGCTGCAACCAATTGATTCTTGAACGCAGCCGCGGGCTGCCAACAACAATGACTTGCGTCTTCACTGGATTAATTTTTAAGCCGTAAGCAGTACTCCACTCAGAAATGCGTGCCAAATCCTTATTGATCATACTAACAGCCTCCGACAATTCGTCTAAGGGAGCTTGAGTATAAATTTGCAAACCGTCAGCATATAGGTGGTAGGATGAAAGAAGGTCATTGGAAATAGAATTTATAAAAATTGCAAAAAGAAGAGGAGATAAAACGCCTCCTTGCGGTACGCCGGCAGAGGTATTGCACCAAGAAGACGACTGGCCTTCAATGCAAATACGCTGCCGACGGCCCCACAGGTAACTTCGAAACCAATCAATTGCCGTTGGAGATATGTTAAGAGAGCAGAGTATGCCGAGTAGGATGTCAAAATCTACGGTGTTAAAAGCGTTACTAAAATCTAATAAGGACAAGACCGTCAGATTTCCATTTTCCATACCCGACCTTATATCGTCCGTAATTTTTACAAGTGCTGTTGTAGTGCTGTGCCCCGCACGAAATCCAGATTGGAAAGCATTAAGGAGACTGTTTTTACAAAGGAAGGCACTAAGCTGGTTATAAATGAGACGTTCTAAGACTTTGGATAGAAACGGTAATATGGAGATAGGACGGAAATCAGAAAAAGACACAGGATTACACTTTTTAGGTAGAGGGGTAATTTGGGCTTCTTTCCAAGATGAGGGAAATACACCACAGGATATGGAATAATTAAGGATATGGCCGATGGCAGGAAGGATTTCATCAAGGATAGGAAGGATCATCTTGCGACTGACACAGTCACTACCAACAGCATTTGAAGTGATTGACAAAATGCTCTTCTTAACATCACAAGCCGAGAACTGATTAAAGACGAATGGAGAGTAATCGGGAGTAGGAAGAGATGAAAGATTATTCAGAGTTTTGGCTTTAATAGCGCTATTAAAATAAGAAGAAATTGAGAAATGTTTGTTAAGTTGTTCAAGATCTACATCTTTAGGAATAGAATCTTGGCGTGACTTTCCAACTCCCATTGATCTGAGAAACTTCCAGACTTTTTATTATTATTTATTTTTAACTTATACAGGATTAATTTTTCAACTGGGAGTGGATATCTATATCCGAAACTCTGAACAATATCGAAAAATACTGAAAGGATCCTTGAGGCCAATTTTGTCAAAATTAAATCTTCATGATTGAATTTTAGAAATGTCCATAATTCGGGCCAGGAATCAAACCCGCTGATTTTGGAAAAAAAATCACACCCTTTATTTGTACGTCATTCGATAGTGTTGCTATAACAAACATCAAATTCTGTAATATAGGCATCCACGCCCAGTTTTTTTTTTTCGTGGTAAAATCATCAAATGAGGCCTCCCACCCCGGGCAGGGCGGGAGGGACTGTCAGACTTGTACTGACTAAAATCCACGGTGTCCTTCAATAACCCTTTATGTTCCGGGGTCACGGTGATGGTATAAGACCCGCGACCATCCACGCCCAGTTAGTTACAAAAATAACACTGTATAAAAGTCAAAAAATCTATTGAAGACTACCGACCGTTTTTTTTTTAATCGCGGTAAAATCATCAAATAAGTCCTGCCACCCAGGGTGGGACAGGGGGGACTCTCAGACTTGTACCGACCATTGAATTGCCATGGAGAGATTAAATTCAACAAAATACCTCGGTCAATAATAACCACAAAAAGAATTAAATCTACATTCATAAAGTAATGTTTACTTCGCCAGACATTTTTCATAAATCTGTGATTTCGTTACTTATTTTTTGACCTTCATCAAATAAAATGAAAGGTCATTTCGTTTGTCATTTGGTCCGTATATCACAAAAATATGATAATGGATTTTCAATATGGTATTGGAAAGAGATTAGTTTTTAAATAAGTAAAGGTTGTCTATTTTGGTATGTTAACAAACGAATAATCGTTTGTTAACATATGAACTAATCTGTACAGATTAGTTCACCTTATGCTATAGTTACATAACTATAGCATAAGGCAGCACAGAGAATATTTCAGTGTCAAACTGTTATCGACATTGTCCTCATTGAAGTAATATTCAAAATGGGACATCTCCTCTGTTATTAAATTGCCCTTTTTTACCGTCGTAAAATCATCAATTGCGTCCTCCCTCCGACCTTGTGTGAAGCGGGAAGGACTGTCAGATTCGTGCTGTCTAAAATCCAAGGTGTTACTTTAATACCCCTTTACGTTCCAGGGTAACGGTTACATCTTAAGATAGACCCACGACAGGGTTTGGTCCTCTATGGATGTCTGTCAGATTGCTGACAGCTGTTTGGAACATGACGCGCCGTCGACCCGGGCATGGTCGAAGATCGGAAGGAGCCATCCATTACTCGCCGTCTAACGTACCACATTACCCTTTCCATAGTTATGAAAGTGAGACTCATCCATGTGAGTGGTTAGTCACTCGAATCCTTGAGCCTCTAGAATTATCGGAGTCCCGTCAGATAGAACACGACGCGCCGGCGCCGTTGACCCGGGCATAGTAAACGATCGCACGGTGAGTCACCATTACTCGCCGTCCGCACGCACCATATTACGTACGTCTTTTACGACACACGTTTCATCTCATTTTGCGGAGTATACCTACTGTAATCTACAGTCGATAGTAAACTTAAGAATAATCAGCACAACAATAATACTACATTTATATAAATAACTTACTTTTGCCCCATCCACATGAGCTTTTATATCATTTACTAAGGTCAGAATATTAATTGTAATAACAAAAATATGTTGAAACATTCTATACAATACAGTTCGAATCAAAACTCATTTTATTCACGTTGAATATGAGTATCAAATATTCGCCTGCGAGTTTTGTTTTGAAAATATTGAATTGAAATTCTGTTTAATAAAATTCCTGACCGTTTTATAGAGCTATAGAAAAAGCAATAAAATGTTCCCAAACTTTATAGTTTATCCAATTGAAAATAGTTGCCGGAAAAATAAAGATAGTTCGAAATTATGAGGGTTTTAAAGTTCACGCGTTTGCTTGTTTTATTTCCCTTCTGAATGCGATAAAATATCGACAGAACTACATTTAATGTAGGTAATCTTTTTTACAGCGAAATGCCTACCTTGGAAAAGTTTTCCATGTTTAGCCATTTAGGTTCAAAACTTGTATGATAGCGGGATCAGCTGGATAAAACAAACAACCAGTGGCTCACACTAGCGTTAGATCGAAATAGTTGGAAATCATGGGGAGAGGCCTTTGCCCAGCAGTGGGATGATACAGGCTGACAGTAACAGTATCTTGTATGATGAGACTGTCAACGTTGTTAAACAGTTGTTCATTTTTCGAATATTAATCTTTCACTATTGTGTTAAGGTTGAAAATCTATTGACATATACTAGAAATGATACGAATATTAGCATCCGAACATATGCTCAAACAACTATATTTGCAACCGCATTTGTTATAACATTACATTACACTACACTCTGTATTTACACTAAGAGTCATTAGTGAAATAAAAGTATAAATATTGTTAATTGAAGTTTTATTTAAATACATATAAACCGTCTTACTACAAAAAATTAAACATCTGTTGAACACCAATTGTCTGAAAAACTGACAACTACCAAACGGCGTTTGATGTTGATACAAGAGTCGTTTTGCAGTTGCACCTTTTTTGTGAGATGTGTTCAACACATGTTTAACTCTTTAAGGTATGACGGACTATGCCCTAACACTAGGTTTCTGGTTAACATTGCAGTCAGTTCTATATTCTGGCTTCTTGAAGGACCGGCCTCTCTTACAAGTCACCCAGCATTCGTGAATCGGTCTTTGCTTGAAATCTGAAAACATAATTATGAACATAAAAAAGTAAGCTAATCTTCAAGATTCTTTTCCTAAAAATGTGAGCTTAAGGTAGCCTTTCGAACAAAGCGTCACAAACGCAGCGTCTATAGCGTCACTGTCATAATGGTCATAATGACTTGACTGTGACGTCACTGACGCCGCGACAGTGACGCTGCGCTCGAATGACGTTCCCTAGAATTTCATACATTTGCATAGAACATCTATCTGTCGCACTGTCGCGGTGTCACAGCCGCGGCGCCAATGACGCCATAGACGCTCAGTTCGAAAGGCTACCTTTAGCTTCCAGTCAGTTCCTGTGTCTAACCTTACTTCTGAAATCCAGTTGCCGGATAGCAAGATATTCATTAACTCGATATTGACAACAACTGTCAAGTTGTGGCCCACCAGGGGGGTCTTCGTCTCATCAGTCCGTCAACGAAAATACTGACACGGGCCGAAACTTTCGAGTGAACCCTCTACATAAGTACAATATGTATGGGACTTGGTAGTAGGCTCGTATAAACCCTTATATTCCAAACTTCATCGAAATAGTTAAGAGTCCTTTTCGAGAACCGGAAAATTCATATAGAAATATGCAAATCTTTAATATATACAAATTTCGTGTCACAATGTTTGTCCTCAATGGATTCCTAAACCACTTAACCGATTATAATAAAATTCGCACAGCATGTGCAGTTCGATCCAACTTGAGAGATAGGATAGTTTAAATCTCAAATTTTAGACCGGGTCCTCCACCCGTGCGAAGCCGGGACGGGCCGCTAGTTTTTCTATATATTCTTTATGTGCCTGCTCTTTCCATCTCTTGAGCAAAGGATTCCCTCCACTCCTTCCACCTTTCACGATACTGGGCGTCTTCCTTCCAGTTCGGACGAAACCTGTCCAGTTCGTCTCGCCATCTCCTACGTGGCCTGCCACGACCTCGCCTCACTGTCTCAGGGCACCAGTTCTGGGCTATTTTGGCCCACAGTTAGTCCATGCGGCAGACATGTGCCCAGTCCCATTTCAGTCGGGCAGCCTTCTGAGCCACATCAGCTATGTTTGTTTTGGAGCGCAGTATTGTGTTTCGTACACGGTCTGTTAATTTAACACTCATTGGATATATCGTACCTTTCTTACTGTCACAATTGAACTCATGCATGTCACACGTGTCTATAAAGGTCCTCATTTCGCCGCATGAGTCGATGGCACACATCGGCACCTTGTCGTGGACGCACAAGTCCGCTACTTTGCACTCTTCTTCGTTCTGTTATTAAGAAAAACATGAGTTATTTAGTATAATTGAGGATGAAAAGAACATTGGAAAAGTCTACAATACTTTGAAATTTAAGTCGTTGGAAAAATCGCTTCAATACATCGAAGATTGGGAAGCGTTTCTGTCCAGGTAGGCACAGACTTGCCGGTAAGTAATGGGCAACTTGCCGTCCGATCAAGACTCTTGCCAGGAGTCGGCGAAGGCACGTGTATTCCACGTCTACTTCAAAGGTTTCAGAAATCTGACAGAGTCTCTAAAGGGCCAAATGCCAATGTCCACCTTTGTTGTCATCTCGTTTTTAAGAAAATAGACAAATACGTTCATAGCTGTATATACCTAGAAGCATAAGTACAAGATTAAATATGAAAATATCAAAGTCATGTAATCTGTGCCTATGTTAATGGTCCGTTAACTAAAGATAATTTATCATTAAGATGAGATTAACTAAGCGCTCGGTCTTTTCATAATAGTTTAGATCGTTCTAAGCCTTATAAAGGCTTGCAAAGATGATCTATAATAATAAAAATCTCAAGTACGCAAGCGACGTTAGGAGACGGATCATACGCAGGATCTTTCAACTCCGAGCAGCTGCTGAAGAAACTCTAATGGAAAAACTTATCAAGACTAGGTAATTTTTTATCGTGGTAATATCATCAAATGAGTCCTCCCACCCAGGGAAGGGACTGTCAGACTCATACTGACTTAAATCCACCGTGTCTCTTCAATAACTCTTTACGTTCCAGGTTTATTGTAACGGGATAAGTCCCGCGACTCCGGCAGGCATTGGTCCTCTAGAGGGTCTAAAGGATCCATGGTCGACAGCGAGACGCCTATTACTCGCCGCCCGCATGCCCAAGACTAGGTATTGGGTTGAAATCTATTCAACGCGAGACTGTCTCATCAGGTAACCGTGGTCCTGGTACGTAAAGGGCCATCCAAATCGCCGTGGATTTTAGTCAGTACGTACAAGTCTGACAGTCCCTACCATCCCGCCCTGGGTGGGAGGGCTCTTTTGATAATTATTCCATGATAAAAAAAAACCCAATAACCCAACGAAAAAAGTCTAATTCTGAAACCTATTTTACCGTAAAATATGAAATATAGAAAAGAATATGTCTGAGATTACATTCAAAGTAAATGTTAAAAGATGAATGAAATTACGGAGGGAACAGGGAGGAGGGAGATGCCTCCTAATAAATATGTAAAGAGGGAACGCGTTAGGTCCTATTTACTAGATCTCTTATTACATACTTCGATAGTCGTCTGATACCGAGAAATATAGGTACGTATATCGCGAAATCATTGTATTGGAATCTGAAAATTTATATTTTTGTGGAAATTTCGAGACGTGGGCAATGAAATTATAATTTGAGAGTAGTAAATATAACATAATGGGAGTGCGGGGTTGCCATAAGACGCAGCGTAGGCAGGCCTCCCACTAGGTGTACCGATGACATCGTGAGAGTCGCGGGCAACCGATGGATGTAAGTGCCGTGGTGGTCTACGATGATGATGATGAAATATAATATATCATAATTTTCCTAACGTATCTTGTCCTTTATGATCCCCCTGAGATTTTAGTTTGACAGTTAGTTAAAACTTTCAAACTAGGGTATCGATTTCAAAGTGGTTTTCACAAAGGGAAAGGTTTTGTACTTATTACACATGCATTTCAGAACGCGTGCGAAACCGGACGAGTCTCTAGTGTATCATATACCCACCTACTTAAATGACGGCAGTACAATAAGAGAAAACAAAAACATACAATAAGAAGAACATAAATAATATCTATTGCTTGTATTTAGGTTCACTTACTTTCATAGATTCGCTGTGGGCGTCTAGCGATGAAATGAAATATATGACAATGCCTGAAATATCAGAATTATTTAGGTAAAATATTATTATTATGATCTCATCATCCCATAGCTGGGCAAAGACGTTTTTCGCGTGACTTCTAGATGTTGGTATCCAGGGCTTAAGTTGACTAGTTGTTAGTTTTAGGCTGTGGGTCGTTTCATGGTCTTCGAGGTCTGCCGCGATGCCTTATGGCTGTGTCAGGGCTCCACATTATAACTTTGTGGTGCACAACTCGTTAGACTAACATACCTCCTTGTATTTATTTTCTCAAACTGGTGATTTACTATGTTATATTATATGAACCTGTTTTCATGGCAACCACGACCACGTGTCTGTTCACGTGGTCGCTAAAGATTAGGGCCTGCAGAACCGGTACTTTTTAAAGACCCGGTACCGGATGTTCGGTACTGGAGTTGGAACCGGGATTTCCCGGGAATTTCGGTACTTTCGGTACTCGCGTACAAATCGCTATTAACATATTGTATGAAAGGCACGAGTGTGTGTACATACAATTATAATTATCTAAATCGGTTGTAATAATGTCCTCATTACAAAAGTGGGATGGTGCAATTCAAAAAACTTCGTTTTATTCGTAAATCTATAATTGACAATAATCATCAGTACACAATCTCAAGGAACCTTCAAATCCTTTTTATATCTTATAATGAAAATATATCAAATAGAACTTAAATTCCTAGTCTATTTTGAATTAGAAAGAAGCCTATCTTTATCACGTGATTGCTTTGTTTTTTCCTCTATACAACTTTTACGTCACTTAATCACTTTGTTCCTTCCACTATAAATAAATATCATTAAGCAAACAGCAAAACAAAACTAGGTATAATCTTATTAAATTGAAGAAAATTGAAGTGAAGAAAATATAAAATTCAATATTTGAATGTAGAAAACGCGATTTTCTTTAAAATTAAGGAAATATCATTAAAAAAAGTAAAAGCTTTTTAACCGACGAAAAAAAGGAGGAGGTTCTCAATTCGACATGTATATATATATATTTTATGTATCACCACGCATAACTTTTCCTAACGTGGTCCGATTTCAAAAATTCTTTTTTTGTTGGAAAGTGTATATCTCAAAGTTGGTCCCATTTCAAAACTAAAATCGGCCTCTGAGGGTAGAAAAAAAGGAATTAATTGTCAATCTTCCTACAGAATTTTCAATTATGAACCGATTCTGTTGAAATAAAGTTGACAATCGTAGTTCTGAGGACATAATTATATAGCAGAGATGTGGAGAACATAACATGATGGCGTCACCATCATCAGATCAACTCCAGATCCCTGTTATTTTGTGAAGTCAGTACCAAGAGTTCCTTAACAGTTAACAACAGCTATACCGTGTTTGGGCTCATTTCACTTAGCTTTATGATAACTTTAGACCTAGCTGAGGTATTATTGCCATCGAGGGTCTGAGGATGGGGACGGATAGCAGGGGCAAGAGGTCCTCAACAGTTAACAGCACCTTTATCGTATTTGGGCTCATTTTACTAGTCTTGATGAAAACTTTATATCTAGCTGAGGTATAATTGTCATCGAGGGTCTGAGGATGGTTACAGAGGGCAGTAGCAAGAGATCCTTAACAGCTGGAGTTGATCTGATGATGGTGACCCCATCATGTTATGTTCTCCACATCTCTGTTGTATAATATATATGACACGAGATTGGAAACTCAAAAGTAAATAATAAGTCCTTTAAAAAAAAAAAAACAAACCGACGAAACATCGAACTGAAAAGCAAAAAATAACTTTTGAGGCGGCGCCAAAGAAACAATCAATGAATAGCTACGACGAGCTATTCAACCACGACAAGCTATACAACGAGCTATTCTGCTCTAATGGTTAATTTATAAATATTTTTGTTTGTTTGGCGCCGCCTCAAAAGTTATTTTTTGCTTTTCAGTTGGATGTTTCGTCGGTTTGATTTTTTTTAAAACGGACTTATTACAGATCAATTTGCCAAATAATTATAAAACACACATAATTTAAGCATAATAAAAGTTATTGTCTTTCAAGTAGATTTTTGATTAGTTTCATCAAAATTTTTATTAATAAAATTCTTATTATTATCAATTAAAAATGTTTTATGTTAATAATACTGTTAAAAAATAGTTAATTGGATATGATTTGTTGCTTTATATTGAAAAAATAAGGAATATAAAAAGTACCGAAAGTATCGAAAATACCGGGACTACGGGAAGAAGAACCGGTACTGGATAGTTTAAAAAATTCCCGGGATTTCCCGGTATTTTCGGTACCGGGATTTCCCGGTTGCAGGCCCTACTAAAGATACATTTGAAAAAACTAAATCGGGCTTTACGTAAGTGGGAATGGAACTCAAACCTCATGTTTGAATGTACTTGTGTGTACTTGCGAACACCAGATCAACGGGGCAGTCAAGTTAAAAGAAAATTCAGGTAAACTTACCTAAAACAGCTATCATTGCAATTCGTCATATTATTTTATGTAGTTCATGTGTATTTCTAGGCTGCGATGTAAAAATGAAGTCATAAAATATATAGGAGTTTTATTGGTTACAAAATGCATTATAACAATTTTACGGCTGCGGACGAAATGTAGGAAATTGCGTAAATGTAAACCAAGTGATTTATTACACATTACCAGTTGACACTGGTAATGTGTCCAAGAGATTGGCAGAGCCTCAATGATATTATTAAGAAAGATCGCCATGTTTGGCCATGTTCATCACTGAATGGCGTTTAGACGTCGTTGCGTTGTTATTATGGTAATTTAAAACTACGACAGCAATACTACGATAGCAGATAGCAAAGTGCAACAATTGTATTACTTTGTCCTCAACAATTTGTTCGTGCTAGTGCGACATCTACATCTTTTTATTTATAATATCATTGCAGAGCCTTAGATTTTCGGGACAGTAATATTAATTGTATCGAGGACAAATAACTTTTATAATGTCATAAAAATTGCAAAACAGATAGGAAAAAAATGTTACTCAGATTACAACGTGTGAATCTTTGTTTTATTATAATATTAATGTTTAATTATTATTTATATAAATTTAATTTAATTATCCAACGCCAGGCTGCAACTCCTTAGGATTGGGACAAACGTCTTCCTCTTCTTTCACATGTCTGAAAACTGAAAATATAAATAAATGGATATTAAAATATTGAAAAGACGTTATGTTGAAGTATGATAATCCATTTCAAAAGGAATCGTGATTTTAGTGGTGGGATGCCCTCAGGCAAGTTGGAGCAACGATCTTCCTAAGGTGACCGGTAACATTTGGATGAGAGTAGCGGTAATCGAGGGAATTGGTGTGCAATTGGAGAGGCCTTTTTTTTTCTTTAAGCGGTGAAAAATGCCTAACGCCCCCGAACCGTCCGCGTCGGGGGATAGTTGGGCTATGTGGGGCTTGCACCCACTAAAAAACACCACCGTGAGCCTACTCTCGCCTTCATGGATGAGCCGTGAGAACCGCTACGCATGACTTTCACACCCCATCCAACGCAGCCCGCTTTCGGGCACCAACTAGTTTGGCTTTGACTCATGAGGGCAGTGCTATGTGACGACGATAGTCACCCCGATCTATCGCCCGCTGGCACCTCTTAGGGTGGCATCAGATCGCCGTGGCGCCTCCTCAGCCGTCCCGTCCTCTTGCGGCGAATAGCGTCGGCTAAGGTGTCCTCCTCTCTGACGCGCTCCGCCGTCTCCTTCTGTGAGATCACGTCTTCACAGAAGGATGTAACAGCTTCCCTCGCCTCTTTGCAGTCGCGATTGGAGAGGCCTATTTCCAGCACTGGACTGTTATAGGCTGATGATGAAGATGATTTAGCCGCGGTAAAAATATACTTGTTATAATTTTAAATGTCTCTCACCCATAGTATATTCGCAGGAGTACTCGTATAAATCACACAGGTCGATGAAAGTCCTCGCTTCGTTCACAGACTTGCCACAAACGATGACCGTGTCGTGGAAGCAGGAGTAAGCGTGCTCGCATATCTTCTTTAGTTCAGACTGAAATTAAGAAAACATAATGAAATAATTATACATATTTTACTTCAGAGGTCTTATTATCAGTTTTCAAATTTTCGTGACGTTAAGAAAACTAGGATTTTGACGTTAATTAAATGGAAAGACAAACAGACAGGCCGACGGACGGACATCGGAGTCTCAGTAAAAGGGTCGGGTTTCACCATAGGTAAAATGTTGCTCGCCGTTCGACCAAGGACATGGCCCGAGTCGACGGGGCGTCGTGTTCAATGCACTCTCCGAGGGAACTCACCAGGCTCTATCTAACACCTAACATGACGCGGGTAAAACCGCAGGCAGAAGCTAGTATTAGTATAGATTAAACTCAGCTTACCAGATGAGATCTATCAACAGTAATATGTGCATCACCCAGCAATGTAACTTGCAATATGAACAACAAAACACTTCTAATTATAAACATTACTGAATTTAATAAATACCGATCTTCAGTGACGAAACGTCTATTCGTCATAAAAGTACAAAGTACATAACAAAGGACTAATAAATTGTTGATCAAAACTGAGGATAATGACAGGATGTTTATGTTTTCAAGTTCATTCATAATAGTCTACCTACTTCTTGGTAATTCTAAACATAACTTACGATGTTAATAATGGTTTACCGGAAACGTAATTGTGTTTATTATAGACCAAAATAACAATGGAGTTGGGTTGGTGAAATTACTGGGAAAATCGTAGTAGTGACGTAGACTGCTTCGGGCTAGGTGGACGATCTTCGTAGTATAGTAATAGTTGAATAAGGAAATCGATGGTGCTAGGTTACTGGTATATCAGAACTGTCGTCTTTTTATGCTAATTGGCCTTATTTTGTTCAGTCTCCTGCTTGATATAGAAAGAAGTGGAAACTCCTTTTTTTCCTACTCCTCAGCTATTATTCTTTGAATAATTTCGATGCTAGCGGTCTGCTTTCTAAATCTAAAGACACGGATAGGGATGTACGAATGTAACTAACTTCATTTGTGGGCGGAAAATAATTTGAAACCGGGCCACGACTGAAAAGTCCCTTGGACGCAGCGACAGTGTATTAAAATAATGTATAGTGTCAGGATTTTCCGCAAGTTATGAGTAGGGGTCAGGACCCATTCGTACCCTAAAATTCGCACCCTGTGCCCGTTCGTACCCTGGAACTTTTGAGGGGCCCATTCGTCCCCTGAAGAATATTTATTTTTATTCATTCTAACTAATATAAGTACATGTATATGTGTATACTGCAGCTTGGTAGTCCTGGTACAGTCGCGCAGAAAAGGTCAAAATTAAAAATATAGTAATTCGGTGGATACCATGTTTATTTTAAACTAGCAGCCCGTCCCGGCTTCGCACGGGTGGAGGACCCGGTCTAAAACCCGGTCCCGATGGTTATAAACACAACAAAAAAATTATTATCCATTATAGTTTCCATGTTATGTCGTGACAACGGAAAACGGGTTTCATTTTTATATATATAGATAGAAGATAGAAGATAAGATTAAGTTTAATAAAATGCCTCTAGGCTCTAGACATCGCGGCCATGCGGGCAGCGAGTAAAGGGCAACTTGCTGCCCGACCATGGACCATGCCCGGGTCGACGGCGCGTCGTGTTCCACGTGCGCCTCAAAGAGCGTCAGCATAATGACGGGGCCCCCTCTCAGAGGGCTAAAGCCTGCCGGAGTCGCGGGACTTATACAATCACCGTAACCCCGGAACATAAAGGGCTATTGAAGGACACCGTGGATTTCAGTCAGTACAAGTCTGACAGTCCCTCCCGCCCTGCCCGGGGTGGGAGGACTCATTTGAGGATTTTACCACGAAAAAAAAAAGAAAAGGCTCTAGGCATTAAGTCAGTCTACAAAAAAATTAATCAACTTTTGGTTTCTTGTACATTTTTAAATATTTTGCAAAATATATGATAACTGTAATATCTTTATGTAGTAAAATAAAACTGTGTAACTATTTAAAAGAAAAAACCCAGTAATAACTGAATTTTAGATTAATTTACATCCAGTGTACAAACAAATAACCAAATATCAATACCAATATAACAAAAATAACAGTTAATTGTTAGTACTTCGTACAGTCAATGAATATAAAAAGTAAAACCAGTCTCTATCAACTATGTAAAACTAAAATTTTTACTAACAACAAATACAAGTCTTTTACAAAAATCAGCCTTGATTGATCATCATATAAATCAACATTAAATCTATACATATAATAAAACAGTAAAAAAACTGTGTCTGTACATTGAATAAATTAAAAAAATAATAATTGAGGGGATTCAGAAACAGTAATAGAGCACGAAACGAAAAAAAAAATTGTCTGTTTGTCTGTGTGTCTGTTTGTCTGTTTGTCTGTTTGTTTGTACACGCTAATCTTTGGAACTACTGGACGGATTTGAATGATTCTTTTTTAGTTGTATAGGTATTAAGTCTGGCCAGGACATAGGCTATAATTTATTTTGAAAATTTTGAACACCTGGCGCAGAACCACAACAGACCAGCTAAACTATAAGAGATACAAAAATGGTACCATAGCAAAAACTGTTTCACGTGATGAGCATTTTCTGCTAAGACAATAAATTTGAAGATGTGGAACACCTTATGTGGAACTTCAACAGCCCAGCTGAACTATAACATATATAGGAATAACGTCTTAGCAAGAGTTGTTCAGCCTGATGAGCACTTTCTGTTATCGTATAAAATTTGAGGATCTGGAACACCTGATGTGGAACTCCAAGAGCCCAGCCACACTATAACATATATAGGAATAACATCTTAGCAAGAGTTGTTCAGCCTGATGAGCACTCTCTGTTGTCGTATTAAATTTGAAGATCTGGAACAGCTGATGTGGAACTCCAAGAGTCTCCAACTATACTATTACATATACAGGGTGAATTTTTCAACTGGGCGTGGATAGCTACTTTCGAAACTATGAGGAATATCGAAAAACGTTGAAAGGAGTCTCGAGGCCGATTTTGACGAAAACTAAAACTGCATCATTGGATTTTAGAAAAATCAAAAATCCTGGTCAGGAATCGAAACCGCTGATTTTGAAAAAAAAATCATATCCTGTATTATTATACCGTTCGATAGTGTTGCTAATAAGGATCAAATTCTGGGAAGTAATTATAAACGGCAAACTTAAGGAAAACGTATAATTACAAAAAAACTGATTAATCTTCAAGGCAAAGAGTGTATTTGAAACATAAGTTACCGTTTCTTCTTTAAAATAATGCTATTTTTAGTTCAACTCAATAATGTCGTATTGCTAAGTACAGTGGGATTGTTGAAACGTCAAATCCAGTGAGACATTGAAAACAATGAAATTTTATAATTTCGAATAAATTATGGCTCAGTAGATGTAAAGTAACATGGAAAAATAGCAATTTCATAAAAATCAGCCATTTCCTTAAGTTTGCCGTATATGATTACTTCCTAGAATTTGATCCTTATTAGCAACACTATCGAACAGTATAATAATACAGGGTGTGATTTTTTTTCCAAAATCAGCGGGAGTGGCTGGGGAGACGTCACGGCGTCCTTACCTACCGCATGACGCAGGTCCTCACCGGACACAGAAGTCTGACAGTGGGGTGGGAGGCCTCATTTGATGATTTTACCACGCAAAAAAAAGACGTCATTCCTATATGTTATAGTATAGCTGGGCTCTTGGAGTTCCACATAAGGTGTTCCAGATCTTCAATTTTTATACGTCAACAGAGAGTGCTCATCAGGCTGAACAGCCTTGCTAAGACGTCATTCCTGTACATGTTATAGTGTAGCTGGGCTCTTGGAGTTCCACATTAGGTGTTCCAGATCCTCAATTTTTATACGTCAACAGAGAGTGCTCATCAGGCTGAACAACTTTGCTTAGACGTCATTCCTGTACATGTCATAGTGTAGCTGGGCTCTTGGAGTTCCACATCAGGTGTTCCAGATCTTCAATTTTATTCTCTCAGCAGAAAATGCTCATCACGTGGAACACTTTTTGCTATCGCACCATTTTTGTATCTCTTATAGTTTAGCTGGTCTGTTGCAGTTCTGCGCCAGGTGTTCAAGTTTCCAGAATAATTTATAGCCTATGTTTTGACCAGATTTAATACCTATTCAACAAAAAAAGAATCATTCAAATCCGTCCAGTACTTTTTGAGTTTATCCCGGACATACATACAGACAAACAGACAAACAGATAAACAGACAAAAATTCTAAAAACTATATATTTGGCTTCGGTATCGATGGTAGATCACATCCCAAGTATTCTTTAAAAAAAAATATTCAATGTACAGTTTTGACTTTCCTACTATTTTATTATATGTATTATGTATGTATAGATAAGGATCAAAGTCTGGGAAGTAATCATGTACGGCATCCCGTTGTTTTCCCGTCCCCGGGCCTTCGAATTCTACATCAGACGTTTCAGATCTTCGATTTTGACGACCCCGTTGTCGCTGGCATAAGCAATAGGATCCGCGTACAAAGTCGCGGGCAGAAGCTAGTATACAATATGCGAAAAATATAGAACACATATCAAAGGTAAATAATCAAGTCTTATTTTTTTTGTATATGTACCAACTACATACATGCAAAATCATAATAACTTAAATCTAAAAAAAAATTTTTCGTAGATAATTCTACATCGTAAGCCTATCGACAGGTTAATTATTATCATGACGGATTATCATTCATCATAGCTCTTTTTTCAATGATCTGTTAGGATTTATTAAATTAATTCCGTTAATAAACTGTTCACAAGTGTACTATGTTAACCGTTTCTTATGTGAAATATAGCTAATTTTATCTCAGGGAACCAATAGGCACCTGAATAGGTGCCGAATCTTTAACTTATATTGTATTTATATTAGAGGGGACGAATGGGTGCTTTAAAAATAATATTTTTTATTGAAATATTAATTGGTCCCCTACCAGGATACCAATGGGCCCTTAAATAGGGGCCGAATCCACAACTTTATGCTGGGGGACGAATTTTAGGGTACGAATGGGCCCTGACCCATGAGTAGTAGCGCGGACTAAACGGAGCTATCTATCAAATTATTATAACTTTCATTCTTAGCTCAGGCTCGTCATCAAAACAACCATAATTAAGGCCGAAACTACGGGTTTCGTGATTAGAGGTTAGAAACTTTTTTGTTTCTTCGGATTTTGTGTTTCTTAATCTCGGCGTTCTTCTGGAAATCGCCACTGTTAAATCGGGCTTTCAGGAGTTGCAGTGGTTTGGGAATTATTAAGTGGGATTTGCATTGAGCGTCAGCCAGGCATTGGCCGAGGCCATGATACGGGGTGAGTCGGAGTGGGAAGCGGTCGCCTCGCCACGCGCGCCTCTCAGAGAGTGTCAGCACAATGAAAGAAAGAAAGACGGGCCACGAGATACACACATTCAAAATAAAAGATGAATACAAAAAAATAAAATAAAAAACCTATATCTAAGACAAGAAAAATATTTAAAAAAAAATTTGTGTGTCTCACGGCTGCGCCAAAAAAGCCCAATGACGGGCCCCTTTTAGAGGGCCAAACCCGGGGTCGCGAACGAATTACCGTGACCCCCTACCGTAAAGGGCTATTGAAGGACACCGTAGATTTTAGTCAGTACAAGTCCGACAGTCCCTCCTGTCCTGCCCTGGGTGGGAGGACTCATTTGATGATTTAAAAAAAAGCATTGAAAGTTAATAAGCTACGGTATGTAAACTGTGGCTACGGTGACCATTTCATCAGGCGGGACTTATGTTGTTTTTCACCTATTCATAAATGTATAGTATAAAAAGGTATACTCCCAACGGCCACCACTAAAACCGGCCCCAGTGGTGGCCGTTAGAACAATTACTTATTTTTTGTCCCAACGACCGCCAGTGGCGGACGTTGGAACCAAATAATGTTTATTTTATTTTCAGTGTTTTGTCAATGTAATCTAACTATAGCATTTGCTATATTTAGATTACATGGTCACAAAGTACTAGGCTAGCATAAGTTCAAAGTGGTATTTATTTAAATTTTCCTGAAATTGTCTTGTATTGAACAAGACAATTTCAGGTACACTACTCCTGCCAAGAAATATTTAAATAAAAACCACTTTGAACTTATGCTAGCCTAGTACTTTTGCTGGTTAGTCAACGAAAAAGGCAAATTCAACATTAGTTCCATTATTTCCAGATTCCTTTAAAATGTAACTAGTGATAATAAAAATAATCAGTAGTTCCATTATTTTAAGTTTCTTCTAAAATTGCAAGTATCTCTTCGGGAAATATATTTTTACCGGCCCCAGTGGTGGCCGTTGAGACAAATTTATTTGGAATGGCCCAACGTCCGCCACTGGTGGCCGTTGGGACAAAAAATAAGTAATTGTTCTAACGGCCACCACTGGGGCCGGTTTCAGTGGTGGCCGTTGGGAGTAAACCGTATAAAAATACGGGAAAATTCCGCGCCCCATATTTGGTCTTTGACACATTTCCAATTTGTATTGAGGTTTCATAAAATATTTGAACCCACGAGACTTAATCTACATTTAAAAGATCGTGTATCAAAGCAAATAAATTGATACGATCTATTTTATTCAAGCTTTATAAAAGTCAGTTGAATACCTCTATGATAGGTACAGTACGTGATCGACTCTATTAATGTTTTATTTTGGTATTTTACTTGATGTTCATTGTACCAATCAAAAGCAAATTAACTATTTCAAGTAGGCCTGTTACTTTTGGTCACGAAGCTAACGAATACCGTGACCCCGGAACGTGAAGGGCTATTGAAAGACTCCGTGGATTTTAGGCAGTTCAAGTCTGACAGTTCCTCCTGTTCTGCCCTGCACTCATTTGGTGATTTTACCACGCTAAAAAAGGCCTGTTATTTTTGAATAGCCAAATTATAAAAAAATATATATTATAACGTATAATGCTGCAATCCCAGTCCTATGACCTAATGTTTGAAAGTACTGTTGTTGCCCATTACAAGACGTAGATCTCCATAGAAAAGTATGGATAAGAACCTCCATGGATATTCTTTAACGATCAATAAAATAATTCCACAACTTTTGCTACAAGATTCTTCTGAGGATGATATAATGTTGTGAGAAAAATGCTACATTTAATAGCTCGAATCTGCGGTTTTTGACAGTCAATTACTGTGGATCATTCTCATGTCGACAGAAACGCAACTCGTCAGATTCGCAACTCGTCATCTCTCAGGATGGACTCGCAACTTGGTGGAAACGTAACTCGACAGAAACGTACTTTGTCAGAAACGCAACTCGCCTGATTTGCTACTCGTCAGATTTTTTTTAAACGTCTATTTATATGACGTTCATGAACAAATCGTATGTATAATTTTTTTTTTGTCTAGCTGTGTCTTTGAAAATCTGACGAGTTGCGTTTCTGTCGAGTTGCGTTTCTGTCCAGTTGCGATTTTGACGAAATGCAATTCTTACGAGTTGCGATTCCGTCTAAATGCGTTTTCTGACGAGTTGCGTTTTTGACGTGATGCAATTCTGTCGAGTTGCGTTTTTGACGTGATGCAATTCTGACGAGTTGCGATTCTGTCTATATGCGTTTTCTGACGAGTTGCGTTTCTGTCCAGTTGCGATTTTGACGAGATGCAATTCTGACGAGTTGCGATTCTATCTACATGCGTTTTCTGACAAGTTGCGTTTCTGTCGAGTTGCGTTTTTAACGAGATGCAATTCTGACGAGTTGCGATGCTGTCTACATGCGTTTTCTGACAAGTTGCGTTTCTGTGGAGTTGCGTTTTTGACGAGATGCAATTCTGACGAGTTGCGTTTTTGACGTGATGCAATTCTGACGAGTTGCGATGCTGTCTACATGCGTTTTCTGACAAGTTGCGTTTCTGTGGAGTTGCGTTTTTGACGAGATGCAATTCTGACGAGTTGCGATGCTGTCTACATGCGTTTTCTGACAAGTTTCGTTTCTGTGGAGTTGCGTTTTTGACGAGATGCAATTCTGTCGAGTTGCGTTTTTGACGAGATGCAATTCTGACGAGTTGCGATGCTGTCTACATGCGTTTTCTGACAAGTTGCGTTTCTGTGGAGTTGCGTTTTTGACGAGATGCAATTCTGTCGAGTTGCGTTTTTGACGTGATGCAATTCTGACGAGTTGCGATGCTGTCTACATGCGTTTTCTGACAAGTTGCCTTTCTGTGGAGTTGCGTTTTTGACGAGATGCAATTCTGACGAGTTGCGATTCTGTCTACATGCGTTTTCTGACAAGTTGCGTTTCTGTGGAGTTGCGTTTTTGACGAGATGCAATTCTGACGAGTTGCGATTCTGTCTACATGCGTTTTCTGACAAGTTGCGTTTCTGTCGAGTTGCGTTTTTGACGTGATGCAATTCTGACGAGTTGCGATTTTGTCTACATGCGTTTTCTGATGAGTTGCGTTTTTGACGTGATGCAATTCTGACGAGTTGCGTTTCTGTCGACATGAGAATGATCCGATTGGATCAGTGTTTTAGGCGTGTAAAGGTGATGTTTGTCACCTTTTCACTTCAACTTACTGTCATATTTATAAATAATACATATTCAGTAGAAGAATAAGATAAAAATATTAAAAAGTACATGTTCTAGACAATTCAATTGTGTATTTTGTTAATTGAAATAAGACTTAATAATTATTTTAATCTAGAGTAATTACGTTGTGGTATTTCTTTTCATGTATAGGGCAAAGGTGGGTAAAGGTCACAGATCTCCTATTTTCTCTGCGTAGGAGTAGGTACGTGTTTGCCAGTAAAGTGCAAAGATCATTCCATCAATTATAGCCCGGGGCTGTCTCACAGATGTTTGGTATTTATTAACAATTTGAATATTCTAAATATTTATAGGATAATTTAGTACTACGTTTGACTTACGAAGTAAAATTTTATTTTAAAAGTGTCATCATCGTTACCATAATGTCATCATCGTTCGGTAACACGGACTTATTTCAAACAAGTCTAATATTATTAAGCTGTAGAGTTTGTTTAGTTGTACGCGCTATTTCAGAACTACTGCACGGCACGCTTAGCCCAGTGGCTGAGCGATTGGACTTCTGTGCTGCGTGTCGTGCGTTGGATTCCCGCACGGAGCAAATATTTGTATGATCTACAATTTTTTATACATTTTTGTAAACGCACTCACGATACACGAAGAAATTCTTAGTGTGGGGCAATGTTTTTTTTACTGATTCGATTTGTTTTTTTTTTTAATGTTGGCTAGTCCATTTATCGAGGAAGGCTTTAGGCTACAAAACATCACGCTACGACCAACAAGAGCCAAGCTTTTAAAAAGTTACAATCAAAATGAAACGCACAATACAATTGTAATACACATTTATATAATAAATTGTCTAAATATGGAATGGAGTAAATTGAAATATTCAAATGGAGTAGATTTTAATTAAGATTTGTAATCAGTCATCGAAGTAACTGCTGGTTGGTCGACGGGACACAGTGAGGAGAGAGCGGTCCTCGGGACATGACGTCTGCTTGTAATCTGAAATTAATTAATCCTGGTTTAGTAGGTAGGCTTAGTAATCCTCCCATTTAGACTAAGCATTGATTTTCAGGCCCTTGAATACTAGTAACGACTGTTTGAAGTTCTGCAAATGAAATGATTGATTAGATTTAAAACGGCTTAGTTCGGTTTTCGATAGAAAGAAGAAACTCGATGGAGAAATTGGTTACCCATGGGGGAATAAAAGGAAAAAATAATTCCATTAGGTCTAGGGAATGGTCTAGCTAGAGTGAGTTTTAATTGTTGTGTTCTCTAAAATTAACTTTAAATTACTCACATAGAAAAATTTAATTTCTTTAAACTATACCTCATGACGTTCGACGCTTCCTAGTACTTATACACACACACACACTCACACGAGTTTAAATGCATCCTATTCGTGGCTAATCGAGCGTCAATCAACATGGTCGACATACGATCCATCTACGTCTGCACTTCACGCTTGAATCGACAGCTGATGCTACCAAATGATATTACCAATATATCATAATATTATAGCCTAACTTAGGTGACGTAGGTTAGCATAATCTGCCTATAATGTTTGAAAATGGATACAGAATTTCTCCCTGTGAGAGAGAGTATACGGCACGCGGTCTCGGCGCGGGTCGGTAAATGTCACGTGTCTTCGTATTTTTGATTCTAGGACATGACAGTTTCTCTCGATGTTTTCTTTAATTTTGCATGTATGCTGTCAGATGTAGGACAGAGGGCACTTTTCATCCCGAAAAAGGTACAGTACCCCTAGCACGAGTTTTCACTATTTTACTTTACAGAGTTTTTCCAGTATTTACAGCGCTTCTTGTATGAAAATATGGAATAGCGCCTCTGGTGTGCGAAGAAGGAACCTAGTCAAAGTTACAGTTTACTTTACGTCTCAAATACTGAAAACTCGTGCTGACGGTACTGTTCTCGAAGAACACTACAATGATATTCTTGTGATACTGGAAGGCGCCACTAAATTTTTAAATAACGATTGAATCTTTAAAAACAGAGTACATCCCGAATTGATCGCTTAAATTAACGCGAGTGAAGACACGGGTAATAGTACCTACATTATTCATAAATTAGAGACACCTACATTAATAACAGTAATGTTAATGATAAAATACAGAATTGCTTCGTAATAGATGAACGTGGGTGGAAATTATAACATTATGTAGGTACTTAAGGATTTTCCATTAAGTATAAAATTCTCAGTAGCACAGATTACTGCCTCGAGCTAGTACCAATTATGGTGCGATTCCACCAATGTGCGGTACAAAGGCTTTGGTCGACCACTCAAACAAACACGATCAAATTGTGAAATGCCTGAATATTTACTATTTCTACTCATATACCTGTTGTTTTCATTATTACTATGTAAAGTCATTACATGATCAGTCGATAAATGATGTTTCAAGCTGGCTTCGCGCTTTAGGTACCTAGTTGTTTCGAGCTTAGTCATTTGAGATTTTGATGCATCGAGGTAATAAACTGTCGCGCTCACAATTCATCGATTTCATGATCTATCGAGCTAACTTTTTCGAGTAATTGTTATTTGATCATACGTCATTCGATTTTAAGTATGACACCCGCTAAAGGAACGAGATAAATAAATACAAACAATACAATATAAAGACTTAGCCCCTTCGTACGCTAGGCGATGCAAGTCTACGATACCTTACGACTTTGACATCCATTGACGCGTGCCTGTGTACGAACCTCTTGGATTTGTATTGCAACAGTCGCTTGGATACCGAAATCGTAAGGTATCGGAGACTTGCGTCGCCTTGTGTACGAAGGGCCTTATAAAGGTCGCCGGAAGATGCTAGATGCAGGTCGCTTCCAACCGGTATATTATGTGGAAATCTCAAGGGGAGGCCTATGTTCAGCATCCTATGGCTACGATGATGATGAATACAATACATACTCCTCCTCCGAATGCAGTTGTAATCGAACATATCGCAGAGGTCCCTAAAGCCCATGACGTCACCAGCATGGCTGACCCCGCAGATCGGCACGCGGTCGTGGTTGCACACCTTGGCCATGCTACACCATTTCGCTCCCATCTGTAACCAAAACAATATAACCTTATGAAGGTTTTCTAGGTTTTCTTTTCAAAACGTAAGCAACATAAACCCAGCCTAGTGGTGGAAACAGTCATCTAGAACATTTTAAAATGGTGATTATGTTATTGCCGCCGATTGCAAAATATTTTAACGAATTGTCGATCCTACAGCTAAGACTATAGATACTAACGTTTTTAATCATCAAATTGTTCGAGGTTTCTTCCGGATTAGAATATTGTGCTGTATCTCTAAGATTTAAGTACCATTTTCAAGGGCCTAAAAAGAATGAGCCTTTTGGCTTCTGAAGCAAGTCGTCTACTTTCCTATCTTGACCACTTTTTTATAACGTACATAATCTATTTTATGTCATGGACTGTAGTCGTTCTAAAGAATTTACTAATCTACTCTACTGAGAATCTGTCCAGTTGCTCCGAAGGGGAATATACGAAAAATGAAACGAAAGGAATAACGCAAGTTCTCACTAAAACAGTAGTAGCTTACGCGAATTAATTAATTTTATTTTCTCCTACATCAAAATTAATGTACCAGAGCCAAGTAACATAAAACGATCACTAAACAATATCCTAACATGGTGATCACTTGACAAGATGGCGGAATGCCAAACTGTAACAACGCTGTGGCAGTACCACTTGCACTAGTTTCAACAAAATGGCCGCTTACGAACATATGCTCTTGTTAGTGGGTGGAACTTATGTTAGTCTAGTTTTGGAGCTTTATGTTATGGGTGTAGTTTAGTAGCAATGGTACCTATATGTGTGATGTTTATTGGTAGAAACTCAGTCTTTATTTATTATCATCCTATTATCTGAAATGTCGAATGTATTTTATATTCTACTAGCGGCCCGTCCCGGCTTCGCACGGGTGGAGGACCCGGTCTAAAACCCGGTCCCGATGGTTACAAACACAACAAAAAAATAATTATCCGAATCGGTCAAGCCGTTTTCATGTTATGTCGTGACAACGGAAAACGGGTTTCATTTTTATATAATTATATATAAGATATAAGATATAAGATAAGATATAAGACTATTCAACTATCAACGCGCTGTCTTCGTATTATGGATTTGCTTCAGACACAAGTATCCCATATCCCGACCGATATTAATTTTCCGGCTGTCTTTGTTCATTTTTCAGATTTTTCCATACAAACTGTGTCTTGACAATTACAAATAAAAAAAAAAAACAGAATTATCCTATTTGTTGCAGTAAGAAAGTTACGAGCGAATTACTTTTTAGCAAATCTTTTTTATCAATGTAATAAATAGAATAAAAAAAGATGAGAATACCTCGTGAATTTCAAAGAATCTAGCTTTCTCATCTTCAATATAAAGGAAACATCTGCGCGAAATCACAGCTCTCTAAGATAAGGGTTTTGACTAAGTATATTTGATTCAGTTGGGTAGTGAGTTAGTCAACACTTTTCTTTTCAATAAATAATTTTGAAACATTTTTATAAGAACCTTTTTTTCTAATTGCCTACCGCAAATCACTATATAGTGTATAGCAAAGTCGCTTCCCGCTGTCTGTCCCTATGTTTGCTTAGATTTTTAAAACTACGCAACGGATTTTGATGAGTTTTTTTAATAGATGGAGTGATTCAAGAGGAAGGTTTGTATAAAACATGCAAAATATAGTAGAGATTGCAGTGGCTATTATTTAATATGAAAACAAAATTCAATAGACTTTTATAGAGGTTTGAGTTAGTTTTATTTGATTAAAAAAATACGGGGTCGAAGTCTCTCAGGATTAGTCTACGTAGCTTAAATATTAAAATGATTAATAAAGACGCTCATAAAGACCAGGTTTTACGACTCCCAGGTTGAAATCTACTTACGTTTTGGAAGGGCTGAAAATACAGAACCCTGCCGTCTACGGTTCTCGCCTTGTCTAAGTTCTTACGTCTGCAGTGCTCTTTTCTAAAACCTTAAACCACTCCGAGGAGGATCAACATCCTTATTCACATGAAGGAGAATGTGAGCCGGTGAAAGATTTGCATACACTTAATTTAAATTGCTATTATTATTATTATAGCCGTTCATGACTTTGGTCTAAGCTCACACGAAGCGGGGTGGTAAGGCGGAGCGTGGATCTACGCCACGTACCCACGGTAGCGGTTGGTGGCAGATGCCGAACTCTCCACCACCACGTACGATGAGCTCGGAGTAAAGCGTGCATTTTAACTATGAGCGACTTGTCGTGGCATGTTTCAAATATCTATACATTTAATTATTCCCGCTTGCCGTCGTGCACTAAGCCACCACTCTTAGGATACGGCCTCCTCTAGCATTGAAACAACGTCTCAAAACTGAAAATTAGCACTGCTGGTTCTACAAAATCGCCGGTTGAGAGCACTTCAGCTTTAAACTTTCTGAAGGTAAGTCAGATGCGCTTGGAAAAATTAGAGAAAATATGTATTGAAATTTACTTTTTTTACCTTCCGCCCCATTGCGATGTCTTCATTGTCTCGCTCCTTAGGGGGTCCATGGGCTTCTGTCATGAATATTATGGAGCAAAAGAGGCAGATAACTGGAAATAAAAGAGTAATTAATATATCGTATTATGGAATGGCTTTCTCTTGAATTGGCATGATGAAGCACAAAATCAGAGGAAGTGCGTGGGATAATAACTAGAAAAAAAGCAGTATAAAAGTTGGTCATACGGGAAATATAGGCGTATTGAGATTTGAGTAATTGTATAATTAAATCGTAAATTTTATCGAAAGCCGGAGTTTCTACACTGCGTTTACCGTATAGGTTTGGTACTTTGTTAATTTAAATGGTATGTTATATTATAACCATAGATTATAACCATCCCACTTGACGATTTTCTCAGTGGGAGCGAAAAACGAATCAACTATCCAACTTGGGTTGAGTTCTTTTTTCCCGAAACTTGTTTAGCTTTGGATTGGATGATTTTCACTCTTAAAATATGACCTCAGTTTTTTAGAAAACGCTATAGAAATGAATTTTCAACAGCTATGAGAAAAGTGACAGAAGTAATCTTACTATTTGTAACCTTGCTTTTGCCACTTTTTGCGAAGTGCATTACACCCATTGTAGCAAGCTACAGCTTAAACCTTTCATTCCTCTTATTGGTGAGAAAGACCAGCTGCTACACAGCTTGAAAAGATTTGGCAATCTGCCACTGTACCGTGAGAGATTTACCAACTTTTAACAAGCTGTACGAACCGTGGTTTCAATTACTTGCACGAAATTAAGTATGAACTTACGGTTACAGTTTATTAATTGCAATTATTATTTATATTGGTTATAATTATTGGTTTTTGGGCATGTATCCTATTCATATTTATTATTTGCTTTGTAACTAATTAATTGTAAATTGGAACGTTAAGGGGTACTAAAAGAAAGATCACCGTACATTTTAGTCAGTACAAGTCTGACAGTCCCTCTCGTCCAGCCCTGGTAGGACTGATTTGATCATTTTACCACGATAAAAAGGCACTGCAAATTACAAAACCACTTTCAACTGCTATTTTTAATGGAATAATTTCGAAAAAACTTACCAAAAACATTTGTGTAGGCCATTTTATTGTCTATCTACAAAACTTATTCCCTCAAAGGACACACAACGAGTGACACTATGAAGTGTTTACCTAACTAGAGTCTAAAACACCAGCCATTGTCTAGATGTTTTGCAAAACTTCCGCGAATACCTTGAAAGCAGGTGCATTATGTAAATATAAGCCTGTGGATAGTTAGGTAGTTTAGCTGTTCCAATAATGTGGTTATGTAGTTGTGTTATGTCAATGATGTAATTATGTAAAGTCTACGTACTGGGCCCGCGTGGTGGATTATGGCCCACTCCCTCTCACAAGAGAGGAGGCCTGTGTCCCAGCAGTGGGAACGTTATAAGCTGATGATGAAGTACTGAGCTAACTGTCTTGATAACGTAGTAGGTACTCTATACCTATGAATTTGACTATCAGTAAGATACATCGGCGTCGCAAGGGGAGCATGAACAAACTAAGAAAAAAATAACAGACAATAGTAAAATTAACTTCTTAAACAGTTTTCTTATATAAATGTGAAACTATAATTTCGACACCCAAAGAAGAAAATAACCATGCAATTACTAGTCCTAAACTTCTGTAAAACATACCAAGCTTAATTTTTCAAAATGTCTTAACTTAAAACTAAATGGAGATACTGCTAACAGTTTTCATAAAACTCTCTCTTGCAAAAGTTCGTAGTTTCAGCTAAGTTGAAAATAACCGATTGCTATTAATAAAGGAAACTTTGTAGACTTTTTATATTATTTCAAGAAGTTTTGTTAAAATTACACTCGTGAGTTAGAGTATGGTATCACTTACTCCGATTCCGTGCGCTCTGAAGTACTATATAAATAACTAGTTAAGAATATTAAAAACGGTAACTTTTTAATATTTTAACTACAATCTTTAAATTGATACTAAATTATTATCATTAAAATGACGCCTTTATTTATGATTGATATAATATGATTATTATTAAATCATGAAACCAATAATGCTATATTTTTTCCCACTTAGATAAATGTTGTCAGGTGCCCAAAACGCTTAACGAGACAAAGTATTTCGTCTCGAAAAAAAGGACTGTTCCTTAGAAAATACATGGAGATCTTATGATAAGGAATGGCATCATGTGTAGAATCTAATTTTTCTGTTAAATTGTAAATTAACACAAGTGGACACGCGTACAAAAGCTAGATACTAAATCCTTGTATCCCTACTTTAATTGCATACCACGATTTTATTCGACTAACTTCGTAACTATAATAAAATGATGTAATAACATCCCGTTATTTAACACCTAAAATTACATTCACAATGAATTTATTGTTCGTCAAAATTGAGATCTAGGTCACACTTCGTAATCGACATTGAAATACAAAAAAGTAATTATGCTTTAATAATTATTTAGGTATTTATGAATGGTCCTGATAACAAAACCCACTTAATGATAAGCGAAAGATTTTTTTAATTAAGAATAATTGATAACCTTTTTTTGCGTGGGACGTAAGCTGCTTTTCAACCGGGCTTATTGGTAATCTGTAGGGGAGACCTATGTTCAGCAGTGGACAGATACTAGGTACAGTCATAAGATGATGACGATCACTTTTTTAGGAGTGAATATCGTCATGTTTCCTCAGGCCCTGGGTCGAGAGGAAGTGACTCGTAGCGACTAAAACCACCCTGCTCTTTCAATTACTTTGCATTACGGTGCCACAATAAATTCATAAGAAATTCCCGTGACCCAACTATGCTTATTTCAGAGGATGTGGTAAATAGTGTGAAACACCTGGATACACCGCTAAAAAAGAAGATCATCGGAAATGGAAGTCAGATAAGCAGTCATCATCATCAGCAGCCTATAATGTTTCGACAGCTGGGACGCAGGCTCCTCTCTTTGAGAGGCAATGGATCATGATCCGCTACTTAGACCCAATGCGGGTTGGTTGGATAGGCAGCCAGTCCATGAAAAATACTGATATTCAGCTGCATCTCTTTTGACTACAATTCCACCCCAATATAGTTGGGAAATGATAAGGCAGATTGACATAACTTTTATGTTTGTTGAAGCATATAAATCTTGTATGAAATACCTACATTGTTAAGATCTGCCAGCAAGTAGGCGGCTGTAAGCTGAAGTTGGTAAAATAGGGCATCGACCCATCACGAATCTAGAACAAGTGCGGAGTTTACTATTAAACTGCAACTATCACTAGAGTTTATAACAAAAGTTGGAATTGAAATATGTCACCAACAAATAGTAAACGAATTTTAAAGACGGTGCCGCCGACAACGAATTTAGATTGCCGTAGTTTTTTTAATACTGTAAGCCCCTTCGTACACTAGGCGAAGCAAGTCTCCATTTTTGATTTTGACATCCATGGACGCGTGCCTGTGTACGAACCTCTTGGATTTGTATTGCAACAGTCGCTTGGATACCGAAATCGTAAGGTATCGGAGACTTACGTCGCCTTGTGTACGAAGGGGCTAAAGGTTACAAACACGCATACAGCCCGCCTGTTGGAATGCGGTTACCGTAACCTATGGATATCTACAACAGAGATATAACCTGTAAGATAGGTATCGCTTGCAACAGAAGTATAGCCTGCAACAAAGATAATTATCAACTACGCGGCGTTGAAAGTGAAGAAAAGAACTGCCTCACAATTGGCATCCGCGCTCGAAACACAGGCGAACTACTTGAGTTAAGACTTATGCGAGGTGGTGGTCGCACGCCAGTCAGACCCTCAAAAGGTTCCTAGGTTTCTACCACCAAGCATGACGGGTTTCGTCACTTCTTGAGAAAAGCGTTTTTTTTCTTTCTTGCGGAACGATCTTGACTTGTGATTGTGTATTCTACAAGGCACAAAATTATTTGATACATAACAAAATTGTTTGAATGAAAAGCAACAGTGTTGTATCCTTCTGACAAATCCCTCTATACGTGTTGTAAGATACCATTAAGGGATTGGAGAGCAAATAACAGACAGTAGGGTCATTTGATCTTAGAACAACAAAGTGCAATCGATAATCCGTGGCGGCGTTTAGAATACGATGAGTCAGAGTAAATTATAGATACTGCTCATTATAAATTATAGATACTGAACATTGAGTTATAATGTACTACGTACTACATTATAACATTTATAACTCAATGATACTAAAAGTATTAGGTACTGCCTAGAAAAACTGGCCAATAATTTAAGAATGACGTCCAAATAAAAGTCTCTGCATCGCTGGAACGTCCGATCTAAAGCCTATTCATCAATAATTAAGCTAGAAAAGGTAACAAACAGACTTACTTTAGATTTTATAACATCAGTTAGGAAGTTACTCGTAAAATACTTGCATTAATGGTAATGTTTTTTAGCCAGTACGAGTCCGACAATCCCTACCTGGGGGGACAACGTCCTAAAACAAGGCTTATTCCAGCGAGTGAAAGTGACTAAGCTATACAAGTCGTCTAGCGCCATCTCGTTCACTCACTGGAACAAGCCTGGTTTTAAGACGTTGTAATATTCCCCCTGGACGGGAGGACAAAAAAGGGCGATGATGACTCAATCCTCGCTAGAAAGAAAGGTTGTTTGCTATGACACATTGCCTTTAACATTTTTGTTTGGTAAATGAATATATGACGTAGTTTTTCTAAGAATGCTTTGACTTTCACTCCCCTTTGACAAATCGTCTAATGCGAGGGTCGTTAGTCTGTAGACTGCAGACGACGCCTTTGACGTCATACAAACTATTCTTAGAAAAATATCCTACTACATTTGTATGACTCAATAAATTCTAAGGATTTTATTTTTAGTATGAATTTCGTAAAATATAATTTTGTGCCTAAATTTGAAGTTATTTGTGAATGAAAATATGAGTTGAATTCCCAATACAACGGCGCTTTTTTTACTTTTCTGCGCTGAGAACAAAAACTTATCAGAACTTTTGTAAGATGTTCTTAACATGGTTTGAAAAATATTTAAACCTTATAAACAATTACCAATTTCCATTAAAATTACTGTAATTTTGAACAAAACAACCTGAACAATATTGTATACTGGCAACATTTTAAAATAGCCCCAGTGCACACTTATACATATTTAATCTAGCTCATTCGGAAGTGACCCACATGTGTTCCCTGCCTTCTTTTGTGGTCGGAGTCTGCATTAAAAAGAGAATTTTATGTTCTACCTGAGTGAAAAGATTTTCTACAATCTTGTGCCCTAGATTAACGAATAATGGAATCTATTTAGATTGAGATTTTGTAGTTAATTTATTTAATTTTTCGATCTTTAAATAAAATATAAAATCGATCTTCTAAATAATAAATAAATATAAAAATCAATTGCTGTTCGTTAGTCTCGCTAAAACTCGAGAACGGCTGGACGGATTTGGCTGATTTAGGTTTTGATTAATTTGTGGAAGTCCAGGGAAGGTTTAAAAGGAGAATTTATTCCGAAGCGGCACGAAGTTTGCCGGGTCAGCTAGTGTAAAATACTTTGCAAAAGGAATTTAGATAAAAAAAGGTGATAGTTTACTTATGATAATGGAGCTGAACGGGACTTGATAAAATGTGGCTCAGATATAGTAGGATAATAGACTGTAATAACACAAAAAATACCGTTTGATCCGATGTTACGTCCCCTAGGATAGTTTTCGAGTTTAACGCAGGCGAAACCGCCAGAAAAAACTAGTTAAATAAAAATATGGTTCGCACTGCGTGGGTGTTACCCACCACTCAAACTTAATCTCTAACCACTGAAGATAGGTTAAAAATTTTCTTTATTTAGAGTACAAATCGACGGGTCATGTTAGACTGGTGGTAAAAGCCATCGAGTTTTCAATGCCTGAAATGTGGGTGTAAGTCAACAGCAGCCTGAAAAGGAATTGCTACAAATAATATTATTCCTATGTTTTTAAATATTTAAATAAAGTACTTATGTTCGTTTTCTGCCTACGCTCTTTTGTTAAGGCTCGGAAAATGTATGTAAGTTGAAAATGATTTTTTTATATTTTATTTGAATGATCAGGTCGACTGAATATCAAATTTTGTTTTGTTTTGACAGCTTGAGTGGTTACCTTCTGTTTATCGAATTAGGAACCCTTGGTTATAATTCGAGCACGTTTATCCATTTCTAAAACATCGATGTAACAAATAAATGAATCGTTGAAATGATAATGTAGTAAGCGTAGTTTCCAAACGAATGCCCCAAATTGAATTTTATTTCTTTCTAAGTTTTAATTCCTTGTGTTTTTTGTAAAAATCCAAGAGAGACGTGAGAATTCACCATCATGCGAAGTCAGGCGGACCGCTAGTGATGTATATTGGACTAGACAGGGTTATTTGTAAAACATTAACAATCTTTCATGGGCTTAAAAAATAACGTTCTTATTTACTGTTTTTACCAGAATCAGAGGAGACATAAGTGAATATTGTACTGTTAGAAAATCAACGCAATTTCAGAGCATGTTAGGTATAAATTTCAATAGCTCAAAAATCATTCATTAATATCTAAACGGGTGATAATGAAACAATATAATTTGGTTATTAGCATTTATTTGGCATGAAGAATGCGATATTATGCTTTATTACGTAGTGTAATTGAAAATATGAAAGGCATATCAACGTATGTAATACAATCAGAACATGCTAATAACTGTAAATCATACTGGAGAGGCGAACGCCGCTCTAACAATCTTGATCATTTTCAAAAAGTGATATTATTATTGCGAGTGAAGTATGTGAAAAGTTAACCACTAATAAAAACCAAATATTCTTTATTCGACGCCAAAGACTAATGACAACAAGCACTTAACACCTTTCCACACTAAAACACACACTTGAACACACTTAAAAGTCATTTGGAGATTATCCCTTCGAGTTCATTTTCGGGTCGCCTCCATCGTAGCAGTCCAAACCAGACTGACTCCCGGCTCCAATAGGCGCTGTTTTTAAGTATACCCCAACCGGTCCCACTAGGTGCTTCTAGAAGATGGTCGAACCTTCTGGTACATTTTAGACCCATCATCCTAGTAGAAATTCCTAGAAACTTCGAGGACAATCTTCAGTAGAATTGTCAAGAAACTTGTGGAACCTTCGAGAAGCTTATATTTTGGTCTCGCAATTCGATCGACGTTACATTATTAATTGTCTATTTTATTAATAAGTTTCCAAGAAAGACTGATATTTTCAAATATAATAAACCAATGTAAACAGTCTTTAGTTTACACTATTCTGACACAGGTCGCTGGACTAAAGATCGCGGTCCACAATCCATCTTGTGGGAAAAGGCAGGCGCAAAAAAAAAAAGAAAAACGTAACTTTTTGAATTTTTGGGTGTGCTTCTTTCAAGGGTTATTAAAACGATGTTTCTTAAACAGTTTTTAGAGTAGAAAGAACATAAAATAATCAAAATTCTGTACTTGACGGGGTTTGTATTGATTTCTTCGGTAATCGTTGGGAATAGAAACAAATTCGGAAATAAAGTAATAGCAAATGGTATTAGCTCTTGGCATTGAATAATAATACACCACTTTCGCAATTTATCTTTATGGACAAGTCCGACTCGCACAGGCCGGTTTTTAGTAATAATATGTAAAAGCGGCAAGTCTATCGTATGTCAGCAATAATTACCTACAGTATTATTTTGCTAACTTCATGTGACCGCATACATTATAAATGGGTATACCCAGAATCCAATTACTAAAACAGAACTATTAGTCCAGTTTACAAATGGCATATTATCGAGGTGCTATGCCAAACCTACACACAATTATAGTGAATTATACCTTCGCTAACAAGTGACCTTTAAGTTAACAGAAATCGATTTAATTTGTGTATCAGTGAATGTAAAATATTTATAGAGGATATAATCAATATATCGAGATGACGGTAATTGCTGATAATATGCTAATTCTAAGGAATATCCTGTGTTGATTCGAAGCAGCGTTCAAAGTGATAATTCGTGTTTTAGTGGGTTGTTGTAAGTTCGCCACAAAAATAATTCCCCATGAAAAAATTATGTTGAAACTAGCAAAAGGTTTTTGTTATTTTTGATTATTGTACCCCATTTCTTTTTTCCGCACGGATAACAGAACAATTATTAAATAATATAATCCAGCACATAACTACCGAAAACAAGGACACAATATGGAATCTGCCCTAAGCACGAGTTTTCACTCATTTACTTTACAGCGTCTTTCCAGTATTTACAGCGTTTCTTGTATGAAATAATGGAACAGCGCCTCTGGTGTGCGAAGAAGGAATTAATTTTTTCCTTGAAAATTGTCAATTTGAAATTGTCAAAGTTCCAGTTTACTTTACGTCTCAAATACTGAAAACTCGTGCTAAGGGTACATGAACTGAAAGTACTAGGAGAACAGGATCAATTTTTTTTTTCGTCGGGCATTATTTTTGTGGCGAACTTACAACAGCCAATGTAAAAGAAACAATAGGCACTTAAATCTATTTCAATTATTTTAAAATGTTCATTTACCTACGATACTAGATCAAATCCGATTTTATCGAACATTGTTAACTTGAATACCTAGCTAATTTTCTTTTCACAACATTTTATAGCATTGTTTAAGTTTTATGAACACGGTGTACATGATCCAGGTATTTCATTTTCTTTTACAAAATTACTATTTTTAAAAACTTCTTTAAGGAAAAACAATTGTGGTCTGCCGGTGTCAAAGCTACCGGTGGTTAGAAAGAAGAATGGACAAAACGTCCCATCCCTTGTAACACTTCCATCTATATATCAAATGAAAGCACTTGAAAAGTGTATCATTTCATTGTATGACAGCAAACCTGTAAACCATGGGAGAAAAAAGTTATTGAGACTTGAAAGTCAAAATACCAACGATACATAATGTTAGGCAGAAGTCGTGTATGTCTTAAATTATATAAATCCATACTCAATGCCGTCCTTGTGCTAATGCATCGTTGACGTTTCTGTATTTAAAAAATGAGGAGGGGGGGAAAGAGAAGAAGTGCACTTCTTGTTTTAACCAATGAGCGCAATAGTAGAGTTTGCCGTCAAATAAAGAAGAAAAGAAAGAAAAACGTTTATTTGAGAGCCGGTACACACAAAAAACAAATAAAGAAAAAATAATAAAAAAAGAACATGATAACAAATCATGATGATGCCAGCATTCTTTAACCGATTTTCGGAATACCTTCAGCTCGTGCACGGTTCTGTGCCTTAACGATTGGGTTTGTCGACTATGAAAGTAGAAGAAAAGCGTTAACTATGTGTTACGTGTTCGCCAGCTTTGTTATAGTTGTTAGAATTGTGATTTTCTTTTAAAGAGTCAGATGTGGGTGCCGGTTGAGGTCCGGTGATGTCAACAATGTTACTCTGTCTCGTGATCTTTACACATATAAGATTGAGAAAAAGCTAAGAGCAATGTTTTCTTTTAAAAATCGAAATTCATCTTTTGACATGAAAGTCTCAATAACTTTTTTCTCCCATAGTTTACAGGTTTGCTGTCATACAATGAAATTATACACTTTTCACGTACTTTCATTTGATATATGGATGGGAGTGTTACAAGGAAAGGGACGGGGTCCATACATTTCTGCCCATTCTTCTTTAGAAACAAAAGGTTTCTGTTCCCTCACAACGCAAATCGTATCGAAGAGTACTTGCTATTTGATAGGATTCACCATTATTTAATTTTGTAAAAAACAGAACCCCAAAAAAATAAAAATAATCCTAGCAAGTATCAAGACGATTAGCTACTGCCTGTCAAATTATCGTCACTATAAGTGGAGTAAGCACCACGACCGACCTACTTGTAGCGGCCCACATCTCAAGTACGCATCATGAGACCCTTAGTTATCGGTAAGACTGATTCTGTACTGCCAATCTGATCGTCGATGAAAGGATCGAATTCTTTGGTGCCATCTAATGGGATGATGCAAATGAAGTTTGTAATTGGGAAGAATTTAATGAGGTCATAGGCTAACAGGGACGGCAGGGAATGGGAAATATTGTTGCTCAGATTATTCTAGGACTAACTTTGGACAGTTGGGAAGATGATGGTGGTGGTCTAGGCAGATGGTGATGATGAGACAGGCTTTTAATTTTAACCTTTTACATAAAATTGTTTGTGTCCGCTCCGTAAAACATTCATGCATAACAAATATGTATTTATTCTCAGTCTTTTATATATATAAAGATAGATGGAAAAATGTCTTGACTGACTGAGCCTATTTGGCACAGCCGTGAGGCACACGGTACCTACATTAATTGTATGTTAGTAATTTTTTATTGTAATTGTGTGCTTATGGTTTGCCAAATAAACGTATTTCCTTTCTTTCTTTCTTGAATGTAATTGATACTTTCCTAATTCTAGCTTTTGTGGTCCTCGCAATGACTGTTAATTCAAACATGGCAAATACTGATTCAACGGAAAACGATCAATTTGTTGTCAAACCAATTAGTAAAATCACGGTAAGTTTAAACGAACATAAATACAGTCAATATTCATTGTACGATGAAAAAAATAAAAACACCAATTTAATTATTTCACAGGCTAACTACAATCGAGATATAAACAGCGAAGAAAATTCGCAGGAAATTTTTAACAGTTTCGTAGAAGAAAAGCTAATGCATCAAAATCAAGCGCTTGAACATTTAATAAAAGCAGTAGACAGTAGCGGAGATCTAATAAAAAAGCTAATAGAGAATCTTAGCAAAGGTTTAGAAAAACCTAAGCTACCTACTAAAGCGGAACCGGCAGAGGTTTCTCAAGTTAAACGTAGAAACAACAGTAATAGAGACGATACTAGAGAAAATCCTGTGGTCAGACTTGGAAAGAATATGAATAAATATGGCAAGCTGGCTAAAGATTTAATGTTGAAGGATAATAGTGAAACAGATCCAACCCCTCTTGTTGAGGACGTTACAAAATTACCATTGTTGCAGGCAAGTGTAGGATGATTCTCTTGCAATGATAATTTTAAAAATAATGCTAGCGTTTAAAAAAACACGGGACGTTATAGGTTTTGAGGCTTCAAAAATTATGCTTTTACGTATGTCATAAATTTAACAAATAAAAATGATTGTGTTCCTAAAAAACGTGTATTTTTTGTAAAGCAGAAAATGGTTGAAATGATAGAAAATTTTGTGGGAACGGAGTTAAATTTTTATATAAATTTTATCACAGTCATAGACGAGTTATGTTTATAATAAAATTTTCTATCTTTTCAGCCTGGATCCCGACGGTCACTTGGAGAGACATCCTCGGATAGTCCAAGTCAACAAAGTGATGATAAAAAAGTAAACCCTTGGTGTCCAATGGCGTTACTTTGCCAGACGATCGAGGATCCTGTTTGTGGGTTCGATGACGAATTTGGATACGGAAAATTCGAAAATTTCTGCCATTTGCTGCGTGTCAACTGCTATTGGAAATATAGTAAGTTTTTTTTATCCATAAATGCTCTTTATTTGTAAAAAAAAAATGCTTTAAAGTTTTTGTTTGAATTTCCATCTGGCACATACTTTCATCTAAGCAGTAAAAAAAAATGATTTCATTGCGATACTTACGTTGTTGAGCATACAATGTCACTAATATCAAAAATCGTCAAAAATATTTACAGAATTATTACGTAATGGATTTGACCAGTTTCGCTTCTAAACAGATTTTTACTTATATTTTCTTTTTTCGATCTATTAATTTCATATTTTTCTATTCTTTCAGATTTCTCCATAGTCGATACATGTCGACCGAAATTATAATACGATTGTTGTGTCAAACAATATAGGCTTTTGTATTTAGGTTTTATTTTTTAAATAAAAGCTAGCTTTAAGTTATTTTTTCTTTATTTGAGAAGTGACTCATCTAAAAGTGTGTTGTCCAATTATATCGGTGGTACATGTTTGCAGCGAAACTTTCCTGTCCTTGTGAATTCTGAAATAATTAACGCAAAATAGTTATTCTTCTGGGCGTGAACCCAGACCGTCTGCAAAGGTTTATCGTAACGCTGTATCATAAAGAGCATTTTAAAAAAAATACAAATACTTTGCCCCACACCTGGTGTGGGGCAAAGTATTTTTAAAAAAATTCTTTATGTATCATGGGTGCGTTTACAAACATAGATACTCACAGGCACAGACACCCAGACCCGGAACAACTATAATAATATGTTCCGTGCGGGGATCGAACCCGCGATACGCTGCGCAGCAGTAGATTTCTCAACTATTGCGCAAACCGTGCCGACTAAAGGAACAGAGTGGATTGTTATTCAGTAAGAGACTGACAGTCCTCCACCAGCGACATACTGAGTGACACTGACTTCCGCTCTACTCAAAAAATAACCTTAAGCTTAATAGCTGTTGGGCAACAGATAAAATACTATATTTTTTAATAGACAAAAGAAGAAGAGGAATGCATACATACTTGTCTTATATTCGCAGTTGAACTCGAGAATATCACATTTGTCTAAGAACCATCGCACTTCTCCCGTCTTTTTGACGATACCACAGATTCTTTTCTTGTTGTGCTTACAAACTTCCGCATCTAGGCATGGTATCTGACAATTTAAAAAAAATAGTATTTTATAGGCTTTCCACGGCATTGGTGCCCCACTAGAAATTACTACTTAAGAAATAAATACATACACCGTATTTCTTTGTTTCAATTTGCACCACGGATAATATCAAAAGTGTTGCAGTAAAAATCAGTATTTTAAACAGACGCATATAGTAAAACTATGTTTTCATTTCAAATTCTTCAAACAAATCATATAAAGTTTATAACAGCCAACCTTTATATAAAACATTCAATTTAATAAAATCATATAAAACGCATTAAAATAAACGGCTACAAACATAGTAAATATTTTCAATTGTGAATTTTATTTAGACGCATTTCAAAATGAACTTTGTGACGTTTTCAGTCGGTAAGTCTTGTCTTTATGAATTGCTTTGTATTACAGTAGATCACAGTAGATAGTAAGACAGTCGTGTAACCACGGTGTTCTGTTAAGACAGCTCCGTAACCCTTAGTAAGGTTAAGTCGGTAAGGCGCATTTCGACCCGGGCCACGTATGAACGGCGAGCGCGTCTTGATCGAACGGCGAGGTAGCCATTACTTGCAATCCGAATCTAGGCCTGCGATGCTATGGGCATCTGCCACGGCGGTGCGTGTGAAGGGTAGGATGTCCTCTAGTTCACGCGTTCCACCTCTTCCGTTGCTAGCATTACTCCTTCGCAGAAGGTGTACACAATCAATAATTCTGTTTTATTTTAAATATTTATGTTACACTTACAAAATAATTCGTTTTACAGTGACGGTTATATTGCTGGTCTGTGTGTGGCAATCTGAAACTAGCAAGGTAAGAAATTTGAGTTTTAATAATTCATATTCTTCAGTGAGCAGTGGTGGCCCAGTGGTATCGGTCCCGAGTTACGAGTTGTAGGTCGTGGGTTCGAACCCAGCTTGGCGCATTACTTTGTGTAATTTATTTCATCACCACTGCTCTCAAAACGGTGAAGGAAAACATCGTGAGGATTGATGGTTCTAGGACATGCCGGTTGCATGTCCTAGAACCATCAAATTCGAAGACATGTGACATCTGCCAATCCGCACTGGGCCTGCGTGGTGGATTATGGCCCACTCCCTCTCTCAAAGAGGAGGCCTGTGTCCCAGCAGTGGGAACGTTATAGGCTGATGATGAAGATGATATTCTTCAGTTCCGCACCTCCTCCCTTACTTCTTTTTACCCGACTGTGCCAGAAGGAGGGTTATGCTTTTTGTGTTAAAAATAGCCGTCACTTATTATAAAATGCTGTCAACCTTTTCAATGTAATTTAACTGTAGTTTTAATATAATTGTGTCTTTATTAACCAAATATTGTTGATTAAATAAAGATAAGTAGTTTTTTAACGTATTTTTTTGTACAAAGTAAACATTTAAGTACGTATCAACTCTAAAATGTATTTTATTATATTCATTCCAAAATATATAATCATCCTATGTCCAGCAGTGGACTGCAATCGGCAGAAATGGTGATGATAATGTTTCCAAGGTAAAATATTTATACAGTATCCAAGTTCACTTTTGTAGCTTGGTCTGTGTCAAGTCTTATTAACCCCCGACGGAAAAAGAGGGGTGTTATAAGTTTGACGTGTCTGTCTGTCTGTCGGTCTGTCTGTCTGTCTGTCTGTCTGTCTGTCTGTCTGTCTGTCTGTCTGTCTGTCTGTCTGTCTGTCTGTCTGTCTGTCTGTCTGTCTGTCTGTCTGTCTGTCTGTCTGTCTGTCTGTGGCATCATAGAGCCCGAACGGATGAAGCGATTTCAATTTAGTTTTTTTTGTATGAAAGGTGACTTACCTGCGAGTGTTCTTAGACATGTTTGATGAAAATCGGTTGAGCCGTTTAGAAGTTGTGGGGGTGAAAGTAAAGGTAACCGAGGGTCTGCAAATATACTCGAGTAGGGTATCAAATGAAAGCGTACTGAAAGGGAATATTGAAGACTTAATTGGGAGTACTCTTAGCAACATAAAATGATAAAAGTATGTACCTTTAAAAAGTATAAAAAAATTAAATTGAAAATTTAAAAAACCCCCGACACAAAAACCAAGTTCTCTTTAAAAAGTAAAAAATACGTCGCGTTGGGGGACTGCAAAAAAACAGGAGATGATAAAAAATTTGGAGCAGTCCACCAACGCGTCGTATTTTTTACTTTTTAAAGGGAACTTGGTTTTTGTGTCGGGGGTTTTTTAAATTTTCAATTTATTAATTTTTTTTGCTAAAAAAACTGGGCAAAAAATCCATCTTTAAATTCCATCCACTTTTCTTCTGAATTATTTTAAAAAAATAATGAAGAATAAATAATTTCAGGCATGCTACAAAGCGAAGACATGCATCCACGATGCGAAAGAAAAGTGCGGTGTGGATGAAAATGGTACCCCTAGGAGGTTTCTGGATACTTGTGACCTCTTGGAGTACAATTGCTATTATGACACTAGTATGTTTACCTTATAATTTTGTTTTATATCCTTTCATTAGGGTATTTCGACTGAAAAATTTAATTAGTCCGTCACTGAGATTATACCTAAAATAATTGCTATGTACATTTTCGTTTGTTACGTAATCCAAAATTTCATAGAGCGTTTTTAAACTTAGCTAAATCCTAGCCCAGTCGTTCTTTATCCGACGCTATTTGGGAAAAAGTGTAAGCAGATTTCTCTCAAAAATTAAATTATTTTTCATTTCAGCTTTTACTAAAGTAAAATATGAGTTCTGTGCCGAGCTGCCACCGCTGGATGAAGATGACTTTGTAATAACTACATAAATAAATAATAATTATTATTAAAAATCTGTCTTTCATTTTGCTGTTCTACTGGATTTCTTGATTCCTGCGATAGAACTGCCGAAATTGTTGTGTTACCTACACGACATTCTATCTTCAAAAACGGCACACTAACGCACACATGAATAACTAAATATTACAATAGCACACTACATCACGATTAGTCGCTAAAGTAGGATGGCATCGCAAGTGAAACAGAGACAAATAAAGTCAAGGTTTGGCAATTAACCACATTTGAGCTTACCTTAACTTATAATATCATTGGCTGACAGCATTTGAGGATTTCATACAAAGAGTTTTTTTTACTGCGGTGCGTACGCCGCTTTTAAAATGTGTCAGCTTAATATAAGAAGTAAGACAAGATTTTTTATCTTAATCGAAGGGTATACCAACACCTTTCGAGCCAGGTCACGCAAAAGTGATCAATAAGTGGTGGTGCTGGCGCGCAAAATACTGTCATAATCATGAAGCCGGGAAAATCTGCGCAGTTGAGGTCAGAGAGAAACGAAGGAGGGTATTCGCGAATCTTTGCTCTATGGTCAAAGAAAACTGCCACTTTTACCATGGTAAGATTTTCAAAAATAGAACCTAGTATACGACCACACGTAGACGGACAGACGGCAGATGGAGCAAACATGTGCTGGAGTGGAGACCGCGAATGGGCAAACGTAGTGTAGTGCGCCCTGCTGCTAGATGGGTCGATGATTTAAGGAAGGTGGCTGGCAGTGGATGGATGCGGGCTGCCCAGGACCGGGATGGTTGGCTCTATTTTGGGGAGGCTTACGTTCAGCACTGGACGGCTATTAGACTGATTATATAGGTATATAATAATATGCGACCACATAAGGGTGAAGCTACGGTTTAACGATGTCGCTATGTTTTGACGTGATAGACTGGAACCTGGTAAACCATCAAATATGAGTCCTCCCACCCAGGGTGGACGGGAGGGACTGTCAGAATTGTATTGACTAAAATCCACTGTATCTTTCAATAGCCCTTTACGTTCCGGAACCACGGTTACTCGTGGGTTCGATTCCCGCCCAGGACAAATGTTTTTGTGATGAGCATGATCATTTGTTCTGTGTCTGGGTGTAATTTATTAGAAATATGTAAGTATGTTTATCAGTTGTCTAGTACCCATAACACAAGCTCTACTTAGCTTGTGACTAGATGGCGTTGTGAGATAGTTGTGGTATATTTATTTATATATTTATTTATTGAACGTAACGCACTCCTAAAATAGTAATACTGATGGGGGGATTTACACGGGACGTTACATCGGTTCTTTTTTTCTAATTTACCATTTATTACCTTATGGATTTAATTATCAACCCGTGTAAATCACGTTCTCTATTACCAAGTGGTTAATTAATAATTTTGCAATTACAGATTTCACGGAGAGCGTAATGTACGAGTGCGAATTAATAGATAGTGTATGGAGACAGGTTATTTCAGATTAAAATTGAATACTCCTTATATCTTACATGGTTTATTTCTTGTTTTATTAAACCTTATTTTGAACTAAAAAAAAATGGGCCGCTTGTGGGGACTGAACACAATGTTATTTTCAATTGCTCTTGGTAAGTGAAAGATTTAAATTTTTACTTTTATATAAAAAAAAGTGTTTCTCCTCTCCTGTCCTGTCCTGGATGGAGGACTCATTTGATGAGGTTATCCCGTTAACAAAAAACCGTGGGTTACTGGTAGCCTGTGGTATCATTACCGGGGTGGACGGGCAAAAGGTGGATCTAACCCACCTAAAAAAAAATTGAAGACATAGTTTTCGTTCTTTTGAATTCCTATGCATACTAATTCAAACAATGTATTAATTTCCAGTATTTCTCAGTCATTTGTATGAAGCCGGGGGTCAAAAGTTTTTCTTTAACCCCGCACCTGAACTTGAAGTGAGTGAATTATAGGTACATCCACACACACACATACATACGGAGACATACATATGGGAGCAGTGGTGGCCCAGTGGTATCGGTCGCGACTTACGAGCTGTAGGTCGTGGGTTCGAACCCCGCCAGGCGCATCACATTGTGTAATTTATTTCATCACCCCTGCTCTCAAAACGGTAAAGGAAAACATCGTGAGGAAACCGACATGTCCTAGAACCAAAAATTCGAAGAAATGTGACATCTACCAATCCGCACTGGGCCCGCGTGGTGGATTATGGCCCACTCCCTCTCTTAGAGAGGAGGCCTGTGTCCCAGCAATGGGAACATTATAGGCTGATGATAATAATAACAAAAAAACATACATACGAGTACATCACACGCGACCACGATAAGGTCGAATACTTCAAAGATATCTCAGCTGTCATTTGAAAATTAAGGTGGGTGGACCATGAAAAGCCACGCTAACAAAAAGCAGTTATTATTCGTTTATTAACAAATATTTAAGTAATACTTTATGGCGCAACGTCTAAACAGCGTTCATAAAACAAAGCGAACGAGAAAAGCTTCGAGTTTATTGGTTGCGATGGCCTAATTGATTAAGGCGTCTGGAGTACCTATCCAGAAGACGCAGGTTCGATCCCTGCTGGCAGCTCAATTTTTCGTTCATTAAAATATCTTTGCGAAGACGCGACGCAGGCGTTATTACGTATAAAAATATAATTATAATAATTATTATACTACTTTTAAAATGATAACAGGATCCCAAAAAAATCGCAGATTACTACTGTGATCTACTTCCGTCATGTGTTGGGACAAACAGAATATGTGGAGTCGATATAATTCGTTGGCGCGCCGCTGAATTCCGAAACCGTTGCACCATGTTTTATGCAAATTGCCGCAGATTTGGACGTTAGTATGAATTAATTATTTTTTAAATGCATTAACGCATGCCGCCATACCGTGGCCATGCATGGCTTATCATCGGCCTGGTTCACAAATTTAAGGTTGCTCAGCGTGCAATGGAGAGAGCAATGCTTGAGGTTTCTCTGGTGGATAGAATTCGTAATGAACTCATTCGCCAGAGAACCAAAGTAACCGTTTATTGCGCTTAGAATCAGCATGCTGAAGTGGAAGTGGGCCGGCCACGTTTGTAGACGGACAGACGGCAGATGGAGCTAACAACGATGTCCTAGAGTGGAGACCGCGAATGGGCAAACGTAGTGTAGGACGCCTTGCTACAAGATGGGTTGATGATTTAAGGAAGGTGGCTAGCAGTGGATGGATGCGGATGCTCTTTTGGGGAGGCTTTCGTTCAGCAGTGGACGGAAATAGGCTGATAATATAATATAACGCATGCGACGTGTATCGTAAAGAAGATTTTTGAGAAAAGAAAATTTCAGCTGAAGTGGGATTGAGATAAGATTTTGTCACGCCAGCTTTTATGTCTGATTGGCTGGAGAAAACTACAAAGGAAGAAAACACTAACAAGCAACTAAAACTAGAAAAGAAGGAATGGAAGGTTATGGGTAGTCCTCTGCCCAGAAGTGGGACAATTGTATTTTCTGGGCAAGTTAATATCAAGCTTGTAATAATACTTACTTCTATAGTGAGAGGTAGTCGACTGTGTTCTAGTTATGGCACGGTTAGCGCAGTGGCTGAGCGATTGGATGGTGGCAAAGCGGGTCGTGGGTTCGAAACCGCAAGAAACAATTAATATTTGCATGAACAACAAATAGTTGTTCCGGGTCTGGGTGTTTGTGAATGTGAGTTTTTATGTTTGTAATGCACCCGCTACACAGGAGTTAATCCTAGTGTGGGGAAAAGTTTATTTTAAATATATCCAAGTTTTCTAATTTCGACTTGTTTCAAAGTAAAAAAAATTAAGTTTATTTACCGTTGCATTTCAGATTACGTAAAAGATAGTTATCAAAGGTGTATGGAAAAAGCACAAATATACTTTGATGAGTATCTAATGCCGTTTCGCATAACAAAGGGGACTCCTCAAAGTTTGAAACATGGTAACCGCTTGAAAAAACGATTAAAACGGAAGGCTAAAAAAGCATTAATAAAAGCTTCTATTGTTGTACATAATTTAAAATAATAATTTATAATCCTAATTTTATCTTTACTAATATAATAAAATACGGCAGAATTTGTTTGTTTGTTTTGCTTTCACACCTAAACCATTGAACAGATTTTCATGAATTTCCAGAAAGATGGAATCCTTTTTAGGTGGTAAAATAATCTCCGTCTGCCCGTTTAGTCCACTCTCGTTACCTCGATCCCCAAGAATTTAAAGCCTCATTTAGACGGATTAAGAACTCGCAAGCGAGTTTCACTACATTGCGGTATTTGAATGATCAACTGGATTCGTTGTACCCAATTCCGCAATGTAACGCAACTCGCGTGCGAATTCTTGCATCGTCTAAATGAGGCTGAAGTGTCCATTACAGTTTCTTCTAGACTCTTGAGGTCGGGAGTGAATTCCATATAAAAGCCAAGTTTTTGTTTCCACTCAAATCCTTACGTAAGGTGTAGTAACGATGAAAAATCATCAGTCTACTCAACCCTATAGTTGTATATCTACTATTAACTAAAATATATTCATTAGTTTTTCTTAAAGAAATACCAGTAAGCAAGCTTGTGGATGACCCGATGAGACGCAAGTGAAAATCATCCTTATCACTACGACATAATGACACAAATGGTGCGGTTATCTTAGGGTAGAAAACAAAACACGCTCGCCACGAGACGACGTAAGTCATTCGAATTGCATCATTATATCGTAGTGGTAAGGACGATTTTCATTTTTAGTTCATATTAGATCGCACTAATCGCGTCATGAGCAAGCTCGCTGCCTTTGCTCCGAAAAATGACTTCACGTATATTACAATGTTCCTTTTTTAAACTTATAACATCGTCTGTAATCCGCTAGAGGTTACCTATACTTTTATGACATCGTTACGTTTCATAAATTATCCTTAGATTACGAACGATTTTATATCAGAAATAGTTTCTGTGTTAAGGCTGACTAAAAGCTGTGCTAAAAGTTGCTTCTACTGCATGCTTTCTCAACGTTTTTCCGTGAGGTCCCATAAATTCTTATAATAGTAATGCTGAGTATGTCCCTTTAAAAACTAATAAATTAGTAATTGGTTTCTTACTTAAATTCATACATTTAATCACCAATAACAACTAAAAGTTTTAATTGGCGTGTAATTGCATATTTTTTTTCGTTTTATTAGATTTATTTATGTTTTACCGAAGCCGAAGAAGTGTTGATAATGGATTCCATATTAATTTCTGTTGCTTTTGGTAAGAAAAACTTAATTAATTGTTTTATTTGCGTAGTTAAACATAATTATGAATATTGATTTGAATAAAAATAGTTGGTTTTTGATGGAAGAGTTTTTTTTAATGAAATAAGCAGTATTTTATCTGTATGTAATTTTCTGTTTGTTTTAAAATACAAAAAAAAAAAAAAAATGCACATATTATCTCTAGAAGTACTAGATACGAATATTTTTGTATTTACAAGACCGATTCTTGAAGGAGAATCCCAAATCCCAAGCCTGGATTTCGGAAAACATAAATATATTTAATTTACACAATTTCAGCATTTCTTGCAACCTTGTGTAATGTGGAAACGAGATCCCAACTAAGAGCACGACCAAAATATGATGTGAGTATATAAAACTTAACCAAACCGCACCGCAGTCTACGGCTTAGACCTTTTACGGTAGACAAGACTGTCTACCAAGCGGGTCCAGCGGGAGAGGGATCTTACAAAGAGGAGGTCGGTATCCAGCAGTGGGGGAACATTATAGGTTGATATAAACCTAATGCTAATGGCACGAGAGCTACATGCAATGTTTTTTTTACCGTGGTCATCATCATCATCTTCCTTCCTTATCCCATTTTACTTGGGGTCGGCGCAACACGTTTTTTTCTTCCATTCTCCCCTATCACAAGTCATAGTATCATTTACTCCTTTTTCTTTCATATCTTTACTTATACAATCCATCCATCTTTTCTTTGGCCTTCCTCTTCCTCTCCATCCATCAATATTCATACTCATCACTCTCTTATCCATCCAATCCATCCCAAGTTGATCCGGTGTGTTATGTGTTTTTTTTACCGTGGTAAAATCATCAAATGAGTCCTCCCACCCAGGGCGGGACGGCAAGGGCTGTCAGACACTTACTGACTAAAATCCACGGTGTTCTTCAGTAACATTCTACGGTATACCTGATAAGAATCCCACGATTCCAATACATGCAATAGATGGAATCCAATCAGATTTTTTTAATAGAAGCGACTTTTCGGTTTGTGAGACCTCACTGGAGGATATTTTTTGGCATAAAAAAATCGCGGTTCAGTCATCGGTATTTCTCAGCCAGGTCTGCATTTCTGTTATTTAGGGATAGTTTAAGAAGTATTGGATAAGCTTTCAGTGTGCCTAAAATACAGTTAAATAGGCAGTAAGAAGTACAGAAAATATCAGTCTCTGAAAAATTAAAATTGTCATCCAAATAATTCTTTCATAATGTAGCTCTATGTCGGTGAAGTTGTTGTGTTTTACGTTTAATCGTTTTGAGCTTATAGATGACAAAATGACATATAAAATCATATCTTTTTTCTATAAAATACTAGGTTAGATAAAAAATTGGTTTTGAGTGTTACAAATCGTCGGTATTTCTCAGTTAGACGATGAAGATTTGACGGCCGATCGTGAGACACAGTATTACTGTGATAAGTTGAAAACCTGTACCAACGGTGGACCAAAAGTGTGTGGATTTGACGAGCTGACACCGTGGCTAGCCGAGTTTGAAGACATGTGCACTCTCTATAAAATCAACTGTAAGAGCGGCAGAAGTTAGTACCTTCTATTTTAAAAGAATTTTATACAATTATCTGTAGTTTATGAAACATTATTAATACATACATAAGTCCAATTGAGGAACTAAAGTTTGTTTATGTAAGCAAAGATCGTATTAATTCACTCTGCGCAAACAAGATTTCCTAGGGTATATTTTTTTTTTTTTGAAAATACTCTGGGTGCTTAGATACCCTGGACATGGATGTTTCTAAATTTAATGCTAGTTCACGAATAGGGAAGCGTGTTGCCCTTTGGACAAAGTTTTTATGAAGATAACGGAACTGCAGCGGCGAAAATTTTAATGGTGTTCTGGGGTGTGTAATACCCCACTATATATTTTGAAAAAATCTAAACATTGCATGCTTCACGGCTATGCTAAATGGCCAGTTCAGTAAAATTTTGGACAGCAATTAATATCTATAAATATAGATCCTCTTTTTTTGAAAACGTGGATGTAACTTTAAGCATTAAATTTCAGATATCTTCACCCCTGTGGACCAAATCATATGTGACACTAAAATTAAATATGACAAGGAGCATGCAAATGAAACATTTGAGGTCATACATGTTCGCAGTACGCCGACAGATCGTCCCGTTTTAAAATCTGGAAATAGTACAGTTTCACGCGTGAAATTAGTTAAAGCTCAATAAATCATTCTGATTTGAGCTTTTATGCCTGTTTTATTTAACACTACTTTATGTTAGTAGTTTTTCTTGCGGTTGGCCCGCAACCGCATTAAATCGCCAGAGATCCCTTTGGGAGGCCTTTGCCCTGCAATGGGAAAACATAGGCTCTTAATAATAATAATGGAGGATCTTGCTGGGTGGCTGGATCAAGCGTTTGATTCAGAAGGCAGTACTCCTGGACACGGCGTGTATTGTTAGGAGGTTCCTCTCTCAAGAGCCCTGACTTCCGGTAGCCCGGACCCTGTTCCCAGCACTGGTGCACTACGATTTTTTGATATTTTTATTTCTTTTTAAAAAATACTTAAAAATGTAATTCATAAGGTAATAAGATGAATAAAGAAACGGAAGAACGGGATGTTTGGTAGATATCTCACGGGAATATATTAAATAAAATATTATATGACACTCAAGGATGATGACAAAAGACACTTAATATGTAACTTCTCATCACTGATTTTTAGGGTATGTGAAACCCATCTCCTTACCCTTGATGCTGTTTGTAAACGTTTACATACGGCTAGTCAGTGGTATAGCCATGAGTATAAAGAAATAAGCGTGTCTGTTCAGACAGTGGAAAGTTTTCTTAAGATTTTTAAATGATTAGGGTATCACATACCCCACACGATCATTTACGTACCTTTTTTATCCCAAAAAGTTAGGGGTTAAAAAAGTGATAATGTTAGAATTGGCGTAGCGTGAGACAGCCGATGTCCACAGTTGAGAAGACTATGATTATGCCGAGTTAACTGATGATTTCACTACTATTTCAGGCCACTTTTCTTTATGAAGCGATAGGGTCCCGTTTCACAATTACTTCGGCTAATGGTAAGCGATGTGATCGGCGCATGCTTGCAGAGAACCCGGCAGGGAATTCCACTGTTTACTACTGTCAAAAGTTTTTTTACGTTAAACATATTTCTTGCTTACTTGGATTGTAGATCTTCAAAGACACCGATTATAAGTCAGTTTCTTGTTTTTTCAAAAAGTGGTTTTTTGAATCATATTGTGATACTTTACGCAGAGAAATTTATACCGAGAACTTCTGGTTGCAACCGTAACAGCAGGACTCACTAGTTAACTTTACAACATTTCTAGTAATAAATACTAAGTCCTTGTTATCTCTACTACTTACTTAGTATTTATTACTAGAAATGTTAGCGAGTTAGGCAGCGACACATTTCTCTGCGTGTTCCTACGGCTGAGTACTGTTCTCAAAATCTAAGCCCAAGCTTAGTTTGGGATGCAGTAGCAGTACTTTTGAGCAATACATTTTTTTTTAAGATTCGTTGCCCCACACTAGGATTTTCTCCTATGTCGTGGGTGTGTTTACAAACACTAACTCACATACCTACACAAACTCTCAGACCCAAACCAACTACTTGTAGATCATACAAATATTTGTCTCGTGCTGGAATCGAACCCGAGACAACGCAGCAGTCCAATCGCTCAGCCACTGCGCTAACCGTGCCGCAAAACATTATACCATGCATATTTTAGATTATGATAACTAGCGAGCCTCCCCGGCTCCGCACGGGTGCAATTTCTACTATGTCATGCATGTTTTAAACACATAAACTTTCTTCTTAAATAGCTATATCTATTACAAAAACCGCTTCAAAATCCGTTGCGTAGTTTTAAAGATCTGAGCAGGAACAGACAGACAGCGGGTAGCAACTTTGTTTGTTTTATACTCTGTAGTGATGAATTATTTTATGATTACAGTATTTTTACCTTTTCGCGTCATTTCATTGCTACAAGAAAGTGCAGTGCACTCCTGGCGGTGGCTGGGTGTGCGGTGATGACCACGGCATGCATGCCTCCTTCCCAGACCTTTGTCACCTGCATGGCGTCAACTGCCGGATGCAAGGGTGTAAGTATTGAAACCAACGACGTTATATAACTAGACTCCGCATTAACGATCTAAGGAACAAAAACTATTCTGTCAACTCGCTGAGGTACTACGTAAGCGAGGGGGACGGGGTACTGCGTTGTGATTGGCTAACTCAAGGTCTGTTCTGTCTCAAGGTCATTTACGGCTCACAGGAGTGGTCGAAATAAGACGGATATAAGACTTTTTTGCCTAATGTGTTGATGACAGACATCGGTCGCCTGTTATTAGGAGTCTAGTAATATATCGTCGTTGATTGAAACTTACGTCTTTTTTTTACGTTATAAAATCATCAAATGAGTCCTCCCACCCCGGGCAGGGCGGGAGGGACTGTCAGACTCGTGCTGACTAAAATCCACGGTGTCCATTTGGTATTCATTATTTTGGCCCAACATGCTGGCCCAATGTGTACAGCGGCCTTAACAAAAAGATTTAGATTTTTTTTTAATTTAAAATAACATAATTTTTTCAGTATACTGGCAAATAGGCACCGAGCTATGTCACCCTGCAGTAAGGTGGGCAGAAGCAATAACAATTTATGAAGGACAGCATATCCGTGAATATTCTACAAGGCATGGTAACAGACTCCTGCGCAACCAAAATCGAACACGAACGAGAAAAGACGAACTGAAACTTATAGCCAAAATTAAGGACACGTTAGGCATTTCTGGTAGTGCAAACTTATCTATTAAATATTGAAGTTTACAAACTAACCATCCTTTTTTTTTACTCATCAAATGAGTTCTCCCTAAGAAATTTTTATACATTATGTTTGCCAGTAAGGATCACGATCATACATACACATTTATTATGTTATTACGCTGTGTTATTGATAATTTCATGATCATTTGAGAAACAATTCGTTTTACCGGAGCTGTGTGTTTTTGAGCAGGTTCCCTTATCTTTGATTGATGGCAATATTTTCATCACGGTTAATGTTTGTATGGCAAAAATTAAAAGATTGAATAGGTCGATGCGCTGGATCTATTTGTACGTATACGATGCATCGCAGCGTTCGAAACCGTTAGCGCCATCTCTTGATTATTGCCTTCACTAAGTTTAAATTACGTTTAGTTGAACTTTTCATGATAATAAACACGAATGGTTTTAAAATGATGATAGACCTGAGCATTCGTTTGTAACAGAAAATCGAGCATCCGCCGTTTTTAATTGTCTTGAACTGAACAACGAACTGAGCCGAGCATAGAGCCAAACATAGCTACGAACCTTTTTACGGTCTTTGTTGCGAAAGTCCTAAATAAAAAGTAGTAGTAAGTAGTAAATGGTAGTCTAAAATGTTTTTTTCATAAAGATGTCAGACCTGATACTCAGTTCAGCTGCTCACCAAAAAGCTCACCGTAACCCTCGTTAGAATCGGGCACGCCGCAATAGCGGCGATAAGACCCCTCTTTGAGGAGTGGCTGGAGAGACGTCACGGCGTCCTAAGCTTCCGCTTGACGCAGGTCCTCACCGGACACGGATGTTTCGGGAGGTACCTGTGTCTTATGAGAAAGGAAGAAACGCCTGGGTGTCACCACTGCGTAGATCGCCCGGAGGACACAGTCGAGCATACGGTGCAGGATTGCCCCGCTTGGGCGGAGCATCGACGTGTCCTCACGGCGGCGATAGGCGGAGACCTCTCGCGCCCAGCACTGGTCGCGGCCATGCTGCGGGGCGAGACGGAGTGGGAAGCGGTCGCCTCCTTCTGCGAAGCAGTCATGCTCGCGAAGGAGGAGGCGGGCCGCGTGAGAGAGAGGACAAGGTCCTCCCTCCGCCCCACCCGCGGTGGTGGACGCCCACGGCGTCAGACGTCGCAAGACGATCTCCGGCCACCGTAGGCGCGGGCATGCGGGCGGCGAGTAAAGGGCAACTCGCCGCCCGACCATGGACCATGCCCGGGTCGACGGCGCGTCGTGTTCCACGCGCGCCTCAAAGAGCTGTCAGCAAAATGACGGGGCCCCCTCTCAGAGGGCCAAAGCCTGCCGGGGTTGCGGGACTCATACCATCACCGTGACTCCGGAACATAAAGGGCTACTGAAGAACACCGTGGATTTTAGTCAGTACAAGTCTGACAGTACCTCTCGCCCTGCCCGGGGTGAGAGGTCTCATTTGATGACTTTACCATGTAAAAAAAAAAAAAAAAAAAAAAACCCTCGTTAGAATGCTCGCCAAAATGCTCTCGTTTGTATTTCTGTAAGGGAACATTCGCGACAATGCTCAGTAAAGTTATCAGCACCTTTTTGTGTCTATGTAGACAATGGAAGGTTTTAATGAAACTAGCAGCGCCATCTCTAGATTGTTTCCTTCACTAAGTTAAGTTCGCATTAAGTTATGTTGGTACAGATTGTAGGATAACAAGTTACTGATCTCAGCGTCTTAAACTAGCAGCGCTATCTCTAAATATTTTCATTCAGTAGGTTCAATTGTACTTAAATCATCGCATTAAATCGTGAATATACCTATTGAATGTTTTTTGTATAGACTCAAAGAAGTTTAAATGAAACTAGTAGTGGCATCTTTAGAATGTTACCTTCACTAAGTTAAGCTCGCTTGTACTTAAAAAATGTTGCACAAGAAGTAACATCGTGAATGTACTCAATGGTTTTCAGTAGATACGAAAGGAGGCTTTGCACAAACAGTGGCGCCATCTCTAAATTCCTCCTTTCACTAAGTTTCATCTAAGTTACGTTGAGCTGTGCTTTATAACATCGCATCAAGTTCTGTACGTAACCAGTTTACATTTTAGTTCTGTGCCGATGTCGATAGATGTCGCTACAAGTACTGATTGTAACAATTTCTTCGATATTTTTATGGTTGTTTTGTTGTAAAATAAAATTAAACAAGCATGTGAAGTGAAAATTAAATTCTTTGGTCGAAATTTAAGAAAAACGAGCTAAATTTTTTTTTTTTGAAGTCTACATTATTTAGTGTATTTACCCTGATTTAGATAAGTACGGTTTCGAAATAAGTCAATAAACCATAGAATTATGAATATCTATGTAAGTAAGAACTAAGTAGGACAAGCTTAAGCCCGCTGCGTTGCTCGTGTTGTAAAGTTCGGTAATTATCCCACATGAACTTTAGACGGGGATAAAAAATATCCTATAACAAACCTTTATCACCGGCTCGTAATCACCATCCTAGCCGTTTCCCAACTGAGTTAGCGTCGACTGCCTGTCTACTCGGATGCAGCAGAATATCAGTATTTTACATGGAGCGACTGCTTATCTGACCTGCACAACTCAGTAACTGGGTGATAGTAGGTAAGACTGGTTGTCAGACTTTGAGCTTATTACTAACAATTACAAATGTAAAAAATCTTTATAGACAGCCGATGCTTTTCAAGGAACTGAGGAAAACCTTTATGATAGATGGTTACCTATGCACCAACCAACCTCGACAAGCGAAACTTAACTTGAAGATCAACCTATGTTGGGTTAAAACCCATGTTAAGTTTTATTTAATTTACAAATCGTCAGAAGCCAGCGATTTGATACACTTGCGAGCAAAAGTTATGGAATCGCATAATCTGATTCCGCGTGATCTTGAGTACTTAATAACTGGTTAAGAAAAATAAAAATGGTATTATTTTAAAGGTTTGACTGTTAACTTTAAATTGATACCAAATTCATTTAAATCACGCCATTATTTATGGAGCTTTTCCAGAACATTTAAGTGATAGCATACTTTTGCTTCCGAGTGTAGTTCTTGAATGTATAATAAATCATAGTAGCAAAAAGAAACCAACCCAGTACTAGAGGGGTGCTAAGGCAGGAAACCTCCACGTGCGCCCGTGGACTGGAGTTCCCTCTCGGATACGTCCAGGGGGAAGACCAGTTTTTCGGGCCGGTGCACCCTGGGATGCGGGCAAAAACTCTTCTTTAGGCACTGTGTGCCTAAGGAGTCTCTCTGCCCGTATGCGAATAGCCTGTCGTGTGGGCGCTCCAACGCGTGTCCCTCTGATCAGCAGAGGGCACAGCGGCGGAGCGGGCTTGCGGACGGTGAGTAATGGGTGGCTCGCCGTCCGACCGAGGACCAAGCCCGGGTTGGTGGCGCGTCGTGTTTCGCGCCAAATGCCTGCTGGGGTCGCGGGTTTTTTCTTAACCCAGGTTACCGCGGCCCCGGAACGTACAGGGCATCCGAAGGAACACGGGTGGATTTTAGTCAGTAAGAGTCTGACAGTCCCTTCCGCCCCACCCAGGGCGGGAGGACTCATTTGATGATTTTACCACCTTAAAAAAAAAAAAAAAAAACCCAGTACTAGAACAATGGATCTTCTAATCAAATAAATTTGATTTCCAACCCTCATCCTCTATAAACAGTTAAAACAGATTCAATTAACATGTTCAATTAGCCGCTAAACGTGTGTACGCTATCATTGAAAATGCACATGAATTTCAAGTTCGTTGTACTAACGGGATGGAAGACGTTTAACAGGAAAAGCGGACACTGTAAACAAGACTGGAATAGATAAACGAAAAGAATAGTCTACGGTTTTAACCTATGAAGTCACTGGCTTTGCTGTTCATTTCGATTTCTTTCTTTTCTTTTTCTTTCGTGTGACGTTGAGGCTACCCTCAAGTCTCAGAGTGATCTCTGACGTGGCTTTGGACTCCCATATTTTTTTCAAGCTGTGCTGTGAGCAGTCATGCGGGCGGCGAGTAATGGACGACTCACTGTCCGACTCTGGACCATGCCGGGGGTCGACGGCGCGTTGTGTTCCACGCGCGCCTCAAAGAGCGTCAGCATGATGTCGGGGCCCCCCTTCTAGAGGGACAAAGCCTGCCGGGGTCGCGGGACTTATCTCATTATCGTGACCCCGGAACATAAAGGGCTATTGACACCGTGGATTTTAGTCAGTAAGAGTGTGACAGTCCTCCCGCCCTGCCCGGGGTGGGAGAACTCATTCGATGATTTTAACAAGTAAAAAAAATAATAGTACGCCCTAGTTGACAAAACGCCCCGTCATTCTAGCACTCAAACTTACTGCTATCTAATATTGTACGTATATGTAACTAGGGCGTATTACCAAGTTTTACCCTGCTTAGTAGAAGGGGGATTCGCAAAACAGGCGTGCGTCTCATTGTGGTGTCGTTTGTTGAAACTGTCACATAAAACCGTATCAGATTAGATAAGAGCCCACGAGTCCACCTGTTGTTCCCACGATCTCTACAATGGACCACTCGTTGTGTCCCGCGGTGGGGACTGCTCGCTAAAGCATTACCTATTCATTTTTTTTAAATGGTGGTACACTATTGGTTTTTTCCTATAACGGAGGTGCGTTTACAAATATTTATAGTAACCCAGAAACAATCACTCAGACCCGTAAGACTACCTTCAAACTATACAAATATTTTGTTCCGTGTTGGAATCAAACCTACAACATAAAGCACAGCAGTTGATCGCTAAATCTATTGCTAAACATTACCCGCTTTACCACAAAAGAACCCTTAGATCAAAGTCAAATGTATTATTTACGTTGACAGTCTTTTTAGACAAAGCGTTTTCGGTTCGTGTTGAATTTCGATATCAGAATGAAAGTTTATTAATTTCAGAGGCTCTGGCATGACTTTTTACGTTTTTGTGACGTAAAGTAAACGAGAACTTAGACGTTAATTTGATGGAAAAAATCCTCGTTTGTACATAAGAAGTGCTTCTTTATTTTCTATACAATATCCGCTGTAAATACTTCAAGTACGCTAGTAAAAAAATACGAATATCTCGATAAGGCTACGTCAAGGTAGAAACAAGTCATAATCAATGCGAAAAATCGCTAGAGCCGTTAGTAATATGTTATGACAAACCGACAGAACTACCAAACACGTTTTACAATATCAGTGAAGACTTGTTACTTCGCTCCCATTTGTCATGATGAAAATTACTCTCTATTATGAACAACATAAGCTCTGATTTATCTTTACATTTAATCTACTCATTTTTGCAAAACATACTATGTACTTAGTTTTTAATGAAAGTTTTATGTTCCTTTGTTTCGTCTATGACACTGGTACTTATAAGGATGATATAACAGGAAGTAGAAAACATTTTCCTTGTATGTTCATAGTTTATAGAGGTCTCTGTGCAGTACTTTGCGAAAGTTGGTTATCGATATTTTGATTGCGAAAAATGTTGTAACCTTTCTCTTTTTATTGAAAAACATAAAATGGTTTCATTTGTCTTGTTATGGACATTGTAATGAGGAAAGATAACACTCACATAAATAGAGAGTAGTGATTGATATGAATGTTGATGACATATTATGATGAATAAACGTCAGAAAATGTTGACGATAGATGGAAACATTATTTTTAAAGAGCAACTGCCTATCAGCTGAAACCAGTCAGGACTGGGTAATACTGGTAGATAAAGATCATACTTTTTTTTTTGCGAAAATTATTCTAGTTTTTAAAAGATCAGAAATGCGCTTTAACGTAAAAACATTTAATGAATGTGTCTATGTGCAAAATATGAAAACTATAATATTCATGTTCAACTGAGTCTACTAAACGGACGATATTTTATATATACGATAGAAAACAGTTAGAATGCCGGTTTCTTATTTGTTACATTAATATGAAAACTCATTGTTAAACGGAGGTGAAGCCCCAAAAAACCCTTTGATATTCTTATCAACAAACCAAACTCATCCTTCCTTTGATTTCATCATCCGAACTACTCGTAGATTACTACAAAGCAAGCCGCAACATCGATTGTTTCACGTCCCTAACGGTAACCAAAAACATCGATATTATCGACAAACCGTTATCACACCCCTTTGTATTTTAATCGATAACACTAAATTTAAATCGATTTAAATTCAGTTGCGTTTCTTGGCACGTGTTATAAAATGCGTGCGCTTGAACAATTAGAATTGGAAAGGGTAAAAATGAATAATATTGTTTCAATCATTTCTAATTCAGGGAGTAAGCTAAAGTCGTGTATACGCTCTGAACACGTGGCAAATGACATGAAAATCGTGCGTGCGTATGAATGAATAGTGATGAGTCGCATTGATGGTGGCTTATCGATAAGTGTTTTCTTTTCCTTGATCAGAGAACTAAGTTTGCGTAAAAATGCGTTAATTTAGAAACATAATTTAAGATTAATTTCCCAAATGATGAATTTTAGATAAATGCAAGAAGGGTTTAGTTTTAGTGTGCGTTTTTTCGTATTCTGTATGTATTCATCGTATACAGTCTGAATTTATCTTAAATAAAATGTCAGTTTAAATAGGTATTTGTAAAAAGTCATGAAATATGTTTAGAAATTAAGTAAAGTTAGTTTCTTTCAGTAAACGTAGAGAGACACAAAACCACACGCCACTTTTTATGCCAGCACAGAATGTTTTTTCTTTAACCAATTTTGGATTGGATTCAAATACAAATTAAGCATTGTACTGCATGTGCAAAATAATTCGTTCCAAACAGATTATTATAAAAAAGACGAACATGTGACCAGACAAAATTGAAAATAATTCTTACCGAGTCGATAAATTCTAATTACTTATCGACATTTAAGGACACAGTCACATCCCTACAATAAAGCTGTCGAGTCGTGCGCTACCCTGTCGATTGTTTTCAATATCGACTCCATTTCGATTAACACGAATAAAGGAATCGTCTTCTTTGACGGTAATACACTTAGTATGCATCTGTAGTGCCTATGTGAGGTGAGGGGCAGCATTTTTGCGTCCTAATTATAATAATTATGAACTTTTTGCTTGAGTTTTTGGCTTTACGTCGAATTTTGTGAGATTTTCGAAATTTCTGGCCTTCAACTTTGTATTAGTGGCTTATATTTAATTTAAAATAACTATTTTTTTGTAAGAATCTAGTTATTTAAAAGATGAATATGATTTTACAAATTTTTATGTTTCTCTTCCTCTCCGAAATATTTTACGAGATGGTATACTTTTTATTATTTTATTTCAATTATCAAATTCATGCAGCTGTAACACAAAAATATTTTCAATATTAAGTGACATTTATTACTTTTTTCAGATAATAAATTGTAAAATTTAAAATAAATCAAATATTTATGTAAATATTGCAAATAACGCCTGCGTCACGAATTGTTTAACTTTTTTCTAACCATCAATTGAATATCAAAATAACCACGTACCTTGCTACGTGTTAATCTACAACTTTCTATAAACCCATTATTTCCTTGCAAACTCACTCATCATTCATAAAGGTTAGTGCACACTTCCTAACATATTCCACAATGACGCCGCCATCGTACACCGCGCTACTTAATCTGTGAAACTCCATTCAACCTGTCATAATAATCCAACCGCGTTGATATTTTCCTTTTTAAGCAGAATCCAGGATGTATGGTTATATTTGCATGAATATTTATCATACACATTGCCGGCTATGTCGTAAAGCGCATTTTAATACATTTTTATCTGACACCCTAGTGTGTTGCCGGTCTTACATTGATTTTTATGGTCGTTTAAAGACTTGGTGATGTTATAGCGGTGATCGTGGTGGAGATAAGAATGAAGGTGATGTCAGTAGTAGGTGATAAGGTTTTGCTATTACTTTGTAATGACTGAAATGGATATTGTTGTTAAACTATGTTTAAACAGTAAAGCTGTCTCGCTGAAGTGAGTATTTAAAATAGTTTACACATTTACGCAGGTAGTCAATACTTTTTATTTTAGGGATGAGTTGGCAAATCAAAAATGAGTCTGAAGATAATTTGATAGTTGGTAGTTCTGGTTAAAGAGGTGAACACCGGTGTGCTAACTAAGGATTTAATAATATAAGCATTTGCTAACGTCCTATGGAATGGAGCACGCTATCATAACTATATTTACGAATCTGTTTCGAAATACATGTCAAAGTTGAATTACACTATGCTGTGCTCCGTAACACACATACCTAGTTAACGTGGCGCTAACGGCTGATTAACTTAGTGAGGCCTAGTCTGGAAAATGAATGGTGCATACTCCTAAAATCGAGAAGATGCTACTGAAAACCATAAAAGAGATTTCCTTATGAATTTTCAAAAATGGCTCAGAATCGGGACCGACTAAAAGAATGATAAGAATAAAAATGTGAGCGGGTAGTAATTTTTTTTAACTTAGTGCTCTAGAAACACTCCTTGGTTATAATGTAGATTTATTAGTTAAAACTTAACAATTTAATTGCGTGGGCATTCACTAAAAAGTTCCGAATATTACTACAAGGTTAATTACAAAATAATTCTGAATTACATCGTTTAACATCATTATCTGCCTAGCTTTTTCCCAACTATGCTAGGATCGGCTTCCAGTCAAAACAGATGCAGCTGAATATCCGTATTTTACAAGGAGTGACTGCCTATCAGACCATATACTGTAGACATAGACTGTACGATACCCTATGGCACCTATGGTAAGACTGATTGTCAGACTGATTGTCAGACTTTAGAGCTTCTGACTAACAGTAATGACTGTCGAAGATCTACAAATAACAGCCGGCACCAACCAACCATCCACAGACCAACCTCGACAAGCGCGGCTTAACCAGGAAGAACGGTCTGGGCGGCTTTTATTATTTAGCCACTAGGTCCCCTATGAATAACGTCGCTAAACATTACATTAATTGTAATAACGAAGAGCATATTATATTCAAACACAGCAGTTCAAACATAACAGTTTGTTAAAAATATGTAGCATTTTAGCTAATAAAATAGGTTATGATAATATAAATACTGTTCTAACGACTGGCCCTAAATCAGTTTGGCAGACAGAAGTTTTTAAATGCGCAAATCAATAAAGTAACTTTTTTGTGTAAAAAGAAATCATTGTTTTTACAAATTTACCTCTAATAACGATAAAAAACAATTCACGAGTGTTTTAAATTGCATTATAAACGTATTTACATTCAATCCAAGCAACGAAACGGCCGCACTTATGTGTCCAATTTATGACAAAAGATCTCAGTTATTTTGAATGCAATATGACCAAATATTCACAAAATTCTGGCTAAAGTCTGACGACTTATGGCTTAATAACTAACATACTATTTATTCTTAACTTTATGGTGTAAAAAAAATAATTTACATAAATGCCAGGATTTTTTTCTGAGATTGGTCCCAGAAATAAACTTTCTGTCAATGTGAATACTCTTTAAATTGATATTTTTGGTACGTACGAATCATATAAAGTACTCAATGTCTTAAACGATTAGGATACGGCCAATTTTGTTTATATATTAACGTTTTTTGGGTGCATATAAAGTTTTGACCTTCAGATAACAGTCAAATAAGTCGAACGCCACTGTACTGACAGTTATGGTTTTGTAAAAAAAAATGTGGATTGGAAAACTTTTTTGTGCATTGAAGGTACACTGTTTTTTTCAAGTGAAAGTATTCTTAAAAATATTTGCGTATTTAAAATTTGTTTGGGGTGAATAATTTTTATAGAATAATTAACCTAAAAATTTAGTGTGTGACTCAAAAAAAATCTGCAAAGAATAATTTTGAAAATTTTTGGCACAGTTGGTTGAAAAGTCGATTATCATCATTATCAACCGGAAGATGTCCACTGCTGAACATAGGTCTTTTTTTGATGATTGTTAAAAACTACTAAACAGGTGTCAAAAAAATTATTTAACATTACTTTTTGGTAAAAAAAAATTCTCCTCACAATTATAAAATAAAATCATCAAATGAGTCCTGCCACCCAGGGCAGGGGGCGGGAGAGACTGTCAAACTCGTACTGACTAATATCCACGTTTTTAATCAATAGCCCTTTACTTTTCAGTTGTCACGGAATTTGATAAGATAACACTTTAAAAAAAAATACCAACTGCTAATTATCATGATTTTTATATTAATAAAAAAAATAATTGTATTATTAAACCCAAAAACATGTAACAATGAGGCAACACTTAACAAAATCGTTGCCAACTGCTCTAACCACCACGTAACTTGTTTACGGCCCCTTTAAATAAATTAGCCAGAGCCAACATTTCCCACGCGATGTGTGATCGGAAAACTTTACTAAGGCATAATTTATTAATTTGTTTTCCACTAACGAGTGGGCTAATGCGAACCGGTGGGCACTCTCTGGCATGGCATGTTTTATGCAATAATGAACCAATGAGCGAGCCTCATTATTTATCAGTAAGCAATATCTGTAAGCTGGGCCTTAATCACTGTAACTGTTTTGTTGGTATTTAAAAGAGAACTGTTCTTGGGATTGGTCAAGAGTATATTAATTAAACTTAAATTAAAAAGTAAAACATTCTTCAGATTGGTTCAGCGACAATTCAAGTGTTACAGATGATTGTAAATTACGTTTTAAGTTTGTGAAATTGTTATTTGTTTAGTTCTTAGTATACAGGACTGAATCCGGAAGTACAAGGAATAGCGGAAAGCCATCCACGCCCAGTTAAAAAATTCACCCTACATCCTGTCTTAACTCCGATAACCGACGAAAGTTGAAGTATGGGTAGCGGCTCTGAAGTGGAAGTAGGCTGGACACATGACAATATGTGGAGTACACGATGGCCGTCGAAGTTCCAGAACTTTACTGTATGGTTTCCGAAAGATCGTAGAAGAAGTGTTGGTAGAACAACCGCCATTTGGGAGAGTGATATTCAGAATATCGCAGGCAATTAATACTGATCGAGACTTGTTCAGGTTAGGTAAATCTTGCACCAAAGGGATGAGTTTTTAACTCCGAAGAGGGTGGAACAGGGTTACCAAATGTTATTTTAGGATGTGTATATGCTTCGAATTTATTGAACAGCAAACAATTACAATTGTAAGTAACAAAGTTAAAATTGCAATTTATAATTTCCTGTAGGTTGTTTTGTAGTTTTTCTCTATTAAATAAACTGTGTTCTATTCTTAATTGGAACTGAATGTTCCAATTAAGAATAGCCTCTAGTGATTATATTTTCTATCAGAAAGTTTTTTCTTACCTGAGATAAAAAATATTACTCTTAGGCCTAACTTACTGTGATTGCTGACTCAGGATGGTGTGGGAGAAAACCTCCTGGAAACACTTAGACGAGGCCTTTGCCCATTTGTGGGACTTCTCGAACTAAGAAATAAACATTACTTTCCATTACTTTACTTTGTATCTAACAATAACACCATTCACAACAAAGTGAGACGCATTAAAACCATTATTAATTCTATAAATGAACATATTACCCACATCTTGATAGTCATGCAATCATAACATACCTCGGTTCAAAAATGGAACAACCCAAAATTTTTGATTAAAAACTTTTTCATCCGAAATAAAACAAAATTTTGTTTGAATTTCGAACTTTACACATACGAGTGTAAACTTTTTTCTCGGTTCTCTTTACAAGGTGTCTTCAAGTTTTGTACCTCGTTATACTATAGGTTAGCCTGGGATTTAGAATCACGTATGTATCCTAGGCATCAATAATTCATCTGAACGCAGTCAGACAGTCTTGAAATAACAATGGATCAAAGTTTTACTCGAGCTTTTTTGGTAAGAGTCATAGACGTAAGCGATTTTGAAGTATAATTATTGCTTTGAAACTTATTAAATATGTATTCCAGTGCAGTGCAGAAAAAAAAATTGATCGCGGGCAGGATTGCGACCTAATGAGGTCTGTCTTCAAGGGACAAATCTAAATGTAAATTATCAATAACGTCTCACAGTGGATACCTGATGACTGCTGTCAGCAACGAGATAGATCCTAAAAATGCAGGTGTGACAATTTGGTCTCGTTCCTGACTGAGTACCGGTAAATGAAAACCTAAAGCAGTGTTACAAAGCAATGGAAGAGGCCTTTATCCAGTAAATGCTTTTGTCAAACAAAAACCAAAAAAACTCCACAATGCCATCACTTGTACCACACGCTATCGGGCTAAGCTTTTGCCTGATTGACAGCTATAGCGCCGCCATCATAACCTGACCTTCATAACCCCCCGACGTCCACCCAGTCAAGTCCACACCGGGGCAAGTAATACCCTTCACGAGGCTCACCACAAACTGGTAGTTTGTTAAGCGCATTACATCTATTAAGAACTTCAACGCTTGTATCCCTAATGTAATTCGCACGCATTAGACATTTAAATATAATTCAAGTAACTTATGCAAGTACTAAAACGGCTAATGGGTGGCATTACGAACACTTGCACACTGTCCACATAACTTACCTTTGAGTTTAAATTTCAACCGCGTATCTTCAACTTGTTTTAACAATATTCTTGGAACAATGACATTCTGACATTCTACTTGTAAGAATACGTCATCGGGTACGGATTACGAATGTTCAGATGGATTATCCAGTACTTTAAGGCATCCAGCCGTAGAGGCTATGTGGGTATGGTAATTAGAGATGTTTGATGCAGGATTTCTTGGTAGCAAGTAGTATGTAAAAATGTAATTTGACGAAGTGATGGCAACAGTCCAAGTACCCACTTTGAAGTGGTGATGGCCATTGAGAACAATGGCTAAGGAATGACTTGGAATCTTTGAATAAATTGAGCTGCACCGGTTTCAACTGTTTTTTTCTTTTAGCCATGAACTCCTGACGGTTTCAGTATAAGTTTAAGGGCGTTATCACACTAGCGGTTTGGAAGCGGTTGCGGGGCGGAGCGGCCGCACAGCGAAAGCGTTGCGAACACGCCGCGGTTGCGCAGCGAATTCGTTGCGAACGCGCAACGGGATCGCCGCGAACAGCAAAGTAGACGCCATTTTGTACTGCCTCGAACAAACGTCCAAACATCCGCCCCACCTCAGATCAACGAGGAATTTTTTGTATGAAGACTTTCAAAAAATTCCTCCAGCGCTGAAATTTGGCATATGATAAGAGTAGTTGATACAGATTATACATGGATAATAATCCAATTTTTTTTTAGCCGAGGAGTTTTTTTTTACCAAAACATGAAAATGGCTTATAACATCTGCGAAAAATTCCTCAGCCTAATTTAATAATGGATCTTCCCAAATTCGTCGATGCTTTCGTTTTCGTTTCCGGTGTTTTCGAAGAAATAACGTCAACAGCAATATTTCCTCGTCGGAATCCATTTTGTTACTGAGTGTACAAACACGTGACGAAAACGTTACGCATTTGCCATGCGTCCGCGACGTCCTCGCTGCGCAGCCGCGGCGTGTTCGCGACGGATGCGCTGCGCGTCCGCTCCGCCCCGCAGCCGCTTCCATACCGCTAGTATGATAACGGCCTAAGAGTTCAGGTGGCCGACCATGAAGTCTTAAAGTGAGATTAGTTTCACTGTGAAAACGAGATGGCGCTAGAGGACTTGTATAGCTCTGTAACTTTCCCAAAGTCGAACTAGGCCCCCTGGAAAGGCTGTATTAATGAATTAGTAGTCGTTGAACGCGGGGTTTTTATTAGCTGTCTTGCTACTTATCTCTCTATTTATTGCACTGCGTTAATAGTGTTACAAGATTGTTCCGTTTTTTTTACATTATCTTGCTACTCGGCCTTTATTAATATTCTGTATTTCTTGTGAAAATTGAGTATTTGAATGACTGGGTTTTTTTATCATTGCCACACCCTAAAAATATATTCCTGTATCGTGGGTGTGTGTACGAACATAGAAACTCACATTCATAAAAACCCAGACTGAAAACAACTACTTGTAGATCTTATAAAATTTTGTTCCGTGTGGGGATCGAATCCGCGACACATTGTCGTAACTCACTCGTCTTGTCTCTATTTCGGGTATGGTCAACAAATAAAATATACTTGTAACTTATCGATTTCTTTATTTAACTTTTTTCTCTTACTCTTCACTAAAGACAATTGAAATAAAATTAACCTTAGTATTTACATAAATGCCACTATTATTATAAAGAAATATTTACATCGAAGTATTAACTTAACTATTCCTTTGGAATGCAAAAATATTTGGACGGAACCATATTCCAATACTTATGTTTTACACTATACATTACATTAAATCTAATTAAAAATAAAATACTGTTACATATTTGCCTCTTCTCTTCATAGTGGTTGACCAATAACAGTAATATTGAACTTTTTTTTATATAGTAATAGGTAATAAATATACGGGGTGTTTCTTTTAAATTGACCAAAAGGGAGAAATATGCATCCATAGAGATAAGGCAAAACTTTCTTAGGAACCTATAGCTTTTTTTTGATAATGACAATTCTGGCGTTTTTATTTTATTAGTCAAGTGTGAGCTGTCCTCAGAAATTAGTGAAATTGACCATTTTTTTTTAATGTTGTCGACTCTATTTCGTGTAAGGATCATTTCATTGTATCGGAAGAAAAAAATCGGGACGGCGGAAGTTGGTCAAATTTACCAAAATATTTTTTCATACAAATTGTATGAACGAAAAAATTACAAATTTTATTTAAATAAATGAATAAAAAGTATTGAGACTATGAAGCTCGACTAAGTCGAAAAAATTGAAGCCCACGAACAATTCCCTTATTGTATCCCACAACTTTAAGTTACCTAATGTTGGCCAATAGAGAATGAGGCATTACATTTGAGCTAAAATATGAAACCGAAAAATATTAAATCTAATAATTTTAAATGCATCGAAATAGGAAGTAAATTACTACATCTAATAGTACGTTGTTGTATGCAACGCGAAATACATTTTGCTTTAATAATAAAATCAAATACAATTTACTTGAGACTGGACAAGGACCTTTTTACATACAGATTGCCCGCTCTCCTTTATGTTCATTTTTCTTGAGGACGGATTCATTTCCTTACTTAATTAGGTTACACTAAATTCGTTAATTTTCTCTTGAAAATGTTCAATTAATTTTGAATATTGCTTTTTTACAATTTGATTAAGTATTTTTAACATTGTTCAAAAACATTTCACATCACTTTTAATTACATCAAAAATCGTTAATTTTTGAACGTCTAAAACATTTTATCAAAACAATTTAACTATCCAATTTCACTTTTTACATATACGGAAAATGAAAATTAACTTTTCAAGTCATGAAAATTTTACAATATTTTTGTACCTATTGAACTTAACATACAAAAAGAAAACTATGAATATTAGGTGACCATAGCTCTTTCAGGTGGCATTGGTACCATATGGTTATAAGTAAACCGTTGGGTGTAGTCGGGGACTTTCAGCGTCGTGTCCGACCAGGGTGGACTGGGGTTCCACCGGTCCATGCCGTCCGTTTCTTCTAAGGTTAGGGGAGGTGGGGCTAACCGCATTCGCTTCGGACTGGGGTATTCCATACCTGTGTTTGAAAGAATGCTATGTTAATAAATAAATTCAATATGTTTAATTTAGAACCTGAAATCATATTAATGGCGATGATAACTGCCTAAAAAATGTTACCGGAATATTACAAACCAGTTTTTGCGCTCAAAATAATACTTATTGTTTTACTAAGGAATCTCCGCAATTCAGAAATGATAGGCGAAAATAAGAATTTTTGTTTCGTTATTCAAGACATTCATTAATATTATTTGATACAAATAAATGGGACAAGTGCCATTTTACGGTCACTTTTTATTTATCAAAGATTCTATACATTATTCTGTTAATTCTGCTTGATTTGTCTTCCAATAAATACATAATAATTATGTAACATCACGCCTATGAGTGAAGGGTTAAGCTTAAATGCTATAAATAGAGACTCTTCTCAAAATCCGGATCTCATAAATAAGTAATTTAAGATTCCAGGGCTTTACTGAATAATTTCTCGGGTTTTTAGTTTGTCCCAAAGAGTATTGCCGGACACTAGATATGGAAAAAAGTAAAAAAAAAATTACCTTCTATAACAGTGCTCGTACAAGGCTCCTGTACATGATAGTTGACCCTAGGGTACTGTTCATAGTACTCTCTCTTGCCGGGATGATGGGGGTACATGTACATATTGCTGTTCACGATGATATCTGGTGGCGGGTCGTAGTGATGCGGAGATCTGGAAAGAAAACGGTTGGTTAGTTTTTGCACAATCTTCTTTGTATCACTGGCATGTTCTAGAATCAAAATTTTAAAAGAAATCGTGATTTGTACGAAACCCTCATTGAGTCTACAGGCACTACCTATGCAATTATACATGCGCAGAATCTGTTGATTATTTAAGTAACACCATTATGCATAATAATTTAGTAGATCAGTAATTAGCTGTGCATATTCAGTATTGGTATTTTATTTATTTTTGGACAGTAAAGTTCTTGAACAATTATTAGAGGCGCTTTTTTTAACGTTGTTAAAACATCAAGTGAGTCCCCTCCCACCCAGGACGGGGCAGGACAGGAGACACTGTCAGACTTACTGACTAAAATCCACAGTGTCCTTCAATAGTCCTTTATGTTTCGGTGTTTGGAGCTCGTTTGTCCCGCGACCCCGGCAGGCTTTGGCCCTTTAATTTTTGCCATTGTTATTTATTGTACATTTAGGTTTACATTCACTTACTAGCGCCTAAAGTTTCACTTAAATTTTTGAATCTTATACATATTTTTTAACGATATTAGATGCTTTCAGATAAAAGCAAAACATTAGTATGATTAGTCTCGTTTTTCTCCCAAAAACGTATAGGTAAAGTAAACCAGAAAATATTGGTAATATAATAACAATAGCAAAAACCTCCTAACATATTTTCCTTTGATCCTGTTGAGGTTACCCACAACATTTCAGTAAGTCCGAACATGCGCGTAACTTTCAAAGGATTTTAGCTGATTAGTAGGTATTTATTTTTGTTAAAGACAGCTTTACATAATTAATTATTAATTGTGTTTTGAACAGGGTGTGAATTTTGTCAAGATAATTACTTCATTTGATAAATGATTAAAAAATCGTAAACTGTTTCCTAGCTTGATGCTTGAACTTTAACTTTTGACTCAAATCGCTTTTTTTTAACTATTTTTTTTTTTGATAAAATATGTTTGTCTAAGTCACATTTATTATCTTCCTGCCCTTATCCCATTTTACTTGGGTCGGAAAAGTTGGTCAGTAATGTCGACAAAACAAAGAAATATAAAATTACAAATAACGTAAATAGTAAACGATTTCCCATGTTATTCCGGTAATAAGTTAAAGTGGGATAATTTGTGAGTTACATGTGGGAAGAGCAATTGGCAACACCGAGTTCATGAAGTGAAAAGAATTAAGAGTCCGCGCCACCATCTTCTTGACGCGGCGCTAGTGTCTGTCATTTTTTTTTAATCTATGAATAGGTTCGCGTTGACCACTATCTCGCATGACGGTAAGCGAAGATGGTTAATATTATATCAAATTGCGACTAAAATATAGTACCACGAATTTTCTGCTGAAGTTAAATCGTGACGCGGACGTATTATATGGACGTGTTTGCATGTAGCTGGGTTTAAACAAAGTATTTTGGTGCCAAACAACGGGGTGTCTACTACTAATTAGTAAACGTGCTAATATGAAGTTACATTTTATCTCTAGTATAAAATGTTATAATTATTAGGATGCTAAACACGAATCGACTATTAATTAATAATAATGATTATTATAAAAATCTTGTGGCTACACCAATAGACTTACAAAGTAAGTAATTTTAAAGATATTCCGTCTTTAGAAATATTTTTTATTCAATTTTTTTGGTTTAATTTCGTAACCAAAGCTAAGTTCCATGAAAAACGTTTCAGAGATTAAGTTGTAAAAACGTTTCCATTAGGTAAATACTTGAGCAATTTATCTGTATTTTTGTAGTTAAAAATATCTTTAAGTTGATTTAAAATGTTCTTCAATTTACATTTCAAATACGACATATATTTACTTACAATTACTAACTCAGTAATAATTTTCTTCATAAACAGTAACACGCTGTGCGCGTCAAAACCAATATGAAACTACATCAAAATAATAAACTATTACAGACTTAGACCCTTTTCAAACTAAGCCGTTCATATTTGGTTTACATTAACCAAAATATCATTACCGTTTTCAAACTAAAAACCACAGGATAATAGACTTTATTCAAGAACTAATAAGGTGGGACGTGTCAGTTTTGTAATGGTAATATTACTTGGTAAGTTTACAATAAATATGGTAATGAAAGGTGTCAAATTACGCAGACGGACAGACGGACGGACGGAGTGATGATTTTCTTATTTATGTTCGTTGGTGTGACATGACGGGTACAAATTGTATGAACTGACCTTCGTCTGTTTGTTCTTTTTAGATTTTGTCCAACTATTTGTTTTGTTTATTGTGTAAATTGTGCATTTAGCGTGATAAGTTATTGATATGCGTAGTTTTGGTTATTTTCTGTTTTTAGCCGATGTAAGTACCCAAACTGAATTATGTATGTTTTACAAAAACTTGTGTAAGTAAATGCCTTTTGTGTTTAGTTTTCATTATTTTCAGTATCCATTTATCTATTTACTTATACATAAGTTGTAAACTACCGCGTATAAATATTAAAATAAATATATATTAAAATGTTTAAAGATGTGTTCATGATTAAAATATCCCCGACCTCCATTCCATCTGAAATAATCTCCTAAAGCTGGCGAAATAGCTATTCTTTTGTTTCTTACCAAAACGTACCTTATTTTTTTACAAAAATCTACAATATCGCACTGCTGAACAAATGCCTCCCCAATTCTTTATTACATGACCTATTTTTTCTTATATAAATAATGTTAGATTTTTGACTACCTAAAAAAAGCATAAAAAGAAACTTACCTCTCTTCACTAATTGTAGACTGTGGTGAATGCGTAGAATAGTCAACAGGGCCTCGATCCGAGTACACTCGTTCACAGCCGCTATAGTCCTCTAAAACCTTCGGCTGTACATACGACGACACATGGTATCCAGGGTACTCCAACTCTTGGTTTTCCACATAAGGGTACTCCTGATATTCTTGGTAACACTGGTCGCGTCGGAAGAATTTCTGGCAGCGAGGGTCCAGCATGCCACAGGGTTGGTTTTGGTAACCATAGTATTGGTACAGCCAAGAGTTGGCTAGCATTATTGTGGCTTCTTCTTCACTGTGAAAAGGAGGTTATGTTTAGATTTGAGTGATTTTTGACTGGCCTGTTGGTCTAGTGGTTAGTGACCCTGACTGCTATGCCGGAGGTCGTGGATTCGATTCCCACCCAGAACAAAAGTTTGTGTGATGAGCATGATCATTTGTTCTGTGTCTGGATGTAATTTATCTATAATATTTATGTATATAGAAATATATAAGTATGTTTATCAGTTGTCTAGTACCCATATTACAAGCTCTGCTTAGGTTGGGACTAGATGGCGTTGTTTGATAGTTGTGTGATTTTTAAATATCGAACGATTTCAGTTATGATTAAGTTTTTGGAGCAACTGGATGCCTTTCTTGAGAATTGGAAGGAAATGGCGCACAACCGAGACCGTTGGAAGGAATGGAGGGAGGCCTTTGCCCAGCAGTGGGACAGTACAGGCTAGTAATAATAATAATAATTTCAGAGCAACTACACCAATATTATAAAGATGAAATATTTGATTGTTGGTCTGTATTGAATAGGCTCAGAAATTCCTGGATTGATTTCAAACATTATTTTATCAGTTGAAAGGTGCTTTAGTCCTGAGTGACATAAGCAATAATAAGTAAGGTACGTACTTTCAATCATGACTTAAATAAATAAAAAAATAATTGCTGTCAATCATATATTTTGAACGCAACTTTCAAAATTAGTTAAGTTTACTTTGCAGAATTTAATTATGATTAATCGGACACAACTTCTGAGTTAACTATGAGTACGATTTGAAATAAAATAATGGGGGCTTGTCAAAAATATTTAAAAATCACTGCTGCTAACTAAAACGATTACTACAACCCGTGTCTATGTTTCGTAAGAAAAAGTTATTTAATGCCTACTTCAAAAAGAGGAAGAGATTCTCAATATTTAATATTTAATTTATTAATTTAAGGTATACCAACAGCAAAACACACAATGTAGTGATTAAAAACAAAAATATAAACTTAGTGCTGGTATGTAAGCCTATGACAGGTATAAACAACATTTACCATAAAAATATTAAATTATAATATTTTACTACATAAATAAATTGAAAATGTAATTAGTCAGTATTAATATAGAAAAATAATGGACACGTATTTTTGTTTTTTTTTTAAATCGTTGAGTATTGACAAAGATAAAACGCTTCAAAATTCGGGAGTGGGGGCTTCTGACGACATTACGCTTGTAAAATTGTAACGACCGAGTGACGTTTTGTGACTTTTAGAAGCGTTGTATCTTCGTCAATTTTGGTTTACGCGACAAAAGAAAAAATACGGGTCTAATATTTTTTGATAATCTGTATCTTTTTTTTTGAGTAAAATACCTTATTCGGTGTTAAAACTATTTAATAAAAAATTGTCTTTCTATGTATGTCTATGTATAAGGAAAGATTTTTGTGCTATATTACAGCTGAAAAGGGTAGAAATATTACCTTAGAATCTGGTTGGTTGCAACAATAAATTGCCTAGGTGTATCCGTTGCATCCTTCACTTGCAACACCATATGGACCCAGAGGAACTGTCCATTCCGTTGCTGCAACTTCACTAGTAATATGCAACATTTGTCCTGTTCCGATTGTGTTACTGTAACAAAGTTTAACTGTGAGCAAAAAATTGTCTGTAAAGGTAGAAAAGTGATCAGAGAAGTACATTCGCTAGCATAAATCAATATCCACCCGAAGATGATGTTTTGCTGGTTCATTGTTAATAATAATGGAATAGCGCAGTGGCTGAGCAATTGGACTGCTGCGTTGCGTGTCGTGGGTTCGATTCCCGCACGGAGCAAAAATTTGCGTGACCCACAAGTAGTTACTTCGGGTCTGGGCGTTAGTGTTTGTGAGTTTATAATCGTATGTTTGAAAACGCACCCACGACACAGGAGAAATTCCTTGTGTGCGGCAACGTTTTTAAAAGAAATAAAAATGTTTATTGCCAACAATCAGACTTAAATCCAGACTGCCAACATTATAACAGAGAAAATACTAAAATCAATTTACCCAACCAAGGTATCAGTCATGCTCAGTTATGGTCATTTTAACCATAAAACAAATGAAGAGGTTTAAACCTCATATTGAATAAATTATTCATTAAATAAATATTACATTATTAATAAGACTATTATTAAAAGTATACTTTTGACAATAATACTATTGTAGTCTCAGACTACTAATTTAAAGTATGAATTATAATAATTACTTCGTATTGATAGTTGATTTCCTTTACCAATCATAGGTGTCAGTAGGTTTTATTGTCTTTAAAAGATGGATTCACAATGATAAATAAATTAAAGAAATGGTGTCATAGACTGCATTAAATTATAGATACATCGTCAAGTTATACTAAAGGATTATCATAAATCTCTATTTATTTGAATTTGAAAATATTAACTTATAATCAGTGATCGAATTAGGCTGAATATATAATTTACCTAAACTCAAAAGGCCAGAGTCAGGATATGGAGACTCCTTATTGTAAAATTTAAATTGTGATAAACATAATCGGTAAATATAAAATTCACTACCTTTATCATCATTTGCCTAGCCTTTTCCCAACAATATTGGCAACCAATTTAACCAGATGCAACGGAATATCAGAATTTTACACGGAGCGACTGCGTATCGGATCCACAATCCGGTAACTGGATAATACGATACTCTATGGTAAGACTCGTTACTATTAGCTGCTGACTAATAGTAACGACTGGCAAATATCTACAAAATGACAGGCGGGACCAACGGCTCAACGTGCTTTCCGAGACAAGGAGAAAACTCGCTATGAAAGATGGTCACCCTTCCACAGATCTCCGCAAAATCGGCTTAAAGCCGGAAGATCGGCCTGTGCGGCTGTAGTTGTTTAGCCACGAGCTCTTCATATAAATGTGAATTCAACCTTTTTTAATAATAATATTTCGACCTATTTCTCAATATTAAACTTCAATGATTATAAAAAGTGACATGTAACGTGATTTCTTATAATTGGCCCGTCACTACTTGATGCACTCTCTATTCAATAACTACAAGTTTTTGCTAATAATTTCGTACAAATAATCTTCTATTCAATATTTGACAGGTTTATAAATCAATATTCAATCTTTGAGATTTCAGGAGTGAAAGTTTAATTGAATTTCATTAAGAGCTATAAAATCTGTCAGTTACTTTTACAAGGAAGCTATTTAGTAGGAAACCAGTAATTGTTAAACTGGTAATTTTTTGCCAGTATAATATTTATGAATATATTTTTCCTTTTCCTAGAAAAGTGTTATCACTCTTGTAATCTAACTTTATACCTCTTAAATAACTAATATTATAAAAACTAGGTTGGGATAGAAAGTATTATGGCATACGACTTTAAAAGAGACTGTGACCTCTGAGTTTGTTTCGGATGTTTCTTCTCAGAGTAGTCAAGTACGAAACACCGGCCACACCTAACTTTAAAAAATAATTATGATTCGACTTGTAAAAGCTTTTTTAACAACCAACTTTTAAAAAAACTTGTACCTAAATTCCTTTTTTCCATAAATAATAAATGTACTTTCAAAATAAATATCAGTTATCATTTATAATATTCAAGTACTAATCCGTTCCTGAAAATTATTTCGCTAATGAAAAAGTACAAGCTAATGAGAAAGTATTATGGCATACGACTTTAAAAGAGACTGTGACCTCTGAGTTTGTTTCGGATGTTTCTTCTCAGAGTAGTCAAGTACGAAACACCGGCCACACCTAACTTTAAAAAATAATTATGATTCGACTTGTAAAAGCTTTTTTAACAACCAACTTTTAAAAAAACTTGTACCTAAATTCCTTTTTTCCATAAATAATAAATGTACTTTCAAAATAAATATCAGTTATCATTTATAATATTCAAGTACTAATCCGTTCCTGAAAATTATTTCGCTAATGAAAAAGTACATTATATTTTTTTGGCCTTATACCGCAGAGACTATCGCTTATAGACTACTTCATTATTAAAAAATACTCACCTAATCTATGTTTACTTTGGGCTTCTCGTAAACTGTCCCAGTGTATAAGTTGGTACCACGAAACATCCGCTAGCTCTGACTTCTTCCATCCTAAGTACCACTCACCGCTAAAACAAACAAATCCAATTAATTAATTCAAATAAAATAAAGAAAGCGAACATCATCTATTCTCTAAATTGATTAATTCAACAACTTTTGTATTTGAAGATTTGTTAATTAAAAATGTAATTAAATAAGCCGAGTTAATGCACAAAATCGATTACCAATTATTAAGTTAGCATTAAAACTGTGCTTTTGAAAATATTTTGTTGTGTGCCGTCCAAAGTATCAATTAATCTCAGTCATAAACTAGATTAAAATATACCGTTAGTCAATAAATTGGTAAATCTTCTACAAAGTCTGTGATGTTTTTTCTCACATCCTTCAAAGAGTTTTGCTTCAAATTGTGTAGAAACTTTTTGCTCACTCACTTGTTTCTGCAATACCAGTGGTAGCTATGATTTAATTTGGATGTAAGGCTGCTTTTCCACCAGAGATGCGCTATGCTACGTTGCTGCGGATGCGTTTGATATCCACCAATCATATTCATTGGTTTACAAAGCACAGCAATGGTGGCGGAATTAATTAAGATAAGTTTTTTTTTATGGAAGAATGCGTGCTATATGGCTGCGCGCTATGGCTGCATGCTATGGATGCGTGCTATGGGTGCGTGCTATGGATGCATGTTATGGATCGTCTTCCCTACTATTGATACATCGCGTAGCTTGAGCTGCGCATCTTCGTAGCGCAGCTACCTAAATAGCGCAGCATCAGTGGAAACGGTCACACAGTTTCGTAGCTGGTGGAAACGCACCCTAAGAATATCCAACAGAGATCGTCTAGTCCCTAGGAGGTCTGATGTGTCATAGTCACGGCTGACTGATTTTGGTATCATCACGATTGTCGGCTTGTTTGTTCAGGAATCTTTCTAAGAATCATAGAACCGAGTGTAGCTTCATTTTATTTTGCTATATTTTTTGCTCATCTCTATCTCTTGTTATAAGTTGCTTAGGAAGAATCTTCACTGTTGAGACACATGTCCATGGCGTGCACGGTGGTGAAGACGTTGGTGGCGCCGTGCACCACGCACTCTCGCGTCTCGGGCATGGCCAGTGGCGTGCACACTGGCTCTTTGGGACTACTTACTTGGTATCAATATGCAGTATCTTCATGTCCATGGCGTGCACGGTGGTGAAGACGTTGGTGGCGCCGTGCACCACGCACTCGCGCGTCTCGGGCATGGCCAGTGGCGTGCACACCGCCAGGAATACTGGCTCGTTGCGACTACACAGTGGCAGGTAAGACACGTAGTGACCACGGACGAGCACTACCTGAAAATTGGTCCTTGTTAAAGATATTTGAATATACAAAAAATAATATTGTTTGGAATGAAGTAGTTGCATGTCAACTTCATAAGCTTTAACCAGCTTTTGGCAGAATACGAATATGTGTTCAAAATTGAGATTTAGCTGATGCTTCTGCAATTATACTCACAGTATTTCAGAGACCACATTTGAAATTCAATAGTAAAACAAAAAAGTGATATTTTAAAGACTTTTCTTTCCTATTAAGGCCATTACACAAAAAAATCTAGGTTTTTACCATTTTTACTCGGACTGTCAAAATAATCACAAGAATTGTTGCAAACGGAGCAATGACATCTGGGTTAAAGAACTATTTAGTTGAAGAAGCGACAAATTCTTAACTTTTTACACTAACTTTACTGACGTCTGTTCATTTTTAAGTAGTTGCAAATTGAGAAAATAAATACTCAAATGTAATACAAAATAACTCGACGATAAGTAAGCCCGTAGGTAAAGAAGCAACCGTTTTTTATAAGATGTTAACAAAATATAGCGAGTTGACTGTCTACACGAAAATAGCAGACAGGATAATCTAATAATTCTTATATTACAAAGTAAAAAACTTAAGACAACGAATTCTTAGAATAAGCTGAAAAAGTTGTTGAATAAGAAACAATTCCTGGCTACAAGTTTCATAATACATTTTCTTACAATTTCAAAGCTACAATAAGTGTGAAACATGATCATAATGCTTACTTTTTGGTCACCGAACCTCATCTGTCTTCTCGCGTTTCTCGACACATTCATTCTACAGAAGAAATGTCTATTCTTTGGTACATTTTCAGTCTCTCCGTTGCCTCCTCTGTTTAGTTCCATTTGGACTGTTTGGTGGTCTTGTCTATCTATTATATCGTATACACTGTCCCCATGTATTAGAAGGTCCTCCTGAAAAGTAGATTTATGTTACTCATCTGTATATAAATTAAGATTTAAGTTAGAAAGTTGAGTTCTCTAAGCAATTTTGAAAAAGTTGATCTTATGGTTAGAAATTTTACACTTCCAAATTATAGATCGTGAAAGGTGGAAGGAGTGGAAGGAGGCCTTTGCCCAGGAGTGGGTCAGAGCAGGCTCCTAAAAAAAAAACAAAAGATCGTAAAAAGAAGAAAGTGTAAGACACTGTATGCCACGGTCTATGGACGCTTTTTTACAGTTGAGGTCTATAACATTCTATTTAGATATATTACAATGAAAAAAAAATATGAAAAAGAAAAGCAATATGTGTAACCATGAGAAACGAACCATTGAATGTCCTAAGTACTCCGCCGCATTTTCAGAAATATACAACAATTTTCCATTCTGTGTCATCATCATCATAAAACCGTTCATAGCCTGAAAAACATTGTAAACATTACTACATGTCACGGCAAACACTCGTAAAAATAAAACTAGTAACAAAATTTAAAATACAAACCTTAGAAAATCCGATATTAGGTGTGGGAGTCGGTTGTTCTTGATACTGATAGGTAAAATCGTGACTCTTGAACACTAAAACAGAAAGAAAGAGGGTATTATGGGTGAAGTAATAGCAACAGTAGATAAGATAGCAAACTAAATGCATTTTAAACGTCTTAATATGCCTTTTCGTGACTAAAGGTGAGCTCACAAAAAGTTTGGGAGACGATGTTCCGAGATCAAGGATAAATGAGACGTGATGAGTTTGTCCAAAGATTTGGGCCATGAGAATTTACCGGAGGGAACGTTACATGATGGAAATGAAGAGGGATATGCACGACTTGGTCGTGAAACGGGGGTTGTAACGGTTGGATGTGATCAAATGGTAGATGTGCGTTTGTATGTCGGCTTGGCCTTATAACAAGCTGCTCTTTCAAATTAAGAGATTATTGAAACACATAATAGTCTTAGTCAGCCTATTGTTCCCACTGCTGGAACACAGGAATCCTCTCTATAAGAGGGAGGGTGCTGTCTAACAAGCAAGCCCATTGCGGGTTGATAGATGTCGCGTCAGTCTTAGAATTGTCATGTTAATTTCGAGACGAGTTTTCATTCGCCGTTTTGAGAGCAGTGTTGATGAAATAATTATACAAAGTAATGCACCTAACTGGGTTTAAATACACGACCTAGAAGTCTGAAGGCGAGATCGTCACCATGTAGCCATCACTTCTCTATAAACCACTATTCAGTAAAACGGATTTTTCTTCCTACTCAATTGTGGCAAACCTAACATACCAGTGTTTGGTATTATAAAAAACTTTTTATATTTTAAATATTCATACTTTGTTAGCATTCTGCGTCGAATCATTAATATTTACATAGTGTCGTAGATACACTACACGTTGGAAGTGATAATTATTGACAATGATTTGTATATTTTCAGCATTAAAATGGAAACTTGGTTGCTGAAATGGAAAACTATTCTATGTGAATATAATTTTATACTTATTCATAATATTGGAAGAGGTATTTGCTCAGCAATAATATACGCAGGGTAAAAATAGTCACAATAATCATAATTTAATTTCCTAATCAAAGCTAATCTTACTAATATTAAAAACGTGAAATTTTGTGAGGATGGATGTATGGATGCAGATGTTGGCACACAGATAGTTTTTAATCTGGATTATTTCCTCGATTTTAGTTCCTCTTGGATATTTTTTGAGATGTAGCTTGTGAAGCCGTTGGCAATAGTTAGTAGGTATTAGAAATTGCGAAAGTTCGAGATTTTTTGTTAGCTTTTTACGCCTAAACCACGGAACCAATTATCCTCAAATTCAAGTGAACAGAAACGAACATAAGGTACCATGCATCCCAGAAAAGGACAGTTTCAGAAAAAAATATAGCAATTTTATTATCTTCGGGAACAGTACTGTTTTATGATAATAGATGGCGCTACGTGTCGCCTATAATTGATTATCAAATTCTAAATGAACGCAAGCAAAGCTGCAGGTAAAAACTATTAGTTAAATTTAATAGTAGGCGAAAGATAAGTCTATACTAAGTTTTTACTTGTCAAAGCAGAAATGAAATTCAACATAATTATCAATATATTTTATACGTATAACAATGGACAGAGAAAGCCATTTTAGTTTGATCTCTAATCTTGAACTACTTTATTAATTAAGATAACGTTATATTATATTTAATGTTTAGTTTTGTTACAATGGCTCTGACTGTTCAGATATCATCAGATATAATAGTTGACGATGTTATTGAATTTGTATTGTACTGTGCTAAGAATATTAGGAGTATCTTATTTCGAGATAGTGTCTTTATACAGGATGGACTTGAAAGCTGCGTGCAAAAAAAAACTTTTGAAAAAACCTATGGAAAAATGGCCATAAAATAAGACATTTTGATACAAGTGGAGAAAGTTTGCTATCCGACGGCAAGGATGATAAGGAGCTGAGAACATGTTTTGTTAAATAGTCTGGACTCCCAAATCTATCTCATATATTTGAACATGGTATAAGGCAGAAATCCAACACATTTTTATCTTTCAATCATCCTTAATACAGCACTGCTAAATTGTTATTTGTCTAGGCTTTCTTACTAAGAAACGATCTATTCCGGTTAACAACAATCAAGATCCTGATTAAAACGAAGATAATAAATATTAATAAATCACAATCAATATTATTCGCATGAATCATAGCGTCAAAACCAACGTCATCGATCTAGTTAATCCACTGACCTACAGTCTGTTATATAATGCGATCACAAATGTGCGTGGGTTGGTGCTGCATTCTCTAGTACATTGGTTCTCAACCTACGAACCGCGGTCCACCACTTCACCAAAAATTTGGTTTTTTTTAAAATTGAAAGTTTCCAAAACTATTCGTACTTTTTATAATCCCCATAAAATGCAACTTTTAAAATTATATTGCAAACCGAATTTTAAATCCATACTCCCTTACTAATATTATGAATTCGAATGTTTGAATAGACGAATAGAACGTATCTTGATGAAGCTCAAACATAGCTTATCCTGGTGTAAATCCCCCGAGACACAATTTTCAAGTGCCAACAGCTAGTGAGTTTATAAGTTTTGAAAGTGGTGCCAGAAGTAGAAAAGTTGTACCAAAATCGGTTGTCATGGTGTAGATAGACATTAGATGCGAAGGAATGAGAATGTTGTTCTATATAAGATATATAACTACAGAATGTGGATGAATATATAGCTACAAAGAGACGATGGATGAAATGGCTGGCGAGGTGGGGAAAATTGAAATGACGTTACTCGTCATTTCAACTTTGGGACGTGTTGACTTCAAATAAATTGGGATAAGAGCAGGAGAGTCAGAAAGAAAACAAAGTTTCCAATGTAGCACACATTTGGAGTTACGAGTATTTCCCAATAAAGAAGAAAAATAAAAATAAATTTTGAAGCTGAACAAGAGAAGATTACGACCTAATGATATTAGCCATATATTATAATGGTCCCGAGTAAATAAAGGTTGAGAACCACTGCAGTCTAGCATGACTAAGTTTGAAAGCAGCTGTCTGGTTTGCCGACAACTGTCAATGAAATGCTCTTGACAGAGGCCTAGTAATTGTGCTTTTGAATTTTAACTAGCTTGATCTATATAGTTGCTTATCAGGTATTAAAATCTAAATTGAATAGGAATGTTGCTAAGTTTGGATATGAGACCGCATTAGGTAATGTCGTCAATTTTAAATCGATTGTAATTACAGTCAATGAAGTTGCAAGCAGGAATTGTTAAACCTTGTTGATGCAAGTTCAAGTTTTCTATGACCATTTAGTTTTGTAAGCCATTCATTCGTCTCTGCGACTATGGAATATTTTACAAAACATACGATATTCTTCAGTTGTAGTAGTTTTCGATTTTAATAATCATGTACAAAAATGCAAATCTGTCCTCTTTATAATGTATCGTAGTATCTATAAATGGGGGATAGGGTTTTTTTCTATTAGACGTAATGTGTAGGCAAAAAATAGGTAACATTTAAATGAGGTGGTTGGGATATGAATCCGCCGAAGCGGAAATGCCAAATTGGATTTGATTTTTAAGATACTTTTTAGTTCAGCGCCACTTGTCTCATATCTGACGGGCTCTTCTTAGAGGACCAAAGCCTGCCGGGGTCGGGTCTAGCGAGCTACGATGACCCCGGAACGTAAAGGTCTATTGAAGGACACCGTGGATTTTAGTGAGTACCCGTCCGACAGTCACTGTCCTGCCCTGCCGGGGAGAGCTCAATTGAGGGCTTGAAATCTTGTGTCATATCGTAACTCACCTTGTTGGAAGTAGTTCATTTTTCTGACGTAAACACAGACAAGGGCCATGAGTTGAAGCTGTGAGAGTCTTTGTCTAGTGGACGGTGGTAGAGGCAGCAAGTCACGAAGGTTGGAGATCTCTGCGTTGATCAGGTCACGACGCATCTTGCTTGCGCCTTTCGTTGACTTTGTGGGCTCGAATCTGTGTTAAGAAAGAAATGTTGTTACTGTTGTCACATGCCTCAACTTAACGAAACTTCACGCTTCTAATCTCCGAAAGATTAGGCAGAGGAATACCTAGTAGTACACCCACATTTTAGTCTCCATTGATCAATCGCGCATAAACATCTGGGAACCCATGCTCAGACTTTAACAATAATATTTGTATTAAAGGATCCCGGAGTCTGAATTCGTGCCCGATTAAAAGAAATAGACAATAATTATGGTATTTAAACATTACTTGTGAAATAATACAGGTGTATCACAGGGTATACCTCTGTCGCTCTTTTAGTAATTACATTTGCCATGTGTATAATTAATGTAGGCACCTCATTTTCTTCAAAATCTTTTCTTGTAGAAGTTATGTAAACTAATCAGAATATTTATAAGCTTCGAGAGCTTTGCGGTATTTTGGTATAAGCTCATAACTTAGAAGAGAATTTTAAGCAAAAATAGGTTGAGAAATACTTTTAAGTTTACCTAAAAGCTTAGTTGTTTTGTAAAAGTTTTGTAAGCACTTAATTTTCTTAAAAATAAATCTTGGTTTTCGATTCACTTCATTTATAGTTGTCAAAATAAAAAGGGATATGGTATTAACGGCTCTCGTTCAGTGAATTCTATGTGATGTGTAAAGTGATTTTTATCCGATATTTTACATCTTTTTCTATCAATCGTGTGATTTATTTGGTTCGAGATGGATAATCTTTCGTCCCAAAAGTTTATATAAGTTAATTCTTTCCCAAAAGCTCAAACATCCCCGGCATCGTTTGAGCTTTTGGGAAAGAATAGACGAAAGATTTTTCTTGATTCTTGATTTTGATTCTTATTTATTTTGTTAAAAAAAAAATAAGTACAGTAAGCTTCAGAAAAACGTCACACCATTTGTTAGTGTGATGTGGGGCGAATTTTCTCTGTATGTATTTATTTATTTTTTTGACTTAAATGTCTGTCATGTTGTATCTAAAAATTGTCTGAATCACAGCTGATTCTTTTGCAATCGCATTTTTTCAAGAACAGTCAAGGTGGTCTGATTCACACTTACGCAAAAACAGGAAACAATAAAACGCAACACCTCCTAACTTTTCCTCCTATCTACTAAGAAAAAGATTCAAATAGAAAGCATTCCAAGTTCTAGGATGTGAAACAATGCGCGGATGCACCGTTCCGGACAGGTGTCCGTACTTCTTGTCACTGACGCATTTACATAGCAATCTTGCGGCGAAGTTGTGTAATATGCGCCAGGATTCTTTGATTTATCGTTTTGACGGGTTCGCTTTTTAAAATTTTTTTTTCTTCTTCTTTTGTGTTAAACGGTCAACATTTTTTTTTCTTTTTTTTTATAAAATGGCTTTGGTTTTGAACGTTTTTTGTAAGAGGCGCGTGCGGCGGATAGGTTGAAATGATTTATTTATTGTCTTTGACAGATTGTCTTTGAAGTTTTTTTAAGGTGACGATTGGATGATCCGGTTCCGGTCCTTTAATTTAGTCGGTGTGTTATCGTATGTTGTATGGTTTTAAGGGATTTTGATGTTTTATCTGAAGGTGTGTATTGAAGCAAGACGATAGAAGAACGATCTATGGTTCCGGTGGTTTTTGGTCGGGGCCATGTGAAGTTGTGGATCAGGCTACCAGTTTTGGCTGGAACCATTTACTAGAATTAGAATTTGATGTGGAATAAGATCGCTAGCCAAAACCTTCAAGGATTACAAACAAATGCGATTAACAATATTTAAAAGGAAAGAGGGCAAAACTTCATAGACGAATATCACGAAGGTTGGTTTGTAGCAGCCCACGAAAAAAGGCAATTAGCTGGGACCTTTGCCCAGCAGTGGGACATTAAAGACCAAGAAGAAAAAACCGTCAATAAAATTTACTTACTAACACAACTTGACATAATAATTTCACGCCATATAATCTTGTGTAATCGACGCGCGCGCAGCATGACTTGATTTATTGCTAAAGGATTTGTTTATTGTTCCTCTTTTTATTTTTTTCGTCACGCGTTTAATTTTATTCCTGTGTTTTTAAGATGACAGCTAATAGTAGAGTATAAAAAAAGAAGATTATGCTGCGCTGACCGCAAATATAATGACATATTTCAGTTTTCATTTTTGCAAACAATAAGAAAAATGAGTAACGGAAAATTTAGGTTTTTTGGGCAGTCGTGAAAAAAATAAACAATTAGCGCAATGATCTTAATTTTCTTTTTCTATTTTTTCTTATTGTTTTCAAAAATGAAAACTTTTTGAGAAGGCTGCCATAATTATATATAAATTAAGTCTATTCGTTTTTAGATTTTGTTTATTATTTTAGGCTGTAAGATAACGATTATATGGCCCTTCATGACCATTAAAAACCAAAACGGTCCGTTGTAAAAAAAAAGGGAAAATGATGATTTTTTTGCAAGGTGTTAATGGCCATTATCGTACACATACGATTCAAAAGAGGTGTTGTGTGACCGGCGCGTGCGCAAGTTACATTGATTTATTGCTGCGACGATTTTGGATGCAGGTTTTGTTATGTATTTCTTGTGGAACTAGTTTTTCAGTAAGTTCTTTATTGTTTTTAAATTAATAAATGACATCTATGAGAAAAAAATCTCTAGTGAAGCTTTAGTTGTTACACTGATCGTCTTTAAGGCTGTGTACTTATTTTTGGTTATAAGAACAATAGATTACCTGATTGACGATGACAAGAAGGAATCCATAAAGAGTTAAATAGCAGATAATTTGGTTGGTTTGGTCTCCACGAGCGAGTTGAGAATAGTTAGCATTCGATTCGCGGTAAAGGGGAGGTAGATCGGGCTACGGAGCGACAAAATGGGACATAAAATAGTTTGTTTTCCTAGAATGGTTATAACTGTTTCAAAAAAACAATTGGCACAGTTCCGCATGCACTTCCGACGTATCGGTCTTCATCATCTGCCTAGCCTTTTCCCATCTGTATTGGGGTCGGCTTCCAGTCGAACCAGATGCAGCTGGATATCAGTATTTTACATGGAGCAACTGCCTGTCGGACCCCCACACCAGTAACAGGGTATAATACAATACCCCATGGTACGACTGGTGTTAACTACTGTCAAAGATCTACAAATGATAGCCGGGAGCAAAGGCTGTACGTGTTTTCCGAGGTACGGATGAAACTCGCTATGACAGATGGTCACCCATCCACAGACCAACCTTGGTAAGCGTGGCTTAACCCGGAAGAACGGCCTGTGTGGCTGTAATTATTTAGCCACGAGCTCTTCATCTCTCCTCCTCTCTCCTACCGACGCATTGGTATGACCATGTACAATTTTACACGCTGTTGTGATTTGGTCAACAGTTTGCCTGACTTTGAAAGAATTATATTTTAACATTTACTATCTTCATTGATATAAGAAACACAAGGACATTCGATTAAGATACTAAAGTAGGGTGGCGGATCGTATTAAAAGCTTTATGTAATCGTCGCACGCGCAGGATGTATTGATATATTGCTTTAGAAACGAGAGCCGTGCTGTTTTATTCATATTTTTTCTTGCAACGAGAATGATTGGGAACCGTTTGAGAATCGAGTACCTATGAGAAAGTTATTGCTCTACGATTTTGAGAATTGGAGGTTTTATATGGAAAGATTATATATGAAAATTATTTCAATGATTTTTTAAAATAATATTTACTTATCTTAAATATTTATGTACCTATTTAGAAATATATTAATATGTTTATCAGTTGTCTAGTACCCATAATACAAACTACTTAGCTTGGACTAGATGACGTTGTGTGATAGTTGTGGAAAAATAAACCGCAAATGGTATTGTTTGCAGACGATACTTCCTTAATATTTAAGATGAATAGACGTGCCTCAAATGTTGACGACGTAAATATTGCCCTACAGCAGGTCCATTCTTGGTTCACTGCCAATAATTTAGTATTGAATGCAAAAAAAACTAAATGTGTAAGATTCGCTCTACCGAATGTCAAAAGTAATGACTGTGACATAGTATTGAATCAAGAGAAACTAGAATTTGTCGATAAAACTGTTTTCCTTGGAATCACGCTCGACTCGAGGCTGCAATGGGGACCGCATTTAACATCTCTTGCAGGACGCCTGAGCTCAGCAGCATTTGCTGTTAGAAAAATCCGTCAATATACTGACATAGATACCGCGAGACTGGTCTATTTTAGTTACTTTCATAGTATTATGTCTTACGGTATTTTGTTATGGGGACGTGCTGCAGACATCGAATCAATATTCATTCTGCAGAAAAGAGCTATCAGAGCCATATATAATCTACGCAGGCGCGATTCTTTAAGGGAACTGTTTAAGGATATTAACATCATGACTGTACCTTGTCAATACATCTACGAAAACATCATGTACGTTAGAAAGAATCTTCATCTATTTAGTAAAAGAGGTGATAGGCACAATTATAGTACTAGAACTAGGGACCAATTAGTTCAACCAGGTTTCAGGTTAGCCAAAGTAGACTCATCCTTCATGGGGTACTGTTTAAAATGTTACAATAAAATACCTCCCCACATACTCCAACTGAATGAGACGAAATTTAAAACTTGCATTAAACGCACACTATGTAGTAAAGCGTATTATAAGTTGGGGGATTACATTGCTGATAAAGATGCTTGGCTTAATGCTGGTCCTGCTCCACAACCATAGGGGAAACTAGCTTGTGAAATTATTGTAAAAGCTGAAACTATTTTTGCATTGTATAGATTCGATATATTAGGTTTATCTTCCGGACTAATTATATGATTTCATGTAATTGTTTATTTATTTTTATTTGACTTTATTAAGTCATTTAGTTTTATTTTTATGTGTTTGTATTTGTTTTATTTTATATTGATGAACGGACGTTATTGTCCTACTTACTTTAGTTTTTTTACGATTTTTCTAGATAGACGTTTGTAGGTTATCCCTTAATTAATATTTTGAAGAGGATGAAGACTTTGCATTGTATAGAGTTAATCAGTCTAGTATTATATAGCGTCATGGCCAGCATTGTGTGAGTACCATGTACTGCAGAGCTATCTTTGACTAGAAACCTACGTCTTTCATTGACTTGAATGACTCTGGCGGTTGAGAGTATGTCATGCTCACTCAAAAGTCTCGCTGATGGTGGCATGTGTGTCGGATCATTTAGTTCCCTTCAAAATGGTTGAGCTGAATGGTGCTGATATATGTGTCATGTTCGTGAACGGGCGCTGTCAGTTGGGACTGGTCAGCTCTTAGCTGCCATGGTCTATTTTAATAATTAATTACTTTATTTTTGAATTGTCTATTTTATATTTACTATGGACACTAATAAATTGCCACATCGTTCTCACATAATGTACCTACCATCTGATGATGAATGATGTAACCAAAGATCTGTAATAATTTTGGCGATTGAAAACGAGTGTCCATGGAGTTTCTTGCTCGTTCTTCTCCATAGAGATCTACGATTTGGAATGAGCACCTACGGTACTTTCACAGTTTTTATGTCTGTGACTGGGACTGTAGCACCATAACTATTTTTGTACTAGTTTTATTTTGTCTTTCGACAATTCAAAAGTGCCGGTTATGGCCTAGTTGAAATAAACGTTTTGATTTGATTTGATTTGATTTTGTGGAATATTATTAGATATATTATTGCATAAAAATATTTAATAGGCGATTAACTACTTTGTCTTTGACTATTGGAAACTTATATACCTATCTACAATGTGAAGGATACCTAGTTAATATGAGAAAAATATTTTACTACAGGAAAATGCTTTATTTAAATTAAAAATATTTTTAAATTAATTAAAAAAGCAACTATTCTATTTTTTTCGTAAATTATCGCACCAATTATACGTAATAACTACACTCAAATTTAATTGCTGTTTTTTTCAACGGTTTTCATTAAATAACCAATACTAATTAAAATACAGTAGAATCCGTTTATTATGACTCCGCTTATAATGACCAACCGCTTATTATGACGTATTACACAGAGAAGTTTGGTTTTCATACAAAATTCTTTGAACAAAGTCGGATATAATGACTTCGCTATTAGAGACATGCCGCTTATTATGACCTATTTTTAATCAATTGTGTCCAGTTGATGCAGTTACTGATGTGATTCATAACAACTTCGACATTTTTCGGGACCGTCGTACCCGACGATGTTAGGTGCATGCATGGTTTTTTTGAGTTTCAATATTGAATTAGTTCTATTTTTTCTCTCCCTATTAAAATAAATACTTACATACTGTCAAAAACAGGAGGTTGTTTATTTTGTACAAAATGCTTTGTATGACGTCCGCTTAGTATGACGTGATTAATATTTCCCTTCGATGTCATAATAAACGGATTCAACTGTATCTTCAACAAAAACAACTAACCTTATTACATCATAATAGAATCAAACAAAATAAACTACCCTAAAAAAATAACTACGTAAGGAAGTGTCTTTCCGTCCGTCCGCGGCATGTTAACATGCGCAAGCGCACCCGACGCAACGCACCGCAGTGCGCAGGCGCGGCCCTTTCATCTCACCTGGGAGTCCTTTTTATACCTCATTCCTTTTTCAAACCTCAAAGTGATTAGACGTTTTTTTATTCTTTTTCTTTCATCGTTAAATATGATTGTGGGAAACGTATGGCCAGTATTATTAATTCGATTGTACTTTGTTTGTTTTTGATGATCGATTGGCGTAATGGTTAATGGTAACTGGACACAGATCCATCTTCAAGGTTAAGCAACGTTTATCGAGGTCGTTCCGTGAATGGGTTACCATTCATGGTACCTATAGTTTCCTTCATCTGGGAAATTATGTCAAGTAGACCGTGATTTGCAGATCTCTGACAGTCGAGTGACGGGTTTTTTAGCACTCGTAACAACTTCTAACAATCAATCTAACAAAGTGTACAGATCGTGTTAGCAGTAGTAGTAGACCAGTAATTGGGTAGTGGTCAGATAGACAGTCAATCCATGTTTTCTTTTAAACATATTTAGTTAAACTGGAAGCCTAGTTGAAGAAAAGGCTAGGTTATGATGATGATTCCATTTTCAAAATTCAAATTGATTGGCTCTTTTTTTTCTTTTTTAAACGTTAAATATTATTGTGAGAAATGTATGGCCAGTATTATTAATTCGATTGAACTTTATTTGTTTTCGATGATCGATTGCAAATTGTTATGATTAATCGATGCGGTTGAGTTCATTCGATTTGTCATAATTTTGAGGTTTTGTATGATGTATTGGTAGTAAAGGTTTCTGTGTAATTGGTAATGTCAATGTCAACATTTTGTTGATAAGTATTTTGACCTTTATTTAAACTTAGATTCGGTACTTGAAGATTACAAAGCAGATAGTTACACAATCAATAACTTTTAAGAAAACTCTCACATTACGATTTGTAAAAAGGCTTTTTTTTAAACAAAACTTGTTTTATTCATTAGCTAGTGAACGAGATTTTAGGGGAAGGAGGCATAGAGTTGAAAGTTCCTCGACACCCCGATAAAAAGGACCTTCGAACCAGACGGGTGTTGTGTTTGGTGGGGTTTCTGCTCGACATTCATTGCCGGAATATGTTGTTTGTTCTAAATTCGCAGATAACTTACACGATGTAGAACTCTATAGTTCCTCCGTCGCTCCATAGATGGCACTAGTTTACTTTTTGCTGACGATTATGCACGCTCTTGGTTAAAACTTGAAGTATTCTTTATGTAATAATGGTTTAAAAAAACTGTTCTTAATTGAAACAGAGTGCTTTTTATCAGTTGATAATCATAATAAATTACAGTTCCTAGTTATTTTCGTTCCCGAAAATATTTGCAACTAACTATTTACTATGTCTTATTACTGATACCATTTCAAACTACATATTTTCTCCAACCAAAATTCAAAGAGGCCAAGTAAAGTACATCTCATTATTTTTTTCTTCCTACCAAGATGACCTCATCAAAACTTCCGGAGAGAGGACCCTATTTTTTAAATATATCAAATCAAGAATGTATCTGTAAAATCGTTTACACGTCTGGCCACAAAAACTGGCATTCCTTACATACTGAGCCGTGTAACGACGTGAACGCTTCACGCTGAATTCTGTAAGTCGACCGTTTAAATTCTTCCGTAATACATTAGTGGCCATCTGGTGTTGTGCGACTGTGGATGGTAATGTGGTGTGATAATCTTGGTCTTGGCCGATAGTGTAATTTTGTATTGCAAATATTATGAGTTCTTTGAGCAATGTAGTTTTCTGGCATGAACTCTGATCGAAAAGTTATCAAAATTATAAACTGAATAATAAATAATTGAAATATAAATATTATTTTCGTGTAGAAATAGGCTTTATAAGTTAATATTTTTAGAAACATTCTGCTTCAAAATTTTATTTACGTGTGCTGATGTGATTAGTATCTCATCATCACCATCATTTAGACTAGACTACGATTATATCGAAAGACTTAGTTTAAAAGGTTCCTTTAAAAAAATAATCAGCACTTAAATGAGTAACACAAAGAAAAAATATAAACATTCTATTTCAAACTTTCTTCATAAGAATGAAAATAAATAAAATGAAATGAAATGAAAATAAGAGAAATACGGTTTTCATAACGGTCATGATTTCACGGAAATACTTGCGTGCGAAAAAAACTGAGCGTTTTAATACAGGAGGCCATTTCCCTCAAAGATTTCATATTTTTATAAAGTACGTAATATCTATTATTTATCTACGCAGTATAATTTTATCTAAAAATCGAATAATATTGTAAACAAATAAGGAACAATTTGGCTTGTTTTTAACAAGTTTTTGTAAGTGCGTGCTTGTGATCAATTACTTTTGTTTTCCTATTCATTTTTAACACATTTTATAGTGCGCGCGTGTTTTGAGCGTAAAATTAGAAGGTCGATGTGTGTGGCTTGACGTGTAACCTCTAAGGATTTAATTTGAATGTGAGATTTTTTACACGTCACTGTTTTTTTTCTTTAATATTAAAAATAATGTATTATCGGTTAGCTTTTTTTATCGTGGTGAAATCATAATATAAGTCCTCTCACCCCCAGGGCAGGGCGGGAGGGACTGTGAGGCACGTATGCTAACTAAAATCCACGGTTTCCTTCAATAGCCCTTTATGTTCCGTGGTCACGGTAATGAGATGAGTTCCGCGACCCCGATCATCATATACCTTATGAGTATTTTACCCATTCCTGTAAACTAGAATAATGACATACTAAACTAATAAAGTTATTCTTATTTCACCAGATATTCTTGAAGCTTGCTTCAAAACTTTTTAACAGATTTAAAAAAGGAACAAGTTATCAATTCACCGAGGTTTCTTTTATTTTTAATTCTCACAATTGACGGTTTTAAATTAACTTTATTAAGGCGCAGTAGACACCTAAATATTTTTTCGGTTGTTAATCACTGAAACTAACACCCCTAAACATCACAGCTTGTAATCAACAAAGGGTTAGATTGAAGACTACACCCACAACCCCTATGATGTTAGGTAGGAGTCCCTAAAGATTGGGGTCGAGCCTATTGCCATCAACCGGGCACTTGATTTATTAATGTTCTAAAATTTTAAAAAGTAGAGGATTTTTACTTTTAATAAATTGGTAAATAAAGATATATATTTTTATGAGAAAAGGTAAGACATAAAACGACTGGAAGAGTATGGAGAATAGTTTTGTCCAGCACTGACACAATCATAACAGGTTAATATTTAATATAAAAATCAATTGTTGTTCGTCAGCTAGCTAAAACTCGAGAACGGCTGTATGATTTGGCTAATTTTGGTTTTGAATTGTTTTTTGTAGTCCAGGAAAGGTTTAAAAGGTGACTTTGAGGCGATACGAAGTTTGACGGGTCAGCTAGTCTTTCAATTGTTGTTTGTTAGTCTCGCTAAAACTCGAGAACGGCTTTATGATTTGGCTAATTTTGGTTTTGAATTGTTTTTTGTAGTCCAGGAAATGTTTAAAAGGTGAATAAAAATATTCTGGGGCGGTACTAAGTTTGCAGGGTCTGCTGCAGTAATAAATAAAAATAGACGAAAATATAAACAAGATAATTTCGCTTTTAGCGATAAGACCGCCCATTGTGTCACCCTATACTTAAGATATGCTCTGTACCAGTAATTTGTATGTCGGGCATAATAAAATGTATTCTATTCTATAATTTCATATGCACGCTTTTCTTAAAAATTCAGCACGTGCATCACGAATTTCTTTACATAATGGCTTTAAAATATCCTTATATATCAAAACGAAGATCACGATCTTATATGTACTACGTAATATTTAGTTTCCAATATATTTCCATACAAGGTTAAATACCTGTCACATTACCTAAGTATAGGCCGTACAACCGGTAACTTAGTTTACGTATATATGCAAATATATTCACGCTATAAACACCTCTAACTTAATAAGTATAGTGACGATAATAGTACGAAGGTTTTCGGAAGTTATGTAAAACAATGGTTGACGAAAAATGATTAGCAAGTTTGTGATAGAAGAAACTTCAGCAGTTGTGTTTGCTGAAACTTTTTACTACGAGTATTTTGTAACTTGGGAAGTTTTCATGAAAGGTACATAGGCAATGGATAATAAATATTTTCAATAACTATTTTTTAATAAAAAGCAGCTTGTGTTTAAGTGCAATAACCGTAATTTAAGTTAGTTAAATAAAACTATTGAAAAGCATAATTGTATTTTAACTTTTTGTCAAAAAAAAAATTAAAAAACTTAATAAATATTAACGATTCATGAATTAGTAAGTAAAATCATACAATAATATAAAAATTTAAAGCAGTTTTTTCCAAAAAATATTTTGTAAAACATGTTAAAAAACCATAGATAGGCACAATAAACTATTCAGGTTAAATTAAATTATCAAAGCTTATTAATGTAAAATAAATATTAAAACTCCTTACCTTAAAAACATCTTGATATCTTGAAAATAAATCTTCCAAAACAAAACTACTTAAACACCTCAATTATCGAAACACAATTATTAATCAATCCATTTTAAATAAAATAAAAAAAAATAAAGCAAACACGACCACACAGCTCGAACGTTGAAGTCTTAATGATAACTTAATAAAACAACCCTTCACACCATACTTCACAAAATTAATGTTAATTGTGACAATAAAAATAACGATAAAACACACGTGCCCGGCATTATTCAACAATCTTATAATAGCGCACGAATTTTCATAAAGCACTAATAAAATAAACTATTATAATTTAAAAAGTAATACTAGCGCGTCAATTTATGCGTGAGCTTTTTATTAGAATGAGATTAAGGCTCGATCCTGAAGCTCCGATACTTCCGTGCGCCGGCGCACCGGGAGAACGACTATAAAAACCAACTAAGCCTCTCTTTCCCGCGAGCCTTATTTTTCTTTTTTACGTTGAAAAAACATGCGCGAGCGCCTTAACGATTCCCTACGCGTGGTGGGGACTGCTCCAATTTCAAATTTTCAAGACACTTTAGTGTTGTCATTTTAAAAATGTAACTGTGGTGTAATTAGGAAAAAAAATATTCTTTTGAAGGTTTAATTTCGAGCGTCGTAAACGGCAGGTGCGAGGGAGACAGCTATACATTTATGAGCTACGTTTTTCCCAGCATCGCTAGTTGTTTCGCGAGAAAGAAATGGAAAGAGTCGTTCGTTACTTACATCGCTTTAGATTAATGAGTTCGAAAGAGATGTAGGTAATGGCGATGTAATTATTGTTGTTTCGCGTAAACGAGACGAAACTATAATGATTGGGCGCAATGACAGTTATTGATATTGTCGTAATAAGCGTCGATTTGTGGCTTGGGAGATTTGCCGTATAGGTGGGGTGCGCAGGCGCATCTAGATCGTTGATGTTAATTACAATATAATGACGCCGTTGGGATTCGCTTGTTTTTACGACTACGGTGGTATATGGCATTTTAATTCGCGTGAGTGGGTAGTAGTTAGTAAGTGCTTGCTATATTTAGAAGTGGAGTGTTATTTACAGTATAAATTCATTAACTACTACTTAGTTAGTCAAAGTTAATTTTCTGTTAACGTTTATTAATTGTTGTCATGTTTAGTTTCAGTTTGGTTTGAATTGTTTAATTAATTGCTATTGGGTGCGGGTTTATAAATAACTATGCAATTAGTTAAATTGTCATAAATAATTATAAGTTTCATAAATAAGTAAATGTGACTGCACTGTTACCGCAGTGGCTGAGCGATAAACTGCTATTCTGCTTCACGGGATCGATGCCCGCACGAAACAAGTATTAATAACTAGGTGTTCCGGGTCTGAGTGTTTGTGTATGTGAGTTTAAATGTTTGAAAACTTACTCATATTAAATTATCATGAATAACAATAAGTTTCATGAAAAATATTTTATTGCCTTATAGTTATATTAAAAGCTTTACCGTATTGGTCACACATGATAATATATTTTTTTTTAATTATAGGAATTTTTCTTCGCCCCCAGATACAGAACTGTCTTAGCATGTTACCGTGACCTTGGAACGTAAAAGACAATTGAAGAAACATTTTAAATTTTACACATTTCGCCTTTCCTAAACTTTTGATTTTGACACAAAAAAAACCTTCCATTAGTAATTAATTAGTCATCATCTTATAAGTCACTCCCTTCCAAAACGATACACATTTTGTTATTAGAAAAAAAAATTCTAAAACAACATTTCACTTAACTCAAAAAATATCTCAATTAAAACTTCAAAGAAAACATCGCGGTGGTTCAAGTTAAAACAAAAGTTGGAAGATGAGTGGTCGCCCGCGGGCGGCGGGTTACGCAGATAACTGTAATCTTAACATCGACACCTTAATGTGGGGAAAGAAAGGGTTTAAAGTAAATCATTGAGATGCCAAGCTGTTACTTTATGATAACTTTTTTGAAGTAATAATAAATAATAATAATAATAATATTCCACAACTACACGACGCCATCTAGTCCCAAACTAAGCAGAGCTTGTGTTATGGGTACCAGAAAACTGATAAACATACTTATATATTTCTAAATACATACATATTATAGATCAATTACACCCAGACGCAGAACAAATGATCATGCTTATCATACAAACATTTGTCCTGGGTGGGAATCGAACCCACGACCCCCGGCATAGCAGTTAGGGTCATTAACCACTAGACCAACAGGCCAGTCAGTCAAGCAAGTAAAAAGTAAAGAAAATAAGTGGAAGATATTGTTATTGAATTATGTTATTCGGGTGACTACTGAAAACCAGCGCTGTGCTGTGGGTCTCTCGCACAGTCATAGCATGCAGTAGTCGATTTTTTTAATTTTTTTTTAAACACAGCTATAAACAAAAGTATAAACAATACTTAGTTTAGTAAGTTTGTAATTTGTCTGTGTTCAAGTTGTTGCATGCACTTCTTTAAAAAAATAAAATATTTTTTCTTTCTGTCTTATATTCTGTGTGTCAGCTTTGCATGGTTTTTTTTTTACGTGGTACAATCATCAAATAAGTCCTCAGGGTGGGAGAGACTGTCAGACTTATACTGACTAAAATCCACGGTGTCCTTCATTAGCCTTTTACGTAACGTAAACAAGGTAATGGATAAGTCCTGCTACCCCAGCTTTGGCTGCTACCCCTGCTACCACCCCCGGCCACAACATCTTGCTGACGCTCTTTGAAGCGCGCGTGGAACACAACGCGCCGAAGAATGTCGACCCGGGCATGGTCCATGGTTGGAAGGCGAGTTGCCCGTTACTCGCCGTCCGCATGCCCGCGATGTCAAGCTCTTAGTTCATAATTTCATAATGATTTTTTTGAAGTAAAAAGAAAACAACATAAGTGGAGGATATTGTTATTGAATTATGTTATACTCTGTATGATTGCGGACAGCGTTGCATGGATAGCACGAAAGTGCTTTTTTTTGTGGTAAAATTATGAAATGAGTCCTCCCAACCCAATCTGTCAGCCAATTACAGTTCAACCTAATTGAGAATAGACAGGACAGACAGGATAGAACAACTTCATTTTACACGAAGTAACTTTAGTCGTCATTTTTCTTAACTTTGAATTTGATTTTATGCAATGTACGGGCTGTATTCTGCTACCTGGGTCACTGGATTGTCTAAAGTAGTAACCGTATCATTGGAACGCAAAGGACATTTGAACGAACACCGTGGATTTCAGTTCATTTAGTCCCTCCATCCAGGGTGGGAGAACCAACGCAAGCGTTTTTGTAGAGCCCTACAATTTATCTGTTCTCCTATGTGAAATTGAATGATGACAGATTGAATATTTCTAAACTACAATAAAAGTATTATGAGAAGTAAATCTTTAACATTTACCTAAGTTGACACGTCAGAGATGTGAAATTCTCTGTTTGAATTTAAATAATGTTAACAGTCATTTTGTTTATTTTAAACATTAGTTTGGGGTTCAACTCCAAAACTATTGAGCTAGGTTTTACACTTATAATTTGAATAGAATGTTGGTTGGTAGTTTACAAACTACGAAAGACTGTAAACTTGAAATTAATTTTAATAATCTTACTGTGTAGTGAGCACTGTAAGAGTATTAGTACAGCATGAAGTTCCTTGTCCGATTTCTGAGTCGGGCAAAGTGTTACTGCGTCTTCCCAATCGAAATTTCTCAGTAGCAGCCACGGAGCCTGCATTTATGCCTGGTAAATGGCAATATGCTCTTTCCGTACGACATGGGACTCAAATATAATGGGCGGAATGTGGCCATGATTTCAAATTATGGGTTGAATTGACATGCCTTAATCCAGAAATAATAAAGAAAAGATCGTGGATTTGTTGAATTACATTAAAGCCAAATGTTTTCATGTCTCTTTTCACTAAACCCACTAAAAAGGTCTAGTTAAACTAACTAAAAAGGTTTTGTTTTCGTGACCAGTTTTGGCTCTAACTGTAATGTTAACAATCAGTTTGTCGGTAGGCGGCACATCAAAGGTGATCAACGTCGTGGTTCAAAGACAGCTGGTGATTTATGAAACGTATTTGGGTGCCACCTGTTGTTGACTAATTATGAATCATAACAGGTATCAAGATATGAGTCAAGTGCAGTTTATTAATTGAAGCTAGTTTGAGATTCAAATGCATGTATGTCCTAATTTTTCGGGTGTTAAAATCAACAAATTATTCCTCTTGAATTTGGTGGAGTGGAAGTATTCATACTTTTAAAAATCCACGCTGTTTCTCTTCCCTTTGTACTCTAGGATCACGCTAACCTTCCAGCTCCCACAACCCATATTCCCTATGAGTAGATTTCAACAATACATTATATTGGAGTGAGGCCATTTAATCTTAACTGGGCTCCAAAGCAGAAATCTGTCAGAAGAGAGTCTTGAGATTAAATTTGAATGTACAGATCCCGTTCGTTTTTAGTAGTGAAATTCAATTCACATTATTTGTTATTTCTGTGAAATACAGATAGAATGCCTGTCTAATGAGTGTAAGCATTAATTAGCATCGAAGTAGTGCTACAGTACAGTACAGTTGTTGCTTGTTGTTGTTTGCTAAATTACAGCAGCACTGCAGCATATTACCTATCAAGCCGAAGAAAAGTTTTATGTAAGTACATTTAAATACAGTATAAGTGCTCCAATACAGATACTCTTAATATTAACCACCTAAACTGCTTCTGGTGTTGCCACGCCTATCAAAGGACAATCTTCTCAATTCAAAGAAGTCACCCAATTCATACACAATAAATAATAGGGCGGCACATTAGTTGACGTCCGGCGCGTTCGGCGGCCGGGAGTCGAGTGACACAGCGTCATTAGCGCGCGACTCACGCGCAAGCTAAACTGCGCCACGTGCTGCGTCTGCGCCGACAAACGGTGAGCGCACCCTTCCTACATGTACAGGCTGTTTTGTTGGATGTTTGAAGTGGATGCTTTTTTCGTGGAATGTGAGAAACGGTTGTGTTGATTTTTAAGTAACACTTTGCTGCAACAGCAAAGTAAAGAATAAATAATATATTATTATGAGAAAGATCCAGTCCAATATTAACTTGGCTTACTAGTCTCCAGTCTCTTTTAGAAAACCCTTTATTGTCTTTTTGTACGTGTTAATATCATCAAATGAGTCCTCCCACCCCGGGCAGGGCCGGAGGGACTGTAAGACTTGTACTGACTAAAATCCACGGTGTCCTTCAATAGCCCTTTATGTTCCGGGGTCACGGTGATGGAATAAGTAACGCGACCCCGGCACCCTTTAGTGTCTTGAAACATATTGCCCGAGTACTTACATGTTTTGGGAATCAGTGATGCCCATTTAATGTCTTAAGTTGCTATAACACATAAGCTACTGGAGTGTTTACTTTTTAGCCAACTGTACTCATATTCCTCATAGACCAAGACGACTATTAAAAATCTATCCCGAAACCGAAATCATTCAATATTTTCCACAACTTTTTTACTGAAATACAAAGGTGTCAAGTTAAAACCAATATAAAAACTTAATGAGTCTCTTTATCAAACCCCCTGTATCCATATCAGAAAGACGACGTATTTAAAAATAACAGCAGGGAGGTCCGTGCAAAGGAGGCCGGCATGACCACCGAAATCACGTAGCGAGCCACCCTAATGTAAACAATAGACAAAGGACCCGACACTGTTATTAGGATACTTGATAACTATCATAGTTGCTGTACAGTTGGGGAGATATTTTGGTTGGTTTTAGAAGGTAGTACTCCTCTGTTTTTTCTGAGCGTGGTAAAATCATCAAATGAGTCCACCCAGGATAGGGCAGGAGGGACTGTCAGACTTGCTCTACCCAAAATCCACCCATTTCAGTCACCCTATCTCACAGAGCAAGTCAAGCATTTCTTCAAAGAGAAATTTGAATGAAAATTTTAGGTAAAGGTAATGTTGTGATATTTCCAAACTAACACCATTTATGTTGAAGACCAAAAATAAACTGGAAAAATCTTTGATTTACTCGAAACGTATAATTTTTATCCTTAAAATTGTGCAAAGTATATAAGTTAACCTTTTTTAAACTCTACATTTTAATTAACCAACGTCAGTTCTTCACAGTTTCATCCCGATATGATTTCAACTGTCCTATCTCGTCAGTCCAGTGATATTTAGTTTCGTCATTAGAAACATTAACCGAAGTACTGACAAAAACTGGGAATATCAAACCTACATTATATCTACGGACTACAAACTTTCTGGCACTGTTTAAACAGGCTACCGTGACCCTGGAACGTAAAGGGCATTTAAAAAACGGTTGATGTTAGACAGTACGAGACCGAGTACAACGATTTTACCATCTAAAATGGAGTACAAAAGTTCGCTTAATGTCCTGTATGTTCATAAAACAATTTCACAAACATATTGTTCCTTTTTGTGCACTACATAAAGCTGCGATATCTCCACCTGACTGTACCTGTGTCCGTTTTACCAGGAATCGAGCTGAGTGTAGGGTGTGCTCCGATTTTGTCAGTTCTTTTTCACTAAAGACGTCGTTAAGATTCCATCGTACGTTGAGATTAGGTTTTAAGAGTTTCTTATTGTTGTGGCAATGTTATTGTAGATTCTTGTTAGATTTTTATAAAAAGATTAATGGTGCTGTGGATTTTGCAAATTGTTTAATTTTTTTTTTTTTTTCGTAGTCTGAAAGGTTTTTTTTACTTTAAATCTAATTAGTTTTAAATCTGTCTGCTTAGTTTAAATCTACAAACGGTGTTATTATTTAAAACTAAATTTAAAAAAGTATGAATTTATGTCATGAAGCTAATCTTACGAGTTCATACCATTTATCAAACATTTGCTTTTTAAAATCTTGGTTTATTTTATTTCAGACATTGTTTTAAAACATAAATAAATGTATATTTGTACCGCAAGAATGGTGTAGATTAGTAGATTAATTTCTGTAGATTTTGCAAACCCGATGGAAAAAAGGCGCTCATAATGGTTTCAGCACCTTTCGTAAGAAAATTAAAGTATTAAATTAGAATATTATTGACGTGTGTTCTTACCTATATATGCTAATGCATAAATTATTTTCAAATACTTCATAAATATTAATGTAATGATATAATTAACCTTTAACTATGGACGTTCCATTTTTGGTACACTACTATGGACGTGCGGTCTCAGAGACCGCTATCTTTACGGGCTGGTTTCTATTTTGATGCGTTAGTATTTTATCATTTTTTGTTTTTATCCCTTAGAAGAGTAACTAAATGTAAATAAAAAATGTAATTTAAACGAAAAATAGTATTTATAATTAACTAAATCTAACGATATAACAATCGAAGTCGCTTTTCAGACTTTTTAGCTTGAGATCACTTTACAGGTATATTAACAGCGGAAAATGACTTTTTTAGTAAGTTTGACTTCTTTTACAATAAAATATAAAGAAAAAAGAACATAATTAACTCAACTTTATGTTCTCAAAACTTAACATAAAAAATTTGACAAGGGTCCAACTTGGTCATATTTATAGAGGTCATCTTTGCATAGCAGCTTCTTTATTTTTTTTTCTAAATCGTCGAATGAGTCCTTCCATCCAGGGCAAGGTGGGAGGTACTGTCAGGCTTGTACTGACTAAAATCCACGGGGTCCTTCAATAGCCCTTTACTTTCCGGGGTCACGGTAATGACCGAATAAGTCCCGCGACCCCAGCAAGTTTTGGCCCTCTAGAGAGAGGCCCCGTAATCATGCTGACACTCTTTGAGGCGCACGTGGAACATAACGCGCTGTCGACCCGGGCATGGTTCATGGTCGGACAGCGAGTCGCCTATTACCCGCCGCCCGAATGCCCGAACCTACGGTGACCGGAGATCGTCTGTCGATGTCCGCCCCCGTTTGCGTCTACCACTGCGGCTGGGATGGAGGAAGGACGCTGTCTTCTCCCTCACTTGGCCCGCCTCCTCCTTCGCGAGAATGAATGTCAGCTTCATAAAACAAATAATCATCAGCATCCCCATTGCTGTCGCACTGATCGGATTCTAAAAACAATCGTTGACACTCGTTTTCAAAATAAGGATCATATAATCGCAATATTTTATTGGCTATCTGAGTGGACGAACTCGATGTTCGTTTGCCTGCAGTCGTTGGTAGATCATTTTTTGACATTTCAGTTTATAAAATATAAAACAAACAAAATTACCGTCAGTCTCAATTTATAACACAAATGTGGACGTGCGGTCTCACAGACCGCACTCAAAATATACAGCGAAATTACTCACGCAGTATTCAGCCGGTGGCATAATTTTCATTCTCAACTGTCGATTTACCACTAAAACCGAAGCTACTGAGGATGGCATACGCGTGGGGTACGTGGGAAGAGAGGAACACGGTAATCACAAACTGCACGCGGTCTGAGAGACCGCACGTCCATAGTTAAAGGTTAAGTAGATTAAGTCAACACTTTACACGTCTTTTTACAAACTAGAAGTTGCCGGTGTTTTATACCTGACTAGACTACTCTGAGAAGAAACTTACTTGACTATTGACTGACCCGTTGGTCTAGTGGTTAGTGGCCCTGACTGCTATGCCGGAGGTCGTGGGTTCGATTCCCACCCAGGACAAATGTTTGTATGATAAGCTTGATCATTTAATCTGTGTCTGGGTGTAAATTATCTATATTGTGGACGTATTGAGAAATATATGAGTATGTTTATCAGTCGTCTAGTACCCATAACACAAGCTCTGCTTAGCTTGGGACTAGATAGCTTTGTGTGATAGTTGTGGATTATTATTATTAATCAATTAATCTCTTTCAAAGTCCACATACTAACATGTATATGCGGTATTTTAATTCACTATCTACAACATTGATCTAGTAAATGAATCATCTGAGATCGCAAGGCGTCACTATGAAAGTGATTATGATTAAAAACTCCCAAACCTGATTAACATTCATTAAACCTGATTTACGGTATAATTTTAATTAAAATCAACTATCAAACCTAGTATTATGACCCCAAAGAAGCTTCAATAAGTAACCGTTAAGACAAACTATTGATAATCACCAGTTTAATAAGCTAACTTCATTCAAAACCTATAATTTTGTTATTAAAAATTACACAGACCGATTTTTAAAGTGTTAAGACCATTCTGAGTCATAATGTTTATTTTTTTCGTAACACGGCTTGCTTTTAACTCTTTTAAGAAAGACTAAGGTTGAGCTCCGGTTTTGGTTATATTAATTTTAATAAGTATTTAGATATTTTAGGGCTGATTTTCAATAGTTAGATAACTTTTATCAGAGGAATAAAACTAGCGGTGTGACTTATTTTCTATAGATCAGCTGTCAAACCGCCATTTATACAACGTGTACTGAGCAATTTCTGTCCTAAGACTTTTGGAAATTCGCAAAAAAATGATGTTTCATATTGATGGGCCTAATCAATTTAAAATTTTGTATGAAAACCCGTGTTTTATTATATCGTTCGTTGTAATAACGTTTGTTATAAGAATTTCCAAAATTCTTAGAACAAACATTGTTCAGTAACGTGGGCTGAGCTACCCCACGAGAGGTTTTGCGTATTTAAAGTTACACGTTGTTTAAATAAATATTTATATAATACCTATTGCGTATTATTACTTTTTATTTTTAAATTAGCTTCATGGTTTATTAATATAATGGCTCCAAAATATAATCTACTATCACTCTTTCTTTCAAGCTGGTAACTCATCAAATGAGTTTGCCATTGGACGTGAGAAAGGTCTTCTAGATTCAATTGCCTTAAAACCAATACTATTCATTCAGTTGCCATTTGCCTTCGAGGATCGCAGTGCCTTTTTTACGACAGCCCGATGGAATATCAATCTTACATGAAGTCCTGCGGAGCTTATATCTCGGTGTCTGTGTGGTGACCATCAAATAGCTGTCAAAAGGTAAATTTCGTATTGGCTTTTGCATTTGCAATGAAACTGATTAATGTAAATGTTCCTTGATATCAACTATTCTAACGCTCTTGCACTCCAATCATCAACTTAGCCGCATTACAGGTATCAAGCATCCAACTTCTGGTTGACAACTGCTGGCCAGTGACTATCAAGTTAGCCAATAGCCCTGCTGGTCTATAAAAACATTCTGAATAAAGGACATGAAAAGGTAAAACCATAGACAACCGGAATGTCGATAAATGGTCGCTTTTTTTTTAAACCTTTATTGATAGACGGACAGACGTCTCCTCTCATCAATGTAGGGGATAATTTTATAATCTTAAACTCAAGCCGTTAGTTACAAGGTAAGTAAAACGGACCTCACTTAAGATGCATTTTTAACGACAGGGTTGCCACACTTATAATTTTATTTGTTGAATCAAAATTGAAAGATTACAAAGCTCGGATTAGGATTACTGATTTTTGATTGAAAGTAATTTTAGGGCATAGAATGGTTCACGGTATATTCAAATTTAACTGTTCGGATGATTCATCTCGAAATTCGTTTTAGAATTCTGTGTTTCCCATTTTAATTTTGTTATTAGGGTTTGCGTGTGCTGTTGTTTTCTGTTTCTGTTAATTTGTTTCTTTTTGCTGTTAATGAGCTGTTTGGCGTTTTATCTTTATGGTTTTATGTTGTGTTTATTTTAATAACTTAATGAAATAGTGAGATCGCTTTGGCCTTGCGAAGTCAGAAGTATCTATTTAAGATTTAATGGTTCTTAAAGTTCAGCAAAGTTTTTTGTTAAAATAATTTTTGAAACCCACCGGAGCTTTACACTTGTACAGTCCCTCCCGCTCTGCCCTGGGAGGACTCATTTGATAATTTTAGGAAGATTAAAAAAATGTATGAGGGCAACACATACATTTTATTCAGTATAGACTATCGAAAGCCATATTATTGCCCAATTTGCTCAAGTAAAACAACGAATCTGATTGCAACAACATGCTAGGTCTATTTATGGTGATATTGAACTTTGATACTGCATATGATTTTGTATGATTGCATTACACAATAATGCTTGGAAATATGTAATAAGATAATTCATGAAATAGTTCATATTCATATAGGTAAGGCCATTATACTGTTAAAAATTTCGTAGTACACACGGCTACACATCAAACTTAGCAAAACCACTTTTAGCTGACCGTTTAGTGTGTGTAAAAATCGTACAAAGCGGGACCAAGACAAACTGGTTTTGTATAGCTTGATGTGTACCTACGTGGAGTTGTGTAAGTGTATGGTGAGCAAAATTGTGCCTTTTTGAAAAAATATAGTTTAAAATTATTTTTTAAAAGTCACAACGTTTGCTATTTCCCAGGTTTAATACTAATGATTAATTAACCCTTGCTAAAGTCTGACAACCAGTCTTACCATGGAGTATTTTTCCCATTGAATTTTGACTTGTCTCCCATAATATCTACCTGACTCTCTCGAGGTAGCAGTGGTGTCGTGGTTAGAGAAGTAGTTTTTGCTTGCTTCTAAATTTGTGACCTGCTGACAACATGGGGCCCTAGAGGGCCAAAGCAGGAGTCGCTGCTGCCGACCTCGGACCCCGGAACGTAAAGAGCTATAGAAGGATACCGTGGATTTTAATCAATACAAGTCTGACAGTCCCTCCTGCCATCTCCTGGGTCGAAGGACTCATTTGATGATTTTAACACGAGAAAAACACCACAGAAAACGTGGTCAGCTTTGGTCAGCATGTGACAACCCTGGCAGCGGTCGCGGGGTCGCTGGGCGGGGTGGCAGATGGCGCGATTGTCGGTCGGTGCGTTCGTCCTGTTTACCTGCCTCACTCCGCAAACAAAAGCAATAGGTGCCTTTATACCTAACGATCTAGATGAAATATTAAAAAAAAACATAATGTAGAACAAAATGGTTTTTTTTATTGGTGTGAATTTTCATACAAGCTCTCCTAAGTCTTTTCACGTCCTATATCGGATCCGGTCACACCCTGTTTTTATTGTTGTGTTAAAATCATCAAAGCAGTACTCCCGCCTAGAGCGGGATGGGAGTGACTGTCAGACTCGTGCTGACCAAAATTCACGGCGATCCTTCAATAGCCCTTTATGTTGCAGGGTCACGATTACCTGATAAGACAGTCTCTCAACCCCGGCAGATCCATCAACCCCGTGCCGTGAAAAAATGCACCGTGGACTCTGGCGTGGATCGTAATCGGACGGTAAGCTAGCTAGAGAATAGCTTAAAGAACATGAGTCATAAATAATAGAACGATTTGAGCAAAGTTTATATAATTTTTTTTTTATCTTCCAATGAGTCTTGAGCCCAGGGTAGAACGTGAGGGACTGTCAGACTTGTACTGTCTAAAATCCACGGTGACCCTCAATAGCCAGGTGAAACAGTAGTCAGATAGCTGACAGTTCTTTGAGGGGCGCGTGGAACACGACGCGCCGTCGACCCAACGTTTTCTGGCCTTCCGTGCGATGTCCATAATTGTAACGATCATTTTTGCAGTAAAACGAATCGCAAGTAGTGAAGAGCCTTTTCAGTAACGTAGCGATCCAGTTTATGTTTAAACGCCAACAGAGCAGATACCTACATTTAAACGAGAGGAAAATATATAGACGAATCATTTGAAACGCTTTCCTGGCACCTCAATTTGTGGAAAACTTTTAAAATACTTTAAATAATTCGCTTTAATTAACTGCGTCGTGTGCGTAAGACCTCCATAATAAATAGAACTACCTAAAACATCAGCATCATCAGCCGGGAGACGACCACTGCTGAACATAGGCCTCCCCCTTGACGGTGACAGAACAGTTGTGATTGTTGTGTTTTCTTGTTTATTTACTCCAATAACTTTCTTGGAATTAAAACATTGTACCCTCTTTATCATAATTCTATCATTGGGATTAGTTTTCTTAAACTCTTATCATATGCTCAGACATTATATTAACACCAGAGCAGTTCAGTAAAATGGGAGTTCACAAGCTCGAATAAAGTTAATAATTTTCCGATCATTCTCATTTAGAAGTTCAAAACCTAGTTCATCTAGACGTTCTTCTGAAGCACACTCACTGTTACAGCCTGAACCATCTTCATCATACATCTTCCTGCCCTTATCCCTTACTTTACCTGAGGTCGGCGCAACTCGTTTTCTTCTTCCATTCTCCTCTATCAGACGTCACCGTATCATTTACTCTTTTTTCTTTCATATCATTCCTTAGACAATCCATCCACCTTTTCTTTCACCTTCCTCTTCTTCTCCATCCATCAACATTGAATTACAGTTTAAAACCAAAGTGGACTTTGACATTCAGTCAATGACCTAATCTAAATACAAACCCTTTTTTTGCACCCAACTTATAATTGGCTTCACAATATCCTCTTAATCTCACCTCTGCATCCTCCTCATCCCTTCCCTAATCTAGATCACGGAAACGTATAATTTCCGTCCGTCAGAATGTCCTTGACCCTACAATTCCACCTGTTAAAACTTGACCTTAAATCGGTCTAATCGATGGAATCGTTGCGAACGGACCGGCGCGGCGCCCGCGCAGCTCAGCGGAGTGAAGGGGAAGGGGGGCGTCCAGTGCCCGTGATTTAATACCCCAGTCGCTAATTATGGCTTGTTCAAATTGTAGCTTTCTCACGGGCAAGATGGACCGGTTACACTGTAACCTAAACTTTTAAATCGAGTTACAAATGTTTTTTCACATAAAATATGCTATTACATTTTTATTGGATTATAATTATAGAAATGATATGAAGGAAGTTATTAATATTAATTGGTTGGAATTAAGTTTTTGGTGGGTGACGTGTGATCGGCGAATGCTGTGATTGGTAAAAGTTATTGAGATTTGTAAAATTAAAAAATATAAATTCTTGTTCATCTGGATTTTTTGTCATAGTCACTAAACCTTGTGGCTTGGCACTAAGTATTTTTTAAAGTAATTCTACAATTTATAACTAATGCAATGTAAATTAATATGTGCTTCAATATTACCGAAATTTTCACGGAAATATGGTGTAATATTAATACAGAACATAATAAAGTTGACCCCCACCAGATTGGCTAAAAACTAGATAATTTAATTAAACCCTGTGTTTAACTTCGACGTAAAACCACAGCATTTTTTAACCATCCGTTAACCCCCGATTATTTTCGTACCATCGTATCTAAGATGCGCCTGCGCGTACCTTACTGCATTCGCTATACTTATTCTGTCTGCCCCAACCTGTTACCCGGTCAACCTTCCAGCTACACCCCTCTCCCTTGCACTAACGTAACCTCTCATAGAACCGTCTCTTTCTAACGATCTCAGGTCAGGCCGGAGCACATTACAGTAATGATACTTAAACACATATTTAAGTAAAGATTCTTTTTCTGTTAAAAAGTTGTAAGTCTGAGTGTGTTGTCTGGTATTTTATAATTTGTGGTGTAATTTTGCATTTTATTGAGATTGCGGGGCTTATTTTGTATTGAGATGGATTTTATTCAGGAGAAACGTATGATGATGACGCCTTTTAAGTCGTATGGGTGAAAGCTATCCATTTCTTTTTGTATTAGTAAGAGAGTCCTTCCACACGAAGAGGGGGTGACGTGTCTATTAGACTCTTACCCCCTTATTAATAAACGTGGACTTAAGTTACACCAAGGATAATCCTTAAAAAATGTATCGTTAATCCGAAGATAAACCTTGGCGTAACTTTAGTCCACGTTTATTAATAAGGGAGTTATTGACTAAAAGTCCAGCCTATGGTTTCGGTTACCCTTTGCGTTCTAGTACGACGGTGTTCTTTTTAAGACGATATCGGCAGGCATATGGCCTTATAGCGGCTCATCAGTTTGCATTATGAATTGATCTTTAGGCTATCAAATCCCTAGACAATCGCTTAATAATCGTGTTTCAAAAATAACTGGAATATGGTTTCAAGTGTTAATATTTTATTACACTTTCAGTCTGTCATACTTCGCTTAGCTTTTTCTTCTGTTACCTAAATATTTTAATGCGGCTCTCTGAATATAGGACATCCTTCCATGTCATCAACGTGTGTGTAAACTGAAAAATAAAAAAATAAATTAATAGGTATATTTAATATTTTGTTGACAGCCAGCTTCGCCCGCTACATCTCAAAAGTTATCCCACGGGAACATTAAATTGGGATTATAATTATCCTATGTGTGAATCCACTTCACACACAAAGTATCTATCTACAAACATCCAAATCCGTTCGGTGGTGGTGAAAGAGTAAGAAACATCCATCCATCTTTACATACATTCACGTTTATTATATTAGTAGTTAGTAGAGTAGTAGATTAGTAGGATATAGCAGCGGCTTCGCCCGCTACAACTCAAAAGTTAACCCACGGGAACATAAAATTGGGATAAAAGTTATCCTAACTATAAAATCTACTACATACTCTGGTTAGTGTCGCAGGCGTACTCCAGGAGATCGCAAAGGTCTAAAAAGGTTCTCTTCTCGTCGCCCATCTTGCCGCAGATTTGAATTGTGTCATGAACACAGGCCTCTGATTGTAAGCAATACTGCTCAATTTTGTTCTGTCAAAGAATATTCATATATATTATAAATGAATATGAACGAAAATGTCAAAGAATGAATCAACTGTCACTTGAAAATTAAGCCAAAAATGTCTTAAGGGCAAATTAATTTTAAATCATATTTATTTTATCTTGCTATAAGTTGTGTCGCGTCGCGTCTCGGTATGAACTAACCTTTAGAGTTTTAAAAAATAATATGTTCAATAGATATTTACAAAACTCGAGATCCCAACTCAATTTTGCAAAAAATGTACTCGTTGCATCAGAATTCAGCAAAAATTGTATTAATTTGCGACGTAGGTATTGTAATAGTAATAATTTAAAAATTAAAAGAAAATAGTAGGTCCTTCAATTTTGGTTAAAATTAACAAAAAATATACTGATAAAAAATTATTGATGGACCAATTAGAATTTTCAGTCAAATAACCTACTGCACAAAGAACGCGATTTCTTTTTTTTAAAAACGATGCCCTACACTAGGAATTTCTCCTGTGTCGTGGGTTCGTTTACAAATATATAAAACATACATATAACCAAACACCCAGACCCGAAACAACTACTTGTAGGTCTAACAAAATAAATATTTATTTGTTCCTTGCGGGAATCCAACCCGCGACATGCTGCGCAGCAGTCCAATTGCTCAGCCACTGCACCAACCGTGCCGTTAAAGATTGAAACAAAAAAATACAAACCGATGGAGTTGTCACGTAACTGGGAAGATGGCAGTTAATTCTTGCTAAATTATTGAGTAGCAATAACATACCTGAAAAAAATAAAACACAAACAAGTAGCAAAAGTCAAAATAGACTTCTGATCTCAGGCCCTAGTATAAATAATGTATTCTAAGTAATTTGTATGGAAATGGGTGACCATCATGTCATAGCGAGTTTGCGCCGTGCCTCGGAAAGCACGTAAAGCCGTTGGTCCCGGCTGTCATTTGTAGATGACACATTGACAGTGGTTACTGTTAATCAGAAGCTCTATAGTCTGACAACCATCAGTCTTACCATTGGGTATGATAATGCGCAGTAGGTAACTGGGTTGTGGAGGTCTGACAGGCAGTCGCTTCATATAAAATACTGATATCCAGCTGAATCTGGTTTGACTGGAAGCCGACCCCAAGGGAAAAGGCTAGGCAGAATGATGATGAAGTAACTTGTTTGAAAAATGAAAAAGTGCATTCAAATTATCGTTTAAAAAAACGTGACATCTCGTTATGAGGCCTCTGGCTACAATAATTCCAGGGTAAATCTACTTACTCATTTATGCCAAAAGAAGTGATTAAAATATTTCTGTGGAAACAAAAATTCGACTGCGAGCTGGATTTGAAGATATTAGGATGGTCCAAAAGATTCGACGCTTGTGAGCAAGACCGCAATGGCTCGGGCGTAAGGAAAAACGACGTACTCGTCTAAATTCTTGCAGTCGAATTTTGCATTCTATAGGTTTAATATTCACGATTACATAAAATATTTAAAAGAGTTCCTAAGTAAAAAAAGAAAAAAAAAAACAATTTTTACTTACAAAAAGCAAATATTTCAGTTATCTTTGGCCACATTCCGGTATCGCTGAATGATAACAATCCCCGCAGTAATAGTTATGGGACCATAAACTAGTAATAGGCTAATGTTTGTTAGTTTTAGAACTGGCTATGGAGTCAGGAGTGGTCAACCAAAGTGGCACAGTATTTTGGAAATCTGGGACATGAAATTAAGGAAATTGGTTATTGAATTTCAATCAAAAAAGAAAAGAATAATTGCTACTCGCAGTCGCAAAAAAACATACTTTACTTGTGCACTAAAAAGGTAGTAAGAAATAATTTCTAAAAAAAATAATTATAATCGTCCTTCCATCCTACATCTGGCGACTGTCTATCGGACCTCCACTACCCAGTAACTGGGTAATAATATCTTATTACTCAGTTATGTATTGGTAAAATGTATTGGAGTATCCTCCATGGCTAGACCGTTTAACAGGCTTTTAGAGCTTCTAACTAATAGTAACGACTGTCAAACATCTATAAACTAATGTCAGCCGGGACCAACGAATTTTCTTGCTTTCCGAAGCACGGAGGAAACTAGCTATGTCTGTCTGTTGTCTATTATCTGGCAAATAGGAAGTGTTTGAACTTATAGTTTCATATAAATGATTCCTTTACATAAAAAATTAAAAAAACCAAATTATTCATCATCTCCTGTGTTTTTGCAGTCCCCCAACGCGACGTACTTTTATTATTTTTTACTTTTTAAATGGAACTTGGTTTTTGTGCCGGGGGTTTTTTAAATTTTAAATCTATTTTTTATACTTTTTATAGGTACATACTTATATCATTTTATGTTGCTAAGAGTACTCCCGATTAAGTCGTCAATATTCCCTTTCAGTACGCTTTCATTTGATACCCAACTCGAGAATATTTGCAGACCCTCGGTTACCTTTCCCCACTTTCACCCCCACAACTTGTCTAAGAACACTCGCAGGTAAGTCACTTTTCATACAAAAAGAACTAAATTGAAATCGCTTCATTCGTTCGGGTTCTATGATGCCACAGACAGACAGACAGCCAGACAGACATGAACATGAAACTTATAACACCCCTCTTTTTCCGTCGGGGGTTAAAAAATTAGCATTCATAAACCCTCGAAAAAACAAAATGAACAAACGTATTGATCAACCAAAATGTTGCACATCCCTGCTAAACATTGCACATTCCACATAAGCTTCAATATTATGTGTGTGTTGCAATAATTTCCTGTCCTACAGCCACAGTTTAACTTAACCAACGTAAACAAAAGAGGTTATTGTCCAAATAGATCATTGTTGTTCGTCCGGCGAAGTGATCGTGTCATTATGATATTTAGAAAAGTTTTTACTAGTAAGTTTTTTTTTTAACTTTTTTGATTTTCCATCTCGGAAGTTGTTATTAACTTATATAGCTGTACAAGTATGTGTTTACAAATAAAGAGGATACAAATTGTTTTATACCAAATATTTTTATACCAAACAGCTTTGATATAAAATAATTTTATAGCAAACAGCTTTTATGGAAAATAATTTTATACCAAACTATTTGACATAAAATAATTTGCATCCACAATGAAAAAAATATTTGAAAAAAAAAACGATTTTTTTAATATGGTCTTTGACGTATTTAGTGAAAAATGCTTTAAAAGTAGTTTTTTTTTTTGGTTAAATTACTTAATTAATATGACTTTTAATTTCAGGTTTAATAATAATTGGATTAGCAGCAGAAGTGTGGTCTCACGTTGAAATAGAAGCTGAAGATTACTTCTTCCCTCTAGAGCCGGTAACGTTCTATCTTACTATCGCATTAACCTTTTAACCGCCAATGTCGGATATATCCGACAAATTATCCGACAGGGAATATTCACGTTTTTTTTTTGTTTGGTTTAATTGCATTTATTCTATATCTCTCAGTTTATGTAGATAGACAGATATAAAACTTTTTACTGTACACCGTAATATATTATAAATCGGAGCTTAAGAGGAGCAGAAAGAGAGAAACTTGTATTTCACCGATTTGTAGCCTGGCGCTGGGGGCACGGCAATTGATATGAATACTAGTGGTTAAAAGGTTAATTAAGAAAACCATTGCATGACAAAGCTAGTTTATAAAATAGGGTACCTTTATAGGGGCCCTTTATGCGGCCTTTTGTCATGTATAATAATATAATATTATAGTTAAAAGCGGGTGAACCCAATGCTGGCAACGGTCATTGAATGTAATTTCATTTTCAACTTCTCAATGACCTGCGCCGGTTTTTTTTTGACGTGTTAAAAACCAACAAAAGAGTCCTCCTACCCAGACCGGATAGGACTGTTAGGTATCTACTGACTAAAATCCACGGTGCCCAATAGCCCTTTACGTTTCAGGGTCACCTTTGCGTTACCTGATAAGACAGTTCCGCGACCTGCTTTGGGTTGAGTGAGTAAAAACACTCAGTTCCTTTTGCGTTCCAGGGTCACAGTATTCTCTTAAGACGTTCTCGCAAAACTACTTTGACTTAAACATGAAAAATAATAGTGTTCTTAAAAGGTTTATGTAGCGCAACTCTTGACACAGTCTCTAAACGAATGGCGCTGGGTCGAGAGTCTTAACGTCACAATGGGAAACAAAGAAAATTTTATATGCGGTCTACGACATGTTTTCATACTTAGTTACAGCATTTTCTTAAAAAAAATCTAGGAATCTTAACGGCTAAAGTTAGATAGGCATTCGCTTTGTATAAAACTAGCTTTTAGATGCAGTTTTGCTCACGTTTCAGTCCAAAATTATCATAAGAGAACGTAGTTTCACCCCAGCCGCAGAGGCGTCGGCCACCGTAGGTTTGGGCATGCGAGCGGCGAGTAATGGGCGACTCGCTGTCCGACCATGCACCATGCCCGGGTCAACGGCGCGATGTGTTCCACGCGCAGCTCAAAGATTGTCAGCATTAGGGCCAAAGCCTGCCGAAGATGCGAGACTCATCTCATCACCGTGACCCCGGAAAGTAAAGGGCCACCATTTCTGTCTGAAGAAGTAACAAACATCCACCCATCAATCCTGATAGACTTTCGCATACAAAGCAGTAGTGAGATAATCAAATTTAACTAGGTATATACGGTTATATTGAAAAGCCAAAGCCGACCTCAATGTAGATTGGTAAAAGCTAGGCGAATAGATTAATTCTATGGGTCCCAGAACGACGTATTTTCAACAAAAGAAGCCTTTGTAGCCTGAAGCATTGTGCAGTGAAATATGTTGAAATGGTGCCAAAAATTCTTTTGAATCATTGATTAATAACGTGTAGGCTAATTCATAAGTGATATTTTCATGTTTTGGGATTTTTATATCAAGGTTAAACCATAACTCACGATGTTTTTCCCTCTTCATTTCTTATGCGTCTCATGGATGCGTACATTCTAATCATATCCTGCAAACACGATTAAATGGTGACACAATTTTCAGTAGTCCAGCTTGACGTCAATGTCATTCCATGAGCAACCAGTGAGTGACGCTCATCGCCGATTTCTCCAGGTGCAATCGTGTAATGCGCCTGCGGAGTCCCAATTCAGAGCAGCTGTTTTAATTCCAATTCTTGTAGTGTTTCTCCTCCAGTGAAGCAATACTGCTAGCATATGAGATAAAAACCGCCACCTTAAGCCCAGCCGCTACGAGAGACGCCCAGGGGCCTTAGTCAAACAGCATACGACAGTAAACGACAATCGTTATGGTTCGTCAGTCTCCAATACATTTTCAACTTTATACACCAGCGCGTAAAGTTGAAAATCTATTAAAAACTGCTAATCGATAACGAACGAAACAAACGAAAACGATCTGTGAACTTCAATAGATTTTCAACTTTACGCGCTGCGGTATAAAGTTGAAAATGTATAATATTGGTGACTGATGAACGATAACGATTGTCGTTTACTGTCGAATGCTGTTTGACTAAGGCCCCAGGCCGTTGGACATCGCGCGGCGATGTCAGGCCACTGGCGTAAGCGCGGGCTTAGTAGCTAACTCGTCGTAAGATCAAAGACCAACCCAAGGTGGACAACACTTAGTATTCCACACGCGTCTCAATAAACTGACATCGAGCTCCCCATTACGGCCAAACAGGCAGGGCTGGGGTTGAAGGAGCGTTTGTAAAGGACACCGTGGCCGTGGAACGCAAAGGGAAACCCAAACAATACGATTGCCTTCTAGGCAGTATAAGTCTGACCCTTTCGCGACTTATTTAATGATTCCATCACCCAAAGTCTTTAATGCAATCTATTAGCTTATCTGTGTTTTTCTTTATTTGAATGAACTATTCTTCTTCATCAGGTAATAAACTTCTGCAAGATGGCAGACCAGTGCCAGCATGACTTCGTGCCAATCTGCGGCCAGGACTTCATGGGTATCTCCAGAATGTTCAGCGACAACTGTGACTTGTTCGAGTACAACTGTGATGAGAAGAAACGTGAGTAGTATACAACGAGAGAAACGAAGAAATGAGGTATAGGACACAAAATTAATGTAAATATGTATGTCTTGATTTAGCGAGTCAAGGAACGCCAACCATCCCAGTTATGGGCATTACGTTTCCATTAACTGCCAGCCACCTTTTATTAATCATCGATTAATCGTGCCCAGGGAGACTCACACACGCGAGTAACCGTGACCCTAGAACGTGAAGAGCTATTGCACGAACACTGTGGACTGAGTTATTTAAATCTGAAAGTCCCTTCTACTCCTGATTGGCTGCCTCATTTGATGGTATTATCTGGTGAAAAAAAGCGTTGCAGTAACGTCTTGAGATGTTTCTACGACCACTTGGGTCTGCAAACAGTTCTAGGACAACAATATCAGAGTCAAACAGTGTGAAACATCAATAATATTCCATAACTAACACACAACGCCATCTAATCCCAAGCTAATCAGAGCTTGTGTTATGGATACAAGACATCTGATAAACATACTTATATATTTTAAATGCTAAATATTATAGATAAATTACACCCAGAAAAAGAACAAATGATCGTGCTCATCACACAAACATTTGTCCTGGGTGGGAATCGAACCCACGATCTCCGGCATCGCAGTCAGGGTCACTAACAACTAGACGAACAGGCCTGTAAAAAAAAATCCGTACTGCATATAGACAGAAGAACATAGTTATAATGTAATTCATGTTTTCATTATTTACAGAATACCGGCACGTGAAGATGGAAGTATGTAAATACGAGGCGGTTGCCGCTGATCCCACATTTTAGATATATTTTAGTTGTTACGTATATTTAAGTTATACTCCTTTACAGCGGTAAGATAGAAGCGAAATGTTGTCATTTGAACGCTCTGGTCGGTGCGGTACTTTAAAAAAAGGTTTTTTTTGTATCATTCAGCCTATAACGTTCCCACTGCTGGGACACAGGCCTCCTCTCTTGTGAGAGGGAGTGGGCCATAATCAACCACGCGGGCCCAGTGCGGGTTGGCAGATGTCACATGTCTTCGAATTTGATGGTTCTAGGACATGCCGGTTTCCTCACGATGTTTTCCTTCACCGTTTTGAGAGTAGTGGTGATGAAAGTAATTACACAAAGTAATGCGCCAGGCTGGGTTCGAACCCACGACCTACAACTCGTAAGTCGGGACCGATACCACGTCGCCACCACTGCTCTTTTTTTTTTAAAGAAAGTTTTTTTTTTTTGTATAAGTAACATAAATAACTGATAAAATATGTTTGATAAAATGGCGAACAGCTATTTTGTGTTTGTAATAGAATAACTAATGTTGAAAATTAGATTCTATTTATTATACTTTGTAAGCTTTTATTTATTATGTCTGTCATCCTACAAAATAAAAAAAACTTTAATACGAAGGAGTATAGGTGCAGGAAGAAAGCAAATACTTATAGAAAAAACGTAATGTCGTTGGTCCCGCCTATCATTTGTAGATCTTTGACAGTCGTTACTGTTAGAAGTTCTAAAGTCTGACAACCAGTCTTACCATGGGGTATCGTATTACCCAGTTACTGGGTTGTGGAGGTCCGACAGGCAGTCGCTCCATGTAAAATACTGATATTCAGATGGATGTGGTTGGACTGGAAGCCAACCCAATATAGTTGGGAAAAGGCTGGGCAGATGATGATGAGTCTACAAACTTTCTGTCTCTCTCTATGATTGATTTATTTCCAATAAATCACATTCGCAAAAGAGATACGAGTTGTGCTCAGAAATACATATAAAAACTACTATGAATACATAAACCTCCTCCTTGTCAGTTAGTTATTTTCCAACAAACTCTGTCTCCAAACAGGAGCGATGCGCACGCGCAAACAGAACGGTACAGAGCAAACTTGTCATGTTTGACGTCACTGCCTACGCGTCTGTTACTTATTCCAAGAATTACTTCAACGCATGTCATATGTAACTTAAGTAAGTAGTCCAACTTCGAGTTCTTTATGTAATCAGTACTTTAGCTACTATTTTTATCGTGGTAAAATCATTAAATGAGTCTGACATGGGTACCTCCCGAAACTTCCGTGTCCGGTGAGGACCTGCGTCAGGCGGTAGGCCAGGACGACGTGACAACTATCCAGCCATTCCTCAAAGTCGGGTCTTACCGCCGCAGACTAATTACAATTTCCAGTGGTACTACTAGATCGCTTGGTAGTACCACGGGTACCACATTAACGATTCTGACAATGTTTAGCATTTATACTCGTATATGTATAGTAAGAAGTAAGATTAACCTTTACATTCATCACATAAAAACTATAAATAAAGAAGTAGGTAATAATATAGCAGTTCGGGATTGACAGTGCCCAAATACCCACCACCCACAATTTTTTGAAAACAATCGCCATTCAAGTCTACCAGCAGGCTGGCCTATTTCTTGGACAATCAGAATTTCCATACTACGCGGCAATACGAGTACTAAACCATGAATCCCAAACTATCTCACAAAGAGAAAGCCTACTAGCATTAAAGTTTACATTAGGCCTACGATTCTCGATAGTACAGCTGAAAACAAACAGGTGTCACCTCTGTCGTAGGTCAGTAGATATGACCAAGGTTACGGCTGCCCTGAGTCGGCCTGACGCACCGCATCGTAACTGCCTCAGACTATTGCTAAATTATAGATTTTTGTTGTAGACCGTACTTTCGGATCTCGATTGAGAAACAAAATATTTTTTTATGGATTTTTACGTTTTCTCAATTTAAGTAAACTTTATAAGTTAACGTAAGAAGCCTTTAAAAGTGACAGAGTTTGTAATTTTAACATATTTTCAAAATATCCCGTGGTGTTATATACAATTTGGATACGCTGATCGGCAGTTGGGAAAAAGCTAGGTAGATGATGACAAGATAAATAATTTGGAGGCACTTTAAAGTTTTTAAATAGGCAGCTATCATGCCAGGTTTTTTTAACATTGCCTAGCACTGCGAATAATTCCTGTGTAATCGTGGGTACGTTTACTATCATGTAAACTCACATACGAAAACATTAATCAGCCATACAACCTCTGAAAATTACTTCTGCTTTAAATTCAACTTCAAACAATAACGAAGTGCTGTCACATGAAATGTACTAATCAATCAAAAAAAGGGAATTAAATAAGGTATAGGATGCATTTTTGCAAAGAAAGAAAGGAAATTTTGTTTATAGGCACTAAAAACTAAACAATACAAGAAGAAGTTAAAGAAAGTTAAAGTTACTTTCTTTCTTGTTGAACCTATTCTCACTCAATTCCCGCTTCATCAAACGACTCTCATAGTAAGCCCACTGCCTCCACTCATGCGTCTTCATAAAGATAACAGCGGAGTGCTCTTGCGCACGTCCCATTACGCGTGCCCACAATGCTCAATTAATAACTCGGCAGATATCGGCTGTCTTCGGCTATGTTCGGCACGTCGGAGCCAATCATTGCACAATGCTGATAAAATTGAAGAGTTAATTGGGTCTGGAAGACTAATAATTATCACCCAAGCCGTGTATAGTATAAAGCAAAGTTGTGTGAATTCTAGTTGCGGGACATACGTATACCGCGACTCCGGTACTCAAAGGGCTACCGAAGGACACCGTGGATTTTAGTCAGTACAAGTTTGATAATGGGGGTTGGGAGGACTCATTTGATGATCTTACCACGAAAAAAAAGGCGAATCATATTAAAATTATAATGAGATTTTCAGATTCACCCTGTTAAAATAAAATCGTATATTTAAATAAAAAACTTTTTTAAAAAAAGGGAACCGACTTCAAAACCAAACACAAAAAAACTGTAAAATAACTTTTCTTTCGGAAGTCGGTGGCCATAGTCAATGAAATAGAAAACAAAGCCACCGACTGCCGAAAGAAAAGTTATTTTACAGTTTTTTTGTGTTTGGTTTTGTTATTTCATTGACTATGGCCACCGACTTCCGAAAGAAAAGTTATTTTACAGTTTTTTTGTGTTTGGTTTTGAAGTCGGTTCCCTTTTTTAAAAAAAGTTTTTTTATTTTTCCCTTTTTAGTTTTGATATTCAACAAAAATCATCATAATATACAGGGTGAATTTTTCAACTGGGCGTGGATGGCTACTTTCGAAACTATGAGGAATATCGAAAAACGTTGAAAGGAGTCTCGAGGCCGATTTTGACGAAAACTAAAACTGCATCATCGGATTTTAGAAAAATCAAAAATCCTGGCCAGGAATCGAACCCGCTGATTTTGGAAAAAAAATCACACCCCGTATTATTACACTGTTCGATAGTGTTACAAATAAGGATCAAATTCTGGGAAGTAATCATATACGGCAAACTTAAGGAAAACGTATAATTACAAAAAAACTGATTAATCTTCAAGGCAAAGATTATCAGCCAAACGCGAGATAATCGCGGACAAACATACATACATACATACATACATACAGGTCGAACTGGGAACCTACTTTTTTTTTTGAAGTCGGTTAAAAAGAAAAACAAAGAACTTGACTTCATGGTTGGGATAATGGTTACCTCTCATCGACTTTACAGGTAAATGTCTTAATCATCATCATCACCATTTGAACTTAATGTAGTCCATTGCTGGATATCCAGCCAGCCAGCCAGCCCATAATAGGCTGGATATGTCCAGCCTATTAATAATTTGGGAGATCGTGTACTGTGGGCGCTCCTTGGGCAGACCTTTACCCAGAAGAATCTTTTAAGCCTTTGTCAAACTGACAGGCGATACGAATGCGTGCTGAAGCGTTTTTGTTTGTAATGTATGGAATTGTTTGAAGTCAGTCACATAGACTATCGGACCGCTTTCGTTTTTCAATGTGACTGGATTCAAACAATTTCATACATCACAAATAAAAACGCTTCGGATCGCACTCACCTCATCTGTCTGTTTGACAAAGGCTGTACTGGGCAAAAAAAAAAAACTGCTGTTCCATTTATAAAACTAAACTACACTTCTGCCAAAATGTATAAAGCGTCACCAAAGAATCTAACAAACCCTGGATCCATCATAAAAGCGTCATGATACCCTTTACAGTTTTCAGAGTCAGTACTTTCAATATCTAAATCAAATTAGTTCTCAAAATAATAATGCTAACATTAAATTTTAAATAAACTTGCTTAGAGAGACCACCTGCAAAGCGACGCGTGCGCATCGAATAACTCATTTATAAAGCGGATGTTTTAAACTGTTCATTAAACTAGTACGTCTCGGAATAAAGGAAGAGGATAATGAGTTCATTGAAATTATTCGGTATCATCAAAGAAGACTTAATATTTAGCATTTTAATTTAATTTTTGATCACAAAAATGAATAATGAAAAGAGATTAAATTCAGTAAAGCGAATTTGGGCAGTGTTACGTACGGAATAAAGGATTTTAGGCTTTTTTTAAAGGGTGGTGGTACCTCCTAAGGTTTCTTCCGGGCAGCGGCACCACAGGCTATCTGTAATCCAAAAACCATCTGAAATACAGCTTCGCTGAACTGCACCTATTTGGCGCAGCCGCGAGATTTTTTTTTTAATTTAATTTTTGTTTTAGTTTTCTTCTTAGAACTTTCAGTGTTCGGTGTCGCGATCTGTAAAATAGTTCTAGTTCCTTCGGGGTGAATTTTCTCCAAGTTAGTTAGTTCTCATTTATGTGAAAGTGTAGGTAAGAAAAAAGGTTCAATTAAATAATTATTTTGTACACACATTTAAGTATGATAACCCTTGACGTTGTGTCAGAGGGTAATCCTCTTTAGGTCAGACACTGAAGAAAGACATTTATATAAAAGGGTCATGTCATGAAGGACTCGGAAAAATACCAAAACACATTTAAGAATTGAATCCAAAGAAATACAGAAAAATATAAGTGAGAAAGGGATGGCATTATGAAGCTCTCTCAGTTTCGGAGAATTTTATGAATGAAAGAATGTACACTATTATTTTAAGAAAAATTGCTACAGGCCTTTACTTTCTACGTAAAAACTTTTTGTTGATACGTACAAAGTAGAAAATAAACGAATGTAACTTTTACTTCTAGTCTAAAATGTGTTCCACGCGTGCCTCAAAGAGCGTCAGCAAGATGACGGAGCCCGGTCTAGAGGGCCAAAGCCTGCCGGAGTCGCGAGACTTATCTCGTTACCCTGACCCCGCAACATAAAGTGCTATTGAAGGACACCGAGGATTTTAGTCAGTACGAGTCTAACAGTCCCCTTGACCTGACCAAGCCTACCTTGCCTTACCAAGCCTTGCCTTACCAAGCTAAAAAAATTAATACAAACCCGAAAAAGTCAGGTAATCCTCGCGGTGACGAAAAAGTCAGTTAATTCTCAGTTACATTTTTACATTATCTTTGAATGAAGACAACTTTACTACCAAAATGTGCTTCCTTGATTATGTTTTCCTTAAAAAATAAACTAAATAAGACAGCCTCCCGATTGGAAGGCGGTCTAAATAATCTTGTACCTATTTGTATAAGACTGTCCACAAGTACCAAGTCCCTGTTTTAAGATAAGATTAGCAAAACTTAATGTATCTGATAGCCATTGTATTTATTGTTCTAACCTTTTTTGCCAAAGTTCAGCCGAAAGGTTAGAATTAAAAGATTTTGCGCGAAATACGAGGAAACTGGATTGATTTTCGTTTCTATATTAATCTTAGGAGATTAGGTGGCGATAAGACTAAAAGGATTTTGAAATGTTGCTTCTACTGGCGTTTGGGATTTATTGATTTATTTTATACATGGTTTTCTTTTTAGTCTTTATTTATTCACAGGATTATTCTATACAGAATAAATGAGACCTCGATTATAGCTTACAGATTGGGATATAGTTTTTCCTAGTGGTTTCGCTCGCTCCAATCTCTACCCTTTTCAAGTTATATTTATAGAAGTCTCCAGGGTCTCTTTATTTACCAAAAAAACAACAAAATCTGTTACGATGTAGGATGTATGCATGAAAACGTAATAAACACAAAACTCACTTTTGCAATTTACATAATAGTAACTATTAGTTAAGGTAAGTCACTTCCTTTAAAGTAACAAGAAATCAACAGGACTGGGTCTCGACTTCACGCAACTTTTGAAAGTATGTAGTTCTTGAAAAAAAAAAACTGGCGCTTTTAGTTCTACGATTTTTTGCTAGCTGATATTTTATGCTTTTCTAATAATTCATGTCCTCAGAAACATACTTAGGATATTTTTAAGAAGAAACTTCATAAAAAAACTTGTTACACATACGTCAGTTTGTTTGCCACAAAACTTTTGATACAATTTCCAGTTCCGCGTTGTAGTGTGCGTGTGTTTGCACAGATGTCGGCGCGCGCGCAGCCGTCCCTATTACCATATATGTGATAATGCGGTTTGAGGAAAATGCCGAATTTTGACTTAAAGCCGACGACGGGTGACATTACTCTCCACGTGTTAAATTCACTTTGACATCTGCAACCTCTCCCTCTTTTACACCTTGTGTGAAAGAGATAGCGATATTGTTAGTGACAGTATTGACATAAGACTTTTGACTAGTGATCGAGTTACAGTTCTGTCAATATTTAAATGTCAAAATGGAAAGGTTATGTCAGAAATGAAGCATACAGTAGCGTTCACAATTATTGAAACAGGTTTAGTGATATGATCCTGGTCTGATTTTGAAGGAGTATGTTATAAAATATATTATAAATGAAATTTAAAGACGATGTTAAATTAGCGTATTATTATAATGGTGATTTTCAGACTAAGTAAATAGTACTGTACTATGTTTTGTAATCGACGTCATCGTTTTTTCATGTGTGGTCTAAAACAGAGGCTTCTGAATGTAAAAGTTTCATTAATTTCTGGATCTGATGAAACAGGTAGCATTTTAGGTTTTATAGTTATTAATATCTATAGTTAACATTTTTCTAGAAATAACACAGACTTTTTGTTATTTTTTCTGTGCCATCACATGTCCTTTGTGTACCAATGTCACCGTATTTTACTCAGATAGTGGCAAACTAGAACTTTCAGTTTTTTATTTATTTTTAGCGATAGGTTTGCGTACGACCACTATCTCACTTGACGGTAAGCGAAGATGTGGGTGACGGTGAAGCATGCTCGCCCATAAATAACCTATTCATTCTTGACATGAAGACGGTGGGGCGACGCGTAACCCGCGCACCTCAAGGTTTTAGCTATCAGTTAACCCATTGAAAGTTTTTGTGTCGCATACGTAATCACGGCACGCGTTCCCGAAGATTATTGTTTTTTTAATTGTAGTGTAAATGTAAACTGAACACAACATAAAAATAGGTACTACTATTTCCCATTTTTGTAGTATTTTACTTTACAGCGTCTTTCCAGTATTAACAGCGTTTCTTGTATGGTAAAATCCAACAGCGTCACTGTTGTACGAAAAAAGAACATACCAATTTTTTTCCTTGAAATTAATGTCAAAGTTCCAGTTTACTTTACGTCACAATAATTGAAAACTCATGATGAGGTTATAAAATCAACTCGATACCCAACCTGCTTCCGCTACCGCTCCCTCCTCTCCCCTACACCAAACACAGCAGCAAGTCGCTACCTCCTTGTACCAACACAGGTCGGCGTAAACACCGCGGTCGTCTTGTTAACCTAAAACGTTAACAAGGATCGACCAACACTTAGCTGCGCAGTGTTAACTCAGTGGACAAAGCACGGATTTGTTTACAGCGCCTAGTTGCAGGGTTAAGTGGCCTAATTGTAGATAGAATGTTGGGTGTAGGAGTGTACCTGTGGCGACTGGTGACCTCGTTGTTCAGGCTAGGCGGCAGTTGGTGGTTGGTTGCAAATTGTTTAATGAGTCTTTTTGGATTTGGCTGATTCTGTAATTAGGAATCCTTGTTGTAAGAAGTTTTTTTTTTTATTTTTTTTTATCATTCTATGATTTTGTACTGTATTGTAAAATTTAAATTCACAAACACAAACACTCAGACCCATAACAACTCTGCAGAGGCCTTATCATGAGTTTTCAGTTATTGTGACATAAAGAATACTGGAACTTTGATATTAATTTCAAGAAAAAAAAAATGTTCCTTCTTCGTACACCAGAGGCGCTGTTCCATTTTTCCTTACAAGAAACGCTGTAAATACTGGAAAAACGCTGTAAAGCAAAATCCTGTGGAAACTCGTGATATCGGCTCAGATCATAGAAATATATGTTCCGTGTGATTGAACTTGCTTCACGATGCGCAGCTGTCGATCGCTCAGGCACTGGGGCAACCGTTAATATTTGATAGTCAAATGTTGAATAGATAGAGATTGAGAAAAAGAGGAAGTGTGAGATAGAGATAGAGAGAGATAGAAGAAGGACCACCTATTTAATCAATTCTATTTACATCTCATGTGAGTTATTGATTGTTCATTTAAAATAAGATTTGTGAAAATTCGTGTTACTATTTGACCATATTTTTCGTACATAAATGAAATAAAATCAGCTGAATTTCTCATCAAGATCCAAGGAATTTAAGATCTCGTCTATTCCAAATGTAATGTGAGATTAAAGAGAATTCATTATTTAATCAAATCAAACGAAAACCAAATGGGTAACTCATCAAAATCGGCCGTAGAATCTTATCAAGTACAAAACTGAAAACATTATTTGCATAGATATATTTTATTCAGTGAAAGGGTTTACCTACCGAAATGAAATAACTCTTGATCCGATTGAAGGTACGGATATCATGGTTTGCTGGACTTGGTTCGGGATTTTAATAAAATATAACATACTAGTGGCCCGCCCCGTGTTTCGCTACGTGTTACAAAAAATGTGATAAATGAAGAACCACTCGACCGATTGTGTGCAAACTTCACATAAATAATCTACTGAATAGTCCGAACAAAGCCTAAACATTTGGTTTGGATAGGTGAGCCCGTTTATGAGTTATAAAATTACAACGAAAAGTGGCATTGATTTGTAAATATATTTAGACTAGGTTACGCCTGTGGCTTCACCCGCGTAGAGATTGAACAATGTTCCAAAGGATTGTACTACCGGATAGTAATCCACCCACCCATGGTAGGGTGGGAGAGACTGTCAGACTTTAGTGACTAAAATCCACGGTGTCCTTCAATAGCCCTTTACGTTCTAGAGTCACGGTAATTTGATAAGTCCCGCGACCGGATAACCTTTGTTTCAAGAGTATTCAGGTTTTAAACTCCCGTTTTCACACAAAAATAAGCACATTTTGTCTAAAAGAACTCAACTATTTAACTATTATACGCATTTGACGTTGATTATAAGAGTCGTTTTGCAATTATTTTTTAAAAAAATTGTGTTCAACTGATGCTAAACTTTTTATAGTAAGACAACAAAAAAAATATTTTCACCTTCCCCGAGCTTGGCTTAATAATATTATAGAGAAATCTTTCTAAATTTTATCTATTTTTTCCACAACAAAACCTTGTTTCTTTAATATCATGCTATATTCCACACAAATCACAATCATACGCATTTATTATAAGTATTAATAAGACGTCTTAGTAAATATTAATACATATTTACATACTCTACCTACATTATTTACTCAAATAATTGTATTAACATATCACAGTATTTATATTAGTCCTGCAAAGAGGTTATGTAAACATCCGTTGTTATGTATTTTTGTATTGTTGTGTTAATACGTAAATGTGTCTGTAATTTTCAGCGCCAGGGCAAAGGCCAATTCAGGAGTAATGGAAATTTTTGTCACGGATATACATATACGTCACATAATGTGATTTCCATTTTTTTTAATAATTTGTTGCCGCACTCTAAAAGAAAATCATGTTACATGCGTTTAATTCATATAAAAAAACAACTAGACCCTAAATAAAGTCTTACAAATATTTGTTCTGCGCAGAAACCGAACTCGCGAGACGCAGTACCAATAGTCGCTCAGCCACTACGCAAACCATGCACGACTTGAGTTAATTACAAAAACTGTACCGGAAAAAGAGCAGTGGTCGCCCTGTCGTATCTGCTCCGTCTTATGAGTTGTAGGTCGTGGGTTCGAACCCAGCCTGGCGCATTAATTTGGTTCATTTATTTCATCTCACAACGCTGAAGGAAAACATCGTGAGGAAACCGGCATGTCCTAGTACCAAAAATTAGAAGACATATGACATCTACCAACCCGCACTGGACCCGCGTGGTGGACTATAGGTTACTCCCTCTCACAGATAGGAGGCGTGTGTCCCAGCAATGGGAACAATGGAGGCTGGTGATGTTCCGAAAAAAAAACTTGCAAAATAAAAAGAAACCAATTAATTCCACTTCAATTAAACCTCATCATTTTGACCTAACCTATATCCCTGAAACAGCAAAGCAAAACAACGACTGGTATATCTATTATACAACCTGAAATCCGTAGCTGAAACGATTCTGTTTACTCGTTGAGCACACGTAAACAAACGATTTTAATTAAGAGTGCACCGAGAGGGTATTCAGGGGTGAAACTAGAGGTGTTTCAAGTGGGGTTAACCCCCGACAAGGGGTTCAAATTTAAGGGTAACTGCAGCGATTTCATATGGTATCGTTTTAGTAAATACTAGGTGGTTTTGGTCAACATTTTTAGGAAAATTCACTTGTAATTTTCATGTTGTGCTATTTTGTTCCACTAAACAAATTTTCTAACACCAAGTTTTGTAGTTAGTTAAGCTGAATTGTTTCATTTTGTACGGTAAAAAAATTATATACAATTATCTTATTCAAGAGATCTAAAAGATACGATTTTAGTTACATACATACGCATTTATATTATTCGAAAGAATACTCGTATATAACACTATGTGTGTTACATAGGAGTATTCTCTGTAATAATATGAATGTGTATTCAATCAATCTCTTTTTATATATGTTTATTTATACATATATGTGTATATTTTGGATTTAAGGACAGTTTTGTTCTTCGAACCAGATGATCCATGTATATGAGACCCTTAAAACAATCTCTTTAAACCTGAACCCATATTCATATGCAAATATTAATACGCGAACTCTCCCAACTAATATCGCACTGTGCAGTCCCACGGATTGACGCTCGTTAATTCTTAAGTCCACGTAATTAAAGATACGGCTGAAATAAATAAATGCATTAGACGAATGACTTACGATGCCTCGCGGAGTCGGTTAATAAAATAAATGAAGAGTCGGCACTGGGGAACCGAGTATGATTATGGTGAAAGGGAAATGGTGTAAGTCTGTTTTTCGGTTTTTTGAAGTAGTAAAAACTTCAGTTAAAGGTAAGTGAAATCTTCAATAAGCTATCGGCAAAAAAAATGTTTAGAACATTATCAGAAAGTTTTTGCAAACTACTTTGATTTATATTTAAGTTACATGTTTTACCCATCAAAGTATAGTATGTACCACGAAGGGCACAGTTTTACAGAAGCATTTAAATAAAAATCTCCATCTTTATGTCGTCCACGTTCTTCATTTCAATCTTTAATTTATATGCTGTAGTAGGAAAGAGTATGAAATCCTGCTGTATTAGACCACAATAAGACTGCTAAACTTAGAAGACCTCCTAGCACAAGGAAAAAAAGTAATTCTAGACTTACCATCATCTGAGTTCATGTGTGATGCGCAAGAGTTGGTCCAAAGCAATTGATTAGCCGGCGCCCTTTGTGCGCTGCGCCGACGCTCACAACAATTTGCTCGCGGCCCGACCGCCCTAATTTTAATGGGCTTATAAAATTTATATTTAATGTATTTATCATGCGTTGGAATTGGATGGATGAGGTTCGTTGCAGTGGGCTCTATTCTATTGTAGATTTAGGTTTTAAGTGTAGACTTGACTGCACTTTTGGAAAAACACATTGAAGAAGGTTTTGCAATGAAGGTATTGTTTAATATATAATTAAAATCATGTTTTATAAAATCCAGGAATATTATTGAAAATTATAGTAAAATTGACACTAAGAAAGAGCACTTGGACGGCTACGGGGTGAAGCTTTAGCCCAGCAATGGGATTAAAAAGGATTAAAAAAAACAAATGATGTATAATGACACCTCTTATGTTCGCAGAGGAAATTATGTTTGAGTGCAAATAATAACTCTCTTATGGACAAGCTTAATGCCAACAACCGGGTACAAATTCGAATCGAACTAAGACTCTTATTCTTAGCAGAATTGCTTTCAACCAGACCAAAAACCGATGAGATAGAACAGAATCCATACCAAGACTAATCCTTGATGGATTTTTTCCCCAACATCAAACATTATTATCATCACAATGTTTTAAGTATGAAAATTTTATACTACTTCTTTGACGTCAACATCGTCTTATCCACAAGTTTCTTTCATCTTATTGCTAAGTATACTATTGTTTTATTGTGGGCACACACGCGGCGCATTGAACGCATAGTTACGTCTGCAGCGTCTAGGTGGCATCGATATGGAACCAACCTGGTTAGGAAACAACCTGTCCAGGTGTAGATGTGCTCATTATTTTATTGGTTAAAGATATGGGTGTACAACTAGCAATGGTGGCCTCGTGGTATAGGTCCCGACTTAAGAGTTGTAGGTTATGATTCGAACCCCGCCAGGCGCATTGCTTTGTGTTATCTATTACATCATCAGTTCTCGCAAAAGGAAAACATTGTGATGAAACCGACATGACCGAGAGAAATCATATCACCGATATCAGCAGTTGCTTTCGATTTCTTGCCATGCATTGCAGGGTTTCCTCGATTTCTCCACGATCGAGCCATCAGATCCTGACCCTCAAGTACTCCCTACACTTTCAAACAAAACTAATACTTTCCAAATCAGTTCAGGCATCTTTGAGGGATCAAGGGGAATATACACGAAAAAAAAAACTCAAAAACATAATCCCCTTTTCAAGCTTTAAAACAGCTTTACTAATAAAACCTTTACAAAGCATTTAACTTACCTTATAAGTTTAACATACAGGTCAAGTCAAGTAAACTTTAAACCAGGTCACACAACTTAGTAATTAGTTATGCACTATAAAAACATTTATATAGCCTAGATTTATGAACATGCGGTTGTTGAAACGAGCTGGAAAATGCCCGACACCTAATTAAGTTAAAATAAGTACCTACCGTATTCAATTAATAAGCAACGATTCATCTAACTTATTCTTATGTTTATTACAAATGCGAAAGTTTAAATATTTGGATGAATGGATGGATGTTTGTTACTCAATCTCGCAACAATAACCGGTTGGATTTCGAAAAATAAAACAGGAGGTATTCCACGAAGGGCACCTGGCACCCGCGAAAAATATTGACAGGAGCCCTATGTCGAATAAATAAGGTGCAACTGCCCTTGTCAGCCGGTGCCTCAAATTTGGGTGTGGGACAGTCTAGAATAACACACAGGGTAACTTTCGTCCAGTACTGTCAGCACGAGTTTTCAGTATTATAGACGTAAAAAAAAACTGGAATTTTGACAAATTCAAATTGACAATTTTCGAGAAAAAAATTAGTTCCTTCTTCGCAAACCAGAGGCGCTGTTCCATTTTTTCATACAAGAATCGCTGTAAATACTGGAAAGACGCTGTTAAGTAACCCCTCGTTTACACCAAGCTAAAATACAAGTATTTTACAAATTTGATGCGATGATTCCGTTTCTCATATACATGTATCAAACATGTTGTATACAAAATTTGTATGAAACTATACACATGTATAAAACTTGTAGAAAGTATACAAAACTTATATATGAAACATGATAAACTTCTAGTTGCCTACATGTTTATTGTTTTTGTTGTTGTAGAATTCGAGACAAATTATCCACATTAGACAAATTATTAATTATTTTATCAATATCATTGTCATTAATATTCATAGCTGCCAATGCGTCTTTTTTCTTCCGACGATCTTTATAAACTTCATTTTTCGCATTCCACAGTCATTCTTGTACATGCAAAAGCTCAATGAGTTCTAAAGTTTGTTTCTTTGACCACTCCATTCTTCTTCTTCTTCTTTCGTTTTCACCAAGGAAAAAAACGCGGTCTGTCCGATATGTTGAAAACTTTATCCAACAAGCATGGATACAGTTTAAAACTTGTTTGTGATTAGTATTATACAGAAATTGCATAAAAATAAACAATACTTGTCTAAACCACGACTGTATTTTACAGGTGAGAACGCTATCAATGTATCTGACAAGTTTTGACATGTCATAGACTTCAGTGTGAACGCAAATGTGTTTTTTAATTGTATAAATACTTTTTGGCAACACAGTGTGAACGGAAGAATGTTTGAGACACTCACAATACATGCATTAAACAAATAATTATGTTTTGACAAGTATTCTACAAGTTTTCTATGAAACTAGTATTTAACTTGTTTCTTGGTGTAAACGAGGGGTTAAAGAGTGAAAACTCGTGCTAGGGGTACTGGTATGACGTTCCCATGGGATTTATTTCTGTTAAAATTATTGTGTATCAGTTACATTATATTTTTCAAGTTAAAACTGTACGAAGCAAGGGCGCCTCGCTAGTGCATAAATAGCCTACATATTCAAAGTAAAATCATTTGTCTAAATTAGGCCATCAAAGAGGCACTTTTAACGCCGCATAATTAAAATTAAGGAAATGGGATGGGAATTGTTCTACACCCATTCCCAAAGGTAGGTTCTATGAAGAAGAATGGGCAAGAAACTCCAAATTCCTATTCCAAAGTAAACATACTACCTAGATTGAACGATCTAATGAGTCCTCATTGTTGACATTAACTAAGTCTGGAATATTACAGGTTGTTGACCTCCCAGTCTCAAGGACCCGAGCTTTTCATGAAAACCGATAAATTACAAGCTTATAGCAGTTAATGGCAAAAGGCTCGCCGCCATGACACTGGCGAAAAAATGTAGTATCACCCTGTTTTATCCTTTGGGGCTTATAAACCTGAGAGGACCCCAGTTCTGTAAAACGATCACTTACACAACATTGAAAATATGAATTACGTTACAATTTGTAATCTGGTCACAAAAAGACAAATTATAATATTTATTGTCATTCGACAATTATCAGGTAATCTTATGGGATTCTTATGCGCATGTAGGCGCGGGTAAGGGGATATTGAAGGAACAGTTTATCATAACGATAGGTATTGTAACACAACTGCTCTGGTTACTATATTATTAGTATTGAAAATAGCGTCCTCCGCGAACGTAGTTGCCAGCCTCTTCCTCAATGTCAAAACTGACATTCAACAATATGGTAGCCTCTGGTCGCCTCTCCAGAACACGGAGTTCGTTATAAAGAGTTTAATCCAACATATTCATTTAAATTCGACTTTAATAGAGTTAGATAGAACTAAATACTGGTAACATTAATGATCATTAATTAGAAACCTAAAGCCTAGCTTTATTCTAAAACACTGTAATATCAAGGTTCGATATCAATTGAAATTCACGAGAGCGGAAAATTAAGGCAGGCAGTAACGACGTAGCTTTCAGCTAAATTGTATTGTTAGCACAAAATTGGTATGAAAAACCTTGATCTAGAAAATATAGTCCGCCTTCATAAAATATTATCTAGGCATCAGCCGTTTGTGACTTTAAATGGCCGGACCCTCTCCATGTTTAAGTGTAATAAAACTTGGGAAGGGTTTTACGACAAAAGAATATATGCAGGGTCCTTTTTCTAAAAATAAACAAAAAACAATCACTATTTATATCCTACAATAGAACCTAAAGAAAGCCGTTCAGTAAAATAAAATCTTTATGTGAGTTATATGTTGACATTTCGAATAAATACACTACATAGCGTAGCTCATATTGTCGAGGGATGAGTCTTACAATCAGTCTTACCGTGGGGTATGGTATTACCCAGTTACTGGGTTGTGGAGGTCCGACAGGTTTTATGTAAAAAACTGATATCCAGCTGCATCTGGTTTCACTGGAAGCCGACCACAATATAATTCGGAAAAGGCTAGGCAGATGATGATGTCTGTTACTCTTTCATACATAAACTAAATAGATTTGTAAAAAATTTGGTACATGGATAGTTTATAAGCTGGATTCAGAGGCAAGATATTTTTCATCCCAGTAAAACGTCCCCTTAGGATAACATCAAGTTACACGTGGACGCCACTGGCTCAAACATAACTCAAGGTTACTGTAATAGTTTCTTACAGATTAGCATCGTTTACTCTATGTACATAAAAGCTATACCACGTGCAGTTTGATAAATGAAAACCTAATTAATTAAAGGAAAACAAGTATAAAGTAATCTTTAATAGTAGTCTAGTTGAGTAGCAAACATTTCTTCAATGATCCTTATATCAATGCAAGCTATAAGTATCCAAGTATGGGGTGGTTCATTGATGGGGGCGAATGCGACACGTGCAGCGGGCCCCGGACCTACCCCACAAGTGGGGGAAATCGATGGGGGTGCACACACGCAGTGGCTCGCGCATGCGTGGTGAAAAGCTTTGGGGAAGTACTGGTGGTGACAAAAGTTGTTTCTAGGTTGTTTGGGAGATAAATAAAGTTTAAATATAATTCATGTTAGGATCTATTTAAACAGCTTACACTTTGATTTGCCGAAATATCAATTTGAAGAAACTGTACCTACTTAATTTTAAATATTAAATTTAATAAATGTTGCAAGATCCATTCGGACTTTTTCGTAAAATATTCTGTGAAGCATACAATGCTTCACAGAATAATTTAAAATGTATGAAACGTTTTTTTTTAACTAATTTTCGAGGTGTATATCAAATAAACAACATATAAATACAGAAAAAAATAAGAAAATGACACTCACATCTCTTATAAGGAAACGTAACCTAAAATAAAGCTAATTTATGCTTATTAATATTGCTACGACATTATATATTAAATGTAATAAAGCGATCAAAATATAATTATATACTCTTTACTTGTGTAGGTCTTCTAATCTTCAACTTCATCTCAGCCAATTTTACGTTCCATCCCAAGTAAAAAAGTAATCCACAAACAATTTTTACCAAACATGTCGATACATCGACTTATAAAGACAGACACTAACTTCATCTTTAAAATACCGCAAAATAATTACTTCTAGCTATCATGCCAAAAAGCTCTCACGAAAGTATTTTGTTCGCGACATTACTGCGGCCGATACCAGTCGCACTTTGCGCCAACACCGCTGCTGAAAGCTCGCCTGAAAGCTGAAGCGAGCGCTGAAATAATCGAATTAAACGCGTTATTATTTCATTGATACTTTGACTTGAAGTGAGTGTGAAGACAAGAACATGTAAGTTTGATTTTTAATTACATTTGTAGAAGGTCGATTTTCAATTGTATTTTTTTTTCTTGTTGCCGGTGTTGTTTGTGAAAGTTGCGGTTTTGACGTCATCTTAAAATAATTGTTGATGATGTTTTTAATTTTTCGTGTTGTAGATTTTGAATTTCATGAATATTTCAGTAGGAAAATGCCGATTGTAAAACAAAAGTTCATTTCATTTTACATGCTATACTACTTTTCTACATAATAATTTTGTAAAAACCGTATATTTTTCCGCATATGAGTTTAAATGAACCGGCTAGTAAGTGACGTCAGTACATACAATTATAACTATCTTCTACACTGATCTAGTCATGAAATGTTCAGCATGTTTGTCGAAGCAACAGTTTTCAAGTTATACTTAAATGTAATAGCGAACAAACGGAGTGCTTGCACAATGTTAAGTATCTTTTTATTTGAAGTTAGTAGTTTATTTGAAGTAGTAGTGTTAAGTATCTTTTTAGTCGAAGTAAAATTGACTTTAGTGTCATTGATTTTAGTGTGGGTATTCAATGAATGGGTAGATGTTTGTATAATCTGGAAAAATATTTTTTTTAGCAATAAATTAATTTACTTGATTTGTGTAGACTGGATTGAGCACTAAATTGTATTATGTTTTATAGAAGCATTTTTTTTCTTTGGGACAAACCCACCACACTGTTCCCAAACCACTGCAACTCCTGAGAGCCAGAATCAACAGTGGCAACCACCAGAAAAGCGCCGAGACAATGAAGCTCGACGTGTCCCGGAGAATGAATTTACCTGTCTTGGGTCCTGCAACGAAATTAATCAGAAAAGAATAGTGGAGGAGTAGGAAAAAAAAAAAAAAAAAAAAAAAAAAAAAAAAAAAAAAAAAAAAAAAATATTTATAGAAGCATTTGGTACAATATGGTTTTCTCGTACTTCTGATTCCAATCGAGCAGTCACGTTAATGCCACATCATCATCATCAACCTATTAATGTTCCCACTGCTGGGACACAGGCCTCTTCTCTGTGAGAGGGTGTGATAATTAACAGCGTTAGTGTATCAATAGTTATTTGTTATACAAGAGTGCAAAGTTGATTTTTAACCGCGTGCTCAATTTTGATGACCGAGCAAGCGAATGATTCTAAAATTGAATCACGAGTGCAACGAGTGATTCAAAATTAGAATCATGAGCGATAGCGAGGGAATCAAAAGAGCACAAGGTGAAAAATCTTTGCACTCGAGTGCAACACGTAACTTTTCATCCCACCTCAGCGAGGAAATGACTAAATGCAAAAACAAATAAAAACAGATGTACATTGTACAAACACAAGGTAGGCTTTTATTTCAGTTTAGGTATTAACTAAGACATTATTATAGAACAGAATAATTTTTAAATTAAAACAAATAATATAATTATTAAGTTACTTATTTTTATCTTGGTTTGTCATAACATAACAATAAGACGTGAAAGGAAAACCGCACAAAGCAAATAAAAAAGGTAAAACAAAGTACTGAGCCAAGAATGTTTCGGGTCTGAGATTTTAACAAAATAATTGTAGATTACGCTCCAAGGGAGGCGTATTGAATTCCGAAGCGATACTAAGGATTCTGGGGGTGAACCTCCGTCCGTAGCGCAGCGAGAAGGTTCAAGTGTTAACACCCGAAAGAAACGAGGGAATAAAGTTAAAAATCCTTAGTGAAGCGAGGGATTCAAGTTAGCCCAAGGCAACGCAGCCTTACACCCGAGGAGCGTACTCTGCTTTCCCACCTGTGTACCACATCAAATTTTAAAAATAGAATTTGTTTCCTCGACAACCTTCGAACGTCAAGTGGGCACCACAGCAAGCGATCAGCTGTTGTGGTCACCGGCCGCCATTACTGCTGCTACTCTTTTGTTCATACGATGTTCTAAATTCAAATATACTTTATTCACTAGAGGATAAAAACGGCTTTTACTCACTTGAGGATAAAACCGGCTTTTACGGTCAGATATCGAAGAGCAAAAGTACCCTTTCCGAGATGGGGGGGTGAAAAATATATTTAACAAGCTCGCTCAAAGACCTACATAAGTAATACTGAATAATGCTTCTAACTGTCACCGCAACCCTTATAGTTGGCAACAGTCCAATAAGATACGTTGATAAACGCTTCGAAAAAAAAAAACTGTATTCTAGAACGTTTTTTTAAAATCTATTTAAATTTGCTGTCCCAAGAAACCTTCCTTCAACCTTGAGGGTAAAAGATAAATTATGTTTGCCCACATCCCTGTAAAAGAAAGATAAGCTACAAGTTTCCTCAGCAAACTCCTCATTCATAAAAGTTGCCTACATTTTGATTAGCTTGTAGCAACGAAGTTCCTTCGAGGCGGTCTTATGAAAATTTATCATCCTGTACAATTCACACTCATCGTGCTTTTATGGGGTGGGAAAAGTGGGTACTTCCGTTATGTAGGTCATATATATTTCCTAAATCTTTTTTTAAACGGTCTGGGTGGGAAAAATGTTTTTGTACATTTTACTCGGGTAATCCTGGCTTTCAAACTGGGCCTGGGATTTTTTTTCTCAGGGTGGCAAATCATCAAAATAATGACGCTCTGACGGCTTCAAAAGTTCATCTTGTTTCTTCGGTTGTCCGTTGCAATATAGGACTACAGTATCCTGCCTAGATAGTCCCGCGACCCCAGCAAGGGGCCACTAACGTTGACGTCGTTACTCTTTCACACAAAACCCACTAAATGGATTTGAATGAAATTTTGCTACACAGATAGTTTAGAGGCCGGATAAACAAAGGTTTGTTTCCTCTTTTTCTTCTAAGCAGTTCTACGGTAGAACAGGGTTTTTTAATCCTCAATAGTCCTACGTTATTAAATGTTACAAAGTAGTAGAATTAATGGAAATGTTTTTCCCACTCGCTATATTTCACCGAATCTAGGAAGGAGCAAGCAGCGCTTTAATTTTTTTTCTCTGACCACATCAAGTGCGAAGCCAAGGGCTAGTCCTATGACTCTCAGAGGGCCAAAGCCTGCCGGGGTCGCGGGACTTATTCTATCACCGTGACCCCGGAACATAAAGGGCTATTGAAGAACACCGTGGATTTTAGTCAGTACAAGTCTGACAGTCCCTACCGCCCTGCCCAGGGTGGGAGGACTCATTTGATGATTTTATCACGCAAAAAAAGGGCTAGGGTCCTCTTTGCCCCCGCCAAGCTACGCCACTGCATTCCACAAATTCACAGTACTATAGTAGAACTAATGGGAGTTTTACAAATAGTAGAAAAATGTTTTCATTTACGAACGTAAAAGCATTTCTTTCGCGCCTATTAAAATAATTACCATGCATACAATCAATGCTCGATACGAAGCGTAGAACGCGATTCCGTCAAAGGAAACCGAGCTTTTTGCTTCTGAGTTTATGTTTCAAATTTTGATTTCACGTATCCAATCTAACACTAGCGTCTAATGTTTTGAAAAATAACGGATGCTTATTTTATTGTATTAAATCAATGGTACATTTAAAAAGATTCGACAGGGGTATGTGACGTCAAAAGCAGGTATATATTATACTTGCTTGTGACGTATTGTCAATTTTATTAATTACTGAGGTAACTAATAAAATTGACAATACGTCACAATAACCTAAAACATAGTACTTTTGCTGGGTAATACATGAACAAGACTATTTCAGGTAACCTTTAGAAGAATTATTTAAATCACTGCCTTTGTCGCCAGTGGGAACAATCGGGAATTTGCTTCCTATTCGTCACCAGTGGTGCCAAAGCCAGTGGGGATAGATGGGAATAGACCAACAGAAAACATACGGGTGTAATACTTTTTGATTCTCCCAGTTGTTATATCCCTTTTTGCTTATTGGCCTTGTTTTGTTCTGTCTCCTGCTTGCAAGTACGGAAGTGGAAACATATTTTTCCTTCTCCTCCACTATTATTTTCTGATTAATTTCGTTGCAGGATCCAAGACAGGTAAATTCATTCCCCGGGACACGTCGAGCTTCATTGTCTCGGCGCTTTTCTGGTGGTTGTCACTGTTGATTCTGGCTTTCAGGAGTTGCAGTGGTTTGGGAATAGTGTGGTGGGTTTGTCACAAAAAAATAAAATTACATTTTGATAATTCTAGTAATTCAGACTAGCAAGCGCAGCGTAGGACGTCCACCAACAAGGTGGACAGATGACCTTATGAAGGTCGCCGGAAGACGCTGGATGCAGGTCGCTTCCAACCGGTACATGTGGAGATCAAAAGGGGAGGCCTGTGTTCAGCAGTGGACTTCCTATGGCTGAGATGATGACGATAATAATTCTAAGAGACTAATAAGATTTTTACAATCAACTACCCTTTTCTATTGCCACCATTAGCGCCAAAGTTAATTGCCGTGATGTCGTTGATTGGCATTCTGCCATACTGTTCCAATCGATTGATTTGTCACCGAACTAGCTATTACGTGTTAATGACATGCATTATGTACGTCGTTTATAGATCGATACGTTTTCAAGGTTGTCTCGTTTCGAACTAAGTGCCATTTAGGTATATTGCGAGAACCGTCGCCTTAACATTAACGCGCAACTTGAATGTTACTGATTAAATTATAATATAATATTCCACAACCATCACGCAACGCCATCTAGTCCCAAGCTAAGCAGAGCTTGTGTTATGGGTACTAGACAACTGATAAACATACATACTTATATATTTCTAAATACATACATATTATTGATAAATTACACCCAGACATAGAACAAATGATCGTGCTCATGACACAAACATTTGTCCTGGATGGGAATCGAACCCACGACCTCCGGCATAGCCGTCAGGGTCACTAACCACTAGACCAACAGGCCTGTCAAAATTATGTATTCTAAATTCGTTTTAACACGACAAAATAATATAAATACGAACGATTTTCCCATCAGAATTACAAATACCCTAAAGTATTCGTGTTTAAAAATAAAACGAAGCTAAAAAATTTGATTAATTTCCGCTTTTTATTCGCATGATAGAAGGTAGAAAATTTAAAAAATCATTTTGTCTTAGGGTGAAAATTTATCAAATGAATCTCCACGGCCAGCGAAAGGGACTGTCAGACTCGTACTAACTAAATCTTACTCTGATCCTTTAATTTCTTTACGTGCTTTTCGAGGCATGGAGAAAACACGCTATGGCAGATGGTCACCCATCTACAGACCAACCTCAGCAAGCGCGGATTGACCTGCGGATTGACCTGGGAGATAGACCCGTGCGGCTGCAATTATTTAGACAAGAGTTCTTAAAATCATTGTAATGCTGTGTGAAAAATAGTTTTAGTTTTAAATCATTCCAGTTCACGCAACGACGATATATTACTAGACTCCGCATGCACGATCTACGGAACAAAAACTATTCTGTCAACTCACTGAGGTACTACGTAAGCGAGGGGGACGGGGTACCGCGTTGTGATTGGCTAACTCAAGGTCTGTTCTGTCTCAAGGTATGTTTACGGCTCACAGGAGTGGTCGAAATAAGACGGATATAAGACTTTTTTGCCTGATGTGTCGACAGACATCGGTCGCCTGTTATTAGGAGTCTAGTAATATATCGTCGTTAAGTTCACGTAACATTTCCTCTTTGCCTTTATGTTCAGTCCACAGCAATATTTTATTCAGCAAGGTTGGTAGTTTTCTTTTATTTATTTTTTCAGTCGATGTTAAGGGTGACTTGGAATTTTGTCTTGAAAGACACGCTAAGCATTGCCCTAATTTTTTGTCGCATGGAATTGGAATTCAGGAAAAATGTCTGGACTTGTGTAGGGGCAATGACCTCGAAAGATTTGAACTTACAGCGTAGCTTTCAGAAGTTTCAGTATACTCGTATATTTTTTTTAAATGTGTTGATGTTTTCTTTTGATAATAACCTCGACAAATAGAATATCCATTACAAAAATTGCTTTTCAATTCTGATCAGTAGTTTCCGAGATTAGCGCATTTAACTAAGCAAACTCTTCCACTTTACAATGTTAGTGTACAATCAGAGGGTTAACTTCAAAACTGGGTGTAAAAAAGTAATCTATGTTCTAACATGGCAAACAATAGAATATAGATTAAACCGATTTACGATTTTTTAAACAGGCCACAGTAATTCATAATGAAACTAGCTGTGCCCGCGACTTCGTTCGCGTCGATGTCGGAACTAAAAAATGTACTTTTTATCAACTTGACAAAGTTTCATACAAACTTTCATCCCCTATTTTATCCATTTGGGGGTAGAATTGATCAAAATCCTTTCTTAGCGGATGCCTACGTCATAACATCTACCTGCATGCCAAATTTCAGCCCTATCCGTCCTGTGGTTTGGGCTGTGCGTTGATAGATCACTATGAAAGTCAGGCACCTTTGAGTTACCTATAAATATTTAGATAAGTACCAATTTCATTATAAATTAGGTATAGCTTTTTTAAATTAGGTGTTTCAGACTGCATTTACTTACTATATTATGTATACATATACTACATGTAGTCTGAAAAATAAAAAGAACCCTTTATAAAACTTCCGGCCTTCAGAAAAGTTTCAAGCTAAGTTGCCGTGACAACATTATATTTTTCTTTTAAGCATAATAATGTTTGCTAGCTCGAAGAAAAACGTTAAAACTGATTAAACGATTAAGACACGAACCAAGTTGAAGGTACTTGAAGTTGAATAATGTTATCAAGTTTTTGACTTTAACAAGTTAAACTTTATCTTGACAATTTGAGCTTTGTTTAATTACAAGGTTGTGATTTAATGATTTTCTGTTTTAGTTCACTTTTGAAAATATTATTTCTTAATCTTTACCTTTTATATAACAAGTTTTTACCGTCAACTGTAAACTTAGATCTGTCAAAGTTCGTGACGGATTTTAATTTGGTTTTCATCAAAAGACAAAGTGACATAAGAGGAAGATTTTTATTCTTTTAATTTGTTTTGTGAAAAATTGTTGCTTTAAACGAGTAATTAATCCTGTGCCATGGATATATATAATTTTCCCACGCGTATAATTATTATTATATTATATTTCTTCCTTTCGGTAATCGAATATGCAACTAACAACGCAGCGGTGCATTGTTCAGCAATTGCTCCAATCTTGGTCGTGTTTGCTTCGGTCAATTTTATTTATTACGGCTAACCGATCGTTACAAAATTTTACATGATCTGGGTCCTAGATAAAGATAAGGGCTATTTTTGATCTAAGTCTAGAAAGTAAATTTAAACATTTCATCATCTGCCTAGCCTTTTGCCAACTATATTGGGGTCGACTTCCAGTCAAACCAAATGCAGATCAGTATTTTACACGGAGCAACTGACCGGACATCCACAACCCAGTAACTGGGTAATACAATACCCCATGGTAAGACTGGTTGGTAGACTTTTTGAACTTTCCGAGGTACGGAGGAAACTCGCTATGACAGTAAAGTAAAAAGAGTATGGGCAAACGCTGTACCTATGGACGCTTGTAACTGTGACAATGTTAATTTATGAGAAAACGGGTAACCCTAAAATTCTAATTTGACGCAGCCGTAAGCATTTGTCTATGGTTAATAGATTTGACGCATCGCTATCTTTTTTCCGTGTTCTTTTTCCCAGAATTAACGGCGGCCACAGCTAAAAGCGTCCATAGGTACAGCACTTGCTTAGACATTAATTAAACATAATGTCCACAAAAAAAAAAAAACTTAATTAATTCTGTTCTTATTACATCTTTGTGAGGTTGGCGACAAGGACGGGAGATAAATTTCAGGACATTAATTATTCAGTGAAAACAAGGGTATGCAGTGACAACAGGTTAAGATTTTGTTACCGCAATGATAACCGAGGTTAGGGTTAACTTTGAGGACGCAAAGATAAACATGACACTGTCTTTATGTTGATGAATTTTCGCGTTGAGCTGAAAAAATACATATTAAGTTTGTTATCAAAGACAATTTTTCTTTATTGTGGTAAAATAAATGAGTCCTCCCACCCAGGACGGGACGGGAGGGACCTTCCACTTTTTCCTTTTTGTGGGTTTATTTTTAATCTCAGATAAACTCGTCACCTTAACGTTTTCTAGGCCTTAACGTCTTCCTTCAGCAACAAACTACCAGCCACGGCGTGGGGACTCTAGCCCATCGATTCCCAAGCATTATACACATATGACCCACCTAATCTCCTCCAATAAACATTAAAAAAAGCCAGAATGTGTATAATAGAAAATATAGCCAAAACATGACACTTTAATGAAAACTGGTGTTAGGATATTGATTTCCAGTGTGGTATCAATGACAATCAATGTCAGCATGTATTTTCTAAGTGAGAAAAAAATATGAACATCCTTAATATCTATGGAAAACAATAGACAATAATTAAAGTAAACTATATCGGCTGTATTCACACGTCAACACACTTAAAACGTATAGCTTTTCACTCCTCTAAAACATTCCAACAATTTGAATACATTTAGTTCTCCACTAACTTATATCTAAATCAACATGTCCGCAGTGGATGTTTACCCTAGTTTCTACTGCGGAGTATTTACGTAAGATAAACCATAGAGCATTAAGCTCTCGCCAAACTTTGCCGTATTTGGCATCTTTTCAATCTTGACATGAATTACTTTGGATATCCGCCTGTCTTTGATATAGGTTTTCGGTTAATACTGAAAACGTATATCAAATATGAATCAATAATCATGACGAATCTCCAAGAATTTTACGTATTTTGTCGTACAGGGGGGCCGATTCTTGGTTTTAAAGATGGTGTCGAACTCGACAAAAAATTCTAATGACGTCATTTTTTCGACAAATTTTAAAAGTTCCTATGTCAAATTCGCCATTTGTCGAAGGTTAACGTTAGAGTTCAGTAAAATTTGTCGAAAAAATGACTTCATTAAAAACGTTTGTCGAGTTCGACACCATCTCTAAAACCGAGAATTGCCCCCCAGTTTACCTACTTCAAGTTTTACGACGTAATTTTTTTAAGATAAATTAAAAAGTTCCTCGTATTTAACTACATCTAATGTACAAATGAGGAACTAATTTTCTTAACGTCAAAGTCCCAGTTTCCTTTCACACAATTGATTCGACCACACCACACCTTTAGCCGATTTAATACAAAGTGTTTTTCACGCCAATCTATTCAATTCAAGAACAAGTATTATTCATAAACATGTTGTTTTCCTCGGAAAAAGTAATAAATTTAGGAAAAATAGGTTTCGGTGAAAAATTGGCAGGCATCAGTTTGTTTGTGCCAGAACTGTTTTTTGAAACGTTTGCGAAAAACTTTGTCCGATCGGTAACATGAAATTGATTTTAAGCATTTAGCTTTGAATGCTAAAATTGGGAAAATCATTCTTTGTTTACTCAACCATAAGATTTATTTTAAAATGCTGAATTAATGGGTTTACAACAATAATTGTGTTTCCACTTTGTTCACGAACTTAAATCTCATGTTCTAAGCCACGGTGGTGGATTATAGCCCACTCCCTTACACTGAGAGGAGGTCTGTATCCTAGCAGTGGGAACATTTATTGGCTGTTGATGATGTACAGTTTTGAGCGAATGGTTACAAAGTTTGGGTCAAAGAAACTAGGTTTCAACAACTAGGTACATTTATCGTACATTAATTGTTGTTAACGATATCGTCAAAATAACTTGAAATAGATGGATGAGAGACGCACAGAACTAACTCTGTAGCCAAATGGCAATCGATAACGTAAACGCTCAAGAACCTTTAATACATAAATCATATCATATCAACTTAATTTTCAAGTAAATAAAGTTAAATATATATTAAGACTGATGAGCGATATCGAACGAAATAAACGAAAACGCCCTGTTATATCTTTAATAGACTTTAAACTTTATGTGCTATGGTTTAAAGTTGAAATAGCCCTGATAAGAATGGCAAATTAAAAGCCTAGACTCAAAATCAGGTGCTCCTGTTCTCAAATGATGAAAGCTATCATTTCCAAATTACTCATATTCCAGGGCAGCCGAAGCAGGTCCCACTCAAACAGGGCTCGCCCCACCAGAAGGAGAGACAGGTCCAGATGGCGAGATCATCGGAGGACCACGCACCCCGCAGCAGATCGCCGCGCAGAGGCGGTTGCAGCAGACTCAGGCGCAGGTCGATGAGGTAAGGCCATATGACATGTGGCGTTGAATATTAAGCTGCTGGCATAGAGAAGTCAGAACCTCGGTGAAACTTATGTAAATTGTTTACTAAGAATGACATTAAAAAAAAAACACTTTGCCTCTCTCTAGGAATTTCTTCTGTGTTGTAGGTGCCTTTACAAACACAAAAACTCACTACACCAACACCCAGACCCGAAACTACTACTAGTACGTAGGTCTTACAAATATTTGTTTCGGGAATCGAACCCGCGACACGCTGCGCAGCAGTCCATTCGTTCAGTCACTGCGCTACAGTTAGCCGTCAACATTGAGTGGTTGATTCAGATACCGTTTACCGATGACCGAGTGATCATTGAAGTGTTCGTCGACAGGACGATTAATTTATGCCTGTTTCATCGACAGTCTCTTTAACCGATAGTCTTTTTGCCGACAGAGATTTTCATTATCGTCAGTTTCGGAGACAGACCTTTTACGGAGAACTCGCTGACAACCTTAAGACAAGCCTTATACAAAAATTACACAAGTCTATTTTTTAAAGGGTACCTATTTATGAAAAAAAGCTTATGTTTTTCTTTAATGTTTTCCTCAGGTGGTGGACATAATGAAGACGAACATGGATAAGGTGTTGGACAGAGATGTTAAGTTATCGGAACTCGACGACAGAGCAGGTAAATTATAACTAAATTATCTATATTACTTTATTGGTTAGCTATTTACTCGAATATCAATGATATTACGAGTGGTCTTCGCATTTACACCGTTAAAATAAACACATATCTTACTTATTTTTTACCGGAAAGTTATCAACAAAAGTGATACTAAACATTTTATGGGCAGTTTCTATTGTCTCCAAGAATACATACGTATAATGATTATACTAAAAATAAATAAGGGTTATTGTTAAATATAATAATGATTGAATGAGGCATTCTAATATATAAATGGTTGTATATATAGAATGTTATATGACGACATTAATAACTACGGTTCATTTAATCATCCTCAGATGCGCTGCAATACGGAGCATCACAATTCGAGCAGCAGGCCAAGAGTTTGAAGAATAAGTTCTGGTTACAAAATCTTAAGGTAATCTACTCATCTCTTATGAGCTTACCACTTACCACGGGGTATCGTTTTGCCTCGTTTGACCTCCACAACCCAGTAAGTAGTGGGTTGTGGAGGTCAGAGTAAAATACTGATATTCATTTGTATTCGGTTGACCTGGAAGCCGATACCAGCATAGATGGGAATTATTTAGGCAGATGAATCACTGAAATTATATTTACTTTCTAATTACAGATGATGATAATAATGGGGGTGATCGGAATCGTTATAATAGGCCTACTATTTGGTAAGTATCCTCAGTTAACTACCATGGTCGATGTTGTCAAGTGAAGCTTAGCAGTGTGACTTTGAATGTTATGTCCTACATGTGTGTGATGCTGGGAGGGATGGAACTTGACTGATATTAGATTAGGTGCCCTAAAATCGGAGACATATTTCAGTGTGATATACAATCAACATAATAATGTTAGTAAATGGAGCGAGTTATGTTTAAAAAAAAAACTATGAACTGCTAGTAAAGTGGCAGACGATATCAGTAAAGTTGAAGGTGGTACAGTCAGCATCAAAAGTTCCTGACCACATTCAGATTTTCAAAATCGCCGTACTATAGTATTATGTATTATTACGATTTACGTCGATTTTGAAAATCTGAATGTGGTCAGCAATTTTTGAAGCTGACTATACCGACGAAGAGTTTAGTAACCAATTAACGATGAATTCAGTTACTGTTAATGCAGATAGCTAAAGAAAAATATGGTTCAAATCCGCAAACATTCACGCCAGAAGAAAAACTTTTTAACAACAATCAATCTTGATGTTAAGGTTGGTTCAAATCTATATCAGATTTTTTCATGTAAAATATTTTTTTTTGTTTAGAATACTTAAAGCTGTAAGTTTTTTTAAGTTTTTGCACAAATAGGATTCATAAAGTTAAATATTTGCCTACAAAAGCTGTCAAATGAAAAACGGCAATTAACGTTGATATAAGGGTCGTTCTGCAGTTAACCTCTGTTTAGACAAGTTCAATAGTTGTTTAACCTTTTGTAGTATGGCTACTGTTCAAAAAATACCACGATAACTTGCTACGATAATTTACAAGTCTCTCTCAGGGAGACTCAAATGTAGACAGATCACACAAAATGCTAGGTAGGTCCCGTCACTTGCCCTAAACCAACCTGAGAATAAGTCAAGTTCCATCCCACTCCCCTAGAAACGTGCAAACACTTGTGTTTAGCTACTAAACCGTTAGTTTGCATTCGACCTTGATCGTCTGAATGTCATAAATGTTTTAGAATGTTCTGATCTTAGTGCAATTGGCTTGTTACTTTCTCTTCCAAATTCTATGACTATCTAGCTTCCTACTGTCTTTTTAAATGTCGCCTGTTATAAATATTACCCACATGGTGTTCTATGGACAAGAAATCCGTGAAGATGTTAAGAAAAAAAAGAATAGCAATTATTGGCATGCAGCACAGATTTCTTAAGAAAAAATCAGCTATTTAACTCTTTTAAAAGAAGAGGAATTGCAAAAATCAGCATGCTGAGCAGATTTTTATTCGAAAACGGATCACTCTACACTTTTTTACCAATCTGATGACAACATAATTACTTTTATAGAGACTGATAATTCTGTTATCGTGTTTATAATGTGCATTAGCCTTTGACTTTGTATGCCAACGGCATCGATTGAATCGTAAGTCAAAGTTGAGCATGTATTTGAGTAGTCAAAAGTAAAAGTCAAAAAGTAAATAAATTGGTACGACCCGCCATTTCATGACTGCACAGTGCACCTGTGTATGTTGTATAGATCACTAAACACCATAATTGCATTAGCACTGTGTAAAAAACTTCTAGGTAATAGGAGTACTGATTGATATGCACAAAGACATCAAATAAATGATTAGAAAAATAGTGTAAAAATACGACAATAAGTAATTCTTTGTATTTAGTGCTACGGTTTACATTTTAACTACCAGCACACGTAAAAGAAAATGGTGTAAGAAAAGATTTTAGAAAAGTCAGCTTTAAAAGTTCCCTCAGTTACAAGACGTTCTCTAGCTTATTACTTAAGTTATAATCTACCGATTTAGAGGGTTTGTAAATTAAAAACGTACAAAAAACAACCACACAATTTGTCAAACTAAATGTTATTGAAGTAGAAGACACTTATTAACTAGGCAGTTGTGAAATGTCCTTCCAAAAAACGCACACGACATATAAAATTGTGTTTAATTGTGCACAAAACAATTACATTGTATAATGTCCGTACAAAGCACAAACCACGGGTAGTGTAGAGGCTATAGTTGCTTCGAAGCATATGTTCTGCTTACCGCTGTTTGCAGGTGATAACATTAAACAAATGTTTGGTTAGTTCGGTATCGTAACCCGTCGCCAACCCCGCCAGCGGTGCCGGTGGCGGTCGTCAATACCACTGTGGCTACTAATACTAACCGTTGTGAGTACTGGAATGTTCTTCTTTTGAAATCAAACTGGTGTGGGCAAAATGCGGACCAGTATGAGTAGCATGATACTGTAGAAACCGGTTTTGTCGACCGAAGAATCGACAAAATGTATAAAGATTTCTACCGTTCTTAGCGTGGCGATATTTGAAATGTAGAAAAAAAAACTTTCTATAACCGTGCCAAAAAAAAAATGAATTTTACAGAAATAAGTTTGTCTTTTCCTAGTGGAATATAAATAGAATTGGTATAGTCAGCATCAAAAGTTGCTGACCACATTCAGATATTCCAAATCACTGTACACCGTATTATCACAGTGTACAGCGATTTTGAAAATCTGAATGTGGCCAGCAACTTCTGATGCTGACTGTACCTAAACTGACAGAGAATACAGAAATAATTTGTATGAATATAATTATATCCAATTCTCAATGGTAACAAAAGTTAAGGGTAGAATCTGACAGCTATGACAAAAAAAAATCGTATGAAAGTACCTATATACAGAGCCGGAATTTGTCCGCACGAGTTTGACTGAACCTTTCCACTTTTCTTCTTTCTAATCTTTTGCATTTTAGAGCTTTGTATCAGTAAAAGTAGATTTGATGGTAAGTTGTTATTGTATGTGTCATGGTTATTAAATGTGGCTGTGATGTTAAGATTGCTTCAAGAAATCAGGGCCTGTCTATTTTTTGCAGTATTATTTAAATCTTAATTCAGTGTAGCAACACATTGAAGTACAGACACCAGCAAACTAAACTAAAACTTTATTAAAATAGTATAAGGTTCACCTTTGATGGGAAAATTTGACTAATTGTCTGTGGTTTACACTGAAGTAAAATTTAAATAATATTGCTTTATAATTATAATATAATTAGGTGGCAGCCTCCCCAGGTAAGTATTCTGGAATATATAAAATTATATATAAAGGTATCTTCAAATCTGCCTTTGGTACAACGTAGACACTACTACTATGTCCCCTCGACGGAATCTGATCGATTAAATGGTTAAAATTTTCCCCAAATAATATAACTGTTTGTTTCTTAAAATTTTAACTACGCAGCTTCCCATCTCAGATGCTTCCACTCATTGTACTTACATAGACAGAAAATCTGGACAAACATTGCGTTTTCATATCCTCACAGTAGACATTTTGATAAAGTTCCTCACACATGAACGAAACTAGAAGTAGTTCGGCCATTTTGAATTTTCAATTTCAACTTTGACACTTATTTGTTTTAAATTTGACATTTAATAATAAGTGAAATAGAAGTTGATATTCTAGATACGCTATTTTGAATCTTTCACGTCCACTTTAACACTTGAAATGTTTCGATTTCACATTTAAATTGAATGGAAATAGAAGTAGATCGGCCATTTTGAATTTTTCACAATCTGACACTTATATCGTTTAAATTTTGACACTTGAATTAGTAATTTCAATTTTGACACCACATGTTTGGTTTATATATAATTTTTGATACGGCATGATACTTTGACTGATAAAACTCACAAATATACACTTCACATCAAGTGTATTATACATAATTATACTGGACTTCACTGTACACACAGTTGCGTAATATTGATATCTGTTATTGATGTATTTCATAATATGCATCTTCAAATATTAAAAAAAGGTGAAGAATTTTTGAGATATAATTTAAACTTTGTAAAATAGTGGGATTCATTTTGTATAATATGCACTTGGTGTGAATATTTTTTTAATTGTGTGGATACTAAATATAATTACTTTTTCCAGGAAAATATATGTAATTAATTCACTCGTCGCATCCGTTGGGTTCCACTTCAAATGAGAAGCTGATTTATTTATAATATTATATTTTATTATTTATCTATTATAAATGTATAATCAAAATTGTAACAATTAGGCTCTAAACTTAAAACGAATGAAATATTACATCTTATACTTGGCTGTTTTTGAATAATACAATTATTCAAATAAATAATGTAAATTAGATTATAATTATTCGGTTAATAAATTAACTATTCGATTAAATTCAAGTTACGATGCTTAAAGTTGTAAAAATTAAATTATAAATTAAGGGGATACGTAACTTTTAATCTTTTCGTAAAAAGATTTTAACTAAACAAGAAAATATAATTTATAAGACAACATTATTTCTTTTTCATAATGGGGAGTAACTTAAGACACATAAATGATGAAAATAAATCATGGCTGTCTAAAAATTTATTTGCGTGCCTTGTAGATTCTATTTAGAGTCCTGATTCTATGTATGGTATATATTTGCTCACTTATACTATACATTATGTACTTATATATAAATTACATATTATTACTTCTATCGGCCAAAGCACTTAAAGGACTTACTGGATCTTCCAAATGTAGTGGAATCTTACTGATATTGTAAAATAGTTCTAATACACATAATATTTATCTATATTCCTAACACTAATAATTCATTGTTTCCTCATTGTATAACACCAAATACAACAGCGATGGTAGAAATACGGAATTGAATTGACACTAGTAAGAGAAATAATTCTAAAAAATAAATTATTTTTGCTTATTTTATATTTTAACAGATCTTATGAATAGAATTATTGTAAATTAATTAAAATTATTTTGAATGTCCAATAGTATTCATAGCGTCTTAGAAGTCAATTATTTGCAATTTACACAAATTATTATATTTTAGCGGCTTTAATGAGTCAATTAAAGAGAAATTTATTATTTATCAAAGTTGTATAAATATTTAGATATTAATTTCTATGACAGCGATTATATTCAAAATTATTTACAGCAACGTCAATTTTAAAGTATATATATTTTAGGCTGAAGACGTATGGAAGCTGTAAGTGCTTACAGTTTTGAAGTGCCATGATTTAATAATGCAATTATCTGCTTTGTTAACGGACTAATTATTTGCATTAATAAAGTAAAGGCCTATACTATAATTACTTAGAATACAAACAGTTGACTAAGGGGATTGAGGTTGTATTTTCTCTGTAGGTACAATGTGAAATTGTAAGCAGTTACAAATCAAAGGTGCCACTGACAATATTAGTTCTTTTATATAAAAAAAGAGTGTGATAATGAAATGAGAATTTGAATTATATAATTATAATTATTTGACTATTCGGTGTTGTGCTAATCGCTTGTCTTTTCAATGTAGTTAATTATAGTTACTTAACTACAAGACTTAAGAGGGAAGACATGAGACAAAATTCTATTATACACACAGTAGAAAATTATATTCTATCTATTTCATAGTGTATCTCATAGGATATCTTATAGCATTCCTTATAAAGTGTATACAAATTCTTCATGATAAGATCTAAATGCCCCAATGGGTTGTGATGCTGATCTTGGTTTATGTTATAGAATACGAGGAAAAACATTAAATGTTATGGAATCGTACTCTACTACATAACCTTTGAACAACACCAAATCTTATTTGCAAAATTATAATTATTAATATATTCCTTGATAGTTGCAATCCGCAACTTAATTTCGAAGTTTAAATATTATTATTCGACAAGTTGAATTTTAAAGAAATTTAAATATATTCGTATTTAGTAAACACAATTATTTATTTCATAAATGAATGTTGTAGTGTAAGAAAGTTACCTGTTACTTTAATTTAATTTCCAAAATTTAAGGATTTGACGTGTTATTAAATTAATATTGAAAATCACAGATTATACCATTTTAAATGTTGTAATTATTTAAAAACTCTAATGTACATGGAATTATTGATTATATAAAATGTGATGAATATATACAGTGAATCATGTAACTTTATTTGTGTTTGACCCTGAAAATAAAATTCACAATAAAAAAATCAAATTGACTATCAAACCATTTTCTGTTTCATATTTTGAACAAACTAAATATTTGGCGCCCAACCTGGGATTTACTTGAAAAATAACAACAATTTGGGCGCCATAAAAATATTATATTTACCCCTCTTTCCCGAAGTTACTGAACATCAACGCTTATTTTCATTAAATACAATACAACAAACATTAAAACAATAATTTATGCAAATCCCGTCAAAGCGTCTAAGTACATTATATTGATGAACATCGCCCACAAACTGAGAAGTTCGTTAAATCACGAAGCCATTACGGACGGTGAACCATGTGTTATCTGCGCGAGAAACTTCAATAATTTAATATTTAGCAACGATATGGCGTCGAGACACGAACTTAACGTGTTAATAGCAACGAACAATCTTCGTAAATTGATAAATTTTGTCCTGTCACACGAGGTGAGTTGTTGGGCCAACGTTGGCGGAGATGGGTCATGGTGTTAAGCTTCATTGGCCCACCATTGGCTTGCCATTTTATTTAATTAAAATCTGATGAAATTACTGAATAGGCAATGGTTTCAGGTATTCAAATACTTTCAGGTATTTTTTTAATAGACAAGTACGTTATTTGGTCGAGTATTTTTCGTTTGGACAATATTCAAAAGATGATCTGAAAATTTAGAATGATTAAGGGCACTTTGAGGAAAAGTGAAAGGAACTGAAATATTCATGCTCTTTATTTGATTCTAGTGTGACATCATTTAGGGTTGCCCCCAAAAATAAATTAAAGATCCGTTCTTAACTAAATGAGTTTCATTTATTATCATAGTTTATTGCAGACCGCATAATATTACCCAAACATTGGCCCCAATATGTGAAAACCACAAAATTAAACCCAACATCAAACCAATATCATCTCTAAATAATTTACAATAAAGCCTCATTTACTACACCCTTTTTAATCTGCACTCCGTTTCGCAAGCCATAGACTAGACCATAGAGAATGATGTGAGAGCTCGCGAGCTTTCTCTTTGATAGTTGGCCGCCATTTTGAGTTACAGTAATGGTCGGTATGACGTGAGTTATGCGCCCGTGTCATTTGAACTAAAACTAATGTTGGTAGTGCTAGTGCCGTTAATGCAGGTTAAATCGAAAAGTATATAGCGTAATTTATGGATCAAGAAGATAGACTGATTGATTGTTTATCTGTGCTTGTCAAAGATGGAAAATTGGCGCGAAGTTTGACAGTTGGTGTTGATTCCCTTCTATGGGCTAGGTATCTTCACAGGAAAGACTCTGATACTAAACCTACCAAAGCCCTAGCAAGAGTCTAATACGTAGGTTTAAGACCGTACTTTGTACTAGAACTATGTTCGACGTGCATTGTTTGGAAAATGAAGCAAACGCCTCAAGTGTACGAATGAGGAACTATTTTTATTCATACAGAGTATTATGAATTAACTCAGTTATCGTCAAAGTTTCCGTTTACTTGTCTTGACAAAAATGTGAAAACTCTGACTGTGCATGTGCTCATGTACTTCGAATAATTAAGTGTTTAGTTATTTTGACCATTTTCAGCATCTCAGTTCTGTTAAGAAATCAATATTGCAAACCTGTAAATAAATACAACGACCGTCAGTTTTCTCTTTTATTTTAAACAAAAACTGTTCGAAATTACATACACAGTAGGTACATTATTATCATTACGTTTTTTTTAAATCAGTGTTTAAATTAAGCCCTTAACAAAATACAAAACTCACGATGATCCGAAACCAAAACCAGCAATTAAATATCACATTACACAAATTAAAACGAGAAATAGAAACATCACTATCGAGAGCTTTCTCGGACCGATTGTGCGAACAATCACGAGATTATTTTCCTTTGAAATTTTAGCTGCATTAAAGTGATGCAAAAATACAGTGCGAACACAATATTTTGTTCAACAGACAGCCTATTACTTTACCTGTGGGAACCGTCTGAGGTGAACTAGGCGTGTTTTGTTTCATACAACTGTTCTTAAATTGCGTTCAATAATTATGTACTATTTGTTCTCGTGTGTCTGTTTGTTTGTAAGTGGCACTTGGGTTAAGTTATGAAGTCTACATGTTAGTAAAAAGAAGAAGGAATCTATTAGTAACAGAGGCCTTTCTTGGTGGTATTGTTAATGAGAATCATTTACATTTCTTATGCCTCGGCTCACTTTTTGAAGCTTTTCTTTCAGATTGATAATATGGTTGAAGTTTTTTAGATTGGTTAAATGGATCAGATCAGACTCAATCGACTAAAAATCTATCTGGTTTTTTTGGTGGCTCCTTCCCAGGGCTACAGTGTCCTTTCATAGTCCTACTACTCCCAAAGGCGTTTGGCTATGAACCCTGTCATTTTGCTAATAGCTCTATAAGGGACGCGTAGAAAACGACGCACCGTCAAATCCGAACTTGATTGGACAACAAGCTTCTGATTACACGACGTCGGCAACCCCGATACCTTGGGTGTCTCCTGTGGCAGCTGTGGCGTGAGGTGGGATGTCCTCTCCCTCACGCGTTCCCTCTTTTCCCTCACTATCATAAAGCGAGAATCCTACATGAGAAATCTAGCCTCATCGAGAATAAATATCTCAGGGTAGTGGTAACAGAATCATAACGCTCGTAGATCTAAAAGAGTTGGCTGCAAGATATTGAATTTAGTGTGAACACTTGGAGCATTATTTAATTGCGTGTCAGTGCCGCGGCGCCTCGCGGTGAGAGGTGATACACTGTGGGACTATTTATGGAAGAACTGGGCCGAAAAGCTGTTCTAGGCAGGAAAGTTTTGGAACATGTAATAAAAGGATAATATTCCAAAGCAGCTTGTATTTAATACTATTATTGTTCAATTAAAAAACTACATTGACCACAAATTTACTAAGTCAACCACGAATTAAATAAATCGATTTATAAGCATAATGTACAAAAAATAATCCAGGCCTGCAGGGTTTTAAGGAACCTAACTTAAACCAAACATCAGGGTGCCTTGGAGGCACTAAAAATGTTGCCAAGTAGTAATATAAGTGAGTGAGTTAGTAATTTTGTGGGTCGGTTAAAAATAAAACTATAGTTTTGTTGATAACTGAAAGAAACTCACAATGGAGTCTTGCATCGGTTTGGTTAATTACGTAGATTTGTTCTGACATAGTTACAGTCTGTAACTAGTTCCTTCTGTAACTTACAGAATGTGTAATGGGGCAAAATTCTTTAACATACTATTTTTTTTTTTCAGTGACACTCACGTGGCATATTTGTTTTCCCAAGACGTCCTAATAATAGTTACTTCCATTCTAGCACCTACAACAGTTACAAACTAGTATTTTTTCTCCAATATTTGCATGAACACAGTGTGCAGTGATAGTTCGTGGTAATGGGACTGTCAAGTGTTTGAGCAGCACATATCGCTGTTTATTTTCGCATTACGTGAACTGTAACACCGTGTGGATTTTGTTTATTTTTGTCCTAACATAGTTGCAGTCTAGCACACTGTGCGTTCGGATGATGTATTGTTATAGGCGAGGAATTAAAGGGATTGGTTATTTTAGTTTATGCAGATTTGATGTAGATTCTGTTTTGTTTGTTGTTTGCTCAATGCTTATTTTATTATAAACATTTTTTACTAACGGTTTATAATACGTAAAAGTAACTTAACACATAATTTGTGTAAACCGTTGCACTAAAATAGGTCGTTTTTTATCGTGGTAAACTACCCAGGCCAAGATGGGAGGGACTGTCAGATTTGTACTTACTAAAATCCACGGTGATTCACGGTGCTTTTGGGACTTTCTCGTCAACTAACCGTGACTCTGGAACATAAAGAGCTATTGAAGGATCACCGTGGATTTTAGTCCGTACAAGTCTGACAATACCTATACCTCATTTGATGATTTTACTACGATAAACAAAAAAAAATGTTTTCTATCATAGTAGTAGGACCTCAAAGGACGCAGTTACCTATACTTACTCGTACTAGACTGGTCTATTTATGACCCACACCACAACAAGCCCATACCTTCAACAAAACACTATCGTTCAGCTTATTATTTTCACGGTTACTCATCCCAAGTGCCTGTCAGGACGTTCAGATTACGTGTGGCCTGTAGGTAATAGCAAATTGCGATTATTATGTTAGAGCCTAACGAGGTGCTTGCGACTTTCCCTATAATCGTCCGGCACACCGACTTCCCGGCCTTTTGTTGGTCGCAAGTTGATGCTGCGCTTAGCTTGGCGAATGTATGATAATGTGTGTGAGTAATGGAGGAGTGCGGCAATTTTAGAGGTCGTTTTGAAGTTAACGGGTAATGAAATTATATTGTGATTTGGGATAGAAGTTTGTGGGGTGTTCGACTGGCTGCAGGCGGGTAGGACTTGAGCTGAACATTCATAATATTCAAAAACGATGATAAAAGTTGTGAAACACATGTGTTTGAATGTACGATACATTCAAACACATGTTTTTCACGGTCACAATAAACTATCATTCCTCACAATGTAGGTACTCAGTATATCTAAATAATAATGAAAATAATTTTATAAAAGTTTGTTTCAAAGTTGTAGTTTTACACACATACCTACACTTTATCATTATTACTTAAAAAACTCACAATTTTATTCACTCCACTGACATTATTTTAATCAAAATCCGTGTATTCTTTAAAATACTTTCCTTATAATTTGTGTCTAGGTTTTTAAATGTGAAATAGGATTCGGTTTTTGAATTTATTAAATTGTAAGTCAAAATTAGCAGTAGTCAGATATATCGTACTACATTTACAAAGAAGCCAAGTAAATCAAGCAATAATATTTTATTGGTAAACGCAGTCATACTTGCGGATAGTTAACTAAATTGTTTCATATCTGAAAGTCAATTCTACGCCATTTAAGAAGTCGTCCAGTAATAAGCGAAGCTAAAGATATTGCTTTATTATTGGTAAACTTATTTTATGTAACACCCACATTATTTAACGCTTATTTCGCTTCAGAGCAACGCGAAGCGCTTTTAAAACTTTAATAAATCCTGGTGGACATCACTTAGAAGTAATGTACTAGGTACTTGATTCACAAATGTAATCTACATTCAGTGTAAAATCTATGCAACACAGGAACCGCGAGCGGTTGTTTGTCTATGCGAAGCGATAAATATTATGAAAGTATGAGGATAGTAGAATAAGTATACCTACTAAAATTCACGATATTTAACACATATTTATTGAATCCAGCAAAAGTGAGAATAAAAACGACTATTTATGTGTCGACTTACATAAAAGATTGAATCTAATCATGACATCATTATTCCATTTGACATATAATGCTCTATTTCTGGTCGCGGGACTTATTAAAATAATAATAAAATTCTTTATTGGAACAAAAAATATTCAATCAACGTGACCCCGGAACATAAAGGGCTATCGAAGGACACCGTGGATTTTAGTCAGTACAAGTCTGACAGTTCTTCCCGCCCTGCCCGGGGTGAGAGGACAAAAAAAGTGCTCTATTTCAGCCACCACATTTCCACATTATGCTGGAAAGTATACAATTCAAGTTCGTAAAAAGAACAAAAGAAATGTGAATTCTATAATAGCACCAATAAAGAGCATCTCTTTCACTGGATACCGCACCTATGTTTACAATCACAATACAATCCCGGTAAGCGTATCAGTGCCGACAAGAGCAACAATTGCTTATTACTGTAATATGACGGACTGCAGTAATGCATTTTATATTGTTTATCGTTCTGTAAGCAGGGGAAATAAAGAAATAAAAGAAAGGTATAGGAGTGGGATTGTGTTTTATTTTTAATGCATAGAATATGATTCATAAGTGTGGAATATATTGTGTTGAGGCTAGCTTCTTGGCCAATCGTATTCTTTTTTTTTTTTTTAAATGAGAACCTTTCTTCTTTTTTTTCTTTCCACTACCTATTTTAATTTATTTTTTTGGAAAATTAAAACAATTAAAAAATTCGATAGAAGAAGAATAGTTTTTCCTCAATTACCTACATAAATAAAATTGTCATGCAAAAAGTAGAGAAAAGAATTAAAATTGGAGTTAATCATTCCAATTTTACTTTTGTTGTCTTAAAACTAAAAGAGATCATATTGGGCGACCAATGAGTGTGTTATATCGTTATATTTTTAAGCGTGGTAAAATCAACAAATGAGTCCTCTTACTCAGGGCAGGGCAGGAGAGACTGTCAGACTGGTACTAACTAAAATCTACGGTGTCCTTCAATAGCCCTGTACGTTTCGGGGTCACGGTAAATCGTTAGTCCGTGACCAAGATACATCGTCGTTTCATCACCTATTTCTTGGCCAAAAGAATCAACAACCAAAATGTTTAAAAACAAACTTATGGTCCTGATCATTTTAAGAAAGACTGAGGATGCTACCGAATGCGTGCACGCACAATACGTGCTGACTACAACGAGATAGAAGCATTCCAATTTCAAATTGTTGTCATTATTGTTCCTATCATCTGTACGGTGCATTGAAGAATTCTATTTTTCGTTCGGTCGGTTCAGCTTTTGTGAAGATATATATTTTTTTTTTTTAACGTTTTTATAGAAAATGTTCCCATAAATATTTTTTATTTCAGATTCGTAAGCTTGAAAAACTAACTTTTTATATCGGGTAAAATCATCAAATAGTCCTCTTACCCAGGGCGGCGTGAGGGACTGTCAGACTTGTGCTGACTGAAATCCTTCAATAGTATTTTACGTTCTAGGGTCACGGTTACCTGATGAGACACTTCCGCGGCCCTGGCAGGCTTCGGCCCTCTAAGCGGGCGCCTTCAGATTGCTGCCGGTTCTTTGAGGCGCGCTTGAAACACGATCGACCTGGGTATGGTCCATGATCTGACGGCGAGTCACCCGTTCAACTTAAACTTGGCCTTTAAGAGCCTGCCTTGCCTTGATGTAGGCTATCAGTCTAACTGGATGTTTCTGAACAAAGCCTATTTCAGCCTTCAAAATCAAATTTCTTTGTGAAACGTTGGTTTTTGGTAAGAATGACATTAGACACATAAAATACTCACGAGTAAACCCAAGATATTTAACGTAGCGCGGATTTTTTTCTGTGGTTGTATTTATGTCAGTGATAAAACACAATATTTCGCAATCGGGAAACATTTTTATTTATTTTCGAAAATTATCTTTTTTTTTTCTAACATAGTCACATAGTCCACCTATAAAATATCCTGGATAATTAACGCAACACAACAATAAAACCTATTACAAAGTACAAACATAATCATTTGATCAATAAGAACAAACAAACATACGGAAACAATTCCGAACTCATACAAATTCAAATTCTGTCATTGTAAGATAAATTAATTCCGATCCTTATCATTTAATTGCCGACCACAGATATCATCATCTTATTGTTTGCATATCACAGCGGGCAACTACCGGGCAAATTGGTCAAAGGCCAGGCTTACTTTGAGGCCATAAATACAGCGGTAAAGAGAGAAAATCTGAGCCTTTAAATTACTCATGATAATCGATGGTTAGGTATAAAATGTTTGGAAATGTTAATATTTTGCTTGGTATTTGGACAGACTGTTGAGAAAATTGAGCCCATAAAATGCATTGTGTTGGAAGTTATTGATAAGAGCGCCTTCACACTAGCTTTGTCCAGCTTGGGTGACAAACGTATCCGTAGCGCCGACGTCGTGCCCACGAGGCGCAAGCGTCGCGTTGTTGCGGTGTTCCCTCTGGAGCAAAGCTATGATGAATCGACTAGTGCGTTGTTTTCAATGTAGTAAATTAATTAATTTTCCTAGTACTAACTAGAGAAATCCGCACAAAGAGAAGAGTGGAAGACTATAGAGGAGACCTTTTCCCAGCAGTGCGACAACATAGGTTTGTACAAAAAAGTGCTATCTCCAGAAGAATTGTTTAACAATTAATTTTATTATATTTCTGCAAAGTTTAGAGTCGAACTTTGCTATAAGCGAGATCTAAACTGAGGATCGCCCGGAGGATTTGGCGGAGCATACGGTTCAGGAGAGGACAGCGTCCACCTCACGAACGAGCCGCCTCGATAGACGCCCACGCCAACTGAAAAAAAGGGAGAACTAAATGTTACCACGAAGTTTCTAACGTGTTCTTTTACAAAAAAAAAAAATAGGTATTTCCTTGTCCAAAAAAAAACAGATTGGTTGGAACTACGACCGAGAGAGTATTATCCGTTAAAGTCTGTATCCGATCTGAAGTGTCTCTGTACAGCTTTAACGCATCTTAAAATACAAACTTTAAGGCCCATAGTAATCGCAGCCTTATCCAAAACCACATACAATTATTCCTAACACGTGGTAGGTGTGATCGCACTAACCACCTACCCCATTGACTTATGACCACTATTTGCCCACAGTTACAAAACTTTCATTACCTACCTTTACGTAATATCTTGTTTTGAAGTAATTAAGGTTTATTATTGCTTGCACTTAGCATTCTCGTTAGAAGTAACATGATTAGCTTAAAGGTTAAGAATTAATTTTTTGTTTCCTTGAATGGGAGTCGTTAAATTGTGACAGGATTGTGTTAGGGCGAGTTTTTTTATCAGTAGTAAAACTATTTGTTAAAAAATGTATTGGATTTAAGCAGTAGTTCGTTGTTATATCGATCAAACCACTGGCCTTAAATGGTATAGGTTGCAATTGTTTTTATTTCTATTTTGACGCACGACAATCAAAATAACTATTATTTAGTTTTAAAACGGGATATTTACCATGTTTATTATTTGTTTTGAGTTTCCGATATTTCGGCAAATTTCGGCGATTTTCCCGTTTTAAAACTAAATAATAGTTATAGTGACCATGTCAGTCTAAAAACTTAAACCAAAATAACGTTTTTTGAAATAAAAGATAAGACACTCATAAGTTTTCGACGGTCATAATCATGATTCACAGGCATCCGATGATATATCAGTGTTTCAAATTAGATCCAGTCTTGATGAATTTTGATAAAAGAAGCCGTCGGCTGCAGATGGCGAGTAATGGGTGACTTGCTGTCCCATCATGAACCACGCGCGCCTCAAACAGCAATCTGACTGGGCTCCCTTAAACGGCCTGCTGGAGTCGCGGGACTGTCTCATTAGGTAACCATGGCCCTGGAACGTAACGTGTTCACAGTGGACTTTAGTAAGACGAGTCTGAAAGTCTCCCGTCTCGCTCAGGACGGGATGACTTAATTGATGATTTTACCACAATAAAACATACGGAAACAATTCCGAACTCATACAAATTCTGTCATTGTAAGATAAATTAATTCCGATCCTTATCATTTAATTGCCGACCACAGATATCATCATCTTATTGTTTGCATATCACAGCGGGCAACTACCGGGCAAATTGGTCAAAGGCCAGGCTTACTTTGAGGCCATAAATACAGCGGTAAAGATAGAAAATCTGAGCCTTTAAATTACTCATGATAATCGATGGTTAGGTATAAAATGTTTGGAAATGTTAATATTTTGCTTGGTATTTGGACAGACTGTTGAGAAAATTGAGCCCATAAAATGCATTGTGTTGGAAGTTATTGATAAGAGCGCCTTCACACTAGCTTTGTCCAGCTTGGGTGACAAACGTATCCGTAGCGCCGACGTCACGTAACAAAAATAACGCCCACGAGGCGCAAGCGTCGCGTTGTTGCGGTGTTCCCTCTGGAGCAAAGCTATGATGAATCGACTAGTGCGTTGTTTTCAATGTAGTAAATTAATTAATTTTCCTAGTACTAACTAGAGAAATCCGCACAAAGAGAAGAGTGGAAGACTATAGAGGAGACCTTTTCCCAGCAGTGCGACAACATAGGTTTGTACAAAAAAGTGCTATCTCCAGAAGAATTGTTTAACAATTAATTTTATTATATTTCTGCAAAGTTTAGAGTCGAACTTTGCTATAAGCGAGATCTAAACTGAGGATCGCCCGGAGGATTTGGCGGAGCATACGGTTCAGGAGAGGACAGCGTCCACCTCACGAACGAGCCGCCTCGGTAGACGCCCACGCCAACTGAAAAAAAGGGAGAACTAAATGTTACCACGAAGTTTCTAACGTGTTCTTTTACAAAAAAAAAAATAGGTATTTCCTTGTCCAAAAAAAAACAGATTGGTTGGAACTACGACCGAGAGAGTATTATCCGTTAAAGTCTGTATCCGATCTGAAGTGTCTCTGTACAGCTTTAACGCATCTTAAAATACAAACTTTAAGGCCCATAGTAATCGCAGCCTTATCCAAAACCACATACAATTATTCCTAACACGTGGTAGGTGTGATCGCACTAACCACCTACCCCATTGACTTATGACCACTATTTGCCCACAGTTACAAAACTTTCATTACCTACCTTTACGTAATATCTTGTTTTGAAGTAATTAAGGTTTATTATTGCTTGCACTTAGCATTCTCGTTACCCCACCAACGTGTCTCCACGTTGCCGTCGTGGTGGGGCTTGTGTGTCTCGATGATCTCTGGGCCCCTGCCGGTAGAGGCACTCGTGCACTCATGCCGGATAGGCTCAGAGGGAGAGACCAGACAAAGTGGGACACCGGGGAAAGGCGCGCCGCCTGCAGGATCGAGCAGTTAGCTCGAGCTTGTAGGCGGCGCGGGGCCCGGTCTCAGAGACTGGGCTCAGGGGGGGAAAGGTTCACTTCCGGTCTGCGTCTGATCATCAGACGTAACCGTGAAGTGAACCAGGGGAGGGAATGGGGGGTAGGGCTATAAGAGGAACTCACCTCTCTAAAAAAGTATAAAATGGAAAAAAAGATTTTTGAAAAAGATACCCAGGCGGGTCCCAGCCGCTCAGCAGTTGGGGAATCCCGCACCGGACACGTCCGGTCTGCCCCACCGTACTCTGGGGGGGGCAACAACAATCGTTTTTACCCGGTCTTCGCTCCGGCAGTCGCCGCATTGAGCCAGGGAGGCTCACGTGCCCGTGAGGGGGAGTCACTGGACTTGTCCAGTACGTCCTCCTCACCGACACCGAATAACGAGCGGGCACAGAGTGCCGCTCCGCAGAAGGAGGGGGCGCTGGTGCCTGAGTCGGAGTCCGACTCGGCATCAGACGCCGTTAGCTTCCAGAGTGTTACCTCTGGAAGCGTAGCAAAGAGGAGTGAGGGGAGCGCCAGTAAGAGGAGTAAATTCCTCAAGCGCTCCCGGGAAGATGTCTCCTCCTCCGAGGAGGGTCCTGCCGGCCGGAAGATCCCCACTAGCGTGCGGGGTAAAGGCCGAGGCAGGACTGGGGGCAGAGGGCTCACGACTGAGCCCCCCCCCCCCTCATTCGAAGAAACGGTGGCGGAGGCTCTCCGCAACCTGACCCGCACCAAGCCAGGCAAGAAGGCCACCAAGGAAAAGTCCTTGGGTGTGGCCATGGCCAAAATCTTGGGAGCGGCAACGGAGAGCCTCGGGTTGCCTCCTCCCGCATCGACAGCATCGGGTGAAATATCCCAAATGCGGGAGGAGGTGGCCAAACTGACGGCGGCGATGGATGTTCTCCGTAAGGAGAACATCCATCTCAAAACGGAGTTGGCCGGTCTGCGGAAGGCGCGCCGGGAGGAGGTCCCGCAGCCGCGGCCGCAGGCACAGACGCAGGCGCAGGTGCGGACGAAGGAGCCGCCGGCGAAGCCCGCACCAACAGATGACAGCAATGCTGTCCTAAGTCTGGTGCGGCAGGAGCTGGCGGCTTTCAACCAGCGGTTCACAGTGCTGGAGAACCGCATCCTGCGCCCACCGCTCGCGGCAGCGTCGTACGCGGCTGTAGCCGCAGCCACGCCACCTAGGCCGGCCCAAGAGAAGCGGGCGGCGACGACGAAGCCGCAAGCACCGCCGAAACAGCCACCGGCAAGAGCTGGTCAAGCGGCGGCGGCACCGGCGAAGGCGAGGGCGGCCCCGGCGAGGGCGGTCCCAGCAGCGGCGGCTCCTGGGACACCGGCCCCAAAAAAGAGAAAGGGTGTCACGGCGGCGGCGGCGAGTCAGCCGCCCCAACCTGTTCCCACGCAGCCCTCGCGTCCTCCCCCAGCCGATGCCGAATGGCAGGTGGCGGGAGAGAGCAGGGCCAAGAAGAGGAACAGGCGGCGACAGCGAAGGCGGCAGCGAAAGCGAACCGTTGCGGCGAAACTCCGCGCCCCCAAGACCGCGGCTGTAGTTATTACTCTGCAGCCGGACGCGGTCAAGAGGGGCGTGACGTACCGCGACGTGTTCGCGAAAGCGAAGGAGGCAGTGGACCTCCGAGAGCTGGGTATCGACGGGGGCCTCCGGGTGCAAGTCACCGCAACGGGGGCCAGACTACTGTCGATCCCCGGCACGGCCAGCGGCCCTACCGCTGACGCTCTGGCCGAAAGGCTCAGGGCGTCCTTAGACGCGGAGGAGGCCCGAGTCTCCAGGCCCGTAAAGCGCGCTGACCTGCGCATTATGGGCCTGGACGACTCCATCTCGGAGGGGGACGTGGTGGCCGCCGTGGCCAGGGCTGGGGAATGCCCCGCCGATCAGGTCAGGGCGGGCATCCTACGCCCTGACTTCGCGGGGCTGCTGTCGACTACGGTCAGCTGCCCCGTGACGGCGGCCAAAAAGATTGGAGAGGGCCGAAGGCTCTTGGTCGGCTGGGTGTCCGCGCAGGTGAAACTGCTGGAGCCCCAGGCCTTTGAGGTGCTTCCGCTGCCAAGTGGGTAACCACACGGCGTGCAAGTGCACCTCAGAGGTTGACCGCAGCGGCGATTGCTTCCGCTGCGGCCGGCCCGGTCACAAGGCCGGCTCTTGCAATGCCCCGCCGCACTGTTTCCTATGTGCGGCGGCTGGTAAGCCGGCCGATCACCGGGCAGGGGGCAAAGCCTGCGCCCCGCCCGCCAAGACCAAGAGCAGAGGTAGGCCCTCTGCCACCGCCGTCCCCGCTACTGCCGCCGCCGCAGCTCCCGCTGCCGCCGCCGCCGCCGTCGCCGCCACCGCCGCCGCCGCCGCCACCGCCGCGGCCGCCGCCGTGGCCGTACCCCCGCGAGGGGTCCTGGAGGAGGCTGCAATGGATTCAGATTAATGTCTCCATTGCGCTTCCTCCAGGCGAACATCAACCACTGCGCCGCTGCTCAGGATCTCTTGCTCCAGAGCATGGCGCAGTGGTTGATCAATGTCGCCGTGGTCGCCGAGCCGTACTTTGTCGTGCCCAGAGATGACTGGGTAGCGGACCTGAACGGCTCGGTGACCCTAATTTTGTCGACCGCCGCCGGTACCCCGCCCCTCGATCGTGTTCAGAGAGGGCGCGGGATCGTCGCAGCGCGGTTCGGGGAGATCGCCGTTGTTGGCGTGTATTTCTCCCCGAACCGAACTCTCGCCGAGTTCCAAGACTCCCTAGCGGAGCTGGGAGACGTCGTCGTCGCCCTCGGTTCCCTCCCCGCGCTTGTCCTAGGGGACTTCAACGCCAAAAATCCGGCTTGGGGTTCCCGGTCCATGGACCGTTCGCGGGGTAGGACGCTCGAGCGCTGGGCCCGTGGTCATGGCCTAGTGATCGAGAACCGGGGTTCTGTCCCCACGTGCGTGCGGTTTATGGGCGAGTCGGTGGTGGACATTACGTTCGCCACCCCCGACCTGTCGCCGCGCGTCACTGACTGGCGCGTTGTAGAGGAGGTGGAGACCTACTCCGATCACCGGTATATCCGGTTCGACGTCTCCACCCAGACCTCAGACGCGCCGGTCCCAAATGGACGGAACCCGTGTGGTCCGCGATGGGCGCTGAAGCAGCTGGACCGGGAGCTATTCCTGGAAGCCTCGATCGTGCAGGCCTGGGTGTCACCACCGGACAGGCCTGCCGACGTCAACGACGAGGCGGAGTGGTTCCGGGAGGCCATGTCGGAAATCTGCGACGTGGCCATGCCCCGAGTCCGGCAAGGACGCGCCCGGCGTCAGTTGTACTGGTGGTCGAGTGAGCTGGCAGCGCTGCGCGAGGCGTGCGTTGCCGCGCGACGCCGGTACACCAGGTTCCGCAGGCGCCGCACCCGACCTCCGGATGCGGTGGCTGTAGAGGCGGAGCTATACGAGGGCTACAGGGCAGCGAAGACCGTCCTCCGCGACGCGATCTTTCGGGCCAAGGAATTGGCCCGCGAGGAGATGCTGGAGTCTCTGAACGGGGACCCATGGGGCCGGCCTTACAAGGCGGTGAGAGCGAAGCTCCGCCCCTGGGCTGTTGCGTTGACGCAGAGGCTCCGGCCTCAGTTCGTGGAGGAAGTGGTGAGCGCCCTGTTCCCATCGCGAGGGGAGCATACTCCCCCGCCCATGGCTCCGTCTCCGACGGAATCTGACGGTGAAGCTGGCGCAAACGCGGACCACAGCAGCGACGACGACGTCTACGACGCTCCAGAGGTGACCGAGGTAGACCTGAGAGTGGCGGTACAGCGGCTCAAAGCCAAAAATACCGCCCCAGGACCCGACGGCCTGCCAGGGAAAGCCTGGGTCCTGGCCTTCGGGACTCTCGGGCCTCGACTGGGGGGGCTCTTTAGCGCATGCCTGGAGAGGGGCCGGTTCCCGCTTCCTTGGAAGACGGGGAAACTGGTCCTGATCCAGAAGCCCGGGCGCCCTGCGGACTCTCCGTCCGCATTCCGGCCCATCGTGCTGCTCGACGAGGTGGGCAAGCTCTTTGAGAGAGTTATTGCAGACCGCCTCGTCGGGCACCTGAATCGGATGGGCCCGGACCTGTCGGAGAGCCAGTTCGGCTTCCGCAGGGGGCGCTCGACGGTGGACGCCATCATGCGCGTTAGAGCCCTCACGACGGGGGATGCTGTTGCCCGGGGCAGGGTCGTCTTGGCGGTGTCTTTGGACATCTCCAATGCCTTCAACACCCTGCCCTGGAGTTGCATCAGGGAGGCACTCCGGTATCACCGGGTGCCGACCTACCTCCGTCGTGTGGTCGAGGATTACCTGACGGACAGAGCCGTCATCTACCCCGGTCACCGGGGAGAGTGGAACCGGCGAGAGATGTCGTGCGGTGTCCCGCAGGGCTCGGTCTTGGGGCCGTCCCTGTGGAACATCGGCTACGACTACGTGCTGCGAGGCGACCTCCCGGACGGCGTCAGCGTGATTTGTTACGCTGACGACACGCTCGTCCTGGCACAGGGAGTGTCGCACCAGGCGGCGGCCGACAAGGCGACACAAGCGGTTGCGACAGTCGTCCAAAGGATCCGGCAGCTGGGACTCGAGGTGGCGCTTCACAAAACGGTGGCCATGTGCTTTCATGGCCGCCTGAACGCGCCGCGGACCGAGTCCCACATAACGGTGGAGGGGGTTCGCATCGGCGTCGGGAGGACGATGAAGTACCTGGGACTCGTCCTCGACAGCCGGTGGAACTTCAGGGAGCATTTCCTGAGTTTGGCCCCAAGGCTGAACCGGACAGCAGCCGCCCTCAAGCGACTGCTGCCTAATCTCAGCGGGCCAAACGCCTCCTGCCGTAGGCTGTACGCCGGTATCGTGCGGTCCATGGCCCTCTACGGGGCCCCCGTGTGGGCCCTGAGCATCCGGACGCGACCACAGAAGTTGGTCGCATGCCAGAGGGTCATGGCTATCCGGATGATCCGGGGATACCGCACGATCGCCGGCGAAGCGGCGAACCTGCTTGCCGGATTACTACCCTGGGATCTGGAGGCGACTGCCCTCCAGCACGTCTATGAGTGGCGTGTGGAGGCGCAGCGCCGGGGCGAGACCCCGCTGCCTCGAGAAGTCGAGGCGTGGCGGGAAGAGCTCCGGCGCGAGCTCAGGGTAGTATGGATTGGACGACTGTCGCAACCGACGGCCGGGCACGCCGCAATCGCGGCGGTAAGACCCCTCTTTGAGGAGTGGCTGGAGAGACGTCACGGCGTCCTGACCTATCGCATGACGCAGGTCCTCACCGGACACGGAAGTTTCGGGAGGTACCTGTGGCTGATGGGAAAGGAGGAAACGCCGGGGTGTCACCACTGCGAAGATCGCCCGGAGGACACAGTAGAGCATACGGTGCAAGACTGCCCAGCTTGGGCAGAGCACCGACGTGTCCTCACGGCGGCGATAGGCGGAGACCTCTCGCGCCCGGCATTGGTTTCGGCCATGCTGCGGAGCGAGACGGAGTGGGAAGCGGTCGCCGCCTTCTGCGAGGCAGTAATGCTCGTGAAGGAGGCGGCGGGCCGCGAGAGAGAGAGGACAGCGTCCTCCCTCCGCCCCAACCGCAGTGGTGTACGCCCTCGGCGCCGTACGTCGCAAGACGATCTCCGGCCACCGTAGGCGCGGGCATGCGGACAGCGAGTAAAGGGCAACTCGCTGTCCGACCATGGACCATGCCCGGGTCGACGGCGCGTCGTGTTCCACGCGCGCCTCAAAGAGCTGTCAGCAAAATGACGGGGCCCCCTCTCAGAGGGCCAAAGCCTGCCGGGGTCGCGGGATTTATTTCTATTACCGTGACCCCGGAACATAAAGGGCTACTGAAGGACACCGTGGATTTTAGTCAGTACAAGTCTGACAGTACCTCCCGCCCTGCCCGGGGTTGGAGGTCTCATTTGATGATTTTACCACGATAAAAAAAAAAAAAAAAAAAAAGCATTCTCGTTAGAAGTAACATGATTAGCTTAAAGGTTAAGAATTAATTTTTTGTTTCCTTGAATGGGAGTCGTTAAATTGTGACAGGATTGTGTTAGGGCGAGTTTTTTTATCAGTAGTAAAACTATTTGTTAAAAAATGTATTGGATTTAAGCAGTAGTTCGTTGTTATATCGATCAAACCACTGGCCTTAAATGGTATAGGTTGCAATTGTTTTTATTTCTATTTTGACGCACGACAATCAAAATAACTATTATTTAGTTTTAAAACGGGATATTTACCATGTTTATTATTTGTTTTGAGTTTCCGATATTTCGGCAAATTTCGGCGATTTTCCCGTTTTAAAACTAAATAATAGTTATAGTGACCATGTCAGTCTAAAAACTTAAACCAAAATAACGGTTTTTGAAATAAAAGATAAGACACTCATAAGTTTTCGACGGTCATAATCATGATTCACAGGCATCCGATGATATATCAGTGTTTCAAATTAGATCCAGTCTTGATGAATTTTGATAAAAGAAGCCGTCGGCTGCAGATGGCGAGTAATGGGTGACTTGCTGTCCCATCATGAACCACGCGCGCCTCAAACAGCAATCTGACTGGGCTCCCTTAAACGGCCTGCTGGAGTCGCGGGACTGTCTCATCAGGTAACCATGGCCCTGGAACGTAACGTGTTCACAGTGGACTTTAGTAAGACGAGTCTGAAAGTCTCCCGTCTCGCTCAGGACGGGATGACTTAATTGATGATTTTACCACAATAAAAAAATACATAATAGTCTTGCTAATAGCTTGATACTTAAAACCTTTAATTTTGTAATAAAAGAACACAAATCTACAAAGAAAAATAATACAAGTGGCAACCCCAATTTACTTTTAACAGCAGTAAGCCACAAAACGTTTTCTGTTTAAAATCAATTGAGTATTTACACTATTTACTATAACGATGTGACTATTAGGTCTAAGTGGCCCTGTTTCGTGGGGACTACACGTTACAGGTTAAGTGGGTCCGAACTATAAAATTTTACTACTTGGATGGGTTACTATTGTTATAGCTAAATTGAGAGCCGTTCTCAGGGTTACGGTTTTATAAATGTGCTGCTGTATTCTTGTTTTTTGATTAAGAGGAACATTTTATTGATTTTTAATCTTCATTTTAAGCATGAAAGGTAATGATAAGTTGAGATAAAGCTTATGAAGTTCTGCAATTGGTTGATATGGAACTTCTATTAAAATATGAGTAAGACTAAAAATGTGGGCTACTTAGTGCAGAAGCAAGATGTTCTTAAAAAAATGAGGGAGGCTTTTACCCAGCTGAGGGAGTGTGAGCCAGAATAGACAAAAAAAAACGTGTTTTATCTTCGTTAAGTAGCTTCTTCTTTGTGTCGTTTACAAGACGATGTTAATTTATGTTTTGCCGTTACCTCTACGGCTTTTGTCAGTGAATTCAATTAACAGAATCAATTTAAGATCTTTGTTATGATTTAGTGATGCATTGGAAATTAATTAATCAACTGCCTTGATACAAGTAATATAATATAATATATAATATAATATTCCACAACTATCACACAACGCCATCTAGTCCCAAGCTAAGCAGAGCTTGTGTTATGGGTACTAGACAGCTGATAAACATACTTGTATATTTCTAAATACATACATATTATAGATAAATTACACCCAGACACAGAACAAATGATCGTGCTCATCACACAAACATTTGTCCTGGGTGGGAATCGAACCCACGACCCCCGGCATAGCAGTCAGGGTCACTAACCACTAGACCAACGGGCCAGTCAAAGATCAAATATATTCATTTACAACTTTCAGAAAACATATCTTAGACCAACCTTTTAAGTTATGTAGACCACACGCCAAGAATCTCATCCCTACTCCTAAAAATTCGCGCAATTTAATCACCATCTCAAAAAAAATACACCACAATCACCTCCCATTATCAACATTCCCAACATGCCCCATCTTCCCATAATCACCCTTACACTCCCAGTAAAAATGGTATACAGCCCTTTGACAATTACATTACCTCTAATATAAACGTTATGGTAAAGACTATAAAGGTGACTATTGCAAAATCAGAGGTGGATAAAGGAAAAATAAAAGAAATTGCCGTCCGATATAAGGCAACATGACGCAAGGCTCGTTATTTTATTCAAGCGACCAACAACTTCATCTAGCGGTGAAGTACGGCGTTAATTAAACAGACTGTTATACAGGTGTCCTTGTCTGGCGTAGGCTTGAGGTATGCTCTGTTTCATTATTATAACATGGTACGCTTTGGGGTGAGGGGGTTGGCAACATTTTGATTTTTCTGCTTAGCATTTTCCCAAGTAGGTTGGGATTGACTGCCAATCAAAACCGATTCGTGGAACATCCGTATTTTATGTGGAGGAACTACCTATCTGACCTGCACAGTCCAGTAACAGGACGTTGGTAAGACTGGTTGCCAGACTTTTAAGCTTCTTGATAACAGTAACGACTGTCAAAGATCTACAAATGGCAGCTAGGACTACGGACTGAGTGGACTGCTCACCCCAGGGACGCGCATTATCAGGAGTTGCACAGGAGTTTTCCAAGGATAGAACTTTTTGTACGAAACGAAGCGTCATTCCATGTCAAGATTGCGACCAGATTTGTTGATGAGTCAGGTGAGTGAGAGTAGAGAGTATTCCCACAATGTGACAAAAATATGTTTATGATTATAAAATCCTATCTTTAGCCGAAGTATCAGTAATGCAATAACTCACAACAACCAAAAACAATAGACAGCCGGTAATAACAAGCTTAGATTCCATAAGTCACATTCCAACAAACCACGCCTGTTTACTTGACATTTCCTTTCAATCCTCGATCTGCAACGACCCACAACATTGCCTGCATCTCAATACACTAGCTGCAATATTAAACCTGACATTACTGAGAAACGAGACATGTTGGCGACCCCTGGACTGCTAGTATGAGTGGCCGCATTTGCACATTTGATAAGATCGTCAGAGTGACATAAAATTGTGCCGGCAGCGTTCAGAATAGCTACCTCCGTGTAACGTACGTATTGTATCGTTGAGTACAACGTGGACCGGAGGATATTTTGTACAGTATAGTTTTCATTCCGGTATTATGTCCTTGTAGGATCATTTGAAACCGCGAGCTATAGCTAGTCTTTTATAAACGCTCCTGGCCAGTGTTTTTTTGGCTTATAAAAACGCCAACACGTCAACTTATCCCGATATGTAAAATTTTTAGAATCTAACCTTCTCCTTTTGTGATAAAGTTAAAAATGTATTAGACTTTGACACATTGAATCACCGGTAGGTTGATGTGCTGGCGTCTATATAAAATAGAATAGAAATTGAAGTATCTAGAATGCAATTATTAATTACTAGCTGTTTGCAGCATCATTGATCTCGAAATTTTTGCGTTTCCCTTTTTTAATCTGTTGATGACAGTCTAAATTGAGTCGAGCCAGAACTGCGCCACAAGATCATCACTCTCATAAGCGTCCATCTGCTCCTGTAACGTACAATCGACAGAGCATGCAGGGCACGACATCAAGTCGATCCTCATTGTATGTGGAGTAGCACCACCTTTAAACCCCAGAGCAGATTCATCAATGGGTCCCCCAATACACTTACTTTCATATTTTTAATATTAGTAAGGATTTCCACCCTAGACATTTATTTCTGTTCGTGCCAGTACCTCCCTAGTTATGGGTCTCGTTAGGTCACGTTTCAGAGACAAAGCATATAGGTTTTATGTCTTAATTTAGAGAGCCACTGGCCAAGCCTCCATATTTATATGGAATGCCTGGCATTTAGATACGACAACTCTATAAAGCTGAAGTATGAATAACTTATGTTGTTGAAACAGCTGGGAAAACTGATAGTTTTGAGACATTGTGATTTGCACAATTTGAGTCCGATGATTTGTTTCTTGGCAAATAATGTTGACGTTGAACATGGTGAAATGGAGTACTCCATAATTGAATGTATTATTGTAGGCACATTAGATTTGAAAAGGGTACACCAGAATCGAGCTGATCCACAAAAAGGATGCTTAACATGAAATGAAAGAACGATGCCAGGAATTTTCTCTAGTAGTATTCGCAACGAAGCCATTCGCCAGATACTAAAAGCGGGAAGGGCATGTCTACAGACAGACAGACGGCCAATGATGAAAACGTCATGTAGGACATCCCGAAGTGAGACACAATGGATCAATGGTGATCGTGATGGTTGGCGCAGTTCGGGGGACGGTTACCGTCCCCCAAAGAGTGCAAAGTTCAGCATTGGGCTGTAGTTTACTGATATTATGATGAGTAAACTATATTCATACAACATAACCATAAACAGATAAAATAATAGTGTCTATGAATTTATGTGATTGGTACAACCGATCTTCAAAACAATTGAAGTCGATCACCCAAAGAAGGAAAGAGCTCTTTCTAATAAATATTACGAATTCTCATACTTATAACCTACCATTCTACTAAATATAGATATCTTTATAATTAGGCAGTGCACACACTAGAGTCAAAACAGCTTTCCCTAATATAGACAGAGAAATAAATCATGCTTTACAGTTTTGGAGAAATTAGGCTATGGTTCTGTTTTTTACAATTTTATTAATATGTGCATCAACTTTAGTTTTATCGAGCAAAACACAATAAATTAACGATAATTTTGGAAAAAACCCCTGTTACGTTTCGGGACCAAATTTCCCGCAAACCAGGCTATCCTGAGCCTGACAACAAATAAGCACCATTTTCCTTAACCTCAAAGACATAATTATATACTATATACGAGCAATAGACGGGACATCACGAAGAACGTTCTGATCCAAAACTTTTTACTACTAGACTGAGCGAGTTTTTACCTAGTGTAAAAAGTCGCTCAGTCTAGTTCAAGACGTCCGCCTGACGTTGCTATACAACCAACGCTAGACAGCGCTAATAACGCACGGCATCAACAACTACGTATGACAATTTTCCCAATGCCCGCTCTATCATCATCATCAGCCTATAACGTTCCCACTGCTGGGACACAGGCCTCCTCGCTTATGAGAGGGAGTGGGCCATAATCCACCACGCGGGCCCAGTGCGGGTTGGCAGATGTCACATGTCTTCGAATTTGATGGTTCTAGGACATGCCGGTTTCCTCACGATGTTTTCCTTCACCGTTTTGAGAGCAGTGGTGATGAAATAAATTACACAAAGTAATGCGCCAGGCTGGGTTCGAACCCACGACCTACAACTCGTAAGTTAGGGCCGATACCAATTGACCACCACTGCTCTCCCGCTCTATAGTTCTTTTAAATCTCTTTGCTTAACCTAGTCGTTCTGCACAGACCCTAAGTTTCCATTATCGGTCCACAGTTCAGCTTAAAAGGCTTATCTATCATACAATGCCTTTGTGCGGTTGCCTAATGCTCCGTTACATTTTAAGACCATATTTTAAGGCCTACGGTGCTAAATAACTATAAGTTATGTAGTTCAGATTGTTAAAATTAAATCCCTGATATTGTTATCTTGATGTAATAGAATGGTAAATGTTATGTTTGAATATAAAAGCGGCTTTAGAACTGGCTTTCACTTTATCGGTTAAACTGCGGTCCTGGAACGCAAAAGGCAACTGAAAAAATAGGATGGTTTTTCGAGCCGGACAATATTTTTATTCCAATGAAGGGGGAGGACTAATTTGATGATATTTTGGCTAACTTTCCTGCTTCGTCATCGACCGGTGCTTACCTTCAAACGAGATAGTGAGTGATGGACGCGAGCAAAAAATAAATTGATTAAGACCAAAAGGCAAAAATACACTGCTCAGAGGGTCAATTTAATAGAACTCTGAATAAAAAAATGTTATCAAATTCATACCAAAAATCAAGCAATGGAATAGATCAATTGATTAAGAATATTTTTTTCGCAACACAATCATAAAAATAACAATTCAGCTAAAGTGCCTTTTAAGACCCCCAGAAATTCATATATCAGTGAGTCAGCCTACCAAATCACTCAAACCAATATCGTCAATTGTATATCACACAAACACGACACAGCATACTACTGATTAATAACCTCAGGTGTAAGACTTAATTACGAGTAGAGCAGTACAGCCTCCAAAGTTTGTCATTGCAATTTGCACCGCCCCTGTCGAGATTGAACGATATATCTCGTGATATCTCGCTGTATCTCGCGATATCTCGCGTTATCTGATAGTGCTGTACAATTATCGTTTAAATTACCGCTATGCAAGTGATTAGTTTTGAAGTTTAGTGTTGTGGGCAGTGTTGGGAATATGAGCGTCGTATGGGATTTTTATGTGGGGCAATGATGAATGATGATAGTGATTTTTTCTGTCTTTTTTTTTGGAAAATTAAATAATGACAATAATTTCATACCTTTTTTACGACTTTAAGAACTTTCATAATTATAACATTGGAGGAACATGGAAAAATTAAATAACCTCCATTGAATTTGGGTGTACATTTTTTACTGTCTTGATCTATGTATGTCGAAATATTGATAAAGATTAAATAAGACTGGACATCAGTAAATAGAATTTTGAGTTTCAAATAAAATACTTTATAACGGTAACAATTAAACTGAAAACCACTGTACAATACTAAAACTAGTAAGAAAATATTAGCCTCACTCACACAAAACACTCATTCTTCGCATTGGAAACAAAATTTTAATCGCACACAAGCACATAAAGTTCGACAGTAACCACAGATAAATAATCACCAACTTTGAATAGAGAGTTCCTTAGTTAACACTTGAAATACTCGCGCCACGGTCCATAAGACCACAGAGTTACTTTTTCAGTTCCACACATAAATAAATGGCTAACTAAGACGTTGGGACACACTATTTTATGGTCTCAGTGTACACAGCACTTTATTGTGTTCAGATTTACTTGTAGATCTGTGTAAAGTGAAGCGTTTTCGATTTAGTGAAGAAAAAGCGAGAGGGTTCTGTTTATAATGACAGCCGTTGAAAGGATCTATTGTGTGAAGTGTGGTGTTAATCGTGAGTTTTATGTGTCAGAGATAAATCTTAATAAAGTTACAGGCATAAACCAATTGGAGTATACTTTACTCGCCATATTATTAACCATTTTGAAAGCAAAAACTTATTATTAGGTAGTAATTGGAGGTCAAAAGTCTGACATAACTCACCAGTTTTACCAGGAAGTGACATGTTACTCAGTAATTAGGGATAAGTAGTCAATTAGGAGTATAGTAATTCAATTGAACTGATATTTGACTTAATTGAATTAGACTGGAAGTCGTCTTCGATACGTGGTGATGAAAATAGATAGAAAATAATGATAATATCACATGATCATTACAAAGTGCAAGAAATAAAAACAACAAAATATCAACCATGCCATAAATAAATAAAAAACAAACGCAATACCCAAGTCGCCTACAGTTATTTGTGTGCACATAATATTTGTCTTCATACAAATTATGACATTGGCCGCACAAAGGGTTAAGAAATTAACCAGCCGTTTACGGTCATCCTTTTAACTCGAAAACATTAATTATAACACCTCTTTAACTTTAAATTTATTGTGTTGTTTTGTTCCTCATTACTGGGTTTTAGTATCTTTTTTTTTATGCGAACTGCTCGGGGTTATATCGGGTGTTTAAGTTTCATATAATTTATGGCTCAAGGCGTATTTTATGTAGTACCTTTAAAGGCACGTGGGTATTTATGCCGGTACGTTTCAATCTGGGAGATCTTTGCCTGTGGTCGTTTATTTCTTTGCGAACTATTTGCTCGAGTTCGCGGTTTGAGTTTCGACGTTTTATTAGTTTCGATTTTGAGATTATGTTTCGTTAATGTATCGTTTGCAGGTGTTTTAAGGTGACTTTCACTAAAACTAAATGATTCCTAAAGGGATACTCAAATAAAATATTTATAGAGCTATTCTCAAAGCTCTTTCTCGACGACAACTCGTCGCAGCTTTTGCTATGCTATGCTCTTATTTAAATTGTTATTTTCTTGATAATAACATCAGTTCAGTCAATTGATATTTGAACATTTAATTAGTACTTATTGATATATTTTCTTAATTGATATGGAATTTGCGAATTTAATTTAAGCCAAAATGGTGAAGTTGAGGAAAGCAGTAACTATTACACATAAAACATCAACGCTATAACTTATTTATTTGAATAAATCTAAAAATTAAAACAAAATTTACAATAGAAATATAAAATAAACAACAACTAGTCTAAATTAAATTGTAAAAGAATTTAATATATAGAATGAGTTTTACATAGAAAGAAAAATCATACTCATAAGGAAATACTCGTAACTAACTGATGCAGTTTGTCATCAAGTCTCAAAGATGATGGCTGAATTATTTTAACCTATGATCTATCTCGTCAATTCTATGAATTTATAACCTACATCAGATGTATTCATAATAAAATAGGCATATTAATAGGTTTTCCCGATACTATTTGATCATAACTGACTGGCCTGTTGGTCTAGTGGTTAGTGACCCTGACTGCTATGCCGGGGGTCGTGGGTTCGATTCCCACCCAGGACAAATGTTTGTGTGATGAGCATGATCATTTGTTCTGTGTCTGGGTGTAATTTATCTATAATATGTATGTATTTAGAAATATATAAGTATGTTTATCAGTTGTCTAGTACCCATAACACAAGCTCTGCTTAGCTTGGGACTAAATGGCGTTGTGTGATAGTTGTGGAATATTTATATTTATTTATTTATAACTTCTAATAACAATAAAATCTACATGCAATTTCATAGTGAATAATATCGTTATTAATTTTAATTTATTCATAGGTTGGTTTTCCTTTTATTCGGAAAAATGGGTTTTATTACTCTGGTTCTTTGAAATTGCAGGATGTAATGTCCTCTAGAATTATAAGGAAATAGATACGGTGGCGCCTTTAATTACAGTGTAACCTGGTGTTATTGTGTAGAATAATTATAATTATTATTATAGATCACAATGAGCATTATCTTTATAGGTACATCATAGATATACGTATAAATATTTATATAAATAATGATAATTGATCACTCCCTAATTTGGTACATTAAAAAAACATCAAAGATCCTAAAAAAAAATGTTTTGTTTAGAAAATCTATCATTAAATGAAGCAAATTGTACACAATGATTCAAGATGATTCAAATAAGGAAAGTCATCGTCATCATCATCATTTCTCAAGAAAAACTATAACAAGGATATAACAATGCAGTCTGGATTTTCAACCACAAACATTATTTTCCGAGATAAGGATGTACGTCATAAAGATGACGAGGTAAAAAGAATATGATAATAATTATGAAGTCATAGTTGTAAGAACAATATTGTTTATGACATCAAAGTCCTGGGAATTTTAGTGGGATTTATTCTTCGGGGAAGCTTCATCATCATCTCATATGCCAAGTTTTTTTTAAACCTCCTTGTCTCGGGTCTAGTAATCTACAGTGACACCAAAACGTAAAGTTATTACGTCCGCCTTATGGTATTAACTCCGCCTTATGTACCACAATTGTACATGATAGTGTAAATGAAGAAGAATGAAGGGCTATTGAAAGACACCGTGGGTTTTAGTCCGTACAAGTCTGACAGTCCCTCCTGCCCTTCCCAGGGTGGGGAAACTTGATGTATATAACACATAAAAAAAGTTTATTTACTCGACTCCATGAAAATGAGAGGGTTATGATTTTTTGTCCAGTATCTTTGTATGTATGTATGTCTTCATCTGTTTTCAACTATTCATCGTAATTAGACAAATGTGGTTTCATTGGAATAGGGTTTAAAAAAAACTAAGAAGTCGGTGCCTTGGAAACCTAAGGAAGTTCATTAAATTCATTTGTTAAATGACAATGCGATTTATGAATTAATAAATAATTAAAATTTTTCCTCATAATTCATTTTATGTTCTAAGCTTTATTATTATGCAAAAGTATAGGGTTGCCTTTATCAATGCGATCTTTATTGGTGCAAATGTAATTAGAATTTTAATGATGGATAGGTTATAGGAATTGGCCCTGCAGAGCTGAGTTTACATACTAATAATGGCAGACTATAATATTACTTGACGCCATCTATGATTGTTATCATTACAATCGCAGGTAGCATAATTAACAACTATTTTTTTGTGTATTCTTATTAAATACGAGTACTATACACCTTTTTCACATGCGTGTCTTCAAAAAACTGCTGTAGCACAGAAATAATGACGGAATATTGACGGCATTTTGTCGGCAAGTTTGGCGCAATGGATGAACCATCGACTGCAGTGGAGCGTGTCGCAGATTTGATTCCCACAGTATAAATACCGTCTTAATATTTAAACCTACTTCAAAAATTGTAAAAATCGTCCGACACTTTTATGTTTCATGATTTATTTATATAATAATAAAACTTATTTTTAACCATAAGTCGTTTCAGCCCATAAGAGGTTGTTAATGTTTTACAAACAACCCTGTATAGTCGGAAGTTGCATCGTTTGTCTGTAAAGAGAGACAGAAAAACCATAAAAAATCAAAAGGAAATTGCAAATAAACGACCTATATCAAGAATTAAGTCGTGCGGCTAATTACTAAAATTTCAATACAATGGGTAACTATAGTAGGTTTTTCTTGGATAAATTAAACAATTTTATTTGTTCTGTCGTCCACACATTTCTAGGGGGCTACCACCAACTAATTATAGAATTACGGTCAGTGGTCCGCATAACGTGACCCACTTTTTGTCATATTAAAAGATAAAAAATATCATTGAATAAGATCATCAAAAACACAAATTAAAGGTCTATTTTTTGTAGACATTTTCAAATGAAAGTTGACAGCATGAGTTGGACGTGTGTCGTCTCTAGGCGCCAAAGCTAGCGTGGCGTGTTGCAACGCAACTAAGATGTCACTATATTTAACTATTTGATTGTTTTTGTTTTTAAATGATTTATTTTTAATTATGTATTTAAAGTATTATTACTTTTTATTTTATTCTGTCAAGCTCTATTATTTCCTACTCTAAAGTAATTTAAAATTATGCAGCTAAAAGAGGTGGTGGTTCAGTCCCTGATATGGGTGACAAACAAATCAAATGATAATAAATTAGCAATGCTGAGGGCTTCGCTTCGGTAAATCACTGCGATACACGCATGCCCCTCAACACCGGACGTTTATGCCTTTTAGACTAAGATTATGTTAAAGATGGATAAGTGAGTTTGGATTTACGAACTGGGTTTTTTTTTGCAGTTGTAAAACGATAAATTTCAAGTACTTTGTGAAAACGGTACCGTTAACGTTATGTTAGAAGGTATTTCTCCTGTGCATTTTCAATTATAACCTGCCCAAATTCACAAACACCCAGGCACGACCCAACTATCTGTAGATTCTATAGATGATACAAACAGCATCGGTTCCGAATCGTACCAAAAAAATCTTTTGTAGTTATTCTGAAGATAAGATATTTTATTAATAAAGATTAAGTAAATAGCTTATTAATTTCTCACTGTTGGAACAAAAATTTCTCCTGTAAACAGTGGGGAATGGGCAGTTATCAATGGGCTCTCCAGATCTCAACTATTTTATTGTGGTTCATGTTGTTCTCCTTCCATTTTTTAAGAGTTTGTTAAACCAGAAGATACTTTATTGCCCCCACAATTTGAATGAAAACTATCAATTCTGATGTTAGATTTATTAATAAATTCTTTTTCTTATCCAGTATTTCTCGGATCCCCCTCATGCATACACATTTATAGCGAGAAAATGTTAATAGAACAACACAATAGATTCCTACTGCCGATACCGGCCGATTGATATCATTGTGCATAATTATCGATACCAGTTAATAAAACTGACAGAAAACCTTTATAAATTACAAACCTATCGATACCATGTGGTAATGATGCAATAATAAGAGCAAGCTTTGTCCTGTGACTGTTTTTGTAGCATGCCAATATTTTTGAATAGGTAGATGAAAGGAGAGCAGTGGTGGCCCAGTGGTATCGGTCCCGACTTAAGAGTTGTAGGTCGTGGGTTCGAACCCCGCCAGGCGTATTACTTTGTGTAATTTATTTCATCACCACTGCTCTTAAAACGGTGAAGGAATACATCGTGAGGAAACCGGCATGTCCTAGAACCAAAAATTCGAAGATATGTGACATCTACCAATCCGCAATGGGCCCGCGTGGCGGATTATGGCCCACTCCCTCTCTCAGAGAGGAGGCCTGTGTCCCAGCAGTCGGAACATTATAGGCTGATGATGATGAGATGAAAGAAAAATAATATTGAAGGGGACCTTGAAAATGTATTTAGATGTTACTTTATGGGCCTACCACACGCACAAGCTTTACCACAGTTTTGCCTGCGCAAGCTTCTCATTTCTTCACAGTTTTGCCAACGGCACGCACGGTGTTCCGTGTACAAACTTTCTTGCGCAGACTTGTTGCGCAGTGCACTATGGTGAAACTTGTGCGTGTGGTATGCCCATTTGTTTTTCCGGTATTTATCTCGTGAATTTTTTGATGCATGTTTCGTTGAACCAGTGTTTTTTTTTTTATCAGGAACTTTTCAGTAACAGTTCAGGCTGAATTTGTGGTCGTATTGGTATATTTGTATCGGTATATAGGCCGTAGTTTATGACCATGCAAAACCAAATCCAAAAAGTTTAATACAAAAATGTACAATACATTTATCTAATAATATAGAGTACCCGTGCCTTGCCTTGTACTTTTCGTACAGTCTGAGAAAGAACAGAAACAGTAAACTCTAGTGCAGGCAAAATTTCGAATTAAAAATGATCTAAATGAGTCGTTATTGCGGGCCAGAGAAGTGTTAAGCGATATAACAAGCTAAAGAATAACAAAGACAGACACACCAACTTTCGTAGATTTAAGCCATAATATCAATGAGATAGTAGGCCATCGATAATCCCCAGTAATTAAGTCAGTTAAGATATATACGTTTATTTCATTGTACCGCACATTTATAATGATGTACCGACTTTTGATTAGCTGATACGGTGATACTCACGGGAAAAAACGTGTGTTAACTTCGTGAGGTTGGTACTAGAGCCAATTATTATGATTCTTTTATCTTAAATAGGCTGTTGATTGTATTATTTATGTGTAGTATTAGTTAAGCAATGTCGTGTCATATTGTTGTAAACAATAATATGAAATGTCATCGCGATGCGCATCTTTGTAACGATTTATTTATGATTGGTTTAGTTACCGTGCCCTTTAAATGTATCTTCTAAAAGGCATCTAACTGTATGTATTTCAACAGATATTTATCATCTCTTAAAGTTTCCAAATACCATCTAAGTATAGAAGCACCGGGCACTCGCTGTCCGATCTTGGACCATGTCCAGGTCGACAGCGCGTTGTGTTTATTCCACGCACGGCTCAAAGATCGTCAGCACAATGACGGGGTCCCCTTAGAGGGCCAAAGCCTGCCGAGGACGCGGGACTTACGAGCTAACGTGACCCCGGAATGTAAAGGGCTATTGAAGGACACCTGATTTTAGTCGGTACAAGTCTGACAGTCCCTCCCGCTCAGCCCTGGGCGGAGGAATCATTTGATGACTTTACCACGCTAAAAAATGGGCTCTGTTACACAGATATTTACGGATGAAGTAATCCATTATCTTTTACTAATATAATATTTCAGAAAAACAGTAAAGGCATGCTTAGACATGAATTGCATTGTAATGCATGTTTTCAAATTCCAAACTTACGTATTGTACTAACCAAGACTAGTACTTATTAAAAAAATATTGCATTACTTTCCTATGATACACTTGCTGTAAAAGTCACCGAGACCGATAGACAATTTACTTATCTGTTTTTCTTCAGCTGCTTCAGTAACTCGTGCTTTCTCTTACTCATTAATTCTGAAGAAAGTGCTGTAGACGAGCTTTACAATAAAATGCTACCTTTCAGAAAACTTTATGCGATTAAAGCTTTATTGACACTATTTTTAACCACTTTTTTTTGTTTTTGTGTTGGATAATCATGAAATGAGACCTCCCGTACTGGGTGGTGTGGAAAGAACTGCCATACTTGACTGATTAAAAACCAGCATGTTTAAGAGTCAGTTGCTTTTTGTGATCAAGGGCCGCGGCGACCTTTCTCGATTAAATGAATATGCGGATACCTTTATCGGAGAGCCTTGTATAACAGTAACCAGTTTTCTTTCAAACAAAGTTTAGAATGTTTGACACTTCAATGTTCTTTTCATCTCATTCTTTGTCTCCAAGTGATCATACCAATAAGGTATTAATCAAAGAACATTTTTTTTTTTTTCACAACTATCACACAACGCCATCTAGTCCCAAGCTAAGCAAAGCTTGTGTTATGGGTACTAGACCACTGATAAACATACTTATATATTTCTAAATACATACATTTAAAGATAAATTACACCCAGACACAGAACAAATGATCATGCTCATCACACAAACATTTGTCCTGGGTGGGAATCGAACCCACGACCCCCGGCGTAGCAGTCAGGGTCACTAACCACTAGACCAACAGGCCAGAATAGCCTAAAATACAGCGCTTATGACCTAAAAATGTATTACATGCTATAACATTCCAATGGATGCACATTCACGTGTAAGTACAGACCACCAGCGCCGGCACGGTAGCCCGGGGTCGCGGGTTCGATCCCGTGCAGGACGCGCATAAATATTGTTTCGTCTACAACAATCCCGATCATTTTTGTCTTTATTTATTGAAAGCATGCGCTACCATTGTCATGGGCGAACGTGATCTCCTTACAATGTTACTTACGAAAACACAATGTTATAAACTTAATAAGTTTATGAGTTTTCTGGAGATTTGTATTAGATAAGAAAAGTAGGAGTGATTTAGTGATTTGTGTAGGTAAGGTGGGGAAAAAATATATATGTTAAATGAATATTATTTATGAAATTAGTTCTAAATGGTGTCCAAGACATGGAGTTATTATTTAATTGGTAACCGTTACTATTCTAGGTAATTGGTAGGTCTTCATTTATTTTGGAAATTACTAACGTAGAGAGAATGAAATTGAAAACATAGTTTTTTTTTACCAGTAAATTCGAAATCAACCCTTGAGCCAAGCATGGTTGTCAATGAAATTATGTATGAGAAAAAACATCTAACTACTACGGGTTTAAACTACTGGTGCTTAGGGTTGCCAAGATTAAACCCTCCAAATACGACCCTTATCGAAGAGTACTGCCTTCTGAATCAAGGCCTTGATCCAACTATAACGATAACCTCGAGAAATGTTCATCGAAGCTGTAAGCTATCAGGCGTAATGTCATTGGCCATTTAGGCAATCGGCATAATGATAGCCGAGCTCTCATTTCACTTGTCCACAACCTGGTATAAGTCGAAACATAATTTAAATGGGAATATGCCTCTTTCATGCAGTGACACAGTAAATTACCAATCACATTTATTATTATTACTGTAATATTCATCATCATCATATCATCTGTAGGACATCCACAGCTGAACATAGGCGTCCCTCATAGATTTCCAATAAGATCGGTTAGAAGCGGCTTGTATCCAGCGCGATCCTGTGATCTTCATCAGATCGTCTTTCCAACTTACAGATGGACGTCTTACGCTGCGCTTGCACGTGACTGTAACAGAAAGTATAAGTAATAAAAAAGAACTCATACTCCAAAAATAGCTAGGGTAAAACACCCAACTATTGACCCTTTAAGCGGTTTTTCTTGCTTCTTTCGCAAAATAAACTAATGCATTAGTTGCAAGTGGAAATGAATGTTTTTCGAAGGTAAAATATACATTGGAGAATGTAACTAAAACATTATAAACAGTCAAACAAAGGTAAATCGTGTTTTTTTTCTCGAGTTTAGCAAGAACAGGCCATTTGACCAGTTATCAACATACCTGTACCAAATTTTCAACATGCAAATGACCAATTTTTGACCTCCTGTAGTATAAGAATAAACTCAAATATTATTTATTAGGACTGTGATACGAGGTTTTATTTGATAAAAAACAAACAAAGGGAGTCTTATTGCCCTTCTTATTTTCTTTTTTCAAACAATTTTGGTCTACAGTCTTCAAACGCGGCCTATAATATTCTTGCATTTATTTTTGAAGTTTTGTTTTAGTTTTATCACTTTTTGACCAATTTTTCCTCTTTATTAGTAGTTATTTCATTGTTTTGTATTATGCAGCAGATAAAAAAATGCTCGCCGGCAAAACCAATTGAAAGAATATGGCTTTAGTTCTACAAAGTGACTTTAAAAAAGTTTGAATTAATATTTTCCCAATTACATAAGACGGTTTTAACTTTTTAAACTTATGTAGAAGATCTCACAGATGAAGAGACTCGGATATGATTTAAGTCAGTTTGCTCAAACATGCCGGTTAGAGTAACTTTTGTCAGAATTGTATGCATTAAACCAACTTATGGCTAAGGCATTGTTCGTGTTATGTTCGACAATTGTCCCAAGGGATCATATACCGACATAAAAAGTATCCTGCGTCCAGGTACACCCACCTAACCAGGTTTTAAAATTATCTGCTTGCCAAATTGTGTCAAAATCCATTCAGCCTTCATTTTTCCTTTATTAGTTGTAAGTTTAAAATATTCAGAAGGATTCAGAATGTGACAGTTGACCGATTTAAGTACCTCACTCAACTAGGTTCTCAGGTACGTAAGGTATTTTTTTATGTTTGTGATTATGCAGATACACTTTTAGGGGTGCCAACGCCCATGGGCATAATACAGATGCATTAAAGTTAAGCTAACTCACCGTTAAAATGAGCTATACGTATAAACCGTGGTGTCAGTAACTGGTATATTCGTACATATGGTTAATGACCAGCTATTGACATGTCATGTCAAATAAATGGTTATTCATACATTTGAGTGTACCAGATATTGACCCCATTATTTTAACAAGTTAATGATCATTAAAACGTGAAAATCCTGTAGAAAAGCATTATGTGTGTCTTAAATAACGAAAAAATACCAAAATCTAAGGAATCTATCGTGTAAAACTGAAATAAATTGCCTTTGAAAACAGCCGTCAGCTTAGCAAATTGTTAAATTTCTTGATGATTTTAGCAGGGTATTTTATTATCTCAGGTTTACGGACGCAATATTGCTTTACTTAAATTTTCTGTGACGCTAATATATTTCAAGATAAATTATTTTTCATTTTCTGTATTCTTTATGCAGCACTGCAAGAAGATTTATTATTATTTTTGATAAAAACTGTTAAGAGGTCAGTAGTTGGTGGGAGGTCGGCAATTGGGTACTTTACCCTATATGATAAGAAAATTCACGCTCCTCTTTCATACATCAATTTCCCCCAAGTTTTAAATTCACAAGCGTAGGTACAATTGTTTGTGTTCCGTTCGACGTAACTTTGTTACGGCGTACTGGTATGGAGTGACGAAGTGACAGGCGCGAAGGCGGCGTCCTGTGACGAGCCCAATCAATTTGTAGCTCCACAATACGCAATACATCGCGCCAAACTAACTGGCTCACACCGACGCAGGGTGATTCTGAAACAAAATAAGTATTTAAAACTTTGATAAATATTGAAATTTGTTTAACCAGAGAGAGAAATGATATTTTTCAAGGAACGAAAAATTGACCTTCGAGCAGGATTCGAACCTGCGTCTTCTGGATAGGTACTCCAGACGCCTTAACCAATTAGGCCATTAATTCAGCTACGAGTGTAGCTCAATTCTACGCGACGCAATAACGCATTGCGTATAAAAATATAACTTTAGAGAGAAATGTATTTTGGCCTTGTTTTAAAAATAATTATATAAATAAACGTAGACGTAACTCCACTAAACGCACCTGGCAAAAACATTGATAGATGCCGTAAATGGAATACCTCAGGTCCCGTTTCAGCTGGTCCCCAATTTGGAAAACGTCAAATCCAATTTTAAAGTTGGTCAAACTATAGATTCTTAAATAATTATCAGCTTACCAGTTAGTATATAAAATTGAGTGTCGCTAAACTGATATTTTTGTTTAACTCAAAAATTACGTGAATTTCGAAAAACATTCGCCATTTATGTATACAAAAGCATTCCCAAAAATAGAGTAAACACTGCTAAAAGGAATTTACTGTTAGTAAATAGTTCATAAAATCGTTTTAAAAATCCCTGCAAAAACACCAATCCTTGTAACGAGTACAGAATACCCCACCACACCGGGTGTCTCATACAAGATGCATAGAGGCGACGCTGCGCAGGAGTCGCTATGTTGTGCCGCTAATGAACGCAGGCGCACTCATTACAGCTGCGTAACGAGACCGCACACATTCGATGCCCGAGTCGCACACGTTCAATATTCAGATTGATGGGGTCGGTAATGCAGTAGTGTCACTGTTTGTGGATATATATTAGGCATGAGCATGTTTGTTTGGCTAGGTAAAAATAGAGGGTCAAATTAATTTAAAACTAGAAAAACTGGACAGATTTGAGAGGCTGTGAAATAATACATGCTAATACATTTTGCAGTGACTGTTGATTTAACATTATGAAATGCGGAGATTTGGATGTTTGGATGGATGTTTATGAACAAACAACGTATGTATATTACTCATGAAGTTAGGCGCAAAAGAGCGATCGCTTTTTTTTTTTTACGTGGTAAAATCATCGAATGAGGCCTCCCACCCCAGGCAGGGCGGGAGGGACTGTCAGACTTGTACTGACTAAAATCCACGGTGTCCTTCAGTAGCCTTTTTGTGTGCCGGAGTCGCAGTGTACGTATGTCCCGCGACCCCGGCAAGGAAGAGCGATCGCTTTGGGGTACTATTTTATCTGAAACTGACTAAAAAAAAATGAGTTTCCAAATAAATTAATCAGCCCGTAGCATCGAATAGTTGAGCATTGATTTTGCTTTCTTCAATTTTGGTGTGCCCACTTGATACACGCTTGATCAGAAGACAGAAAATCGAGAGTATGTCTTACCTTCAAACCCTACTTCACACCATACATCAATATACAAAACAAATGACAAACATTACCTCATAACCTGCACATAAGTAGTATCCTAACTAAGACAATATCAGCAGTAAATTAAATTCCAGCGAACACTATTATTATCATATCTTACGTGGCGGTTAGCAAAGAGTTATGGCGTATAAATATTATAATTTGCGATACTAGACTTGGCAATAAGATTCACTTATGCGCTTACGTCTAAATTTCAATGGCGAAGGTATTCTGATGAGGGTTTTAGTTTAGCGTTTCCTTAGAATAGGTTGTTTGGTTGTCCTTTGTGAAAATATAGTGGTTTGTAATCTGCCGAGCAATAGATGGATTGTTTTTGGCCAGCACTATTTATTGTCTAAAAAAAAAGTGTTAAGGTGATCTTAAATAACATGAGACAATGGCATGAAGAAGGGGTTGATACATTCAGGGATTTATCACTGTTTATTTCAATTATTGTACAGTAAACAATGAAGTGTTTTTTGTCTATGTTAACCAAGTAAGTTTTTGGAGAGAAATTACCTACAACATGTTAAATTAACCCCAAAGTGATGAACGTTGATAAACTTTGGACACCTGACCTTCTGATGAAAAATAAGTTTTTAGACTGACATGGTCATTATAATTACTAACTACTTACCATTAGTTTTAAAACGGGATATTTAACATGTTTATTATTTGTTTTGAGTTTCTCTGCTTATAAACATCCACCCGCAATATCTTCAGTTCATCCGTGATCATGGCGCTTGCAACAGTGCCGAAATATCAGAAACTCAAAACAAATAATAAACATGGTAAATATTCTGATGAAATGTCTGACAAAGGTAGCCAAAGATCATCAATGTGATTTGAGTGATCATAAGAGGAATACACCATATACCATAAATGCAGAACAAACCAAGTAAAAGAAGGAGTGAACTAATTTCTAGAACACACACACACATCAACTGAAACAATACTTAATCATTAAAAAAAATGTCGAATTCACTAGTAACACTTAATTTTTTTCACAACCCTACTACCCTTTCGCTTGACCAAATTAAGCTCAAAGAATTATCCTGCCGTATATTTCCACCTGAACTTACCTCGTTGTTCCGTAGGTGGTTCTTACGTTGCATAATATCAGTAATTTGATCTTATCAAGTGGTCCTAGGGGAGAAAATCGGGATGTGACCCCTGTCAGCCATAGATGAAATTACTGTCCAACGCTTAAAATCATAGTTTTGTTGTATTTATGATGTGCTTTACTGCGAATTGAACGTTAGAAGATTTAGATAAAATATTACCGTCAACAAGGATCGGGTAATTGGAGTTGTTCGTATTTGCAGATTTGTTTTCTTGTTTCCTCTTGTGATTACCTGTTTGTTTAGTGGCTTTGAAGCGAAGCTACTGCGAAGCATGAGGTCTTTTTACGTGGTAAAATCATCAAATGAGTCCTCCCACCCCGGGCAGGGCGGGAGGGACTGTCAGACTTGTACTGACTAAAATCCACGGTGTCCTTCAATAGCCCTTTATGTTCCGGGGTCACGGTGATGGTATAAGACCCGCGACCAAGCATGAGGTCTTGACTCCGATTTCAGTGTAGGGATTTTTTTTCATAGTAGCACGAACAGAATATGTCAAGTTTTTTTTCTGAAGTCCGCATCATGGGACAGTCAAAAAAAGCTGATAGAAATATGGGTTTGCTATAGGTATAAACTTATTTTTTGTTGGGGTGAAAATTTTTATGAGAAAAACATTAAATAAATTAGGGCTCTGGTATGACCTGCAAATGTTAGATTTCACCACAGAAATATTAAAAACAGGAGAAGTGGCAAGGGGGCGTGGCGGCAACCAAGCGGTGCTGAGCGTTACGCTCAGATATTGAAAAAATGGCCGTCACCGCGAGTTAGTCTGTTGTCAACCGCGAGCGTGAAAAAAAACGATTATGCCGTGTTGTTTAGAGGTTTTGTGCAGAAATAGTAGCCAAAACAAAAACTTTAGAACCCATGGCATCAGTTACCACAGGTAAGTAAAAGTATTTTACACTATTTCTCTTAAAAATCACGAAAAACTGCAAGCCGTAAAATATATCTGACTTGTACTACTATACTTTTGTTTTCCTATATCTCTTCGACTGCATTATTTTTGTATTAAATACATTGCTCTTTTACAACCACCTCAGTCTATCACCGAGTGAACTGAACAAGCAATGTAAAACTGACATAACGATACCTCATCGAGCCGTAATGTCGCATGGTGCGTCCGCTGCTCCGGTCTGCCGTATTTGAGCACGAGTTAGTGTTGTACTCGTGGAGGTCTGACAAAGTCTATCGACAAAAAGTCGACTTCTAATATTGTTTTATTACTATTTTAGATTTTTCTTCAATTTGTTAACTTGTAATAGGTTTGAAAGGTCGTTTTTTATTGTTTTAAAGCGTAGTAGATAAATGCGTAACCAAGATCGTGAAGTAGGTAAGTTCATTAATGTTTAGTTTAGTAACCTATGTGCACTAAATTAAAAGATCTAATTTGGAACATTTTATACATCAATTAAATGATGTTTTGTTGGTTTCATATCGTTTTTATTTACTTTAATTCCAAACCTGTACAATTTCATCGATATATTTATCGAAAACTCTTCGATTTAGTCAAGCACTATGCCGTTCCGCCCCCGTGTTCCTACAACACACAATGATATTTTTTTGAGTGTGAGCAAATTATACGGAAAAAGCACGCTGCAGTTTAAAGAATAAGGTTCATATTTAAATGACTGAGTTATCGTCGGAGCGTGTGTGCACTTGTTCGTAATATTGTTTTGACCGAACTGTGTGTGCAATATTAGCGTTATGGAGGGGCAATCGTGGCTTCACCGGTTTTCTATACATTTTGAACTTCACGCCATATCTCCTTCTTTATTATATCTATGGATTTCACTGACTAAAATCATCCAACTCCTTCCGTTACCCTTTTGTTATAGGGCCAGTAACCTCTTAAGAAATTCAGAAGAAATTTGGCTCTGTCGAGACCCAACTGTTTTCTAACAGGTCCTTCGACTCGGACTTGATCAAAAGACAAGTTTCCCATTACTCGCCGTCGGGCCAGAAAACAACATAAGCAATCAACATAAATCGACGTGCATCTATGATTCTTTACAAAACCAACAAGAGTACTCCTGCAAAAATACAGTTACCCAAAACAATACTTACAAAAAAAACAATTAAAAAAACAAAAAATCTCTCAAGATAAAATTCTTGAAGAACGCAGCATTGTTTCGGAACACGCGTCGATATAAAAACGCTATTGTAATACTGAGGGGAAATGGAAAGTGGGATCATCTGCGTAACGCGAGGCAACCCCGGGCCGGGACGATGCTCGTACGCGCTGCTATGCGATTCATACGTGTTAGGGGTGCGCAAGAGTTGCGTGGCGAATTGAAATAATTTGGTAGAAGAGAATAACGTTACAAAAAAGAATTGCTTTGTGTTTTAAGTCTGATAGAATCGTTAGAAAAGTTTGTAACAGCCACATGGATCAATCTTCATGGTTTATGCCGACATCGTCTATGGATAGATGATGATTCACTATTACATCGTTTTTCTGTATTTGGAAAATCACGTTAACACGTTGTTCTCGGCACTCATTTCCAGATTTTAAACAATCATAAAATCCATTCAGGAACTATAAAAAACGTGGAAAATAAGAGACATTTATTTCATGTAGAGGTCAGATTGTAACTTGCAGGAAACCATGGACAAATGCTGATGTCAATTTCGATATATTTTAGAAAAATTAGGCAGGTAATGGCTTTATTTTCTACTAAAACTTTTAACGCAAGCATTAATTTAATAATGTTGGTAATGATAATATAATTCTATGAAATATAGTCGATGATTTCAGCGTCAGCATTTTTTTATACTTTATTAGCTATTTAACGTTTATTTTGCTTTTAATCTTATAACACCTATATACGGGCATTCCTCATGTGATATACCTATTCTGTTTTCCCAATATAATCCCTATCATTTTTCATGAAAACGGAAAAATAAACACAAAAATTAAACTCTGACTCAGCCCAGCCCTATTCCATCTCATATGTTTTATTGTAACCCCATGCAATGTGCGTCGAATACTCGCGTGCGGGATAAAACAATTCAGTGTGCGCGTGCCTTTACTGCCACCGACGCACAATACGTTTTGTGTGAGATTACCCGATTACTTTACTCGCGGATTGGATTGAAATATAATTTTATAAGTATATAAGTGCTGTGGAATGTAGGATGATTGGACGTAGCAGATGGTCTTAGGAAAGAAATATGATAGACGGTTCGTTTGAAAATAAATGAGAAAAGTTAGGGCATAAGTATGTTATCAAGGGGTCTATAGTCTATTCTTTGCCAATAATCCGATTCTCACTTGGATCTTTTTTTACAGAATAGCTTGAACAATGAAGTCTTAGCTGACAGATCTCATGAATCTGTCTGCCATTCCTCTAAATTATACGTTTGGGCTGTTACAATAGTTTCCCGAAAATTAGCTTTCAGGGATCGCTTTCACGGGTCGCATCTGTCAGCCAAAATCAAAGCATTTATTTCAAATAGGCCAGGTTCAAATTTGAATTTATTGCTAAAATGAGATAAAAATTAAAATGCTGAAGCTAATACATAAAATAACAAGTATGAACGTATTAAGCGATTATAAAATCATTTAAATTTACCTAGCAATTGGATTATCAAGCATTTATTCATGCATATGCAAATAAGTACGGTAACAGTTATTTTAATAACAGCAAAACTTGCATATTCCTTTCGCAAGCCCTATTTTACCCCCAGCCTGTGTTATAATAACAGTTTTTTAGATAAATACTTGAGGCCAGCTGCACTCCTGATCATTTTATTCCTACGTAAAGGTATTCTAAAAATCCTTCATATACTTTTTCTAAAGGTCTATAAAGCATTCTACTCTATCTCAATTGACCATCCTTTTTATAGTTCAAAACCACCAGTCTTATTAGACCCTCAATATCAGTTTATTTACCCGTCTTTGGTTATGTTTTTTTAGACTGGAAAGGGGCGAGGAAGGTCAGTGTAATTTGGTTTGCTTTCAAACACGGATTGGACGCATCGTATCAATTTAGTTGAAACGCTTTGGTATTTTAAGAATGTCGGAAGTGAAACCTTTTACTTGAGTTTTGGATTGATTTAAGTGTTTAATAGAGTACTTATTGATTGTATCTTTAACGCATTTTTACAAACATAAATGTTTAAATGATGCTGTCTTTTAGGAAAATTTTATGCAACAACTAAGTTCAACATCCAAAAGTAGGTATATCCTTATTATCCTTATTAACTTAGCTCCCTATTAAAAAACTACTAACTTTAATTTAGTTCAGTAGAATTTTTTTTTTTTTACGTGGTTATTCATCAAATGAGACCTCCCACCCCGGGCAGAGCGAAAGGTACTGTCAGACTTGTACTGACTAAAATCCACGGTGTCCTTCAATAGCCCTTTATGTTCCGGGGTCACGGTGATGGTATAAGACACAATAGACTTACAGCAACAATGAACTCTCTGGATAATAAATACTTTATTATACGTTTTATTAATACATAATGATATAACATATTGAAACATGAACAGTCTTTATTTATATGCATATAGTAGTATGATGCCAAAAACTTCAATACTTTTATTTGATATGGATTTATTCTTGGCTCTCTTCTAGGCCAAAGGTGACAGAGATGTCGTACATTTTTATATCTTCCCTCGCTTTTTCAAGCCATATCCACGAAACACTCCACGAATGACCTCTTTCTTGCCCACCACTTTACAGGTGACATGGTTGACGTAGTGGCTAAGGGATCTACTGCTGCGCAGCGTGTCGCGGGTTCGGTCCTCTCACGGAGCGAATATTTGTATGATCTGTGTTTGGTTGCTCCGGGTCTGGGTGTTAGTGTAAATGAGTTTCTATGTTTGTGAACGCACCTACGATACAGGAAAAGATTTCTAGTGTGGGGCAACGTATTTAAAAAGCAATTCTTAATGGTACAACCAGATTCATTTTGACTGGCCTGTTGGTCTAGTCACTAGCCACTAACCACTAACCACTAGACTCTAGTGGTTAGTGACCCTGACTGCTATGCCGGGGGTCGTGGGTTCGATTCCCACCCAGGACAAATGTTTGTGTGATGAGCACGATCATTTGTTCTGTGTCTGGGTGTTATTTATCTATAATGTGTATGTATTTAGAAATATATAAGTATGTTTATCAGTTGTCTAGTACCCATAACACAAGCTCTGCTTAGCTTGGGACTAGATGGCGTTGTGTGATAGTTGTGGAATATTATTATTATTCAATCATCAACCAAAATCGATCTAGGTACTCTCAATTTACCCTTACATAATTATGTCACACGTTCCATTTTCAAAAACTCGAAAAAAAAACATCGTCAAACCTAATGAAGCAGCATTACTTGTCAATGAGAACAGTTTGAATTCAAACTTTTTTTTCCGTTCCGTTTTTCTCTCGTGTCTAATTGGTTGGAATCCAGCTGGCACGCTAGGCGTTCGAAGCACGTAACTGTCACAGTCCGGTAGGTGGCAGCTATGTGCTTGTCACCGCGGCCATTTTAATTAATTTCATGGTAACATAATAAATGGGCGGTTTTTATTAAGATGTTAGCTAATTGAGTTAATTTTTAAGTTGACGAGTTTGTTTTTGGTAGTGTTCTGTTTTTGATTGGTTGAAAAATGAATGGTGACTCATTGGTTGAGATGGACAACTGTAAAAGCATAAATTATGTACAAATAAGTATTTTTCGAGCATTTTTTATGGGTTTGTGTTCTAATAAACATGCTAGGAAGTTCAAACAGACAGGCAAGTAATTATAAGTCACTTTTCTTTCCAATTACGTTTTGACATTAGCAGTAGAGTCGACATTTAATTTACTTATCATCAAAATGCAGGAATAAATAATAATCAGCCCTTTAATGTTCCCACTCCTGAGACACAGACCTGCTCTCTGTGAGAGAGAGCTGGTCTGTGTCGACAACCCGAGCCTATTGCAAAGTAAAAGATGTTACATGTCTTCGAATTTTTGTTAAAAACAAAAATTCGACACGCCAGTTGGAGGAGGCCGGACGCGTGAGGGAGAGGACAGCGTCCACCACACGACCCAGTTACCTCGCGAGACGCATACGGCAAAGGCCGCCGCGGTACGATTACCACCGTAGGCGCGGGTATCATACTGACGGCAATTAATAGGCGACTCGATGTCCGATCTTGGACCATGCCCGGATCGACGGTGTATCGTGTTCCACGCATGCCTCAAAAAACTGTTAGCAATAATTATGACGGGTCAAAGCTTGTGGAGTCGTGAGACCATTTTATCAGGTAAGGTCCCGAAACGTAAAGAACACAGTAGATTTTAGTCATTTCAAGTCTGACAGTCTTTCTCGTACTGCCCTGGGTAGGATGACTCATTGGATGATTTTACCACAATGTTTTCCTTCACTAGCATTTAATGACCTCACTAAAACGTCCACACCACATTTTCCGATACCACGAGTCCACCACCATCTAACAGCTTACATAACCCAACCTTTACCATTTAGTTCCTACTCCACTTTTCTCGGTAAACGTCTAGTATCTACTCGGCAGTAAATCTCTTTGTACCACGAGGCTACAAATTACGCTCAATATCGACGGTGATATGGCCGTGGTATCGGTTGCCATGGCAACGGGCGTGAGAATCCCCCGGTCACTGGTACCCGGTGACCTTTGGTGGTCAATTGTGTACAGGGTGTTGCTGATTCTGTTACTGGTTTTGTTAGAGTACTGATCTATGTAAGTTTAAGATTAGCTGGGTGAAAATGGGTTGGATGTTTAATTCATTTTGGTAGATCTTGCTAGTAGATACTTAAATTGTAAATGCAAAAGTATTAAATGTAACGTTTTACATATTCCTTAACGGGCCTTAGAAACCCCGGACACTGATTCCAGGTGTTGAGCCCTTATCACGAGTTTTCAATATTTTAATTTACAGTGTCTTTCCAGTATTTACAGCGTTTATTGTATGGAAAAATGGAACAGCGCCTCTCGCGTACGAAGAAAGAACTTTTTCCTTGAAATTAATGTCAAAGTTTCAAGTTTACTTTACGTCACAATAAATGAAAATTCATGATAAGGCCTCTGATTCTGTTAAAGTTTAGAGAGCATAATTATAAAGATCCAATGGTTAACTTGGTAACCGACTTTGTAAGTCGGTTACCGGGAGGAGGTTCTCAATTCTTTGGAATCTTTTTTTATGATAGTTCTCCGATTTCGCGATTTGGAATTTTTTTCTTTTAAAATTAAATTTTCACTTACGGGATATCTTCCGTGATTAAATATTTGTTTGAGATCCCGATATTTTGACGCTTTTGCAAGCGCCATGATCGCGGGTTGACTATTTATGTTTAGTAGCAAACCGTGATAATTCAAAAAAGTGTTGAATTCTTCTTTTGTTTAAAAGGGTATTTTTACAAATGGTCCCTTAGTAAAGGTATGGATTTAATGATCTTGGAGAAATCGAGGGATCTTTCCAATGACAGTTTATCAACGGCGATTGTTGCTAACACATATCTATGAATTGCTTACGCAATCACACAACCAAATATTACGCCTGTATTCAGTTTACTCATCATCATCATCATCATCAGCCTATAACGTTCCCACTGCTGGGACACAGGCCTCCTCTCTTGTGAGAGGGAGTGGGCCATAATCCACCACGCGGGTTGGCAGATGTCACATGTCTTCGAATTTGATGGTTCTAGGACATGCCGGTTTCCTCACGATGTTTTCCTTCACCGTTTTGAGAGCAGTGGTCATGAAAGAAATTACACAAAGTAATGCGCCAGGCTGGGTTCGAACCCACGACCTACAACTCGTAAGTCGGGGTCGATACCACTCGTAAGTCGGGGTCGATACCAGATACCGGTTTACTCAAAATAGGAAAAATATAAGCAGCTTTTTAAATGACAAACTTAAATCAGAAAGCCTTCAAAATACCCAATCCTTACCAGTATACAGTTTTGTAGCGAAGGAAATAAATTTATGAAACCAAATCTGCAACACAACTATTTTTATTAGACATACATACATACCCCAAAATTATTGTTTTAATTGTGAATCTCTCAAGATTAACCTTTTAAATCAAACCTTAATGAAATAAAGAAAAAACATCATACTGTATGTACGTTTGCTGAGCGCAGCAAGCCAAAGGTAGGAACTAGGGAGCATTCCTACGAGTGAGTAAAAGATCAGTAATCTCTTACTAGTGTGAATCCAGAACCTACTAGCAATCACTTTATCTTTATTTTATTTTTTTTGTTTTTTTTTTTTTGTTTTTGGCAGAATCTAATCAATATCTTGTGTCAAATATTATTTTGAAAATAAAATGAACAAAGCTGATTGTTAGTCTCTCACTTTATCTTTTTGATTTTTTTAATTAGCGTGATTCTTGTGACAAATGTAAAGTTACAATATTTGGAATAAAAATATTTAAATTAACAGATTAAATCTAATTATTAAATTACCAGCTATTGCCGGCTTCGCCCGCTTGTATGTCGAAAAATTGACCAACAGGAACTCAACGCTTTTTTTTAGCATGGTAAAATCATCAAATGAGTCCTCCCGCCCAGGGCAGGGCAGGAGGGACTGTCGTACTTGTACTGACTAAAATCCACGGTGTCCTTCAATATCCCTTTACGTTCCAGGGTCACGGTAATGAGATAAGTTACTGGGATTAAAGATATCCTTGTATTATTTCTGGCTAAAACCTATCTCTGTATTAAATTTCATCCTGATCCATACAGCCGTTTTGACGTTATTGTGAAATAAACATCCATCTTTCCATCGTAACATCAATGCTATAATTAGTGAGGAAGTAAGGAATTTTTGAAATTTTTAACTCATTAAGAAATAATTTTACATTTTCACTAATAAGTTAACGTAATACTTATAACTATTGTATACCAAATTATGCAATAATTAAGGAAGCTTAATTTATTTTTGAACTTTATTATAAACTTTCATTCCTGCCGGGGTCCCTCTCATCAAGTAACCGCGACCCTGGAACGTAAAGAGAAAATTGAAAGATCCCCGTGGATTTTAGTCAGAACAAGACTGTCAGTCCCTCTCCCTCCACCCTGAGTAAGAGAACACATTTGATGATTTTACCACGATAAACACATAAAAAATCATAACTTTCATTCCACTCTAATAATAGCCAATATTTTGCTACTAAAGCAAGTTATTTTAAGCACTGTAACATGAAAAATTCATAAGCAATTTCTGTATAAATACTTTAAGAAATAAATCTATTTCCAGCTGCAATAAAATGTAGAAGAGATTTAAATCTGTTTCACTGAATGGCCCTGAACTTGCATTCTTTATTATAGCCTCTTAAAAGTAAACACAGAAGAAATATCCAAATAAAGAAAATGAAATTGAACCCAAATATTATTATATTATTGAGCACATTTTTCCTAGCAAGAAAATACTTATTTATTCCAAATATTTATCAACTCTTCTCATTTCTACGACCATTGCCATTTTACCGGAACTTCAGGTCATTGACATATTATTTTAAAGTTGATCTATATTTCACAAAAAACTAAACAATTCGTCCAAAAAACGTACTTGATTGCGTCTCTTTCTATAAATAAATCCCATGCTAATTGTACGGGAGAGACAGAGATGGGTATAGTTTGTGAGTGTGTCGTTACAATGGGTTGGCTTTCGCAGTGAACCGTGACGACTGTTCACTTCGAAGCGGAGGTGACAACGCGGAGGAACAGAGGAGGTAGTGTTGTCTCTTTCTTTCACTATTTTTTTCGATTGAATGTTGACAGTCATTGATGACGCAATGCTTGTAAAATTATCAAGGCTATCTATTATCAAAGTGATAATTTACACGTGTTATTGAAGTTTTGACATCTATCAAATTTATTGGACACTGAAATCTATGTTTAGTGAATTTTTGTCACGACTTTTTATTTTATTTCGTAAATGAAAAATGAATATTTTTGCTAGAGATTTCGTAAAACGACGGCTTTTTCAGATTCGCAGGGTTTTTTTATTGTAAATTGAAGACTTTTGTAAAAAGAAAAAAAATGGTTGATTTCAATTGAGCGTTGATGTCTTTTGTATAGAGAAAGCTTTTAGCGGGCTTTCGATTCTATTGAAATAATAATTTGAATATTTACAGATATTCTAGGTATTTATATATTTGAAATTGGTTGGATAGAAAAGATTTATGTTTTAAAACAGGTAGAAATTTCTTAACTGTTAGTAGAGACTTTGTTTTTTTTTTGTTTTAATTTTAAGAAAATTTTGCTAATTTTCAGGACTTAAGAAGAAAACAAACTTTATAAATTGTAGCAAAGAATCCTTTTTATGTATAGTCTAGTTGGTGCTAAATATGAATATACCATTTTCCAAAAAAAAACGTTAATCCCTATTCATCTTAATGAACAACTCAAAATATATATCGTGAGGCTAAATTCTTTATAATCAACAAAGATAATAATATCTAACCTAACACAACCCAGACACTATAGAATGGTTGATACTGTTGATAGTGAAAGTGACATCTCAATCACCTTTGTCATCGTCTGTATTTAAATAGATCTCCTCAGATCAGTCAGCAGTTTTATATCTCAAAATACCATAAACGAATTTTCGCAAAAATGCAACACATATCATTTTATCTATAAATATAAGCAAAATACATCAAACACTAAATCCTAATGAATGAAAACGGTGCTTAAAGTTATAAATGTCCAACAAATCGATCAAAAAGCATTTATTTAACCGAAACACGTGGCCAAAACATTTGAACAAATTACACAACTAAACACAATACATTTCCATTGACACAAGTACTTTAACAACACAAAAAGCCTCGGCTCCAATTCACTACGGCCCATAAGACTTGCATTCATAACACGATAGAATAATCCCACTTTAAAAATAAACTAACCACTTCAACCCGTCAAAATTAAAAACAAAACTTAAGTCGGCTCATCAACATCAGTCAGTGATGATGCTTTAAACCGTTAGGCCGTCAACAGACGATCTACATATCGAGAGTCCTTTCCGTGAGAAAATCTTAAAATCATCGACAGTTCTAATACATCCTATACTGGTTGGAGGCTGCGAGCGAAGGTTTCATAGGTCGAAAAGCGCGCGAACGCAGTGTGGCGCCGATGCCCGTGCGCACAGCACGCTCACACGACCGCGCGTGCGCAACCACGCGACCTGTCAACCGCTGTCAGTTCCGACTTCTAGTTCGGAACACGTTACTGGCATATTGACTTTAAAAATGGAACGGATGACTTTCGACCTTTTTGCCGTTGACCTGACGTAATTTTTTCTTAAAGTTTTTTTTTTAATATATAAGGGTGAAGTGACATTATTTTCAAAGCTACTGTAAAGAGGTTTAGAAATATTTACACACAGTGTTTCGAATTCAGTGCTAAACGTTCTCTAGGTCCGCTTAATTTTGTTCAGTGGTGCCAAGGGCATGGATTTTGACTTGTTTGTAGTGTGAACTCAGTAGGTTTTGTGAACAGTACAGTTTGCTGAAAATTGTGTGTTTTCATTTCGCTTTGAGTACCTGAAAGAATTTTTGCACAGTTTTGGAATTATACTCCTGTTGCATAAGGATTGCTCAAACGTTTCATTTGCTCGGTAAGAATTTATTTTTAATATTATAATTTTAAGTGACTTATGTCTAAAAACGGCAATTTTTAAGTTCTGAATATTCCAAAGGTTTTAAGAGAAGCTTGAGGTGCTGAATGTTTCAGGAACTATTTTTCGGATCTAAAATTATTCTGCTCTTACTTATATTCCACACATTTTTTTAGGTTGATCACTGTCTGAGCAGACATGTTCTGAATTTTCTTCATCTGCATCTGCCTACCTTGCATCTAATCATTACTCAACCCATTGATATCGTCCTATACCAAAATTATATTTGCACAAATTCTTAGCAATCTCTTTATGATGCTGTATATCAAGATTTTTTTATGATCAACCTGACAATACGTACGACATCAAAACGACACTGCAAAAAACCATTTAAGCGTGAAAAATCACGTTGAACGGTAAAGCACAGTATAACGCTGAAATCATTGTGCTGATGGCTTCAAATGGTTGAGTTTTATTTCGGAACTGACTTTTTAGTCAGTTCAGCAGATTCATAATATGAATTGCAATAAAATTGGCTACATAGTCGCAGATACAGTTAATATTATGAATTCTTAATGTGGGTATGAGAATTTAAAGACATAAAATATCCTTTTAAGATTCTGTTGAAGTGGTTTTATAGGCCCTGATCATGAACTTAGGTATTAAACAAGCATTATTTTCCCTAACCAGATTCTAAACAATTATCATGAAACACAATGATTCGATAATGCATAACAATGGTAGACACAAGTACCTACCTATCTATCTGTCATGTTCTTTTGGCACAAACAGAACTGCAGCAAGCCAAAGATTTTTTGTAATCTTTCAATCAACTGCAATATGCAAAAACTCTTCAAGTATCTTTGTGCTGTTTTAATACACCTCTGTAGTGGGTTACTGTTAAGTACAATTACTGTCAGCCTGTGTCATCCCACTACTGGGCAAAGGCCACTCCCGGTAAAGCTATCTGAATATAGTCATGAAATATCACATATTAGCTATTGCCAATGGCTTCACTCTCAATTAAGTTGGAGATTATCCCATGGGAACATAACCCCGGGACAAAAATTCTGATTATAAATTATCTGTAAACTGACTTCCTATAAATCCGATCAGTAGTTTTTGTGTGACAGAGTAACAAACATACATCCATCCTTCCATCTTCTTAAACTTCGCATTTTATAATGTTAGTAATTTTATAACCCGACTGGCCAAGGAAGGGTGTTTCATATTAGAGCTAGTTTAATACAATGCTTTTAACACTTTTACTCCCAAAATGAGATTCTTCACCTTATGATCTGCTCCAAAACCTTTAACCTTAAAACCTGCGTGCACCATCCATTATTTTTTTAACGACGGTTGTCGCCAGCGACGATATATTACTAGACTCCTAATAACAGGCGACCGATGTCTGTCAACACATTAGGCAAAAAAGTCTTCTACCCGTCTCATTTCGACCACTCCTGTGAGCCGTAAACATACCTTGAGACAGAACAGACCTTGAGTTAGCCAATCATAACGCAGTACCCCGTCCCCCTCGCTTACGTAGTACCTCAGCGAGTTGACAGAATAGTTTTTGTTCCTTAGATAGTGCATGCGGAGTCTAGTAATATATCTTCGTTGGTTGTCGCAGTGGCTGAGCGATCGACTGCTGCTTAGGGTGTCACGGATTTGATCCCCGCACGAAACAAATATTTGTATGATCTGCAATGCAAGTAGTAGTTCTGGGTCTGGGTGACCCACGATACAGAAAGAAATACCTAGTGTGGGGCAAAGTTTTTTTTTTTAAATAATTAAAACCATTTCAGACATGTTTGTCAACTTTTGATATCACAACTTATTTGTTTTTTGGTAGGTATATCAAAAAAACATTGTGAAGTATTCTGGTCTTAAACAGTAAATATAAGCCCAAAGCCATGTGTGGTCTATGAGTGTCCAAGAGGCAGCTTTATAAAACATAGTGACGCTAGTCTCCGGTACCTTACGACTTTAGTAACCATCGACGCGTGCCTGTGTACGAACTGCTATGAGTTTGTATTGCGAATGTGATAGGCATCTGGATATCAAAGTCGTAAGGTATCAGAGACTTGCGTCGCCTCATGTACTAAGAAGCTAACTCTAACAGAAGGTAGCCACATCCGCACACGAAAACACTACCCTCCTTTGCGTCGCGCAGTCGGGTAAAAAGGAAATATCCCAAAAACATTGTGAAATGAGGAGCTTGCTCAAGTATGTAATTCCATACGTATTTTCAACTTTTTATAGCTATTAAATCTAATAATTATATAGATATATAGAAAGACTAGGTCAAGGCTTCCACTTACATCAAACTTCTTCATAATTTTCACATGTCACGACCTCCTTAGTGATTTATTTTATTTTATTTTTCATATTTGTATCTTTCTTTCTCTGGTTTCTTCTGTTTTTTGGTACCTACCCAAAAAACCAAAGAAACCAGAGAGGAGGCCTATGTCCCAGCAGTGGGAACATTTATAGGCTGATGATGATTGCTTGGATTTTTAATAAATATGATATATCGAGCTGTTCCCAGTAGTACTACTGGGAATTTCCCTCCACATAGACTTACCCCTAGAAGGACCCATTACTGGTGTTATTCTTGGGTGATCAAATATTTGAGGGAATTTGATAAACGAATCTTTTCTCGGTTGCCATCATCACATGCCAGTCTGGGCTGTCCTTCAAGGTCACTAGTGACATTGAAGGACATTTAGGAGTATAAGGAACAGGATATCAAATCCCTTTTCTTTGATATAAAGGAAGGTATATGGTTGGTTCCGAGTATTCAGATATAGCACCCGTTAATTGAAGGTATCTGTTGTTCATAATATATTCATTCGTTTTCTTTCAGCATGAAATATTCACTGAATTTACCTCTTCTACAAGACATTTTTGTTGGAATGTCCAATTCTGTCTTTTTTCATTTGAATATAAGCAAAAAAGCATGTCATAATATCTCTCTATTAAAGTATTGCAGTACCACTTAACCTTTTCACTATAATCAGCGTGAAAGGACGTCAACGTTTGATACGAACCGACACTTTTAATAATTTGACGCGACATAAAAACAAATGAATAAATCTATTTGTCTTTTAAAAAACTGTGAATATTTTTTTATTTTAATATGTAAGTCTTGTTAAATAAGTTTGTAGCTTTGACTCAGACATGAGGTTTATTTATTACAAGTTATATAGTGGGTTCGAATCCAGCCAAGAGCATTACTTTTTGTAATTTATTTCATCACTACTGCTCTCAAAATGATAAATGAAAATGTCGTTAGGACACCAGCATGTCAACCAACATGTGAGCACTACTTATCCACAATGGGTCCGCGTGCCCACTCCCTTACACAAAGAGGAGACCTGTGTCTCAGCGGTGGATACATTATGGGCTGATCATGATAACATCGAAAGCGATGATTTTTATGTCATTGCCTGTGATGAGAAGTCTTGTCCCTTAAGAGTTCAGCAAAGGATGGCACCAAATATCCATATCAAGGTTTTTCTACATGAAGGGTTCATGTAGAAACCTACACCTGCCACCCTGCCCCACCATGCCAACCAAATTGGGATGAATCTCAGGGTTGGTACTTAACCACTCTAGTCGAGATCAGAGGTAACAGAGATAGGAGATTATTTAATTAAAATCGAACATTGGGAATTAAGCCAGCATGCATCTAAGGTGACACTATTTGTACCAGTCCAACTTCTGAAAAAGAAGATCTTGATTAAGTCGCCTTCTTGTCAAATTCAAAGCTTTTAAAAGTTAATAGTAGCTCATTTTTTAAATTGTATTTAAAGTGGGCTCCGTCGTCAGTACATATCATAGTCCTCATAACATAGTCATATCATTCCGTGTGATGTTGCGATATTGTAGCCAACACCCGTACACTTTACTATTCCATTGTCACTCTACTATGACACCCTGTCTTCTTATGTGAGACATAGGTCATCATCATTGTCTAGCCTTTTCTTAAGTGTGTTGGGTCGGCTTCTAACCGGATGTAGCCAGTATTTTACATGGAGCGACAGCTTTTCTGGCTTCCACATCTTAGGGTAGGTTAACACATATCATTTTGATTTATTTTGTACCAATGAATAATACTTGGCGACTGCCACGGAATTGATGGTAGCAGTACATGGTCAAAGTTACTAGTATACAGAAAGCAACGACTACAAATTAGCTGTTTTGCCTTTATGATGATAACGCACTTTTGAACGCTTCTAATTTTAAAAACCAGAATGTCTGTAGACGTTACTGGCCACTAACAACCAAAGAGGCAGCAAATCGCAAGACTGTCACTAAAAAAAAAAAAATCTGCCTTAAAAATAATAGAACCCTTTTTTTAAACGAAACATTAGGGCAATTACCGAAAACCAACAACAAATTGACCAAAAACAACCGCAAAATGATTTACTGAGTTACTGACAGCATTTTAGGTTGTTTTTACACCATCATCAAGGATAATGGAGGACCTACCTAATTGACATAAAAAAACTTGTAGGTACTTACAGTCAGAGTCTATGTGTACGAATAATACCAGTCTATTCTATTCGTTTTTTGTGCTATGTTGTTTAATAGGTCAAATAAATGACGCATCTAGTCGTTTTGTAGGTGATGTTTTTTTTGTTTGTGGTTGTTGTAAAACTTATCGAGTGTGGTACTTGACTTATATTTTGAGAGTGTAGCGCCACTCTATAATTATATTCCTGACATAGTACGAATAAGTAAATTTTTGGAGTGTGTGTGTAGATAACAGCGTTCTGTCTAAAATATTAATTGAAGAATTTGCCGATTGTATATGATTATAGGTAATTAAGCAACTTTATTAAATCAAAAATATATCGAATGAAAAGCTTTATGTATTAACATCACTCCTGTAACTTTATTAGTGTCCGAAATGTTTAACACTAGCGCTAAAATTTGGCCAATTTTTTTTTAGTAAAATTTATTTTTGTAAAATCATCTGGAAGGTTTAAATGCGAAACCAAAGTCTACCATCCAATATTTTAAATCAAAGATCATAATTCATTGCAAAAATAACCAATAATCATAAAATAACCATGTTTGATCTTATAGCCTTTTACGATTACAACTTATTTATTTTATTACTAACTCATCATCTTGTTTAGTTAACTATGTTCATCATTAGTGATGAAGTTATTAAATATATTGGGGCTACTATTTATTTAAAAATAAAGCTAATATAATTTTTGAAACCAGTTTAAATGACTGAGACTGCTTTGTGGGTCTTTTTTTATCGTGGTAAAATCATCAAATGAGTCCTCCTACCCCGGGCAGGGCGAGAGGGACTGTCAGACTTGGAAAACAGTTGTGATGTTATATTATGTATATTTTTGCACGATTTTTAAACGATGGACTCTAGCAATTTCTTCCTGTATTGTGGGTGCATTTAAAAACACAGAAACTCACACATGCAAAAACACCCAGATCCGGAACAACAAACAGTTGTTCCGAGCCGAAATCAAGCCCGCGCAATAACGTTCCCACTGTTGGGACACAGGCCTCCTCTCTTGTGAGAGGGAGTGGGCCATAATCCACCACGCGGGCCCAGTGCGGGCTGGCAGATGTCACATGTCTTCGAATTTGATGGTTCTAGGACATGCCGGTTTCCTCACGATGTTTTCCTTCACCGTCTTAAGAGCAGTGGTGATGAAATAAATTACACAAAGTAATGCGCCAGGCTAGGTTCGAACCCACGATCTATAACTCTTAAGTCGGGGCCGATACCACTGGGCCACCACTGCTCTCAACAGACGTAGTATCACGTTTAAAATCTCTAAAACCGGTTCTATAACAGATGAACGCCAAAAACCTTATCTTTGCTTTGAAAAGCTAAGTGTGTGAAAGATTTGTAGCAAATTAAGTCATTGAATGCAAATAATATTTAAAGAACATTAGCGTCTGATTGATTTAAATATTTATGGCTATATTTTTAAACGTTTGTGCTTACATATAAAATCAATTTGTGTTTATTGAATGGCTAGACGTTTGGAAAAGAAATATTGGTACTTATGAATTGCAATATTTTTTGATAACTGGTTTTTTTTGCATTAGTGCAAGTTATAAAGATGTCTTAATAACTTTTGATGATTAGAAATGCTTCATTAGATATAATAGAAAACGACCACCTAGTTTTATTTTAACTTAAAAAGTCTTCTTCGCAGCTCTTTTGCAGCCTAAGGTTGGGACCATACAATATGGCTTTTAAATTCAGGTAACACTAAATTCGGTCATACTTTTCTTTATCTTCTGAATGCACGTAAACACTTCATAATGATAATTATACACTTTGGGCATTTATTGAAATCGAGAAAAAAATAAAAATAATAAATGCATATAAATATGGAATGAGACCATAATAAACAAATAACGATAAACCAAACGAATTCTTTTTATAATTTTTATACTGATCTCTGCTTTCTTCATGATTCGTAAAATAAACTTCTTATGTCCAATTTCGCATGCACGGAACAGTCTACCTTTTGTTATCTAAAGTTGTCGCACAGAGGATTGTCGTTTCTTTGACTAAAGAAATCAATTGATACGGTCAAAGAACTTAAAAACTAGACTCTTTGAAATTTTTTAAGAAATGCAGATGCTAACTAAGAGATTTAAGAAATATCTCATCTAAGTATTTCATATCAGTCTGACTAGCTAGACAGTCAGATGTGACTCAAAGTCACTCACGGATGGTGACTAAAAAGAAAAATATTTTACATTTTATAATTATTAATAGTTAGGGAAGGGTAGGGAGCTTTGATTATATTATATAATCAAAAGTAGGGAGGAAGGTTTGCATCAATTAGAGTTTTGAAAAATAATTGTTATCATTTTTTTTCTGCAATTAATAAATATTTGGAACATATCAAAACTCGAGAGGAGGGGCTTGTGACGTCAGAAACTGTATGTTTTGTGATGTAATACCCATTTTAAAATAATCTTTCATCAATTATGATTTGCGTAACAAAACAAAAAATGCGCGTCAAATATTTTTAATAATGTAACTAAGGGAAAAATCAGATTTTCAGTCAAATTGACAAACGTGATTTTTTCTCATGCTATATTTATGTTAACCGTAATTTAAATACTTAACCAGTGATAAAATATAACACAAAAATAAAACAAGAAAAATATGTAGGTAGACCAAAAAGAAATGTAATTGTGTTTCACGGAACGCAGGTCAGAGGGCGCTGTCGGTTATTTGTGACGTTCCGGAGACTGACCATGACTTTTTTTAATTGAACTAAAACGTATCACCGAAAAATGCGGAGATAATTGCATAGAGACACTGGATGTGGCTCCATTATTATGGAACGTTGACCTTTAGGTTTAAGGCCTTTATTTTGGGCTTGCATACGGCGATTAATGGGTAGCTCGCCGTCAGATCAAGGACCATGCTGCTTGCGCATCTCAGGGAGCAGTCAGTAAACGGTTACGTTAATTATGTGATCGACACTACACATCCTTGAACAATTAAAAGGTCTAATAATATACTTTTTAATTTTGTTACCTACAGCAATAGATGGAACCCAAGGACGGTCGTATAATGTATGGAATTTCGAAAACAAAGTCACGTGCAAAAGCTGGTTTGAAATAAAAGTGCTAGGTATTTGAAGGAACAATAATTCATTACCTACAACCCATTGGAATTTGTTTTAGCAACAGATTACTAAGATAAATTTTGTTTCCAATTAGCAAACGCATAATATCACTTCCAGCTCCAATATATCAATGGTCAATTCGGTTCAAATCAACCATCGTCAATCGCCATTTTTTCTTCCACTACGTCACGCCATATTTCTATACCTGACATTTTAGAACGAATGTTAACCTTGTAACTGCAATATTGCTCCCATTCCTAAACGTCACATTTCCAATATGACATATTGCCTGACATTATGAACTTTTTAGACAAATGTGACTCATTAACTGTCAAAAAATATTTCGACTGATTCGGAGAATGTGTTACCAACCTAATGTTGGATTTGAAAAAGGAATTATGTTTTTAAAGGTGTGGTTCGAACAAGTGACGGTTTATTGTAATAGTCTTGTCATTTTTACTAAGTTTATGTGACAAGAGATAGACGTATGTTTTGCTGATATACGTTTAGTTAGTAGTGTAATTAAGATTGGTAATTTATCGTTACTAATTTATTTATTCAATCAATTTGGATTGACAAATAATCTTGGTTTAGAACCACCTTTACAATACTTAATTAAGACACGGAAGTATGAAGGCATAGGTCTCTAGGTTAAATAATTGGCTTAGTCCCGAAAAGCCCATTTCGTAAAATGCCCAATTTGCCTTTGCTTATTGTGTTAAGTAAATATTTGAATAAAATGCTGAAACAATACAAAAACTCGCCCAAAAATAAATCTAAAGAATATATAGAAAAATACAGTATTTGCCATCAATTTATTGACGCGACGATCAGTAAACAAAAATTTAAAAAACAGAAAAATACAGAAATGCGTACTCGCGGTATTTCTTGAATAACATAATAAAATATTAAGATGGAAACACAAAGATCTTTTTAAAAACAAAATACCCAAGATGAAGCCCGTCGCGGATGCGAGCAAATATTTAAATTTCAATTCGAACGTCGCATATCAATGGAGAGCCATAAGCCACCGGATTTTTACTTTTTTTTTAGTCAGCCTGCACTGAGACAATAAAGAAAAAGCCATAGGGGGAAAAAGAAAAAACAATTCGAAAACAGCATCTAGATTCGAGACACTGGCTGATTCGAGGTTGGAAACAAAAGAACTCGGCTCCTGCCTGACCGAGATCTTGGCGTACGCGGCCGCATCTCGTTTATTTTTTTATTTAACTTTTTTTTTTGTTACGTTGCATCCATGTGATTTCTTTTCTCTGATGCATCACAATGAGACGGCCTATCGAACGTCAGTAGCTATTTTTGTAATAATTACAAACGAGTTGCAATGATAAATATGTGTTCGTTCAATGAAATATGGAGATAACGGCCATTAAGTTGAGGTAATAAAAACCCATATAGCACGGTAATAACAAGCTAGAACAGAGTTAAGTGTGGTTAATAATAAAGAAAAAGCAAAATACGTTTCTGTATAAAACAACAAGATAAAAAGGAGCAAAACTAAAAATGGCTGAACTGAACAGAAAAAAGAACACAACGATTTGTTAGTTGTAAAATAGTGATCTCGAACTTGTTACTGAGAAAAAGCTACTGCGCTTTAAAAACCATATAAAATAGCTTAATTCGGTCTACATTTTCTCAGATCAATTAAAAACCGGGCACTATTGAGAATTATTTTATTTAACTGGTTGAAAAAAATAAATGTTGTAGCTACTTGTTTATTGGTAATTATGAGCAATCGCTATAATTAAATGTATTTAATACCAATGAGGTAGTAATCTTGTTCAAAGTTAGATCATCGCCGCTTATATTATTTATCTGTGCTTGGGAAATCATGTGAAGGAACAGGATTCGAAATTCGAATAGGATGTAGGCTTACTCATCTTTGCCTGCAATGAGTAAGAACGTTATTTTTTTAACTTTTAAAAATAAAACCTTTATTAGATTGTTGTTATGACATGGGTTTTCCTTGCAATGTTTTTATTTTATTGTTTTGACGTTTCATCGTTTCCTAGTATCTTTAACTAATTTGGAATTTTCTTGAGCGAAAATATCTAACTTTTCCTTATTTAATTTAATCTAGATATATGTTTTTTATGTCTCGGCAACGGATTATATTGTTTTAATTGTTGATTATCACAAACTCAATTTATTAACTAAATCTTGCATAGATTTTTTTCAAACAAAAACCCTCACTACTATCATCTGTTATAAATGTTTATGGATGTTTGTTTCTACCTCAATCTTTTTAGAACAGCTAAAGAGATCTTGATGGAAAATAGCTCAGTAATTGGTTATGGGTAGTCTGAAATAACACATAGGATACTATTTATCCCAATAATTTTCTAGTTAAACGCGGGTTGACGCCGCTTTTTTTAAATTGCCCTATTATTTTTGGTTAAAAGAAGAATGAAAAAAATAACGATAGTTTACAGGTTTGCTGTCATACAATGAAATGATACACTTTTCACGTACTTTCATTTGATATATGGATTCGTGTTACAAGGAAAGGGACGGGGTCCATACATTTCTGCCCATTCTTCTTTTAGAAATAACTTCAAAACAAAACATTTACCTACTTCAAGTAGGCCAGTTACAGGCACTTTTCAATTGACAAAAGACAAAACTAAAAGAAATAAACCTCGCCCCACATTAGGATTTTTTTTCTGGGCCGTGAGTGCACAAACATAGCAACTTACTTACTCACTTGCCTACAAACTTACTACTTGCAGTTCATACTAATATTTGTTCCGTGCAGAAATCGAACCCGCGACACGCAGTACAGCAGTCAGTAAATGATTATTTACTCGAATCAAATACCGAACAAAACCTGCATTACCCTTTCCCTCCCCAAAAAACCATACAGTTTTACAAATATTTGGACCCAAATTCTTAACACGTACATTAGCAAGTAGTGTGTGTTTGCGAGAGGGTGCCGAGTGGTAAGTAGAGGTCGAATTAACACCACCACTTAGCGGTTACTTACTTACGGGGTTGGACGCAGGTGGTCTTTGTTTAAATGTTTTTTTTTTTTTTGGTGTAGCAGAGGTTTTGTTTTGTTGTGGTGATTTGGGTGTTGATGTTATTGGTGGGTTTATTAAAATAATTATAATTATTAGGGCGCCAAAGTAAAGAGGTTAATTTCTCTGGAACCCTAACCTAGTAACTTAAAAGCTTAAACCTTGTTCTCGACACCAGTGGGCTACTTTTTTTTGGTATTTAAAGTTACCCATCTTGTCAGCGGAACATCGCTATCAAAGATTTGTAATTATCATCATTTTAGAATATTCAAGATACTATTATACCTACTTTATGTTATACTCTATAAGGACTAGTTTTATATAACCAGTCTATAATATTCCCACTGCTGGACACGGTCAGGCAGGCTTCATCTCTGTGAGAGGAAATGGTTTGATAAGCGCGGATTGATAGATGTCACATTTCTTCGAGTGTTGTTGTTTACCTCACAAGGTTTGACTTCATCGTTTTGAGAGCAGTGGTGATGAAATGAATTACTAAAAAAGTAATACTGGATTAGAACCAACGACCTACAAACCATAAGCTTACCAGTTACCAATTCTTCTCAGGGTAGTCAGATATGAAATTTCGACCCCATCTAGTCTTAATTTAAAATGTGATGACGTGTAAAAGTGATATCCACATCCTATTTACAGAATAAATAATTTCATTTCATCAAGCCACCAGTCATCATTCTATCTGTAAATATAGACGAGCATAACACACCTCTTCAAACAAACCTCTTTTCAATTTCTTTTCCTCAAAGTGTTTAATAATAAATCACTCCAATGTTAACAGCGTACATTATTATTATCCCAAAAGCTCTGAGTTCGGAACTCGCTATAAAATAGTTCGTCAGGCTTATCAAAGCGTTATTTTGTGGACCATTCGAGATACGTCGCATCATTCACTGCGCTTCTATGAACGTTTACATGAAGCTGTGAAAAAAGCTCTTTGGGATGGATCTGGCTAATCTCTTGTACCTACTTGTAAGCTTTTGTTGTAAGTAACTTATAATATTAGCTTTTGCCCGCAACTTCGTACGCGCATAACGTTTTTTATCTTTCCTGTGGGAATTCCGGGATAAAAATTATCCTATGTCCATTCTCGGCCTTCAAATTATCTTCGTATCAAATTCATCCAAATCAGTTCAGTGTTTTAAGCGTGAAAAAGAGACAGACAGACAGAGTTTCTTTCGCATTTTGTCTGGTCAATTTAAAAGGTACACATTAATAATAATTTATTTGTACAATATAACAAGCCAATTTTCTTACATTTTCTGCTGTAGAATCTCCACGCCACTTTGGTTGGTTATACGTTTTTCCATTCTTCAACGGTTTGTTTAGTTTAGCGCTGTGTAAATTTCTTCAACATAACACTTCAATTTCACTTTTTGTCTACCCACTATTATCTTTCAATGCAATGCTTTTATCTTTTCCTTAGTTTACCTCTTATCATTCTGCCTCTATTTAAATTCGCACAATAATCTTTATCCCCCACACAAACAACTTCCAATTCGTATGATTCTTAAATCGGTTTACTTTTCCTAAAAGCTAGGAATTTCTCAAATCTCATAATTTGTAATTATTTCTCATTCATAAACCCAAAACAATACGCTAAACTTTTGCCAGAAGCCACATCCAAAATCCCCACCATCGTAACTCCACGCATCAACATAACCTAATCGCCGTCCATTACGTCCTACCAGAACTAATTCACTACGCCTTATCATAATTTGAATCGACATTCTGGATCACTTTTGTATGACAAACCTCTGTTTTCTTGTACGGTTATTAATTTTTGTAACGTTGGTAGCTGTACTATGAATTTTTGTGTTCTCATTACTCGGTGAGGTTGGAGACAGTTCAGTCAACTCTGATTTTGGGTCAAATCTTATTCTTCAATTTTAAATTGGCGAATATAGGCGGAATTAGCTTTAGTTGATTAACGATTTAATAAAAGTGATCTGGTTGAACCTCATAAACTGGTTAAATTTAAAAAAAATGGAAGAGACCTATACTCGGCATTGGGTAGCTGAAGGTCGAAAATGCTGAGAGATATATTTACAAATCCTCATCTCCAGATAAAGGCAAAATTAAGAAAATAATTTTGAGATTCAAATCGAATCTGTAGGTACTCAAAAGAAAGGTGTGGTACCTACTAAAACTGAATTATTTTAGGTGTTTATACATGAATAATGTAACCTTTTACTGGTACAGTGGCCTCCGCTTTGTGATCCCACACGGGTTGTAATCCACAGGCAGGTTTACAAAGGATCCCACTAATCTTCACCAAAACTATGAAAGACCTCCAGATTTTTTTTTATTTTTTTTTATCGTGGTAAAATCATCAAATGAGACCTCCAACCCCGGGCAGAATCCACGGTGTCCTTCAGTAGCCCTTTATGTTCCGGGGTCACGGTAATAGAAATAAGTCCCGCGACCAAAAGACCTCCAGATAATGCCTTAAAAGAAGAGCACTGTACTAAACTCAACCTCAGAAATACAAGCAAACACTTTTATTTTGGCATCCATTTCGCCGATACTTATTAAATTAGGGACATAACCAAAAAAGTTAACTTTTAAAACCTACTCCTCCACTACTATTTTCTGATGATTTTAGTTGCAGGATCCAAGACAGTTAAACCAATTCTCTATAACTTAGTCAAGCTTCATTGTCTCGGCACATTTTTGATGGTCACCACAGTTGATTCTCGCTTTCAATAGTTACAGTGGTTTGGGAATAGAGCAGTGAGTTCGTTCCAATAAAAAAAATGTTTTAAAACTTCACCAAGAAAATTCGAATGTCTTACAATTCGAACCTAAAATATGTACATACAGAGAAGCTAAACCCATGGCAAACACATAAAATAAAATTAGTGAGACACAGTACATTTAAAACTACAATTGAAAACAAAGACTTTGAGACAATAGCGGGGGTCAGACTGAAACATTCCGGTTGAAAGTTTGTGAGCCTGAAACATGATACCCTTTTTTTTTTTTTTTTTTTACGTGGTAAAATCATCAAATGAGACCTCCCACCCCGGGCAGGGCAAGAGGTACTGTCAGACTTGTACTGACTAAAATCCACGGTGTCCTTCAATAGCCCTTTATGTTCCGGGGTCACGGTGATGGTATAAGACCCGCGACCCCGGCAGGCTTTAGCCCTCTGAGAGGGGGCCTCGTCATTATGCTGACGCTCTTTGAGGCGCGCGTGGACAACGACGCGCCGTCGACCCGGGCATGGTCCATGGTCGGGCGGCGAGTTGCCCTTTACTCGCCGCCCGCATGCCCGCAAACATGATACCCTAAAAAGAGAATAGAAAGTCTTTCAAAGTACTTTCCTGTTTACTGTACCTACTTTGGCTAGGGATATAAGTTTGGTTATATTTATCATTAGTTTTTGACTGCGAACCGAAATTTCTTTCTTTGTATAACCAACAAATGCGAAAGTTTGTATATTGGTAACTCAATAACGTCTGAATAGCTACACGAATTTTGATGATATTTCGCTAAGTGATAGGTTACAGTCTGAAATAATACTTAGAATATCATTTGTCCTGGTAGTTTGCTCCCGCGGGTTAACTTTCAAAGATGGCGGGTGATGATGAGGGCACCAGTTCAATAGCAATTAATCCAGCTAGAACGTCTAGTAATCGGGATATATAACTATACGAGCAGAGGTGGCCCAGTGGTGTCGGTTCCGACTTACGAGTTGTAGGTCGTGGGTTCGAACCCCGCCAGGCGCATTACTTTATGTAATTTATTTCATCATCACTGCTCTCAAAATGGTGAAGTAAAACATCTTGGGAAAACCGGCATGTCCTAGAAGCAAAAATTCGAAGACATGTGACATCTACCAACCCACACTGGGCCCGCGTGATGGATTATGACCCACTCCCGCTCACTTATAGGAGGTCTGTGTCCCAGCAGTGGGAAGATTATAGGCTGATGATGATGATGATGATGATTACTATAAAGTGGTAAGTTTAAGTCAACAGAGGAGGTAAAATGCCCACTCTGTTACAATAGCTTAGACAAAGTTCACAATATCGATCATCGAAAGAACACAGTCTACGCATTCGACCCGCTCTTGGCATTCCATAGCTCATTAGTGACGCAACCCAATTCAAGCAAAGAATAAGATCATAGCGATATTGCTCACAAAATACCGTAATTGTCATGATATGCAATTATATTAACGTTATCTTTATAATGCATACCTTTTACGCACATTTTTCAACGTAAACAAATTACGGTTTTCAAAGCACCGATAATTTTGGCCCGATGTGTACCTACTAAGGACGTACCTATATTAAAGGTGATTACGTCCACTTTCGGCCGAGTGATTGGACATATTTTAGTGTGTAATTTTTTGTGTTATTATTGGTAAAAGCAATGTAATTCGTTAGAGTTAAATGGCTCGTTATGTAGATTTTGATAAATGGCCCTTTTTATGCGCTTTTGAAACTGTTAATTTGGGTTGTGTTATAAGGTTTCAAGTGTTGTTTAAACTGATATTTAGGAACAAAACATAGTCTTTTAGATTAGGTAATATATTCTAGTAATTAAGAAGAATTACTACTAAAAAATTAAACTGTGATCTAGATCTATCTATCGTTTAGTAAAACTTCTGGAAACGGATCAAATATACGATTACGCGAATAAGTATGAAAATCAGCTTCGAACAAACACTTTTGCTCTCCGTTAAAACCTCTCTTCTCCAGTCCAAGTGACTCACAACTCAATCCTTTAGTGACAAAAACGCAGCTTCAAAGAAACACATTAATGCATCCCGCATTCAAACCCATGGGAAACTTTACCAGTCACCCAAAAAACAAAAAAGTCAACACACACTACTAAAGAAACAATATGAGAAACTGCAGATTCTGTATCCTAGCCACTTACAAATCGAATAAAACAAACACAGATTTTCTATTATGGTGTTCATCTATCCTTTTCGCTCTTGGAAAGACGAAGAGGGACAACGCTACTGGTTGAAATGTCGTAGGTCATTAGGTCCTTGCCATGTAGGGCCAACAATATGCCAATATGGAAGCCAACCGTGACTTTTGTATGTGCTTATATTGGGTCCAACAATAGGTTATTTGGCATAAGATTTAAACTAAATGCGTAGATGACCTACCGGCTCTAGATGACTTTGATAAGGGAGACATTGTGGGGAATTAATTGTTTGGAGAGAAAGTTATTGGAGTCCTTGTTTGTTGAAATGGGATTGTTGTTAGTTCTATAAATACACGAATATATATTAGACTAAAGTTCAGTTATGAATATGACGTCATTGTCTGCTTCATCTTTTGTAGTAATAGTTCCGTGTGTTCGTTTTTGTGGTGGAATGTAAAAAATAGACTATGCAAACATAAGTAGAGCAATACTGAACGTATTTTTTTAATTATGTTTGCTGTTATTATATGGAAAGGGTAAAGAATTGCTTCCTGAGTTGTAAGTTTCAAGTTTTTTTCGATCTGAAAATTAATCATAAAATGATTTCGTATGTCTGTCACATATTAACGCCTGGGTTAGTACTTTTTGGTACACTAGATCACTACACACCTTATAGAGATCATGATCTGAATAATAACACATACAACTTTTTAACCAAGTAATTTGTTCTCTTTCAATAATTTTGACACTACAAACGAGCAAAGCCACAACAAAAAGTAATTATAGAAATACTTTGTTTTGACAGATCTAACCCATAAACAACCAAGAACACCTGTTCAAACATTAAACTTAAATATCAATTTCAAAAAGCCATACGTTAGCAACATTAATAAATCAATCATGCATCGACACAAGCAATGTGGGTTTAACCTCTAGCCTTTTGGCAACCTAACCCTCAAATGCACAACTACAAAACCATATTACGCAAACGACATGACATTTAAAACGTAATCAATCATCCATAGATAAAGTAGAAATAAAGAAAAAAAAAATACCATAATGTAAAGAGGATAAAAAGACACAGTAACCAATGCCCACTTCACACCGATTCGTCGAGACAAAAAAGGTAATAAGTCCTTAGTGTTTTATGATCGGTTTGGCATGCCATATAAGTCTGGCTTTGTCAATAATTAGCGCTCCTCCCATGCCCATTCTTGCCTGTTTTCTGGCGCCTGTCAATGATTGGCGTAAGTCAGCGTTGGAACGCTAATGAAGAATGTTTAGCGCGCCTTTTTTGTTTTATTATGCTTCTTGTGCGTTTCCTTAATAGGAGTCGTCAACTGTTTGTTGGTTATCTTTCTTGTGGCAGCTAGTTTTTGGTTGGCAGGTGTGTTTGTGATGTAGTTTGTACATATTTAGAGGTTACCTTATAAGTTTAGGTAGATGTTCATCTGTATGTTGGTATACAGATACTGTTAACTCCTTATAATACCTGCATATCTTATGAAATGTTTTGTGTTTTCTGGTGAAGAATTTTCACCTATATAACATTCATTAAATTGAATCAACTACACAAGCCACAGTCATCATTTTTCGCATTTAACTAAATTAAAAAAAAAACCTTTCCCCACACTCAAGATTTCTCCTGTCTCGTGGGTGCGTTTACAAACGTACATTAAATAATTTGTTCAGATCATACAAATATTTGTTCCGTCCGGGAGTCGAACCCGCGACAAGCTGCGCAGCAGTCCAATCACTCAGCCACTGCAACAACCGTGCGGTATTTTGCAGTTCCTAGTTATTCAATCATCATCTCGACCGTCACCTCATTTTAATCTATCTCATCCTTTACACAATCAATACAAGGTTTCTTTGAGTTTTCTCTATTCTTTATAGCCATCAACATTTATACTCAAAATTCACGGCGTTTTCCTTATTCCTCCACATCACATGGCCCGTACACCAAAACACACACACGTACAAACATTGTGTAGACCATAGTAACATACATGTCACTTATACGTATCACCTACGTCACAGCAAACTACAGTTTAGTTTCATTATTTAATACTACATACTCTAATTTCCCAATCCCGACTTCCTTGCGTAGACTTTAAAGTTTACTTTTGAGTTACGTATACGCTTTCAGCTATAGTAAAATTGTGTAATATTTACTTTAATAATAGACAACGTTTTCCTTTACTAGGTGGCAAAAGTTAAAAATCTTTATAAATAAGATTTGAGTCCCGTTTGACGCATTACGCAGTCAGCCTTTGCATAACCGGGATCGTTTTTTCTGGCCTCAAGTGTAGAAAGTCAGTACTTTTATTTTTATTTATTTTGAATTTAGAAGTAGAATAATTTTATACCTTCACCTTCATTGACACGGGTCCATCTCAGTTGACTACAACCTCGAGTTTAGCCAATACATCAAGCTCTTCATTAACCACATTCAGCTAATACCCGATCACTAAAGATCAGTCCACCTTGATAAATTTTAATGATCTTGATAGTGGTACTGTTAGCCTTCCATCCCACTGCTGGGCAAAGGCCCCTTGACTTTCAGTTTTGACCAGCCAAGATCAAATTGTGGACCTTTTCTCGTTTTGTCCAGCTTGTCCCGCCATCTTCTAAGAGGTCTGCCGCGACGAATTCTGCCTGTGTCAGGGATCCACAAAGTGATTTTAATGATTTTCCTTAAAATTTCTACCAAGTTTGATCTGCTTCCTTATTGGTAGGTTTAGAGACTCGTTAAGACCATTCATATCATTGTTAGATCTGTAATAGTCAATAAGGGCGAACTCTCTAATGCAGTCGAGCTACACGATAACTGACAAATTCTTGCACTGACTGGACAGGCCCACTCAAATTTGTGTGGTTCTTTCTTCAAAAAACCATATTAAACTTTAACCTCTTCTTCATATGACTCGACCAATATAATTTCTGGACTTCAATAGAGACGTTATAGTGACCTCTGAGTTTGTTTCGGCTGTTTCTTCTCAGATTAATCAGATACAAAACACCGGCCTCTTCTAGTTTGTAAAAAGGCGACGAGGTGTAAAAGTTTGTTTATTAACCTAGTTGCAAAAATAAATATAATTTTATTTCAGTAACCGATTCTTCTCATGAAACATTATGACCTTTCTCAATAATACATTGACTCCATGTTTGACCTCCAGGTGTGAGGCACCGGTGAGTAGGTGCGAGGTCGTCGTGTCGCCAATGATGACAACGGTGGCGGCGCGCGGGGACGCCGACCAGAGCGTGCCTACTAACACGACGCACTCCACAAGCCAACATGTTCACGAGGTGAGTTTTAAATTAATGATTATCGGAATAGGTAGAGCTATTTAGGTTCATTGACCGCAAACATAGATGTTAATATGGATATTCCACGGGATTCCGACTCATACTAGAAAAACAATAGCGGGGTGTTTCTGTCGCTAAAGTGTGTATTTCAGCGCCACTAGAAATTAATTCTTCACCAATCGTAGCTTGTTGTCTCACTCCAAATCCCAAGACTCGGGGAGTATCCATATTATTCTTACCTATGGCAAGTCCATAAAACAACTCTACACATGTTAATGGCACATGGAAGAGAGTCAAGCAGTTCTTCTAACGAAGGGATATCGTATTACCCAGTAACTGGATTGAGAAGGTTAGATAGGCAATAGCCTGTAAAATACTGATATTCGGCTAGAAGCCGACTCCAACATAGATGGGAAAAGACAGGGAGTTAGGCAGATAGATTGACATAAAATATAGTTAATGTTTTTTTTCCATTTTATTGAAATCTGTTTCTTTATGTAGACGAACTGAACCCTGAAAAAGTTAGGTTTTAGTCAAAATTTTAGCTTTATGGCGCAAATTATAACAAATTGAATTGATTTTTTTTTACAAACCATGCACTTTAGTTTTAAAATTGTAGCCATACTGTGGACTGACGGGTTGAGATATGACCTATTTCGTTGTTACAACTTTAAAAATCGCAATTAATAAAAATAAATTGTGAATTCTAGTTCCCTCTAGAAAAAAGAAAAGTCTTCAGCAATGAGGCAACTTCAAGCAAATGATTATTTCATATCACGTTAGTACGGAAACATCAAATAAATCCTGTCATAGAAAACGGTGAAATCTGACAGCGTGAATTTCCATTTCAACTTATCGCCGAAATCAATGTCCTTTCGACCAATTAGAGTCGTATGTAAAAAGCACTCAAAGCACTTGTAAGAAGTTGTAAAAAAATCGTGATATCTTGATTGTATCATGGTTCACGAACATCACGCATGTTTGACCCAATTCGTGATCATCACGAATTCGGCAGGAGACGATGTCTAAATACTGTTAGGAGTGAATAATTCAATTTGAATTCAGAATTGTAATTTAAACAGAGTTGTATTTAAGTACGGGGGTCACTCTGTCAGGCATAGAAATAAGTCAAAAGATATGTCGGAATATCGGAAACTCAAAACAAACAATAAACATGTTAAATATTCCGTTTTAAACCCTTATATTTGTTAAAAGATATATCTCAGATTTGAATGTGGAATTGTGGATACAAATGGATGATAGTAAGGAGAAAAAAATATATAAAAAAACAGAGACTGATTGCTTTAGAGAAGAAATATTATTCGAATTGGTATAGAGGCAGACGGTAAAAGAAAATCCAAATTAGGTAACATCAGTGTTTGTTAGTCAGTTATAGCACTGCGGAGGTCAGCTAAGTCCCCTTACACAAATAATGATTGAGATTTTCTAGAATACGAATCGATAGCAAGGAGGGTTATAATACCTAGTACAAGTATAGATCAGACTGCAGACAGCTCATTCCTCAAAATTGTGTCAATTACTACGTCACGTCGCCTTTATTAGATCATTATTCTCATGTCTACCATTGTCACTATGGCGTCTAAAACCCTGAAAATATTTCGTAACATTTTTACGTATACTGCGTACACATTGCATATTATATTCTTTACAATATCAATAATGACAGTTACGTTTTCTTTCATAAAGTGCTAAAATGACGTTACGTCAGTTGACACTTCAGCTTTTAACTTGTGACGTTGCGTGCTAATTGGTTTCATATCACTATGTACTTAATGTACCGGGCTATTTACTCAAAAAGACATTGTGATATCATTTAGAGCAGTTATCGGGTCAATTTTGACTAAGTGATGTCTTTAGTAAAACGTCATTTTCGTGGAACTCTTCGCTTAAGTGGCTTTAATCATATTAAGGCTTCTTAGATTGTGACGTAGTGTTTTTTATATGTAATGGGTATTCTCTTTATTTATTTTCCTTAAAGGTGATTGATTTATGTTTTTGATTTTTTGTGATCATGTGATCGTTTATCAATATCATCATTATAAAAATTGCTGTGATCTTTATTTTCCTGAAAAAGTTACTTAGTGAGTTGTTACCGACATAAAATAACTGTAAAACATTTTATAGTAAATAATGATAGTGACGGATATTATTTAAATAATTTTACTTCCACATTTACAAAAAGATTAATGGTTTGTTGCAGAAGCAGCGTGCTTACCAACACACATTGTTTTATGTTTCTACTTTAAATCTCCTGTGTTGTTTTTGCATATTCTAGAACAAAACAAAAGATAGAAATTTTTCCTCTATCAGCCATCTTAATAACTGTTTAGTCAGATTAATGACATGATAATGGTCTCCAAAAACATTAAATATTCACACTACGTCACTGGGTAGTTTCGCCATGTTTTAAAATGTTGTCTTCATTTATTTGTATGGTACATTAGTGAGATTATCACTGGCGCCACTATGTTAAGTGTTTTTTTACTAACTTTTAATTTTAAGTTATTTATTTCTACTTACTTTTTAAATAAGTAATGGCTGTCTGTATTTTAGTGGTTAGTCAAACTTATATTCATAATTTTTCGATTTACAAATTAGTTACTGACATTCAGATTTCAGTAAAAACTTCCAAAGATCAACTTCTTGGTAACCCCGATGTTACCCCTCGTTTACACCAAGGTATAATACATGTATTTGACAAGTTTTGACATTTGACTTCAGAGTAAACGCAAATGTGTTTTATACTTGTATAAATACTTTTTGGCCACACAGTGTGAACGAAATAATGTTTGACATTATGGTTTGAGACACTTTCAACACATGTATAAAACAAACAAATTATGTTTTGACAAGTATTCTACAAATTTTGTATGAAACTAGTATTTAACTTGTTTCTTGATGTAAACGAGGGGTTATAGTCCCAAAGTCACTTTGACATAGGTTATCGAATAACTTGAATTTAAAGTTGTTAAAACAATTACGAATAGTAAGCACCGCAAAAAGTAAACATCTATAATACACTTGTCTATAAATTGTCAACTGTAAAATGACACACTTTTTAGAGGCCCAATGTCAAAATCATTAATTCTTTATTTTGATTTATCAACACTTTTTGAAAATCAATTTTTTACATCCCAAAGCGGTCTTTCGACTCTACCTAGTGTTTTGTCTTCGAAGAAGATGATAAAGACATGTCTAGCAGTCGACGAATAGAAGCATAAGTTGATGATGTTAGCTGGCTATTTTTTTCAATAAATCTATATCTATATATATAAAAATGAAACCCATTTTCCGTTGTCACGACATAACATGAAAACGGCTTGACCGATTCGGATAATTATTTTTTTGTTGTGTTTGTAACCATCGGGACCGGGTTTTAGGTCGGGTCCTCCACCCGTGCGAAGCCGGGACGGGCCGCTAGTATATAGATAAAAATGAAACCCGTTTTCCGTTGTCACGACATAACATGAAAACGGCTTGACCGATTCGGATAAATATTTTTTTGTTGTGTTTGTAACCATCGGGACCGGGTTTTAGACCGGGTCCTCCGACCGTGCCGCTAGTCATAGATAAATTTCAAAACATATCGACACAACGAAATTCCCTTAATATAATGATCTAGCTCAAGTTACAAGAGTCAACTAAGGCCAATGGGTTACCATGCGTAGGCGCATGCTAACAACCTGTCACTATCCCCGCAGCTTACCATTAGCAAACGCAATGGAATAATAATTTCAATCCGATATTTGTCCCGTACTTAATTATTTCCATGTATTTGTTTGATTTGTTCATATTAATCAGCATAATTTGAATATTAAAGCTGCTATTTGTAGTGTCATTAAAATGGTTTACTGTTGAATTATGATTATGACGGTCATAAATGAGTTTAGTGTTGACATTCAGTTGGCTACTTTACATAAAGGTTGATGAAAAGTTTTGACATTTTGCGAATTTTACTACTGGGTGATTTTTTTATCACCAGGGCAGAAAGTAGGGAGTCCCGGCTTGTCTTAGTCTGTCAACATGCTGTCAGCATTACTTCTTATAATTGATTTATTTTATCAACCCTGCTCTCAGATACGGTGAAGGAAAAACGTGAGTAAGCCGAAAAAATGTCTTAGAACTAAAAGGGAGACATCTGACATCTACCAATCCGTGCTAGGTCCACGTGATGTTCTTAAGCCCATTCCCTCTCACGTGTCACAGCAGTGGGAATAGTATAGTCTAGTTATGACATAAAATCAGTAATAAATTCAGAAACATTAAAGCTACAACTTACGGCCAAAAGAACATAGACAGCATTACCAAAAACAAAAAAAAATGTACTTAACAATGCATATTATTAACGATAATCATATTAATTTGAAACATAAAGTGGGTACCTAATGAAAAATAGGCAACCTCCAAATAGTTGAGCTAAAGACCCTTGGTCGGCGTTCCGCACATAACTTGAATTGTCTTGCTATGTTTTTTGTTGGGTACTGACCACTCAAAATAACGTAATGCGCGTAAGGCTATTACGGGGCAGTGTACACTGTAGACCAGTGAATATTGGCCATTTCATTCTTAGAATATTATATGAATTCGGACTACAGATCTCCAAAAGATTGTGACAACATTTAAAAAAATAAATTAATACAGACATGTGACTTTTTATATCAAGTTTAAATTAAAATTAGGTGTTTGTGTCTGTGTGTTTCTATGTTTATAGACGCACTCACCATACAGGAAGACATTTCTAGTGTGGGGCAACGTTTTTTATTATTATACTGTCTCTTCCTGCCTGAGATGAAGTGTGTTCCAACAATGGGAATTCTAAATGTATTTTTATCATGTAAATAATGTGTTTACTGTCTATGTAACACCTCGAGATAAAATGCAATCATCATCTGCCTAGCCTTTTCCTAACTATATTGGGGTCGGCTTCCAGTCAAACCAGATTCAGCTGGATATCAGTATTTTATATGGAGCGACTGCCTGTCGGACCTCCACAACCCAGTAACTGGGTAATACCATACCCCATGGTAAGACTGGTTGTCAGACTTTAGAGCTGCTAACTAACAGTAATAACTGTCAAAGACCTATAAATGACAGCCGGGACCCGCGGCTTTACGTGCTTTCCGAGGCACGGAGGAAACTCGCTATGACAGATGGAGACAAAATGCAATATACTTCATTTAAAGCGTCTAATATTACGTAACTTTAAACTACACATCAAAGGTTAAGTTAACATTAAATCTTCAAATCTGCTCAATATTTTATTAAATTAAAATATAATACCAAAAATACAACTCAATTTTTCGTCTCGCCAGTGTACACTAACCAGTCTGTTTCAATCGTCTAATGTTCGCTATTTATATTAGGCCGAAAGATGACTTGCTCTTATTGCCGTGCGTAAAGGCAACGCAGGTATTTTAACTAAAGCATTCTAAAATTATATTGGACGACATCCATTATAGAAAGTGGGGTAAAAGATTGGTGGTAATAGACTGTTTAAGTGATTTATTTAAAAAAAACGTTTTAGGTACCAGATTTATGATTCAAGTTTAAAGTTTGATTTAAAGTTATCTATGTACTTTTAACGAGACCTCCCTCTCACAAGAGAGTAGGCCTGTGTCCCAGTAGTGGGAACGTTATAGGCTGATGAAGTACTTTTTTGTCAGCCTATGTTTTTCCTGGGCAAAGTCACCATCTTTATTAGTCCTAACCTCTACCTTATGCGAGTCCTAGCTATGTAGAATAAATCATCAAAAAAATCTTGTGTTATTAGTTTTTTCAAGTAGTAGTAAGATATCAGTTTAACATATATATAATATACAAAGGTATTTTTTTACTTGATAAAATCATCAAATGAGTGCTCCCCCACTCATGGTGGGACGGTGAGGGACTGTCAGATTTGTTCTGACTAAAATCCACAGTGTTCTTCAACAGCCCTTTACGTTCCGGGTTCAGGGTTACCTCATAGGATGCTATTATTTGGAGTTTTGTCACTTAATTTATTCACCATTAAATGATATTTCACAATTAGGAAATTTTTTAACAAAAAAAAAAACACCAAAGAGTACTAAAGTTTTCAATAAAAAACATCCTACAACACAAATAACTAAGATATCGTCCCATCATTGTTCCCTAATCCCGTTACTTGTATCACTAGACCATTAATCATACACTTCGTGTACAAATAAGTGTACAATCACATGTCACACGGTCCATTTAATCCGGGCACGTGGACAGACGTCGATGTACCAGTTGATAGCCGACGTAAGCCGATCAACGCGTGCAGGTTTGTTTGGCCGCAAGTGTACACGAGAGGAAAATTGTTTTGTGGTGTTAATTTAGTTTGTTTTAGTGGATGTTTGTTTGTTTAAAATTTTATTGTTGATTTGTTTGACTGGTATAAACTCAGCAAGTAATAATTTTTATTTCATAATTCCGATAGGACCGTTAAATTAAGTAAGTCTTTTTTAAACATATTATTAAAATTATTTTTATTTTAAAACGAATAACAGTAATTAGTTCACTGTATATTTATTTATTTATTTATTTATTTTGACACACCAACGACTTATTCACTAGTTTGAATACAATGGATATCATATGGTATACAAGAGTTCTGCAGTGAATTTGTCACTTACAGGTGTGCACAGCACTTACATAATTAATAATAATAATTAAAAAAAAAATGATGTCACAAATTGACATTGATCAAGAAATATAAGTTTACAATTAAAATAAGAATAAGAATGAAAATAAATTAAATTAAGTGTAAATTAAATTGTTAATTAAAGATACATATAACAGATTAAATACTGCATAATGTCACAACAGTAGAGAAGAAAAAAAAAAAACAACAAGTAGGTACACTAATTAATATTATATATATTTTGAGTATCTACGAAAAACACTACTGACTAAGCTCGTTAACAACAACACGTTTTTCTCAAAATATGAATTCCTCAAATCTCCACTATAACATCTTAAGTAAAACTCGTAATAATATAAACGAGAATAGTTACGACCAAAAACTAGCTTATTTAAATCCATCGATGAAACTCCGCACTCGCCTGTACGTTACACAACAGGCCAACGTCACTTACCCAGTGACACATCTTTGACATTTAGTTGACAGTCCGATACGACAGAACTGAGTGTTTTGACACAATCGTATGTTAATGAACAGCTTCGATCTAATTAAACCATTGTGTTAGAACTAAACTCATTAAGGCGTATAATGAAACGGTACATCAGTTTTAATTAGTTGTATAGAGATTTAGAGATGAATCCATTAATTTGGCCGTATGTGTACCGCGGTTTGTAATTGCAAATAGAATTTTACTTTATTAATGATAGTTTCAAGGTTGAAATTAAGTATTTCAATAGGTTAAAAAAAAAAGTAATTTGCGGTAGTAACATATTTATATGAATGCATCGTTTCGTATGTAACCAATCCGTAGTATCATTGGCTTATGAATTGCAACAACTATGGCTAATGATGAATTTCTTTTTTTTCGTATAATTGGTATAAGTACTCTTAAAAGCAAAATAAATGACCCAGATGGCCAAATTTTCAGAAGCGTATGTCAAACTAAATACAGTTTTTTTTTTCTATGACATTTGAATGTCACTTTGTCAAGTTAAGTTATGTGGTCTACAGTCTAACCGTAGAGACCAAATACATATATGTAAGATATTATCGCATGAATAAATAAACATGTTTCCGAGAAGTTTATGGTGTCCTAGCAAAAACCTTGGCTTAGAATACTGCAGTTCGATTCATGTAATTTTCATTCGTCTAAATAAATGTATGCAGAGGTTTTCATTATAAAGCTATAATGTCGTGGTTGAATATTATTATGTAGTTTATTTAAAATAGATATTCTGTTCTTAACTGGGAATAGTATGTACTCGTATTCCTCATATTTAGGTTATCAACGTGTTCTTTGTCCAATGAAGCTCCTTAGATATCTAAATTTCTATAATTCCATGCTTATCGATATTTCATTTTTGATAATTTATGCCATTCCTGGACAAAAGCCTTCACTCTTTCTTTCCACATTTTTCAATAGAAGAGTATAGCCATCTAAGGCATCTGACCATCTTCTTCATGGCCTGCCACGACTTTTTTAGATGATAGATGTTTTTTAATATGTATAAGTAAATAATTTAAATATCTCTAGACCTCCTTAATAGGGTATTTCACTGAAAAACGATTCTTCCCATGCGTCAGTTAGATTTCCAAAAAATATTTGACTCATGCGAGTCAAATATTTTTTCATTTTCTTTGTAAATCAAAATTGACGAAGATACGACAGTTTTAAAGTTGGCATACGTTCGTACGCCACGAGCCCTACACTGTCGAATTTTGATTCACAATTTTTAATATGCATCAAAACTAGGTGATGGACTAGTTAGAATTAGAGTTTAATGATGATGTCACATAGATTATTCAAGGGATATTTACTTGTTAAAAATATTAGGAGGTATTTCTAATATGTACTCTGGATAAGTATAGATGTTTGTTCAAAGTATCAAAAATACTGCATTGGTTGGTTTCTATTATCTGTGGCAATACACACATATCTATTCAAAACCATAATCATGTGTATATTTTCTTAATTGAAACGGTACGTAGAATTCAAGCAAGCATTAATAAATCTTAATAAAAATAAATCCTTTTCAAATACATTACTTAGCAGACAGTGTAGTTGTCATGTCAGTTTCCTAATTAGCATATTCATATATAAATAAATGATGAATTCATTGATTCCGTACAACAATTATTGCGCAGCATATTATTGTATCTTGTAACCACAATACCACAACATGGAGCATATTGTTCACGATTAGAATATCTTCTCGAATTTATATTATAGTAATAGGTATTTCTACATTACAGCTGTAAGAAAATCTTATCTTACTAATATTATAAAATAATGCGAAAGTTTGTGAGGATGGATGGATAGATGGCCGGATGTTTGTTACTCTTTCACGCAAAAACTGCTGAACGGTTTTGGATGAAATGGTACACAGATAGTTTAATATGTGGATTAACACATAGCATAGTATTTATCCCGATTTTTTATCCATTGGGTTAATTTTCGAGATGTAGCAGGCAAAGCTGGTGGTAACAGCTAATCATACATATTTTTCACCTCCGTGAAAGATGATATGATTATAACGAATTCAATTCATCGTGTCTTTACTATCAAAATAATCTAGACTAGCTGACCCGTGCCCACTTCGTTGGGCGGTAATTTTTTTAACTTGTAATGAAATTATGAGTATGTTTCGATTAGTACCGAGTGCTATGATTTACTTCCTGACTGCCAAAAGGAGGATTTTGTTTTTATTACATACTGACAGTAACCGCCCGCCGTCTTTCTGTTGCTAGGCATTGCTCATGTTCAACGCTAGTAATCTAGATTAATAAAATAACTGACTTAACCGCGAATAACTAAATTGGAGTTAAAGTTAATCAATAGGCAATTTCTCCAATAAAAACGGCAAAAATTGCCCAAGAAATTAGGCCCACCCTGAACTGTAAAACATGCGTACAAAAATGATTGCGCCACCCACCACTAACAGACCACTTTACATTAATCCGCGATCATCGTGGAACTTTCACGATTTTTTAATTGCCCAATCCCAGAGCAGTATTTAAATCAGAATTCGAATATTCGAATGTTCGAATCACTCCGGTGTGGATGAATCTTGTCTGACAGCCGTAGAAAATACACAATTAACAGGCCATGCGTATTACCTTAATGGATTTATGTACTTATTGATGGATCAATCAAAAGTCCACTCACGCGTTCTCCGGGCCTTAATTGATAGATACGGTTAGCTAAGAGGCTCTACTTGCGGATTGAGAGGATACGGCCTTTGTTAAGCTGTTTTGCCGACCGTATGTGGAGGCTTTTAGATTTGATGGGTTTTAGTTTATTGATGATACAGTTTTTAATGTGAACTGATTAATGAAATTAATATCGTTCCACTTTTAAATAAATTGAGACGGACCAGAACTAGGGTATGAGTTTGGCACGTTCAGAAGTGGTTAAACAAATCACTGGTGTTTTTTGTTTGTACTCTTAGTTGTAAGTATTTTCGGACTAAGTTGGATAATTGCTAGTCACTAGAGAATGCACCATTTTTTTGTGGTGAATTGTCAAACTGTAAGAATCTTACTGATTAAAGTTCTAGCCTGTAACTTCAGTTGCCCTTCGCGTTCCATGGCCACGATGTGCTTTTAAGACAGTCTCGAAAACTTAACAAATTAATACTCCAGAAAGAGAAGGCAAAATACTGTCCGGGTTAAGACAGCATCATACTCATCATTTGTTTTTATTTTCTGTGGGTGATAAATATCTGGAAATAAGCCTTTTAACATAAAAAAACAAATTAAACAGCGTTTAATAAAAGGTCATGCTTACCTCAAGCTTATAAAAAGCAATAAATAATAATATTTATACCATACCGGTTCATTTTCTGTAAATCATCCACACATGTGGAGATAACACGCATCCCCATTAAAATGTTTATTTGCATAAATGTGACACCTAATTACTTGATGTCTCACCAATAATTAAATACTGAGAGGGATTCCTACACACCGTATGCATAATAATTAAATAATTCCGCTTAGATTATATATTAGCATTCAAATTTGTTATCTTTTAACATTGATTATAAGTACATAATTGGGCAACAATATTTCATCTTAAACTGGATTACGTCAAATATAGCCACCTGAAAACCAGCTGTAGAGCTCAGCATTTTTAAGTTTTCAGAGTCAACATTTCATAGGCTAATACTTACTGCTCTTAAAATCTTATTGCTATTATAAATACGAAAGTTTATTGTTCACGCAAAAACTACTGGATAGATTTGGATAAAACTTGGCACACAGATGTTTCATAAACTGAACTAACAAATCGAAAAGGTTGACTCAGTATGACTATACCGTGGAATAAATACAGAACTTCACAAGGGCGAAGCCTTGTTTGTTCTAAGCTCCTCTCCCACACCTAACTTCTAATAATATTACTAAATCGAATCCCAGAAACAATAAAACAATAATACCAAAATCCACAACTCATATTCGCACCAAAGGCGAAGTCGATAACCGGGCAATTTAAAAGCCAAGTCGAGATAACATTACAGCACGGTGTGATAGTAGTCTAAGTACTCAGACACCCAGTCGTTCCCACGAAGGCAAATGGCCATAAATTATAAGGATCCAATAACAGTGACTATTAAATCAGATTCCGTATGCGGAACTGATTCATATTTTAATAATATCTGCACTTTGCACTCGGGGGCTGTTGCAGAGTTTAAATCAGAGCATTTAAATGGTGACAGGTGATTTAAATTGTATTTTAATTAAGTGGCAGTGTATCAAAATAATAATGAATATTGTCTAAACATTACATTGTCTTTGCAACTTGTGGGGATTATGGTTTTTTTCTTTTTAAAACAGTTGAGTTTAATTTCAAGCTTAAACATTCGAACATTTACAAACATTCTCATATAAATCAAAAGTTTAAAAATTATTATAAAAAATTAAAATTGCCTTTTTTATTTTCTTCTTTTTGAAATCCTATTCACTTAATAGATGATAAAATCATACATTTATGTTTTTAAGCTTTGTCTGCGTGCACAGGAACATAATAACGGAATTCAAGATATCCTAAATTATAACTATTTATATGCATCCGAAATCCGATGCTTTATTACCGGTTTTCACGTTTCTTGTGAATTTCATTTCATTTTCATTTAACGTCTTCAATAATTCAAATTCGCTGTGCGGTCAAATACGTAGAATTCGTGCTAGAGCCTCATATTAGCCAATTTCCTTAAAAAGTGACTTGAAACGTCCATCCATCTTCACAAGCTATCGCATTTATAATAGTAGTACCTAGTAAGATAATTCAGTTACAATAATACAACTATGTCAAAACACGGCTCCTACCTCATTTACTAAGCCCAATATCTACGAGTATGTACTTTCATTTCCTACTATATCATACAACTTCTCGATTACCGACCAGCCTAACCTTTGCTCTGATCTAGATACTCGTTACATTGGACGTGTAAAAACATAAAAACATGAAGAGTTACATTAATGCCTTGTCAGTCATTATGATATGTGTGACTACAAGCTTTTAAAGTTAGGTTAGATTTTGCGAAAGTATGTTTCGTAAGATAATTTATTTGTGTTTTTAAATTGCTCTTAAATTAGGGTATCGTTTCATCAATATTTACTTTATGAAAAGTTACGGTCTTAATTCTTAATTTAATCCTGTAACAAAGTTTTTAAATTAGCAAAAAATTTGTAAAAACTACGTCTAGTTTTTCCTTACATTTCATTTAATATCATAAATGATCACAAAACTAAATTTTAATCAAACTTAAAACAAAATTAACTATAGTCATATCTGTTTTGCGAGATTTGCTGGGGAAGGGTTTACAGACGAAGAGTGGAAGGCTATGGCATAACTGGGCATAGGTCTCTTCTTTGCCCAGCTGTGGGACAACTTAGGTTCAACAATATAACTAAAATGAGATAGGTTTGCTTTCAGAAATGACAGAAATAGCAGCACTTGCGATGGACTGAGCTTACTTTAACGAAGTCTGTGTTCACTTTAACTTTGAAGAGATTAGGGTTGTATGCGTTCGGAATCACAGACGCAGTTAAAGACAGTTTCTTTATTTATTTATTTAAAACTCTTATAATACTATAATTACAGGTTACAGACCCAATGCGATTGCTAAGACTAGACTTAACTTGTAATAATTATGAACTATTAAAAAAAAATATATAGTGATATTAAAATAAGATGGGTGTAAAACCACAAATGCAATATAATTATCGTACTTTAAATCTAACGTATCATAAAATATGGATTATTCCAAAAATAAAATAAAAAAAAGCATACAAAGGATATAATTTATTCTAAGTATGAATGTAAGGAACCCCGATTTATAAATTTATTAATATGGTAATCTATTACAATGATACGAACAATTATTAAGTCGTTATTAAGAATTACAACACTAATGGATTGCAATAAAACTTTATTAGAACAACAGCTATTATAATATATTATAGGTGTTATGACTATCAGACTTTAAGTTAATTTTATTTAGTATTGTTTTATATAATAAGCGTATATTGATTGATACGTCAACGCATAGTAGCCCGTATACGTCCAGAACTTTTTTGATGTAGATTTTTATACTATGACATTTTGTCAATGTACAATTTATGAACTAAGAAATATTACGTGACTTAGAAATAGAACAATATGAGAATCCCAAAAGGAACAGTGTGAGTTTGAGTAGGTACTAGTCTCGCAGTCCTTTCCTATCCTCTGTGAGTGGGAGGATTTATTCCCGTTGAATCATTTTTTTGGATCCCATTTTTTATCCATTTTTTATTCCCGTTGAATCCGAAGTTATGACAATTCGATGTTTTATTCCTACCCCAAAAAAGTTACTCTTTTGTAATAAACTAGGTTTAGTAGGCTGCTTTGCTCGCAAACTAAGTATAGCCAAAAGCTGCAACTGCATCGGCATCATTATGGTTAGTTTTCTGTCAATTTTAATCTGATTAAATACTCCTAAGTAGCCAGACTAAGCTGTAGTCGATGATTGTATTGATAAGGTGCTCTAGAAAAAAGATTCATAAGATGAATTACAATAAAATAGTCTGTTGTTTGTTGGAATCTGCAATTAGAATAAAATAGAATACTTTTAACATTTTTTTAACAGTTTTCATTAAAGTGACCCTTTAAAGCGTCCTATACATAGGAAAAACTGGATTTGAAGCTAAGATTAAACTTAAACTAAAGCCAGACCAGCCCAAATACAATCCTTTATGCCCAAGAGGTCACATTCAGAAATTAAACCATGTCTTACTACTCTATATACAAATATGAAATTCAAAAACTGGATACAAGCAATTTAAAAATCTAACTTGCAGACATAATGCATTAGGCAAACAAAAGAGAACTCATTAATAAAATAAAAACTAGGCAAACTGCACAGTTGTCAAAAGGCTTGATAAATACTAACATGTCTTGTAATTCAATTAATATGTAATGTCTAACAAGACCTTAAGTTGTCATCACTTTATAAAAGGTGACAGATTAGTGTACTAGCTATGATCGTTGCGGATATAATAATTTGCTTGTGTGTGCTTTAAGTTAGAAGATGACGCGGCTTTGAAAATATTTAATAAATTTTCATTTAAGTTTAGTTCCTTACTTTAAATTATCTTTGTCTTCCCCATTGCTCTCTAAAGATGAAGTGCAAGTGAGAACTTAGAGAATAAATAAATCCGTATTTTGCCTTTTGCTAAATCAATGCAATTATATCTTTAAATATAGTTTATATAATTATTATATCATACAATATAATTAATTATATCGTAAATATACAAAGATATAACGCATCAAATTTGAGAGTGGGGGCTTGTGAAGTGGTCAGAAACAATAAAAGCTGTATTTGCTTTTGATGTAATAGCAATTTTTAAAGTATCACATTATCGTCAATTTTGGTTTAAGTTACATAAAAAAACATACGTGTCAAATATTTTTGACAATCTAACCGACGAACTAATTTTTTTTTTCAATTAAGTAGGTACACACGGCTACACATCAAGCTATACAAATCCAGTTTGTCTTGGTCTCACTTCGTACGAGTTTTCCTCATAATGAAAGGTCAGCCAATACTGGTTTTGTATACTTGATGTGTAGCCGTTTGTACCTTACTTTGTCACTCACCCAGTTTCTCAGTCACATAATGTTCGATAATGACTTCCCATTGCCTTACGACCTTGCTTCCAGCTCATCAGGAACTCAAGGCCGAGTGCACACAAAGGGAGCTTAGTTCTTAGTGTAATGTTGATGATTATCATCAGGCTTACGATTCAGTTCATTGACTATAATGTGTTCAAGGTGTGGGAAGATTTGAATTCTATTGTTGATGATGTGTGACATAATTTCTATTTGGTGTTATGTAAGCAATAACAGGATCTAAAGTTGTTTTTTTTTGGTACCTTTTCGGTAGATAGAAAAAAGTAGAGAGGCAGCCTTTTTCATGTGTCATTTCAGGACAAACACAAGACTTTGATATTCTGTTTTATTTGATTGTATTTGTTTACTAAATACTTTTACATAATCAATTAAGATATATAAGATAGTAAAATATAAGGTAAGACTTTTATATTTTGTCGTAACAAATAAACTCAAAAACCACTCTGATTTTAAACATTCTTTCACCTTGTACAAATATTTATTATTTTATTTTCTAAGGTTTCGTCTGGACCAGATATTCACTAATACGATAAATGATGTTTAAGATTTATAAACATAAAATAGCAATTCTAACACAGGCCAGACTCATGAGTGCAGATTACCTATAGTGAAACTTGGCCACGAAAGAAAATAATAAAACTTTCAATTAATCTTTAAACAATCAAAACGTAACCCCATATGCAAAACCAAACCAATCAACACACGAAAACAACAATAAATATTGAACAAAAGAGATTTATTTCAATAACGCGAAATAGGCGTGAAAAACAATTATAATCGAATAAGCGATGGTTGCTAGAGGGTGCTAAATAATTTGCGCCGGCGCCGCCCGTACCCGCGGTTCATTAGCTGACAGATAATTTTAATCTTTCGATTAAAGCCCAGCTATCTGTCAGATTGTAACTGAGAATAATGAGCGCGTATACTTTATGGATCAACGTTGATTAGGATGAGATTGAATTTAAATGTGCTGTGAGTACCTACAGGAACACTGCAATAAATTTTACTTTTTCGTTTGATGAAAAATAAATCAATTAATTGTCGACCTTAAAAAAAACAATATAAAACATGTATTATGATTACTTAGAGAAAACGTTGCGGAACAACTAGTTACAGATCATACAAATATGTGTTCCGTACAGGCATCGATCCCGAGATACGCATTGTAGCAGTCGATTAACAGTACAATCACACAGGCACCTCAGTCCTCAGTGTCTTAACAATTTGGCGAAAACACCTGAAGATACGGAACATAGGCCAATGAGGGCATTTGTAAAACGTTGACAAACAGCTGTTCGGTTCTGGTCGAGTACGTGGAGAAGACCCGATAGAAATTCCATATAATGTAACCATTTTTTATTAGGCCAAAACACTCGTTGAAATGCTTTACTAACTTTATATATCCTGGAATTAGTCACCACACATTTAAAAATGTCTGTGCATTAAAAATGAACATTTTGAGGCCATAACATGAGTTTTCAGTTATTGTGACGTAAAGTCAACTGGAGCTCTGACATTAATTTCAAGGAAAAAATTAGTTCCTTCTTCGTACACCAGAGGCGCTGTTCCATTTTTCCATACAAGAAACGAAAAGTAAAACACTGAAAACTCGTGACAAGGGCTCTGACCGAAACGGGCGTACATACAGTTATTTCCATTTTTCAAATTCTCTTACGTCACCTGCGACAGACTTGGACGTCACAACTTGCACTCCGCTGAATTATGTAAGATCAGAGAAATAATTCTTCCACTTAACTCATTACCCCAAGAGACTCAGTCAAGTGCAAGTTCATCGACTCCAAACAATAGTTCTCATTAGTACTCTACTCGCACTTGCTAATTATAAAGACACGTCCACACGTGTCCAGTGTCGCCTGTCACTTGCTTGCGCTTGACCCTAACTGTGTCACCCATGTTATTTGTTAATTACGGGATTTATTTCTTTGAAGGGTATAACTGAGTTGTGAGCATGGATGTTTCTAGAACTAGTTCCTAGTATAAAATTAAATTTAAAATTTATGTAATAAAAACATTTTGGTCAACCTGTACCTAATAAAGCTTTTGATCATACAGGGCTATTTCTAAAACATTAACAACCTTTTGCACTGAAAGTGTTTGTGGTTACAAACCACTTTTGCTATGAAAACAACCCTGAAAGATAAAAGAAAACAGGAATATTTTTTATATTGACAATGTTTTTTTTATATTTGTTTGAACAATTATTTACGTTAACGTTGCGTTCTCACAGCCAAATATTATTTTCTCAAAACATACGAAACACAGGCGTTGATGTGTATTCATCATCATCATAACCACCGTAGGACGTCCACTACTGAACATAGGCCTCCCCCATAACTTTCCAGTAGGATCGGTTGGAAGCGGCTTGCATCCAGTGCGATCCTGTGATCTTCATCAGATCATCTGTACACTTTGCAGGTGGACAATAATGCGTATTAAATATTTAAAACTTTTAATAGTTTCAAAGCCTTGAAGCACTCAAATGGAGCATTTCTCTTGTATAGTAAAGAACACCAAATTCATTGTACAGGCTTTTTTGGGTTTAGGAATTCCTAAAATGCCTACCCAAACGTTTACAGAACACACGCATATAGATTTAACAACATTTTAACTTATAGTTTACTTAACTATCGATCAAACAACTAGGCCTAAGTAGCAGAATTTCTCCTAGGCAGCAAGTGATTAGAAAATACAAATCCTCCATAAAACCGACAGTGAAAACTGATTAATATTCGAAAAGCACTAAATATGAACACACGAGTAACTAAATACATCAACTTTCCCATCATAACTGGAGCGAGCACAGCTTAATATGACCTACCCACATTCTGTACAGGCTTTGTAATAGTTTGTAAAATGTCCACTTATCGTGTCAGAGAATCGCGTTGTGTTGGTCTGATGTGTACGAGTATAGTGCACACACACTAGGGCATGTGCAAGTTGTTGCTATTCATAATTTCGCCTGTTAGTATGTGTGGAAGTAATGTCTAGTCCCTATAATAAGGTATTTTTTTTAATTTGATATGGGTTTACCCCTTTTTTTCGTGGTAAAATCATCAAATGAGTCCTTCCACCCGGGGTAGAGCGGAAGGGACTGTCGGACTCGTACTGACTAAAATCCACGGTGTGCTTTAATAGCCCTTTAAGTTCCGGGGTCACAGTAATTCGTAAGTCCCACGACCAAATGGGTTTGCCCTATGACCCTAGTATCTAGGTCAGAGGTGACAGACCAAGCTTATCATGGCGTGTGCTTACCCAGAAGAAGCCTATTCACTTTTTTGTGAAGAGATTCTTGTTGCACTATTTTGCTGTACGTATTATGTAGGAATATCTGAGGTAAAAAGTGCATAGCCTGCCGGGCTCGCGGGACTGTCTCACTTGGTAACCGCTTCCATGGTACAAAAAGGGCGATTGAAGGATCACCGTGGATTTTAGTCAGTACAAGTCTGACAGTCCCTCCCGACCTGCCCCAGGTCTCATAGGATGATTTTACAAGCAAAAAAAAACTGCCTGCTCTTTCATTCAAACAAAAAAAAAATAGAATAATAATGTTTTATAATAATATAAAGATACATTTTTATTGGAAAGAAGCCCCCATGTTCATAAAATATCATCTATTTGAACCCTGACAAATCTGGAACCGAAGATAGTGTACCCATACAAGAATAATCTATGCTATGCCATTCAAATGTCTCAAAACTCATGTAAACCTAAACAAGTAGGTATATACATTATACAGGGTATCCCTGTATTATGTATTTTGTGATATGACTATGAAATTACCTCAATGCCTTAGGCCCTACAGATTACTTGGCACGCACCATTATGACTGGACTTAGTACTGTTACAAACTCGTTTACGTGTGATCTGTCAATTCTGGGTATTATGAACACTTTGGCAGTTAGATTGTGAATCAATGTCGGAGGTATGTTGTGTCAATGTCGTGGCAATGGTTTATTGAAGAGGTTATTGGTTGATGTTGATCGTAGTGGCAGTTGAAGATGTATTACTGACTAGATTTTACCCGTGGCTTTACTCGTGTTTATTTAGAATTTGACAATGAATTTGTTGACTCGTGGTGCGATCTACAATCTTAAGCGTTTTATTTTTGTTTTCCCTGAAAATAGTGTTTTTTTTTGTGATGTAAGGTACTATGTCCATTTCTGTATGCATACATTATGTAGAGATGTTTGCCTGTTGGTAAATTAATTGTATATTAATAATCTTCATTAATGAATAAGTTTATTGAATTTAATGAAAATTTTAATATTCCACAACTATCACACAACGTCATCTAGTCCCAAGCTAAGCAGAGCTTGTGTTATGGGTACTAGACAACTGATAAAAATACTTATATATTTCTAAATACACACGTATTATAGATAAATTACACCCAGACACAAATCAAATGATCGTGCTCATCACACAAACATTTGTCCTGGGTGGGAATCGAACCCACGACCCCTGGCATAGCAGTCAGGGTCACTAACCACTAGTCCAACAGGCCAGTCAAATATAGAAGAAACGAGAACAAAGTATGGTGTGTATTCAGTTTATAATAAGCTCTACGTGTAAGAAAGAGAGCACCACAAAACTAGCCTTATTTGTCACAATAATACCAAACCAAACACACAAACTCGAACAAAATAAACACACACATTCAATAAATCTATGAAAATAGTACCAGGATAACATAAACATGCAGTAGTAATAAAGCTTTCTATGCACTAACATGGTATTAGAATTTATAGGGCGAACGGATGAGATAGAGGCATGGTCCTTACGAGGTAATGCGAGTGGCGTGTACTGTACCACCGATACGCCTGTTGCGGTTTCTATGGACTACCCTTGGTGGGTGGTGTAATGTGGGAGCGGGGAGCGATTTTGAGAGACCTAGACAAAGATGTCAATTTTGACACTGAAGAATCACGCAAAATCGTTGTGAAACGTTCTCGTATTGGTAGTGTCACATCTATGTAGAAGATTTGACATGCGGTTATAATCGGAATCCGCGCCGCCTAGATTTTTTTGAATAATGTACTTTCTTGAAAATTGGAACGTGGTGGCGCAAAGTCGTGAGCGTTAGAAGGAATGGAGGGAGGCCTTTGCCCAGCAGTGGAACTGTTCAGGCTAATAATAATAAAAAGGTTTAAAGAGAAAATCAGGAATGTTTTTTCAGTTTTCTTCAGATTCAGCGAACAAATTTTTAATTACTAATGAGAATTTTTGATTTCTACGTTATATTAACAAATACCAATTTAGTACTTACTTGCTCATAACAAAAAAGCTAGAAAAAGGATTAATTTTAAAAGGAACTTCATGGTCCATTGTTTATTTACATTTTAAACAAATGGAAAATATGACGTCATCTCATTTGCATAAACTCTTTGTTTTGTGAGCAGATGTTCTACCTCACTTGTAACTTGGACCACACAAAGTCTGATATTGGAAAATTGTCTAAATTATTAGCTGGCTTTGTAACGGCTCGCAGCGTGGGAAAACAGGCTAAGTTTTCACAGGAAATTATACTTACACAATACCGAAAGCTGTTGCGGTCACTTATTATGAAAATTCCCGTGAAAATTTTTAGTAGAAAGTAAATTACTTGGACTTACTTGTAATGTACCAAGTTACATGGAAAGTTCACTCGGTTATGTCCGACCGTTTAGCTTTACGTTAGCAATTCTAAACGGTTTATTTTATTTTGTTGGAACTAGACTTTCTAAGAAAGGTATAAACTATATTTATTGTTGAATTTTACTTTTAAAAGTAGCAGAATTTAATGAGCAATTAACTTTTAATTTAAAATAGCAGAATTTTATTATTCGTAAAATCACTGCTAGACAAAAAACTTTTGCCTGAAGAGAGAATGACGAGGTAAATGTCGCACAAAAAATGGTAAATCACTACATATTAATATAATTCTATAATATTTTGTTATTTACATTTCACGGGTTCTAGACCAATCCGGTGTACTTTCCTTTAACCGTCTTACTTGCACACTACATTTTATCGAATACAATAAAAAACAAATCATCCAAATTGGTGCAGGCTTTCGTAAGTTATGTGAGAACAGACGACTAAGCGACTATATTTAATACTATGTTAAGATAATCTAAATATGTATAACTCAAAGGTGACTGACCGACATAGTGATCTATCAACACACAGCCCAAACCACTGGACAGATCGGGATGATCGGGCTTTGGCATGCAGGTAGATGTTATGACGTAGGCATTCGCTTAGAAAGGATTTGGATCAATTCTACCCCAAGGGGACAAAATAGGGGTTAAAAGTTTGTATGAAACTTTGTTAAGTTCCGACATGCACGCGAACGAAGTCGCGGGCACAGCTAGTTATTTATAAACGTCTAGATTACACCGTAGATTTCCCCAACTAAACTTAACATACAGCTGAAACAACAAACCCCGCTATCTCATTTACACATTCCCTTAAAACATAACCTACATGAATTCCAATCCAACCAACTTTATTCAACCTTCCAACCCAATAACTTCAAGCTAACAGCATTCCAATTCGTGTGCTTCATATAAATTGGGCCCTTTGTTCAGTGCTCACGGAATTTTCGTTAAAATACGGAAAGTGCTCGTGAGGTGAGGATGGCCTTATACATGAAATGGGTTAGGAGTTAGGGGCCTCTCCAGTTACGGCCGTAATGTATCGCGTTCCCACGATACACATGAGTCGTGGGTGTGCTGCGCTTGCGACTGATCGCCTGAAAAAACGTAATTGAAAAAGAAAATCTTTTATCACTGTCTTATTTACTTACTATTTTACCATAAAAAAATAATTAATATATTAAGGTCTAATACACATTTAATTTCTTGTGCAATATAGAATAGAATAATTATACTTTTAAGTTGGCCTACTAGGCCTGACAGTAATTATCAGACCTTACTTCACACGCAATTTATTTAATTACTTCGTGAATTTACCGTGATTTTTTCTAATATATAAACCTTGTCATAACAATAACTAACACAGCTTTTATGTTTATTTTTTAATATTTAAAACGTAACAATGAGTGAAAAAGAAATAATAAAGGATCTTATCTATGACAACAAAAATAATTATCCAATTAAGGGCAGTCGTCTGGAAGTTATGCAGGTACAAAGATGCTTTAAACTACATACTGTGTTTTATACAATGTAACTCCACCAAATAAGTGCAATAACATCCTATCAAACCCATAAAGTACGTGGGAAAACACCACGAATAAAATGCAATAAATCGCACAGTCCCAAGCGGCAAACATCAACCATACTGCGCCAGCGCATCGCGTGCTGTACTATATTAGCTAATAAGAGATCCACTCACTCACTCACCTCATCGATTTCACTCCTTTATGCCATTCAGTGAGCGCCTCACTTCGATCACAAAAGATTTCTCTTCCTTTTTAACGTGGAATATTCCAGAAATACTTATTGTTTAAATTGATGGAATGCCAAGTTTAATGGTAACGTACAAAGTGAAATAAAGCACAGGAGTTCTTGATCTTATTATTGTGAAAAACGTGACTCGTGAAAAATTTAACAAACAGCTTAATTTTTTTTTTTGTTGTCATTAAAATCTGTAAATAATAAGTCGGTACGTATGGTAGATCTCAGAAAAGATTGTGTTCCTACTTAAAAATATGAAGTGAAAGTTTTTATTGTTAATTTTGAAATGGTAATGATTTATTTTTCGAAATTGCAATTCTACATGTATATATTTCGGGAGTCTTTCAAAAATATAAACAATAATCTTTGTATAACAAGCAATGACATATTTTGTTTCTAAAGAACAAATAATACTGGTTTGAATACACTGCGTTTCTTGTAACAGATTTTTTGGAAGATATAGTTAAGGCTTTCGTGCAATAATTTTAAAGCTGTACTCTTATATATAGTTCATTTGTTTTTTTAATGCCTTTGATATTGGTCTGAATCTAGGCCAGGAAAGAAAAGTGAATCAATATGGAACAAATTCACACAGAAAAAAATTTAACTCCTGAAAATCATGGATTATTGACATTACACGTGAACATTTTTAAAGGAGAACCATTACTTAATCAACATTAACCCATGACTAAATCATTAATAAATGTCCCAGTCCTTTCCTCAAGCGTGCCTCAAATAATCAGACGGCCCTTAAATGACCCTGGAACGTAAAGAAAAAAATAGAAGGATCACCGTGGATTTTAGTCATTATGAGTCTGACAGTCCGTTCGCCACGGAGGGGACTCATTTAAAGATTTTAGCAGGGTAAAAAAAAACATGCTGCAATTAAAAAATAACTTAGAAAAACATTAACCTCTCAACAGACAATTGCATTTCAAGTACAAGAGCGACTATTACCACCAAATAAGGAAGTACTACAAAGCACACATTTCCTTAATCCATCACTGACAGATGAGCTCGTTCCTAATTAAACCACAATGACATCATCATTAAACAGCATAATAAAGTTTGTATGTATGCGTGTGTGTTTGTTCCTCTTTGACATACAAACTACTGATCCTTTCAGTAGTTACTGATACTGTTAGCCTACATCATCCCACTGCTGGGCAAAGGCCTCTCCCCATGATCTCCAGTTTTCACGATCCAGGGCCAAAGTGGACCACTAGTCATTGGTTTTATCAAGCTCGTCCCGCCATCTTCTACGAGGTCTGCCGCGACGCCTTCTGGCTGTGTTCAGTAGTTATGGATGAAATTTTGTATACGTATAGTTTATAATCTGGATTAGGACATAGTATAGTTTTTATTCCGATGTTATGTTTCCGTGGGATAATCTTTGGGAGAAGTCGCAGGCAACAGTTAGTAGCATAATAAAGTATGAATGCGTGTGTGTTTGGTACTTTTAAACACAAAATCTACTTTTCTTTTTTGAATCCTTATCCCATACTATGATTTTCTCCAGTATCGTTGGTGCGTTTACAAACATATAAACTCACATACACAAACGCCCAGACCCGGAACAACTGCTTGTAGATTGTACAAATATTTGCTATTATTCTGATAGTACAGACGACAGCAGGTCAACCTAACACAATCTGTTAAATTTTACCAACGAATATTAACCTCCTATATTGTGATATTAAGGTTGAAAATCTATTAAAGTAATTGTTAAGTTGACAGCTTAAGGTAGGTTGATGTGGAAGTATCTGTACACTTCTGACCTCCACACAAGCAAAACCGCAGTCAGAAGCTAGTCATCAATAATCAGCTTTGCCATTACTGCATTAAGACTGGTTGTTCCAAGTGCGGTATAATTTTAATCAGAAACTTCTTAGTTAACAAGTTAAGTGACATATCATGTTACTAGAGGTTAGAATGTAGAGTTACGCGTTTGTAGACGCGATACTTACGTTTGACTTTTTTTTTCTTGCTTAGATATCGATGCTTTCGGTTTCAGACGACAAAGCTCATATTCGTGGTAGTTTTCATTATTAGCCCTCACCAAGTTGTTATGAAGAAATACTTAATCCAAACAAACTTGCTGTGATCATAACTGTAATCTATGTGCTAAATTTTCTAAACAACACGATCACTGTCAATTTCCACTATTTGACTCTATCGATGGTGAGGTGATGCAAAGTTTTCAAAGAAACTACTCCATAAACTTTTTTCAAATGACATTAAATATTAACCTGAATCTCTCGCATTCTTACTATAATGTCTACTGCCTTCAATATTATGATACTACGGCTAATTGTCATTTTGGGAGACTGTTCCACACACGGAGGAAAAACATTCTTCGATTTTCAAATACGTTTCTGGCATCAAAAGCATTCCATATTTAAACCTCCCAAAACATTTAATTTAAAAATAAGTTCGACCAGTCACTTCTAAACATTAACAACTCTATGGCAAAGGGCAATGTTTGCATCAGTACTTCAGGTGTAACAAGGACCATGGAGGATTCAGACGGACAGCTTAAGGTTGCGAGGTCAGAGGTTAAACTGTAAGGCTTTAGTGGACGGACTGAGGCTAATCCGCCTGTTCCGCTGATAGCTTGAATTGGCTCCTGTCATAGAGGCTTTGCCTAGTACACAGAGGTAAACTTCGAGCTATTTTAAAACCAGTATAAACTGACCATTTATTAGACAGAAAGATTAAACAAAGTGAGGCCTAGATTATCTAGTTTTGAATTGCTGTGTGTCTGTGTACCTCTTCGGGGTAGGATGTTATGAACAACAATTTTAAGGTAGTAAGTTACTTCTGTTTTGTTTTGTGAGTTTTGTGAAAGATGAAATACTCTTAATATTTTTGTTATTGGCATTTTTTTAAGTCTCTCTTTTTTGTGTCTAGTTGATACGGCTGCTTTTTCATAAGGCAAGTCTTGTATACAAGTATGACTCACATTTGCATACAAGCAGATTGATTGCAGATTTTGTTTTTAAACTGTAATAAGTATAATTTTTTCCAATAAATTTTTATTTCGAAAATTATTTCAAACAAATCTTAATTCTTAATCATTTGAAATAATAATTAAACTTCATTACTGTATACTAAATGTGATTTATTTACAAAATTTCAAACAAATATTTACTAAACACATTTATTCAAGTTTAAATCATCAAATAGTAATTACGGTGACGTTTAAATCATCTCGAAACATTGATTGGCATGTAAGACAATTAATCGCAAATTATGAGGTGAATTATCTTAATTTAAACGATTGCAAACAATTATATCAGAATGAATAATTAACATTTCTATGATGGAAATATAATTTTAGAAAGTTACGAAATATTATATGACATACTTAGGTATTTTTAACTCTTTCGAATAGAGCAATTATGTGTAATTTGAAGAAACCTATTTCAACTGTGTTTTATTCCTAATAGATTTAAAAAAATTAAAACCAAACTGATATAGAATTAAGGAATATTTATCCATTTACATGCTTCTAATTCTCCTGAACAAAATTAAACCCTGAAACTGAAGTTACAGGTTTCATATTTGCTTGTTTTAAGCACATTCCTCTACCTTCTCACTAGCTAACCCAATGTAAATGTTTCACTGATATTGACGAATGGATATATTAACGTTATTGATAACTGAACGATCTGTAGGGTTGAGTTACTAGTCCATCAGTAGACTCGGCAAATATTCAATCCTTGTCTAGTGGTTTGCGAATGAACGATCTCTAGCAAAAGAATAAAAACAAAGGAATAAATTTATTTTTACCATCAGTATTATTTTTCATATAAATCAGGATAAATGGTGACACCGTATCCTACATAAACCTGCCTGACCCAATTATATCAGTCAAAAAGTACATAAACGCCATCTCTAAATTAAAAGATACATTAAAATGTCGAAAAATATCTTTAATGTTTCATGTTACAGGAATTATATTATTATTACTTTAAATATTTGTTTTTGGCTAGTTTTCCCATTTATCTCATTTTCATTAATAACCAAACTAACAATAATAATAAAAACAACAAACAGTACACCAGGTGGTATTTTAAAACAACTATAACTCTGACCTTTGCAGTACCAGTACTATTACTTCGATTACCATTCAAGGTAAAATCATAACTTTAGGAAATATTCCGCATTTATATCTAATACAATAAAAATCGTTAAATTATAAAATATCGATACAAATAATCGATATGAATGACGACTCTACTGGGATATGTATGTGGAACGAATTTTATTCGATTATAACTTTAACTGCTTAATTTAAATTTTATTGCGTAGGTACGTATTTTAGGTATTCTTTCAAAGACTGGGGTAGATATTTTATACCGGAATTAAATAGAATGAATGTTAAGAGTGCAACGGGTGCACGGGCATCATCCCTGCATCATGAACCCGCGTGTGTTCCACGCGCGCCTCAAAGAGCTGCCAGCAATCTCACGGGTCCCCCTAAGGGTGGTAAAGCCTGCCGGGGTCGCGGACTATCTTATCAGGAAACCGCGACCCTGGAATTATTGAAGAATCATCGTGGATTTTAGTCTCATAATGCACTGTCGACTGGTAGCCGGTGTCTTGGTCGAGAGCGACTGTAACTCTCATTAGTTCATATAGGTGTCTACGCACTTGGTCGCCATTCGCTCTCCTATGTTTCGGTCACCGAGGAACTGAATCGTTGGCGACCAGTCGACAGTGCGTAATAGCTCTTAGCCAGTACAACTGACAGTATGGGTAGGAGGACTCTTTTGATGACTTAACCACAGTAAATAAGAAAGAGTACAAAGTTTAGGCACCTATAGGATGATCTTTCGATTGCCCTTTATCAACTGAAAGAAAAGATTTGAGTTTTAGTCGTTTAGTCCAGTCCCTTACACTCCACACAGTGCGGAATTTTTGAATGATTTAACCACCTCAAAAACAAAAGAAAGGTACCTACAGGATGCAAGCATTCTTAATTTAAATGACAAATAACAAATTAAACCCTGAACACACTAAAAGAAGTCCCGTATAGCGGGGCTTAAACATATAGGTTATATAGGTTTTATATATTCCAGGTTTTATACCTTTGAAAAATAGGGGTTAGGCTTCATAATTTAAGTATTATTATTTGATGAATAACGTTTAATTTCCATTTTAACGGTAATAATAATTTTAGTTTCTTTATATCTTTATTGGTAACATAAAGTTCAAACAGCAGTTATTGACAATTGAAACAAGGCTGGGCTATGATTGAAATGCCTATGTTTTTTCTTTATATGCCAATATTAATGTAGGTAATGGCATTAAGTCTCAAAGCTCACTACTAATAAGTTCAAAGAGGTCGTTCGACGTCAACTTTGATAATATATTATTTGTAAGATTTTCCATTTAATCATACTGACACCAATCCTTTATGTACTTTTGTGGTTAACAGGACATCGTAGATTCAAACTGTCGTTTTCAAAATGATTATTTAATTTAAATATATAATATTTAATATTAAGACGATTATTGTGTCTCAAACACACACACACACACACACACACAAACACACACACAACTTCAATAAACTTTTAAGTACTTGTTTTTGAAATGTATCATTAAAATCGATTCAGTCATTTCACAGGACTCATTCGACGATTTTAGCTTGTACCTATACAAAAAAAAACCTGAAAAAGTAATTTTACGTTCCACTTTCAGGTTCGACCAGGGCAAATCAACGAAAGGCGCGAGCAAGTTGAGACGCGACCTGATAAACGCGGAGATTGCCAACCTTCGAGACTTACTGCCGCTCCCTCCGTCCACCAGACAGAGGCTCTCACAACTCCAGCTCATGGCCCTCGTCTGTGTCTACGTGAGGAAGTCCAACTACTTCCAGCAAGGTATGTGGTTACTGTTTTATTATTTGATTGTGACTAGCGGGTAATGCTATTTGCAACATTGCTGAATTGGCCTTTTTAGACCAACTGCGTTAGTCAGGAACTTTTTACTAATGGACAAAATATGTAAGCAGTACGTGTAGCATAACCGGTTATATTTCTATTATTAAACTATAATAACTGATTCTAATTCTTGGTAAGAATAGACAAAGATTATTTACATTTTTCGAAATTTAATTTTATCCGAGACTACTGAAGAATAGAAACATTTCTTTTCTACACTTTGAATATTGCAAGTTTAGGAAGGAAATCTTTCTACGTTTTGTCATTTTATCTATTCTTCCGTCGAAGAAATTTAGTTCTATAGTGTAATATGCTACGTGTGCATCCCCAAATAAATAAGGATAAGGGCAGGTGATGATGTCTATGTTTATAAACAACAACAAAAAAATACTAATATTACTTATTCAGGGAACTAAACTTTTATTAGCATCGACAAAAAATATGATTTACATTTTCTTTTTCTAAAAAATTGTCTGAATATCTACTTATAAACAAAAGAAAACCAATGCCTCCATTCACAAACAAAACATAAATCATACAAAACTCGGATTAGAACTAAAAGAGAACGATTTCTGAACTGATGTAAGTTGTAACATGACAAGCGCTACGCATCGCTAACGATGCGTGCTTAAATTAATACGTAATACGAACGAGCCACTCCCCGTAACGTGCTCATGCGCATCCTTCGCTCATCACACAGTATGTATACTACATAATACATTTTATAGTATGTACTGTTTGGACCTGTTAGATGCACATGTGATATGAGACGCACCTGTGAATTTGTAGACAAAACAGGTTTGTGGCAATTTAGTTATTGTTGAATAAACTTTAAAAAATAAATATAGTAATAAGAATAATATGTCATTAATTTGATGAATAAGAGTTTTTTTGCGCACCTGTGTATTTTTTAGGAAAAAGTTTGGCATAGTTAATTAATTAATATTTGAAAAAAATATCAATAAGTTAGTAAGAAATTAGAATAGGTGTCATTAAATTGATTAAAAAGAGTATATTTTTAAACACAACACAACAAGTACACAAGGAACTTCTGTGGTTCTTTTACAATTATTTAAATTCAACCACTACTTCTAAATCACACAAAAATATTGGGAATAGAACTAGCAGCTCAGCAGTTAATCGGTCAGCCACTGCACCCGTTGTTCCATCGTCGTATACTGATAAGAAAATCGGACCAAGACTACCAAGAAAATCTGTAAATCTATATATATAAAAATGAAACCCGTTTTCCGTTGTCACGACATAACATGAAAACGGTTTGACCGATTCGGAAAATTATTTTTTTGTTGTGTTTGTAACCATCGGGACCGGGTTTTAGACCGGGTCCTCCACCCGTGCGAAGCCGGGACGGGCCGCTAGTAAGTCATAAAAATGCACGAATATATTTACCTACTCTTAGCAACAAGACAAACTTACCTTAAAAATTCGTACAAAAACCATACAAATCAAATAAATACCAACCTAAAAATAGCAATTCCCCAAAACGAAGGTCATCAAAGTGTTACATTACGAAACTTACCTTGAATATCTTTATATTCACGTATGTATACCATGATAGACAACTTGCTACGCTTACCGTTTAAAATCTTTCCTTCAAGCATCATTTATCGCGTTAAGACAAGGCCGTGTTTCACACACGGAACACACGCGAAAATCAGCAAAAAAAGCAAAAAATTACGTAACAAAACGAAGTTCTCACGATAGTACAGTTAGGTAGCTACCGTCGGCATAAAAAACAATAGCGTTTCAATTTTGATAGGAAAATTAGTCTGAATTAGCGGTCCGGGGACTGGCTACCGACTGATGGTTATTGGTCCTAATGGTGCCTGCAGGGAATCGAACCCCAGTCGGGCTGTCACGCCCGTACTGCACGCTAAGGTTCGCGGTTCACATGGTTACATGCCGGAGGAATTTGTGGGGAGCTTTCTGGATTTATTTTTTAGATGAGTTGAGATTATTTTGGTATTTGATTAATTGGTATTTTTTAGTTGATCGTTTTTTTAATGCGTTGGTTTGCTGAGATAAAGACGGCTTTTTTACTGTGTATTTTTGTCTATTGGTAAAGAAGAAGTTGAAAGTGAGTGGATTTTTAGGAACAAATTAATTTGAAGAATACTGCGATATTCTTGCAGTTTCTCATGTAAACATCTAATTTTACATATCAACCTTTTATAAATCACTCAGTAGAATACATCAGGTGCAATTAAATAAGCGATAAATATTCCTAATCTTGATTTTAACTTAAAAAAAGTTGACAAAATAAACACCCAAATAATAAGTTAAGTTTCCGTTTAGGCCATCACTTAATTTCAGCCTCAACAAAACACGCAAGAACTGAATATTTCATAAAACATTTAGAATAATCAGTCAAGGAATTCAAGTTGCGTAGCTCTGAAATGACCCTCAATAAATAAGCTTTAACCTTTCGTACAATGAATTCCAATCATACATACGTACTTCACTGTCATGTAAGCCGACGTTGCTCACATTTTGCCGAGATTCCCCCGGGACTGCCGAGTTACCGGACTCCGGACTAAGATAGGTTTTGAGTACAACCCTATTCTGATCGTCGTTTGTTTACCGATGTTCGACGACAGTTTTGGTCGAGTAATGTGGGTTTTGAGCTGCCTTATCAGAGTTGTTATAGTTATTAACGGTCCGATCGTTCAAATAATAAAAACTAGTCATTATTATACAAAAAAGCCAGTACAAGCTTTTCATAATATTTGTGAATATTTTAAGAATTTAGCGTTCAGATTCAGTTTTCGATAAATATTACAGTGGAGAGTTGTAGAACCATAACTTCGTAGACGCCATATCGAAAAAAACCGACTATAATGTAATTTGTCACTATTAAAATCATAGCTAATCTTCTACGATAATCTTTACAAAAACTAAATAATAATAATTTAGATAAACCCTCTATAACTCGTCAATTTTAGCTAAAAAGCTTTATCATCTACTTAGCCAATCATTTGCATCCATAGTACTCAATTCAATTGAGACGTAAATCTTTAAGAGTAAAAGCTCTTGTTACTCATAAAATATAATATCACTCTCGAGACATTTTATTGCATGTTCAACATTTTAATTATCCAATTATTCACTACTGTCTGAACACTTAATACCATAGAGACTATAGACGCTTTAAAAGTCTATCAACAAATATTATATCTCTTTATGGAATTAAAAAAAAAAACTAGAAGTTCGAATACATTTAAAAATAGAATTCTGTCTTCACTTTATACTTTTTGTTTTTCTTTTATTAAACTTCCAAGTTTAAGTGCTGTCAAGACATTTTTTATCGATAAAGAAAACGATTTAGATAAAATTGAATAGCTTAATTTGTCAAAGTTTTAACATTTAAACACCGATCGATTTATGATAACGGTATCGAGCCGAACGTAAGTGAGATTGATTTTAATTAATCAATTTCTGGGGCATTTTGATTTGATTTATTACTTATTGCCGTATTTAGTTTAATGATATTTGAACAGTTGCATTAATAGTTATTTATTGCTGAAAAATAGCTTCAATATCTATGGATTAATGACTATTTTTTGTGGCTGTTTTTATTTTAACTTGATCTATTAATGTCGATTCATATGTCGTTAATCGACTCAAATGACGCAATATCGATAAGTAATCATCGATAAAGAATAGGGGTCTGGACCACTCGATAAACGTTCGATTGTCCACGGGTCGTGGGAAACGCAGTTTGCATATGATTTCGCTGAGCCCGCTTCTCTATGATGCTTGACTCCTCCATAGTTTAGTCTTTGTGGTTTTATTTGCAACCGATAGATAGCTAGTTTTATGCCAATGGTAGCCATAAAATAAAAACTCTTCAAATACTGGAGAAAAAATCAAATGATTTCCTTGTAGACTTTTCGATCGCTAAAATTGTCATAAATTTTTTTATTGTTCAAAATAAGGGAAATAACAAATTCTCCATGAGTTTATTATTTGATATTTTTGGCTAACTATGGATATTTTTTTCTAATGAATGATTAATAGGTATATTAACAAAAAAAAATGTTACACTCATCAAAACATAACAAATACTTTAAACAAAAAACTATCGATACTTTTTACAAAAAACATCCCCACACTATTCCTTTACAATGCACCGCACTATATGACTCAAGTAGCAGCGCGTAAGCGTAACACCAATCCAGACAATTACAATTCCCAGTCTTATAGGCCTAAATGCTGAAATTACAGGCATGCGTCCGCGAATTATCGACCACGCACTCCCGTGGTATTTTCTCAACAATTTTTGCATACCACCCTGGGAACTATCGATATGTGAGATCGTTTCCCCTGCCTAATTAACTTGCACTGCTTGTGGAACGGTTATTTGCGTTTTGTTATGCTGATATGATACAAGGGAGTTGCTCTTGTAATTTTAGGTTTGAAATTGCGCGGATTCTTTTGATGTTTTTGTTTGTGTTTATGTGTTGTTTGCATTGATTTTAACGTGAAAGCTCCCAGCTTTTACTTTATTAGTGGATTATGGTCTTAATCACATTATTTTTTAATATTTGACGGCACGGTTGTCGGAATTAAGTCATTGACTGTTGCGCTGCGTGTCGCGTTTTCGATTCCCGCACAGAATTAATATTTTAATGACCTACGTAGTTGTTACGGATGGTGTTTGTGTATGTGTATTTATATGTTTGTTAATGCACCTACAATATAGGAGAAATACAAGGAGCAAAGTAGGCCTAAATGTAAAGAATTTTAAAAACATTGTATTTTAGTCAATTTTAGTTTACGTAACAAAGGAAAAATTATGGGTGAAACATTGTTGTAAATGTAACGGCCTTAGATTTTTCAGTCACTTTTGACATAACTTGGCGAAAAACCTTAATGTCAATTATATTTAAGTAACGTCCTTCTTTAAACAAACGTCATAGAACGCCTACACATCAAGACCCTCTTAAAACTACAAGTATTAATTCTATAATGTATATAACTACAAGCATTGTTTGTATCCACAATCCTTGGCCATTATTGACCCAACAGATTTCAACACTAATATCAATTTAAAAAAAAAAGAACCTCTAGTGTCTCAAGTGATTCACCACAATAGTTCAGTGAACATAATTGAACCCGTGACCTCACGACCAGCAGTTACCGTACTTATTGACTGCCGATCGCAGCACCCTTGGGCTATTGTTCTTTCGTCTTGACCTATGTCTTCAAGATTATCATTATGTATTAATATTTAGGATGTAATTACTTTTAATTATTACTTGTATTGTGTTTAGTTATAAATGGCATTAATTGTCTAAAGATTTGGACTGAAGCGTTGCGTTTATAAGCATGTGTTTAATTTCGTAATAAGAATGATATTTATCAGGCTATGCTATCTTATCTTTTACTGAAGGGACGAGTAAATAATAATCTGTCTTTGTTATTATGTAGTACATTATTGAGAACAAAATGGGTAAAATCCAAAACTTATCAAAATAAAACAATTTAGGTCTCAAAGAGTTAGGTGTCCATACAAGGATAAACATGTGTCATAGGCAAAAAGAACTGCACCCAATACTATTTGTAATACAAATCTTCTGCCTGTCGCTTTGTCTGAGTGAAAGCTCTACCTACCCTATGAAGCTTCACCTGGGGAGCAAGCTAAAGGGACCTTTTTTGCCTATTTCTTCCCACTGCTGGACAGAGGCCTTTACTGGCAAATATCTTACAAAAGCACCCACGATACAGGAGGAATTCCTAGTGTGGGGCATCGTTTTTAAGAGTCAATTCCATTAGGCAATAAGTAACATCTATATTATTCCATATTAAAATCACTTTTATTATGCTCTGTAATATAACTTCCTGCAAAATAAACTTCCACACGACCATGCCCCTTGACTTCTAAACAGCCAATACGAAATTAATTCCAACAAAAAGTTCATAATGATTGATCGACAAGAGCATTCCAATCCGATCTCCCATTAAAAGTAACCTTACTATTAACACTTTAACACTGCATTAACACGCAATGATATAAACATCGACAGTCCTTCATAAAACCATTATGTTTAGCTTCCGACAGACTGTAAGGCGCTTGTTCCTTTGCTAGCGATTAGCGAGCAGAGTGAGCTAGTGAAAGCGAGTAAATAGAATGAGTTATTCTTGAAAACTGCATTTGCACGCAATGATATAAACATCGACAGTCCTTCATAAAACCATTATGTTTAGCTTCCGACAGACTGTAAGGCGCCTGTGCCACCGCCAGCGATTAGCGAGAAGAGTGAACAAGTGAGTCTGGTAGAATTACTTATTCTTGAAAACTGCATTAGCACGCAATGATATAAACATCGACAGTCCTTCATAAAACCATTATGTTTAGCTTCCGACAGACTGTAAGGCGCTTGTGCCACCGCCAGCGATTAGCGAGTGGAGTGAGCAAGTTAAGTCGGGTAGAATTACTTATTTTTTAACACTGCATTAGCACGCAATGACATAAACATCGACAGTCCTTCATAAAACCATTATGTTTAGCTTCCGACAGCAGACTATAAGGCGCCTGTCTCATTGGTGGCGATTAGCGAGAAAAAATAGAGAGAGTAATTAAATGAGAGAGGTGCGGACTTGTCTCGAGACTGTAATCGAGAGACTTGCTGGGTACATACCCAGCAAGTCTCTCGATTGATACTCATAGTTGCCAGCGATTTCAAAAAAACAGCGATGGACTATATAACATACAGTTGTTTGTTATGTCCATAGTCGAGATTAATGTTTTGTAAAGGATCTTTTGTAAGGATTTTTTTTACAATTACGACTTTGACCCTATAAAGAAAGTTATTTAGTTTGATAGTCTGAACGACATCATTCAAACCTACCATATTTTGTACTTTATTCAGCGAGAAAATGGGTGCGGATCCGTGCTCCAAAAATTTTTCCAACTGGGTGGAGCACGGAGATTACAAAAAAAACTGGGTCCCGTGCTCCAAATAAAGCAAGTTTTTGACATTGTGCAATAACGTCATCAGTTGGAGCATGGGACCCAAATTGATAGTCTCTGTGCTCCACCCAGTTGGAGCAACTAGAAAGTCATAGGTGACTATTAGTCGCTTCCCCATCTGTAGGACTGAGCCCTATCGTGAGATAAACGATGATTTAATAACACTACAAGCATGGTAACAAATCATATTAAACTGCTTTAATTATATCAATAGCCGTAGAAAATAGACCTTCGATTATACGTTCGCTTGATAATACGGTAATAACAATAAGTTATCAATATTGTCATTGTTATTGTTTATGATACGTTACTGTTTACTGTAAATTGTTAAATTATGTGCAGGCTATATAATGGCTAGACATAATGTTTAATTTATTTTACTGACGCGATCAGACAGACTAACTTATAAAGTCTAAAGTTAATTGCTACTATTTAGGTATAAACATTTTGAATCCACGAGTATTGACAGTGACCTATATACCTATATCTCTTAATATCACTACTGATTTCAACAGTGTTTAAATATCCATAATATATATGAAATTCATTATCAATCATGTGAGAGTCACAACCAACCGATAGATGCAAGTGGCGAATTGTTGTTCGGCGTGTTGGTCTAAGGGTGGTCTGCCTCTGTTCAGCAGTGGACGTGTTTCGGCTGATGATGATGACAATTTTACAAGTTTATCAATTCTTTTCTCATCGCTTGCTTCGTCGGGTAAAAAAACAATGAAATAAAAAGAAAGCCGACTTCCGATAGAAAAGTTATTTGTTAACAATTTTTTTTTTGTATGTTATTGAAACCGGTGTAAAAAAAATATAAAACATTTTTATTTTCAATATTCAACTGATGTTCGAGTTCACTACAGACCCTGGGTTAGAGAAACCCTGACCAGGGCCAGGACAAGGCCAAAAACGAAACGATTCTTCAAAATACCAATAATTATAATAAATGCTATGAAATATTATGTGCCAGCAATTTGCGATTCGTCTCGATACGACCTTGTCGATAAATTTGTTCGAAATGATCACTTTTGTTCACAAAAATTACATCAATTCATTCATATAATCGAGTAATCATTGCCTTTGTGTAGTAATTATCTTTGTGATAGGAATGGTATAAAAAATGTTGTAGTATGCCATATTGTACACGATCTGTACGTGTTATAAACGTATTTTGTTTAAAGCAGTAGCATTTGCTCGAGGCTACAGTTGTTTTTTGTGCCCGAAAAAAACTGACGATGCAGAACAGATACCTGCATAATTGCGACTTATTTAAACTACAATATTTTGTACTATTAGTCTATATGAATTTCAAGGTTAGTAAAGAAAGAAAGAAAAAGTTTTATTGGACTCGCACAGGACAGAACAACAACATTAAATTAACAACAAGATATGAAAATTAAGTAAAAGAAACGTAAATTACAAATAATCTAAAACAAAATAAAATAATCAATTTTGGTCCTGTACGAGGCGAGGCATGAGCTGTGTCTTTTAGAAAAAAGTCACAGCGCTGGTTTTCAGATTAACGTTATAAGAGAAATTCCTAGATCGGGGTGAGGTTAATTTACTTTTTTTGTCTTTATCTTTTGACCTGTTTCTTCCATTGTCTTTCACGCAACAGGGCACCGAGCTCTTTTTAGACAGTCCCGCGACGTTTACTGATGCTATCGACCCAAGCCTGGTCCTTGATCAGACGTTGAGCTAGGTACTCATTCCTGAAGTACGACTTACAGACAGACATTTCAATTAATAACCAGTTTGCACAACAACTCATATTTCATATAATATCCACCATGTGGGTACTTAATTATTTTTTTTATTAAAAATTAATCATTACAAGTAAGTGTTGATGATCAAATAGGTAGTGTTCGATCAGATAACAGATAGCCTCCAATTTTATTGGGCATTAAACACAAGTAGACAAAAGTGTTCTTAACATACATCAAAATGTTAGTAAATTAAAAAATTGTTCCTTGATCAGCGATCATTTCATTACATGTTTTGATTAGTAGCGTGTGAATTTTTGATTTATGTATTAAAATTATGATCCGTGTTTAATGCGAAAAGTTTATTAACATAGTTATGATTATTTATTTTATTTCCGTACGGCATTGGGATGAAAAATAATAGCAGGGTAACGGTTTTCCATGAAACTTTTTGAATGCCTTCATAAGCAGCAATCTTTTTCTGTTTTTACAACGACTCCCAACAGGTTTGACAGATATTCTAGAACCATTTGTAACTCAAAAATGTAAGAAAGCATTGTAAGCTATAAAAATATTATCTTTTTTGATCCATCTCTACCTATACAATTAGAACTGTTCTGGTTCATTTATACTAGACTTCGAAAAAACAAGAAGTTTCTCTTCTTTACAGATGATCCCTGACTAGGCATCTTTTTTTTTTTATCGCGGTAAAATCATCAAATGAGTCCTCAACCCCTTTCTGTCAGACTTGTACTGACTAAAATCCACGGTGTCCTCCGATAGCCCTTTATGTTCCGGGGTTACGGTGATGGAAATAAGTCCCGCGACCCCGGCAGGCTTTGGCCCTCTGTGAGGGGGCCCCGTCATTTTGCTGACGTTCTTTGAGGCGCGCGTGGAACACGACGCGCCGTCGACCCGGGCATGGTCCATGGTCGGACAGCGAGTTGCCCTTTACTCGCTGTCCGGATGCCCGTGCCTACTGCCTTACTAGGCATCTTAGAGAAATCAAGGAAACTCTTCATGAAATGCTAGCTAACAATCGACGATTCCTGCGACGATTACATAATAAAATATTATCACTAAAAGGAGTAAAATAGAAGACAGACTGTAAGCTTTTCGATATAGATTTTAAACATCTCTTTCAATTAAAATTCTTTAAACACACGTTTAAAATAATAAATAACAAGTTTCAAAAACACACAAACGATTCACTCAACACATAATTAAAAAAAATAAAAACTCACGGTATCTCTGTTAAAATCTAACCAATCCCGTGTAACCTACAAAGATTAAAGCTAAGGTAATCGTGATAAGATCCGCACATCGACGTATGATTACTCGTTGGATGCTGGGAGCGGCTACACTAACACTTAACAGGCCATTATCGATGTATCGCAATTGTTTGTTCGTTTGTCTGTACAATTGCACTGTAATTAGTCATAATTACTAGGAGTAGGCTGTAAATTGTGGTTGCGGGTATGTAAGAACTAGTGTTGTAGGTATCGATAGTGATGGAACGTTTGTGGTTTTGGTTTTTTTCGCGTTGAGCTACATTTTGATACTTATGTACGTTTTTTTGGAACTACTGATTTATTATTAAGATGTCAAGTAGAATCTACCAAAAATCACATCAATAAATTGATTTGATTGGATTTGACTGATCAAACTCCGAAATGGCGTATGAAATCCTGACATATCTAACAAATAAACATCAGACAGAAAACCTGAAAACGACAACCTATCAAACTTAAGTCAACAAGCAATTATACCACAAAATAAACAACATTAACACTTAAAGTTATCACTATTTAACACTCCATATACATAACAAACACATAGTAAGTATATAAGCAGCCAGCTTTAATCCAATTAGTGTCTGCCAAGCTGTGTCACATTACCATATAATTTGAATTTTAAAACAGGCAGAAAATTACATGGAACCAGTTATGGGAACAGGTGGATAGGTTCTCTTACATATGGTATTAGGTGTTGCCTAAATATAATTAGTGGTTTTGGCTGGTAAATTAGCACTTAGCTTAATTATGTCAGTCTTGCTTAATGGCTTATATTTTTAAAAGGTGGGCGGGTTTCGTTTGAGGTATATTTTTCCTGTTTCGTACTTGGTATGACAATGAAATAAACATAGTTTTCACAGTTTGGGCTGTTGAAGGATTGTGTAAGAAAGATAGCAGCCCTGAAACTTAAAGGGCAACTGAAGGAATGGGGTGGATTTGGATATGGATATGGGGTCCCTTCCGGTCCAACCAGGGCGGGAGGACTTGATAATTTTACCAAGAGTACTGGAGAATAAAAATGTTCAAAGTCTATAAACAATTTTACTTGTAAGTTTTTTTTTTTTGTAGGAAGTTCTCCTATATCGTGGTTGTGTTTACAAACATAGAAACATACATACAAAAAAATACCAGATGCGAAAAAACTACTTATAGGTCGTACAACTATTGTCCCAAGCGAGGATCGAATCCACGACACGATACGCAGCAGTCGATAGTTCAGCCACTCCGCCAACAGTGACGTCAATTGCTCGGAATATTGTTGTTTTTTTTTTATTATTATTATAAAATGTTGCTAAAAATACTACCCACTGCGTACACGTGCGTAATAATCAATTGTCTGATTAGCTCCACAAGTTCTGTTGTAGCCAATAAACACGCTTAATTCACATTACATGGTAGACTGCGACGCAAGAGTGTATCTGGTGTTACACGCAATCCTTCTAAGGGGGCACATATTTTTCGTCTTTACATACTTTTACAAAACCAAGTATCTATTTCGAATGTACACACGGCTACAGATCAAGCTATACAAAATCAGTTTGACGTGGTCTGTCTTTTTATGATCTTTCCGCATATTCAACGGTCAGCTTATATTGGTTTTACATAGCTTGATGTGTGGCCGTGTGTACAGGATACTCGAAAATAAAATTATTCCATTTATTTCATGGACCCCAAAAATAATATAGTTGACAGGGGCGGGTCGAGTCTGTGCCCAAAGTTCGTGGAACTGTTGACGATTCAAAAACGTCACTCACTTTTTGTTAGTCATTATGTTATATCATGTCATTATGTTGACAGGCCTGTTGGTCTAGTGGTTAGTATGACTGACTACTATGCCGGAGGTCGTGGGTTCGATTCCCACCCAGGACAAATGTTTATGTGATGAGCACGATCATTTGTTCTGTGACCGGGTGTAATTTAACTATAATATGTATGAATTTAGAAATAAATAAATATGTATATCAGTTGTCTAGTACCCATAACACAAGCTCTGCTTAGCTTGGGACTAGATGGCGTTGTGTGATAGTTGTGGAATATTATTGTTATTATTATATTATTTTTTGCACCTAGTCCAAGCAGCCCTATAATTTTATAAGTTCAGGACCAAACCAGTACTCGTATTAAGAAGCTTTAGAACGCAGAATTTATTCTATCATTGTACTCATTTAATAAGTAACATACGCACGCCATATTGCTAATGCTAAGGTGATGATTCACAATACAATATTGCTCCGAGCGTTTTGTTTCAAGAGCTAAATTTTATTGCCTACCGTATCTGTTAAATCTTTCAAATGAATTTATTTCAATTTTATTATTTATTAGTTTGAAATTAAAAGATTGACTGAACTTTTTTTTTGGTATGCAGGTGGTTTTATTTCTAGAATTAATCAATTGGAAACTTATTTTAGACATATTTTAAAACTACATTATTGCTACTCGAAAGTCGCAGGTCTATCGAATCGTGGCCCCGGAACGTAAAGGGCTATTGAAGGACACCGTGGATTTTAGTCAGTACAAGTCTGACAGTCCCGTCCGCCCTGCTTTGGGTGGGAGGATTCATTCAATAATTTTACCTCGATAAAAAAAGTACTACTCGGTAAGACTACTGGGAACAGCTCTACGAATTAGAAGTTAGTCATAACATGAGTTGACACGATATCAATTCTATTGCTTGAGCAATAGAACACAATATTCAATTTTACGAATTTTATTGCAATTCATATAACATAGGTATTATGATATTGCCAATGACCTTTTCAAACACCCTGTCAAGTGTCAAGTCCATTACAAACCAAAGCTCATCTCGATGATCAATCATTTCATCAACAATTTCACTTCAAAAAAGGCCTAACCAACAAAGCCGGTTTTGACAGGCAACACCAGGCGGCAAGCCATACTTCTAGGTCAAGGTTCCAAGCAATCTGGGTCCTATTCATACCATACGCCCTGAGATTTATGGCAACATTTATTCACTATTATTACGTAGCAACCTTACAATTGAATATTATTTTAATAAATGTTGTTACTTATTTCTTATGAGTGTATTGAAAACTTGAATTGATAATGGGGAGTGGTGATATGTAATTTTGTTTGAAACTGTATAGGATATAGGGTGTGGAGTCATAATATTATCTTGTATAGACTAAAATATATGAACAGATATATGTATCTGCAAAACTTATATTAATCTATGCTAAGGTAAGCTATGGCTTAGCATAGCATAGATTAATATAAGTTTTTCTCAACCTGTAATCATGTTAATCAAAGATTATCGTGTCTAACAAGGTCATCTTGGGAGTTCTTTTAAAACACAGTTTTCTTTTTTCTGGGACAAAAAACGAATCCTCCGAATTAGACTTATTCCAAATTGTTATTCTAGCTCTGTTTAATTGGTAATTAAATAGAGCTATGATCTGCTACATCTAAAGGCATCGCTCTAAAAGTTCATCACTTTTTTAAGCTGCTAAAGTGATCAAATGAGTTCTCTCCGGCACCCCGGATGGAGTGGAAGGAAATGTCATACTCGTACTAACTGAAAATTCACCGTATTCCTTCAATAGCCCTTTACGTTCCAGGATCACAGCAATGGTGAACGAGGTCCTGCGGCCCTAAAATTGCACCATAAAGTTGATTTGTACTAGAGTTTAACTCAAACTGATTTTGGTATCACCATCTTGTCAGCTGAAAGAACTCCACTGTTTGAGACAAACCCATTCTAGCGTCATCAAATTCTGCCGGAACGTGGGATTGTTTCACCAGGTAACGTTGACCCTGGAACGTAAAGAGCTATTGAAGGATCAACCTTGTATGTTAGTCAGTACAAGTGTGATAGTCCCTCCTATCCCGCCACGGGTTAGGGGACTCATTTAATGATTTTACAATGAAAAAAAGCGTCGTCAAGTTGAGCAGCCCAATGCTTTTCAAATCCAGCTTTACAAGCTACTGTGTTACTAAATATTTATTTATTAACTTTCAATAGGTGTCAATGTTTATAAAGAAGTAATATCAACACGTGTGGTGACGATGCATTTGTAATGTCTAAGTCATACGAGTATTATACCTTAAACCGCTGACTCATAGTTCACGCACGCGTCGATGATATTGTAATACCGTACTTGATTTGTAAATAAAAAACAGAATTATTTGGTAGGGCCATATTTCAGTGGAATAAAAATCAATATATTCAATACAGCATCAACATCAACTGCCAATCCTTTCCCATCTAAGTTGGGGTCGGCTTCCAGTCGAATTGGATGCAGGTGAAAATCAGTATTTTACATGGAGCAACTGCCTATCTAACCTCAGCAACCCAGTAACTGGATAATATGATAACCCTTGGTATGACTGGTTTTCAGATTTCTGAGCACCTGATTTATAATAATACAATTACGACTGTCAAAGATTTACAACTATATGTGCTTTCAGAGACACGTAGGAAACTCTCTATGATAAATTAATGGCCATCAACAAAATAACCTCCGAACTTTGCGACTATTGTTATTTAACTCCTCCAATTTCGCATTGCACAATTAATAGGGTCACCATCAACTCGTTCAGAATTTGATAACTTAGTCGCCCAAAAACTTATACAACACATTTACAACATTCATAATCAAATTAATTGTCAGTTAACTATTCCAGCAACAATTAATGCCTTGGGTAAGGTCGGAAATAATAATAATAACTTTTATTCGTATCGATTGATACAATCGATTACAACACGCGTTCATTCGATACAATGGGCGATTCGAATCGATGAAAGACTTTTGACGTTGAGTGTATACGAGTAACATTAATACCTTTTTGTTTCAAGTTAAAAGTTTATCAATCAACTATCGAAATGCTTTGTTTTGAGTGTCAATTCATAAAAGTTCTTATGTTCCATTATCTGAATAGGTAGCCGTTGAATAAGGGAGTTATATAAGTTAATTACGGCTTGCGGTTTTATTATTGATTTGGTTTATGTAATTTTTAATAGGGTAAAAGAATGACTGAGTGGATCAGAGTAAGCAATCATTATAATTACTTGCAAAAATTTGGGATTTGAGTTGAAAAGTATGATTAATTGAATTCACCAATCAAAACTAGAGAAAGCAAAAATGATTAAAATGACATCAATGATGCAGTTGAACTATAAATTAAGGAAAAGGTTTAATCTAGTCTCCATTTTTAGTTAATTTATGTATTACAAACCTTATCCCTTAACCTTATCTTTCCGACTGTTTGTCAGCCACTTCTTCACGTCTAAAAAGCTAAATTGATTTAGGTGGAATTTAGCAGAAAGCGTAACTATATTCCACTGAATATAGTTACGACTACTACTACTCTCCTAACACTTTAGGACAAAAGATACTTACCTACATGACGTGGTGATAAAAAAGACAGTACATCATAAAAGAGAACGACCAGGGTCATCTGGCTCGCAATCACCATCCTGTCGGAGTCTGGCGCCAAATAATTTATATTATGTTCTGTCAATCCGCTGGAATAATAAAGAAATATTAAATTATTATACATGAAAAGTACTTAAAACTTTAATATCAAAACCACACTATCTGTCTGTGGTTTTCAAAACCTCAAAAAAATAAATAACCACACATTAACATTTACAAACAATACAGCACTCAAAACAAAAGTCTCAATCTCATCCATCGTCCATCAACATCCATACATGACCTTAAAGCTCAAGTACCGATCGCACTTTCAATTGTTTTAACGTAAATTAAAAAAATACCTGTCAAGCGCGAATCGCACTCGTGCACGAAGAGTTCCGTACATGATCGGACTGGTTCATCACGTATTCGTGACTCTGGAACCGTAACGGATGATCTTACTACGAAAAACAATATCAATATTTATAAAATCGGGAAAAGAATCATGACTGTTGTATTGGGAGCCCACTTAAATATTTGTTTTATTTTAATTTATTTTAAAGTGTATCTACAACTTAATATTCTGTGCATATTTCAAAAGTCTACCTGTTACCGTAATTAATATCGAGCAAAAAATCACGTTTATTGTATGGAAATCTCCTTAAAATAACATTTTTATTTTGTTTTTAGTATTTTTAGTCACAGCGGCAATAAAAATACATAACCTGAACATTTCAACTATCTAACTATCACGTTCCGTGAGATACACACTGGTGACAGATGGACAGACAGACAGACAGACGGACAACAAAATCTTAGCAATAGGGTCCGCATTTAACTTTTCTGGAACGGAACCCTAAAAAATAATAATAATATTATTTAGCTACGGAGCCAAAGGTCATATCGACCGGTAGTGGTGATGATTTCATCAATGTTGTACCTTCACACCGGACTATAGTTGAGACGGAACTTACGGGACTAGGATGTGATGTGGCATGAGTTTTTAGATACTAGGTTCTGGTTGGATAAGTAAAGTGTGTGGCATTAAATTTTAATATTATTTATATAAGTACTTATATATTATTTATAATTTATATGTGTACTAATATTTTATTAAGTTAAGACATTCATTTTTTATCTCTTTTTTATTTTCTTGTTCTCACACACTACTGTCTACATTTCTTTTTTTCACTCTTCCTATCGCAGGTCTGCTGGTAGAAATTTCTTTTGAAATAAGCAGTACCTTTGTACTATTAGTTTAAGTATGTTCTTTTATTTTATTTTGTGTGTATATAAATGATTAAATAAATAAATAAATATTATTGTATTCTAATTTTATTAAAGCTACTTTTTTTATAAATTCTCAATCGACCGTAATAATTGGTCCTTCGAGCCGGATTGTACTTTTACATCGAAAGTAGTGGACTCTCGTTGAATTTTCTCATAATGTAGCCAATAAATTTTGAGTATATTTTATATTAATTTGTTACTTGCTTTACATTGAGACATAACAAGCTCGTTCTAGTTACTTATTTGGTTTACAATCGATTGTCCTTACTAAAAATATAATAATATAAATAATTTAATAACCTAGTTACATATCTTGTACCTATGTTCTTTCCTTAGACAACTGTTTTTATTTATGAACTATTTAACTAGTATATAAGACTTAACTATATTATATTTCTGTGGCTACGTTTACACCCATTTCTTTAAAAACGTTTTATGAATAAAAATAAAATTTATTATTATTATATAGAACTTGAAAAAGTTGATTTAAACATATTTAACCAAACATTAAGTCGAGTCTTAAAAAACATTGAAACTCATAAACAAATCAAGTTAACCACATAACTTACAAACGCACATTACTTGGTTCTTGAAGGCATAAAATTGCAGATCTAAGTAATTGCAGAATTGATTGATTGACGCTTGCTGGTCGTGTTTGCTTTCAATTAGAGGATCATAAGTTTACGTCCACTTGTGGCTAATCCATCATTTTGTTAAAAGATGTGAGTTAGTCATTTGAAACTTCGTTTGTTTGATTTACAGGGGTATTAGAAGGCCACATTAGTAGAATCAACATATGTTTTTTTTAATCAAGAAAGTGTATTTTCTATTGTTTGTAATAATAAGAAATAGAATACACTAGAACAATTTAGTGACCTACATATTTTAGACCCTCTGATAATATTTAGAATAATGTATTTTGTTTTTGCTTTATTTTATTGTGGTAAAATCATCAAACGAGTCCTCCTACCAGGGCGGGAGGGACTGTCAGACTTGTACTGACTAAAATTCGCGGTGATCCGTCAATAACCCTATATTTTCCAGGGTCACGGTTACTTGATGAGACAGTCCCGTGACCCCGGCATTTATTTTTGCCTACGTTGGTCTGATGCCCGCAAGCACTGCCGCTAAGCAAGAAGTCCTGATTTCGATTCTCAAGTCACGCATAGCGTTACTGGGTTTTTACTGTCAAGAATTTCGCAGTAGCTGTTAGGGAGTCTGGATTCGTGCCTAATTGATGGCAATAAGCATACATCAATAGTTATGTTCAATACAAGGTATGGGATATTACATGGAATATAACTGGCGAAATGTGGTATTATTTATTTATTCCTAGAATAATAACACAGTGATTTTTGACATTTACACATCAACATGCAATTGCAATTTGCATGAAAATTAATCCTTGGCACCAAAAATAAGACATGTATCTCTCTGTCTTGTTTCCTCGCATTGACTCAAATATAATTCAAACAAGTGTTAATTGCTATAAATAAAGTGTGTAAGAACTTAAGATGAAAGCTAAACAGATTGACACACAAAACCGTCACAACATCATAAAGCCCGTTCACACTTCACAAATCACATTGCGACATTTTGTATAACATTGAATCAAACCGCATTTGTTCAGTATATAATGTACTACCACGAATAAATATAGCTGATCACTGTTCATCCTTATGTTCTGAACAATAAGGTCGAAAAATGGTCAATAGTTTTTGTGGATCTGCACAAACATGACACTGTCCTGTCATTACTATTGCCAATATAATTAAAATTGATGACTTAATCATCAGACTCAGTCTCAAACTATTGATCGAAAGATTAATGAAAAGAAATATCATATTTCATTCATGTGTACTTCGCAATTTTTTATTTGTCAATGTTGACAGCCAATCAAGACGGAATGCGCATGATTTATTTAGAAAATAAGTGCTAGTGATCATATGTTGTGTGTTTTGAATAATTTGAAGGTAATTTCAATATTAGTACAACTGTTTATATGCAGTTTTGATCAACATCCTTCAAAAAATGTGAAAAAATCTTCTCGCCCATACAAAAGACATCAACGCGTAAGACCAAAAAGGTGCATCTTTAAAGAAAAAAATGAAGATACTGTTATTTCCATAATAACCTTATACACAGTACCCATACTAACCAGTTGTAACAAAATATCAACAGGTGTTTAAATTACGTAACATCTTAATAATCAGTTAGAATTTTCCCAAAGATACGAGTCGATTTATAAAACATGTAATTATATGTTTCGGAAAAATATTGAGTGGCATCGAGTTTCACCACTTCACACCTTTATTTTAGTCGATTGCAGCGTATTTAACGTATCTATAGATAATTTTAATAATAGATCCCATATATTAACCGACGTCGCCGCCCAACTGTTGCTCTATCTAATTTCTAATCTAACTACAACTTAATTAATAGCCACTTGTTGAAATCGATTTCGAGTTTGATTTATAAATCGAATGACCTGTATTTATGCGGCATATCGATTCGAATATATTATATCGATTAAAAATAACACGTACCTGCGTATGTTCTGCTTAATTTTGTTTATTTGATGGAGTTTTTATTGGAATGTTTATTTTTATTTATAAAAGTGAAATGTCAAGGGGATCGAATAATTATTCTTTAACGTATTAAATGGTATATCGATACGCGTAAAGATTAATTACAGTCTCAATGAGTTTAGAAGTAATTAATGTTCCTTGACATAGTAACATCAAGTTTGATTAGTGATCATATGTTTTCTTAGAAAAAATCCTATCTTACGTTTTGGTAATGAATTAAAATTTTATAGAAAAAAATATAGTATAGTATTGTTAAAACGTCTTATTCCGATTAATGATGCCTAGTGGTCTGGTGGTACCTGGTGGTCTTTATACGTAAATCATCTTCGATATTTGTTCACAGTATCTTCTAATTCAATAGCGTATATTTTTCAGGATTTTTTTATGTTTTCTTTTGACCTTAATCTTGCTCAAAAGCTAAGATGAGACGCTCGCGAGCAAAAGTAAAGAATCACTTACTCCGATTTCCAGCAATCTTGAGTACTAATAACTAGTTAAGAACCATAAAAATGGTACCATTTTAAACATTTAAATGTTAACTTTTAACTAGGCTGCATATATTATATAAATTCATTCAATTCACGTCGTTATTTAAGGAGCTATCCTGAATCAATTCCAAGGAAGTGATTGCATCATTTTGATCATTAGTGTATATCATACTGATCAAGAAAGAGAGAAAAGGCTATTACAATGAGAAGTACATTCAGTAAAACACATTAACTTATACAAATAATTTACAAGATCCAAGGAATCTTCTTCTCCAATTCTCTAATTACCAACAATTTCTCCCACAGTTTACGTGCCCATCAAACCTTCAAAGAGCCGTCAATTTATGCCTAAAGTAACGGCCCCTTCACACCAGCCTGTTGCATGACAAGCCAATTTGTTTGACGCGTTTGATACGTTAATTGCGACCTAGACAGCCGGTGTGAAGGTGACCTTAGGATGCGTTTTAATGTTACGTAATTTTGACAGCTGGTGTTTGGTTTCATGGGTTTTATGATTGATTTAAGTGTTGTCGTTATTAGACGTAATAATTTTTGGGAGGTAACCCTGTTCAATGTTCTCTGCTCAGTTTTACCTAATTTGTTGCATAATAGGCATTTAAGACTGTTAAAGTCTAATTAACTTGTCACGTCAGTACGATTATCAAAAACATTTGACTCCTGTTTCGTAAGACTATTTAAAGTTTTTAAAGCTGGCGATATAAATAGTACTGGATTCTGACGTCACATACGCCCACTATGGCCTGGCCTGTTGGTCTAGTGGTTAGTGACCCTGACTGCTATGCCGGGGGGTCGTGGGTTCGATTCCCACCCAGAACAAATGTTTGTGTGATGAGCATGATCATTTGTTCTGTGTCTGGGTGTAATATATCTATAATATGTATGTATTTAGAAATATATAAGTATGTTTATCAGTTGTCTAGTACCCATATCACAAGCTCTGCTTACCTTGGGACTAGATGGCGTTGTGTGATAGTTGTGGTATATTTATTTATTTCACTATCTCGTTTTGATGCAGTTTGCAGATTTTGACTGATCTTCCTTTTGCACTTTTTATTAACACCTATTTCAAACCATTTTCGTGCCACCTAGGTTGATCTTGTGTTTGTCACTTTTGAACCTAACTAGAGGCAAGAGAATGATTCCCGTGTTTTTAACATCTGCTTCTCAGCTCGTTTAGGTTGTAGTTATATAGCCATATCCAACACAAAATATTTTTACAATTCGAACCATCAAACATCGCCTTGAGAACTATCTCAAGCGCGCACTGGTTTGTGAGAAATGCGGAAATTCACGAATACCTGGAAATGCCTACTGTTAAAGAGGAAGTCAGCAATATCAGCAAGAGATACAAAGAAAGACTGAGCAAACACACAAATGAACTAGCAAAGAATTTACTGCAGTCACAGGAAAAAGTCAAGCGCCTAAAAAGATGGCATATACTGGACCTAGATCAGAGAACCTGAAAGCTATAATACATCTTATATGGTGCCATTTATTGGAATGTCGCCTACAAAGTCAACACTGGGAACACATCTGATTATGGCTAGAAAGCCGATTGCAGATAAAAGATTGGAAAAAAAAAAAAAAACACAACAATTCGAACCAATAGTTCCTGAAATCCTGATATTCAAGTCAAGAGTGAACAGGTTACGATTTCAATCAGGCTAAGATAGTAGTCAAACGTAAACCTATCACTAAATATAAAATATTAGCGCATTCAACCAACCAAACAAACTCTTCAGTTTTATAAGTCACAAAAAAGTAATCATCATATCAGCCTATAACGTTCCCACTACTGGGACACAGGCCTCCTCTCTTGTGAGAGGGAGTGGGCCATAATCCACCACGCGGGCCCAGTGCGGATTGGTAGATGTCACATGTCTTCGAATTTGATGGTTCTAGGACATGCCGGTTTCCTCACGATGTTTTCCTTCACTGTTTTGAGAGCAGTGGTGATTAAATAAATTACACAAAGTAATGCGCCAAGCTGGGTTCGAACCCACGACCTACAACTCGTAAGTCGGGACCGATACCACTGGGCCACCACTGCTCTACACAAAAATGAAGCCATACAAATAAGGCCAACTATACCCAGATACGTACAAATAAAATCACCATCCAAAATAATCCAAAGACACAGTTATCCCCACATATCCCTCACATACTAATTAAGCCACCAGCGTCCGCACCCCTCAACTGACAGACAATAGTCTACGCGAGCAACCCGAAAAGGCATCGCACGACTTGAACAGACCACAACAATTTCCTCTGTAGTAATTGACTGTGGGATTTGCATAAGTGGGGTGGTACTGGTGCGCTCTCAAGTGTTCCGCCTACCACTTTTGGTACGGGGACTAATGTTTTGAAAAGTTTCGTGAGACAGTTTTAAAGGGGTTTAGTTGAGCTTGTACTGGAAAAGTTGGGTTGAAAACCTGATGATTACGGTATTGCTTGTCTGAAAGTTTTTTTTTTTTTATAATACAGTATAGGTTTACCTGCTTATTTGATTACTACTGTAGAGGAATTATCGTTCTTATTTTCAATAATTATCAAAGACTGTTCAATCACTGTTGACTGGCCTGTTGGTCTGCTGGTTAGTGACCCTGACTGCTATGCCGGTTGTCGTGGGTTCGATTCCCACCCAGGACAAATGTTTGTGTGATGAGCATGATCATTTTTTCTGTGTCTGGGTGTAATTTATCAATAATATGTATGTATTTAGAAACATATAAGTATGTTTATCAGTTGTCTAGTACCCATAACACAAGCTCTGCTTAGCTTGGGACTAGATGGCTTTGTGTGATACTTGTGGAATATTATTAAACAATTTATTTGGACATTTTCGAAACATTACTTACGGTGCACAAAAATTGCAATTTAATGAAAACATGCCAAGACATTTAATCAAGATTTTCCTGGCGCTACCATAGTTTTTTTTATTACTTGTTGAACTTGTTGATTCAGATGCATTTTTGTCCCACTAAAGAAAAACAGTCGTTAAATTTTCAAATGATTGGCATTGAATGTGTAAAGTTGTCGAAATATTTTTGTTTAAAATACACCTTTATTTTCAATATTTCAAAACCTACATTCATTCACCCACAATCTGTTCCCAGCCAAAGAAATCTCAAACCAAAACGACGAAGCAACAATACCCACACAATATAATACACGCGACTTTATTAAAAAGCCGGATCAGTGACCAGGAGGGCAGTTCTTGGGCGACAGAAATAACAGGGCGCGATTGACGAGATACATGCCATTAAGAGCTAACGAACATCTCAATTTAGCTAACCACCTGCAGGCTTGCCTTTAAATAAACTCACTTCGGACTTACGGGCGTTAGAATGCTTTTATTTAGCTATGGTTGAATTATTTTGTTTGCTTTCATATTTCATTTTATTTTTGTAGAAGAGGAGCAAAGTTTTGAAAATGAGGTTAGTTAAAACGTAAAATGAAATGTTAATAAAAAAACGAAATGAAGAAACTGTTTCAGAATAACATACCTAGCTAGGTAGATTAGGTCGCGGGACTTATTTCTATTACCGTGACCCCGGAACATAAAGGGCTACTGAAGGACACCGTGGATTTTAGTCAGTACAAGTCAAACAGTCCGTCCCGCCCTGCCCGGGGCGAGGCCTCATTTGATGATTTTACGATGCAAAAAAAAAGGAGCAATTTATTATTTCAATTTCAATATTAAATATCAAAGTTAAATTCATTGTAATTTGTTTTATGAACAGACTTCATTATTAAATAATGACCGGGCTAACAAGTCCTCATCATGATGGAAACACCTAATTGTTATAATATTTAACAACGTCTCATATTTTTTCGCAATTATGTTGAGATCGGTTTAAAGTCTAACCGAATATTGCTTGCAAAGACTGCCTATCTTATAGCCACAAACTAGTCATAGCTGAATAAGACGACACTGTTTGGCGAAACCCACCAAAAAACACTACCAAAATGTAGAAAAAAACCTACATTTCCGTATAAACAAATGTGCTTCACATTAGAATTGATTAGGCGGCGTGCGCGCGCGCAGATCGCTCGGCGCGCTGCTAATTAATTACTGTAACGATTACGGCGCTGCGCACGTGCTCAAACATTATTTATGGACACCATAACGTACTATTGAATGTTGTGGGAATTTCTTGGGAGAATATGAGTTCATTTAGATTTTGTTCGACGGTCTTAGAACTCTCACTGATATCTTAAAACTAAAATCTCAATTAAGATTTCTAAAATAGCGATAAAATTTTGACATAAATCTGAATTCAGATTATATCAATACGCTAGCAGTAGCCAGCACCTTCGTCCGTTTACCAGTCTGTAGGGAACCTAATCCGGGAAATTTCCGGGATTTGTGATCAATTTATATGTCTAATGTCTATCCAGATACGTTCAGCCGTTGGCGTGGTAAAGTAACAAACATCCATCTATCCATCCATCCATACTTTCAAGTGTATAATTTTGTTAAGATTCTCTTACTTTTGTTTTAACTGTCTGAAAGTTGTTCCCACTTTTTCTTTAAGCTATTCTATGCTGGTCCACGACTGGGGAAAGGCTTCTACTAATACCTTCCATGAGTTATTATTCTGTGCCTTCTCGATCCAGCTCTCATGGTGCGCGACCCTGGTATCTCGACTTATTCTAGCTTTTTAATTCAATTCTTGAACTGTCATATTCCGGTTTTTGTGCTCAAGTGAAAGCCAATACTAGTCATAGTTTCGATATTACACAGCTTAATAACAATCTTCTATGAAAAACGAAACTTTTCGATCTCCTTGCGTGTAGTTAACCAAGAAAACACAAATTCCTTACAAAATCAACGTTAACCCTAGAAAATCCAACACCAAGCCCACGTCCATGATATTTAATTACAAACACCGGAGCTTTCCGTGTTAACATTAAGTTAATGTAACGAAACAATTTGTGAGACTTCTTCTTAACAAATGTTCTTCATTTGAATCAGTTAGGAAGCCATTTGACTTGGCTCGCAGCGCCCCAGGCTAAGCAGTTATTATATTGATATTAAAGTCTGTACACGTCTTGTTTTCTTATTAACTTTAAAGTCACTGTGCTGTATGTTTACTTTAGGATAATACTTGACAGCTGGATGAGAGTGAGTGAAATGGTGTAAAATGCATGAATTTTATTATATAATATTAAGTTCAGATGAAATAATTTGCAACGTTTGTAAAAGGCTGCTAAGTCACAAGTACCTACTAACATAAGATGACACCAACAATTTAAACACTTAGTTCGCAAATAAACGCTTTGACTTTGTGTGATTGTAGAGGCCTATGTCCATGTCCAGCAGTGGACTGTTTTAGGCTGATAGTTATGATGACGATAATTAATCTTTTAGTGTACTCACTTTCGTCATTACATAAACGAAACACCCTTATAATTTTTAAAAAAAGATTATGAGCATTATATCACGGTGATTTTGACAAGTGACAAAGATTATATTAAAGTCTTTGAAATCGTAGTTCACTTTGAACTTTACATAAAACTATTTAAGTTGATTTTTCAATAACACATATTTGTTTACTTATTCGGAAACTAAAACGCGAACGCATTGTAGGTGAATTTTCTTACAAGTTTTTATAACGTTTTTATTAAGTGTTGTGCATTAATATTGTTGATAATTTAAACTAATTTGAATGTGTTTAGATGATTTAAAAATTGGGTATTTAGTGAGGAATGTAATTTATTATTTTTGTCTGGTATTTGGATGCGTGTCGCTGCGGTATAAATATTAAGAACGTTGTTTTTTTTTATGTTGAATATTTAATGCATCTGAGCCAGAAGAAAAAACTGTACTTAGTTTTTGGCTCATTAAATACCATAATTATGTGATGTGAGAAGATACTTCTTGATAGCTTAACTTTTTTTACTTTAATGCGCGTACAAATCAAAAAGATGGCGTGAAAATGATTTTAAATGAAATCCAGGTTTGAGTTGATGAGTCCCACCTTTTTTTAATTCAGTTATTAAATCGAAATTCGAAATTCAAATTCAAATTAATTTATTTGCAAAACCGACTTGACTTCAAAATCATAACTTCGATACTTAAAACCTTTTCCTTACAACCATACTCATCAACAACTCCCCATCACTCACCCACACATCTGTCAAGTACTCAACAAATCTCCAATTAAGTCTCAACCTTTAACCCACTGAGTTATAACTCCAATTCGCTTAATTTTAGCTGTAGAGTGAAACTATCTGGTCGTAACATTGATGCAGTGCGCCATTGGAGTCGCAATCGCACGCATTAGTGCGACTCTGGAGCCATCGGTCTTGTTTCTTGACTTGCAGCAAGTGTTTACTTTTGTGACGGGGTATGGAGGAGATGTAGAGCGCTAATTAATAATGATTATCATGAGAATCTGTGCCAATATTTATGACGGCATGGTTCGCACAGTGGCTGCGCTATGTGCGTGGCAAAGCTATTTAAAAAAATATATTTTTGATTTATTGCCAGAAAGCTGGACAACTAATAGCCGCCTGTTTCTCATTAGGTTTTTTTTGCAGTTCATTAGCAGTTTGTCTAATCGGTTTGATGATAGTAATTGACTACGAAAATATACTCGTATACTAATAAAATCTAGACCGATATCTTTAAAAATAACGCAATGACATGAATAAAAGGTAAACAACACATTTTTACCGATTGACCTTTTCAAGTAGACTATTCATAATTACGATTTAGCTCCCTCTGCAAACTATTTCTTTAATCATATCTTATTTATAAGACGTATCTATCCATTACTCGACGAAACCGTCTGAGATGTTTTTTTAATGAACCAAAGTCGCAAAGAAGCAGTTTCACCGTGCCGTACCGTGGTAGGCTTTACTGCACATAGCGTCCGAGTGGAGGGAAAAGTCAATAATTCGACAATATAATTATTTGAGATTATAAACTTTAAAGCTGTTGCGATAACTCTTAAATTCACAAAACGGGATTTGTCAACTTATTATCTTTTACTTCTACACCGACGACAGTTTGTCTCATTCATACTTCAAGAGCTTACCCTATCGCCAGTACACGTGTACTAGATGTGAGGGAATCAGTAATTGATTGAGTATATGTTTCAATTACCTAAGTGTTTGTATTTATCAGCGAACGCGACGAAAGTTGAAGATGAATGCAAGTAATACAAGCTTGCGCACGCGCTTGAAGTCAATGGATTTTGTGCAACTGATTTAATTAGTGATGAAATCTGCTGTAGGCTGTTAGTGTTGCTTGGCTACTGAATGTATTTCTTGTATATTGGACAGACTTCGTCGCAACCATTGAAATAAATCTTTAAAAAAAATACAATGATTCTGTGATTGGTTGACTAATTTTGAAACTCATGTTATTATATAAATTACTAAGACGGCGATTATTAATTTATCACTATGAATCTTTTTTGTGTGATAACATTTTTCATGGGCTTGATTTCAACCATATCCATTATAGTAAATATACATAATATAAATAGTAAATATACATACATAAACACCTAGCTAAGACACTAAATTCCTTACTATTTTAAATTGATGATCAATTGTTGACTCAGAATTAAAATTATCATAATTCAGTAATTTGAGATCTCTCAAAAGAAAAAGAAGACACTGTAAGTCCTTCTCAATAATACATGGTACACCTAAAACATATTCCAACAAGTATCCCACATTCAACAAAGCCCAAAACTATAGACATTTTATCCAACTCAAACACAAAATAACCACGCTTCTACAAGTTCCACTATTATAACCGAACAGAAACAAATACATCATGAAGAACAATTTCCGCATACATATCGCAGTTCACAGACACGTCACCGCGTCGGGCGACTCGCTGTCCGTCCATGGACCATGCCTGAGTCGACGCGACGGCGCGTATTGTTCCACGCGCGCCTCTAAAAGTGTCAGCCAAAGCTTGCCGTGGTTGCGGGACTAACGCATACCGTGACCCCGAAACATAAAGGATTTTTTAAGGACACCGTGCATTTTAGTCAGTACAAGTCTGTCAGTCCGCTCTGCCCTGAGTTGGAGAACTCTTTTCATGACTTTACCACGATAAAAAAAATGTCTACAAAACGCAAAAACTATAGACATTTTATAGACAAAATAACTCAACCACACTTCTCCAACCACCATTATAACCGAACACAAACAAATACACATCATAAAGAACAATTTTCGCATACATATCGTAGTTCACAGGAACGTAACGGTGGAGAATGCATTATTAAAACGTAATGTATACAAACGTTCGCTTGTTCGCTTGATGTTTATCTAATGGTTCAGGAATTCTGCGCAACCAGTATCGAAGTGACGACTCAGATGTACCAGTGTTTGTTTGAATTGTATGAACGTTTTTTTTTTTTTTCATAATGTTAAAGGAGATATTATTTCATACAGTATATTTTTTCATAATGTTAATGATAATGGGTAATGTTAAAGGAAATATTATTTCATATTATATATTTTTTCATAATGTTAATGATAATGGTTAAAGGAGTTATGGTTATTATTTTGGTGCGTTAAAAGAAGTCGTCGGGTCTTAAATCAAAATGAGTTTTGGAACAAAAAAAATGAGCAAAATGAACTTTTCTGATTTTATGATTATTAGTAAATTAAGATGTCCTCATCCCTATGCCAAATAAAGACTTCGGGTACTATACCGAAGAAGCTTAGGTAAACAAAAATGGAATTAAAATTACTTTTTATTATCAAGTGAAACTAGAAAAACTGGTTAAAAAAGTGTTTAATTTTTTTTGTATACTTCACATGTTTGATCGGTATGCAATTTAAGTTTTTATAATTCAACACAGAAAAGAAAGAAATAAGTTTTTTGACACATGCACATAGAACACACAACATTATACTAATTCACTTATTTCATATTGCAAGAAGATTGCAAGAACGTATCTAATAACATTAACTTTGGTTACACGAACCTATTCTGAAGAGCTTACAAAAACAACACAAAAAATCTCTAACGCCATAATATCTTTTATCATAATCAGTAACAATCACAGTAATTAAAACAATCGCCAACCGTACGGTGTGAGTCTACCCTCGTCTTAGAACTTATCAATATTCTAATCCATCCTCCACTGAACTCCCTTTTGAGATACTTTAGAAAGTGTAAATCCCTTACGTTGAGGCGGGCCCATTAGAGACGGGAATTATTCGATAGATAACTTATCGATATAATCGGGTGGTCGCCCGCTTATTGTTTATCGATGCTTCCTAGCCGCCGGACGAGAAAGTATGGATCGATATCGATTAATTACGAGCACTGTTTGCTTCGTAAGTGCGCAGTGACATTAATTTGAATTTGGAAGGTAGTGTCACAACTTTGTGATTGGCTGATTGGTTATCTTTTATGCCGATTAATTACGTTAGTATGGGTGACATGATTTGGCATAAATTCGTGATACTATATCGATTATAAGTACGGAAAAAACGCTTTGCATAGACTGAATGAAGCTGACCCGGCAAAAAAGATGTAGAATATTATGGGATACTATGGAATATGTAGAGGTTAACACGACCCTTGAACGCAAAGGGCAATTGAAGAAACAAGTTGGTTTTCTAGTGAGTGTAAAGGAATGTACTGACATTCCTTTACACTCACCCCAGAAGTGCAGGGTTCATTTGATGATTTTTACACTCCAAAAAGAGAAGGAATATTGTCATATTTACTCTATACATGTAAGATATTTTTCAACACAAAATGGCTTTGCTCCAGTTTCTTTAAACTGCTAATGCTAGTTAAAATACCATTTTATATAAGTAATTTCGTAATTTTTCACGTGTCTGCCGAGAAAGGTTTCTCAATAGTAATGCGAGTGATAGAGAGCGCTCGTCGAGTACAATAGTCGACATGGATGTTCAATAGAGATGTGTATCAGTGTAGACCGCTCCGAATTATCGATTGTTCGTATATTACTCGTGTGTTCGATGTTCTTAGGATGGGTTTACATAGAATCTATTTCTTTGTGTTTTAAACTTGCTAACTTGTGGAAGGTTCAGGGGCCTTAGTCAAACAGCATACGACAGTAAACGACAATCGTCATCGTTCATCAGTCACCAATACATTTTCAACTTTATACCCCAGCGCGTAAAGTTGAAAATCTATTAAAAACTGCTAATCGATAACGAACGAAACAAACGAAAACGATCTGTGAACTTCAATATAGTTCTGGATTTTGGGGTCTCATAGGCTGTCGTTCCGTGTAAAATACCGGTATTAAGGTGTGTCGAACTGAATTTTAGGTTAGAAAAGTCCAAATTAATATTTGATAGAGGTATTAATAAAATAAGTTTTCTGATTTCAAAATGTCTACTACAATTTATAATTATGAAATTAAATTAATTTAGCTGACATTTTATTCAACATATTTTAACGAAAGATGCATTCAATAAAACTTGGTAGTAGATCAGTCACTAAATTACTTTTCAATATCGGTTATCTAAGACTCAATATAAGAATTATCAATGTTATAAAATAATTGTTAAGCATTTTTATTTCTACAAATTCTGTCTTTCCATAGCCCACACTTTCCTCATTCCCGCTCAGTGTGCAAGTACCTTAACAACAAACATTTCATATTGAATGTGTCGTTACAATTTCTTGTCGACAGATTGAACGAAGGCATTATACTCATATTAACTGTTTTATCTGTAATAATATGCAATTGTATGTATGTTTGTGTAACACTTTACTAAACGATTTTACGAGAAATCATTATCTCAATAGCTGATAGGATTTCTCTTTATCGTCGTTAAGATGATACCACAGACTTAATTTATGATACAGTTAGCTAATGCAAGCGTTTTCGCAATGCAGTATGCATATTCTATAAATCTATATTATACCTATTGTAGTGCTTTTTTTTACGTGGCAAAATCATCCTATGAGCCCTCCCACCCTGGGTGGAACTGGAGGGAATGTCAGACTTGTACAGAGTAAAATTCACGGTGATCCTTCAATAGCCCTTTACGTACCAGGGCCACAGTTACCAAGTGAGACCCGCGACCCCGGCAGGCATCAATTGTAGTGCGTCAGAGATGTTTTAGCACTTGAACGATGTTGTCCAGGGGAAAATGTATGTTTGTAAATATCTCTAAAATGTTACAAAAAAACATGATGGGTCTTTTGTTGTTGTTCCGTGTTCGTCCTAAATTTTCACTATTATAGATGATACAGGACAGTGTGATACACCTTTCGTGCGCGAGTCCGATTCGCACTTGACCGATTATTAATTTATTTTGTTTTTTTTGTTCACAGTTTTCAAACGCTTTGACATCAACCACCAACCATCCACCACACTCAACTTCGGATTTTCAAAGGTTAGTTTATTTTTTTTTCTCATGGCTATGGTTATTTGTCATCAATAATGGCACCCTTTTTATTTTTTATAGACTCCATTCATAAAGAAGTATCTAAATATTCCTAAGTATTTCGTACCTACCCTATCTTTCTGAAAGCTGTCATGTAACGCAGCTAGTACGGGTGCCTGAGCATCTAACCTCAATCTGTATTTTTTTTAAATAGATTTTGAACCTTATCACAATAGTAGACGGTTAATATTTGATTGGGAAAATTTTACAGATTGAGGTAGGTTGACCTGCAGGCGTCTGTACATAGGCTAGGTCAGGCCAGGTTAGTAGCTAGGTCAGCTGTTCAGAAACTTTAGTAAATCACTAAAGTTCTGATTCAACTAGTTAGACTATACCTAATTTGGCCCCAGCTCAAAGTTAGACAGATAAACCCAATATTACTAAAAATCCACTGCAAATGCAACGCACAAAACTTCAAAAGACCCCTATATAATCAGCCAATTTCTTCTGCGAACGTCTTTGGAAGGTTCAACCACATATTCTTAGTAATATACCACACATTACAGACCCACGCAAAACCCTACCATAACCCTTAACTTAATTAATTAAAACCTCTTCCAAATCTCCCTTTCCCACGCCACGTAATTTCACATTTACAAATTCTCAGTTCTTTTCAAAGTACCCGAATTCAGCATCTCTTTTACTCCTTTATGGAGATCGGAGGTAAGAAAGGGATATGAAATGATTTTGAATCATTGCGTAAGGCCGTATTAGTGGGGTGTGGTCAGTGGCAACCACTCATTATGTTTAATTCTGGGGGTTTTAATCATAAGTTGGAAGCTATTTTTCATATTAGTTGGAACGTATTCATTATTTTTTTTTATTTGTAGATACATTCATACGTTTGGTAAGGTCAGGTGTGCTATTAATAATTTTCAACCTACTTACGTAAGCGAAATGTAAGTTCATTTGTCATAAGTTTCAATATCGGTCGATAGTCGATACATACATGATAATTGTGGCCTCTATTGACCTCTCTAGATTAACTGCAACAGCTGATGTATTTATTGGACGTATTATGTCATGACAAAACGTTGTTTTTGCAATCCATGCGCGTACGCATGTAATTTAACGAACATATTTTACAAGAGAACTATTATTAACTGATTCAATTAAATAAATAAATGACACTGACTTAGGAATCAAAAATTGCATATTTTTGTCTAATATCGGTCACTTTCCTAGAAATATCAACAAAAAAATACAGCATTTTTTCCCTTCTGACCATAAAATATTCATTAATCAAATTTCAAATCTACTGAATATAATCTTGCAGCGAGGAATACAAGGTTTTATATTACAAAACTCGCGATACGCCATGACATACGCAAAATTAGCAAAATACGCGACAACGCCATAATACGCGAAAACGCCAAAATACGCGATTATTGTTATGCACAATCGCAAGTCGATTGTCCAAGATTTAATTTATGCGATCCATAACTCAGGTGTATCGCGGTTTAAACGGTCATGTAAATTAGAACGGTAAACACTATCTTATTATGTTCTTATGTAGATATATTGTACGTAAATGAGATCAATCTATTAATAGGTTTTAGATAAAGGACTAGGTTAAATGTTAGTGATGCAAAGGTTTAAGAGAATGTATTCCAATCAGCATTTTATAGTAAACTTTCAACTCTTTATTTTTCTAAATGATTGAATCAATTCTGATTAAAGTTTTTACGCAATAGCAGGTTAATTACTTAAAAAAATAGTAGAAAGTTTTTCGAAAAATAGTATTACAATAAAATTTGATCGATATAAAATAACCATCCCTTTTTTTGAATGAGAGATTTAATAAAGTCAATTTTATTATGTTATAATATGATAAACTATACAGATTGGGAAATAGGAATAAAAATTATGATTATTTATAATTATCTGAATATCGATGCGAGTTTTAACAAAATAAAATAAAATGCAAATCGCAAATAATAACACTAATTAATATAACCGTTATTATTTTCCGTGGAAATATTCATAAAATCATGAATATTAAACAATGTAATTCAATATTACACTTAATTTGTTTATTGCCAAATTAATTAATAAATATGAGAAGGTCACGTAGATCGTGATTTTTTATTTGTATTGTTAGGATTGAGAAGGATTCAGGAAGTTACCATTATTGTTGATATTACTGTTTTTTTTTTGTATTTTTCAGTTAATTAAAGGTTCGCGTTTGTCCACTAACACTATCACTACAGTTTAATAGATTCTTGCTGAGCTATCGACTGTTCAATTCCCGCAAACAGATGTTTCTATAATCTACTTATCTGGATGTTTGTATATGCTTAAATGAGTTAAAATGTTTGTAACCGCACCCACGACATAGGAGAAAGTCATAATGAGGACAATGTTTAAACAAAAAGTGTCTCCTCATATTTAAAGATAGTTATACACTTTTCAGGCACCATCTCAGACCATGCATCTTTCCATACATTAACATTCTAATAAAAGGCAAAAATACCAACAAATAAATACAAGAAAGCATTTCAATTGTTTTTCACTTTCGCAGGCATTAAACGGGTTCCTGATGATGATGACACAAAACGGCAAACTGCTTTACATATCGGACAACGCGGCGGAATACCTGGGACATTCTATGGTGAGCTATTTATATTTACAACAACAAATATTCCACAACTATCACACAACGCCATCTAGTCCCAAGCTAAGCAGAGCTTGTGTTATGGGTACTAGACATCTGATAAACATACTTATATATTTCTAAATACATACATATTATAGATATATTACACCCAGACACAGAACAAATGATCATGTTCATCACACAAACATTTGTCCTGGGTGGGAATCGAACCCACGACCCCCGGCATAGCACTCAGGGTCACTAACCACTAGACCAACAGGCCAGTCAAAATTTAGAAAAGAATCTACAGGGTCATTTATTCGGGATAAAAAAATTAAAGTCGCAACACCAGTGTGATCCGTGGGTAACCCAAGTGGCAAAAAAAAAAATCTATTCCACTAAAGACACCTGCAGAAAATATTGATAGGTGCCGTATGGTGTATAGCCCAGGTGCCATTTCAACGGGTACCCAAAGTGAACACTGGACCTGTAAAGACCTTTTTACACGCTTCAAGAAATTGCATGCGATTTACACGCAAGTTTGATTTCTAAACAGTGACGATTATTCTTCGTGTGGCCATACCCTATATTTTAGAAGAGTAACTATGCAGTTTCTTGTCGGTTTTTCTCTATGGAATCGACCAACCCGAACCGATAGCCTGTCAACGTTTTATAAGTGCCCTCATGGGCCTATGTAAAACAAAAACATTAGATTTTGATACCTATCCATTTGATGTGATGAGAGCAAAGTTTTCAAACTTCAGAATTTAGTAGAATTTCTTCGACCTATTTAAACTTTTTTTTTAACATTGCACTTATTTATTAATATCCGCTCAAATAAATAGACATCTTACACCGTTACATAAATAAAAAAAATACTGTATAAGTAGCCACTTAGGGCTATCAATCAAGATAAATGTCAGGATCTAATATTATTTTAGTGTAACCTTTAGATTGAGGCTTTAATTAGCCGTATCTAATCTACTGTCAATTATTTACATTAACGACTCGACCAACACTTCTGCAGAAAGGTAATCATAGACTAGGCCATGCTCGCGGCGTTGCCTGCGCCCACGAGAACGTCATCCTGATATAAAAGGTCCTAGGTATATGTTAAACCGGGATTTAAACTTCTATGTACACACGGCTACACATCAAGCTATGCAAATCCAGTATAAGCCGACCTTTGAGTGTGCGGAAAGATCATGTAAAGCTTGATGTGTAGCCGTGTATACTCGACATCAAAATCTGTTCAGTATTTTTGGTTTGAAAGAGTAACAAACATTCATCCATCCATCCTCACAAAATTCATTTACAATAGTAGCAGGAAAACTAGCTGAGTTTATTTCGGTAATTTTCCCACGGGAATTTCATGCCGGGAAAAATATAATCGTATAAAGTATCCAAAATTAAAACTATCTGTGTACCAAATTTCAATAAAATCCTTTAAGTAGTTTTTGCGTAAAAGAGTAACAAACATCTATCCACACAAACTTTCGCATTTATGATAGTGGTAGTAAGAAATAAGATTTAAACATTATTACTAAATACATATCTACATCAAACAAATATGATGTCATAACCTCAAGTCTATTAATTCCTCAAAATATCTGTCAGGTGTTTAATAGCAAGAGTCATTCTAAGATTAGGATATGATAATTCTTAGAAGTAACTCTTCGGATTCCATTGAATAGTATTTCATTTTTTAATTTGTCACTTGTAACAATTAATGAAATACAGATTTCACCAAAGGAATAAAATATATCTCTTTTCGATCTGGGTAATGAACCAAAGGCTTCGCGCTAGTAACTTTTAACTTTCCAGCAAGTATTCTTCGCTGACAAAACAAGTGGGATAAACAGGGACTTTCCTCCCAGTTCTTCTCCATAAAAACAATCAATCCTAACACAGCATCAGTTTGTCTACTAAAAGCCCTTAATTCAACTAGATAGACAATTTAGTAGGACCACGGGCCCTAAACGTCCTCAAGGAGCTCGAATCGGGACAGCGAGTAAAGGGCACCTCGCTGTCCGACCATGGACCATGCCCGGGTCGGCGCGTCGTGTTCCACGCGCGCCTAAAAGAGCATCAGCAAAATGACTGGTCCCCCTCACAGAGGGCCAAAGCCTGCCGGGGTGGCGGGATTTATTTTTATCACCGTGACCCCGGAACATAAAGGGCTATTGAAGGACACCGTGGATTTATTCAATACAAGTTTGACAGTCCGTCCCGCCCTGCCCGGGGGAGGTCTCATTTGATGATTTTACGATGCAAAAAAAAAAGGAGCTTGAATGTCATTTTTCCGTATGTAATGTGAACATCCAACCGTCATGACGTAATTGTGTTTTTGACGATTCGTCAATGACGGATCCCATGTAAATCATCCCGGAGAATCTAATAATTGTTAGTCACCATCAAAAACCAATCCATAGGTCGATGCTGTCAAAAACTAAACCAAAATCAATTTATAACAAAAAAAATCTATTAACATTATCCCAAAAGATCTTCAGTCATGACATTTAAAGACTAGCAAAATAGCTAGATAGGCTAATACTTTCAATTTTTGTAACAAAGCACACCGGTGGGTCCGGATACAAATGGTACTGTCTGACCCCAAATAGTTCCTCGTTAGCTGCGTCGGCGCAAGTGAATTAATCACTGTGTTTTATTGTTAGCCGCGACCGGTATACAGGTTGATTGGTTTTGAAAAGTATTTGTTGTGTTAAGTTACAGGGAATTATTTTGTGAGTAGATTTTTTAGAGTAGATGCATATCAGAAAGATATGTTTTTTTTGAAATTAAAGAAAAATGTATTTTGGTAAGCCTTTTTGCTTGCCTCACCTCGATATTATGTTCCTTGGATTGAAAACGCTTTTCAGCAAGACGCAAAAGCATCTCAGATAAAAATCCGAAAGAAGGTATTTAGATAAAATTATTCAGAAAATTTTGTAATTTTCATAAAAATAATAACTTTTTGCGTCATTAAAATATTTTGGCTTGTTTCTTACAAATTAAATGAGATAATAAATCCAAAAAAAATAGTACAAAGGCGATAATGCTGTAGGCATTGTCTAACAATCCATCTTAAGGTAACGAGAGCATAAAAAATTATCTGATTACCATATTAAATTAACAAAACTTTCTCAACCAATCAGCATCAACCTGTACAACAACCATTTTGGCGGCCTCTCCGTGTGAAAACTAGCTACCACACATGTATACCTAATGATTGCCAGTCAATATGTCCAAATTGTGATTAATAGAAGGTCGGCACACTATCGAAACGCATCACGGCTTATCTAGAGATTTATATTTTTTCGCTCAAATGCATCTGTGGCTCTGTTTTGATCATTCAAAGGGGCTTGTCAGATGACGTTACTGATTGTATGTCAAAGTACTTGGTTGTGAATATAGTACAAAGAGGTTGAAAAAAAAAGATTTTATGTGTCGACGCCATAATCGCAAAGCCTGTAGATAAGGTTCGATTTATAATTAAGGCAGCGTATCATGAGAAAAGATTAAACACAAAAGTACAAAAGGATAATTGCAGGAACGCGACGAACTTTTAGTCTGACAGTCCTTCTTCATCCACAATGGGCGGGAAGACCTAAACAACTGTTGAACAGTACCCTTAGCACGAGTCTTCAGTATTTGAGACGTAAACTGGAACTTCGAAATTTTCAAATTGACAATTTACAAGGAAAAAGTTAGTTCCTTCGCACACAAGAGGGCTATTTCATTTTTTCATTCAAGAAACGCTGTAAATACTGGAAAGACTAAAAGTAAAATAGTGAAAACTCGTGATAAGGCTACAGTTGTCTCTCAGAGGGCTAAAGCCTGCCGGGGTCGCGGGTCTTATACCATCACCGTGACCCCGGAACATAAAGGGCTATTGAAGGATACCGTGGATTTTAGTCAGTATAAGTCTGAAAGTCCCTCCCGTCCTGCCCGGGGTGGGAGGCCTCATTTGATGATTATACCACGATAAAAAAAAATAGGCTACAGTTGTCTAAAAAAAGTGTCACTGCAAAACGAACCTTATATCAAAGTGAAATGCCGATTTGACATTGACAGTTTATTAAGATAAGTGTTCAACAGTTTTAACATGTTTTAATTTTTTTTGCGGTAAGACGGTAATCGTCTGGCACTCTTTTTCTACCACTCAAAATGGCGCCCGTGTTTCCACCTGTAATATCCGGGTAGCACATGATTCAGAAATAATGCTCGGAATCGGTTCTCTTTTAATTTGAATTTATTGATCGTAGATGTTAACGTCAATCTGACGTATGTTGAGGTAGATCTTGAAGTTGATAAGTTACTGGACTAATGGAGTATGAATCAGAGTTTGATATGATAACGTCATCGGATTACGGATTAATTCAATTATTACCTTTTCAGTTGATATGGGGTTTAACCATGTTTTTCTACTAATTAATACGTAATCATCATCATCTTCATCAGCCTATAATGTTCCCACTGCTGGGATACAGGCCTCCTCTCTGAGAGAGGGAGTGGGCCATAATCCACCACACAGGCCAAGTGCGGATTGGTAGATGTCACGTATCTTCGAATTTTTGGTTCTAGTATCCTCACGATATTTTCCTTCACCGTTTTGAGAGCACTGGTGATGAAATAAATTACACAAAGTAATGCGCCTGGTGGGGTTCGAACCCGCGACCTACAACTCGTCATTCGGGACCGATACACTGAGCCACCACTGCTCCAATCGTGTATCCTAAATACTGACAATTTTTTCCATTGCTGCTTCCAGATTCCAAGAACTGCAATGATAATTTACATCAAAGATAACTGACTTCCAAGGATTTTTACCTCTCACATAAATGTAAAACGGGGTCAACCCTTTTAGCCCGTCAACAAAGGTACGGGCCTGTACGAAAGTAATTCGAAACTTTTCAGTCAACTGTACTTACTGCCTATTAGTTTTGAATGCATAACTTTGACAACACTTCGAGAGTCGGGATACTGACCAATAATGTTGCCACTAGCTTTTAATTCGTAACACTAACTAATCTTATGTCTGTAAGTGATAAATCGAAGGCAACGCCCGAAACTTTATGCGAAATTACGAGTACCGTACTTAGACAGTAATACTCCTGGCCTGCAACCAGTCCACAATGTAATAATATATGAACATGTAACACTTACATTTTCATTTTGAAATGTAACCAGTGGCGACAGATATAACTCAGCGACAATTGAAAGTAACCGGATATTAAAGAATAAGAAACAGAATTACAAAATATTAATTTATCGAACTCTGTCCCACGATCAATAAAAGTATATCATATCACCACGTCCCCCGCGGGTATATCTAAAATACAGTATCAGTTATTATGCTAGACTTTTGGCACTCAATTACTCTATGATTTATGATATCAATTTAAAAAAAAAACTATCGAAAACCTTGCGTATAAATGTCATTTTCATTAATAAGGCCCCTGACTGGAGGCCTTAGAAACATTTAAGTCCACAGAATAGTCCGGTTAAGCAGCTCACAACATCCTCTAGGTTCACAAGAGAGATGCCACTCAAAAAAGACCTATAACTTTCATTGCCCTGTTAGCACCGAACTTCCAGTCCGTAGTGGGACACATAAGGGTCGTTTATCGGTCGATTTGCCTGGTGACTAGGCGTGCGGTCTACCGTGCGGTACGCGTGCGTGAAAATCGACTTTTTTCATGCCAAGTCGACTAGTTAAGTTAAGTTATTTAAGTTAGTTAAGTTATTAGTTAAGTTCATTACTACAAATTTTTGCAAGGTATGCGACTGGTGCCGTACGTAAAAATGAACCCATATTAATGCCCCATTATAGGTTGTGAGTTCGACCCCCAGCCATAAGTGTTATCACGTGTAATTCATTTCATCACCATTGCTGTCAAAACCGTGAAGTAAAACATCGGGAAGAGGTGAAATATCTTAAAACCACACACTCGAAAACATGTGACACTGGTAGATGTTACTCATATCCCACACTGAACCAGCAATGTGTATAACGGGCTAACGTCCCACTCCGTCTCATAAAGAGAAAGACGATGTCCCAGCAGTGGGGAGATTACAGGTTACCTAAGGAACGGACTCATTAGTACAGTTGACCTTTAAGAAAGTTCCACAATTATCAAACTCCTTTATCGAACCACAATCAAAGACAATAAAGACTAAACAGTATCCGCCATTAGGAATTTCAAGATAATCCTTAGTCCATCTCCCGACTATAACTCATCCATTGATAAAGTTCCCACGATACAATTCTTATAAGCCAAGTAATGTAACGATCGATACAACTATTATTATCTCCACTAAACATCAAAATTATACCTTAATTTCGACGAGATAAGAACCAGTTTTGAACGAGATACGGCCCACCTTGGAGCAATATTTTATTGTTATTCTGCAATTAAGATTAATGATAAGACTTAGACGGAGTAAGTACTTAATCCAAATATCTAGTTTAAAAAAATTAAGTACGAGCTTGATTGGAGCGGGAGGATTCTGTAGCATTTTGTTTTTATTTATTGCAATTAATGTTTGATTCAAATATAGTCATTAGTGTTAACAAGCAATAAAACCAAATGATTGAAAATAAAAACTAATTACTGTTAGTCAGAAGTACGAAAATTTGACAAGCAGTCTTACCAAGAGGTATCGTTATACCCAGTTACTGGGTTGTGGAGGTCGGGTAGGCAGTGACTCTATGTAAAGAAGTGGTATTTAATCCGGTTAACGACTGAAAGCTAGTAAACTCGTAGTTGGGAAAAAACTGACTTGAAAATGATGTGACAATACGAAATCTGTGCCATATAACCTTTTAATACAAAAATTGTAAAAAGTGAACTCTGTATCTTTGTATTAACAAAATTGTGTTATCTACCATTAAAATATCGGAGTAACTTTAAAATTACTGCATATAACGTTGTGAAAAATACAAAGCTAGATCTTTTTAAATCATTTAATGTCATGAATTTCCGCAAATTAACGCCTGATACTATAATTTGTCTTAGTTGCATATATTCCTTTATAACAACTTCTTTTAGTACTTCAAGGTAAAATTCAATTAATGTTTGATTCAAATATAGTCATTAGTGTTAACAAGCAATAAAACCAAATGATTGAAAATAAAAACTAATTGATATATTTCTAATAGAAAAAAAAGTTATGAAAGCTAGAATACTTAATGCAATATCTTGGGACCAAAACCCGGAATACAAGTAGGTATTATATTATACTAGCCCACAATGGGTCCTCGTGATGGACGCAGGCCACAGCCGACCCACTCTTATTTAAATAAAGCCTGTGTCCCAGAAATGGGAACATTATAAGCTTTTATGCATTTTTGTATTTTATTATCTGCTTTTCAAGTGTGTTAACAATTAAGTAAAATAAAAAAGCCATTTTGAAAAGCAACATCTAAACACTTTCGACCGACACATTCGATTAGCTTACTCAACATTTCAAACCACAAATCTACAATTTTATTACAGGGGGAACCTTTAATAAAGTTACAGATTTGTGGTGTTAGCCCATAGCTTACGGAACTCTATAAAGCAATGCTGATATCATAAATACGCCTATAAGATCAAATTGATGCGTAGGAGTGTCCTAACAGTACTCGTATTGTTTATAATTTATTATAAAATGTCAAACAAAGCGGTTGTTATCTTTCTACACTTCGATAAGGCTACGTTTTCACTAGATAAATCGATGATTTATTAAGAAGTTTTGCGAATGACTGCAATCGATCATGTGATTTGATTATTATGAGTTAATTGACCAGGGGTGGGCGGCAGGCCAGTCAAATTACGCCTAAATGCGCCTGGTAAGGCACGTAACTCCGTTGGTCTCGGCTGTCATTTATTAATCTTTGACAATTACTGTTAGTCAGAAGTACGAAAATTTGACAAGCAGTCTTACCAAGAGGTATCGTTATACCCAGTTACTGGGTTGTGGAGGTCGGGTAGGCAGTGACTCTATGTAAAGAAGTGGTATTTAATCCGGTTAACGACTGAAAGCTAGTAAACTCGTAGTTGGGAAAAAACTGACTTGAAAATGATGTGACAATACGAAATCTGTGCCATATAACCTTTTAATACAAAAATTGTAAAAAGTGAACTCTGTATCTTTGTATTAACAAAATTGTGTTATCTACCATTAAAATATCGGAGTAACTTTAAAATTACTGCATATAACGTTGTGAAAAATACAAAGCTAGATCTTTTTAAATCATTTAATGTCATGAATTTCCGCAAATTAACGCCTGATACTATAATTTGTCTTAGTTGCATATATTCCTTTATAACAACTTCTTTTAGTACTTCAAGGTAAAATTCAATTAATGTTTGATTCAAATATAGTCATTAGTGTTAACAAGCAATAAAACCAAATGATTGAAAATAAAAACTAATTGATATATTTCTAATAGAAAAAAAAGTTATGAAAGCTAGAATACTTAATGCAATATCTTGGGACCAAAACCCGGAATACAAGTAGGTATTATATTATACTAGCCCACAATGGGTCCTCGTGATGGACGCAGGCCACAGCCGACCCACTCTTATTTAAATAAAGCCTGTGTCCCAGAAATGGGAACATTATAAGCTTTTATGCATTGCATGTTACAAAACAGTGAACACACACCTTTTACTCTTCCAATAATTTAGGCCTTATTACCACTATCAGATCGCTTGGACGTTAATTGGGTACCAACAAATGGTTTTTATTACTCGATTCCTATATCGTAATGAAGAGATAACCTTTAGTAATGATTGGGTATTACCTATTAAATGTCAAATTAAAATTATGTTCCCTTTGTCCATTTTACTACCAGCCTTTATGTAATTTATTTACTTGTTAGCCAGATGTTTTGAATGGCAACAATTTGCTGAAATGTGTTGTTTTATCGTGAGAAAATTAGGTAAGTCCTAATAACAACAATTTGATGAAAAGTGATATCCACATCAACCCGCACTGGGTTTAAAAATACTAGACCAGTGTTCCAGAAGCGGGATAGGTTAAATAATATAATAATTATTATAAAGCTGATAATAGATGAAATACGCAATGTACTGAGATATGAAGTACTATGTATTAAATTATAAGATCTGTAAAAACCATATTTCATGCAAATAAACGATATTATTATTATTATTTAAATCTTTAAAGATCTCGGGATCATGGGATCCCGGACTTTTAGAGGCTATGCCAGGAGCCGAAGCCATCTTGCAGAGGCCCGTTACGTAATTTAAATGAGATGAGGCCCAAACCGGCGGTTATCCCTGTATGCACTATGCCAGTATACCCAAGGACAACCCCCGGTTAGAGTAAGACTATTGCGGAATGCGGAAACAAAAGACTGGGTTATGGCGTTTGGTGGGTTTGGTGAACTGGTTATAAATATATCTATGGAAACACTATGGCCCCTGCCTAATCAATGTTTAATATATATAGATACGCTGGCAGGGGGTGACTCGCACACTCAACAAATGGGCCCCCAAACATATCGCTAGCACTAGGTGACGTAGCGACAAGGGGCAAACATATCCTGAGGTGCTTGAGGAGTGGAGAGGTATTTCACGGTTCTCAGAATCGACCAGGAACCCGGAAGTATGGTCGATCCCTACAAACACTTACTGAAATACTTCCTTCCTCCGAGCAAGTTTGCTCTTGCGAATCTCCACTCTAGCCAGCCGATTAAGGCAAGAAAGAGGTGGGAGGTCTGTTCCTCGTCAGTGTTCACTCTGACCGGCCAATAAAGGCAAGTCAGAGATGAGGAACGAGATATCTCCCGGGAGATCAGGTCCGTGTGGGTCGCAACTGCCCAACAGCTCGCCACAAGCTGCCCTGCGGGTTTATTATTATTATTATTATTATCTTTATGAGACAAGGTTCCTAATCACATAAGAGCTCTACGACAAACACTAATAATATGTATTCATTCTGTCACATTTAGGGTTTTCAGAAAATTCAAATGTTCCTCTTCATAATAGGTAAGTATACATAAGTTTCCCCTGTATTTTAATCTTATAATGCCGGAAATCATTGTTGATTTTTCATTTCAAGCATTTACAATTAATTAAGTGTCAATAAAACCGATTGTAGAAATACATATTAATCGATTCTCATTCTATTGCTTTTACATTCACTCCAAAATGTCTTTTGTGAAAACTCAGGCTTTGAATATACTAAGGCAATTCACACACTGTACCGCATCACGCTGCGGAACGCGTAGCGACGAAGTCCTGAAATGAACACGCGTGAATTCGTTTTTAGTGTATTGTACTACGCGTGTTTTCAATACAAAGAGAAATTATACTTTTTATTTTACACGAGGCGCAGTGTGCGAATCGCTTTATGAAGTAGATCCTCAAAGTAAATACGACACATATATTTTGCAATCAATTACGAAGAAAAACAATATACCAAACAAAACAGTTTCTGCAAATTGTACAAAGCTCTTCTATAATTGATGTACAGCTAACTAACCGTAAGATCGAAGATTACAGTTGTCTTAAAAGACAATATAATTATCTGCGCACAATTATTCGAGGCTGGATTAATGACGTTAATTGCTTTATTTATGATGTCCGCTCTAGTAGGAATGTAGGTTTTTGTTTGTCCCGTTGCGTTTGTTAAATTGTTTTGTGGCAGATGTTTTTTACACCAAGGAATATAAGAAAACTTTTTTTTTTTACCTGGTAAAATCATCAGATGAGTCCTCACACCCCGGGCAGGGCGAGAGGGACTGTCAGACTTGTACTGACTAAAATCCACGGTGTCCTTCGTGTAGCCTTTTGTGTACCGGAGTCGCGGTGTACGTATGCCTCGCGACCCATGATAACAATAAACTTGATAATAGGTTTAAAAAAAACATTAACATTAATTTGTTTTATGTAAAGGTAAATAAGGTATTCAAAACCTTATTCAGGTTATAGCGCCTTATGTGACTACGGGTAATCTAAAGAGGTTATCAAAGCACTGGAACGCAAAGAGCAATTGAAGGAACGTTCACTTTCGTTCCGTCCAGGGCGAAAGAAATGATTTGATGACGTTCCTCGAAAAAAAATATGTTAAAACATCCGGAAAAATTGATTGAACAAAAATATCTGGAATCAGAAAAGAAGTGTCCATAGTTAGTATAACAGCTATCTAGTTAAAAATATTTTCTCTGAAAAACAACCACGGTCAGTAAGAGCTGGCACTTGTCGTATATGTCTTCCTTCAATGAGTCTGCAACAAGCCAGTTTCGCCACCGTATTTTCTTCCAACGTTTTTAATAGACGTAGATCAACAATCTATGAGAATACTGTAATCGGAACTGCAACGACCTCAGCCTTCACTAATCTATCCGCAAAATCATAGGGGCGGAAACCGACATCAAAACCTCCTTACAATTCCAACCAGATCTCTCCCCACAAGATAATCCCATCACCCTATCAACACATAACCGCACACGAAGACCCACCCTTACCATAAACAATAGAAGAACGCACAATTCAATATGCAAAACAATGTAATGATAATGCTTTAGACAATGCACTGTCGCTAACCACTATATCGATTTATTGATGTTCAATATTAAATACTTGAGCAATAAAAGTAACCAGCATCCTTTGACCTTCGAAAACAAACTTACAGACCCTTCTAACTCCAAAAGTTTCAAAGAAATCGAGCGGCAGGGAAGGTCTTGAATAAACGGTTATCCAAGTAAGGTATGGGCTGCACCGCGCCTAAGCCTTAGGCAATACGGTATTTATCATTCGCTATTGTGTATGCGCCCTTTGTGGTTTTCGAGTACTGAAATGACTTCACACTAGGAACGATGATATTGTCGTTAATGTCAATTCTTATCGAGGTTTCAAATGTTAGTAGGCAAAGTTCGACGGTCAATATTTTGAATGATTTGTCTATGGCATTCTAGAATTTATTTGAATAGTCATTTGTTTCTTGTATGGATACTGTAATTAGCTTCCTGGGTAGGTTAATTACGTGTTCTATGTTTTCGAATATAAATTATTATGACAGACTTTTAGAGCTTCAGTCAGTACATTAAAGTGTTTCTACATCAGTTGCAGTACATAATTATTGTGTTCATCTGGAAATCCTTATTACTTCTGCATTAAGATATTCTATCCCACGTAATCACAGGCGTTTCGGTGAGATGTATCTTTACAGACATGGCCTTTTCATCCTTCATCTCTCAATCGAGGGTTGTAAATGTAATTACTAAAAAGCTAGGGACGTTTTCTCACATTCCGTTGGATTCTCAAACCTCAGCTTAACATTGAAAGTTTAATTTCCATTGCGCGCTAAAACAGCGTGACAAACTAAAAGCAACTTTATTCACAACTGATAAGGACCAAATAAGTTAGCAACACACAGGATTATAGAACACCAATATCGTACCCATATTCTAAAATTTAAATCAAAACAAATGACGACCAACAAATTCCAAATCAAATGTTGATCGTCATTTGTTCACTCAAGGTTAAAATCTTTCTCAACAACAACATAATTCTATTCGGAAAACCCAACCCATATTCAGCAATGACCTAATTACTCAATAATTTCATTAATAACAAACAAAAGGAACTAATAAAACTAATTTAAATCATATGTGTTTAGCTTATTAATTTCTCTATGCCTCCCGACAAGTGTCCGATCAATCGATGGTGAATGACATCACTATTAATCAATCGAGACATGTACTCATTTGTATCGCAATTAGACCGTGTGTTTTGGTTTGTGAATCATTAATCTACATATCCGGGGGCTTGTTTGTCTGTCTGTCTTACATTTGTTTGTTGAGAGTGTGTTGTTGTTGGGATTTGTCGATATATCGAATATGGTGAGAATATCGATTAGACAACACTGTTGTTTAATTTTATTTAAACCGTACGGTATAAAACCATCATAGTGAGAGATTATGTCTATATGCTTTCAAGCTTTAATGTTGTTGAATTTTGCACCAGAATATAACAAAGAGTAGAAATGATTGCAATAATTCATAATTGTAATAATTCAATTTTCAATGCTTCGACAGCATTTATTACACAGCACTGAATTTTTTTAAAGAATTCATTCTTAACACAATATTCACTGACTTTTACTCAGCGAATCTTCCCTAATGACATGTTATTGTATTGGCTTCTTTAGAACGTATTATAATTCTAATTAAACTTTCCTATTTAGTTAATTTAATCCGATTTTATAATAATATAATATTTATCCCAAAAAATCCCACTAAAAATCACACTTCACAAAGATACTAAAAAAAGTTTAAAAAAGTTTTATTTAATCGACATCGGAACATCTCTAGCAGCACACATAATGACATGCAGTGTAAATATTTTAATAGCTGTGTACGCAATGATTAATAGCACCAAAAACTAGACCAGAGCTTTGAAATATGCGAATAAAGATAAAAATAAATAACACATATCAAGATTAAGTTTATTTGTTTTCGTTCAAACATGTGCAATTCAATATTTGTTGATCAAAAGATTATAACGACATACATTTAAAATTTAGATCAACTGTCAAACTTATCATTTAATAGATAAAGTTGGTATTTTTAAATGATATCGCAATAATAGGTGTCGAAAGCGATTTATAACTTAACAATGGATTGTGGTAATACATTGATATATTGTTGCTATATCTCGCCTTTGGCTTATTTCTTGTAAGGCATTATACGGAGTGTTGTTAATTTTAGAGATATCTAAGATTTATCGGATTGTATTTTCCTTGCTCGTTTTGTCGCTTATTGGTATGTGGTGAGGTCGTGGTGTCGGTATTTTGTCTACCACTAAACAATATTGTTTAATGTCGTTGCTATAATTCACAAAACTCTTTTTTCTCAAGAAAAACAGACTATGATTTCAGGTAGTTTAAGATTGAGCTTAAACTACCTGAAATCATAGTCTGTTTTTCTTTGACAGTAAGTAACATTGTGGTTCTGCTAATCACGAATTAGCAGATATCATGTGTCCATCACCTGAGTCCTTATATTACACATAATAGACTCACAAAATCGAATCATCAAAAGTATACATTACTTGTCTACTCCTACATACATCCTATACTTACCTTAACGTCGTTGGATACAACTGTTAACGTGAAAATTGATTCAATTGCATTGATGCCCTACAAAAATCTTGTAGGAATAACAGTTAAAATTACATCAGATCAAATAAATCAATACACAAACATAATAATAGGCGTATATTAAAAACACCAATAAAAAAAGAATCATACAAAATATTCGATGAACTGAACAGTAATATTAAACTTCATAAAATCAAGATGGGCTCACAGATTCACAATACATTAGTTCAAAGAAATCAATTCCAAAAATCTAACAATTGAGAAGTGGAGCAGTGATGTGCTGTATCATCATTATGAACCAAATAACGGTATCCCCATCTTCGATATTGAAATCAATTGAAACCAGCAAAATATCGATACAAAGTGATGGGTTTTCAATCGATTCCCTTTACAGAATCGATTGGAACTCGATTCTAAATTGTGGTATAAAATGTTTGTCGTTTTTGTCGATGGTATGGCGCAACAATGGCTCAGCAGGTATTCTGTAATGGCGGGAAAGGTCGGGAGTTCGCAACCTAGTTTGTTTTTGTATGATTTTGAGTTGCCTTTTTAGTAAAAGGCTAGTTTAGGTTATCTAGCAACATATTAAGATATGACATTGCTAAACTATCGTTTATTTTAGTTCAATGTTATAGTTCTTAAACTTCTCTCGTCTCTTAAAATATTGATGGATGGAGAGGAAGAGGAAGGCCAAAGAAAAGATGGATGGATTGTATAAGTAAGGATATGAGAGAAAAAGGAGTAAATGATACTATGACTTGTGATAGGGGAGAATGGAAGAAAGAAACGTGTTGCGCCGACCCCAGATAAAATAGGATAAGGGTAGGAAGATGATGATGTTATAGTTCTTAAACGTGTAGTTGTTTAGGGTTCCATGCGTCAAGAGAAAAACCAAAACTTTATAGGATCATTTTGTTATCCGCCTGTCTGTCACGAGACTATCTGACTTTTGTCGGGAACGCGTGGAGGTATCAAGTTGATTGCTACCAAATATGGTACGTCTATGATCCCTTGGATTTCTAAAAAACCAAGTTTATAAGTTAGTTGTTTTTGGTATAAGTTATTAATTACGGAACCTTCCACTGTGCGTGATCCGACGCACTTGGACATTTTTTTTTTAATTTTGAGAAGTTTTCTCTTACCTTTACCTAGTCTAGTTCAGAGGTGACTGCACGAGTCAAAGTCGACGATGAAGTGAGCTTAACTGCTTATAAGCCTAAAGTCTAGTTGTGAATTCACCGCGCTTAGTAGCAATCTGTCACCCAAGAAACCATAGCCAACATAAACTAAAACCATAGACTCTCACTGCAAGTCCCAACACTAAGTGAAAGCAACACTACACGGCAGAAATAATTCAAAGGTACAAATATAAATTCAATGGCCCACCGCGGAGTCGAACCCATATTAATGTTGTAAAATAAACAGATTCTGTAAGTAATGAAGTCTCGCGGTCTGTTTATTTATTGTTTTCGTTCATTGAGAGGGAAAACGCATTTGTAATACAAAATGGCTTTATTTGGTTTTGTACTGGTGCTTTTGTCGGTTATGGGAGGAATTCTGTTGTTGCCTTTCTATTTGGTGCCGAAAGCTTGCACTAATGTTCTTAAATGTAATTGTCTTAATTTGCACGGTTCGTAAGTTATTTTTCGGGAGCAGACCCACATGCTCCACCTAGTTTCTCCAACTGGGTGGAGCGAGATATTGTACAGTGAAACAAACCCAGTTTGAGAAAATAGTTGGAGCACGGGTCCGCACCCTTTTATTCTTTGTCAACTACTTCGTTATAATCTTCATTGTTTTTTTTATCGGTTGCACTTAGGAGGGTGTGCGATGAAACTGCAAAACGTGATTTCACATGCCCCTTTCCATCATCCTTCTACAAGATGTACGTCGATGCGCTATCGGTACATGGTGGACATCCCCCCCTTACGTACAAAGCGTTTTGCTAATACTTTTATTGTAAGCACAGCTAAGTTCCTTGGGGTTTTAAAGTCAAGACTGAATAGGATACTTCTAGGCAAGCGCGCTTCAGTGTCGACCACGACGACGTCGAGATAGTGGTTTAGCGAGAGTCTATGGCTGAATAAAAAAAAATCCTAACTCTTCTCACTGTTGGATATAATTATATTTTTAAAGTTGTATATAATTTTGAAATTGTTTACATAGTTTAGAGTTTTTGTTGACAAGACTGCGTACACAATAAAATCTGCCTCGGTTATAGATCGATCTGAAAAGCATATATTGTTTTCATTTTATGATTGGTTTTCTAATCAAAACCTTTTCATAAAAGGCAAACATTGCATGATTTTAATACGAATAAAAATGAAGAAACAACAATTAAAATCAAACGATAACATAACGTAACAAAGTACCAAAAAAATAATAATTATCCACCCATTAATCACTATAAAAATCAAAGCAAATAACTTAAGGTGTCTGTGACGTAATTTACTTAAGGCGAAATTTATCGTCGGTTCGCTGACGTGGATATTTCTGAGTGAAATCGTGCAGTTGAGGTTTTAACACATAATTTACGGTCCCCTGCCCAATAGTTCGCGATTTATGGGTGCCCACGGCTATCATATGGTGTAATCCAGAACACCGATTTTACACCACAATTATTTTTGCTGAGATATTGTATCGACAACGCCTGGTAGATCTTTAACTTGGGCTTGAACGAGATTTTTAGATGAAATTGCGAAATTTTAGCGAAACTTGCTGTTGCTATTGGTTTCGCCTGCGAAATAATGTACGGAAAATACTGAAAATATAATTATTGATTACTTAAAGACTGCACAAAAACCAACTGCGTTTGGTGCTCAATTTAAATTGTATGCGTGTACATTCTTATTATTGCAATATCCCAAAAAGATCTTAAAAGATTTTTTTTCTTATCTTGGTTCTACAACAAAAGTCACTCACACTGCATTTCGTTTTTGACTGACGCTGAAAACTAATAAACTATGCAGGTTGCAATCTTGATCCTTAACTTTGTAACCAATCAACGGCCGAATTTGCCTATCCGAGTTTTAAAGATGTCCAATCACAAGCAGCTGTCAAAGAAAATAGGTCGGTATTTGGATTGCGATATACTACTATTTCATATTTTTTTAATATTCATTAATATCAAAGTCAAAGACAAAGTCAAATGTTTTTATTTCACATGGGCCCATGAGGGCACTTATAAATATCAGATTTTTTAGACTTCGTCTAACATTTCCATTTATTTTTTCATATTCAACATTTCAAAATCACATAACTAAATATTCAACTAGGTCCATTTAAGTTCCCATAAAGCAATAGACCTACAATTAGCGGTTCATAACTGACGTATTTGCATACATTACTGTGTTTACGTACGTTGATCACCAGAGGGCGTGGTGGCCCGCGGCAATTAGATGCAGTGTGTGCTTTTAATTTCAATTCTGAGATTTCTAAACGGGAAAAGTTTTACTATGCTGGTGGTCTATGGTCTGGTGAAGTAAATGTCATGGTATTGTGGCCCATACATTTTAAAGCCTTCAGTTTCTTTACCAGAAATCTCGTAAGGAGATAAGGTTTCTCTGATCCCATGCAATGATGCATGGGACCAAACGCCTTCCAAGGTCGTGGTACTGTCGCAACAGGTTACCGTTACCGGAACGTAAGGAGCTATTTAAAGAACACCATGGATTTTAGTCAGCACTAGTCTGAGAGTCCCTTCCGCTCCAATCTGGTTTGGAGGACTCATTTGATGACTTTTATGAATTGGTCCCATGGTTGAGAGTGGTTCAAATTATGAGTTTAATGGCACTATTTTGTGAAGACAATCTTAGGTCGGATGAAATATCAATATATCTACCGATCAGTTAGGTATCTTAAGACAAGAGTAGAGTTTTCATGATAAAAACAAAGTTCTATTCGGGTATTGTGGCAATAGTGCTGTAACTGAGCAATTGGCTACAGCACTATGAATCGGCGGGCTCGATTCTAGCACGAATAATACCAACAGGAAAAATATTATGGAACCTATTTTTTACATTTTACGTTTTATTTCAAGACAATCTCAACCAAATAGAGCACCAAGTTCTGATCTCTTCATAGTCATAAGCCATCATTTTCGCCGGTTCACATGGACGCCCCCCACGGTCTGAGCGCGGCGGCTTGGCGCATGCGCGTGGGCGGTGGAGCGCGCGCGCACTATTATGTCTTAACGTGGAGGGTTCGCGACAGGTGGGCGTGGCTAAGTGACGCGCCGGGATGTCAGGTGTCAGGGGTGTACTGGGGTGGATAGATAGATGGAAATTTATTATTATAGACACTATAAATTACAAAAAATGTGGCAGTAAGGTCACAAGATAAACCAAAACGTAATTAATAAAAAAAGGAACAATGCTATGTTTTTTGTTAGTGTGTGTTTTAATAGGAGCCAAAGTTGGAATATCTTAGAGCTACCATAAGGTCGATAAATCCCATGGGATAACAGTATCCGTAAACCGTAAAACCGGAATAAACCGGAGCGTCAGACGCGAATAAAATTGCATCATAATCTCATTAAAAAAATGGATAGGAGCCAAAAAACGAACCACATAGATAATAATAATTACATTTATAATTTTTGTATAAAACGTAAGACGTCCACCAACAACAGGACATGGACAGACGACCTTATAAAGGTCGCCGGAAGACGCTGGATGCACGTCGGTTCCAACCGGCATATGTGGAGATCTAAAGGGGAGGCCTATGTTCAGCAGTGGACGTCCTATGGCTAAGATGATGGTGATGGTAACATTATTAGAAAAAACAAAGGTTTATATAATATTCAAAGAAAAAACAACACAGTAATACTTCTCACTAAGATTGATAAAAAAAAACAAAAACTATCAACAAAAAATAAAACAATGAACCACTTTTGACAACCCTACAACAAACGCAACACTGTAATCTAGAGAAAATTCTCTTGTGCTTTACTTTACTCGAGAAATATGATTTAATTAAAGTTATTAAAGCGGACCTAGGTTAATTGAAATTTGTATAAACAGAGAGAGGAGAGAATTATGTACCAGTCCACAATTTTATTGACCCCATCCAACCTTAGGTCGGATGCTGGCACTTAGGAAGTTGTAAAATAATAATTATTGGTTATAAACTTTATCCTGTACTAGATAAACCTGTATTTTCAATAATAATAGCTTTATTTAAAGCGTGGATTAGGTACATCAGGGATTGCCTAATAAAATTGATAAGTGATGCTTTACGAGTACATTAATATCAGTGAACTAGTTACAGATATTCCGGACTATATTTTTTTTTTATTCTTGCACATTAAAGTACAAAGGCGGACTTAATGCCACGGGCATTTTCTTCGAGTCAACCTTAGGGTGATGCAGAGAAATAAACATATTAGTTGCAAAATCTATGTCGGTTCTTAATTTATCACTATGTACTATATAAAAAAGACAATATAGAAAATAATCTATCTCTGAGTCAAACGTTAGGATCCATTCAGCCATCCTGATGTGATTTGAGTAACAAACATCCGCATTTAAAATATTAGTCAGGGTGCAAATGTCCATCACTTGAACGTGTGAGTCCAGACGTCTGAATAAAAACCTGTCTCTTTTGGTTCTATCAATAGATTAATAAGTTTACTTGAGTCTTTCACACGATAAATGACACAAAACACAAAAACATTTTTGTTTATTTTTTTTTTTCTAATGTCGATACCAAATTATATGAAAAGAGGCCGTATTATTGCCAAAAAATGCCAAAATGGCAATAACTTCGTTGACAACCATTTTAAAAATATATATCGCGGTAACCTTTTATGAAGCGTTATTAAAGCCATCTGAACAAATAAAAATAATACTTAACGTGACAATGATTTCAAGCAAAACATTCAGTGACTTCTAAGACTAATATTCCTCAACCTCAATCACTCAACCAAATCCAACATGACATTAGAAAACAGTTTTACTGAGCTGAAACTACTAAAGTATCAATTATTTTTAAAGAAAATGACAAAACAAAGCATCAAATAGAAGCAGAATCATAATATAAATTGCTATAAACATTTTCTACGGATATCTACATTCTAAAATGAATTGCAATCTAAATAGTCTGAACTATAAATATAAACTTACTGTTAATAGGTACAAAAATAAAATTAAAAAAAAAAAAACAAAAAATAATCAAACGGCGTCAAAGAATACGTCCATATTGCTGTCAACGGGAACAGTGCCCAGAACGCTGGCAGCATTGCCACGTTGTATGGCAATGCTGATTCGTTGTCCTAGGAATAGGCCAGTCCTCTGGTCACCTAATAAACATTCGATTGGTTGAGAAAAATAATACAACATTCCGTTTTACGAAATTCATAATAGAACACTGATTTTTCTCATTAGCGGTTAGAAAATATCAGTGAAATTCAATGGAGTGATAAATAAAATAATTTATTTCTTTGCACAATCTAAACAGGGCCACCAGAGGCACCAGAAACAGTTATCTATCCCATCAAATTCATAGCTCAGTAGTAACTCAAACCTAAACAATAGCAACAAAAGAAAGGCCTAGCGCACACGGAATGCTAATTGCGGCACCATCACCATCAGATCCGTCGCCGCAGACTTAAAGCAAACGCTTTTATTTTTAAAGAGGCGTATACTTAGACAGATTGGCTCGACATTTTCATCAGTGCACAAACCGCAAGCTGTATTATTTTAATCGCACAGCCGCCACCTTACGCCGTTTCCTACGTCTGAAATTATTTTGTGGATGAATGAGTGTACGGTTTATTGTTTTAATGGCTGTTGGGTCCAGAAGCAGGAAGTGTGGAATTATGAATTTATGAAGCTTTGTTTCATTTTTTTTTTTACTTTTTTTAGGTGCCTTTTAATGTTATGAACCTACAAAAATCTTGAGCAGAGTGTAAGAAAGATATACCAAGACTTCGGTGCTGAAGTTAGTGTCCAAATAAGAACAAAATGAAATAGATCTAATTGTAATATATCTACAACTTTTGTAGCTTCTAATAATTAAATAAGTGGATACCAAGTGGTAATATCACCAAATATGAGAGAGTTAAATCCTATATGGGGCGAAAATAAATATCAGACTCGTACTGACTAGAAGCCGCCTGCTTCGGCTCTTATTCAGCTGGTGAGATGTGGGTGTACATGTACTGTGCCTTAACCTTCGAGGAATGACACGTGACGTTACTATCGTTGTATATCCTCTAATACTTTCCACTCTTCTACAGGAGGACCTCCTTATCCACGGCGACAGCGTGTATGACGTGATAGACAAACAGGACCAGCAGGCGGTCAGGACCGAACTGTCCCGAGCGCCAACCGACGGAGAGGACCGAGTCTTTCTCTGTCGCATGAACGTCGCTCGGAACGCTAGGCGGCAGATGCGGTTTGGGGATCAGAAAGTAAGTACCTAGCTTTAGAAAGGAAACAAAGGGATGTGCGTTATTCTTTTCGGATTGATTTCATTGCAGGATCCAAGTAGAAACATCATACATCTACAGATAAAATTCATTTTCCGAAACACGTCTATGTTTATTTTATCGGTGATTTTCTGGCGGTCGCCAGTTTTGATTCTGGCTTTCAGGAGTTGCAATGGTTTGGGAATAGTGCGAAGGATAGTTTTAAATAGAGGGGAAAGATCGACTTGGTTCGATGGAACGACGATATATTACTAGACTCCTAATAACAGGCGACCGATATCTGTCAACACATTAGGCAAAAAAGTCTTATATCCGTTTTATTTCGACCACTCCTGTGAGCCGTAAGCATACCTTGAAACAGAACAGACCTTGAGATAGCCAATCACAACGCAGTACCCCGTCCCCCTCGCTTACGTTGTACCTCAGCGAGTTGACCGAATTGTTTTGTTCCTTTGATCGTGCATGCGGAGTCTAGTAATATATCGTCGTTGGTTCGATGTGTACTCGTAGCATCGTATGGTAGATAAACCGCACTACCAATGACATATTGTGATCGCGACTTTGCGCCCTGTGTGAAAATAACATTAACGATAAAAACATTATTGAAAATTAATTTTGCACAAAATATCATTTTGCTAAACGTAATTTTCAAGTGACAGTTGACGGATAGAGATCGTTGACCTGCGCACCTATATCTTGGTCAAATAGTATGTGTAAATAGCGACATTTGGAATTCATTATTTTGGCCCAACATGCTGACCCAATGCATTGGCCCAATGTGTACAGCGGCCTTTAGAAATGATAGTGCAGGTTATTCCCATTCAAACGATAAATTGGTAACATGCTTACCAGAATCTAAATAGACTTGTATGACTTTTGAACCCTGCCCAATCTATTTAAGAATTGTTTCTTACTCCAAATAATTATGAATCTTGACAGATGTTTAGCAAAAAGTAAATAGAGTGTTGAAATATGAATTACCACTCTTTTAATCGTCAGTATTATGTGAGAATTCGTTTCAATCTGTTATCGTATTAAAATTGTAACGTCAGTCAAAATGACGCGAGGTTGGACTTAAAAGGCTCGGTCTCACTGTAAGCGTTGTTGAGGTCCTTGATTGACCAGTACCGTCAGCACCGGTTTTCAGTATTTGAGACGTATAGTAAACTGGAACTTTGACAATTTTCAAGGAAAAAATTAGTTCCTTCTTCGCACACCAGAGGCGCTGTTCCATTTTTTCATACAAAAACGCTGTAAATACTGGAAAGACGCTGTAAAGTAAAAGAGTGAAAACTCGTGCTAGGGGTACTGATGTAGATAAAATGGTAATCTAAGTGATGATCGTCAGTAAAGACATATGTGTTTGCGTCAATGTGTCGTATTCACTACAGAGTTGTGTGCATGACCATATATGTTCTGTGTGTGTTTAAATGTCAATCTATAGTAATATTATAAAGAGATAAAACCTGTATGTTTGGATATAGGTAGAGGCTAATCTCGAAAAGTATTGGTACTGAGTGATATAAGCTATAAGTTGGCAAAAGCTAGTAGAGAATAATTTTGGGCTGCAAGACGAAAAAAGAAATTGAATACTGCGACCAGAGTTTGAATAACGTGGTTCACCACGTTATTCAGACTATCAGCCGTTTCGCAGACTATCAGAATGGAAATGAAACTAAGACAAAGCAGGAGGATACAAATTCAAGTTAATAATAATATCAATTTTGCTACAAAAGTATAAAACAAGCTACCTCTATTTAAGATGGATTCATTGATTTACAGCTTTCGAGTCGAGTCGTCGTGAGAATTGAAAGTAACTTACTCCACTTAATTTGAGTAACTAACAGAAAAAACAAACATTCTTTTCAATTTAAACTATTTTGGCTCTGCCAATAAAATTAAACAGCCCATCTATAAATAAGTAATATTATTTTAATCGCCTACACTCGAACCTGACCATAAAATATAACACACGAAATCGATGAGAGCATAATTAACAAGTTTACTTTCAAAATGTTTAATAGAATATAAAATGTACATATAAAGAGGTTATGGACAGACTGACAAATTGATAGGCTTCGATACACTCGCGTTATTACAAGTAATTGAATGCTCACGCGCATGAAAGCTCGACTTTTCTTGGTTTAAGTAAATCAGACCTTATTTCTTAGAAAATAGAATAGATATTTTGATTTTGTGGATCTTATTTAGATATTGGCCGTTATACAAATATTTTAAAGATTATTTTGAATTAATAACTCAATATATTATGCTGACGTCAGTTATCTTGATCTTACTGAGGCACAACTTGATAAACTTGAGCGACTTCAAAATTTTTGCATAAGATTTATATTTGGCTTGCCTAAATATGATCACATTTCTGAATTTCGTGTAAAACTCAAGTGGCTTCCTATACGTCTTCGCCGGAATTCTCATATCTTGTTTCAACTCTACAGTATTCTGTTCAATCCTACTACCCCCACTTATCTTAAAGAACGTTTCAAGTTCCTTCATGACACACATAATAGATATCTTAGGTCATCGGAAAATTTGAGACTAGAGATGCCAATGCATACTTCCAGATTTTTCGACAAATCATTTACTGTCGAAGCAGTACGGTTGTGGAATGCCTTGCCCTTGTCTGTAAGGCGCGCACAAACCTTGTCCACATTTAAAAATCTGGTAAAAAAGCATTATTTATCTTGTTAAACATGTAGCTAAAATGTTTCTTTGTTTTATCTTTGTTATTTTTATATGTATTATGTTTTGTATAATTGTATTATATATATTTATAATGATTGTATATATGTATGTATTTTATGTGTAAATAGTACACCATAGACTACCTACAGTATTGTTTCTCCTTTTTCTTCAAATTCATCCAAAGGTTGTCTTGAAAAAATCGCTTTTAGCGATAAGACCGCCCATTGTGTCACCCTATGTATAAGATAAATACTCTGTACCTGTAATTTGTATGGTGTGCATAATAAAGTGTATTCTATTCTATTCTATTCTATATTTTACTGATATTCATTGGTTTGTAACGCTAAAGTTGTGTATCTTCATCATTATTACCTCTTAAACGCCGGAAACTATTTGAAGATATTTTGATAGATTTATTTAAAGACATAATTATACCTATTGTTAATTTTAATTTGGTCTCAAACAAATAAACATATAACAGTGAATTGGTAATACATAATTGTACAACATTTCAAACTCGTTGAAATCATAAACCACTTTCTTTGAAATTCACCTAACAATTTACTAGGTATATTATTTTGTGTGATTTATTTCATCACCACTGCTCTTAAAACGGCGAAGGAAAACAAGTAGTAAGATAAAAACATATTCTAAAGTAAAAAAATCGAAGACACGTGACAACAACCAACAATACTGACCGGCGCGGCGGCGGCGTGGTGGCTTATGGCCCACTCCCTTAGAACTCTATAGGCTGATGATGATAGTCAACAATTAATTTTTCACATGAGACTCAAACTAGTACGCCAAAAAAATATAAAATCGCAAAAATCAAAGACCTGAAATACAGAGAGTTTGAATTTATAGGCCTTCTCCAATCGTTTATCAAAGTACACCCACCCACAGGCCTTCCTTAATGCAATAATTATTAATTTCCTAATGATAAAGAGAGCCATAATTTCTCATAAAGTTAACCCACCATGTTTTATCACGTGGAACATAAACTACAGCCTACTGCTGATGCATCTTAATTTCTTTGGTATTATTTGCCGTTAAAACAATTTCATTTTCAGGCTGCTACAGATACAGAACTTAGCTACGAACGAACTACTGAAAATACAGATTTTTCGTAGTGATGTGTCGCCATTAATTTTTCTTTCCGAATGATATACCGATAACACACTTTCATCCCTAACTTAAATAAAAAACATCCCAAACTTAAAGTTAATTTAAATCAGTGACGTCTGCCACATGCCCAATAAGCTGTAAGCCAAAATAACGTCTTGGAGCCCTGACATAGCCAGAAGTCATGGGGAAAGGCCTTAGACCAGCTATGATAATGCAGGCACGCAGTATCAGTATCAGCATCCCAAATTATTTGAAGTCCATGCATGTTACCTTCTCTTTCATTCGTTATTTCGAAAGACGATTTCTTTCAAATAATTGTGTATATGTAAAGTCGGGAAATACCTTCAAGAGGCGCGGTCTTCAGTGATAAGACCGGGGAATGTAGTACTTTTACCTCACTAAAACCACCCCGGTGATCACCATCAGCACATCAAGACCTCCCATCACCTCTTTCTATCATTTATCATTCCTTACTTCAGAAGATGAACGTAAAAATAATTGCCTAGTCACCTTTGACAGCTTTCAGACCTTTGCCAAAGAACTAATCAACTGTAGACTCTCACAATTTCTGCTATAAAAAATCTAAGTCCGATTAACAAGAAGCGAAACCCAAACTAGACATAACCGAAATTAATAAATCCATCTCATAACCACATCACGATCAGTTTTATATAAAATTAATTAGGAACATATATACCTGCTTAATCCAAAGCGGTGAGTAGTCTGCTTTCAAAATAATTAAACTGTGGTCATAAACCCATCTAATCAACAATAATCAGTCTTATCAAGATGAGTTATAACGAGCTAAACTTTATTAGAAAACTAGCTTCTGCCCGCGACTTCGTACGCGGATATTGTTTCTTATGCCAGCGACAATGGGGTCGTCAAAATCTAAGATCTGAAAAGTCTGATACCCAACCCCAAGAGCCCGGCTAAATAATTAATAGGAGTTTGGCCAGTAGAATAAAAAAAATATTAATATATTTATCATCATCGAAAATCAGTCTTAAACTTCGACCACCTTCACTGCGTGGAGGTAATCCCAGCTTATGTTATTTTATAATTATACAGTGAAATTAGTGATAGCTTTGATTTCCACATCAGGTGTTCCAGATCTTAATTTTTTATACATCAATAAATAATGCTCATCAGGCTAAACAACTCTTTCTAAGACATCATTCCTATATATGTGATAGTGTAGCTGGGCTCATGGAGTTCTACATTAGGTGTTCTAGATCTTAAATTTTAATACGTCAACAGAGAGTGCTCATCAGGCTGAGCAATTCTTTCTAAGATGTCTTTCCAATACAGGGTGGAATTTTGTAATGCCACCTGGAGGGAAAGTACTCTTAATAGTGCAGATAGAAAATTTTACTCAAAGGAAACATTCGTTTATTTTTGAATAGTAAGAAAACTGCATTCAAACATTTTCTAAAATTCTCTTCTCCCACACCCCGGGAATCGAACTGGCTAACATCTGAAAAAATTATACCCTGTACTTTTATTGCATCGATCGTTAGGGTCAATTATACGGGCGAAATCTCTCTAACAAACATGATAAATGAAATGAAAAGAAAATCAGGAAATCTGAAGTTACAAATTCAATGAGTCAAGTTAAAGCTCTTTAACTAACATCCATCTTTTGTAATGCAGACTCCTTTGCGACATACTCATAGCTGCATGTATGAGGTAATTTAAATATGGAATGTTAGATTAAAATTTGAAAATTAAATAGCCGATTCGATTCCCGGGTGTGGGAGAAGAGAATTTTCGAAAATCTTTGAATGCAGTTTGCTTTCTATTCAAAAATAAAGGAATGTTTCCTTTGAGTAAAATTTTCTATCTGCAGTATTAAGAGTACTTTCCCTCCAGGTGGCATCACAAAATTCCAACCTGTATATGTTATAGTGTAGCTGGGCTCATGGAGTTCTACATTAGGTGTTCTAGACTTCAATTTTTATACGTCAACAGAGAGTCTTCATCAGATTGAACAACTCTTTCTATGACATCATTCCTATATATGTTATAGTGTAGCTGGGCTCATGGAGTTCTACATTAGGTGTTTTTGATCTTCAATTTTCATACGTCAACAGAGAGTACTCATTAGGCAGAACAACTCTTTCTAAGATGTCATTCCTATACAGGGTGAATTTTTCAACTGGGCGTGGATGGCTATATCCGAAACTATAAGGAATATCGAAAAACGTTAAAAGGGGTCTCGAGGCTTATTTTGACCACACCCTGTATTATTACACCATTCGATAGTGTTGCTAATAAGGATCAAATTCTGGGAAGTAACCATAACCATATAAGGAAATTGCTATTTTTCTATGTTACTTTACTTCTACGGAGCCACAATCTATTCAAATTGTAAAATTTCATTGTTTACAATGTTTCACTGTATTTGATGTCTCAACTATCGCACTGTGTTCAGCAATACGAAATGATTGAGTTTGACAAAAAATAGCACTATTTCAAAGAAGAAACGGTTAACTTATGTTTCATTTGTAATTGAAGATTGACCAGTTTTCTTTTAATTAAACGTTTTCCCTAAGTTTGCCGTATATGATTACTTTTCGGAATTTGATCCTTATTACCAACACTATCGAATGGTATAACACAGGTTGTGATTTTTTTTCCAAAATCAGGGGGTTCGATTCTTGGCTAGGAATATTGAATTTTCCAGAATCCAATGATGCAGTTTTAGTTTTCTTCAAAATCGGCCTCTAGACTCCTTTCAACGTTTTTCAATATTCCTCATAGTTTCGGATATAGCCATTCACGCCCAGTTGAAAAATTCAGCCTGTATAATATATGTTATAGTTTAGGCTTATGGTGTTCCACATCAGGTGTTCCAGATCTTCAAGTTATAAACGTCAACAGAGAGTGCTCATCAGGCTGAACAACTCTTGCTAAGACGTCATTCCTGTATATGTTATAGTGTAGCTTGGCTCTTGTAGTTCCACATCAGGTTTTCCAGATCCTCAAATTTATTGCCTCAGCAGAAAATGCTAATCACGTGGAACAATTTTTGCTATCGCACCATTTTTGTATCTCTTATAGTTTAGCTGGTCTGTTGCTGTTCTGCGCCAGGTGTTCAATTTTCCAAAATAAATTATAGCCTATGTGTTGGCCAGACTTAATACCTATACAACAAAAAAAGAATCATTCAAATCCGTCCAGTACTTTTTGAGTTTATCCCGGACATACATACAGACAAACAGACAAACAGACAAACAGACAAAAATTCTAAAAATTATATTTTTGGCTTCGGTATCGATTGTAGATCACACCCCAAGTATTCTTTTTAAAAAATATTCAATGTACAGTTTTGACTTTCCTACTATTTTATTATATGTATAGATAACACTCGAATAATCGTGAGAAAAGCGCCGAATCTTTTTAAAGAGTCCAAAGTTCCGGTGGAAACGGAAGCTAATTTTGTATCTTGTTATGATGTTTTTATTGCAACTGTTCTATTGCCAATTTGTAAGGATTTATGTGTCCTTAGTTTGAGAAACGGGTGGAGGTTGAACTCCCAGGTTAGATGTTGGTCTAAATGAGTCATGAGCTTAAAATTAAACTTTGGCTACCTTTTCGGAATGGAAGAAACAGATTCTTACTAATAAAATATTTTTTTATCATTTATTTCAATTATTCCATTAAAGAGGCACTTTTAAACGTCGATTATTAAAATAGGAAATGGGATAGAATGGGAATGATTCTACACCCATTCGCAAAGGTAGGTTGTATGAAGAAGAATGGGCAAGAAACTCCATACTTACTCTTTTTAAAAATGTTTTACAATATTTTTATAACATACACCTTAGTAAGAGTAGTTAGTAACTGCCCTTTCACTCCACCCAGGACAGAAAATCAAATTTAAAGATTCCATAAAAAAATGGTTCCTCTTCGGTCGCCATTTAGTCTTTTTCTAAAATTTTCAGTGCTCTTTTGAGTGCTCATGGACATCAAATTCTTAGGCATCGAAACATCATTTCAACAGTATGACTTAAAACCTGACAAATCTCAACTGTTGAATTACGGTTTACTGAAAACCGGGTCCACACAACACACAAAGATTGGTTAGCGATACTAGGTAAACGAAATTGATTAATAATAAACCTTATTACAAAAAGCATAAACAAACCTTATAACTGACACTAATGAAAACTGACAACACTGCGTCACATAAACTAAACCACAAATAATTAAGAAAATTCCCTCACCGTTATAAATTCATAATTCACCACCACATCCATAACTAAATATTGAACAACTCAACTAACTGCCATAATACATTAACTTACACAGAAATAAGGGTACACCAATAAATAAAGATTATTCTAATCCCAACTCCCACCGGCTAAGTGCCTAGATATCGTGGAGAAGTAAAACACTTGAAAATAACAAATGAGAACGGTCTGTGCGTACGTTGTAAGAAATTAATATGGCCGCCGCACGTGTCCCGAACCATTTGTAAGTCGTTCCGAAGTGTTGGGTGCTTGATTTGCTGGTTATTGCGCATTTATCACGGGAAATTGTGCATTTGCATAGGTAATATGAATCAGCTGGGCTCTGGGTTGGAATTTATTGGTAGATTTGCTTGATTTTGTTGAAGTGGTCAATATTGGCCAAGATTAATCAAAACAAATTAAAATTACAGAGTTATTTTACTTCGTTTTGATTAGAGTCTCTTTGTTTTGATGTAAGATTTCAGAACTTCGAACCTAATGCTTTAAGCATTATCTAGGTAGGTACTAGTCAACCATAGGCGGGTTCTAAAAATCTCAGTTTCCGATTCTCAGAAGAATCACAATAAAAATTGATGATAATGTTTTGACCTAAATTACCTATTTCTAATATGTATGAAAACCTACCTTTAATATTCACGATTGCTGAAGTGTTTAGAATTTTGGTCAAAGTTCATTACAATATAGGAATCATCGACACGATGCTGAAGTTTGTCTGAAAATGCTATTTTTGGCACCGTACTCACAAACGCTGCGATTCTGAAAACTGTTATACTATTTCGTTCCCATTAAATAAGCCTAACATTGATAAAAAAATGCCTTCCATAACAGAAAATAAATCCAAGTGTTTGTGAATTCATACAGCAATTAAAAGTACATATTATTTACAAAAAGATACCACTTGAGTAACACTTTTGTTTTCATCGTGGTAAAATCATCAAATGAGTCCTCCCTCCCAGGGCAGGGCGGGAGGGTCTGTCAAAAACGTACTGACTCAAAATCCACGGTGTCCTTCAATAGCCCTTTATATTCCGAGATCACCGTAATTCGATAGTCCCGCGACCCCGGTAGGCTTTGGGCTCTGTAGAGGGGCCCCGTAAAAACACTTGCGTAACACTAGATTAAGACGTAATACCAAACTGTAGTAGGTGTTTGATAACAACGTATTAACTTCATATCTCTATAAGCCCCTGTTTCTTGTCCAATCTAGGACCTATTGTAGATGTAGATTAATCTAGATCTATTTAAATTCTAAAGTATTTATTTAAATTGGCTGTTGTATTGTTGACACGTTCTCGTATTGAGCAAAAATAGCCAATTACTGATATTTATCACCAAGTGTTGGGTGTTACTTTCTACGCGACAGTGAAGTATTGTTGTGTACTAGTAACTTAGTGGTGTAGTACTAGATATTGTTACTAGCCAGGATTAGGTGCTTTGTCTGTCACAGAAAAAGAAACACTCCAATTTATATAACCAAATGTTCATAAATAACTGGCTAAAAGCAAGGTTTTTTCCACACAAAGTCATATTCGAAATATAATGCACGAAAATGTCTGTCGATAGTTGTTTATACAGAGCTAGACGCCAGCAGGTCAACCTAACCCAATCTGTCAAGTTTTAACAATCGAACATTAATTAACCTTCCATTAAACTTATTAAGACACTAGCCGTTGCCCGCGGTTTCACCCGCTACAACTCCCGTGGGAACATTTAATCGGGATAATAACTATCCTACGTGTTAATCCAGGTTATAAGCTATCTGTGTACCAAAAATAAACAAAATCCGTTCAGTAGTTTTTGCGTGAAAGAGTAACAAACATCCATCCACACCTACAAACTTTCACGTTTATAATATTAGTAGGATTTGGCAGGTTGAGGTAGGTTGATGTGCTAGCGTCTGTAAATTACGTCGAGTGTGTGCCCCTCGCTAGGAAGTTCTGTATCACAAACAACCAGATCCGGAACAACTACTTGTAAATCATACAAATATTGTCTTCGTGCAGAAATCGATCCCGCTATACGCAGCGCAGCAGTCAATCGCTCAACCACTGCTCCAGCCTTAAAAACCAACCGTCAAAATTCAAAAGCAATAGTTACTAAACATGGCCAGCAATATAACATAATCTTTACCAACTAACAGGGTTGATGAGGAATTAATTGCGGAGTTAATTTTATTTTAAGTAATTATAGTTCAATTAGTCCGTCAATTGACTACCTATGTTACATCTAACTTATATGAAATAAAATCTAGGAAATGTAAACCTCAACAATTTCCTACTTACTTTGGGCTGGTCACAACCTTACGACACATAAACCAATGATGTTCCAAAGATGACTAACATCTGCTCAGACAGAAAGGCCATCCGGTATCCAATGAATGAAGGATTGTACAAGTAATACCATACTTGATGAATATCATTAAAATATGCGGCGGCGTTGTATTATTTAAAGTCGAAAGGTTATAAGCAAACCTTTGAGCATTTTCGATAAATACAGTACATTTTACTTGGTACCTAGAAAGGTATGTTGCTGAATATAGAGATTTGTTTTGTCGTGTTTATTTATTAGCATAATGGATTTAATTTTAGACTTTATAGTGTTTTGTTTATATATATCTACATGTTTACGTCATTACTGTAGAGGAAAGTTTGGGATATTTCGGTCAAAACTGACTTAAAATTTAGGGAAGATACCTACACGACATCCAATGTCGTCAAATTCTTTTTTATTTAGTAATCATTTAAAATGATTTCTTCAATATATGCAGCACAGACGTTTTCAGTTTTCAGTTTTTTAATGGATATCACGTCTCTACAAGGCTTTGATTTCAAATTCTCAAACAGTAAATTGCATTTAAGAAGTGACAATTTTTAAACATTTGCCCAAACTAGACATTTCTCCTGTGTCGTAGGTGCGTTTAAACACATAGAAACTCACATTCACAAATACCTAGACCTGGAACAACTACTTGTAGGTGAAATAAATTTTGGTTCCGTGCGGGGATCGATCCCGCGATATGTTGCGCAACAGTTCTGTTGTTCATTAGAAAAGACAATGTTCTTTTGATTCTGTCAACTAAATACATTTATAACACAAACTTAATTTATCATACTTCAGCAGCCGTTGCGGACTAATCACTCCAGAATAAAATAAACACAGTTACACCAATAACTACAAATATCGAATTACAACATCGATTAACGAAACATTCAGTGCAACTTTCCCTGGGCACATTAATTTCGCTGTCCACTAATCGGGACTTGGGCCTTATGTTACATTACACGAATTAATGATTATTCAGAAAGGCGGCACGCCTGTAGGCATTATAGTGTGGACGTATATTGTACGGCAGCATAGAGTAGATAAGTACAGAAGCATAACTTTGTCCAACTGAGATAAGACGAGAACAGACCCACTTTTTTCCATACACTTTACCGCATAAACTGACTCCTTATTCCCTTGGGAATCCCTTATGATAACAGCACACTTTCCAAACAACACATTCGACTTTACTTTTTTTCATTTTCATGAAGAGAAATATCACTTGTCTTTTTCAGATGATTTAAGAATGAATAGTGTGGTTCTATAAAAAATTCTAGAAGAAAAGAAGCGTTATTGACTAACTGAAATTTTGACTGAGAAATTAATGCAATTTTAAAGCAAAAACACCTTTGTTTACATAAAATATGTTAAATAATTATATACATAATAAGAAACGCATGATAGACATACACAGTAGTTTTAAGTGCGTGAGACACTTGCTGCATATGAACCGTGTCTTTGGATATTTTCGTTTTTGCTAACCTTCTGTCCATATTTACTATGTGTCATAAGATTATTTAGAAAATAGTATGAAAGTCACGCCTACTGCGAGCGGTGTAAGTTTGTGTGGTCGTATGGTAATGAAGATGTAGGGAAGGGATCCTCTGTTTGTTTTCATGCTTTGGTGCTTCGATTTATGTGAGGAAAACGTTGTATTATGTAGTTATTTGTATATCATTAGAGTGAAGAATAAAAGGGTTTTACTTGAGAAGCACAAAAGCAAGCTTGTAGTAGAGTTTTACTTAATAGTTAACGCACATTTCGCCAAATCTAATATATAAAATTCTCGTGTCACAGTTTTCGTTGCCATACTCCTCCGAAACGGCTTGACCGATTTTGATGAAATTTTTTGTGCTTATCCGGTATCTATGAGAATCGGCCAACATCTATTTTTCATATCCCTAAGTGTAAAAATAATTTATATGGCAAAACAACGTTTGCCGGGTCAGCTAGTATTTAAGTAAAATTTTATAGGCTAAAAACGGACTATTGTCTACCCTTGGCTGGTACCCTAAAATCTGGTAGAAAATATAACATCATTTTCCACGACCTCGGTAATAGAACTTTGGAAGTCAGATCAGCAGTATCGTTTGCGACCACTAAACCCATAATTGAAGGGCAAATATCAGACATCACAAACGTAAACTGCACTTTTGTGATACTATTTTGTCACCACATTTTTATTTTCATACATTCGAGTTTCGCTTAATCACATTATTATTATGCATGTATTCGTTCCCCTTATCGATACCTTTTTGTTGTTTCTAAATTGCGAATACGTATACTGAAGAATTTGTTCCGTGAATTGTATCTATTTGTTTAATAAGCACAGTGAGAGTAATGGTTGCCCAGTGGTATTTATATCATCACCAGTGCTGCTCTCAAAACGGTGAAAGAAAACATCAAGAGGAAACCGGCGACATGTCCTAGAATCAAAAATTCGACTCGAAATTGACATCTACCAACTCGCACTGGGCCCGCGTGGTGGATTATGGCCCACTCCCTCTTGTAGAGAGGAGGCCTGTGTCCCAGCAGTGGGAACATTATATAATGATGATGATACTGAAGAATTTGCACAGTGAAGTGTATCTATTTGTTTAATAAGCAAAATAATATATTAGTCATACACTCATAACTTAAAATCGTTCCCTGTTTTAATGCCTTTCCGCTTTCCAATAAATTTCCCCGTAAATTCGTTAACGTCGACAACTTTATTAAGAGCACGACAATCTGGCGGAATGATTCAAAATATAATATCCAAGAGTTGTTTGACAGAATTGTAATAGAAATTGACTTAGTACTTGAAATAAATACTAAAACGGTTTCACGCTTAAAACGGTTTTATCTGTACCAACTTAGCCTCGAGCCTTAAGTAAATTAAGTTACTAAAATAAAATAAAACCATTTTAACTGACTAGTTTAGTTATAACTTACTTTGTTTTGACGGTTCATTTTCAGTGTTTAACACAAATCTTAAAGTAAATAGTCCCTTTTCTCCAACACTAGGCGACAACTAGATTAATGCACAGGACTATCATTCAAAATCAAAATATTTTATTTTACATGGGCCTCAATGGGCACTTATAAAACGTAGAGAAGAAAAAAAAATTGGCACGGTTCGGGTTGGTCGTTTCCATGGAGAAGAACCGGCAAGAAACTCCATGGTTACTCTTTTAATTAAAACAATAACTTCTTTTACAATGTTTTTCTTACAGTTGTATTTAGACATTGCTTGCTAATGCAGAGGGTTATTTTACAAAACTGAATTTCACACGAAAGTTCGTTAGAGCTACCGCGGCCCTGGAACGTAACTGGCACTTGAGTAGGGTGGGTTTTACTCACATGGGTCTGATATTTCCTTCCGCTACAACAGAGCCGTTATTAAGTACGAGCTCAACATAATCGCGCTTCATCCAAATATGAACCTTATTAGCATTAATTTATTAATCTGATTTTTAAAATATGTTTGATTGAGTCGCTTCTAAAAGTATCAACATTAATTGTACCCCACTATGGTTCATTTTCGTATAAACTGTAACTCAGCTAATTTGCTCTACAGATTTCAGTATTCACAGTTCCAACAGTCCAGCCAGAGTTTAGGTACTCACTTAGATAGCGCCTATTCTTAGTGAAAACGAGCAACAGTCCCGCTGTGAAATACTAAGGAAACAAATGCAATTCTCATGATAATAAGGCACTAAATAATAGTAATTTCAAACTGAATGTTTCTTTAGAAATATATGTAATAACTAGTTATTCATATTGTTGACGTACTGGGTATTATATGAATAAATAATTGTATTGAATTATAGGTGTGAAATTATTTAGCTGGTACCTAGACGAGCATTGGTGTACCTACCTTTCTGTCAACAAATAATAATTATGTTTTCTTTATTTTCCTCATTTTCATCTTAGTAGCTATTTTTTTTTTTGTTTCGTTGTCTTGTTTTCAACATTTCTATATCTTTAATTTAATCCAGTATAGTTCCTGTATCTGTACCTCTAGCACGAGTTTTCACTGGCCTTATCACAAGATTTCAATATTTTAATTACAGTGTACTTGAAGTATTTACTGCGTTTATTGTATGGAAAAATGGAACAGCGCAGCTCTAGTGTACGAAGAAGGAACTAGTTTTTTCCTTGAAATTAATTTCAAAGCTGCAGTTTACGTTACAAAAACTTTAAATCATGTTAAGGCCTCTGTGTACTAGCTGTTGCTAGCGGTTCCACTTGTCTGAAACTGTAAAAAAATCCACGGAAGCAGAATGAAAATTATCTTGTTTAATGTGTTAAAGGTCAGGTCATAAACTATCTCTGTACTAAATCGGGTGTAACATACATCCATTTATCCATCCTCATACACTTTCGCTGTTACTTGACTTACATAATTCTCCATTAAAACAATGCTATTTTTTTACTTTTCCATGTAGTTTTATGGGTGATAATCCATTAGTATCTTTTCACCCATGAATCTCATATATAATCTTTTTTTTCTAGAACTATTATTTGTAAATAATTCAATACGTTTGTGGTATACAGTTGAACAATCCTAAAATAATGTCTAGAAACTTGTGACATAAAACGAACACACCTACACAATAATAATAATTATTGACCAAAGACCTCATTACTCCCATTATTTTATTAAATACAATTAAATTTTATGCCCAACACAGCTCCTATATATTAACCCTTTATTTCATTACATAAAATATAAGATTAACAGTTATTACAAATAATTTTACTACTAAATATATAAACTATATCTTTAAACCTATTCAGTTTTAGAAGCTATTGAACAATACGCAAGCGTTATTACAATAAAACTTGAATTTTACTAATATTAGAATTACGAAATAAAGTTTGTTTGTTACCTTTTACGCCTAAACTACTGAACTGATCATGCTGAAGCTTATACGCAAACTTAAAAGTTACCCGGTGTATAGTGACGGACATATGGTACATTTTATTCCGAAAAAAAAACTTTTACCTAGAAATACAACAACTTTCTTATGATATTTAATAACGTATGTTATGATATTTAATGTTAAACGAATGAAGCCACGGGCAAAAACTAGTTGAAACCCACCATACATAAACTATTCACCGCTATTTTATATAAGGAAAGATAGAAACTACAGATCAAGTAATAAATTACTCATTTTCAAAAGAGTGCCTAACTATACGGTTTTTTTTCCAGTTACTCGCCTTTCAAAACGCTCTAGACTCAATGGAACGCAGAGCTAGGAGGCTCGTTGGCGACGTTAAATTGGTAAATGCTTACTTGCGTACTTCGGAGAGTGTGCCCAAGAGCTCCACGACCTCATCCCACCAGCCCCCTTCTATCATCGCACATCCAGACGCACGGCAAACTACCATCCTTTCCTTATTGCTATACCACCAATTCGCACTAAGCGTTTCCAAACGTCCTTTATAATGAGGACAGCGAAGGAGTCGAACTCTCTGCCTGCGTCTGTGAGTGAACAGGCTTCTTCTGGGTAAGCTCGCTCCATCGTCGACCTTTTCTTAGTCATTCCTGACCTAGACTAAGGTCAAGAGCAAACCCATCTAACATAAAAAAATTACTCAAACTGTTAACTTTATCTTTTGCCGTTTCATAGATGACTACATCTCCAGGGTCCCATCTATCTTTCTACCAAAATTCATTAACATTAGTCTAGCAGTTGAAACGTCAGAGTATAACGAACATCAAAGGCGGGACGGTAGGGATTGCCAGACTCGTACTGACCAAAATCCACTTAGATCCATCAAAAGCCCTTTACTTTCCAGGGTAACATGATTAGACAGTCCCACAAAGGATGATAAAGCTAAAAGAGGTTTTGGAATCCAATTATTAATTCCAAAACGTACTACTTTTCTGAGACGTGGAAGGAGTGGAAGGAGGCCTTTGCCCAGCAGTGGGACACTATGGGCTGATTAATAATAATAATAAGAACTGCTTTTCTGCTTTCATACATTTTGTCTAACACGCACTGACCAGACGTATTTATTTCTTATTTCACTCTATTTTACTATACCAACAAATTCAGTTTATTTCATGCAAACAGCGAATTCAGTTTGCCATTTAACCAGCCCACTAGGGCCCCGATATCCCAAGTTTAATGGTATCAGTTGATGAAGTTAAGAAGGACGGCCACTAATGAGGCTTATCGTTGCGCTCGCGATGACACGGCCGATGCCTGCGTGCGCGCATTGCTACACACCGGCTTGTTAGCGACAGGTAGCTGTACCTGTGCTTTGATTCAGGGAATTAACTTAGGAAATGTTAATTGATAGTTCGTTTCAGGGATAATTTTGTGTGGTTAATGTTTTTTTTTAATGTTGCACCGCATTAGGAATTTCTCCTGTAGCGTGCGTTTTCAAAACATATAAACTCACATATACAAATGACTACACCCGGAACAACTACTCGTAGATTATACAAATATATGCCTCATGCGAGAATCGAACTAACGACATGCAGCGCAGCAGAGCAGTTCAATCGTTCCTTTTTTTTTATATCGTGGTAAAATCATCAAATGAGGCCTCCCACCCCGGGCAGGGCGGGAGGGACTGTCAGACTTGTACTGACTAAAATCCACGGTGGGGATCAATAGCCCTTTATGTTCCGGGGTCACGGTGATGGTATAAGACCCGCGACCAGTTCAATCGATCCTTAGCGCCAATTGTCGGGCATGCGGACAGCGAGTAAAGGGCAACTCGCTGTCCGACCATGGACCATGCCCGGGTCGACGGCGCGTCGTGTTCCACGCGCGCCTCAAAGAGCTGTCAGCAAAATGACGGGGCCCCCTCTCAGAGGGCCAAAGCCTGCCGGGGTCGCGGGACTTATTTCTATTACCGTGACCCCGGAACATAAAGGGCTACTGAAGGACACCGTGGATTTTAGTCAGTACAAGTTTGACAGTACCTCCCGCCCTGCACGGGGTTGGAGGTCTCATATGATGATTTCACCACGCTAAAAAAAAAAAAAAAGCGCCAATTGTGCCTACAATGTTGTTGTAGGAATGAGTAGGCTGTGGCTCCCCATTTTCCCAGTAGTGGGCCGATATAAGATAAAAAGAAAATGGAGGTGATGGGGACATTTCTTGTTGCTGAAGATGCATTGAATTCATTTGATAGCTTAACTTATCAGCTATTCATTAAAAAAGTATGTGTAATAAAGCTAAAGAGTTTGTGTGTACGTGTGTGTGTGTCTTTTTACTAAAGTACTAGTTGGAATTGGAAAGAGTAACCACAATGAATGAAACCTCAAGGTGCAGTTTATTTAGGAATAACTAGTGAAAGTAAAATAATACCAAGATAGTACGAATTCCAAATAATTATTTTTTTCTATTTCAGCTTTCACAAAAACAATAACTTATTTAACAGAACCATCACTACCTGTTTTTCTCAGATCATCTTCAAAACTAATACGCGAACGTTTCTTATTTTCCACATCGAGTTCAAATACAGTTTCTTGATCACTTTCTACTGATCCTGCACTTAGCAGATCGACCAGCTCCTCAGCATGCTTCGGACTGCTTCGTCTAACTTTGGCTCTTCGAAAACTAAGCTTCAACATACGACAGAATGCAGCTAACGTTACAAAGACTATTCCAAATAATGCCACACTTAAAATAGAATCTAAATTCGTCCATTGTTCATCAAGACGTTTTGTTTTGCTGTCCTTAAAAGGTTTAAGAGTTGTCGCTGGTTTAGCTGCCAAATTCGGCTCAACTTCCAACGACTGATTCACTTGCTTTCCTAATTGATGGAACACGGTCTTCCCCAGCCAATCAGCTAAATTGTTATAGCCAAGTTGAGTTAATCTGCTTTTTACAAAAGCATGAGTCTCGCCTTGACCTTCCCAGGATTCCACACCACTGTTCCATTTGATCAGGAGTTTTATACAAGGTATATTCTTTGGTATTTCTTCTATTGCTAGATCTAATTCTATTGGAATATCGTTAGTCTCAAAATACAGAGAAGCAAAGAGCCGGCGACATTCTTCAGGGGTCATATGATCAGCTAAGTACTCTAATTCTTTGATATTGATATCTATCGTACATTCTTTGAAAGATGTCAGAAGATACAGCACTAAACATAAATATTTCATGTTTGTCTTACAATAATTTGATGGACATCCAAAATATTACCATTTTCTTAAGTTGTCATAAGTGACGTTAGCATCTGAACAGACCCATAGACATTTATTTGTAAAAAGATTCAATAACATCCGAATTGTCTATGCTTGCAAAGCTACAGGAATTTCAGTTGTTTGAAAATTGAAATGAGGGTTGCCGGCCAGTGTAGGGCTTATAAATAAAAGATACGCTTGCAACTTGTATCTTTGGTATTTCATACAAACAATCCAGAAGACACTGATTTATTTACACTCTTAACACTTGAAATTCTTTCTCGCTGTAGCAAGAATAACGTATGGCAAATAATAAAAATTATTGAATTAGGTTAGAAATAACCCAAAGTGACGTATGGCGTATGGTCTTAGACGTATGGCGCAGACAATATTTATTATAGTGAATGACATAGCTAGTAGGCTATATTCAAAACATTTTTGTGACCTAATTCTGACCAAAACACAACCAAACTAGTAATAAGGTAACAATATGATAATGATCACTTTTATCATCAAAATAAGAGCTACTTACTCAATAATTACAATATTAAAGTAACTAAAGTGCAACGTACAAAATTACAGCATTTCCCCAGAATCGCTTGTAACTATTGAACTAAATGCGTGTTGCGCAAGCGCCGCTAATGGTCGCGGGCGCACGATACCGACATACAAGTATCGACTTTACACTATCGTACCTGTAATGGACTAAATATTTCATAAACAGATTTAATTTTCCTGTTTTATGGGTGCCTGGTTATCATTTAGGGGCTTATGACAAAAATTAAGCCAAAATAAACTCATTACAGAAGCCGAAATTAAAGACAAATGCGCAATTGAATTGTATGTTCGTCCTATAATGATTCAAGTTTTAGATTTTTGGTGCTATTCAATTGTAGTTCAATTATTCTATTAGTAAAAAAAACAACCTCAAAATTAATAAATGTCGGGAAATATGATTAATAATAATAAAAAAGAATAATTTTAACAATCAGGAAATTCGGAAATCGAGGAAATATTTTTAATAATTTGCTTTAATTTTTATTGCTACTATAACAGTTAATTCTCTGGCCAGAGTTTTATTGGAAAAATTCAATTGTTTGAATTTACATATAAAAAAAGTTATCGTAAATTGTTTAAGTTTTTTTTTTATTTGCCTCATATTCACTACTCGGGACCCCTTTCATCCTCTTTCTAGTTTAAAGGGAACGAGTCCAGTTTGTAAAGAAATATCGACAAATGAAGAGGCTTGAACAACCGCTAGTAATATTCACAACTTAACATCGTAACAGCTCGATGATCTATTACAAAATCGTAACAATGACATCGATTGAACCATCCAACAAAATGTTGAATGGAATCATTATTACAAAAAGAAACGCCTGAATACGCTACTAATGCTAATTTCAACGATTTCTTTTCATAGATAAGTTTTCAAGTTCTTTCATCAGCTATCGAGAAGTAGGTGAACATAACATTGATGAAATAAAGAAATTCGACAATTTATGATGATTCATATTCATAAGATGTCCCATGATCATCACACGGGATCACTTACTGCTGAGTGCTGGATAGACGCTTCCCCCTTCTTATACCATTTATCTAGGTATTGAGTTTAAAACTGTTTTAATTCTACTAAAGGTCCGTTTATCGTTATAATTCATTAAGTTGGTGCCACTGTCACCATCGTCCAATAACTGAATTCCTTGTCCATTTCGAATATGTTTTCTTGTACCAATCCCCCCAATTGTTAGTTTCACGAATCGTTTAAATCATCGTTTGGCAGTTCTCGCATATCAAATAGTAATTTCAATTCCACCAATTCCTTCATTGACATAGTTATTTTTTACAGTACTTTTAATATTTCTTACATTGGTTCAGGTCCTGTCAAATTTGCTCAGAATTGAATCTACAAGTTAATCATATCACCATTACCCGCTTGCCAAGTAGCGAAATCTTTGCCGTACTATTTCTATTTTGCTGCCAAGACCACACGACATACAATACAATTTACATAAATTGCATCTAATATTCTTGGAACAATATCTTCGAGACAGTCGAACATCATCAGGCATTAAACAATACAGTTGTAATAGTCGACGATTGCAAGAAATGCGCTTAGAAATGATCAGAGACCATTATTGTGATGCGGAATAAGGTTAGTGCGGTGGAACCGATCGGTAGCGTCCGCAGATGGATGTGGAGCGAGATTTATTATTTTATCATACGTTATTTCTGCAACTTATCTGTCTTGATAAAGTTTGTCTACAAGATGTAAACTCCCAAACTGCTTCATACGTTCATGTTTTTATCCTTCCTTGTCCATTTTATCCTTATCACGTTCTTAGATTTCTTTGATTGTGATTGCAACAAGTCTTACATCTTCATCATCATTATCATCACACACTGACTTAATCCATTGCTAGAAGGCTATTTTTGTTCTTCCATTGCTCCCCACATCTTATCTAGCCTTATCTAGGTTTCTACATCTTACGACACAATTAATAGGTTAACGTTAATATGTTAACGTTACTATCAATTTTTGTGTTACATCTTATTCATTAATAGACAGACTTACTTCTTCTTCGTCTTTTACCATTTTCGTAACAAAATCTGTATCTGTATCATCATTATTTTCAATATTCAGTTGATTTGTTTCTCCATCTGTACCAGGAGAGCATACATTTTAACTAGTTGCACAAGGTTCTTTTGTCATTGTATAATGATGCTCAGCGTCTGATGTTTTGTGTATCGGAATGTGCAGCGATTACTCTTAGCACACGGATACTCTGCTCTCGCAAATATTAACACATTGGCCAACATTGTCACAATATTTTGTGCGTATAGGTGTGTAATATTCACAATAAATTATTATTTTAGAAGTTTTATAAGCCGATTTTTGTCTCATGTTTCAAAATATCTGTAGTTGCAGTCGCTTGTTTCGCGGGTAAAATGCGACTTTTCGTGGAATATTCTCTCTCAAAATAATCTCATATTAAAAGGTAGAAATACAATTTAAAAAAACAAAGATTGCCATGAACTTCGTACCTCCTCTTTTTTTTAAAGCAGTTACTAAAACAGTGATTAATTGACTTACGAAATTGCGACAAGGCACCACAGAAAGTCTTATGTAAATAACCACAACCAGTCTAACTTTACCAAATCCTAATTATAACCCTTCTATGCCTAAGTTACTGCCGTTTCAATGGTCCCCTATAAAACAGAGCTCGTCTTCTATTAATTGGCCATCGTAATTGGCAAACTGTTACCACGAAAGCCCGACTCCGGTTACGTGTCGATACATTACATCGACAGTTTAATTATCACGTAGTCGTGCACAGTTAGCCGATTAGTATGTCAATACATGTCCAGTTCATCACCCACAAAATATATTTCACAAGCAACTCTTCCACAACCTTCGATATCGGCCTTCGTAATTAAAGAAGACGATTCACAATTACCGTAGTTTATAGATGCCTCTAATTATATGTATTTGATGTTTTCTATACCGTGTGTGACGAAAGAAGGCTCATTCGGACGGTCATTATTGGAATTAATATACCTACGTGTTGGTTCACGGGGTTCTATGTAATGATTGGTACTTGATTTTTAGTTTCGTGAGAACACGTCCAAATGATATATCTATGTGAGCTTTTTGCCTAATACTCTACATGATCATTCAAAGAATTTCTTTTGTAATTGATACGAGCGCTAATGTGAATAGAATAGTGCAATTTGTAGGCAATTATTGTTAATAAAAAGTTGTGATGTCCGTATTTTTGGGTGACCTCCGACTTTAATTTGTTTTTTGTTGTTATTTGGTATTAAAACGTTCCTTCCTACTTTTGGTTCTCCTTGATAGATGAACGGAACGGCGTCATTCCCAGACGAGGTGTGGCTGTTTACCGGAACATGGATTTTAGATTCACGATTCACGACTTAACTGTATCAATGAAAGAAAAACCGAACATTAAATTTAATATCTTATAGATGAGAGACATTATGACTAAGAGCGTTAATACGCATTTTGTTAAAAAGGCAATTTTAGTCTATACAATGAACTTTAATAGACGAAGATACATTAATTGATTTGCGGAACGGTCTTAGAGCTTAACTTGGCCAAAACGCAAAGGACAACTGAAATAATCGAGCGGGTTTTAATTAGTATGAGTCTGACAGTCTGTTCCGCTCTAGCTCCAGGGCGGAAGGATTAATATACTGTTCTCTTTTAACTGAGATAGGAATGCTTCAAAGGTTCTTTAATATGACCTAGCTCAGATAATCCGTTTATATATTTGGAGAGAAATAAAATTGAAATACAGTTAAAAATTAGCAGACCCAGAAACTACCGATACTATACGGCGATACAAACACCTTCCACCATTACCATCACATTGGTTAGCCACCTTCTAACCTAGTCCGGCCCTATGGAGAACCATGTATTTTATTAGAATCTGATTCTTTTCCGAGCCTTTTATTTTAGTAAACTATTTCACAATCAAGCCACGCCAATTAGAGCAATTAGCAAGTTATGCAAATCTTACGTAGTTACAATAAGTGAAACTATCATACTAGTACATGTGATTGGCCAATTAAACTATTGCTCATAACATTACGCCATTACGCAAAAACTTGAACTATGAACCGTTTCTGAACGATTTAGAATTATAACGAGAATTAATTTTCAAAATTATAGGGTTCATGTGCAGTCAATCATAATAGAAAGTGTGTGCTAACTTGATTTTTAGTTAATTATGAAGATGTGTTTAAAATATCATGTCAAGAGAATTTCTTTTAATCTTTACATGGCACTAACAAGTTCTAGTAGTTCGTAGCTTCTGCCTATCTCTGTGAGTAAAAGGCGGTAGTATTTGTATGTATCGAACTAATAAGTTCTATAACTCTGTGTCACTGTATTCTATACTTTCTAATATTAGACTTTCTTGTTTTCACTACAAAGTTTTGTTGATCAAATAAATATCACGGTAAAATCATTGCAAGAATGGATGAGAAATGATACAAAACAAGAAAGTTCTTAGCAAGAAGCCCTCACTTGACATTGTACCAGTTTATTTAATTCGAATTCATTCAATCGAAGATCCCCCTACATAGTTTGTAATTTGGTAGCTTAGATTTCACATGATCGCGGTCATTTATTCTTAGGGCCTGGACGCACCTTATACCACATCTAACTCACACTGCTACATAGCTTATAATTTGGTAGCTTAGATTTCAAATTATCGTAGCTAAGTTGCATAGCACATTTCGCGTGGAACCTTTATGCGAACACCTCGCTACGTACAATCGATGCAAAAACTCTTGGACATTATAACTTTACTTACATAATATTCACACCATAGAAAAGGTACAGTCGAGAAGAACGTGGCGTGTTATTTAAATTAAGGTACTCATACACTTTATGTGTAGCACAAACATTGAGTGTGGCGTCGTTAGGGCACCGGCAGAGTTGCATTTATTTATGAAATGTAAATTCATCTGATTGTAATAACAAAACTCGAGCCACTGCCTTCTATATTAAGATGTATTATTTGCATGCCGTGTGCGGAACGTGTGACCGAGTGTATGTTACGTTTAATGTTGCTGTAACGGACTGGTTGAAAAGTTATGACGATTATGCGACTTTTTTTTTCTATGCATCGCATGTAAGTGTGTAACAATGATTTTGAATAAGACCTTTGACATTTATAAGCGTCTTGGATTTTTGGAAGAGGTTCTCAATTCCATTGTATTTTTTCCGATTGTTAGCACCACTTTGTCATTAATTGAATAATTCAATTAAATAAAAATTATTCAATTAATGACAATGGCAAAGATCTTGGGTACAAGCCAATTTGGGCCGTGTTAATCTCAATCTACCAAAAAGCTCAAGATGATCGGAATCTGAATTCATGCTCACTAAAGCCTAATTATTGTATAAGGAATCTAGCTGTGCCTGTGGTTTTGCACCGGCTGCTCTGCATCTTTTGGTTGTAGAGTGATGTTATATGGCTTATAGCCTTATTCGATAAATAGACTACCCAACACAAAAGTTTTCTTTTAATTTGAAACAGTAGTACCCTAAATTAGCGGGTTCAACCAACCAAACAAACAAAAAACTCACCAGTTTTACGTTAGTTATTACTAACGTAAAACTGGTGAGTTTGTTCTAATGTATTCATTAGAAATCCATTGATACTTTCAGCCTTTTCTCTTTTTCAGTATTTTAAGATTCAATGATGCAGATCCAGTAAGTAGTTCTTTTATCTGTAAACATTTTTATTATTTAGTTTTAAATAGGTAATGTATAAATAATAAACAAACAAAATTAACTATAGATATTAAATTTCAAACAGCATGATCATAATCTTGACATGAAAACACCAATATTTCATATCTAATTCACTAAAATCAACTGAACGTATGACAAATACAGTATCACGATCTCCAGAGCTAGACTCAAGTAATTTATCAAATGCTGAACAACGGCCCGCACGACGTAGTGTATACCTAATACCTACCTACCATGATTTGTCACAAAATTAATACCACTACTACTACTACTTACTTAGTCACGTGTTACTACGTGGTATATACTTGTAGTAAAATAGTATGATATATCATCACGATTGGGTATGTAGGTATATGGATTAGGGAGAAGCATAAATATTTTTCGATTCTGAAAAGACTCTGACTATTCACGTTTTAGTGAGGTACAGGAAACGGGAACTTTTACTTTAATTTTATGGAAAAAAAAATGTTCATATTTCGTACACCAGAGGCGCTTTTTAATTAATAAGAAGTGATCATTAGCAATCAATCAGAAAATAGAGAACAAATACAGACTGAAGACTTTGAATTCTGCAAACGCTTTGCTCAATCCGGGAATCGTACCTAGGCCAATGAACAGTAGTACTCGTGACCACTATCTAAAAACATAGTAGTAAAACAAAAAAAATACAATCATCATAAAACACACACATCGGTCAAACTTTATCAATACAATATCGAAACCAATCAATCAACGCTAATATAATAAAATACATGAACCGCACACGACACCGATACCGATACCGGCGCGTGCGCAGACCGTTATACAGGATAACTTTGAAAAAAGAAGGTGTGACGTAACGATTCGTGACTCCACACGGTTGAGCGTGACTGTTGTGACCACTTGCCGACGTTTGCTCTCCGTTTAATCGGTCCTGCCCTCAGACTGTATAGATAAACAATAGTTTAACGGTTTTTTGAGTTCGAATTTCGATTGTTTTTAAAGTTGTTGCCGTTAGGTTAGCAACTACTGATTATAATTTACTTCCGTTACCGAATCGTGATATAAGGTTGAGTTTTTTTTATGCATTACATTTTGATGATATGATTGATTATATTTGACTTGTAATCAGTCAGGAAATGTAATTAAATGATGAGTTACTCTTTATTTTTGCACGGTAAGAAAATTAAAATTTAAAATAATGTGTTCAGTTCAATTTAGAATAAGCAAATCATCCACTCATCGTTCAGGCAATCAATTTTAATTTAAACTCTTTTTGCAGCGGTTTCATATGAACTAAAAACATATTAATAACTTCATTAAATACCTGAATAGAGAGAAACTTACATCTACACTATTTCAAAATGTGAAAGTTTTTCAGGAGGGATGTTTGGATGTATCTATTATATGATACTATTTCATGCAAAACGGCTTCAGGATAAAATTTTAAACGCAGATAGTTTATAACTTAACCAGTACTGAGATGTGAAATCATCTCACTAACAAAATCTACATTTTAACCATTATTTTCTAGATAAACAACTTTGTTTAAATTCAACTTCTTACCGCCCATTCACAACAGAACGTCAAAGAATATAATCAAATGATCAAACACAACCTTCATATCGCTAGACATTTAAACGTCAAAAGATAAAGTCAAAATTCCGAAATCAAAACACTATCGCATTTGACAATTCAATAACGGAATTACAAAGGCCAGTGCGGCGAAAATCGGAACTAATTTATTAAAGAAAAATGTACGACTACTAGCGCCATTGTGAAGCAGTGTTTCGGGTCACGACCGAGGCTTATCATGGTAGAAAGTGGATCACTGGTGACTTCAAAAGTCGGTATGGTTCTGATGGATTTGGTTCCATGCAACAGATAATAAGTCACGATTGATTGTCCTATACTGTTATGAACCCATAGTGTTTTGGAATTAAGTCATAAGCGGTAGCGTGTAAAACGATGAGAAAAGCTTCAAAATACTCGGGCACATCAGTTACAACAGGTAATTATTAGCCATGAATGTTTCAATAGGATTCAATTTAATATTCAAAATTTAATAAACCCCAAGTGACCCGAACCCATAACAAAACAGCCCCTACCAAAAGATTTGCTGACCTTGAAACGGCTGTACCGATTTTGATAAATAATTTCTTAAAAAACGTCGCTAGAAACCCTGCTTTTAATTTTCTTTAAACCACATTCATATTAGTTCAACGTTTGAAGAGCTACGGTGCCACAGACAGACACAGATACATAGTGGCTAAACTTTTTGCATTCCTATTTTAGAGTAGCTGTTAAAAATACACATCAACGGGACTTTCGAAACCTAAACTACGTTAAATAAGTCTTATAAAAACATTATGAATGATAACCTAATCAGTCAACCAGTTCTAGTCACGACAACTGAAAAAAGCACTCTGTCTACCTGTCTAAAAATAAGTATTTAAATTCAGGGACAAGGTAACAATTGTACCTTATTTGTTTACCTTCAGTTTATTTCTGAATGTCTGGCTGAAAAAAATACTTCGAAGTAGTCGACACAGAATTAAAAACACGCAGTATGAAAACTATAGTAAAATACCCTGTAGCGACCATCACCATGTGCCTAGCCTTTTGCCAACTACGTTGGATCTATATGGTCGGCTTCCAGTCGAACCGGGTTCAGGTGAATATCATTATTTATTATGGAGCAGTCACTCCAGCAGTCGCCTATCTGACATCCAAAACCTTGAAACTGGGTATTACGATACCCCTTGGTAAGACTGGTTGTCAGACTTTCGAGCTGATAAAGTAACATCAAAGATCTACAAACGGTAAACGGTTTTACGTGCTTTCCGAGGCACGGTTTTTAAATTTCTTTTTAATGAAGGAACAACATGAAGAAACCAGCCAGATCGTACGCCACAATCAAGCTCTCTTACCGCTTATACCTTACGCCATACACCACCATACGTTTGGGCGTATCGTCACGGCGCTAATCTTACATCGTATCCGGCTAATCTATCGTCATATTTTGTTCAGTGGGCGTTGTGACGACGTAACCAATCGGTTTACGGACAAACTTTTAGTTATAATCCCTTAAGTACTTGTATGTCAAATTAATTCTTTTTAATTCTAATCTGGGAATGGATTTGAGATCTTGTTTGAAGGGTGTTAGGACAGGTTATTAAATGATGCGGACCTCCTTATAGATGAATGATTCGAAGTCGAAGATAAGTGTCAAGTATCTTGTTGATTTTTGAGGTGGTAACACTTCACTATCATTACAGAAATACACATTTTATCATAGATAGAAGCTACCATTTATACATTAGAAGCTTTGCATGCACTATCAACTGTGCGATCTTAGTTATGTCTGTCCAGATTATGCAGTCCGATGGTTTTATTTTTTTTCGACCAAAAGTTTGCCTCCTCCACTGTGTTCTCGTCTCGTTGGTAGCCCAGAGGTCACTTTGACAGCTTTTGGGCTAAGCAGAATAAAAGATGGAGCATGGAAACTACACCATGGGAAAAATTTGTCGGATTCCTCAAGAGATGACATAAAATGATCCTTCCTGCATTCTTCTTATCAATAACTTGACTAACTTTTTTGTACCATTGTACTTTTTCCAATAAACAATTTATTAATTATTTTTAATTAACTTAACGACTTAACATATTACCTACAATGCAAATGTAGGCAACTGACCAGGCTCATGAACCAAGCTAGATCCCACACAATTAGCATAGCACTGATTCAAAATTGCATTCACAAAATAATGTTGTCATACAATGCGGTGCTCTATTTAAGATCATGATACAATCTGACCTACAAGTCGCAGACATCATTTAAATATATCTTGCTAAGTAGATTAAAGTTTTTACGCAACGATACAATGATATTTTGTATCTACTTATTGTTTCCTGGCGTATTCATAGTAGGGCTGTTACAATGAAACTAATGTTAAAAAATATAAACAAAAGTATGATCCATCAAAATGGAAGTATTTTTTTTAAACTATTATTTATACATTATTTAAAACATTACAATATAATTACTTACATCTAAATATTAACAAAAAAAACTACAAAAATATATTAAACTGAATAAATATAAAACCGCAGTCTTCCGGAAAATTGCCCAGAAGTCTGGCAACAGTACCAGGTTGTATAGAAGTAGTATTTTTTTAGCTTTAGCTTAATATTAAGAAACAATCATCAAAAAACCCGCACCCGCAATGCGGAGATGTAGTGGATCATGGCAATTCGTATCACAAATAGGAGGCTTGTGTTCCCGCAGTGGTCACAATTAAGACTGATTTTGCTTGGGTTTCTGCACTTTCCCAATTTATCGACGTCAGTATTTATTTACCATCTCAACTTTTTGTTTCCAAAATCGCTGAAACTTAAGCTTTAAATTGGACCTACAGCATAAATTCATTTAAAAAACGACTCCAAAAATTAAAAGAGAGTCGACCAATATTAATCTCTTCAGACGTTACTCAAATACAAACTCCACAAAGTCTTTTCCAAATCAATTAAACCAAAAACCATTAATCACATATCCACAACCACACACAGCGCATCGATTCTCCAATCTCCATACTCACTCGATTCTACACAAAATCGATACTATGAATACGATACTTCGATACACAATAAAATATCGTTCAAGGTTGCTCAAATCCGGATCGAAGATACGTTAGTGAGCGGTTTGAACTGTGAACTATTGTATGGAACTTGAGCCATTGTAGTTAAAAGTTTAAAGAATGTCATACTACCACGCCTTGCTAGTGAACGGGTCACAGTGTCGGTGGTAAAATGCTTTTTATAGGCCTTGATGTAAGTCGATAGTTGTTGCGATAGTGATACGGTTTTGTTTTGATGTGCGTGCGGTAGCTTTAACACGTGTGATGTTGTAATCTGTTATATGGTTTATAATAATTGGAATACGTTCTAAACTTCTAAAGTTTACAGTGTTGTTACTTTCTTAGATTTTTGGCTGTTTGTTACTCTTAATGGGTCCTGTACTTATCATGAATTTCTGGCCCCGATCTCAATTTGCGATCTTCACAGCGTGTATTCTTCAAAAATAATTCCATTGATTACCATCTTGAGTGAACTCCATCTTGGCCTACTAGTAATTCATCATATTCTATTTGTCATATATCACCATTCTTTCTTGAAACTTTGCGACACTTCCATCGCGATGTAAGTTCCGAGTATAAGGGAGAGTTCAAATCTGTCAGAACATCCGTCAAGGGTATCATCGAATGTTATTTGACGAACTAACGGATCATCGGTTGAGTGTGAACGGTCAATGGTCAATTTCTATACAGTTGTCTGCTCTGGCGTTCCGCGACCGATAATTCGCGAAGGAAGTTCCGTCAGATATGAACCCTCCCTTATAATGGTTGTAAGTCTGCTTCACATGCCCGAACTAGGACAGCAGACTCCAAGCAATTGATACAGCAAACTGGTTCTGACGCGCCTTTCCCAAAATTCTTCGCAACCAAAAAATACTCGCATCAGATACCTAATCAAACCTCTTTCTTTTCTAGGTAATACTAGTCCGGGGGCACTACGTGTCGTACCTGCCGCTGTGTAGCCGCAACGAGCCAGTGTTCTTGGCAGTGTGCACGCCACTGGCCATGCCCGAGACGCGCGAGTGCGTGGTGCACGGCGCCACCAACGTCTTCACCACCGTGCACGCCATGGACATGAAGATACTGCACATTGATACCAAGTAAGTAAAATAAATTGTGTGTGAGTGTATAATTGTCTGCCCTCGCAGAACCAAAGACACAAACTCTCCACCACCAATAAAATTCAAGAAACTATTAGTACCTGCTCTTCCGAAATATCCCCCACATTTATCTAAATACTAATCCAAGATATGTCAGTAATGCCACCTAGCTCTACATTAATTCGGACTTCGTCTTTTCAATACGCCAGCAACAGCACGCTAGCAGCATGTGCGTAACTTTACATTGGCAAACAGCAAGTTTGTCAAAACATTACCATTTACTACCCAAGAACTACCAACCAAACGCGATCTAGATAAACATGAACCACAAACAAACACCCTACTGGTTCAAGGCTCCACCAACAATAAACAATGCACTATGTGTAACTGTCACAGGACCAGCGTCCGTCAAAGGCAGAAAATGTATGACAACATCTCTATTGAGCTTGTTTCATATTCATGCAAGTCGTCAGTTCGTCACCGGCATTCAATGGCACGAAATAATAAGAAGAGTTGAAATATATGCAATGGTAAAGAGATGAGTCTCACTCGACGTTCAAGTACAAATAATCTGACGTTTTTTATGCAGCTGTCGGCTTGAAATGTGGAATTTATACGAGGAGAATAATGTTGTAGCTAGGGTGTTGCCTTGTAATGGCAATGTCATTGATATAGGCTTCAGTAGTGTCGTTTCTTTTTGTTCTGGAATTATTGACTTTGCAATGTTCATCTATTTTATTAGTCACCGATAATGTTGAATTAACAGCCTTCATTTGTTTTATTAAGTAGTTTAGCTTTCAAATTACGTACATTAAGTACATCATCATCTTCCTGCCCGTGTTCTATGTTTATGGGATGTCAAGCTCTATTTCTTACTTTATCAATTATTTGAATACTCCACACTTCTCAACATTCTCACCTCTACTACAGACAACGTTACGTTGTAGTTATCCCTCTCAAAAGTGACAACGCTAACAAAAGGGGTAATAACAACAACTTTGTCTCACTCGGCACCCCTTCAATATATTCTCACGTTTCAGTACTTATATCTTCTTACTTGTCTTCATAGGTAACCAACCCAGCCAATATAACAACATAATTAATATCTAATTTATTCAAATGCTCAAGCCATCGGGCCTTTCATTGCACTACATATCCGTGTCTGGTGTTGAAATGTAAACACGACTGTCACCTGCTCGGAAGCGGACGGACTTTGCATACAATGACGAAGTTACAAGCTCCTGTGAAACTCTGGATTAGAGCGGTGGACACACTGGTCTTATCTTTAAGATCGGAGGCTAGTTTTAATATTATATTACTGAAGACAATAGGGAATATGAGGAATCTACATATTTAGGCAATCAAGTACAGGCGAGAGTAGTGGTGACCCAGAAGAGCAGTGGTGGCCCAGTGGTATTGTCCCCGACTTAGGAGTTGTAGATAGGTCGTGGGTTCGAACTCAGCCAGGCGTATTAATTTGTGTAATTTATTTCATCACCGCTGCTCTCAAACAGTGAAGGAAAACATCGTGAGGAAACCGGCATGACTTACAAAAATTCGAAGACATGTGTCATTCAACAATCCGCACTGGGCCTGCGTAGTTAATTATGGCCCACTACCTCTCTCAGAGAGGAAGCTTATGTCCCAACAGTGGGAATACTAAAAGGCTGATGATGAAGTACAGGCTGCTACTAGAAATTTTACTACCTAAAGCTTCGATCATATACAGCGACTAATCGCTGCGAGTAAAATTGAACATGCTCAACTCAAACTCAAATAAAAGGAGCCACTATTCGTTGCGATATCGGCACATACAGCTAGTACTCAAGACGATAAGGCATTCGCCGCTATTAGTACATGTGTGTGACGTGAGATGAAGGTTAAAGTTAGCTTATTAGATACCTACATAATTATATTTCACTGGTCTATGAATTTTGTACAAGTCAAACTGCCACTAATGATATTAATGATGATTGTTGACGTTATCACTATCGGGTGTGATACATAAATGAATACAAGTTTCAAAACACAATGTGCCATTTACTGATGCCCAAATCTCATTATGTATGTTTTACGTATACATGCTAATAACAAAATCTTTTAAAGAAAAATATGCTCATAACGATGCAACAATTAAATTAAAGTTTGTTTGTTTGATTTAACACAAAATACAAACGGATTTAACATAAATGACGCCATGCAGGGTCTCCCTATTAATTAACAGACAAGTCTATACGTTTTGTATACGACATTTTAAATCATAGATTATTTCAAAGCCAGAGCACACTGTTACAAAAGTTGGTGAAAATATGTCTCAAAACATTGTCCAACGCTCCAATATGTGTCCTTACTCACAGACAACTGTTCTAGCTTTAAACATTTTGAGCTCTAGATTTAAAGCGCTTTCGGTACCATACTGCAAAGTGAGTGTTAAATTAACAGACCGGGTACGAAACACAATACTGCGCTCCAAAACAAATATAGCTGATGTGGCTCAGAAGGTTGCCTAACTGAAATGGGACTGGACAGGACAAGCATTTCTGCCACAAGACCGGACAAAATAACAGAATAACTGAGACTGAGACAGTGAGACGAGCTCCTGGCAAGCCACATAGGAGATGGCGTGTCGATCTGGACAGGTTCCGTCCGATCTGGAAAGGGGACGCTCAGGACGCGAAAGGCGGAAGAAGTAGAGGGAGGCTTCTGACCAGGAATGGAGCAGGTTAAAATAATTTTGGATGGCAACAAAAATAGTATTTATTATATGCAATTGAACTGAATTCTTAAGTAGACTCAGAAAACAGGCACCTACCATTCTTTGAACCCCATAAAAGTCTCTGAGAAAACTGAGCTGTACTAAGAAGTAGAGGGAGGCTTCTGACCAGGAATGGGACAGAGCAGGTTAAAATAATTTTGGATGGCAAAAAAAATAGTATTTATTGCAATTGAAATTAATCCTTAAGTAGACATAGAAAACAGGTACCATTCTTTGAACCCCATAAAGGATCTGCGACTACTGAACCGAACTAACCTTAATAAATGATATCTATGCATCTACACCCGTGAGATATACTGTGATTAACTTGGCAAACGACTCATATCATCACCAGTGCAGACCAACCTTATAATGATCTATGATTTATATGTTAAGCGGATCACGCACGGCCATATGTCACAAAGTCTATAATGTTCTATTGCATCTGGTGGTCGTAAACATCATTGTTCTGTCTTTAGCGACATTATGCGCTTTTCAATGAGCCCCTACGTCACTAAGATGCAAATTATGCGCTTGTTTAGTTATGAGTTGTTGGCGTACGATCCGCGGGTGATTTTAATATTGATTATTAATATTATAATTGTGTGAAGTTTGTTGTCGTTGTGGGCTATGGGCTTGAATTCTGATGCTACTTTAGTCTTTATTCTAACTTAAGGTTATATAATTATACTTAGTTTGTTTATTAGTTACCATTTCGCGCCCAAAGACTAAACCAAGGCTCTACTATGACTTTTTACATTTATGTGACGGATAATAAAAGGAAACTTGTTCATTTGTTGGAAAAAGTTGTTCTTCGTTCATGCACCGGAGCTTTCTTTCAATATTTTCCATAAAATGAACCCAGTAAAATGTTCAAGTAAGAAATAAAATACTTACATCTTGGGATTGAGACTCAGATCATTCTGAAATTTTGCATATTATTATAAGTTGTCAGGTGTACTACAGAGACGGCAACAATACCTTCCACAGTTCGTCCCAGAAAAAGAAAATATTTTCTGTTATTGCTATTTCTAGTATTAGTCTTTTGAATTGTCTTTTGAAATCTTTTAAATGTCAAGTAGTCAAAATTGGAGACTATCAAAGCAATGTTATGCCCTTAACATGCGGTGTGCCTCAAGGCTCTATTTTGGGGCCTCTTTTATTCCTGATATATGTGAATAATATATACCAGTTAGGCTTGAAAGGTCCACTTACTCTTTATGCGGATGATACATGTTTGTTTTTCTTTGGATGTGACATTAATGAAGTAGTTAAACAAGCTCAAGATGATTTAAATATATTACAAATATGGTTCCAATGTAACTTACTAACTATAAATACGGCCAAAACATCTTATATAATATTTAGGGCTAAAAATAAAAAAATACCTGATCATCCTGATTTAACTATAAGTGGTCAAATATTGCAAGTAACGGACCATGAAAAATATTTGGGGCTAAAAATTGATAGTCAATTGTCGTGGAATGCTCACCTACAATATATTAAGAAAAAAATATCAAAACTTGTGGGCTCAATACGAAAAATTGTCCAATGTATTCCTAAAAAAATTCGACTCCTGATTTACAATGCTATGGTCAAGCCTCATTTACTATACCTCATCGAACTATGGGGTACGGCACCTAAAACCAATCTAAAGCCGATCCAAATATTACAAAACAAAATTATAAAAATCTTGTACAATTATGACTTCCTAACACCGACAAAAATTATCTACAAACAAACTAAACTATTAAATATCAAACAACTTTTTACATACAACACATGCATACTTATTTATAAAATTATCCATAAACACATTCACTCTAACATTTCATTCGAAACGAAAGGAGAAACAAGCACATACTCATCACGCCGTGCTAGCCACATAGTATTACCCAGAATAAGAACAAATTACGGCAAAAACAATTTTACATATGGTGGAGCGGAAATTTTTAATAGACTTCCAAAAGCTGTAAAAAAAGCGACTTCACTTGGTATATTTAAAAACAAATTATTGAATTATATTTATAACACTGAAGCAGTATACTGATTGAGATCGCTAAAATGTAACATCTTTTAACTTGGGCCACCGCCTTGGCGTTGGAATGTGGTGAGGTCGCTTCCTAACAATGATGACAACTTGGTTTATTTTATTTTATTTTACTAGTTACCCGCACTTGATTAATAATTAGTTTTAAATCCATGTTCTCATATAAGTGATGATGTATATTGTCTTAATGAGAAAATAAAGATCTTTAAACCGAATTTAATAAAAACCGCTTCTTAATTTTTTTTTCTTCTTCTATTTTCGAGAAAAACAGGAAAAGCTTTCATAGATGGCATCAAATTTACGACCCAAAGTAATCAAATTGACGCGAGGAAAACCGCGGACGAAACATTAACATTATAATTATTTGAATCTGGTTAGCTTTGTGGACTATGGACTTGAGATCTGATGATATTTTAATTTGAGATGATTGTGATTGGTTAATTACTTGGAGTGCTTCCGTATCTAACATCAGGAAGTCTGTACTGACAATTGACCTGCAGGTAGCTCTTCCTTGACAGGTCTTGAGTGTGTTTTCGGAGAGGTACTCGTGAGTATTTTTTTTTTTAAGATTGAGGTGAGAATCCACACAACACGATGGCTCAGTCTTAAAATGCCCCTTTCGCACAATGACTACAAGTACCATAATGTGCGCATGCGGGGGGCGAGTAAAGGGCAACTCGCTGTCCGACCATGGACCATGCCCGGGTCGACGGCGCGTTGTGTTCCACCACGTGCGCGTTATATTCCAGAGGACCAAAGCCAGCCGGAGTCGAGGGACTTATCTCATTGCCGTGACTCCGGAACATAAAGGGCTATTGAAGGACACCGTGGATTTTAATCAGTACGATTCTGACAGTCCCTTTCGTCCTGCCCGGGGAGGGAGGACTCATTTGATGATTTTACCACGTCAAAAAAAAAGTAACCATAATGTCCCTTTCGCAGAATGTCCCCTTCGTAAACTGTCCTTTTTTACGTTACTTATTTAATCACTTACTACTACATTATTTTATCGAATAACATATTACGATAAAAGTACCCAGCATTTGATATCTATACACTAATTTGATTAATCGATACTGTATGACTTGAAAAATCTTCACCAACTTATAAGTCGTCGTCGCCAAAAAAACCGTTCCGTCCTTCTACGTCACTATATGCAACAATACATATCTAATGCATTTAAAATTATATGATTTATTGTTTTTATAACTTAAGGCGGTAGTTGCCTTGGATATTATAATCATAATATTATTATTGTAGTTCAATTCTTATCAAATCTAAATAACTTGAACGAAATGGACTTGGTATGATCGAAGAGTTAAATAACGTATTAATTTATTTATAATTCATTGGTTTATTGCATTTAAAGGTTAAGAGTCGTTATAAGTGCTAGTTTACCTAAAGGCCGATGGATGATAATAATTGGATAATTATAATGATAAATGATGTTCTGTCAAATGAATTATGATAACCATGTGACAACCCAATAAATGAACTGTCACTGACAGTAATTTTAAAGATATCAAAGCTCATTAATTTGTATTAAATAAGTAGCAAAATATTTTAATATTAGTAGAAGTTTGCAACTTAAATAGTACTTAATGAGTCTGTCAATTATATTTATTTCACGCCTAAAAGTAATATTTTATCCAGATCCTGAACCGTTTTTTCGTGCACGGAGAAAAATAAGTTCATTTTAAATAAGTTTTTTTTTAAACTTTATCGTATGACAAGTAACAGACACAATATTTCGTACTTGAGAACAATCGTTCCAATAAATCTAAAAACTTTTACTTTCACAAGACAAGACAAAATAAAATGCAAATCTAAAACTTATTTATTCCTAATTACGACACTATCACAATACAGCATCTATTACAGTTTACAAAAATGACAGTCGCAAATACGTTTTTAGATAAATAATAATGAGTTATTAATACCACTCTTATAACTGCCAATGACCCACTTTGCGAGAAGAAAACTCTTAACTAGCTACTAAGATAAATGCAAATATTAACTCTATATCGATTACAATCGCTTTATCAGCTAATCGAATGATTATTAGCTCTTATTGTGTTGTGTTTAGGTCGATATTGTTTGAATAACGATAATGAACTTAAGACACGAGGCTCTTTAAAGAGATTTGCGTCACAAAAGAAAACAAATTTTAATATGTATGGGCCAATTGCTACTGTTGCTTGAAGTGTGCTTAAGGTCAAGTTTAAATTGCTAAACAAAAAAAAACATTATTGCAGTTTGTATGGTTAAATAATGTATTGTGTGTGAAGTTTTTTTTTTATCGTGGTAAAATCATCAAAAGTCCTCCCACCCCGGGCAGGACGGGAGGGACCGTCAGACTTGTACTAACTAAAATCCACGGTGTCCTTCAATAGCCCTTTATGTTCCGGGGTCACGGTAATAGAAATAAGTTCCGCGACCCCGGCAGGCTTTGGTTCTCTAGAGAGGGCCCCCCGTCATCATGCTGACGCTCTTTGAGGCGAGCGTGGAACACAACGCGCCGTCGACCCGGGCTGCGTGTGTGAAGACTTGGCATTTATATGTACCTAAATGACTTCTTAAACGGAAGCTATAAAATATAGATACATGTATTTGAACACTCAACAATCGTAGATCATCATGATCATCATCATCTGTCTTTTTTCAACCATCTTCAACATCTTCGCTTACCATCATGCGAGAGTTGCCAAACGCGAAATTACAGCTGGTAAAAAAAAAGTGGTCGAGTCAGATTCCAGTCTAACCGGATGCAATGTGAATATCAGTGTTTTACATGGATCAACTATCTGACCTCCTTAACCCAGTAACTGGGTCCATACCATCCAAAACGCTTGGAATCCTTAAATCAAGAATATTTGAATTAAGTTTTATGAATGTTCACTGACAAAAACTGAGTACGAAAATAAACCGCTAATCACCAATAATTACATTAAGTTCATATGCGCAGAGTGAAGAGCTGAAAGTTCCTAGACAAAAAGTAATTTCCTATGCAATCTGATTAAGTAATTTCCCATTCGTTGGCCTATTCCTAGGCCAACGAATTATACAACGTACCATATAGCGTGGCAATGCTGCCAGCGTTCTGGGCACTATTCCCGTTGACAGCTATGTGGACGTATTCTTTGACGCCCTTTGAATGTTTTCTGTTTCTGTATCAGTCGCGACTTACGAGTTGTAGGTCGTCGGTTCGAACCCCGTCAGGCGCATTACTTTGTGTAATTTATTTCGTCATCACTGCTCTCAAAACGATGAAGGAAAACATCGTGAGGAAACCGGCATGTCCTAGAACCAAAAAAAATCGAAGATATGTGACATCTACCAATCCGCAATGGGCCCGCGTGGTGGATTATGGCCCACTCCCTCTCTCAGAGAGGAGGCCTGTGTCCCAGCAGTGGGAACGTAATAGGCTGTTGATGATGAGGTTTTTATTTATAGTTAGTATAAAGTTAAATTTCCCATGCAATCTTAAGAATTGAAGCAAATCTTTTCCATTCTTAAATTTCAGTTCATTCGACAAGAACGTACAAAGACAAACTAACTAATAGATTAATAACCCAGCAACAATTAAAGGCACACAACAAACAAATTGCCAAAATTACTAAACCAAAAACTTTTTTTAAAAAAAATTTGACCTCCTTCAAAAAAAACCACAAAAAAGGGTAAAATAACCTACAAAATAACTTTTCTTTCGGAAGTCGGTGGCTTTGTTTTATTATTTCGATGTCTTTTTGCCACCGACTTCCGAAAGAAAAGTTATTTTGTAGGTTATTTTACCCTTTTTTGTGGTTTTTTTTGAAGGAGGTCAAATTTTTTTTAAAAAAAGTTTTTTATTTTACTCTTTTTAGTTTTAATATTCAACCCAAATTCTTGGCAAATACATCATTTTCTTCCATGTGCACTAGAATTTTGTAATCCGTAGCACCGGTATTAACATCGGCCATGTCGTGTACATAAAAGAAAGTTCCAATAAAATTCCCTATCTCAAAAAATGCTGAACAGAGTTCGATGAAACTTGCAGTATTCCCTAAGGTGAACGATCCCTAGTACAACAAAAAAAACAATTTTGAAAATCGGTCCACAATTGGCGAAGTAATCGCGTAACAAACACGCAAAAAGTAAAGATCATCATGTCATCCAAGTAGCCGAAATTAATAAAAATGCTCACCAAATAAAAAGTACTGAACCAAATTCGATGAAATTTTTATGGGACCACACTGCAAGTATCCTGCATCGAACAAAAAAAGAATCACACTAATCGGACTAGAAACCTCGGAGTAATCGATGTACATACATAAAAAAAAAAATAAAAAAAAAAAACATACCGACCGAATTGAGAACCTCCTCCTTTTTTGAAGTCGGTTAAAAACGATTAAAAGTAAAATGATTATAAACTTGAAATGAAATACAAACACAATCTGTTGGGGTCATCTGCATCATCAATCATTTGGACCTTGAATTACTACAATAGTAAGTTCGATACTGTTCTGTAATGTTTGCATAATGGACAGAAATACTGCTCTGATTTCTTATTAATTATTGTCTATGTTTTTGGGGTCCCGTCCCCATAAAATAAATAAATAATTAGGATATTTTTTTAAACGTTGCCCCACACTAGGTATTTCTCCTGTGTCGTGGGTATATTAACTTTTTTTTTGCGTGGTAAAATCATCAAATGAGTCCTCCCACCTCGGGCAGGGCGGGAGGGACTGTCAGACTTGTACTGACTAAAATCCACGGGGTCCTTCAATAGCCCTTTATGTTCCGGGGCCACGGTAGGCTTTGGCCCTCTGTGAGGGGGCCCCCTCTGTGGGGGGTCATTGGGTACATTAACTTACATATAAACTCACATACGAAAACACCCTGACCAACTAGGCACTTGTAGATCATATCAATATTTGTTCCGTGCGGGAATCGAACCCGCGACACGCTGCAGAGCAGTCCAATCGCTCAGCCATTTCGCTTACTGTGCCGACTAATGACCAATGGAACCTTATTGCTTAGGCGCCATATTGATTAGGCGCCATTGTCTGCCTGGCTGTGTGTCACTGGACTGTTTCTAAACTAAAACCTAGGTAGACAACATACAGTTGTAATTTCCAACTGAGTCTGAGATACGATTAGCGCATTGAAAGAAAAGAAAGATTTATTTGGCACAAAACCACGACAAACACACAAAAAAAATACATAAAATCAGAAAAATTGAAACCTAAGCTAAAAAAAATATAGAAGAAAAAACAACGATAAAAGATTTGATGTGTGTTCCATGGCTGCGCCATAGATTTCTACGCTGTATTTCGTGGTGTCGATTGCCATAATTATGGAACAGATATTTATAATTATATAGTCTACAGGTAGTGCTCAAGCAGAATAGTTTAAATATCTCTAAACGTGCCTACTATACAGGAGAAATCTATACTAATATTATAAAACTGAATAGTTTGTTTGGTTGAACGCGCTTATCTCAGGAAATACTGTTTCGAATTGGAATCGCGCTTAGTTCATTAAGAGACGAGCGGCCGGTGAAACCGCGTGGAACACTGGTACAGTCACGAGCACTAATATATATACATTGGTCACGTTTTCTAAAATATCTTAACTTATACTTTTCAAAAAATATGTGTACAACATGGTTTTCTAAATAACCTAACCATCAAACTGTGGCAAAACTGGGTATACATTGGTTTCACAGTAATATAAACGAAGCAAAATCAGAAAAAAGTATACATTTCTAATGTTATTATTAACTATCCATGACAATTTCTATAACATATATACAAGTAAAACAAATTGTATACGTGTTATAGAAATTGTCATGGATACATTATAATGATAATGGAAGTGTATACCTATTTTTTCCTGTTTTTGTAAATAAGTTTATAACAGCAATGATTAGAGTTTTATAAATAAGTAGGTAGGGGCTGGTTATTACTGCAATAAATCAAGGACTTACGAAATCAGAGTTGAAATTCATTACCAAAAGTAATGATTATTATTATTAATAAAGCCTATTAAATATACTTAATAGTTATGCATAGTTTTTTTTTACTTTACCCCGCAATTAGTCCTGTATGGTGAGTGCGTTTACAAACATAGAAACTCACATGACACGAACACCCAGACCCGTAACAACTAATTGCAGATCATACAAATATCTGTTCCGTGCGGGAATCGAACCCGCGACACTCGGCGCAGCAGTCCAATTGCTTAGCCACTGCACCAAACGTGTCGACGCATTATTCATATATATCGTGATTAACGGACACCCGCTTAAGGCTTAAGGGTTTATTGTATTCATCATTATGAACAATTTTGGGCTCTCAACTGTTTCATAAATTTTTATTAAGTATAATTTTAGCGATTTCAGGTCCCATAGTATGTAATGTAATTTTATATATTAAGTATGTCTTATTTGTGGATAATGCAGTTGACTACAACATTACCATGTAAATTACGTTAATATTAAGCTATATATGTTGTAGTTGTTTATTATTATCCCTCAATAAATAAAATAAAATAGTAAAAGAAAAATTAATCATACTTATTTATGAGTACAATAACCTCTTAAGGTTTTCGTAGAATCACCCAATAGCACAATAGATCCGCGAGAGAGAGAGGACAGCGTCCTCCTTCCGCCCCAACCGCAGTGGTACACGGCGTCGGCAGACGATCTCCGGCCACCGTAGGCACGGGCATGCGGACAGTGAGTAAAGGGGAGCAACTCGCTGTCCGACCATGGACATGCACGGGTCGACGGCGCGTCGTGTTTCACGCGCGCCTCTAAGAGCGTCAGCAAAATGACGGGGCCCCCTCTCAGAGGGCCAAAGCCTGCCGGGGTCGCGGGACTTATACCATCACCATGACCCCGGAACATAAAGGGCTATTGAAGGACACCGTGGATTTTAGTCAGTTCAAGTCTGACAGTCCCTCCCGCCCTGCCCGGGCCGGGAGGACTCATTTGATGATTATACCAAGATAAAAAAAAATAGCACAATAGATTTAGGACGGTACACGAAAATAAAAACAGTCGACGGGTGAGTCTCACGACACTCGATGATGGCTACTTTTACCTAACTATGACAAAATATGTAGGTATAACGCAAATTAACGAAAAGAAGTTATAAATAAATAATACAATAAGATCTTATAGCTATGTATTTGTATTATATACACTTATTTTTTCAATGAGGTTAAATTGCAATTTGTTAAATTAGGACTTATTTCCGACCTCAAGCTCCTTGAAACTGCTGCTTTGTAATTGTTTACATAATTTCGAAACTGTATTGTTTACATGTTTTTGAAAATTGTGAATTAAAACCGATCTCAAGCTCCTTGAAACTGCTACTTTGTAATTGTTTACATAATTTCGAAACTGTATTGTTTACATGTTTTTGAAAATTGTGAATTAAAACCGGTCTCAAGCAGATTGAAACTGCTGCTTTGTAATTGTTTACATAATTTCGAAACTGTATTGTTTACATGTTTTTGAAATTGACTTGGTACATAATAATGTAACTTAAAGTTGATATTATTTTTTGGCAAACTATCGTTAACGAAATTTTGATAAAAATGTGTAGTTAATTTTGACTTAGTTTAACGTTTACATAATTATTGGACACAGTTGGCAGAACTTATTTTTGCAATTTAATATTGTTACATTAATTTAAATTTTAAGGTTGTATCTATGTCTTTGCTCGTGACTGTACCCAATGTAAGGTAAAATCAAAACCAAAAAACCCTAAACGTCTACTTACCGAGTTTAGGTGATACGGAACTCCTCGTGTGCAAGTCTGACTCGCACTTGTCTGTTGTTTAGTGTCTGCCATCTTGCCTTGAAACTAAGTTAGTTTTAATAAGATTTTTTTTTAATTAAACTAAATTCTTTTTGCTGTTACGAAACCATGTTCATGTTTATCGTATGTATATTATGTTTATCGTATGTAGTATTATTATTCGCTTTTTTTAGTTCATTCAACTGTTACATATGTTTATGATATTCAATTACAAATTAGCTGAGATCTAGATTAACAAAATAAAATAATAAAAAAAACTCTTGAATTTATGCAACAGTGTATACAAATTAGATTAATTAATTAGTTTACTTGCAAAGTAATTTATCATTACATGTACATGTGAGAATGTTCTCACACAAGTTACATTATACACAAGTTTAATTTGAACTTGCGCAAGTCGAAGATCCGGGTAGGCTATTTGGAGCCAAGATCGTCGCAGTACGAATAGAGACAGAAGGATGAGAGTTAGCAATAATGAAGGAGGGGCTTATGTCGAGAAACGGTTTGATGCACGCGTACAATAACACCGTAAAAACAGGAACGTAAAAACAAAAGGATAGAATGTAGGAAAAATAATCTTTCTTTCTTTCCCAAATCTTGCCAGCTCGTCAACTCCAAAACCAAAGTTATAGATATTGTCGAAAACTGTAGCAAGCTTAAGTGGAAGTGGACTGGTCATGTCTGCCGCACAACCAGCGAAACTTGGAGTTAGAAAGTTCTCAAATGAAGAACACGCTTAGGTACCTAAACGTAGGATGGAATGCCCGCCGGCAACACCTATAACCTGAAGAAGGTAGCTAACAGTGGCTGGATGGAAAAAGCGGGAGATCGTGCTATCAAAAAAGAGGTAGATGTGGCGCTCCCTGGGAGAGGCCTATGTCCAGCAGTGGACTGCGGCCGATATGATGATGATGAAGCTACGATGGGTATAGATATTTTACTTTAAAGCCATTAGTTGCCAGCAGTAGCATAAAGCTGCTAGCTGCAAGCTTGGCTAGCCATAGAGTTCATAGTATATTGGTATATATGGAAAATTCATGGAGATTGGAACAAGGAGGTGTCGGTCTCTTATGTATGCTCAATATGACCGTCAACTTTTTAAACACTCTGGTATTGTAGCTGTTTACAGAAGAGTAACCTCTAACTAAAAGTATATTAAGTCTGATACTGACTGTACATTTTCTGTTTGTCCAGTAGCGAATGGCATCTTGGCTGGGAGAGAAGTTCACTTCACGGCGTCAGCTGGTACCACCTTCTACATCCTGACTGCTGCAAGGAGGCGCAGAGCAAACATCGATTAAGTAAGTCAATCTTATCTGTATCTTCTGCGGAGGACTACCTCATCAGGTAACCCTGACCCTGGAACGTAAAGGGCTATTCAAGGATCACTGTGGATTTAAGTCCATTAACAGTCCTTCCCGTCCTGTCCTGGGTGGGAGGATTCATTTGATGATTTCACCACATTTTGAGATGGAGTAGGTCGTAATCCACCACGAGGGTCCAATCCTAGCTGGTGTTTATAAATATTTATACGCAATAACGCCTAGAAAAAAATGACAGCGAGCAGGACGCGCCATCGAAAGATGTTTTACAATGGAAAAAAGATTCGACCTTGCTAGTGGCTGCGAAAGCTTAGTAGAACTTACACTTTTAACCAAAGTGTAAGTTCTGATCTAGGAAGAAGCAGGTTCGAGTCCCGCTCGCATACATTTTTTTTTTCAGAAAAGTACTTCTGTCTTTCTGTAGTTTTCGAGTTTTGGTTCTAACGCATAACAAATTGCTCTCACTATGTTTTAATCGCCGTTTTGAGAGCACTTGTGACAAGATAATACAACTACCCACAATATTTTAGGTCATAAATTTAATGCTGTTCTCAGAACAACTTTCAATTCAAATTCAATCAAAGTAAAAAGTCTTGCTTGGTACGGACCAATGACCTATATAGGTCACAACTGCTCTATATAAAGGATAAAATAAATACTCTTTATTACAAACCACAAAATCCCAATTTAAAAGCAACAACTGTAACCTTTCCTCTATCTAAACGGTTGGTGTTAGCTTTCAGACTTTGGTATTAAATCCAGCTGAGTAGGTATTAAAATGTTTAATATAGAGCGCGACCTGGCCTCCGCAATCCAACTATTGGGCAAAATAAATTAGGTAATATTTTAAGGTCAGACAGTCTGACTTTTGACAAGAAGTATTTGTGAAAAATTCTTGGAACAACCAGAATGGCCTTTCAAGATAGGACACTGCTCAGTAATAGAGTTTTCAAAGTGTTAGTGTTTTAGACTTAGACAGTTATATTAAATTCTGATTAAGAAATTTTTAACAAATAATATCATTTGTATATTTCAGGCTAAAGTCCTAAACCTAAGGCCCAAGGCTCGTTTTACTATTTTTTTCTTAATCATGTGAGGATGTAACCACCCTCTGCTATGGTATTCTCTAAAAAACAATATATAGATACAGCTCAGAAATTGCATTTTACGACAATTCTCTTTTAGAGACACTCGCTACGACGGGCTCGTCGTCGACGCAGAGCCTTGAGTTACTGTCATGACACGTTTCTGTTAATATCCTAATGAATATCATACTGTAGTTTCATCGCTGAGACAGCGCAGACACAAAGCTATATTCTTCGACAAGAGCAAATTCTAGAAACTCCACAGACTTCTGATATGGCTTTGGACTTATGTTACCTAATTATTATTTAAGACCACGTTTCCTCACGATGGTTTTCCTTCACCACTATCAGTAATTTCCAAGATAAACCTAATTTGTGGCTTTTGTTTATGACTAGACTAGCTGTTGCCAACGCCTCCGCCCTCTACAATTCGAAAATTATCCCACGAGAACATAAAATCGGGATAAACTATCATAATGTGTTAATCCAGGTTATAAAATATCTGTGTACCACTGTGTAGTTTTTTTGCGTGAAAGAGTAGGAAACTTCCATCCAAACAAACTTTCACGTTTACAATATTAGTAGGATAAGCATATAAAGTATCTTTCAGAAAAACCCATGCCGTTGCTAATCTACGTAACTTAACAAAAAAATACATTAGAAACCGTAATCCAAACACATAGTGCTCCTAACGTAATACCATAACATGAACTCGTGCGCAGACTGAACCCGTCAATCTCGCGGTAAACTGCGCGCTTTAATAGATCTCTAAGCGACTGCGCATGCGTCCATTGTTTGTGATTAATGATGTAGGATCTGTGGTGTCCTGGTGGACGAGAAGCGTGGGAATCTTTTTATTATGTTTGATAAGGCCGAGAATCGTTATCTTGGTGAAATTTTTGAGAAATTCACAAAAATTTGGGCTGAAACTGTTGAAATATTATTTCATGTGCTTGTTTTTAAAGGCCTGTTATAATTAAGTATCATGCCGTTTTATTAATCTTTGATATTTCGATTTGAGTGTAATGGAGAAATTCAATACAATCATAACTCAATTAGAGCATAATATGTATAATTATTAATTAAGCCATTTACAGGCAGTCACTGACTCGATCACATATTCGGCAATTTGATGCTAGTGAAAAATACATTATTAGAAGACAAAATTTTAAAGTACACTCACGAATTATCTAGCGCGTACTTTCGTTCACCGCCTACAATGACCTTAGGTTATTAGAAACTTGAGATCCTTGGAGACCACGCATCAAAAATAATACTTTCTATATTCTGAAACGGTAACACACAGTATGCCAAACATTTGAGTGGGTTCAAACAAAACCAATGTGTTGCGAAAAGATGACAATCGAGCATCGAGCACATCGCGTGTGATCCCTCGATAACCTACGACAACACAAAAGCGTTTAACGCGAACTTATCTGTGACGCAGATAAGTTCGCGTTGGTGAAAGTCGACGACTTGACGCGACGCGACGTGACGATCGTGTGTGAACCTTCCCTTACGTGAGCGATTATATCGACTAAATCGAGCACTCGACTAAATATTACTAAGCGAATCCCAGCCCTATGTCTAAAACACAACGTTCCATTTTCAAAACCTTGCTCAAAACTCGTGACTTCGCGCTTGACGCAAAACTTGGTAAATCCAAAATTGGAACACTTTCGGAGGATTCGCGCTAAGATGTTCATAAGTCAAATGTCAGGCAAATAGTGGAAGGTACAGCAATAAACTATCTACGAATAATGAAATAACCGATGTACAAGTTATTCAGATGCAAATTGCCCATAAAATCATATTCTAAACACGGATCCCATCCATCGACCGTTTGAATATTATGTTAATGAAAACGATAATTTAGTATTAAAATATGTAAATTCCTACAATCATTAGAATTTCAACTGAAACTGATCAAACTTTCAAAACATCAGCCGACTGAAATACGGAGCTCATAACTTACGTGTTGAACATTTAATCTAAATCTACGCCTATTTCTAGTTTCAATGGGAATTAATTACTACAATTTACATTCATATCATTATGTCATTCGTTAAGGTGCGCGTAGGCAGAGCTCTGAATACAGCTCGCAAATCAAACCCACTTTAGTCAAACATACCGGTACCTATATACTTAGGGATAAACATACAGGCATTTTGCCGACCCACAATCTTAGCCGTCATCGATCTCTTCCTCTAAAACCAACAGTCGAGATTGCACAAATGATCGGCTGGCATTAACCCTCATTACTCTCCTACAAACGTACATTCTTACTTCGAAATATGAATTTATTCAGCTGTCACGTTGACATAAGACGTATATTCGAATGACGGATTCGATTTATGAACTTTGTCGAATCGGAATCGTACTTGGCAATGCATCGAGTCGAGTCATCATTCGAATGATTCGATAATCGGTAATGACAAGGACGGGTCTCTGCTTGTGCGGTGACCTTTGGGAATTATATTGGTTTGGTTTAGCGGTAACTGCTTTGATTGCGTTTTATTATTAGTTTTTGTTATTGATATCGACTACAACGTGTATTGTTGCTTTGTCAGTATTCATTTTTAAAGGTCTGCTAATATTGATAGTTTTTATGCTTGGAGTTGAATTTTTTCTTAACCTTTTTGCTACCTATATTATGTGGTAAACAAAAAAGTGGTTAGTAAAAAAGAATTTAAGGAACATCACGCCTTTACGATCCCCTAAAAAGGTTTTTTTATTTAGTGATAAACTAGCATTTGACCACTATCTTGCCTCATGGTTAGCGATAATTTGGTCGACGGTGAAGAACGTCAGCCTAGATGTCACCTATTCTCTCTTGACTTAGACTCCAAGTATGACCACAAATAATATAATACTACCGTAATAGTACTAATAGTTTAACCACATTTCGTCAATCCCACCATGTAGAGGGGGCACAAGATTGTCATCAACAAACACAAATCCAGACTCTAATTCGAAATTCTTAATGAAAAGACCTTTTAAAGACCGTTTTACCTGAGTGGAATTCCCGGGTCGGGTAAAGACCCAACCCGGGAACTGAACTCAAGACCTCTTGCTAGACAGAAAGCAGTCAATTCCACCAACACACATCAACTGTATCAATATTGTAAATCAATTCAAACAGTGGCCATTTAATTGAAACCATAATGACCTAAGATTAACAGCTTTGTCAAGAATACATCAATTGCTTGTTTTACTGCCTCAAAGGACAATTGATGTGTTTTACGAGGAATTTTGAATGCTTTATATCTATTGATATCCCTAAACAAACGTTTATTACATCGGGTTATTATTATGTATTTGACATAAGGCGTCGTATTGACCTGCCTATGCATTTTCGAACTCGACTGTACCTATGTAAGGCTTCTTAAAATTTAATTGTAACATAGAGCTTATGTATATCCATATTTTTATTAAAATGCTCGTTTATATTAATTTCCAAGTAATTGCACGTTCCGCAAAGTATTCCAAACATTTAAAGTAGTTGTGGCAGATAATACTCTACAGTCTCGTGATCATTTTCACTTCGTTGAAGACGATAAGTGTAAATAAACATTATTAATTAGCATCATCTGCCTTGCGTTTTATACATATCCCAGTCGGACCGGATTCAACTGAATGTCAGTTTTTTACATGAAGCCACCTTCTTTTACATTAGGTACCCCTACAATTCCTTATAAAAAAAAATTACTCCTATTTCTACTAAAATATTAATTTGTAGAAGAAAATAATTCTAACCTTTTTTTTGATAGATCAGTTGTGTGTTTGTTGTGGTTTTGCCAATTATTAAATTTGTTGAAATCGAACAGACACAATTCGGAATTTTTGACGTTTGTCTCTGTCATACTGTTGTGTCTTCCTATATCGCCCCGCGGAAACGCCATTATAATTATTACGTCCTGTTTAAAAAGCAAACATAATTTTTAATTAATTATTATGTAAGGATGTAGACAAATCCAACACGGATCCAGTAGAGGTAGCACAGTGCATTAATTATTTTAATAAATTATTTATAAATATATAATAAATTAATATTAATAAATCTATTACACCGTTAGTCTCGTCTGTTACGTTGCCGGACCTTAGACAGTAAATCACATGGGTTGAACTCTAGAGGTTGCTCTCATTTTATACCGGTAGACTTTTGACATGAAATAAAAAATAAAACTTTTTTTTTCGGGTCAAAAATCAACCGGTCAATTTATTTCTGGGCTAAAAATAAAATTTTATTTTATACCAATTAGTATACCTACATTTTTAGTTTTTAAAATAAAACAACAACAACAAAAAATTACTAGGTACTTTTTATACATTGTGTAATATAGTTCATTAAAAAATACGTAAGAATATCTAGAAGTTATGAATTTAAAAATTATGACTGAAATATTTTTAACCCTGTTTTTGTTAAAACATGAAATGTCTGCTCATAAACATCCACCCGCAATAACTTCAGTTTATCCGTGATCATGGCACTTGCAACATTGCCGAAATATCGGAAACTCAAAACAAATAATAAACATGGTAAATATCTCGTTTTAAACCCAATTATTTATAACGTGAAGAAAGTTTCGGAAATACACGGATTTTAAAACAACACCCTGTAAGTACTTTAATAAATCTACAACAGTATTCAGTAATTCCATCGCTAATTTGACTCAGTAATTTATGTAAAAATAATAAACACTATCTATTAATATTCTTGTTATTATAATAGAAACTCTTATTAATAGACTTCTCGTATATTTTAGGAGTATCTAGATTTTGTATTTGAATAATTGTCCCACGGGTTGATAAATATTCCAATTACTATAATCAAATTAAAATCGATTTCCAAATAAGGTACGTTTATGGTGTTTAAACAACAAATATTTGTTTAAGTTTGTTTACGATACAATGTACAGGGGGTATTTTTTAGTCTTAGCATTATCAAAAATGGGAAATGTTGTATGATGTTTGGAACTCTTCACTGAAAAACTAGTGGTCAGTTTCAGTGGGATTTGTACGAAAAGTCAAAGTAACGTAACATAACGTGAATTCCAATTTTTGATTTTTACATTCTCATTTTATTTTGTAGGTATAAATTTTTTATCATAAACTTATAAAAGGCTGTATTTTTCATAAAAATATGATATTTATCGTTTGTTTTGTACTGTTTGATTTCTTTCATCTCTGTTCTTCAAAATGCAACAGTTTAATACTATGTATATTTAAGCAATCATTGATTGCAGTCAAAAGGTTAGGCTAGTTAACTACAACTTAAATCCATCTATTTAACCGATCGTGTTCCGATTAATAACGACTATTTGTATTACAAAACTATAAAAAGGGCTCGGCGATTAAATACCAATAAATAATCATCGATACTTACAATCGTTCAGCAATAAATAATAATATCGAAATAACTTTATAAGGGAAAGCTGTTCAAATATAATAAAAACATAAACAAATAAAACATAACTAGTGATGATCACAACTCGCATTAGCATCGTTAGGTATCGATAAACACACCAAATTGATTGCGTAAACATCGGTCATACGGAATCGAGAATCGATTTATCTTTAAATCGATCGGCTAACAAACGAGTATACCATTTATGACTGCGCGATGGACGTTAGAATCGGATGCCTTGTATGGAGATTCGTATGATCGGTCGAACCATTCCTGGTGTATGTAAATTACTATCATAACATCATTGTCAAAGTCAAACACCTTGTATAATCTGCATGATTCAAGGTAACTCAAACCCTAAGTCCCTGTGATAAAGTAACATTTTCAATGTTGTTATTTTGTCTCTTGTTACTAGTAGGAAGTGTTCAAGTTGATGTTAGCCGCACCTCGATAATCTTTAAATTAACGACGTTCTAATTTTAGGGCTATTCAATTATAACTATTCACGCTGTGATTGTATTTGTCTATTTGTCATTTCATTTCTTAGTAACTTGTTTTTGTTATTGAATTAATGCTTCTAAGCAGAGAGGCTAGGTAGAGATTTTTGTATGTTTTTCGAAAGGTAAATTGGTGGTTTAGATGGCAGTTCTGATTTTGATTAATCGTCTACAATTTTCTACTCTGTGCTTTTACTCAAAAATATAACTTAGAGTATACCTGTGACTACATACTTACATAACGAAAATCTATGAATATGGCGTTTCTGGAAACTGAATCCAAAACACACAGCAACATCCTATTGAGTCAGTTCAGCAATGAGACCATTTTTATTGTTTGGATAACGAAAAGGTGTTATTTCCAAAAAGTGCTCGTATAAAAAATATGTAAATTTGTTAGTGTATTGAAGGATAAAAACGGCTAAAAAGGTATCAATTTATTAAAGTGATGAATCTATGTAAAAAATGTGCTTTAAATAGAACAGACAAGTTGTTGAAAACAAACAATAGCTCACACTTGAATTATTTGCAAAGGTGCAGCTATGCAATCAATGAAGGAAAACATCATGAGGAAACAACAACAACATTTACAACCCAGTCTCCCGCCTTGTGAGACCTGCGTCCCAACAGTGGGAATGGGAACATTATACACGGAATTGAGGTGGGAATGGGTACCTACCACAGTTAATACTAAGTCTTTGACCAAAGGAACATCTAATTAGACAGCCACATTGTGGCTTCAATCACTACGTACTCGTACATATTATGCGATGCGATGCATCCTGCATACAGATTTTTGTCGTAGAATTAAACTAAATATGTTTAGGAACAATTACCTAATGTCACGAATTTCCTCTACCTATTTGCCAACATCTGTTTATTTTTTTCTAAATGCCCTTTTTTTTCTTCTTAACAGTAACACAATCAGAACAAGAGCGCTCCTGCATCGCATTACTTCGACTACAGCGTCGCTCCGGCCAGTTCCTCTGGGTGCACGCAGTTCTGCAGCTCAAGGATAACCTGGAGAACTCACAGAGACCAGTCATTGTTTGCACGAACCAGGTTTTGAGGTAAGTAGTGTATATTATAACAACCTCAGAGAAGATGGCAGAACGACCAGCCATGGACTGGGCCTTGGCAGTTCATTAGGGTCTTAGAATTAGGCATTAGGATCAACCATACTGGAAGTCATAGTGTGAAGCTGTTGCCCAGCAGTGGGATAATGTAGGCGACAGCAACCACTCGGAGTGTACCTCTATTGTGTTGTAGAATAAGAACTAATATAAAAAAAAAAACAAAGTTAATAGATCAATTCTGGAATAAGGACTACACTATACTTTCTCTTTGATTTATGATACCCATGTATCTTTCTGATTAGGATAAACTGTGAATAGAAACTTTAAAAAAACACATTAAGACGAATTGAGAACGACGAATAAAAACTTCAAAAACGGAGGAAGTTCACAAAATAAATACGACTACATTCTATTTTTAATTTTGCAATTACTTAAACGACAATTAGCGTACAAAAACATGAAAAGGACGGCACATTTACCAACATAGTCTAGACTCTAGAGAGACCGTTTAATTTACGTTAAAAGCTCAACTACACATTCTCTAATATAACCCAACTCTCTCTGACCATAACCTAGGGTACTAAGCCACTAAATTATCCCACAATTCACAAACATTGCCCATAATAGCCCGTCCACATAGGATCTCTGATTGCCCACTAATACGTCGAAACGAGCGGCATTGCCCGATCAAGGGGGAAATCACTTCATTGCCTGCCCTGTGCCTGCGCAATTATTGTGTGAACTAACGACAAATGGACAGTTTATAAGATGAAGTATCTAAAGTGGCCTTATGTGGAGAAAAATGAGTTGAACAAATACATGTTAACGTAACAGGGGATAAGAAACACACAGTGGTGAAAGGAGACAAAACTTTGAAAGGAAATTATGATGATTATGTTGCTAACAAGTTGTCTAATTAATAAAGTATTATTAAGTAAATAAAATAAAATGAAATCAATTAATTGTTGTGCAGCACAGCCGAGACAGGCTTAAGAAACGTTGGAGTGACGAATTGGACTCCTTTTTGAGAGATAGTCCGGACAGGGCAACTCTTTTTTTTTGTAATGGAAGGATAAGGCCATTGCACAGTGAGGTAGAACAGGATGTTAAAATGTACTTAGTTGACAAATTAACACCCCTTTCAAAATTTTGCCTCGATTCTCCCTCGCGTCTGTATTCATCCCGCTCTATCTAGTACTTACTTTGAAAAACTCTTTTTCTGGGCTAAAAAATAATGGGCCAAAGATCAGAAGCAACCAACGTCAGTCAGCAGATTTTTTTGTAAACAGCAGAATGTATGTTAAAAAATTACAGGTTGATTTTCCTTAATTACAACCTGTATTTAGATTTATCTGTGTCGTAAGCAATCAATAAATTAAAATTAATCTATCTAATAAGTAGGTTTAGTGATATGTCCCTATAGGGCATAATATTTGTAATAAGCCAACTCCTTACACCAATGGGTGAGGCCACATAGCAATCATTTGACGTATTACCCTTTAATATTTCTGCAGACAATTTATCTGCATTATTTCACTATAAAATTACAAATAATTACCAGTTCAACCAATCATAAATGCGTATTATAGTTATTATTTAGAACTAAAGATCGAATTACAAGTCTAATTATTAAACATTACATAAATAGTTATACGTAAAGAAGTAGATAAGATTATGATCATATTTTAATAAACGTTAGAAGCCCTAGTAAACGCGAAACGTTGAATAAGTTCTGACTTAAGTAACAAACACCTTATTGCTCAGTAATAAATAAAGCACTTTAAATCATATTTAATGTTCTCGGAGTAACACAAATAATTATATCGCCGCCAAATCGTAGCTCAAATTATGTGTTCAAGAGTATTGAGAAAATGGAGTGATACCTTGAATCTCTCATTAACACATTTCTCGGAATGACTAAACACAAAACACATTTCATCCTAGTAAACGGTACCTGAATTTAGGCGAATATGATCAATATACTTGGATAAACGAGTGTAGTCTGTGTTTTAAGCATAAAGAAGAGCAACGCTGTCCGTCTTTAACCTTGTATGTAAATAAGAAAAATCATGGACATTATTAATTTAAAAATAAATTTAGCTTTAAAGTTATTAACATTGTAAAGAAATGGATTACGTAAAACTGTATTATAATAACTTATCTTGCATTCATATACCAAGGTAATTTATTTCAGACTAATTGCGCACTCCATGTTCTCAGTTATCTGTGGCGTATTGAACAGCTATGCTCAAATCGATGTAATAGCTTGTATTTAGGTGCTCAAGATGATCATAAAAGTCGTAACAGATCTTCGACAGATGTTCTAAGAAGTTATTACACAAAACGCTTCTTACGCCATTTGCAAATTATTAAATTTGTTAATAAATGGCGATGACTCAGCAAATATGAAATGCTCATCACATTCAACTTCAGAATTCAATATATTTAACAGTTAATTAGTACTTATTACAGACCCTACCGTAAAAACCAAAATGTATTGTGTGTGTCTGTAAAAATACCATTTGATTTTGGAACCATCATCATCTGCCCAGCCTTTTTCCCAAATAATTATGTTCGGCTTCTAATCTAACACAGTGACTGCCAAACGAAGCTCCAAAACCCAGTTACCTGGTAAAACAATACAACTTAGTATGATTAGTTGCCAGACTTTCGTTTTTCTTACTAACTGTCACGACTGCCAAAGATCTATCCATGGTCAATGCACAACCCAACCTCAGCAAGCGTAGCATAACCTCAAAAATCGCCGCACAGGTTGTTTTTATTTAACCACGAGCTCCTCCCTCCATTTCTATCACCACTTTCATAAAGTACTTATCAGCCCACACATCAAATTAAACCCTCACATCAACAAATAATATCATGTAAACCAATACTAAACGGTTTGATATTTATCGTCAAGTCTCCGGCGTTCAAGCTACAACCAATTATGTTTACGGCTCAGCGGTCCAAGCCAGTAATTATGAATTAAACTATAATTGAAGATAATTTTACAAGGTATTCTGTTTGCGTTCGTCTCGACAGCATTTTTTAAATTCCGAGATGCGGTGTGGACGTGCCATATTTTCTTTTATAGGATGTGTTTGATGTGGTTGACAAATCTGACGGTGGTATGACTAGGACAGCATACATAAGTATAGGTAAATGTTTACAAGTCAACGTTATTATGGTTAAGGCCTTTGAAGAAGGTGACATAAGTCATTCAGCACAGAACAGAAGTCTAGTCTTAGATGCCATGAGTTGTGTATAGACCAAAGCCGTTAAATTCTTCAAATTGAATCGAATATTGAAAAACGTTCTAAAGCAACTTGATGAACAATCTATGAACTAGTTTTAAAGCGATAGGTAGGCGGTTCCCTCAAGAAAATGAGTTCATAAACTTACCCACGACAGAACAAAAAAAAAAACACAGAAACAAACGAACAAGATAATAAAAGCTCCCTAGAACAATAACTCCAAGTGTATCTGAAAGTCTAAAGCTCGGCGAGCTAATTGAGCCCAAAGCCACACTATTAACCGAACCGATAATTCTACCGGCCCACGGTGCGCAGACTTTGAAAAATTACGGTCATAACTTAACGCGGTCACTTATAGACTTCCCTATTGAGATATCAATACTAGATGACGTCCAACGACGTACGCCTCTCGCGTAAACACGGCCCGTACCATTGTTGGGGGAACTCGAATTTGTTGCTACAGAACTACAGAATCGTAGAAGATTTATTAACGACAGTATACAAAAAGATGTCAATGAAAATTTTTGAAGCATAGCTGATAAAGAAAAACGTTACGTTTGAAATTGCAAAATCCGTTACAATAGATTTAGAAACTATGGCAGTTAAGCCATGTAAACGCGCAATTAATGTAGTATCAACTTACACGCAGTCATGTTTTCTAAATAAGAAGACAATCCATTTTATAGACTGCTCATGAGTCAAGCATAACTTTTCTATGCCTCGTTAATTGACGTTAATAGTCACAATCATAGCCTAGCAATTTTAGAAGGCCAATTATATTTCATTTTGTTTACTTGTCTTGATTGGAATAGCCTACATTTGACTTACACTCTTCTAATGATACGCTACGTAATCATTTTCATTCAGAGCGTTCGTTATTCTTTCTATTCATTGGTTTTTTGCTCGCGTGTCGGAATTCAAAGCTATGTCATGGTACGCAATGATACAGTTTGGAATCGCTGCTATAATAAATTAAATTTAACGATCACACATGTTCAATTGACAGTTTGCAAGCTTCGAATACCGAGACAACTTTCGCTGTGTGTTTTCTGATCTCTCTAATCAGTGACACGGTTCAGGCTTTGCTTTTGATCTCCCATGCTTATTTTCTAAGCTGCATTGCGAATATTTATCTACTCTGTTCTATGCAATCGAGTATTAAAACTCGATCGAACATCTAGAGTTCGTAGTGAAGCTTCGCAGAGAATAAATATTGTAAGGGGGTGATTTATAGAGCCGGGGCGAGCCTCGCAAGCCGATCGGCCGGCCGATGTTACTATCGGGATGGCTTGAAATATGCCTGCAAAGGGCTATTGTTGTGATGTGAGAAACGGTGTTTAACAAGCGCCGGGTTTGATCGATGGACCCGGCGGATACAACCGTCTATATTTTATAGCACGAAAATACACGAAAACTGCTGCTAATTTTGTAAATTTGCGCGAGATGTATGGCCGGATTGGTATGAGTGAACTTTTGTAAAGAAAGTAATTTTGAAAGATTGATCCTTTCCGAAATTCTTGAGTTATGATTTAGTGCCATCAATCAGTTCTTACATTGTAGATAAGTGGTAGGAAGAATGCTTTAAAAAGCCTGCAGCTGGCCCAAGAGATTCCAAGACGATGCGAGAGATTTCCCGAGGAACTGCTTCCTTATTCAAAGGTGCATACCATTAAAGGCGTAATTAAGATAACGTCTGACTTAACACTTTCCTAAACATTAAATTCAACACCATTCACAATCCGGATTAGGCATCTAGATAATAATCGGCGCGAACAAAGTCATTATGGCTCGGCCTACAGTGACAAGACCGATTCATATTAGTCGAGGTAGGCGCTATTTAGATAGTAAATCTAAATTAATTTGAATGGGCGAGTGGGTGACAGTCCAGCTGACCTAAACAATCAGGCACAAAGGGCGGTGGCGCGGTCCTTAGCCACTTAGGTCTTGGGAAGGAGTGGTGCATGTCATAAGCAGACATTTAAGCGATAATAGCACTTGAAGACCATTTACCTTTAAAAGCACAAATTATGTAGGTACGTACACGTAGTTAGCTCAAAACGCAGGTTATGAAACTTTAAGAGCTTTGGTTCTCAAGCAATTAGTTAACCAGGTAAACAAATTGGGCTTAAGTAGGCTTGCTTATGCCAAACATTTGAAAACATTAATAGGCTTAATGGCTTTATTAATAAAAACGGAGTGCTTTGAAATTACTCAAGAAAACTAATCCTTATGGTCAATTTCAACGAGCTTGTAAACTAACTGTATCTAAAATTCTACAGTGTTTGAGTTTATAGGTATATCCTAGTTGTAAAGTTCCAATTTTGAATTCTCGTCCTAATCATACGAACGCTTTATTTCATAGATTGCACCAAAAGTTATACGGTGGTGGCTATAAATCCGCTGTGCTCACAAGCTCAGTTGCATTGTTCGCGGGATTGCGTCATTTGTCACGTTTCTGCGCTGATGCTCTTGCGCAACCTACTCATGTTACTTCGTGCTCTCCACTGACAAATACTGTTGCTTTTAATAATGAGCCCGGCTTACGTGAATAACTGATTTAATGGCGTCCCGAGTTTTGCTTTCCAGTTATTCCATCAGCAACGAAAACATTTCACGGGTATTCATAGTGACTATAGATTTTTTTGTGCATTTCTTGTCACAAAAAATCATGTTACTATTCCAGGTTTAATTGGTTCATTACTTCGAGGCATAAAAACATGCTGCGTAAGCGCATAGTGACGCTTTTTTGTTGAAGACACGTGGCATAGGTATCGATAAAGAATCGGCTTCGTTGTTTAGAACATCAAAAGAAATAACTATGTTGAAAGTGTATGAGCAAGTAATTTAACGCTTGTTTGTACCCACCTATGGCATGTACAAGTGATACGGTGAACGACAACAAATTGTCAACATGTCGGCCGCCTACGTCATGTCGACGAGATTTATGCGTTCAGGCTGCGCGGACGCACAAATTGGCGGGAAACTGAGAACATGGACGGATACGTTGATTTCCAACATTCCATTAACTCGGTTATGCATAACAAGCACCGGCTTATGTAGACAATATAAAAAAGTCTAACTAGAATGCTTGAACCTTGAAAATTATCTGTGAAGGATCTTAGTTAAATAGGATCTACGACATTTTATAGACGTTGGCAGATTTACATTAGTATAATTAACTAAATACGTGTTCAAACTTATGATGTTAAGGAGCACGTAAATCATTTTCTGACTACACGTGCTTATTTACCTCAAAGGACGACATAACCTCTGCAATTTAAAAACAAAAAGTTATAAAAAGGCGCGCTGCATAACCTTTTTTTTTAATTTTAGCTTTGGGTTAAGCTTTTTTCCTACTAGTATTCTCGACAATGATTCTCATATCTCATCACCACACCGTTTCAAATCGAGAGCTCAAAACACTCAATTTCAATATGAAATATCTGATTATACAAATGAGCATAAATTAATGGCGACTAATGTGCATAACTTACCTACTGTTTCTACAATATCTTCGAGGCGTTCAGTAAGGCTTTTAGCATAAATAAAATGTTAGCACAAGTCAGCTATAAATCACTGAAGGTCGTAAGGGTCAAGTTTATTAATGCAGAACGCGTGTAAACATAGGAATAACGTTTTATCCCGACGCCATTTTGGTTCTGAAGCCTTCACTGCAGTATCTTGGCTTACAGTGAATGTAATAGCGATTTGTCGCCGTCCGACACATATCTACACTTTGATGTACTGTCGTCGTCAACTCAGCAGTTGGAATTGCAAAGACTGATTTATTACCACAAATATGTATGAAGATAATTTTTTAAATGTTAACGGTTTGCTCCCCTGGTAGTTAATTAAATGTTTAGTTTTACACTTGGTAGCTATAATAAAACTGCTTATTGATTCTCATCTCGCATCACTAGTAGAGTTTACTCTACAATTAAAAAACACTCTACGAGTTAAACCATTACAGTCAGAAACCAACAGTTTCCTCTGTAAATCAAATTCAACTGCAATCAAATAGGTTTAATTACAACTCTTACAATTAAACAGCAAAATACTGTGTTGTCAGTCCTATAAACTTACAGCGGCAATAGTTAATGAGGTACATAACTAATTACAAATCTATTTATCGCCATCAACGAAGCCAGCCAACAAGCATTGAATATTCAATGCATGTTTACAAATTCAGTCTCACGCTATTATTTCTTTCAAGAATTTTCAACCCACCTGTACCGATGTAGGTCCAGGGCTGAGTCCAACTATGTGACATTTCCCTGCATCCACTATCTTAAAGGTCGCAAACACAAACGTTAAGTGAACTCGCGCGAAAGGTTACATTAAGTACAAATTCAATACTGTGTATTCACCTTGCCTTACCCGCACAGTCATTACATGTCGTTTGTTTAAATGTTCCTCATTTTGTCGACAATCGGAGATTTGTGACGTAGATAACATACGTATGTATCATTTGTTAACTAGCAACGAACATAAGGTTGTTAACTAACTTTATTGGCAATACGTTTATATCTAACGACAGGACGGCGATTGCAGATAAAAACAATTTAATTGTTTAACAAAAGAACGTTGATTTCCTTTGTCAAAGCCTTACTAAAGGCTGGATAAAGAATGTTAACTGCAGTCAGTAGAAACGCTTTTATAATGGAAGCGATAAAATTCTCACTGCTCGAAAATGTGGTTTTATCGGAAAATCTCCGACAGCAAACTCTATTTCAAGTATTTGTGAAAAGGCCGCTAAACAACAGTGACTTGTTAAATACATTACATGTCTAATATACCATGGTTATCTACGATTACTGTAATGGAACATGGCCTAAACTACTTCAATAGGTACATAATTAATAGGTGGTCGTAACGCATGGCGAAACGAATCCCACTAAATATAAACATTAAACTTTAGTGCTCCTCTTTACTATTCTAGTAATGGCTAAAGCTTGTAACAATGTCGTAGAGACTAACGCGAATTCTTTCCAGTTATATGCAATCACCATTTAAAAGTTATTTTAATTGTTTACGTAGCTCATAACTTACGATCTATTTCGAGTTCAAGGTTTCTTGCGCAAGCTATTCAACTCAGATAAATATTGATGGTAGATACAAAGTAGGCATTTTAACGATTTGTTTAATACATGCAATTTGCTAAGGATCCCGAAAATTTTCCTCCTACGTTTCCTCCTTATGTTTCCTCACTGAATCCAGTATAACATGGTTTTTTTTTTGTCAACAGTGAGCAGGAAGCAGCAGTAATGAAAGCCAACCCTTGGCTCTACCACTACTACGCGGTACAATCCAAACTACACTACGGACTGGCTTATGAAGCAGCAACGAGGATGTATGGGCCACCACCACCTGACATACAAGTCTACCCTCCGACGATGCAGTACACGCCGACTCCGCCCGTCTGCATCAATGGCAGCCAGCCGGTCATGATGCCAAATCCTGGCATACAACCGCATATACCACACGTCCCACCCCACATAGCACCCATGCACTACGCCTACGAAAGAACAGACAACGGACCCGTCGATTATTCAGTCTCACTGCAGGAAAATAGGTAAGATATTCTACTTACCGTTTTGATGGTCAACAATTGTAAATTATGCTAATGGAATTAAACTGTTCAAGGCCATAACTCGATTAATTTCAAATTGTCAGTTCATCTAACAACATAGTGTTTAAGTATCAGGTATGGCCTAGAAATGATCTTGCTAATTGCACTATGACCTCACGCCGTCCATCAAATATATCGTTTTTGGAATGCACGTGTAATTTAGTTTCATCTTGAAATTGATTTCTTGATTAACTGTGACGATCTTGCGTAGTTTGCCCGATTGAAATTCCACATGTGTAACTTTAGCTTCCTATTTCAGGTACCACAATATTCGGATAGAAGATACGAGGATCCAGCCTAATGCTAAGCGGAAAGGGAAGAGTATAGAAGACAAATCAAATACCCCAATAACAAATATGTCACCTCGATGCACGCCTTCCACTATTACTTCGGGAGGGGATACACTAATAGCAGTTTCAGCAGGGTCCATTGCCAGTAGAAGACCGGGATCCAAAAACTTTAATATAACAGAAACAGAAATGGTTGACCAATGGAACCCAAGTCCTACGTGGTCAGAATCAGCGCTACAGAAAGTGCCTGACGTCTGTCACCAGGACCTGAGTCCGTACGTGACGACGACGCCTCCTACGCCGTCCGGGACACCTACAGCCTACACCCACAACTACAGTCACACCTTCGTGTTCGACTGGTCACCAGAGCAATATGTTCCTCATACTAACAATAGATGTAACACAATAACCACAGAAAGTTCCTATCAACAGACTTGGAATAGGAGTCAAAGGACAACGTTCGCTAATAGCGCGGAGAACTCGGTAGATGAAAACTCCAATCCTAATAGATTAAGTTTACCAATGAGGGTCAGTAATCCACCGCCAGCGTATAATGCATCTAGGGAAGACGTACTTAGAAGGCAAATTGGTAAGTTACTACATTTGATTTGAATGAGAATTTTAGTTATCGTATCTACTGTTGGAACCAATATTTCGTATCTTAAGATAGTTGGAATCTGTTTCGAAGTGCAGAGATTGTAGATACATAAATAAAGCAAGATAAATGCGCAGCAGCAATGCGTCTGCACTACCTACACCAGATAAAACATCAGAATAAAATATATTAACGTTCCCTTTTTCTTATTGTTCTAGATCGACCACATTCAGATTCGCCGGATGCCAAAAAGCCTGCGTTATAACTGTAGCTTAATTCCATGTAATTTCTTTGAATATTAGTTAAATAATTATTTGTTACCCTTTAATAATAAATTTTATTAATTATAGTAAAAGCTCTGGAACTCTCCTGTGATCTTTGTGTTTATTTTTTGTATAATTATTATAGATTATTAATTTGTACATAAATAATGTCCGGTATGTTGGATTCTGTACAAAATAATGATAACTAGATCGTAATCATTGTTCACATTCAATGTGATTTGTTTGTGTATACGAAATGTATTATTTTTGTAAATATTTATAGGTAGTGTACTAGTTTGGTAAATCGATGCCGTCCATTTTCCTAGCCCCTTTTATTCCCAGTGCTATTCATAAATTATGCGCAAACGCAATATTGCTTCTGGTACCGTTCAACTACGAGGTTGCAACTCCCTATTGAATAAAACAATAGCTAGTCTGGTTTTAACTCGTCGCTCTAATTTCTCTTTCAACCTTTAAATTTAAAAAAAAAGTAATAAATGCAACTACTGAGTCAAGAAAAGGTTTGTAAACCTTGTTTACTTTGCAAATGGTATTCACCAATCTCCAAACTCATTTATTTTTGAAGTTGTTTTTGTGAGGGTATTTAATTAATTTAACCGTTTTGTAAAGTCTGTCAAATTCAAAGCAATTGATTTATTATTTGATTTTATTTCTTTTGTTGATTTAAACCTACTTATTTTACGAACATTCCTTCCCGTACAATTTCCATTTCCGTCCAGTGGAACTCATAGAGTTAAGAATATTGTACAAAATAGTCGTAAGTATGTAAAATATGAAACAGGAACAACTATTTGTAACAGGAGAAGTGCCTAGTATTAATTTATGATGACTATTTTGTTGGTTGCGTTTTGCGAAGTAAAGATTATTATGACCTTAGACTTTTTGTTTGATTTTCCTTCTATAAGATAAAGATAAATAAATAAAATTTTGAATTCAATAATTGATTTTATTTTACACATAAGCTATAACATAATATTTTAAAATTATGAAAATTAAAATTCATCTTACATCCAAACTCACATTAATCAGGTCTGAGACGCATATTTCTCATCAAACAGAGATCACGAGCAGTATCTTTACGTCCATATGGAGTCGATAAGTCATATAATCGGAGAATTAAACTTATATTGAAACCATCAGGAAGACATTTGATCAATGTCGGTACAAGTTCACTTGGCATTTTCTGCAAGACTAGTGGGGCTCTATCTTGTCCACATTGCACAACATAAACCAGAAACTGTAAAATAAAATCAGTCTGCGGCGTAACATCGCCATTTTTTCCAGCCAATTGGGAGAAAGATGTGTACAATGTATCTAGGGCGGTCAGTAAAGGCTCTTTCAAGGTAATCCCAGAAACACTATGTCCTTGTGAATAGTACATGCTATCGGAAGAGTTGTCATTCAACCTTCGTACTTTGTTGGATGTACACATCTCTATGTCCTCAGAATCGTCGTGACGACGCTTTCTGGACGCCTGCCCTTTGGTCAAGTTGCTGTGTTCTAGAGCAGCGTAAATGCAATAAACTGCCAGTTTCGCTAACATAGCACACTGCGGTTCAACAAGATCTTCGCAAAGTTTTGCATTATACAAATATTCCGGTAAAACGTGAAGCAATAATGCTTCAGTGCATTTTTCAATATCCAGGTGGAACATAGCCAATACTATATCGATAGACCTGTCAAGGTCTTCCTGATAACGGAATTTTAGGGTTTCTTTTACCAAGTTTGTGACGAACCAGATGGGCCCAGTCGTATTAAGTAGACTTTCTACAGTGTGTGTAGCGTCAATGTGTAGGTAGCCTCGCGATTTGATATCTTCCCAAACTGCTTGCAGTTGTTCCAGAATAGGCTGCCTTGAAATAATGTTATGTGTCAATGCTAATGCTTTAGACTTTGGCACTGAAGGCGGGTATATATCATACTGCATTTTTCTTATAATTTGACTCATCAAAACAGTTCTTTCCTTGAAATTATCAATTTGTGACAACTCCATTTCACTGGCAGGACCCAGAAACTGCTTAACCATGTTGATTGGTTTTAAAAATGCATCTTGATGCACAACATTTATGTAGGAACATAACCAAACTGAAGCACAAACAGCCAAAGAAGTCATTTTCTGTCTCAAAGAATCCAACATACATTTAACATCTGCAGCCGAAAGAGAACCTTGCTCCCAAGCAAATAGGATTTCTTTTATAACTCCACTTACATTCATACAAAGATCATGGGGTTTGATATTTGTGTTTTTAAAATCAAATTCTGGAGCACTCAAATGGTTAATAAATATTTCCACAAGTTGAGGATCACACTTTTGGAGAATCTGATCAGGGGATTTATGTACTCCCTGATAGACCATACATTCTTTCACCCATTTCTCAAAGAATGAGTCCCCATTTTCATCAAGAACAGCATCAGCTCCATAATCTTGTACAATTGAGCACAAAATCAAAAATGAAATATCAAAAATGTAGACCTTGGATTGTGAAGCTCCTTTCTCATTGGCAGAGAGCAATGCAAATTCATTGAACTTGATCAATCTAGAGACAAATAGTTTCAATTTTCCTTCTACTGTAGCAACCGCTAGTATTGTATCTAAAGTTGTTCCACCAATTACAATTTGGCACAGCATAGCATATAAAGAATCCTGAGTTTTATGAAAATCTCCTCCCATTGTTTTTAAGATACCTGCTAAAGTTGGTTCAGCTCTGGTTATGAATGATGGGACAGATCCTTGAAGCCCAGTAGGCTCCAACTTCTGTAATTTGACATCCTTATGTTCCCGTTTCTGTTTGAAGTAAGCCAGGTGACTCTCAGAGACTACATTCAACTTGACTAGAGGTTCTAACAGGGATATAACACTGTTGCAAGAGTTCTTAGTATCAACAACATCTAGTAGTGGTGTTGATTGTAGCAATTTCTCGAATGCCTCGGCAATCTCAATGGAGTGTTCACTATCTTTTGTTGTAGTCCCGCAAATGTTATGTAAGTAGTGCAAGACCTGGGGTATTTTTAAGAAAGTAAAAGCAGCCCACAATGATTGTTTTGTGGCATCCTTGCTTGAATCATTAAGAGAGATAAAACAAGCTCTAATTAGTTCACAATAGAGTCTTGATAGTGGATATCCTTTGATTCTCTGTACCATGAGAAGCTGGTTGGATAGCTGTTGCATATTAGCACTTGGGTTCAACAGCACATTAACAGCTATCAAAGCCTGCAAACAATGAGTTACAGGCTCCGGCTTATTATTCAATGGGGCTATTTTATCAATATCCATATTGCAAATCTTCTGCAAAGTTTCATGGATAGTAACGGGTGCCTTGAATTGAGTATTCATCATCATAAATGCTGTGATTTCTTGGCACTTCTTTGTTACCTCACTATACTCATTAGGATCATTCTGTTTAGCCAAATAGAACATGGCAAGTAGGAAATCAGCATTCATAATAGAATTCAATAGAGATGTGGACTTTTCCAGTAGTTCTTGACTTTGGATAGGATTTGGTGATGGATACTTGCTGAGGCAGTAATGGTACACTTGCAGTAGCCATAGTATAATTGATGATACAGCCAAAGACAACACCTCCTCTTCCATTTTTCCACGGCATGTAATGCCATCAAGTACACCTTCCAGAAACTCAAGAAGGCTCATAATACAATGAGGTTTGTGAAAAGCATCGAATTTAGCTATTCTCTGCAATACGGCGGCATAGGACACGAGGTGTGAAGCCAAAGAGTGTTTCAAGTAAGATATTACTAACTGGTTTGCTCCACAACCAACCATTGCTTGCTGGAGTATGCAGTCTGCCAGGTTATACAGGTCACCGCTGACGCCCCTAGGGAGTATAGTCTTGATGTTGATTCCCCATTGTATGTCAGTCCATCGTTCTCTCCAAGCTTTGAGGATCAGAGCCTTCAACGAGCTAGTTTTACTCGTCATTTTGGACGCGTCCATATTCACCATATTTCTTCAGAATTTCACAGAAAAACATAAAACTTTGGTTTTATGAACAATTGTGCACAGTCATGTTCGTGTATTGTCCACTTATTTATTCATATTTTATGAAAATTCATAAAATTTCACTATCTCTATTTTGACCGCAATCAAGCAACGTCAAACTGAGTTCGTTTCCTATTACTAAACTGCACAACTGTGCTTAATTCTCTCTCGTCATTGGTTGACAAGACAGCTGTGCTCTCTAAACCAATCAAAAGACATAGAGACTTAGTTGAGAACTAACTTGCTTGTGTTCACGTTTGGTTATTGCAAACTTGTGTCTAATCATGTAGCCACTGACTCTTTCCGCTTAAATATATTTTGTGGTTTACTATGCAATAAGTAAAAATTTACTACAAGTTTTATTAATGGAAGTCAAAGTCTGAATCAAAATATATTTTTAGACTCTTTACAACCCAGAAACCTTAACTAAGAACAGCTGACGTGTTGTAAAAGACGTCAGTATCAAAACGTAACGTCAAAACCCAGGCACCCCTCGTGTCGTGATTTGTTTACAAACTTTATCCAGTGCTATAATAACAAAATAAAGATGAGTTTCAGGAGTTATAAAGATAAAATTGAAGAGGGAGATACAGCTATCCTGTATTTAAGTAATAATCTGTACGCAATAGATGTGCGGCCTGAAATGAAGAATAAAAAGGGTGAATTGATGGAAAATGTGTATCAGACCCCATTTGGTGCTCTAAAAGTGAGAACTCTCATTGGAGCTGAATATGGTACTCGGGTAAGTCCTATAAGATTATTATTACAATATTCTTTGTGATAACTTTGCCCATAAAGTGAAGAATAATAAACTTCTAACCTCAATACCACAATAAATTATAACCTGTTTCCATCTAAACAAAACTAGCGAACTGCCTTTCAAGCTTTACTTAGGACTGCAAGTCTTACAATATTCGCCAGTATGTGACAATTATAAAAGATAGAGCTGTTTGCAGAAGTGGATTCTGCAGCTAAGCTAAGAGGATTCTGCAGCTAAGCTAAGAAGCAACAAGTACCCACATTCCAAATTAAAAAAAACTTAATTCTGTTTTTAGAAAACTAATAGCAGCATTTTGAATCCTGCAACTGCAGTAAATATTGTATTGTAATAAATATTTTACCTAAGTTTGTTACACTTCCATACCTTAGCTGGTCCAATTTTGATGAGTTTAAGCTCAAACAGATTGGATCATAAAAATTATTATAAGGTATAGACGCAGGTAGGAGTAAGCTAAGCAACAAACAAGAGTCAGAATTCATATAATTTTATTTACTGAACTACATTATTAATTCTTCTTGAATGCTAATTTTGTTCCACCCGCTGTTAAGTATAGGCTTCCTTCTTTTTGTTACAAGAATTTATGTCATAATGTTCTATAAATAAAAAACATATTCCTACCAGGTTGAGCTATCAAAAGGATGGGGTCACATCTTACAGCCCACCCCGGAGCTCTGGTCACTGACTCTGCCACATCGCACGCAGATCATCTACACTCCTGATATTAGTATGATTATGTTGCAACTTGACCTGGTACCTGGCTCTGTGGTTATTGAAGCTGGTAAGTTTATTTTTTTTTATTACAAGATACAGTAGAATCCATTTATTATGACTCCGCTTATAATGACCAACCGCTTATTATGACGTATTACACAGCGAAGTTTGGTTTTCATAGAAAATTCTTTCGACAACTTCGACAAGTGTTCGGAAGCGTCACGTGATACCCGATGATGTTCGGCGCATGCATGGTTGTTTTGAGTCTCAGTGGGTAATAACAATTAATATTATTGACTTAGTTCTATATTGTCTCTCTGTTAAAATAAATACATACTGACAAAAACAGGAGGTTGTTTATTTTGTACAAAATGCTTTGTATGACGTCCGCTTAGAATGACTGTCCCTTCAAAGTCATAATAAACGGATTCAACTGTATTTATTTGTTATCCTACTATAAGTTTTTTTAAAGTGTATTTTTCTTACCTTTATTATTTGAAATCCGTTTCATAACTTAATTTTAAAAAGAAGTATTGGTGCAGTAAGCTACACTCTATTGGCAAAGCGTTTACCTTTAGCTGGCTTACCATAGTACTATCATCTACTCTAATCATCATCATCAGCCTATAACGTTCCCACTGCTGGGACACAGGCCTCCTCTCTTGTGAGAGGGAGTGGGCCATAATCCACCACGCGGGCCCAGTGCGGGTTGGCAGATGTCTTCGAATTTGATGGTTCTAGGACATGCCGGTTTCCTCACGATGTTTTCCTTCACCGTTTTGAGAGCAGTGGTGATGAAATAAATTACACAAAGTAATGCACGAGGCTGGGTTCGAACCCGCGACCTATAACTCGTAAGTCGGGGCCGATATCACTGGGCCACCACTGCTCTCACCTCTCTCACCACTACTCTAATATAATATTATAAATAAAGAGGAAAGATCTGTATTTTTGTTTGTTTGTAATGAATAAACACAAAAACTACTGTTCCGATTTCAAAAATTATTTCACCATTAGAAAGCTACATTCACCCTGAGTAACGTTGGCTACCCGGGACGGGCCACTAGTACTTTAATAAAACAAGAAGCCTCGCTGTGAGGAAGGACTAGGTTGTACATCCACCATGGTAGCCCAGTGCGGCTTGGTATTAAATTTAGTTTCTAGTACGTGCCGAGTTTCCCCACAATGTTTTCCTTCACAGTTTTGAGAGCAGTGGTCATGAAATCAATTACACATATTCAGTGCACCTTTCTGGGTTCAAACCCGAGACCGTACATACGTAACTTGGCCGTTAATGCTAAGCCATCTCTGCTAATATCTATTATAGGCTAGTTTATCCTGAACTGATATGCAGCATTTCTGTATCGTAAGGACTATAAACTTAGTGATTGCATCTTGTAAATTGATTTTTTTTCTAAAGCTTCATTTAGACGATGCAAGAACTCGCACGCGAGTTGCGTTACATTGCGGACTTTATAGGTACAACGAATTCTGTTGATCAAACAAATACGGCAATGTATGAAACTCGCATGCGAGTTCTTACTCCGTCTTAATGAGGCAATGTTACTTTTGCTTCAGGTACTGGCAGTGGCTCGCTAACTCATGCTCTAATAAGAAGAGTGCGACCACATGGTCACGTCCACACATTTGACTTCCATGAACACAGGAGTAAAGTCGCCCAAGAAGAGTTTACTGAACATGGAATAGCAGATTTTGTTACTGTAAGTACAGACGCCAGCACATCAACCTACTTCAACCTGTCAAATAAGTTAGATGTTCAACCTTGTAATAGTGTAACAAAAACCATTTTTATTGATCTTTATTAGTTAAACTAGCTGTGCCCGCGACTTCGTTCGCGTGGATGTCGGAAATTACCAATGTATTTTTTTGTGCGAAGCGTCGGGTAAAAAGGTCTCCCTCCAAAATCCCACCGTATCCCATCGTATCCCACCGTATCCTATCGTATCCCATCGTATCCCATCTTATCCCATCTTATCCCATCTTATCCCATCTTATCCCATCTTATCCCATCTAATCCCATCTTATCCCATTTTATCCCATCTTATCCCATCTTATCCCGTCCTGTCCCGTCTTGTCCCGTACTGTCCCGTCCTGTCCCGTCCAGTCCAGTCCTGTCCCGAGCTGTCCCGTCCTGTCCGTCCTGTCCCGTCCTGTCCCGCCCTGTCCCGTCCTCTCCCATCCTGTCCCGTCCTGTCCCGTCCCGTCCCGTCCTATCCTGTCCTGTCCCGTCCTGTCCCGTCCTGTCCTGTCCTGTCCCGTCCTGTCCCGTCCTGTCCCGTCCTGTCCCGTCCTGTCGCGTCCTGTCCCATCCTATCCCATCCTGTCCCATCCTATCCCATCCTATCCCATCCTATCCCATCCTATCCCATCCTATCCCATCCTATCCCATCCTATCCCATCCTATCCCATCCTATCCCATCCTATCCCATCCTATCCTATCCTATCCCATCCTATCCTATCCCATCCTATCATCATCATTAGATGAATTATTTGAATATGTAGTAGAATCGAAGCTAGATCGCGCTATGAACTACGCGTCTTGGTGTGAACTGACCGTAATTTTACTTCTGAAACACTTTATATTCGAATAACTTTTGATAGACTGAACCGATTGCAATGAAACAAAAACTAAATGTTACCTCGAGTCACGCTAAATAGTTGTGTATATAAGTTATTTACATTGATTTCGTGCATTTTACGTGATGCTCGGACATATAAACATACAAACAGACAAACCGACAAACAGACAAAAATTCAAAAAATGCTAGAAATGGGTCCTATTGGTTGTCCTTTAACACCCTAGCTATTTTTTTTGGATTTTATTTTGATGTACAAAAACGATTTTTCTACAGTTTTATTATATGTATAGAAAGAATATAGAATAGATAGAAGAATAGAAGATTTTGACTACTGGCAACACAATTGAATTATTGAATTAATTACAATATAATTATTGTACATATTCTGGGAACCACCTCAGGTCTTAGAAACATGCTTTCAGATTTAAGTGCAGTCAAGCTTGTTGATTAATGTTGTAATTTAAACCTTCCCGAAATTACTTTAAGTTCATATTTACACGAGACTTTAAGTTAATCTTAATTCATTATGTAGGTAGTTATGCTATTACGAACTTCTCATATTGCAGGCAAAACACAGAGATGTGCTGGCTGATGGATTTGGCGAAGAGTTAAATGGTAAAGCTGATGCAGTGTTCTTAGACCTGCCAAGTCCATGGATTGGTGTACCCCATGCTCTTGATGCTATCAAAGAACAAGGTAAGTCATTATTTTATATTAATTTAGAATTTCATTTCCCATATTTTAAAACAGGTAATATTGTGAGTTTAATGTTTGTAAACGCATCCACGACACAGGAGAAATTCCTATAGTAGGCAAGGTTTAAAAAAACAAAAAAATGGTTTTTGTAAGTCGACCGAACTTACGCTTATTTTCTCGCCCGTCCACAGCTATTACACTCTCTGTTTAAATAATTTCAAAAATCGCATTGAAAACCCAAAAACTTCCCTGTACTGACAATTCAACATCACATACACCCTTTTACCACTAGTCCGCAAAACCATTAAGATTCCAGCATCGACAGATCTAGTCTATTTGTATAGAACAGACACAAGATCAAACAATTTATAAATGGCTGCCAAGATATACCGATAAGAAATCGTTTGTAGGTACGTTAGCGGAAAACTTGGAGATCCTTATAAATCGACAAAATAGATTGCGATCTGATTACACCGTGTCGATTATTCAGATCCCCTTGTAAGTTATTCGAGTCTATTCATTAATCTGGATAGTAGTGAACCAGATAACGAATTCTCAATCGATACATCGATTTGTGTCGATTTGAAAGTAGTTGAACTCCTACTATTGTGTAGGGCTGTCAGTTAAACCATTAGCTATGCTGTATACCTTGACATTAGAGAAACATTTGCAGTGTTTATGATGTATGATCATCATCCTGCATTCGTTCTTTGCTAATCACCCCTCCGAATGTACGCCGCTGAACCTGGTCTTTAGCTTTCCTCATCCAGTCTCTGCCGGCTACCTTTTCAGTTCGTCGCTCCACCTGGCCGTCCTACACTTGTTTTGCCTAGTCGTGAACTCGTGGTCTCCACTCAAGAACACGTCTACTCCAACGGTTGTTTGTCCTACGCGAGATGTGACCAGCCCACCGCCATTTCAGGTTACCGATTTTTTGCTATATGAGTCACCCTCACCAGGCACAAATCATGTGATATACGAAGTGAATTTTTCCAAAGTTGACATTAAAGAAAGATTGTAACGGGACAAAATCTTCGATCTACCTACAACAAGAAAGTAACAATATGTAGTACAGGCATCCCAACAACCTATCCAACTGTACTACGGATGAGAATCCAATAGGTCTCTTTAATCGGCTTTTTGTTTTGTATCAAAAGAAAGAGATTCATGTTCGATTGGCTAAATTTGGAATAGGGTGGCGAGCTGACGTCTATACGTACAAAATACTCCATAAACTAAAACCACTAAGTTTAAGCGCAGCACTACAGTTCAAAATGGGACTCAACTTATCTACATTTGTCACAAACACAGCCCTAAATTCATTAGTCTAATTGGTACATAGCGGTTATAACATAAGTAAGCGTTAGATACGCATCGCAGCCGATCGGGCGACAAACTACACAATAACCGGGCTTATCCTTGAGAATGCTTTTAGCTGTCCATTGTCAACGTACAGGAGACACCGGTTAAAGAGACTGCTTAGTGCTCGATCAATGGACCAATTTGGTCCGCTGTTCAGTTTTTTATGGGCCTTTTATTTTGGCCAGTTGTGTAATAGTAAAAGGTGAGATTTTGTGGCGTGATCACACACTAATTAACTGACAGGCTGGCCTGAGGCCTACAAAAGTGGTATTAGTTGTCAAAAGCTTCGTATTTCTACGACAACTTTTAACACGATTAATATTCGGTAGCTTATGTCGAAGTATGTCGGGAGTACGGCAAGTACTTACTGTGTCCCCTCGGTGCGCAGGAGTTTCAATTCCTTCTCGATGGGCTCGCCGTTATTGTCGTCTTGTCCGGTGTCCAATGTTTAGGAATTTTCATTGAAGAGTTCTGTATCCAGGTGCACTTTGTCACACAATTGCCAAACAACAATTTTCTACCGCAAATTGGTACCATAAATTCGCAATATCCTTCGCATATACGTACCTACTTAAATACCCATACTTGAACCTACTATCATTACAGTAATCACGTCCAATATACTCAAGTAACTTAATCTACCTTTCTCTCAAAACGTACGGCCCTTTATTTTCCTAAATTAGTCTGATGAGCCATTCCAAAGACTTCCTTACGCTATTATATGCTCAATAATGGCTAATGCTCTTAATAGGCATATTTGAAGCATGCAGATAGTTATATATTGCGTATTTGATACATAAATGAGCAAGATGTGGCCGATGTAATGGCATTGGGTAAGGGAATTATGGTTTAATATTGAGCACTTACGTAATATGGTATAATATTGGTTTGCTTGGAATTCGTTTTCGAATCCTCATAAACTTAGCTTATCACAGTTCACTGTTGGTCAAAGACCTTCCCCAAGCTGTGCCATAACACTTTATTCTCCGTCATCTCCATATGGTGTGCCCCAAACACGTGTTCATCAACAGTACAACAGTTTCTGTATTCTTCCTTTTTGGTATCCTTTGATCCTGTCCGCAAACGAATAAGTGCGTACCTCTATCGACAGATTTATCGAAAGATGCCTCTTCGAAGTCATGTATATGACACTACATTTAGAAAAGTATTAGAAAATCTCAACACATATTAGAGATTTTCTATATGCACTGTATTGTATATGTATACATATTTTATGTAGAGCCTCTTGATATGATACTGTCATCACTGTCTACAGCCTGAATAAGCTACTCTTGGGAAAACTTTAAGGTGAGACTGCTAAGAAGCTTCGGCCAAACTTTTGACTTCGGCCAAAATCGACCGAAGTTTTGGATACAACTTAAATTGCCCCGAAAACTAACTCACAGAGACATTGTCACCACTAAATACTTCAAGCCCAATCGAAACCTTTCAAAATCACCTCTAATACCCCCGTAACTAACAGACTTTCGGTTCAAATTCTAACTTTTATACGTTTATTTATTACACGTCAATGGCTGTCCAAATATGTCCTATTAATAAATGGTCAGCCGTTCTGAGATGTTTGTAACAATAGCTATAACAAATGTATGAGAAATGTTACAACTATTCTCTTTGAAGTCTACTAATACTGTAACTAAGTTTGTCTAAACTATTGTAAAAACATAATACCTTTTTGTGTTGAACGAACTTATCAGTGTGTTACGATTTGTCATAATTATTGGTGCAATGCGGGAGTGTTCGAAAGAGTCGGGTACCAAAGCTCTGGAACGCAAAATGCAGTTGAATCCTTGAAGGAAAAAGGTGAATTTTAGTCGATATTAGTCTGACACTCCTTTTCGCTACACTGAGCAGGAAGTCTAGAAAAAACAAGTGCAAGCTCGCGGTCTTCGTTAATACTGATAAATCCTATAAGTAAAATATTTAAGCCTACAAAATCGTATCTTAAAAAATGCAAACTAAAACAGCCGAGAAAAACCTTACAAATGGAACACTTTCACATACATATAACCTTTTTTCGCATTAACCCCAAGATACACTTAATCGGCCCATAAGGACCGCAATCTAAACATTTGAAACAGTAACAAATGTGTGGCCGCGAAGCATGACTCATATCCGACCAAGTAATCCCAAGCATGGTGGTCTTCAAGGGAACGAACGAAAGTCTAATAAGACAAGCCTTTAGCTCAACTGTCTACCTAAGACATTATCAGCTAGTGAAAAATAGTGCCCTTTGTGGGATTACTTGAAAGCAACGCTGGCACGATGGCGGAAAGTGACCCGTGCATTAAAAATGTTGGGGCTGTGTATTTGTTGCTTTATGTTTAAGTGGTTTATAATTGAGTGTGTTTTAATCAAAATCAAAATCAAAAGTCATTTATTCAAATTAGGCTGATTTATCAGCACTTTTTGAAGGTCAATTTTTACATAAGACAGTCCCCCAAAGCGCCCCCCCTTCGACACTTCCTAGTGTTTTGGCTGGGAAGAAGAAGTGGCGGAACAAACTCCCCAGCAACACATCTGTCTGTACGGTTAGAAGAACCAAGATTTAATACAATTTAATAGAACATTCACATTATACATTAATTCGAAATTACATCCCAATCGTGACTAGAAGACACAAAAAGACAAACTAGGGACCATTGCAGTAAATAACAATACCTGCACAGAAAAGAAATTAAAATACATTTAACAAAACCAAAGGTCAGCAAGTCGACCAGTCACCACAAGCAGCACCCGTTCACGAGTATAACGCCAGGATAAGCCGTTGACCCCCACGCCATGTGAGTGGGTATGAGGCAACCCGACCCCTGACGCTACCGCAAGCAATGTCACTAAGGGAGCATGACAACTTGCTGCCGGTTCCTAAGTCAAAAAAAAAACATTATTAAAATTAACAGTCGTGGTCGCTAGTTTATCATAGTGCAAAACTGTGTATTAAAAAAAGAAAATGAAAAAAAAATAAATAAACTAATCAACATAATAAACAAAACAAACACAGACATAAAAAAAACACAAAGGATATTGGGAAAAAGTGGGCCCACCTCTCAATAGGAATAAGATACATATGAATGAATAGGTATTTTTATGCTGAATAAAACTTAGTATTACGACTAAGATCAAAAGTCTGTACTTTCGGAGTTATCTATAAAAAATAAAAATCAGGGTACGGTCGTAAGACTCTCCTATAGCCTAAATCGCTAAACGTAAAAACATGTTTTTTTTTACAATAATTACAGTTTATTATGTAAGCGGCCACTAAGAAGGGATTTTGCGAAAATCTTCCTATTAAGGGTTGAAAGGGGGTGAAAACCTTTGTATGCAAAATCTTATTCCTTGGGTTTATAAACTTGAAACTTAGCATGAATACGAAATAAGTAAATGAAAATGATTGGCGTCATTAGTTTTTTAAAACTACCCTCCATTGGTGATTTAGATGGTGTTAAAGTTTGTATGGGACATTGATAATGCATGAGCCCATGAATTTGAAACTCAGTATATAGAAAGAAGATAAAAAATAATTAAATACGTATTTTAGGATTTTCCGAAAATCGCCCCCCAAGTTGGTGAAAAGGAGTAATAAGGTTTTAACGGAAGGATTTTACTGCTTGCTTCGATGAGCTCAAAACTTGGCATACTTTATCTCTTAATAAATTAAACGATGCGTATTTATCTATTTTTAAAAAGCCGACCCCTAGTAGTGTGAAAATCGCAAAACTCTTTTTCTTTTAGTAATTGATTAAGGTTATTTTAATTAATTTTTCCTTGAAGGGTTGTTAATGGGTTAACGAACTTAATCTTTTTAAACCCAAATTCTAATGAAGTGACACGGTACGTATTTAGATTTTCCAAAAGTATCCCATAAAGAGTGTTGCCGGAAGTTAAAATTCACGAATGTGAAGTTCGAAATACGCACGGACGAAGTTGCGGGCGGAGTGCTAGTACACACGGCTACACATCAAGCTATGCAAAACCTGTATTAGCTGACCGTTCATTGTATGTGAAATTCGCAAGAAGCGAGACCAAGACAAACTGGTTTTGTATAGCTTGATATGTAGCCGTGAGTACTAGGTACCATAAATTATCCCGATCTAAGCAATTAATGATCGTAGTTTAATTCATTTTGAAATAAACTTTACCCGGACGCATGACGCTCCACCCAAGGTGGGTTGGGAGGACACATTTGATATATTATGTTCTCGGGAATGTTCTCCTATCTGAGAATATAAGAGAACTTAAAACCGGAAATGTATTCTTTACACAACACCTAAGTTATTCCAACTATCTTAACTTTGAATGTTGACAATGAAATTAAATAGTGTAACAATAAACTTGTATTAAAAAAAAAAAAACTAAAACAAAGTACACTGCATAGCGATTTGCGAAAAAAAAAACGAGCTTACCCTAGAGCTTGTGACTGTAATGTTGACTGTAATGTGTTAAGATTGTTGTGGACTCTTAACATACCCGTACATGTGCAATTGTGCATATTTTATGTTAATTCGGACGAACTTATAGTGTAATTGAATGAATTAGTCAATTTAGTTTTTATGTCTAACGTGGAAATACACTATAATTATGTAAGCTAAACTGCTTCGTTGGTCTAGTAACTTGAGGTACCGGTCTTGATTCCCAGGTCGGGCAAGGATTTTGTATGAAGAATTTGACAGTAGCACCAACGGAGTCTTATTAGTGCCTGGTTGATGACATTGGCTCGCCCCATAACTAATGTGGCTCAAACGTTACTTGCGTAATGTGATTGTACTTAAGTACAACTCTATGTAATTCTTGGAATTACAGGCGTGGTAGATAAGTTTCAGTGTACTGTGAATCTATTTATTCTGGTGAAGCTGAAGGCTCTGCCCTTGAACACATGGTTTTATGTAAAACAAAAAACTAAATTGCAATCGCTTCATCCTTTCGGGCGATGCCACAGAAAGACAGGCAGGCATACTACAAACAGACAGATACGTCAAACTTATAACACCCCTCTTTTTCCTTTGGGGTTTAAAAATAGATTTGATTGGCAGAAAATCCTGACAGTTTTAAATCCCATTGTCTATCTCTTCTCATAAATTTTGAACTATCTTACAACAGTAAAGGTTCTGTAGATACCAATCGTATCCTTCTTTGAAAATACAATACAACAGTTCTATCTGCACCAATTAACAAAATCTAAATAATCTTTAAGTCTAATCTACCCGCATACCGATTGATTAATATGCGTTTGTAAGGAATACTAATCAATGGTAAAGGTTTAGGTTGAGCCAGACTCAACCGTGACCTTATTATGTGTTGATTGAATTATTGTTCGACGATAAAGATAAATATGTTCCGTTGTAAGTTCTGTGAGTAAGGAATTACATCAGGTTGAGAATCCACCTGTGCTTATGATGTCATTGAGCACTAAGTTGGGGTGGTAGGTCAATCCGTGATTGTAAATCGTTGAGAACTAGGTATATTTGAAGATTGAGGCGATTTCGGACTGAGTCATTGGTCTTGTGGTGCGCTAAAGTTGAGTATGAAATCCTGGGTTTCAATCCTTGGTCGAACAGTCTTTTTTAAAATTTCCGAGCCATACGTAATCGCCGTTCGAATTATTTTTGCCCTATTAATGACAATAGACTTGTCTCCTCTAATAGAATTGCGAGAATGTTAGAAAGAGGTAGGTACTGTACCCCAGGAACGTAAAGAGAAGTTGAACGAAAGATTTGTTCCCATTAGTTCTTCTAAAAACAGTTCTAAGGCGTAGATTTAATGCGAGTTTTTTTTCTCAATAGTCCTACGATGTTTTGCATTTGTTGATGTCCACAAAACCACGTCAAAACTAATTTATGGTAGTTCTGACTCTCACAAGTACAATATTTCGATTTATACTCGGATACTATAACGAGTGAGTGACTTACCTAACTTCTGCTATCACGTGCCAAAATACCATGAGTAGGTAAGTTAAGTCAGTTTTTAAACCCTATAAAAATAATTAAGTGGAAAATGAATTCAGGAAGACAAATACTTTACAAGTATTCTGTACCTTGACATTACCTGATAAAATACTAGGAATGAAGAAGATGCAACGATAAACAATCATGTAGTTAGTATAATTAAAGGTTTCCTAGTTGCGCCTGACACTCGTATATCATTGCGTGACGTCACTTGTATGGTACTCGCTTCCGCGTGGTTCAATTGTAGGTAGAAGGATGTTGTTAAGTTCTATGTTTTTTTTTTTAATATATATCGATAGATTTAAAACCACCTTAAATCCTTAATTAAATTGCTGGTCACTTGGACCCTGCCATTTACGCCATTGAATTTTGGGCTGAAGTTTAATATGTTTATAGATGGCAAATAGATATAATATTATATGATCTTTCACACACTAAAGGACACCGAAGTTCCATGGTAGAGAGCTTACGCGTGAAGACTAAAAAAGAGTTGTAACGACTAATCATCATTTCCACAATTTATTTGGGCTCAGCACAGTAAATCTTCTTTTCTGACCAATTTTCCTAGAATGTACGTTTAAATTATTTTAAATTCAAGTTGTCAAAACAAGCCTGACTGTATCTTCTTCTATCGTCTGTTATCTATATGAAAAGCTCATGTTTAAAATCAAACTCAGATTGATTTCTCACGCACTTTGACATATCAAATGAATCATCAAATATTCCAAAACCAGTTTCCATTTATGTGTATATTATGCGGCGAACAGGCAGTTAATAAACAGGGGTACAAATCTTATCGTATCACTCGTGATAAATTTATTTGCTGACAAGTTTCATTTGCTAAACCAACTCCACTGATAAAGATCAAGGAACGAACTGTGCACACTTCATTCAGTCATTTACTGATAAAACTGACATACCTTTTTGGAGGTCTACTATTTAATATAACCTATCAAATCGAATTAGTAACTGTCAAATGAAAGCAACATGGCCGCCAACGTAATCGACCAATTAGGAAAAAAACAGTTGAATCTCGTTTCGAATTCGAATCGAATGCGTTCTATTTATGATTTGAGTTGATGTAATAATATCGGCATGAACCAATAAATTCAATAGAAACTAATTTCGTGTCCAATTCTTGTGTCCAAATTCATAGTATGCCCCCTGAACTTCAATCAAATTCATATGACGCGATACAGATCTTATATCCTTGTTACTTTCCTACCAGACGTGTTGTACAAGAAATAACTGTGTGACATAACTTGTCCCCTTAGGCGTTGCTCACACAATGCCTTTTGACAACCTCATAAATTCAAACCGTACTAACAAACAAGAACTCTACACTTCACGACACAAGATTGAAACTTGACTGACGGATCATTTTCGAAACGAAGTATTAGATTGGCGCGTGCCTTAACGCACCAAGTTATACATGCTGTTGTCAAATTATATTCGGCAATAAATTTTGGTAGTATATAGGTGTTGTTTTATCGCAAATGTAAGTTGGCAAACAGTTGCGCCACTAAATCAAATTGCAGTCAATTAAGATAAAGCGGCTGGACCGACGGCTATGGACAATAGACCATATGACTAATACAGCGTTTTGTTTGGCTAACTGAATTACAACTTAGCTGGTTGTAGTGAATAGAATTCCTATTAATATTAGAGGTGTTATGTACTGGTGGACACGGTTACTATGTAAGAGTAAATTGCCTTTTTACTATTGTTCTTTTTTTAAGCTAAAAATAGATCCAAACTTTTTAGTCTACTTGGAATCGTAACAAAGCTTACAATGGCTACCCAGGCTGTGTATCTTATAATGAAATTAAACTAACAACTGCAAGTAATATGTAACTCCAAAAATACACCTTAAAGAAAATCTTATTCTGTAATTCATAGAATCAATATAAGCAATGATTAAAGCCTCATTTAGATGGAGCAAGAACTCGCATGCGAGTTTCATTACATTGCGGTATTTGTTTGATCAACTGAATTCGTTGTTGTACCCATAAAGTCCGCAATGTAACGCTACTCGCGTGCGAGTTCTTACATCGTCTGAATAAGGCTTTAGTCTTTCAAATCTTACTTACTATTATAAATACGAGAGTTTTTGACGATGGCTGAATGATGATGTTTATTACTCTTCACCTAAGAATAGCTGGACGGATTTGGATGGCATGCAAATAGTTTCGTCACTTTCCCGATTCCAAAACTAAAATGTTAAACGTGCATAAGAAGTGAAAAACAGTGCATGGATTAACACAAAACCTGAAAACAAATGATGCTCTAAAAATGGATGCCCTAGAAATTGTAGCTCAAATAGGAAAACCGCGTCATAATCCGTTGGTACCTGTAATATTTGGAATTTCATACAAAAAAGCTCACTCTTGTGACTTAATCTTAATTATGTACTGTGATATTTTTAATAGCAATACTTCAGTCAGATTTGAATATCAATTTATTTAGGTTTACGGCAATTTATACTCAAATATCACTAGCAGTGCTACATACAACTTTAATATCCCCTTATAGCTTCTTACGTGACGTCGCTTATTAGAAGCTAAAGTATCAAACATAGGTGTAAAATAGCCTACAATTACACCCAGTAGGCTTAAAAAGACAACTTTAGCAAACAAATAGAAATGGACACTAAATTCACAATTAATATCAGAATTCTTAACACACAATTCATCTGTTTGACAGTCTTGTATTGAATCTTAGAATGATCCACAAAATACATAGACTTATAGCATGGACTGGATCTAGCTAGCCAAATATCAAATACGACGGCACAGTTAGCTCAGTGGCTGAGCAATTGGATTGCTGAGCTGCGTGTCGGGTTCGATTCGACACGGAGCGTTTGTGTGTGCGACGCAAGAGAAAATCTAGGAATTTCTCTCACGTCGTCGTCTTAAGGGGCAAAGTTCCCTTAAAAAAAAAGTGATTATAATAATAATAATAATAATTTCGTTTATTTACCAACAAAAGTTACAAATAAACTTATAAATACAAATGTTGCAAAAACTATACAATAATTGATATAACCCTGCCTCTTAAACTAGGATAAACACCTGTATTTTAAGAGACAGTGCTCCACCGAGCAGTTCCATATACATAGTTTGACACAAAAATAGGTGGGAGATTACATATATTTACGAAGTATGGGTGAGAAAAAGTACAAGTGTGCATGGGATAAGAAGTGAGTAAGTCGTGTATGTATGAGTGTGTGTGGGTGTGTATGAGAGTGTGTGTGTGAGTATGTGTGTGTGTGTATTTGTATGGTGTGAGTCTTTTGTGAGTATGTGTCTATAGTAGAGAAAATAGGCGTGTTTGTCCTTAGGTTGTGGGTTTATGTTGAGCAATAGGTACTAATATTATTAGGAGACGTATGTGAGTAAAGACTCTGTGTAGGCATAGTCCTTTTGTAATAGCCACTCTGTTACCGTGTTTTTAAGTTTGTGTACGTTTAAGTTTATAATATTAAGTTGCGAATTTATTTTTTGGTATATGTGTGTACTTAGTGTGTAGAATTGATGTGTTGCGAAGGTGGTTTTGTGCTGGGTTCTTGGAAGAAGATTTACTCGCTTATTTGGATTTGGCGGAGGCAAACCGCCATGTATTCTAAGAAGTGATCTGAGCACAAAGAGTTGCCGTACCGTTAGAACATTACAGTCAGAATACAATTCTGTAGTTGGATATCTATAAGGTTTTTTGGTCATGACTTTAAGAATGGCTCTCTGTGCTCTTTCCACTCTCAAAAAACTCGTTTTGGTTGCACCGCCGCACGCAGTTACGCAGTATCCGAGAACTGACTGACACAGAGCATAATAAACCATCCTCAGTGTGTCAAGATTAGCCGAATCTCTTAGGGACTTAAAAATGTGGATAATACGCAATGTTCTTATGGTAATGGCTTCAATTTGTTTGTCCCATCTTAGGCCGCCATCAATCTGCACTCCAAGGTACCTTGCACTGTCAGCTCTAGTGAGTGCTGGACAGACACAGTGGTCGTTTAAATTGAGGCATGAGTGAGCAATTACAGAGAAAGTATGAGAAGGTGCAGTGTGGCGTCGGATAGCGAAGGGGATGTAAGTTGTTTTGCTAACGTTGAGTGTCAGGAGGTTATAACTAAGCCATTCCATTATTTTGCGCAAAGCATCTTCTGCAGTAGCCTTGACCATGTCCCATGTGGGTCCGTAGACAAGTATCGCTGTATCGTCAGCATACGCATATATATTACAGTTGGTAAGGCTCATCATGCACAGGTCGTTGACGTAAATTTGGAAAAGTGTAGGTCCGAGTATGCTTCCCTGGGGGACGCCATAGGTTACCGGTTCCTCGTCACTAAAGTGCTCGTCAATTTTTACCACTTGTGTGCGATTTTTGAGGTAACTTTTGAACATCTCAAGTGAGATTCCACGCACACCGACAAGTTCCAGTTTGTCTATAAGTTTGGGAACAGAAACGGTGTCAAATGCTTTGGCAAGATCAAGCAAGATAACCAGACATTTTGATTTACTATCCAACTTTCTAGCAACCTGCTGCGTGAGGTCCAATACGGCATCTTCTGTCGACACTCCTTGCCGAAATCCGTATTGGTTCTCTGCAATTATTTTATGTTTGTCCAGGAAGCACTTTAGAGATTTGTTTAAGATTTTTTCCAGAATTTTGGATAGAGCTGGCAAAACTGATATTGGCCTGTAATTATTGACACTGTCTCTGTTTCCCCCCTTATGAATATTGCCTTTTTGAGAGCATCCGGAAATACACCTGTTTGGAGGCAACGGTTACAGAGGTACGTTATTAGTGGGACCAGCACATGACGGCTCTTCTTAAGCAGATTAGATGATATTCCGTCGCATCCCACAGCACAATTATCACGCAACTGGAGTATGATAGACTCTACTTAAGATTAAGTTCTTAGCATTACCAAAGGCATTATCTTTGTTGCACAAGAAAGATATAGATGGACCTGCAATAGCTTTTCTCTCGTTCTAGAATGTGTGACAATTTTTAGGAGCTAAACCTCAGTCCTTGCTTCAAGTCTATGTTGAGATATTAAATTAAATTCTTCTTGTGCGTGTAATCAATTTCCAAAAAATAATGATTTAGTTTAGAATTCACGATTTGAATTACTTTTAGGAGAATTACTGAAAGCTTCCGTTTTAGGCCCGTAGCTCTTATTAGGGCAATGTTGTCAGTTACACCAAACACGCAATAAATTACTCTATACATAAATTGCGCAATAACTTAACATCGTAGGTGTTTTGTAGTCCAGTTGTATAATGTACAGTTTTACTGACCTCTGTCATTGTGAAGGAATGTTTGACAATTAAATACTGGATTTAATCAATGTAGCTTGTTTTTGCTTTGGGTATGTAAGTTTCAATGTTTGTATTGTAAACGCAGTTTTCTATTACTGTAAAAACTAAAAAGCTAAAAGTTAGATTAAAGACAATCAATCTATGACCTGCTCAATGCTCCTATCTGCTTAAGAAAGTTATCCATAATCCACTACGCGCGACATTTCCAATATGTATATGATTATTTTCGAAATTACCGAACGAAATCTACTATAGGTATATCTACCTAATGGGAAAAATACTCAGAGAATTTATTCATTTACTGAATTCTTACAAGCACTGCCAGGGTTGTGGAAATGATCGAACTTCTTTCGAAGAGATTTCCGCAGTCTTGGCACGCATCCGGCAATTAAAGAAACCAAGTAAGATTTAGTCAGTACGAGTCTGACACTCCTGGAGCAGAAGGGAGTGTCAGAAAGATCAAAAGACTTGTTTTTTCACCCCCATATTTAAAACACCCTATAAAAAATCGACACTGTCTTATTAAACAAGCGATTAAGCACAGCTTTAGGTAAACCAAAATTGTTTACAAGATTACAAAGGTAATCGTTGAATATAATAGATATCTAATACTAATTTGGCACATAATGTTAAAATTATTTGCATAATAGACCCTAATTCGCGCCACCCTAAAATGGTATTATCACACCTTATCTAAATGCTACTAAACAATTATTACGGTATTTAAATTAAATGATAATAGTAGTACGGATGCTGTTTACTGATTGGTCAGTAAATAAGATCATAAATCTAGCATATAACATAAATCCTAACTATAATATTGTATATGCGAAAGTGAGTTGTGTTTGTTTGTCACGCTTTTATGCCTAAATCGCTGAACCTATTTTGAGGATTTTTGATACAAAGATAGATGGGACCCTAGAGATGTTTATAGGCTATAGACAAGTCTCTAGGGGTCAACTGTATACAGTGAGGGACGGAAACCGCAAACAATATCTAGTTTTAAAAGCGAAGATATGTTATGTTACTCTTTGACGCCAAAATGGCTTTAGACGCGAACCATAACAAATTAAAAAAAAAAAAAACTGATCCGATTTTGCTGATTTTCGGTACAGTACAAAGATATCTTTATTTAGGGAGGAGGTTATTAATGCGAGCAAAACCACGGGCAAAAGTCTAGAAGGTAAATGATACCTATAAGGTCGGGTTTGCACGCAATGTTGACATGTTAATTCTTGGTCATTTAAATATCATAGAGACAATATATATTGTCTGTTTGTCGGCTTGTATGGTATTCTGTTTCAAGTTACCTGCTTTGATAATTATGTTGTTAAATATGATACAGTTTATGCTTGAAATATGGAATGTTAGGAATGGGCTGGACCCAACCCTATATGTATTGTTTCCTAAAAGGTGGTCTGTTCGGTGTACAATTTGAACATAAATTCTTGTTTGATAATAATTAATCTAATGATAATATGTCCATTATTAGATTAATAGATTAATAATATCATTTTTTTTTCCATGGGACTAAAATGGGTGAAAAAAAAGGCGTTAATCAAATTTATGTGACCCAAAAGTAAGACAGTTGAGGTATCCGATGTGTTAATTCGGATAATTAACTATATGTGTCCCAAATGTTCAGTAGTTATTGTGTTAATGATAAACAACTATACACCTGTGCACCCCCACAAATTTTCTCATTTATAATGTTAGTTAGATGTCAGAAATCCATCGAACGAATTCTAAAATTTAATATTTTTTTCCCGATTACCCACCATTTCAATAATCATCAAAGATAAATATTTAAGAAAAAAAAACGTAAAAATTATTAAACACTTCTAAGATAATGTTTTTGGTAAACATCAGCTACCTAAGATGTCGTATTCATAGTCCAACCATTCCACATCTAAATCCGTCTATCATATTTCACCCCGACCCTGCTTCTTAATCATCACTACACCAAACCTCACTTTAATATGAACTTAACATTATATTCACACGTAGTATGCGTACTACACATCTATAAATAGGGCCTACAGCTCTGAAACTGGTCTCGAATGTGGATCAAAGCACAATGTCAACAGCTGGGCGAACTTTAAGCTTCATGTAGCGTACTGGCTGCGTTTAGATAAACGAGGGAAATATTTCGTTCGGAACCTATTTTGCATATTGTTTTAGTGCGTGTTTTTGTTTGTAGGGAACTTATTAATGCCGCACTATGCATATGTTTTTTTTACGTGGTAAAATCATCAAATGAGTCCTATCACCCCGGGCAGGGCGGGAGGAACTGTCAGACTTATACTGACTAAAATCCACGGTGTCCTTCAATAGCCCTTTATGTTCCGGGGTCACGGTGATGGAATAAGTCCCGCGACTCACTATGCACTTGCTTGGAAAAAAATTACACTAAGGGCTGATTTTTCAAATAGACAGATAACTTTTATTCTGAGGAATAAAAATAGCTATAAAACTATTTAAAAATCAGCCCTTAGATCTCAATAAACACAAATAAATTAATGATTGGCGCGAGTTCGATTACCGCACGGACCATAATGTTTGAGTAATCTGCAAGTATTTGTTCCGGGTTTGGGTAGTTGTTTATGTAAGTTTAAATCATTGTGAATGTGCCCACGATACAGGAAAAAATAAGTGTGGGGTGCAAAATTTAAAAAGAAAAATGAATGGGTATTCAGATTGAAGCAAATATTCCATTGCATTCAGTTTTACTGGAAGCTGCCACAACACACATAGAAACAGGCTAGGCATATAATGTTGAGGTTTTATATAATTGTGAACTCTCCTACATATTATTAAGGTCTCTACTAGGTTTAGAGCTCCATGCCACTTATTTCACACCCAATAAAGGACTGGACACCCGCCAACAAACAATTACTCAACGACTAATTTCTTATCAAACCAACCCAAGTCCTTATCTCAAAACCTTACCTAAACGAACCGTGAAAATACCAATTAAATAGTAACAAATAACAGACAATAAATCCACAATTTTCTCCAAACAATTATTTCCCAATTTGCGTACAAAATACAATTTTAAACTCGTAAGCGACAGGCGTGTAACAACATAATAGACTTCAACTTAATTAATCCTTGCTAGGTATTGCCACCACAAATTAAAATTTAATATACATTATATTGATTTATATTCAGTAATGACATTGCTGGTAGTTATAATAATATGGTTGGTAATTGGTGTGGGCAATCACCACGCCTTCCGCGCCTTGTATGGGCTAGCCTAAACACTAGGCGCGGTGTCGACGGTTTAAAAATTAATCTGCGGTTAATAAAATTGATGCCAACACTAAATTATTAGTGTCAAATGGTGTAGTTTTTTTTTTGGGGTTGTTACTGGCCAAAATTCGCACCTGAGTGTTACTTAACATGGGCGGTGCAATTAAAATGATGGATATACTATTGTGGCGCAGTTGTGAAGTTATGATAATAACATGTGATAACTTAATAACATGACTGTGCGCCTCCTAATCACATAGATACAAAAAGGATCTAGTCCATTCCTGCCAAAAAAATATCTGGTATGAACCCTTTTTCATTTGTTAGCCGATACCGTCATACTGATTAGTGTGGTCACTTTGGCCCAAAAATCATCGAGCATGTGGCTGACCGGGCATTCGGGCGAGTAATGCGCGATTCACTGTCCGACCACGGAACATGCCCGGGTCCACGTCGCGTTGTGTTCCACGCGCAACTCAAAGAGTGTCATCATAATGATGGGGCCCCCATTTAGAGGGCCAAAACCTGCCTGGGTCGCGGGAGTTATCGAATTACCTTGACCCTGGAACGTAAAGGGCTATTGAAGGACTCCTTGGATTTTAGTCAGTACGAGACTAACAATCCCTCCCGCCCTACCCAGGGTGGCAGGACTCATTTGATGATTTTACCACGATGAAAAAAGATTTGAAAAAACATGTAGCTGACAACTATGGACTCTTTTGACACCCATGTTTTATGATTATGCTAGCTTGTCTGCAGTTTAGATGACTAACGCTGCCTTTAAGGAAGCATTTATGCCATGTTTTCTCAAGAAGGTTCCAAATGACAACCAATTATCGTAGAAGATACTTCAATAGCATCACTTTCACTAAATACCGAGGCATCCCACATAAATTTAAGCACTAAAATCAATCCTCAGATTGACGCAACATCTTGTTTGCTAATTAGTTGCTGCAATAATGATCTATGGCTTCAGTTTGATGGCTATAGTGCACCTGTAAAGTATCGTGTTTATGCCTTCAGAATTAGAAGGTAAAATTGCGAAACTTTATCAATTAAATGTCAAATGGCCCAGTCTCTCATAATAAATCTAGTAGAGCATCTGTTTGTTGTTTCATCACTGCATGAAATTTACCGGTGTCTAGAAAGAGAGAAAATGATTCAAGCGATCATACCTGTCTCTTCCTTCTTCATCATATTTATTTGTCAGTGTAATGCATTGAGCTATTATTACTACGTATAGAGACGACACCACGTATCACCACTATGTCCCATCCAGGATGAGTGAGCGCGCACAAGTTCATTCAATTGTTTGACAGCTCTGTGGCGTGCTCTAGGCGCGTGCACTCATACGTAGTAGTAATAGCTCAATGCTGTAATGCACGGTTTTAGTTGACATTTGGATAGCGGTGATCTACCCATTCTTTTTGTCTTTGTTCACGCCTAAGCCGATTTCAACAAACAAATAGCATTGCCTGCTGGAACGGTCGTAAAGGCTTATTGAAGGAACACCAAATATATGGTGTTCCTTCAATGAGCCTTTAAGTCAGTCCGAGTCCATGCATGACAGTCCCTTCCGTCTCACCCAGAACTCATTGGTTGATTTTACTGCAACAAAAGCCATGGTGCTTAATGGTTAATAATATGTTGAATATTGTATACCACTGCATCTTCCCCAAAATTCACTGCATCCGTTTAAAAGTAAAAGTGTTTTTTCTTCCTCTTTCTCTCCAAAACTTCCTTCTCCAACACGGAAAAGCACAGTTCCACCATTGTTATTAATAAGTATAATACGAAATTAACACAGACATTAGGCGTGCCTTTCTCTCTGACCCCTTACCTTGACTCGCCGCGCCCTACGGCTTGCATTCCGGTCACACGTCACAAGCGCCCGCGCACTGTATTTGTTTTATATAGATTACATTGTTGTAATTATCTTGTGTTACGAGTACACTGTGGTTGAGGCCTCTGTCTTTGATTTCCGTTGATGTGATATTGTATAATGTAAGCTTACTGTGGGATTAAATATCATTGAGGCTTCTGACCTCTTGTAATCAGCTTATAATGTTCCCACTGATAGGATACAGGGTGAAAAGGAGTGCACCACGCCGGCCTAGTGCGTGTTGAAGGAGATGTCCTATGTCTCCGACTCTTTTTAGGACATCTTCATCTTCGTCTCTTATCGATGTTCTCCTTTACAATTTTGAAAGCAGTGGTGATGAAAATAATTTGTTATGCAAAGAAATCCTCTTGGCAGGGTTCAACCCCATGACCGAATAATTCGTGAGTCAATCCCGTTACTACTGAGCCACCACAACTCAAGTGCTCATGTCATGAATTCATGATTAATCAGCTCAGCGTGAGGTATTACATTTAAATAAAAATCCTATATTATCCGCCGTCCACTGCTGAATTCAAGCCTACCCCAAAGGGCGTCCTCCTAGTATATCCTATATTGAAGTGTCTAAAAGCAAAAGTCAGCAATGGCGATCGCCATAAAAAAAAAGCGCCGAGGCAGGCCTCGAAATAGTCTCGGAGAGTGAGTTTAACTATCTTGGACCCTTCAACGAAGTTTGTCCCTTGATTCGTTCATTACCTAGTTCCATTCTGAACTCTGACTAAAGACCCCCTTAATGATTCGGTAATCTAGGAGAGGTCCCCCTACGCACCATCTACCTTGGGGGTCCACCTAACAAGTACCCACGCAACCAGGTTCATACAATTCAAATAACAGATCATAATCTATCATTTTGCATATGATTATAAAACGCAATCAATATTTGACGTAATACAAAATATTTAATTGAAAAAAGATCTTACAGTTGATCTAATCAGCGTTTTAATTAATTAGTTTAGCGGTTAAATGATTGGCAAATGGCAGTTTTCTTGTCGTGTTTTAAAATGTTTTTAATGAACAATTGAATAGATACTTGGTGAGATATCGTATCGATCTAATCTAACTGGCCAGCCTGAAAGCGTGATATCTAAATCAAATAAATTAACAACTACAAACAAGCCTGAAGCCGGATACATAATTTAAAAATAATAAATCAGTTTTTAATCAAACTTCATTAGTGGTGTTATTTGTATTTTGTTATAGTGACCACAGCACGAGAAATAATTTCGAAATTAAAGGACAATGCCCATTACTGCATTTGTACGCAACAGATATAAAGGAGGTTGCCCAAAACCGGCAATGAAAATCGCGATATGAATTTTCATGATTTGATTTCGAACGCACAGCTAAGCTCGGGTCACGTTGAAATGATTTAGTTTCAATATTCACAGACGTCGGTGCAAACGCGGCTGTCGACCACCGGTTAATTTATACCGATTGGCCCTTGTTTATTATTACTGCTTATGTAATAAACCCAGTGATTTTGCAAGGGAATTTATTTTAATACTAAGCTATGCGTAAGCGTTAATAAACACAACATAACACTGAGCTTATAATCAGAGTTAGGAAGAGATATACCAATAGTAACTATATTCCGCCATAATATTTTCTTGTCTTTATCCTAACTTATTTGGGGTCAGCGACACATCTAATTTTCTTGCAACTTCTCTAGTAATCGTGATTTCTACCGTCTCCTTTCACACGCATTTCCCATGTAAATATGATGAATCTATTGCCATCAACCTGGCACTAATCCAGATTCCATGACTTAGTACGAGTCTAACAGTCCCTCCGTCCTTGGCGGAAGGACTCATTTGCTAATATAACCACGTAAAAAAAAAAACTCTATGATTGCGAAAAAGTTGCGGTTTAAAAGACCCAATAAACTTTTGCTCGACCTGAAATCGAACCCAGGATTTCATTCTCAGCAGTAGCTCTTAGAACTACTAGCTAACGTAACAGTAACGGTAAATGTATCTATGGGTATTTTTCTCGTTAAATCATTACAATCTTTGTTCAAGTAATGTTAGAACTGATTGACTGAACAAGGCTAGGATACGTCATGTGTCTTGTTAGTTAAATTGCCAGTCAATTATGTGATAAAAACGTAATGCGCTCTTACCAGGATGTGGACGACAATGAGTATTTTATTATCAGTAATGACTTTATTCATTACAATCATTGAATTATATCTGACGGGTTAATTGTATTGTTTAACTAACGCATGTCATGTGTCTGAATTAATTTTTATTTTTAACTTGGGCTTCTACCAAAAGGGCCTATTCTCCTTTATACCTCTCCATTTTATTTTCCGAATATAGCTTTCTGCGACGATTTAGTCAGGAACGAGTCAAAAATAGCCAATCTCATTTTTGTGGTTAAAATATCGAGCAATTACCGTGTCACACTGACAACGTTCAGACCCGCCTCTCTTTACCAACCTTGCTAAAAAAGATCTAAAAAACTTAAAAAAAAAAATTATGAGCCTACTGCATAGTCCTTTAAAAAACGATTCGATGCATGTTTTAAAAAATCACTAAAATATAAATCCCGCAAATTATTGCATAAAATTATTTTTTTATGAAGTGCCCCGACTAATGGTTCGCATTAAAATCATTTATGTGCGCAATTAATACGCCTGGCTGGATGTTTCCCTAGGTTAGAACCAGCCCTTAGGCGGTGCGCCCGCGGTGTTCTATGGCAAATGGGTTAAGACACGCTACACCCATTCTTGTGTACTAAGCGTTATTTGTATGAGAACTTTGCTATATTGAGAATTCTAGACGTATATGCATTTTATAACTATAACCAACTTTCTCTTAAATGATGGCGGGACTACACAAAACCAACAAACCGAAACCCTAGCTAGTATGACTTTTCACGTTTTTTGTTACGTAAAGTAAACGAGAACTTTGACGTTAACATGAAAAAAAAAAGTTCCTCGTTACCCTTTTTTTTTTTTTAGCGTGGTAAAATCATCAAATGAGTCCTCCAACCCCGGGCAGGGCTGGAGGGACTGTCAGACTTGTACTAACTAAAATCTACGGTGTCCTTCAATAGCCCTTTATGTTCCGGGGTCACGGTAATAGAAATAAGTTCCGCGACCCGGCAGACTTTGGCCCTCTGAGAGGGGGGCCCCGTCATTTTGCTGACAGCTCTTTGAGGCGCGCGTGGAACACGACGCGCCGTCGACCCGGGCATGGTCCATGGTCGGACAGCGAGTTGCCCTTTACTCGCTGTCCGCATGCCCTCCTCGTTCCACTAGAGGCGCTTATTAATTTCCCATACCGTAAACCCCGTAAATACTTCAAGTACGCTGTAAATAAAATACAGAAATTTTGTGATAGGTAGGGCCGTAGGAAGACCTACCCTGACATAATTGGCGAAGTGCTTCAGAAAGCTTCGAGGTCATATACAGATGTATGAATGTGGAAAAGGGCGAAAGGAGTATGTAAGGATCGTATCATATATGGCGCTTTGTAATGTCTACCTTACCTATGGGAAGAAGGCATGAGTTTTATGTATGTGATAGGTTTCGGTAGTCTTTAGATCGAAATCATGGGGAGAAGACTACCCAACAATGCAATGTTCCAGGCTAACAGAAACTTGAGTTTTACTGCTGAGAAATCAGGGGCCTTAGTCAAACAGCATTCGACAGTACACGACAATCGTTATCGTTCATCAGTCACCAATACATTTTCAACTTTATACCCGAGCGCGTAAAGTTGAAAATCTATTAAAAACTGCTAATCGATAACGAACGAAACAAACGAAAACGATCTGTGAACTTCAATAGATTTTTAACTTTACGCGCTGGGGTATAAAGTTGAAAATGTATTGGTGACTGATGAACGATAACGATTGTCGTTTACTGTCGAATGCTGTTTGACTAAGGCCCCAGATCTTATATTCGGTTCCCAAATTGGATATCTTGTTATAGAGTATTTACATTAGCATATTTTCGCTCCTTATTAGTCCTATGTACTTACGAAGACCTACTAGCTTATTACCATCAAACATGATTGGCGAAGTGTGGGAGCTGTACTTTTAAGCTCTGCGTAATCCTCCTCCTGGTTGTGTTAAGTATGGTATGCATTTTATCTTTCTAGTCAACCAAAACAAATTCCAAAGTTACAACCACAATTTATTAAGATTTTACATTAACACAGAATGGCCACTAAATATTTTATCACTCAACAATTCATGAAACAGCGTGTTTATCTAATTCTATTTATTTACAATTTAAACTTGAATTTATTATGCAATTTGTCTAGATATGTAATTAATGAACATAAATTACAGCTACGGGTCATGCGAATAGTTTAACTGTTTAGTGAATTATATGAATTACGACAAAAAAGGTTTCTGAATAGCCTTTGAATGAATACCACTGTATCTTTTAATCTTTAAGGCGCGAACATATGAATAAACACTTGCTAAATCCATGCAAGCCTTCTAAATAGAACACTCGGTGCGAGTCCGTTCCGCGTCAATGTAAACGCACCTTAACATGTTGTGGCAATACAGCCCCAAGCTAAATAATAAAACATGCATCTACGCCTGTCTGGTACTGCCTTAACTATTGTTTATCACGTGAGGCACATTAGTAGCCAAATGTCTTCACACATTACTAATTCTACTGTTTACATGATAAACTCTTCCTGGATTATTTGACTAGATTTTAGATAAACATGTTTACTTTAAACTATATGATGAAATTCGCCGCACGCACTCTCTCGAAATTCTCGTTCGTAACATCATATTATTGGCTCTTCATTACTCCGCCATAAGTGGCGTCTAAACGGCCCCTAATACCACATTTCGAGCGTCCTACTAATTCATGTTGTACCGAGCAACTGTCAATTACCAACAATGTAGTATTATCCAACCTTCCCTCTTATCTCCGTATCGTAGTAAATGTCGCCAGCAAAATACTGTTCGTTTGTTGAACTCCTTAATTATCAGCCGATGGGATGTATTGCATCCTTAAAGGCTTAATTACGTACGCTAAAGGTTCCCGCTAAAAGCGATTGACGCAGTTTCTATGGCTATCCGCGAATGCGTGCGACTATCGATTAGACTCAGTAATTCGAGCAATAATTCCCTATTGAACTGTTACCTCGGCTAGTTAAATGAGTTTATATCTCTGCCTAGAACGTTCCCACTTGTTTGCGTTTAAGTTTCGTACTTTATAATACAGCCTGAATAAATGGGGTTTTAGAAGCTCTTTATGTTTGAGAATCGCAATTTATTCCGACGCTGCTCTATATTATAATATAATTATACTTGGACATTTATTCGTTTATACGTTTTAAGTGCCTATTATGAACTGAATCAAATGCAGATTAAAGTAGACCCGGTTTACTTGACCCGTAAGTTGAACGGAAACGTTTTATAATGAACATTAATCTGACCTAAAAGCCGGGGTACTCGTATAGTTAATATTGGGCTTGACTAAAATTAGCGAACATAAACTGTTGTAAAACAATGTCAGTATTTAACGGTTGTAGTTCATCGAAAATGTATGCAAATTGCAAACTTGTCGAATTAGCATCGTTCTCATACGTTGTGGCATCATCCCCGTAACGGGGACGCGTGTCTAACGTCGCATAATAACACGTCCGCTCGCATCGCCGACCGTTGCGCGACTAATCAATTGGCGTGCCGCGTGATGTCTTCATCAGTCGCCTGGGGGCGTAACGCCCTGCGCTTGCGCACCTAACATAGCTTTTGAGCTTTCCGCACCAATATGGTGCTTCTATTGTAATTTCATGCGCTCGTGAAAATATTACATAATATGTGAGACGCTCTAAAATATTATTAGAATAGAGCAACTGCTTTAAAATAATTTCTTCGTAACGGTAATCGGTTTTTAGAAATGTTCCAACTTAGAAGTAAAAATAAAATATTCGCGTCATTGGTTCAGAACCTAAAAATAGAAAGATAAATAGTGTAACACCACATCTCAAGTAATTAAACAAAACATCTCTTCGGACACCCGGAATCACACTGCAGAATTCAACAATGGGACTCCCAGTGACAAATACCAACCATTGAACCAGAACGTTAACAAAAAACAAGTCTAAGCTCCACCTGTGACTGCGAGTGTTAGGGTTCGCGCGTGGGAAACCTTCCCTAATTACCCCGGTCCAGATAACGAGTCTAATTCGCGGGCTGCGTGCGCGGCGCCCGACTCTCACGCACGCATTGTCTTCAGTAATTGCCAACCCTGTTCAATTTGTTGCTTCTCCGCGCTGTGATTCCTTTAAGTGGCTACACTCAATTGCTAAATAAATCGCATGCGTACTTATGTGGCCTAACCGATACTATTTCTCATACATTGTTAAATGTTAATAGGATGGAATGCTGGAGTCGAACGTGGATATGGGCTAAATGAGCTGATTTATTGGCGGTGTTTGAGCCAGATTAGATATTATTTATAAGATTAACCTTTTCACTACACTGGCTTGCGAAATCGGTGGTGTGTAATTTAAACGAGGCATCGTTGTTGTATTGTAGTACCAGAAATACACCAAGTTGCTGTTGCAGAAAGGTCTCATTTCAGTTCGTACACTCATACGTGCCTCAGTCTTCAATTATTTAGCAATCGTCAGACATTTTTGAACTTTTGCAAAATCAATCGACATGGAAGATTGGGAGTGTTTCGATTTATCTCAACTACGACATAGTTCCAGTTTGATTTAATTCGATGATAATATGAATCTTGGGTTATCTCACAGAGAACCCATAAATTCCCCTTCTTTATTAATTATAGTGTCCAATTTAGCGAACACCTGTTAATTCAATGTACCAAATCAAGTAAAGCAATTAAATCTGGGTGATCGAACCAATATAACCATTACAAGTATCACTTGACTTAATTGATGTAGGAGTAGATACTGGAATTTCCTTAGTAAACCAGTATTTAACGAAAACCTATTAATAATCAATTAAAAACAGATCTACCCGACATAAATCATAGGAATAACATAGGAAATAAACATTTTCCAAAATGGGGCACGAATAAATTTAAATATTCGAATTCTAGAACTTAAATCAAACGTACTTGGCGCGTAAACGCAGCTGCCAGTATTAATTTGAATCGAGAACATCGGCGAATAAATCGATTCGCGGGGCGAGTAAAGTGAATCGATTCAATTCGTGCGGTGAGTTTTTAATAAGGCATCTATTAAGTTGACGAACGTGTGAATGAGTTTTATTGCCTTATCTGTGGTTCAGTGAGGCGGGAGGCATTGGCACGTCCTATAATGATTTACTGGAGGGTCAGACTTACGTAGGCGTGTAGTGTAACTTAGAAAAGATACGTTGTGTTTATTAATATTCATGTTGAGCGACACTAGTTAGAAAATATCGCGCGTTGATGTTTTTTGTATGGAAGTATTCGTGTTCTTGCCCGTTGTGGTAATTTGTTCAGAGACCGTGTCTGCTAAGTGCTAATGGTCTATTTAATATTTATTACTCTGTAAGATTTATAGCAGCTGACATATTAACCTTGATTAATAGAACAGGCTATTGAAAGTCTTTTTTTTTTGTTGTTGTTATTTCTTTATTTTTTTAACACAGTGTTTTAACAATACAGGACGAAAGAATAGAAAACATGGTAGGTAGTTGGACCTTTTGTTACTAAAGACCACATACCTTTCTTCTCTCCAAATCTATGTAAAACGTCCGCCAGGTAAATGGTTAAGACAGCTCTATTATTTGATCATATTTTAGAGGGAGGTAGTAGGGTAGACAACAAGAAGGAAAAACGCATTTTGCAACGCATCTTGGATTTGGTCTCAACACTCATCTATTATTAGAAATTGGTAGATTCCCAATGTCGCGGGAATGTCTAAGTAGGATACCTGGCCCTGGAATGGACAAACTAAGGTACAGGGTGAATTTTTAGTCATTAAGAGTTTGAGCCTTTTCGCTCCATCCAAATCGCCATCTGCAGTCTTGACCTGGTCCTGTAGTAGCAAAGTTAGTGTAGGCCCTCAGAAACTATATTCGATTTTATACCCTTTAATTTTCTAAATTGAATGCGTAGCCACACCAAATATAGCCCGAAGTCCCCAAGACCTATTCCTATTTTCGCGCAAGCCATCGACAAACAAAAAAATAAAACGCAACTTTTCTAATTACATCACCTTACCCCGTTTAAGCGCGCACGCACATTCTCCATTCATTGCGTATAATCGTATAAGGTAGCGACATGTCGCGGCGACACGCGACACGGGCGCGCGCTGTCGCGTTGTCGCCTTGTCGCTACCGTACATTGCGTACGCGCACCTTGATATACGACCGAGTTTTAGTGTGGAGTTAGAAGCGTGTGTGTTTTACTGGGTAATTTAATCTGTTTAATATAGGCTTGAAGTTGTAAACTTAGATATTCCAAAATTAGTGAGCAAATGAGTTATGGTAGCCTGAAGAAAAAATCGGAAAAAGAAATAAAAGAAAAACTACATAGTATGTCATCTTAAGTTTTTTCGAAAATGACTTCAAATATAAAAAAATATCAATGCAATGATTATGACAGTCTACACTCGTTGCCCACTTCTGAGTCCACTCAAACTACTGTCATTGACACTCTTAGAAGACGATCAATACTAATTAGTGACGGGACAATATTCATTTGAAGTCTATAAAATTAAAATTTTGTTCAGAACACCAATCTAATAATTCCACCACCCGTCTTCTTCATCTGGAAATACTTCCTCATATACTGGCTTTTTAAATTTAATTGGTCCCAATCTTCTGCTTCCAAAATGACATCGGTTGTACTGCAAACATTACTTTAATTAACTGCGTTTTTTGCCTTGTAATTCAGCAATGAAAGTCCTTTATGAGAGTTGAAACTTTATTTTTAAATCGTCAATTTTGTGTGACATTTTCTATGAAACACTTAATTAAGCTATAATGTACCTACAAAATCCTTAAACTCCGCCAATTTCCTCCACAAAACCTTCCCAGCACAACATTCAAACGATATTGATGAGAGCATACAGATTTCCAGAAATAAATAGCGCAGTATTTATAAGGTTACGGCAACGGGAGATCCGGCGTACGATTGCAATTCTTGTATCACTTGTAAAATACTTTATTGCTATAGTGGGCGGGACGAGGAGTGACCGCTGAACACCTTTGGCATTTATGACCAGTATTTTAACCCATTATTTCTAATATGAAATTATTTCCAACCATTGGTATGCGATTTGTCGCAGATATGGTAAACAGGTGTCCTAGATTTTGTGCTGTATCTTAACTTTGACACTTTGTGGTAAGGATTAATTATTTGTTTTGTTGCCAGAGGTTAATTACATTGTGGATATTTACATACAATGAAATCAGTGACACGAAATCGCTAGCCGTGGACATTACAGACGGAGGTATGAACTAATTGTTTCATATTTATTTTATCAATTCACTTGACTTGACAAGTATTGTGGTTATGACAAGATCCGTTATGGACCGGGTTTCTAGGCCATTTACGGATACTTAGCTACTTCCTTATTTAGATTTTTTTATTAGTTTTCGTACTATTAAAACACTCCGGTGACGGAAAAACAGTCATATTAAACACACATATCCTAAAACCAACATTTCTCAAGCATGTGACAATTAAACCCAAGTGGATTGAGGAGATGGTTTGCAGCCCACTCTCTACTTATTGCAGTAGGAATATTGTAGACGGATCACATTGAGAGGCTTCCTTTATTTTAAGGAAGACTGTTTTGTATTCTTTTACCAATTTTAATCGGCCTTCTTCAGAAACTGAACATCTACGACAAAACTATTACAACGAATACTCATCTGAAAGTACTAGGGGTGCATGAGTGGGACAGAGTTAGCGTTTGGTTCGTTTTGGTATTTATAGCAGCGCCTCCCCGTTACCTTTATCTATATCGCGGCTGTGCGCTATGCGGCTATCATGCGCCGAGCCATCGCAGATACATACGAACTGAATTTTGGTGCGAATTACGACGTTTATAAATGTTTTTACAGATGCTGGATTTGATAATTTTGTTTGAATCGTTTATTTTGCACGTATTAGGTAAATGTTTTTAGCGTACAAGCTACCACCCTCGGGCATTTCTCGTGACTAATTTGGGAAACCCCTAGCCAACTCAGAACTATCAGCCACTACAGATATTAGTCAGTTCTTTGTAAATGGCGACTACGAGCTTCTACGTTGAATGGCTGATGGCTAGGTTCTTATTCAGTACATACACTGTCTGTTTACGAGACATGTTCAAAATCATGTGCCATAAGCAACGCCATGGAAGAGTCCAAATGAGCGTAAATTGTAACCGAAAATCTCTTCAACATGAGTCATTTATTTGACTCCCAAATTAGACTTGGTCAATAAGTGTCACTCAAGTGATTGGTAGCCATTCCAGTAGATGCTGATGTAAAGATGAACGTAGACACCCAACATTTTTGGGTATATCAAGATGCTTAAATGAATGAGGTGGTTTGACTTCAGTGTTACAGTATCCTCCGCCCAAAAAGATGAAAAAACCTGAAAATAATATTAATTAATTCCCTCCGCAGAATCGGTCAGTGTGTGTCGTACTCGTGAGCTAATGATACACTGATTAACAATATTCGGGGCAGATAACAGTGAGTTACTCGCGGGGGGCGGGGCGAGGGACCGCCGCGATGTTAGATTGCGCCCGCGCCGATTTATGCCAGCCTCTCCGTATTAACTGATATCGCCCACTAAATATGCCATTATTATATGCGAAACAAATAATGCTCTCTCACATTTACGATCCCGATTGCGCTTTTTCTTATTTATTGCTGAGAATGGAATTTGAAGGCGGTTAAGATAATAACAATATTTTGTGTTTAAATCTTTTGGATTGGTGCTGCTGATTGTGTTTGCTATTAAGTCTAAGTATCAGTTAAACTGACAGATGTAAACGTAAACTTCAATGCTAATCAGAATTCTGAAGAAGAAAGTCAAAATATAAATGATGAATAGAAAATTATTACTGAAATTGATCGAGACACAACTAAGTTAGATGAAGACAAAGCATCCGATGAAAATAATACAAAAATCTAAAGTACACAGTCAGACGAATCAATATTGAACCTTTAGGAACTCCAATATTTCCACACAGTATAAACTGCAAACTTTAAAACTAGAAACTGTAGAAAAACAATGTTAGAGAAGCGACCTATGGAATTAATACAGTCAAGATGTTTTTGCTCTGATAGCAAATTGGAATTCTATTATAGTCTAGCATGAATTCTGTTACTTATTTTCTTATCCGCCATCGTACAATTGCACAGCACTTAGCATTTCATATTGTAACTTTACTGAGTGAAGCGTTCACTGTTTTGTTCATAATTTCTCTTAAAGGTTTGATGTTAACTTAGTGCTGTTTTTTTTCTTGTGTTTCAATTGTATGACTGTTGAATTCAGACACAACAGTGTATTGTTAAAATACAATTCGAACTTCAGAGCTGTCAATTAGAGACAATCTTTTATCACCACCTGCGACCAATAACTTCTAAATGTTAGACAAACGCCTCCTTGCAGTCTTCCTCTCCGCTCTACCAAGAGTCAAAAGACCCGTGTAATGATTTTACTATCCCAAAAAAGGCCCTTTCAACTCGCTCTCTCCAGAACAACTATCGAGGACCAATAAAAAATCAGGATTATTATTCTTTATATGTTATATAATGTCATTTTTTTGTTTACTATTCATATCAGATTCTTGAATGTCCGCAGACAAATATTATCACACATGAATCCTGAAAACGATTCGCTAATTATGTCGCATTCTCGTAGATTGGCTATCAGCCCTATCACACATGTCCCACCCTTTGTTAAAAACGGAATAAAGCCAATTTATAAATTCGTCTCCAACACGAACATCATTAATTATGTTGCTGGCTGGGTGGCTGAGAAAAACTTACTCCACTCATTTCGCTATCAATACCATCGTGTATTGTCCCTTTTGCTCCTCCAATTGTATCATCGTTTTGCTTAAATACTTCGTGACTTATGTCTTTTTCTGTTGCTTTTAGTTTTATACCTTGCAGTCTGCGAAATACAGTCCTATTTGCAGTGTTTACTTTGCAAAATTTAACTTTTTCGGAAATGAACCAATATTAGCGTCCCTTTCTATTGTTTTGTTCGCCAGCCTCCCCGGCGTTAATGGTGTTATCTGGACCCTCGAACGCAGGCACCTCTCCGTATATTTCTTTATCTTGTCCACTCTGTTGGCGGTTACCAACATTTTGTTTTTTATTCATTTGCTAATTTCGAAAATGAGAAGGCGTTCGCGATCACATCTTCCAGTGATCGTAGATTTTGGTTTGCGCGCATTAATAAAATTAACGAATGTTTTTTAAATTAATTGAACGCATCGTACTTGGAATTCCATTATCCGCCATCGGATGCCTTCTCAGTATTAGTCGTTAAAAATGTAAATTGTATTCGATTATATTTTGTTTACTTCACATATTTAGAAGGACTGTCGAGGATGAGGCTTGGCCTATAGAGTGACTCATCACATCGATTGAGAAGTACTTAGATGTGCTGCTAAAACTACATGTTCTAATCACCATCATTCAGCCATAATAACACGACCTACAATCTATAATTTAACCTACGTGTTTCATTATCATTACCGTTATTACGACTTAACCTTAAAACTAGGCAGCAAACCCTTACGGCTTGATCTTACAATGTTGAGAATAAATGAATATCATATCGCAAACAAACATGACAGAACAATCCTTACCACTTCCCATGATTGTTTACATTAAATTACAACATTGGGTTTATAGGTGGTATGTTGATAATAGTACGAGTTGTCGGCGCGAGCGCGCCTCGGGCGGGGGCGGGGCCGACGCATGCGCGGGCCACCCCGACGACGACGCCCCATGCCGCACGCGGGCGAAACACCTCGCCTATGTATGAATTGTTGGAAAAATATCTGGAATATTTAGTTGGAAAATTTGTAGATTCAAGGCTTGTGATTTTTTGCCGTGTAAGATTCGATCGAAGAGACACGGACAGATCGCAGACCAGCTTCGTTCACCAAGTACTGACAGATCTTACAATACGAGATCTGTCTTTGTCTGGTCCGGCGTCACGTCAAGTTTCACTACTACACAAATCATCATACGAGTACTCTTCTCTAATCCCTCTAGACTCAATTAGAAAAAGTTAGAAGAAGTCTGCAACCATGTCGTTCGTATCTTTTGTCTTCCTATTACATAAAAAAATGTAACCACATTCCACCATTACCCAACACAAAGCGACGGAGTATCGACGCGACGTAGCTTAATTCCAATCGGATCATTGAAAGAACAATACGGTATGCGCACGAGTGGATTGCGAGCCGACCTCATTACGCTGCGTACGCGCAGGCTACACATGTGATTTCACCGCTTTATCTTTACTAATACATCAATGGCTTGTCCAGTATTGTTAGTGACGCGGCACAGGCTATTGTGATGTGTTGCTTTATCTTCGTTTGGGGTAGTGATGGGATTTGGTATCGATGAAGAAAAGAGAAGGCGCAATCGAAACTTCAATCACATTTAAGTCTCAAACCTAGTCCAATCCAGTCAGCTTAGCATACAATCAATCATGCGATGTAAAAATTGCTAAGGCATTTGACAATATATTTTTGCTTAAATGTAAAAAGACTATAATAGTTAATAATTCATTAACCAAAGACCGATGCATCCCGTACCAATTCCTGGACCATACTGAAATCTTCAAAATTTTAACTCTCGGGCTTCTCCTCTGAAGTATTCCTTTGTTATTTAAAGCAGAATTTTGAAAAAAGCTTAACTAAAAGCTTTTTTCAATTCTGCTTCAAATATCGGTGATTTAAAGTGAACATTACTATCGATATAAACATAGCCCATCACTAAACCAACCAGTGAATGGAAGTACTTATGGCACAAAGCCCTTGTTACGTAACGCATATTGTTGCAGTCTGCCAGGATTGGCTTGTGTCGATACCTTCAGTTCTAGACTTGAGGACTTGACATTTAGATCACTTTACATCTCCGTCTATAGTGTTTACGACGCTGCAAATTACTGCTTTCAATGCTCTAGTTTGAATACTGTGTTTAGAGATTCTATTCTGTCTTCATCTTCGTTGTTGTCGTGTGTTGAATTGTGACTAAAACGAATGTTGTGGACTATATTGTATCCATATAGTGTTTGGATATTTATAAGCGGTTATTACCGTCGGGCTTTTGTTCTTAACAGGGATTAAGGCGTCGAATTTGTGATTAGGGTTTTGAGCCCTAGAACAATCCTTTCAGAACAGTCCTTTCTTTGTTTTTCGACCTTTTCATTCTTCTTAGATAATCATCTGTCTAAAACTATTTCATTATCATTGTCTGATCCCAATAATACGAAACTTCTTGGTAATCCTAGTTGTTAGACCTGTAACTACTGTCAATTCTACAAATGACTACGGATTTACGTGCTTTCCAGATCGTTATTATTTAGCCACAAACTCTTCTTCTTTATATTAGTAGGTATTTTTTGTAAATTTACTGTATGAAGTTAAAACTAATCACCATAATGTTTAGAACATTCCCCAGGAGAGACTCACAAGCGTAAAAAAATCAAATTTAAACGTTTGTCTGCTCAAAAACTTGCGAGAAATTAAAAACATTTGTATGTAGATAACGAACTACCACTTAAATGAGTACATATTAAACACTTCAATAAAGAAACGGGTATTAACCTTCACACATTAAAACCCAATCATAACCCCCAATGGTTAAAGATTAGATTTCCTAATCACGTAGTCAAAATCGCCTCAGGGCAACAATTAGTTAAGAAACAAAGGGGTCGTTACTAAGCGGCAGTGACACTGCCAGCCCGCCTCACCAATTTATCAATTAGGTGACATAGCTATGTTTTGACCTAAGGGCCTAACATTGTTTTACGAGACTTGATTTAAAATATCTTTATCCGAATTGTAGCTCTTAAATGGCTAGACTGTTTTAAGTAATGTTTACTGTGAAGGATAGTTACTAGGTAATAGGGTTGTGAGACATAAACATTTAGGTATACATAGAACAGGCGTTACTTTGCGGAAATTCATGACATTAAAATACTGGAAACAGTATTTTGTTTGGATTCTGCGAGACGAAAAAGAAGATTTGGATGCAGGTTACCGTAACGCCATTTAGCCCTCATGAAGTTATGGAATCTAATAAATGAAGAACAATGAAGTTCATTGATGTGAATTTATAGAATTAGCCGTTACCTACTTTGCAGAAATAAGCTCCCGCCCGCCCTCATGCATATGCAAATATAGGATGCAGTTAAACTCATTCGCCCTCATGCAGGAAACGTAAGAAAAATTTATATGCCATGCAACCAAAACAAGAAAAATATCATTAGACTACAGTTATACTAAACCATTCTTTCCAATCGTTACCTGTCTCCCACACTGCCTTATCCAAATTGTTTAAATGCTATCAGCAAGCTCTAATTTAGTATGCTCCATCTTTATTCATTTAACCATTGAACATTGCCCAAACCCGCGTTCTATGTCACCAAAATTTACAATACCTCCAAAATTCTAAATCTAAAATGGCTGCCCAAATTCTGAATCGTTAAACAATTACCTAAAGCCCGGTTGTTATTAAGCAGCAGTGACAAGCCCGTCCTCTGCAATCTGTCAATTAGGCGACATTCCTGTGCCCTGACCCACAGACTGCGCAAGCGCCGAGGATGACTAACGGCTGTGTTCACTTCACCCTTTACCTTGCTGTACCTTGCTTAGACTGGCTTTAACTTGGTGTTTGGCTGTGTTGCGGCGTGTTTTTGTTTATCTGTGTTTTATCTATGATTATATTCGTCTGTAGATATATTTTTCGTATGATTGGTAGTTTTACATACCTACATATTATGTATTTACATAGTAATACTCACGCCTTTTTCCTCACGGGGGCAGAATCTACCTACAGCACGTTACAATACTTACATTATTTTGCGTCGTAAAATGTTCTTTCACATTTAACATTTTCTACTTCTCTATCTGATAAGCCTTCTTTAGCAAAGCGAATGAGGCTGCCATAATAATATGGTGTCACTACTGAACGAGATAATAATACCAAAATAATAAACACACTAAGCTCTTTTACAATATTTTTCTTATTATGTGGAAAAGTTTCAAAAAAGGAACACAAGGTTCATTTAAATAAAGGGCAGTTAATTTAACTACAAAATATTCTCAGACCTGGCTCCCCAGGTACAAGGTGCAGTAAAAAGGTTAACAAGCACAAAGTTATTTTCCAATAAATCTCAATACAATCTCTAACATTTCCCACGATAAAGGTAAAATCCTGGCAACCCTGCCAACGAAATCTTAGAAGACATTAACTTTCAAATGCCCACTAAATACTAATAAGATAAACAGCCTTCATTTATCTACAAACAACTAATCAAATCGTCATCAGTGATTAATTAACTTTAATTGAACACTTGGAATCATGTAACTAAGATAACTCGATACTCGGCCCTCTCGCTATCGAATCGAGTGGAATCGAGTCGAGTCGAGTCGACTACGTGACTCGCGATGCATTAAGATAGTGTATTACATATTTCACCACCTATGCGACCTCAGCCAGGAAACTTTAGCGACAGTTTGCAGACTTTACCTCAAAAATTTTGAAAGTAAAAATGTTGCGAAATTATGTGATTTCTATCAGTATAGAGCGTGTGAAAGATCTTATTTTATGAGGTTTGCCTTTCCTCAACATATTTTTAACTGGCTTGGGTTTTTGTGCCATGGCACGTGGTTCTGATTTTCTTCAAACGAAAATTGTATTTTGTGGATGATATAATTTGACTACTAGCAGGATTTGAACCTGCAACCTTCTGATTCAGTGCACTAGACTCTCTTACCAAACAAGCTATCACAATTCATGCTCAACAGTCCGCGACCCTGGAGTTAACGCGCATAAAATATTTATAATTCAAGTTGTAAATGTTCTAAAGCTTCCTTCAATTAAGTTCTGCAACATAAACTGCCATTTTTCCATTCCACATACTGTAGCGTACTGTGTCAAGGCTCCAAGATTATCCTCTATAATGGCTTCATTACACACCACGAGCGTACTACTACATTATGTTAATACACCGGGTTATACCATCCAGGCACGCGATACACATTTAAAAATGGAACAATTTTAAATTCGCCCCCCGCAGTGAAGCGCCCGCGCCGACCAGATTGGCAGAGTGAGTGACGTCCGCTGTCCTTATTGGTCGATAAGATTTGACAGATAACGACTAAGCGGGCCACATAAAAGACGATGTGTCTCTTCCTGAGCATTTTGGACTTGTAAAAATTTCAAAACGGTATCGCGGTAACAAAAAGAGTACATTATCTTGGTCTCTGGCCGGTCATCTCGTATCTATCACATGGGAATGAAAACATCTGTCGACATTTTGTTATGTCTGGATCTTTTTTACGTGCGCGCGCGCATTATGGAGTAGTGAGTCGTCTTGGTTTTGTTTGGATTGTGTAATAGCGAGGTCGATCGCCCCTGCTCCGTTTCAAACATTGTTATAAACCCGAACTGGTCCTGACGTGTAGTGGAGGGATACCTCTGGACGTTATCGAGTCCTACCATTGTGATGTGAGTTAACACAATACAGAGATGTTCGATAGTGTTGCGTGCGATGCGACTCCGTCATTGCTATCTTATATCTACGATGCACTATTCAATGTGGTGAACCGTTATGAGGTCTCTGGTATATTTGAAGTTACGATTTATTTGAAAAGATGCAGCTGATCCTGTTGTAACTGCTCCTTAATGGTGAAATAAACTTACTCCAAGTAGAGTGAGAAAATAATAAATGGGGTATTCTTATACTAGAGCGATACTGTTTTAAACTTTAAAAACTTACAGTTTCTTTAGCGTCTGGAAATGCATTGATTGTAAGCATGCCGCCTGCATTGTAGGAATGAAATAAAGCCCTTTGCATTTAGATTACATTAAACTTCACTTCTTCTTTACGAAGTATCATCTTAAAATACAGGGTGAATTTTTCAACTGGGCGTGGATGGCTACTTTCGAAACTATGAGGAATATCGAAAAACGTTGAAAGGAGTCTCGAGGCCGATTTTGACGAAAACTAAAACTGCATCATCGGATTTCTGAAAAATCAAAAATCTTGGCCAGGAATCGAACCCGCTGATTTTGGAAAAAAAATCACATCCTGTATTATTACACCGTTCGAAAGTGTTACTCATAAGGATCAAATTCTGGGAAGTAATCTTATACGGCAAACTTAAGGAAATGGCTGATTTTTATGAAATTGCTATTTTTCCATGTTACTTTACATCTACTGAGCCATAATTTATTCGAAATTATAAAATTTCATTGTTTTCAATGTCTCATTGGGTTTGACGTTTCAACAATCCCGCTGTACTTAGGAATACGGCAGTATTGAGTTAACTAAAAATAGCATTATTTTAAATAAGAAACGGTAACTTATGTTTCAAAATACAGTCTTTGCCTTGTAGATTAATCAGTTTTTTTGTAATTATACGTTTTCCTTAAGTTTGCCGTATATGATTACTTCCCAGAATTTGATCCTTATTAGCAACACTATCGAATGGTATAATAATACAGGGTGTGATTTTTTTTTCAAAATCAGCGGGTTCGATTCCTGACCAGGATTTTTGATTTTTCTAAAATCCAATGATGCAGTTTTAGTTTTCGTCAAAATCGGCCTCGAGACTTCTTTCAAAGTTTTTCGATATTCCTCATAGTTTCGAAAGTAGCCATCCACGCCCAGTTGAAAAATTCACCCTGTATATAAATCTCGTGTCACAATGTTTGTCCTCAATGGACTCCTAAACCACTTAACCGATTATAATAAAATTCGCACACCATGTGCAGTTCGATCCAACTTGAGAGATAGGATAGTTTAAATCTCAAATTATAGTCCTCCACCCGTGCGAAGCCGGGACGGGCCGCTAGTATAAATATTTTTTTTTTCTTGATAGAAGGTATAACGATCTATATCCTGATTACAGGTGGAAGATTCTGCTCATTCTCTCCATGCATCGAGCAAGTCCAGCGAACATGCTTAGCACTACAGGAGTACGGCTTCCAAGAGATATCCACCATGGAAGTGCTGCAATCGGAGATCAAAGTCAGCAGGAGAACAGTGCCCGTGAGAGATCTGTCGTTCTTGAAGCAAAAGGTAAGGTTCTATTCTAAATAGTTATTGGTCATATGTTTTAATACGACGTGAAAAATCTATAGCGAGGGCACAATATGATCCGAGAGAAAAGGTCCAGAATCATCAACATTACTTGGAAAACGTATCCAAATAAGGATAACAACACATGCACGGTTGGTGCAGTGGCTGAGTGATTGGACTACTACGCTGCGTGTCGCGGGTTCGATTTCCGCACGGAGCATACACTTATTTGTATCATCTACAAGTAGTCTGGGCGTTTGTGTATGTTCGTAAACTCACAAACGACCCAGGAGTAATTTCTCGAGTGGGGGGGCAACGTTTTACAACGACAGGCTTTATTTGTAAGCCAAATAAGAATAACATTCGTACTATGTCAATGCCTCCTTTTATTGTGAACTCAAACTTTGGGTGGTGTCCTAAAGTTCAACTCTTGAAATTGAACCTCAACTTGTTTCTGGGGTACTTCGATTTTCTTCTTCAGTGTACACCTGGTTAAGTGATCTTCTGCATTATATAATGTGTGACGTGAGTTGTCGCTACGCCGTGTAATGTGTGTTTTGTGGAACCGGTCCTTTTTATCATCCTTAATGACCCCTGCCATCCTTGGTAGAGCAGAAGGGTTTGTCAGACACATACTAAAATCCACGGCATTCTCTCAAAAGAACTTTACATTTCTGGGTCACAGTTATCTGCATCGATCTTTAGTCCCGCGACCCTGTCTGTCGTCTGAACTTCTATGAGGGCCCCGTCTGATTGTCCTTGACCCTTCAAAACTGTCACAAAAACCATTGACAAAACTCGACTCCACAAATAATCTAATTAAAACAAGCCCGACATGAAAATATTCAAGCAAACAAAACATATCTCAGTCGTATCTCCCATCAGCTCTTAATTTACTAATGGCCAGATCTGGGCCATTCGACTGACCTGGCCTGACACATTAGACGGCTGACTTACGACTCCTCAACACACACCGAGGATCGATCAGGGCTAACGAGCAGATAATTGACAGTATCACTTGGTTACTGTATTGAATACTGCGACTGTACTTGTACCGGTTTAAGGCCATTCTAATAGTGTTGTGTTTTGGACTGATTTTAGAGTGTATTTTGGTGGAGTTGATTGGTTTGGGTTCCCTGAAAGATGGTATTGGAAAGAAGGAAAGAAAATACTGCGCTTAACCCAATTTAAATTAATTGGAGTAAGAAAATAAAATGGTCTTTCGGAAATCGACTTGTCTTTTTTTTAAATTGAGTTTTGTACCACTAACTTCCGAAAGAAAAGTTCCGAGTTGAGAACCTGCTCCTTTATTTAAGTCGGATAAAACTGAGTATGTTGAAGTTTATTTCCAATTTAGACAAATTCGCGTTTACGTTAGATCCATGCATGACAATCATCCAGATGAAAGCTAGAAAAAATTTGGACTTGTTATATCTACGAGTATATCTCTATAGTCTTACGTCAAAATCGTAACTTCGTTCTATGTATTAACATTATTGACATCTTGTGCCACCTAATTTAAAAAATATTCGACGCATGAATGGAAAGTTCTATTCTATATATTCAAATAACAACTGAAACGATTGCCTTCATTATTTTCACCATCAAAAGATTTTATGACCTAATCAGGCTTTTAATTTTAGACCAACAGAAGTTACCTTTTAAAATAGATCGGTCCTTAAATGGTAGCACGTCCTAAATTGAATGGGACTGTGGATATGAATGGGGTTACTGCACACACAGTCGATTCGGCGGATAATTGGACCTATACGCGTATACGTGAAACGCGTAGCGCTGAGTAAATGCGGTCATAAGTCGTATAATGGCGGGCATTGAAAATAGCGGTTATCTTTGAATATAGATTTTATTTAAAAAGCTATCTTTATGAGGTGTCAAAAGGCCTTGTTTATCGTTATGTTTAAGTAGTTGCGTCTAAAAAGTTTTAAACTGTCTCGTTTCAATAGTTGCTCGATACTTGATAATATACTTGGAAGTCAGCGGGAAATACCAACGCTTTGTATTTTAAGATTTTTGTAAAGTTCTAAACCTTCAAATATACACTGAGTTGTGTAAACACGAATGATTATGACTAAATATCTTTCATAATAAGTTTTAGTCTACATTCAAACAGCTCTCTGCAGGTTTTCTATTTGATTTTAGTATAGAGAGACTTGCCTATGCGGAGTTGAAACCAATGCTTAAAACTCAACTGAAGTCAGTCTAGCGGGAATTTTACCAGTTCATTATGTGTTCCGAGTTTCCAATATTTCGACACTGATTCAAGTAAAGATGGAAAATGCTCAATAACCCGTTTTAAGTTCTAAAAGTGCAATAATTGCAATTGCAAATGCATCGTTAACTGTCCTAGGACCTTAATGGGCTCACAAACACTCGGCACCGGTCTATCAATGCATCTGGCTGATTTCCGAGCCCCTGATAAATCCACATACTGACGTAGATTGAAGCTACAGAAAGTTGAAGTGGATGGGGTACTAAACCGCCCATCACAGTGAATAGTGATCGTGTTTCGAATTAAATGGAAGTAACTTAGGTTAACCCATTGATTGATTGATGTAAATTGATTGGCTTTAACTCTAAGGGATATATGTGAGAATACTTTATATTATTTCCTTGAATTTGACCTCGAAGTTTGTTTCGGCTGTTTCTTCTCAGAGAAGTCATACTAGTCATGTACGAAATACCGGTCCATGGCTCAGGCTTTAAAAATGGTTGATTGTGACGTGTAAAAGGTCTTTTTTTGTATACGACTCACCACTAGAGGCATAAGCACAAGTTTTCCGTATTTCCGTGACGGTATGGAAACTGTATACGTGTTTGGGGTGTGAGATTGCCATTTTAGCGTACAGTGTACTTGAAGTAAGTAAGGCGTTTCAAAATGCTCCTCTAGTTTAAAAGCGAAGATATATTTTTTCCATCAAATTAACGTCAAAGATACCGTTTACCTTACGTCACAAAAACGTGAAAATCGTGCTATGTCCTCTGTTAATGTTGAAGTTATGGCCGTCGTATTTTGGTAGGTAGGTATTTACTATGTGAAGAAGACGTTCGGAGCATTACCTAGTTGTTTGTACGGTTTATATTGCTAGGTTATAGGCCAGATGAAGATAGATTTGGTCGTTACATATAACATAATCCTACAATCACGCATGTGATCTTTGAAGGGTTAAGTAGAGCTGTACCTTGTACTAGATCGTAAAATTAAATGGTGATATGTTTTGCTTTTTTCAAAACATTTTTACAGCTTTGAAATTAAGTTAATTTTTGGCAAAAATCATTTCCAAAGATTTTATAGACTTTACTGGAAGGATCTTTTTGATAAATTAATTAATAAGACTATATTTTTATTAATCATTTACGGAAATTATACGTTAAATTACATAAAGATAAATGAAGATCAAGACATTCCCTATATGGCGATAAAATTTCCATTGGCCCAGTTTAATATTTTTCCCTCTGAATACCACAAAACATTATTAAGTATTCCCATGGGATCCCAAATTTGAAAATAACAAGAGAGTAAGGTTTTGTTCTTGTTGAATCACAAAAACTATTCCCGTTGGATCCCAAATCTGTAGAGCCTCTTTACAATGATGACTTGATCCCACAAACGCATAGTATTTCATCCCAGGTGTCCACAATCAGATAGGCTGGCTTCAGCGCTATTGTCTCTTTGTTAGTCATCATGGCTGTCGGCGGTTGTCACCCGCCTGCTGCAGGGTATGCGACGGGAATGTTGCCACGAAGAGGTTGGAGTAAGAAGGTTCACTTCAACAATCTATTGGCCTAGACTTACCATGACGTCTTAAAGCGTGAATTGTTCCGCTCAGGGAACGAGATGGGGCTAGAGTTGTTGGCTAGACTTTGTCTCTTTCCCACGGCCTAAAGTCTCATGCTTTAAGACGTGATGGTAGGTACCTCCAATGAAATTCAGATCCTCGACCAGCAAAGCAAAACAATAAATTGTTCTACATTTGAAGAATTAAAATTAGGCTCTGTAGTTTTTAAATGTCAGAATGCAATAAGATGTGGTCCTCTCCATTAATACAGCTTCAACTCTCCAGATGGTCGCGTTGCCATTAAACTAATGTCTGAAATCCAAGCAACCTCGGCTTTGTTCACTAGAGTCTTCTGTGATCTGTAGTGCTATTCTCTTAAGACTCAGCGCCGCGGCAGCGCTGAAAGAACGGTTTGTCTTAAGCGAATTTTCAACTTTATGCTCAAGTGTATCACGTAAAATCTCATAAAAGCTCGCTGACGAGGTCTTCGTAGAATCTTCTCCAGAATAAGATAGATATAAACCGGATAGAGACAAACCGGATGCAGCTGAATATCCGTATTTTACATGGAGCAACTGTCTATCTGATCTCCACAACCCAGTAATTGGGTAATACGAGAAGTACCTTCTGTATCATCATTAATAAAATTCCTACATGTCAACTACAGTCGGGGTCGCGAGACTCCGGATTACCTTGACCCCGGAACGTAAAGGGCTATTCAAGGATACCGTGGATTATAGTCAGTACGAGCCTGAAAGTCCCTCCCGCTCTCCCCTGGGTGGAAGGACTCATTTGATGATTTTACAACGGTTCAAAAAAAATGACAACTACGATTGCAGTAATATTACAAACCTTCTGAGTTCTTCACGTGTGCATTTTATTCAACAATCGCACTATCGCTGATCGTAACCTGAATAGAATACGACCGTTTGGAATTGAGATACTTGTGACACTGTATGATTTGACGCTGAAATTGTGAGACTTGCATCTTATAAATAGCAGAAATAAGGCGACACGAAACTGAATTGTAAAATATTTATTGAAATCTATTGTTTTTTTTTCTATTATTATTGTCTGTTTAACTGGCACCTTCAGGCTAGGGCGGGAGAAGTCATTCATTAATAATATTGCCATTTATTTAATAAAAACAGACTATATAGACAAGTTTTTTTAACATATCTTTATATTGGATAGAGTTTTGACGATCCTATACATATTGTCACAGAGATTTCTTCTATGTACAAAATAACTAATTCTGACTAATCCCCTGTAGTTATTTGCTAATCTCTCAATAGTAATTGATTAGACAAACGTATAATATTCATAGAATTTTAGTCTATGACTGAGTGTTCAAAATCACAGTGTGTCAAGATATCAAACCAATGCCAAAATCTATTAGATAAAAAACAAATAGTAAATCTCTTAAATCAGAAACCAGACAAATAAAATAAACTGTTATTTCGTTTAGAAATCAAGCAGAAATAAAAGCTTTATGGCATGATTTTTTTTTATTATAACTTACTCTTACATTTTAATAAAAGCAAAATAAGCTCAACACCATTAGCACAAAGTTCCGTAACACGAAAAGCATGAAAATTGCTGTACTAACGCTTTTAACATAAACTTTATATCAACTTTAAATAATACGTAGGAAAAATTTCTGACGTGACAACTGAGTAAAGGAATACGTATGTTAAGGTGCTTGTAATAAAGGTTATAGTGGAGTGTAGTGATGGACCTCGTATCGGCGACATATCGGGCTGCGTTCGGAAACGTCACGCGCGCCGTTTGTCGCGGGCGGTCACGTTTCGCAAACGGTAGCCAAGTGCTGTCGATACGACATGTTTAGTATTATCGATTATCGATAAAACGCACTACTGGCCCGTAATAATGCTTCAATTTAACTATTACCGCTTTTAATGTAGAATAAAGTGACAGAATTATGAATCGTAAAACGTTTTTATGCTTAAACGCCTACTGAGTACCAGAGAATGGAAATTAAATCGCAACTCTGTTATCAGATATGCAAAACATAGTGTCAAAGTGAGTCAACAAGTAGATAACAAGTTCAGTCACTTGAACACGATACTAGATAAACAGCATAATTCCTTCTAAATAATGTCAGTGCTAACAGTGCTGTCACATTAGTATTCAAAGAAAGCGTGCATGACACTTCCAAAAATTTTGCAAGAGATTTGAGTTTATCGATAAAATTCTTGACTCGCGGCACATGCCTAACAACAAAGGCTTAGCATCCGTGGGAAAATCAGCAGGGCTTTTTAAAATCTAGCTAAAAGCAGCCCGGGTATGCCCATAGTCATATATTAAGACTGCATTACTAGATTACTCGGTTGGATCTTATGGTGTTTTCCTATTTGGGTTAAGCTGATTTACAACCGCGGTGGTACATTGGCGGCGTAATGACGATGGTATGGCTGATGCATATCATTGATGTAAAGTTCTCGTGTGTATGAATATGTATGCAGGGTCGAAGTCTTAGATTATTAAATTGTTCGTAATCAGATTTAAGTGCACTGAAGATCCTTACTTAAGTTACACGGTTAGAGGTCAAGAAATTACACGGAGTTTCTAAACAAGAATATATTTTTAAGATATTTAACTAAGAAATAACATATTAACGAAACACATCAGAGGGTATGCACCAGTAGCAATCGCTTTCACAACGACGGTACCTTTGAAAACAATGAAACAGCAGAAAAGTTCATATTTTTTCGAATGCCACACTTTCTAGATCTCTCCGTTCTCTTCCGATCTTGAGACTCCGAGATCTACAAATGATATGAAAAATGACATAAGATTCCATTAAGATACAACATCAATAACTCTATCCAAAGATCTAGACACACCTTTTCCTCCCAATCGTATAAATGTACTATTTATAAGAACATAAATTCTCCAACAATACCCGGATAAACGCCGTCAAAACGAACTAAAAATTTCATAAATCACCTCGCAACATTTATTTCAATGAGCTGCAATTTCTACAGCTTTTAAATCATTGGTTGCCAGACAGCTGGTCGCCGTAATCCCTTCTGTTTATAAATCCCCTTAAATCTTAAGCAAGGTATCTTACTGATAAAGTCGAAAGTAGCCAATCTCGCACAATTGAGTGGCTAGACGTTGATAAATTGCCAAACTGGATCTTGTTAGCCGTTTCGGTATTTAGTATTCATAAATTTTCGTAAACGCATGCCGCTAATATATTTTCTATTCTAGTTGTACACACGTGCATTTAACTAGGCCTATTTTGCTTGGCTTGGGCCTAAATGTCAAGTGATTCAGGCTGTTTACGTTTAGCCTTCCCTTTGATTTACTTAGGACTTTGTTCTCTTTGCTGATGTTTGTTTTGTTTTTCTATGGTTAATCCTCTTCAAGTATTTTGATTGTGTTTGCGTTAATATCATCAGCCTATAATATTTCCACTGCTGGGACACGGGCCAGCACTGATGAGAGAACAGAAGCCACACAGCGACCATACGGTGAATCCGCATGGCTTCATGTAGTTTGCTAGATAGATAGTCTTTAAATGCCGATTTCCTCACGATGTTTTCCTTCATCGTTTTGAGAGCAATGGTGACGAAAAATATTATAATGAAGTGATTCGCCAGTCTAGGTTTGAACCCAATCATTACCAACCATCTACATGTCGAAGCTGTACTGGGCCACTGCTGCTGCTTGACTTCTGTTCAAAAAATCATCACCATTTCGTCCATCAGACAGTCATTGACTAACGTATTTGTATGTGATTGAACTCATGTTACATCCAGCATTGTTCGTTCCATTGTATACATCTGTATCCATAGTGATATCTTCACTCTCGGTTTCTATAACGGAGGTATGTCTTTCAAAGTTCAAAGTGCGTTGACACGATTCAAGACCGCGTGTGTTTCTACGTTTAAAATAGTCTCCATACGTTGAGACGAATGACTCAGTTCCAAAAAGGTCTAATGCCGACTAGACTCAAAATAGTTTGAGGTCATTTCTATAAATATTGAGTAATTGACTAAAGCAGACTGACTGAAAACCAATAATTAATATGAGCTACCAGCTTTCGCCCACGGCTTTGCTCGTGTTAGGATTAAAATCTTTATCGCGGGCATGCGGACGGAGAGCGGGGTAATGTCAGTCTGGCCAAAGCCTGTCGGGGTTGCGGGACTGTCTTATCATGTAACCGTAACCCTAGAACGTAAGGGGCTATTAAAGATCACCGTGGATTTTACTCAGTACGAGTCTGACCTCCCTTCTCATTTAATGATTTTACCACGATAAAATAAGGTTTTAAAATCTTAGTTTATCTTCGCTACTCCACAGAAATCCCTGTCCAATATGACTATTAACTCACAAAACTTACCATGGTTGCCATCCTGACGACAACAAACCTTGTGCTCGCATATTTGCGACCCTAATAAGGGCCACCTGAGCCGTTTATGCCAAACGAGAGCGGGACCTCTCCGTTGCAAATCAACAAGACCCTAATAGCGCTGTCACCATTATACGACCATTATAGAACGGGAGGCTTGTTCCAGTGTAGTGTATGAGGGGCGTTATGTGTGCCTAATGTGGCCTTATTCTGTGTGCGAGGCCTTAATCCAGGCTGAATTTTAAAAGGTTTTTAGAAAGTGCTGTTTCTGTTGAGTGCGTCTGGTTTGTGTTTATTGAGTGGTCCATTAAATTTGCAATCACTGCTGCGCTGTGATGCGTTTTCTCCATTTGGTTCGAATAAAGGAGCTCCTCGAAAGCTCTATTTAATGTTCTCCCTGAAGTAAGGGTTTCTTTACTTTTTATAGAGCATAACGACACCGTAGCATGTAGCATCACAAAAGTAAAATCTAGCATGCAACAGGCTAATAATAACAATTTCTGTTTATTTTTTTTTAAATTATGGTGTGTGTCTCACTGCTTGGGAACTTGAATAAGTGATGGTTTTATTTTATACTTCCCTTAAAAGTAACAAGCAAGCGTATGGCCCACCTAATTGAAAGCGATCACCATAGCCTGTGAACGCCTGCAAAAGTAGAGATATCGCTTTCGTGTTGGCAATCTTGCAACTTTTTCACGCGCTTTTTATGTTTGTGAAGAAAGCAGGAAGGAACGTTATTCCGACAGTTTTATGGACACTATCTTCGATGATATGTGTGATGACGATGAACACCTGTCTCTCATTCCCCTTATCACCAGTTTAGGGGACTGAGGGACAGAGTGCACACTGTACAATTCCTTGAAACACTGTTGAAATAGAAGGATTCTCTAGCTACATGAATGCTAGATAATATAGCTGCATTTTGGTTAACGTTCTTATCCCGTTTGCTAAACTCTGATATGCTTGATGTTAAAGTTAGAATTTAGTTCAACATTTGCATCATAGATTATCTCAATACCTTTTGTAGTCATAACACATTCATTAAGATAAGTTAGATAAATCATAATCTTCAAAATCCATACCACTCAAAAAACTATACTCACAAATAAATCCCACACGGACAATACTTCAAAACATTCCCTAATTACGATCTAAACAAGCGTCTGTCCTAATTTAAATAAAGCATTATTTACCGAAATGATTTATATGTCTGAGCAGCTGTGTCAGACAAAGCCATGCTTCCATTCCCACATTAGTTATACCAGAGGTTCCCAAACTTTTTCAGTTCATGACTTACTTGATGGTGTAATATTTTGTTGCGCAGATAATAATACCCAATTAAAACCTCCACCAAATATCCGAATCTGGTGTCCAGGCACTGAAACCCCATGTTACTGACGTAACAGGTTGGATTTTTGAGTAGTTAGAGTTCGCTAGTCCCGCTCCCCCTAGGCTGGGAGAAGTCACTTTTGAAGACTATGCTGGTTAGCAAAAAAATAGAGAGAGACATTCTTCTTCTTTACTTGAAGTCAATAGAAAGTACGAGTATCATGGATCCACGCCAATTCGAACCGGACCCATTGTCTGATTTTTCGAGTATTTCAGAAGCAGCATCTCACAGCGCTTCTCTGTACTCTCAACAGCGGCGGCGGCACCAGCATGCATAACATAATGGATGTTGTCGATTACAGAGCCCAGAAAAAATCATAAGTAACTTTATCTATTGATAGAATAGGTAGATAAACGTGCAGGACGTCGCGACGGGCAGTTTGGGAACCCCTGTCTATACACTTACAGATATGACTGATCACAGTTTCGTCTCTTATCTCCCGTCTTAGTATTGTGTTTTTCTTGTTAATAATATTCCAGTCTTGCATTTCAATCTTGAGTGAATAATTGGTGTAGACAACCTAATGTCTTGATCTTAGTAATAATTTGAAATCTATTTAAATTATATGCAAATTAGGTGATACCTGAATTTAACATTGTCTGACTAATTCTGAGACTAACTTGTTTATTTGTCCGAATATGTAAATAAACATATTTTGTTTAACGCCCACAAGGGAATTAGTATTCATTTTCGTTTGGGAATGCTTAAACAGAAATACTTACTCTTACATATTTAATTCAGATTCATTGTCTGTTTTAAAACCATCAAAATACCTAATAATACCCTAATACTATTAATCCGCCCAAAAATTAAAAATTGATATAATTTTTACTCAAAAAATTTCGTACCAATGATTAAAATCGCTAAATTTGTTAATTTCAAAATTGATAATGTTTCTGATATGCTGACAATGATGTATAAATTTTGCTTTACTCATACTGAAATCGTTTCATACAGCTTTTATATATAAACACTTTGTCCCATACTAGGAATGTCTCGTGTATCCGTAGGTACAATGATTGTATGAAGTCAAACATGAACTTAACTCAATGTAAACGCTTTTTCCAAGCATAACATCGTATCTAAATATTAGATTACTAGCTTCTGCCCGCGGTTTCACCCGCGTCATGTTAGGCGTTTGGTCCTATGGTCCCGTCTCCATCAGTTCCCTTGAAGAGCGCGATTTCCGACGTCGTGGGCATCTTCAGCTTGGGCGAGAGTTAGAGGATGTCTTTTCCCTCAAGCATTCCGACTGCTAACCATTCCCCTTACTTGCCACTGAATCTTGAGGTACCTCCCGAAACGAAAAAACGAAAACCGGGAGGACTACGTCAGACTGAAGGTGAGGACGCAGCCCGTAGCGCCTTTCCAAACGATCCTCCAAGTAGGCCAGTCAATATCGACATAAAAACCAAACATTGCAAACACGCATGTAACTACGATTCTTTTATAATATGTTGTTAGATGTCTTTAGAGTATTTAACACCCAAGTTTGCAACCCTGATAACCCTGTTCTGTCAATGTCAATGTCGATTCAAAATCCGTTAAGTAGTTTTTGCGTGTGTATCTCACGAACCGTGATAGCTAGAGAGTTGAAATTTTCACAGGTGATGTACTTACTTCTGTTGCCGCTACAACAAAACATACTAAAAACCAGACTCGCACTTAACCAGTTTTTAGTATTTGTTGTTATAGCGGCAAAAGACACACATCATCTGTGAAAATTTAAACTATCTAACTATCGCGGTTTAGCCCAGTCATTAAAGCCAAAACCCGAAAATAATTAGTAACTTGCTGAAATTTTAAGGGGTTTTTAAAGAAGGTAAAATAACTTACCGGGTGATTTTGCAGCGTTCTGGGGTGTACGGAAAGGGTTGAAAAGGGGTGAAAAGTGCTTTTTCGTTAATAACATTGCCAAAAAAATTAGTAACACGCTGCAAATTTGGAATTAGGTTGTTCTTACCGTTTTATAACGTGTATCAATTTTGCAGCGTTTTGCAACATACGGAACATTGTTTATTTTTAAAAAACAATGCAATTTGTTAATAACAAGGGTAAAAAAAATAGTAACACGCTGCAAATTTGGAATTAGGTTGTTCTTACCAGTTTGTAACGTGTATCAAATTTGCAGCGTTTTGCAACATACGGAACATTGTTTATTATTAAAAAAAACAATGATTTTGTTCATAAAAGGGGTGGAAAATATTAGTAACTCGTTGTAAATTTGTAATGATGTTGTTTTTACCGTTTTGTAACGTATATCAAAGGACATTGGGAAACCGATGTATGAAATCTGGGCCCACCGTCAATAGTAACATGTGACACACCGTTGGATAGGGCTTTCAAAGCGGAACATTAGTTACTAACAAACATATGGTCTAACGTTAGTACTTTTTAAGATACGACGTGTTAAAGTCGTCATTTTTTCATAATTTTAATAATAATCAATGTTCCGTATGTTGCAAAACGCTGCAAATTTGATACACGTTAGAAACCGGTAAGAACACCCTAATTCCAAATTTGCAGCGTGTTACTAATTTCTTTACCCTTGTTATTAACAAATTGCATTGTTTTTTAAAAATAAACAATGTTCCGTATGTTGCAAAACGCTGCAAATTTGATACACGTTACAAAACTGTAAGAACAACCTAATTCCAAATTTGCAGCGTGTTACTAATTTTTTTGGCAATGTTATTAACGAAAAAGCACTTTTCACCCCTTTTCAACCCTTTCCGTACACCCCCGAACGCTGCAAAATCACCCGGTAAGTTATTTTACCTTCTTTATAAACCCCTTAAAATTTCAGCAAGTTACTAATTATTTTCGGGTTTTGGCTTTAATGACTGGACTAGTTCGTGAGAAACAGCTTTCGAAACATTACATTACTTTATAACATCTACAAAAACCAGCAACAAAATCACGTTTTTTGTATGGGAGCTCCCCTTTTTTTTTACGTGGTAAAATCATCAAATGAGTCCTCCCGCCCCGGGCAGGGAGGAACTGTCAGACTTGTACTGACTAAAATCCACGGTGTCCTTCAATAGCCCTTTATGTTCCGGGGTCACGGTAATGAATGAAAAAGTCCCGCGACCAATGGGAGCCCCCCATAATATTTATTGTACTCTGGTTTTTAGTATGTTTTGACATAGCGGCAACAGAAGACCTGTGAAATTTCAACTCTCTGGCTATCACAGTTCATGAGATACACACGCAAAAACTACTAAATTGACAGCACAGGGTTTTCAGGGTTGCAAATGATAACAAAATGGTAGTTACATGCGCGTTTGCAATGTCTGATGTCGATATTGACCGGCCTAAAGAGGGATTTTATCGACGCAATTGTGACATATCACCCAGACCGTCATTATTTAGTCGCGGGATTATTTTGAAACTGTGATATCTCCTAAGATATTCATTGAAATCAAATGATGTAAAGGGCAATTTCGTTCAAAATTAAATGCTCGTGATGATTATTGTATTTATTTGGTTATGGATTAATATCATGTTAATGAAAACACCTTCGCAAATAATGCATTACTTTAAAACAAATTTGGTTTCCATAAAAAAGGTTATAGTGACTTAACCTTTAAAGATAGATATATGCTCTCGCGGACTTTATTTTAGAAAATTTTATGAGTGAATAATTCCGTAGTACATAATTTTTGCGAAACTCTAACCGTTTACGTGCGCACGCAATGGAAGCTCTAAAAAAGGAATACATTTTCCCGATTTTGAAACGTTTCTCATTACTGCTCTGCTCCTATAGGTGTTAGCGTGATGTTATATAGCCTATAGCCTTCCTCGATAAATGGACTATCCAACACAAAAAGAATTTTTCAATTCCAACCAGTAGCTCCTGAGATTAGCGCGTTCAAACAAACAAACAAACAAACTCTTCAGCTTTATAATATTAGTATAGATATTGGTATTTTTATTTATTATGCAGCTAATATCAAACGTGTCAATGATCTAACAGTTTGCCGTTTTAAAAAACAAGCATAATCTAAGAGAAAAACACACACCAACAGCTAAACCATACAAAATAACATTTGTTATCTCTTAATTCATGTTGTAAGGACCCTTCAAAATTTGAACAGCTCAAATAGTCAATAGGACTCAAGATTGGTGATGAGATAAAGAGGCGAACAGACGGTATCTTAGCGACTGTCAAGTCGAGAGTATGCCGCACAATCGAATCGCATGTTGTCATTCTTGTGGTGAGTCAAAAAATGTTTGAATTGAAGGCTTGATTGTGATATTGGCTTGATGATGTTTTTGTTTGGAAAGCTGTAGACGCTGTTGTGGTTAGGAATTGCCTGTGATTCTACCGACGAATCATACTTATAGGCGCAGATGAAAAATATCATACTATATTTGTCAATCAAATTAGACTTCATGGGGGTCGAAACAAACACCCCTGAATTATAGCCATTTTTGTGTTTTGTTTTTTTTGAGCCTTAGGATTTATAGCCCAACTAGCGGCCCGTCCCGGCTTCGCACGGGTGGAGGACCCGGTCTAAAATTTGAGATTTAAACTATCCTATCTCTCAAGTTGGATCGAGCTGCACATGGTGTGCGAATTTTATTATAATCGGTTAAGTGGTTTAGGAGTCCATTGAGGACAAACATTGTGACACGAGATTTATATATATTAAGATTATGATACTTACTTATAAGTTTTAGACGACTATAATAATCACATAAAGAAATTATGTGGAACTAGATAGCTATCTAGTTCCACATACTCGTATATTAACCGTTTCTCACCGCATCTGTTTAATTGCGTATTTCCCCCTACTAATGATTTAGGTAATTCATTAGTAGGGGGAAATACCCTTCTAATGAATTACCTAAATCATTAGGGAATAATTTACTTGACAACAATTAAGAGTTGGATTGACTCTTTCCATGACAACGAACTGCGTACTTGGCCTCACCCGAAAGAAACCAAACAGTTTAGTCACAACTGCTACAATAATCATCAACATAAATACCCACATCAAATCCAATAATTCCACACAAATCCCACTCAATACCCACTTAAATAAATAATCTTACATTAAACAACGTTCCTTACAATTAATCCGTAGACCCATTAAGCACAACTATAAATCGCTTTTAATTTCACGGTCCAATCTAAGCCGGAGCTCGGCGCGTGCGCAGCGATACGATCTAATCGCGCGATCGGGACGCAACTCATTGTCGCTGTCGCATGTCGCGGTCGCAGCGCGTGTCCAAACATTGTCCCCTGTGACACACCGCGATTGCGACTTGATTTCGTGAATGGTAACGAAATTGGTCTGATGAGTGAGGATTTGATTATAATTGTGTGATTATGATTGATTGAGAGATCTGGAGATTATTTTGATGTTGGTGTAATCGAGAGGATTCTGTATTTGAATACAATATTGGGCATGGTTATCATATACAAAGATTTATTGCACTGGCAGTAAAACATTTAAAACCAAAAACTTTGCTAAATAGATCTATTGTAAATACGCCTAAAAGTTTTAGATTTGGGATAACCTCTCATGTTGGTATTAGGGTATCGAGAATGGTCGCGAGACTTATTTCTATCACCGTGACCCCGGAACATAAAGGGCTATTGAAGGACACCGTGGATTTTAGTCAGTACAAGTCTAACAGACCTTCCAGCCCTGCCCGGGGTTGGAGGACTCATTTTATGACTTTACCACGATAAAAAAAGGGTATCGAGAATCACTTCTTGCTAGAAGTCTTAGAATTTTTGGGACTATACCTTCAAGGGACCGAGACCGGGATTTCCCGGTTCTATATCCTGATTAGTGTTGATGGAATAGATAACACTTGACAATATTTGTTCATAAATAAGATCGACGATCGAAGACCTATTGACTAATAATTACGGTGCATTTAAACAAAATTCAGTCAGTGTTTTATAACTGCGCCTAAGTAATCTTCCAAGAATGATAGGTGAAGATGATTAAGTAAGATAAATAAATCGGAAATCGACAAATACCTTCTCAGCTTGAATCGTTGTCGGCATTCTAATGATATTTCAAAAGGATTGCTCTTGATGAACATAAGTATGACTCAACCAAAAATCTGTTTAAATTATTTACTTCTCCCAGATCTCCCAGGAAAACGTTCGTGCAAATTCGGAAACACGAACATTGCCGAAGTGCAAAACTTTTCTGGTACAACTGTACCTATCAAGAATGAATTAAATAACGGATTTAAATTAATTCTTACAGTAGTCATTACGAAAATCGCGCCCGCATTCAATGTTTAAGATATTATCTCGACTAAATGAAATCCAATTAATCGATGATTTATAAGTACTGGAAAATTGTAATCTAGACCAGATAGAATGCTAGATATTTTCAATGATATCATGACTATTTTGATCCTGAATGATTACAATCGAATGGTAGGGTCAATAAGTCAATTGCCTGTCATGTCAATGTTTGGTTTTGTTTAAACCAAATTCGCAACCCGTTCACAAACACTTTTGCTGAGCATGAAGTCTTGGGCCCTATCCCTAAGCTGTTCAAAATTGACCCGTATTACATAGGGCTACATTAAACTGTTGGGCTGTTGGCCAATTCCTTCCACTTCTCGCAGCTGCTTTGGGAATTTCAGGCGTCCAAAAATGAATTCATGAAAACTCCCAAAACGTGCAAAAGAACAGAAATAATCACAACTCCATACAACCTTATCCGACTATCAATGCAACGACATAAACAAGTAACATATTGTACAACACCAGCTAAAGATCTACACATGCAAATCACAGAACAAAGGAGATTTAGGGCAGTGTAACACGATCCTCTCTATATTGTTGCTGCAAGTGACGCAACGTATCTGTCGCACGCGCATCCAAAATGGCGCCGTGATCGAGGGCCGACAACCGTGGCGAAAGGATGCGCCTCAACCGTAAAATCGCTCGTTACTGCTCTTGTGTTAAAACTTATACATTACACTTCAATCCCAATGATTTGATTAAAACCCGAAATTGGACCAACTGTATATCGATCGTGGAATGTTAATTCAGAATTTTAGAATTCATTGAATTCACATTCCGATAGTGACGGGGTTAGAGGTGTCTCGTAAAGCAATGGACAGATTCTGTGATAAACATCTATCGTTAGCTAGGTCGTGCTTGTTAGTGAGACGAAAAAACTTCAATTCTCGATATTGATATTTGTAACGGAGCTGAAATTGAATTTAGATTTATCTGCATAAACAGTATTTCGAATACAAATAAGTATTGTGCAACAAATGACCAAACAAGATCAAATAATGTTGAAGAAGTCAATATTGTATCAGATGGTGCATTTGATGTTACCGATTCAACAATCGTCTGTACAACTAACCCGATTCCCAAGGACCCTTTCAGATGAGCCCTAGCGATACAGTCTGAAATATGAAACGCTCGTAAGCGTTCTTTGCCAACAACAGTTACCCAATCGTCTACACTAACTCAATCCATTCCCAGAACACAAGTAACCTTTACTTTGGTCCTTATCCTGTTGATACTATCAAGAACAAACGCCCTATATAAGAGCATACGTTGGCAAATGTTCATAGGACTCCGAAGTCGACACAGCTGTACCGTTACACGAACCAATCTATAAATCCCAACTTGACAAAATAATAGGCTACTCGATAGTTCCTCGCTATTAACGCCCAGAAAGATATATTGAATCTACTCTTCTCAATCAGATACCTTAATAGAAGCTGCTCCGTAATAGAAAGTAAGCTACCTTAATGTTTCTGTAGCGGTCTGTTAAAATCGCTGTCACACAAATCTTAGGACACTTGTAATATAGTGTAATTGCCAGTCGGGATTGAGTTGGATTGTGTTTCGAGTAGGAGATAATTACTATGAATATAACGTAGATCAGCAATCAGTCTGCTGTTAGAAGTAATTGTGGTAATATTATTTCAGTGTTGCTGATTTAGTTGTTTATGATATCAGAGTGAGTTCAGGAGTGAGCTAATTAGATCATTACTTCAAAAACAGTCTTTTAAGGAACCTTTTTCTGCCAATCAAAGGAACTTTTTGTTGAGTTTCGGTTTCGAGCCTTAATTTAAATAAGCAACATCATGTAGTTGATGTACATTTTAATTATCATATTTCCCGACTTGTACTGTCTTCATTCTTTAATTGTCGTTGCCCTTAGCCTATCTAGAGAAATATAAAGCAATCACAACACAAAATATATTATCTTCTGTCACAACATATTTCCTTTCAGTCTCTAGTGTTGATTTTACTAGCAACATCATTATTTTACGACAAGCAAATCACCACAAATTTTATACTGGATTAATAATTAAAAGCGTCCCAATGTCTTCGTATAATTTAAATGTTACGACCTACATATATTGCGTTAAGATTGAATGTAAAACACATGTCGTATGCACGCTCATAACTTCGACATTTACACCCGACATAACAGTTATTATTTATAGATGAAATATTTATATCTCCATCGTTTATTTTGGTAATATATTCGTTTTCATCGTTTAACTAGCAATTGACTGCATATCGCTCTGTAATTTATACTTCATATGCAAATAAGTGAACTTTTGGATTTATAAGCTATTAAAATCATTCATGTAGCGAGATACCTAAGTTATGGGTTTTAGTGTTTAAATTATTCAGATGTAATACTATTATAACTATTAGGTAACTGGTGCTAAACTAGGCATTTCGAAGCCGTAAATTCGTCACTTCGTCAATTTTTGCTTTATTGGCAACGTTTGTCAATTAGAAGTAATGAAATTACTGCTATTGTGCAGCAAATCTTAGTCTCTTAAAATTCAATCTAAATAATATATTCTTCAATCTCTTTTCATCATCATAGTGTCTTTTATTCTGCTCTGCAATTACTAAGTTATTTTATACTATCTTAATTAACCCTTTGCTGTTGTAATTGTTACCGCTATTCTTTCCTTCAGAATCTGACATACACGAAAGTCTTGACTATCTCTCGTAGGTATCCATGGTCGACCTCCGTAGTATTTATTGATCGGCGATGTAATACAAACATGTGAGATGTGTTGTGCGTTGTACCGGCTTGTATCAACGTGTGGAATGGACGTCTACATCAATGACACGCGACACGGAATCAAACGCTTTACGATGTTCTAAAGTTATGTTCATAAAGGTAGTATGATATTGGTTGCTCTGTGGATGGGTGACCAGTGACCATTCATTTTCGTCGGCTTGTTAAGACGTAAAGCCGTTGGTGCCAGCTGTTATTTGTACATCTTTCGCATTCGTTGCTGTTAGTCAAAAGATCTGACAACCAGGCTTGACGAAGGGTATCGTATAATCCAGTTACTGGGTTGTACTGTATCATTCGCTCCATGTAAAAGACTGGAAGCTAACCCCAACATAGACACGTAAAGGTAAGGCGGATGATGACGAAATTTTAAGATTTTGGTTCTAGCATTTTGTACTGCAATAATATATTTTGGCATTGACATTCAGCCAGGCAGTGTTGCTGGTAAACACCCGTATTGTTTTGAGGGATGTATTGAATGGAAAAGATGGCTGCGACTTTGGTCACGCGCCAAAATACCCTTGCATGGCTGCAAGTATATCTATAATAATCTAACATTTGTTGCAATGTTTAGAGAGTCTTTCGTAAGCATAAGACCTATCGTAGATGTTCTTCCGACTTTAATAATAGTACCTGCTAATCATGAAATTTCTCAAACACGTAACGAAAGTTTAAATACCGCGATATTACAGAACAAACAATACGTTTTAGAAACGAAACCTGAAATGCGTAACGTAAACTGCATTCTATGCCCGACTACAGCTAGACCCATCGGGTCATCTTCCTGCCATCGTTAAAATTCCATAGCAGTGTCCTGAACTAGAACCACAAAATAAAATATAGTGCCAACTACAGCATTGACATTAACTCCTCTAGTGACAATACTGATTATACCGCGGTAACAAATCTGACCGTAATTGTCAAGTCAGAGGGCAGTATAAACCCGCCTTTACGTATTACAACGCAAGGAAATGTGAATGTCAAGGTACGCTATGTGAGACAAATCTGTGTATTTGAGTGCGGAAATCGATTCTATATGTTTCAACATCTCGATATTGCATGAGTTCTTAGTACCGACAAATTGTTATGTTCGGAGTTTATTTAGATTTGAAGTCATTAATAATAAATGTCTGCGGTTGTTAATGATTCTTTGGAATTCAGCATGTTTTATCGGTGACGTTACGCATTAGCGACTCTCATGGCATCGGTGACAGTATGCAAAACTTTAAAAAATTCAATTGCCTTTTTTGTGGCAGAATTCATCGTTTGAGATGCCTAGCACACACACGTCTTTGAAAGTAAATGTCAATTTTCTCTAGACAGGCTTTTTCAAATCGGAAGAGACAGTCAGACTCGTACTGACTTAAATCCACCGTGTCCCTTCAATAACCCTTCACATTCCAGGATCACGGTTACCCGTTAGGACTGTTCTGCGACTCTGTTTTCAATACAGCCTAGCCTAGGATACAATTTTGAATTTCTCAAGCATTTGCATTTTCATACACACTTCAAATTATTTGAATAACTGTAGCCACAGGCCAGGAAGTATCAGTGACAAGATTATGAGAAACGTTATAGTAATCCTTAACTCATCTTCCCTTGATAACTGAAATGCTACAAGCGAAGGTGATTACATCACCGTCGATCGCAATCACAACGTTGTACAAGAATATTTATGAGATGATCCTTGGGTTATGGTTTTGAACTATACTTATGGAGCGTTTAGATCAGATGTAGGTAAGGAGAAGGAAAGACTTAATTATAAAGATAGAATCTGATACTATTATTTTTGAAACTAGATTCTGTGACCCACAAACACTTTTAATAGATATTCACAGATGTCTGGGCATTGGCAGTGTTGCTGTAATTGCTGAGTATACGTCTCAAAAACTGTAGGTATATTTCATATTCATCTAATTGTAGTCAATTCGGTTATATCAAAATGAGAAAAACCAAAGAGAGCAAAAACTAAATAGAACACCTATTCGCTTCATGCCGATCTTTTGATCGAAACAGAAAAAAACATTTCAGACCAACCAAGTCCGGATTACATCCTGTTCTGTACCCATTGCTATGATTGTTTTGGTCTAATCACCCCTTTACACGTAAGCATTGTGTAAATGATTAACGTATAGTGCGAATCGTGCATCATTTAGCACGCTCGTATTTATTTATGCCACCGGTTAGTGAGCGTTTGACTCAATTTACTGCTTAATCTGATTCACTAAGGATGATTCGTAGTGATGTATCGCTTTGCTTACACAACTTTATGGGTATGAGTTGCCGCAATTTCAATTGTTGCAGGTGCGCGGTTTCGAAATGCACTGAAAACCGAACGTAAAATACTTTGCTGCATAAATTGTGAAATCATTTGAATAATTTGATAAGCTTCAATGATTAACTAAGCCTTGATAATGACAACATGGTAGCGAACCAAAACCACGACCTAGCAAGCCAATTTAGTGCATTATTGCGACGCACTGAGCCGACCGCCACATAATCGACGCACTAAATAATCACATACGCATAACTACCAATGTCGAATGATGAAACAAAAATACATGATGGTATTTTAACCGCAGAACCGCATTAACAATTTGCTTAGCGTTACCCAACTGAATAACTCAATACGGTGTGACAACGTAGCATCGTTTGACAGCGCACTTGTGGATTTCGGCTCGCTAGCTCTCATTTGCGATGTGAATTTACGAGGTAATGCCGTGGCAGGCGGGATAGAGTCGTCAGTCCCATGTAGTGCAACGCTAGGCAATAAATTAGCGGTCGGAGAGGTGTGTTCCCACGAACGCTAAACCGTATCAAGATGGTGGTGCGCGGAACAGCGCCGCTCCAAGCTCTCGAAACGGGGACACGGGCGAAATGCTTTATTTTCCCCGCGATTTATTTTCTCTATGTGACATTTTGTTACGTTTTGTTAGCTGTCACTCGCTCACACTTGCAGCGTACATTGTTTCAATTTATGCAACAGCGGTTTCAGTGTTTGTTCGCGGATTATTGAGACATTTTCGTTATGCTCTGTTGTAATATTTAACTCAACTTATTAGTCCCATCTTGCTCCGACCCATTTATCTGTTCAAAGCCTTTCAGAATAATGTATCTTTTTTATAATTTTCTTTAACCATTTTTTACATTCAAAATCGAATTTGTTTAATAGCTCTAACTGAAAATAATTCATTTGCTGTAGAGTATTCTGTCGTTTTAAATAAATTCCTAGTTGAAACAATTAAACTGAACATTCCAGCCTCACACGAACACCATTCACCTTGAGCTTATTGAAATTAATTAATTGAATAAATATGATTAAGCACCACATCCGTAATTGTGATCGATCGAGTGTCCGCACACCAAACAATGGTATTCGTGGGTTCAACCGGATAGAAATTACACGGTCGCTATTAAATATCCTTGGATCACGATATGAAAGTGGCCGGTGATTTGACGAAGTGACAAAGCTGTGAAGGGGCTGACACCGGTGGACGGTGGGCGTGTGATCTTGTATAATCGGGTGTTGAAAGATTGGGCTACCACTCTTTGGACTTAATAATGTCTTTGTTAATAATGCCCGAATGATTTCTATTGGACGAATACTTTGATGACTTTAAGACTGTAGAAGACGTTGCGAAGTGTGCGAAAGTTTGGTTATAAATTGACGTGGTCAATTTTATTGAAAATGAGGAGTAGGTATTCAGACAATATTATAAAAACTTGTGATGTATAAAATTAAACAAGCGATGAAGAAAGTGAAGAGATCCATTGCTTGTTTCTTAATTATATAGTTGAATTTAAAAACTTATTGATTAAACTTATTTCTTACAATTTTGCGCTTTTGATTTACTACTTAGTCAAATAAGAGTACTCAAATCAAAAATTTACAGAAAATCTCCATCGAAATCATGTCTTGTTTGTAATTCCAAATACTCCCAAAACATTATAACAGGATACGAATATTTCCACATAGTTAATGGCTAATATATCAAGCATTAGCAGAACTATATCAGTATTGAGTGTCTCATTGTTCTAGCCCAAGTTAAAGTTAAGCCACTTCTCATAGGTAGCTAGTGACCCAAAACTTGCGGGACCGTCAGTTCGTGACCCGGTCTGACCCCGATCTAGTAACCGCTCCGTACCCATTGTCTCTTTGATTCGGGGATGGTGTAATTTATAAACTGTTTCAGTTGGACGCAGCTGCAACTATGTATTTAATTTTTTATTGAAATCCGTGGAGTGACCAACTGTATTATTTCTACTATTAGGATCTATGAAACGCTTTCGACACCCATGGCAAAGACTAAGCTAAGTGAAAAAATATGTGGAAATATGACTCCATCAAACTACCAACCTCTATTTAGGGTTAACTATTGGGAAATAAGAAACAATAGTAAACTAATCAATTTGTATTGCCAAATCTATTGCTAAAGTAGAGGGTTTCTCCAGGGTCGAAACTTAGCCCTCTGCTTTTCACTTTTAATTTTCTTCATTAAAATCTGTTGAAAAACTTTAGGGGTTTTTCAAACGTCGGAAATGAGTCTTCTGCATCTGCTTGTAGTTTGTTTCAAGTCGTCTACCAATCTGTTTAATTATTGTTAATTATTCTCATTAATACTGTTACTGTTAATTATTCGTTCAATATAACTCTGGTGAGGTAAATCCGGTGCAGAGAATACAAATCTTTCATTTACGTCAAATAATGATCAATTCTTTGCAAATATTTTATTTGTTGTATCTCCTGGATATGAGAATTTGCATAATTTCAAAATTAAAATTTTATTGTAGTTTAATCGTCGATAGCATGCTATCAAATTGTTTAGCTTTGGCCTATTTTGCATCATTTAGAGGCCCTAAAAATTTAATGACATCGTCTAAAACAGTTTATTTGAAACTTAAATAGCAATTAATAAACTATGTATTACATATGTAGGTGTCTGGAATGTAGTTATTTTACAATAAAATAACCCTTGAGATAATATTTTAGTACCGCTCACTGAGAAGCATTTATGACGAATAAAGCCATTATTATTTGTTGGTAACTGTTCTTTAAATGAGCTTTAAAATATTAATTTGTGTTGTAAATTGGCCGATCGTGTCACCTGCTTTCGATTAGGGTTCGTAACAGGTTCTTTAGCAACTTGTCTCTTACAGTCTTACTTGAATTCATTGTGTAACTTTGACAAATTATCCAATTTCTGTTCAGATTTTTTAGCTAACTTCATTCTGACTAATTTCGTTTTCTTTGACTACACGCAGCGGAAAGAAGCCGGCCATTGCCAAAACTCACAACCCATACCTAGATCGGGTTGCAGCTAACCGATGCAACATGTCTGTAATTTTGAATCTGTTATGTACATAATATAGCATATCCATGTGTTAAGTTGTTTGTTCGATAGCTGTATAACTTTGGAAACTTTTAGCTTCTGACCGTCCTCAACGATTTTGTACTGAAAATACTCTCTTTCATGATTCCAATGATCCATTTATTGCAAAGGATGTCATATAAATTCCTAGCTAGGTTTTCTTGGTCGCGGGACTTATTTCCTTACCGTGACCCCGGAATATAAAGGGCTATTGAAGGACACCGTGGATTTTAGTCAGTACAAGTCTGACAGTCCCTCCCGCCCTGCCCGGGGTGGGAGGACTCATTTGATGATTTTATCACGACAAAAAAAAAAAGCTAGGTTTTCTTACTTTTGTCTTTGCACATATGTTAATCAAATCCACAATCTGATCCTGGATCAACTGGTTTTTTTTTTTCTGTTTTTTTTTCTTCTATTGGTTGTGTTGTTTAAACTGTATCTCTTGTAACTTGCAGTACAGTACTCCCGATAACACCATCATTCGGATAAGGCTCGTATCAATAATTGAAATGTGTCGCTCTGTCAGTTAAGTCATGCTTAAACACATTGCCTAAGTCAAAAAAAAGTTATGAAATTATTAGCTTCTATGCATTTACTTTGTGCAAAATCCATTGCTAATCAGATAAGAGTGTTAACTATAATCAGCCTTATAGCCTGACAGTTACACTGACATTTTGCATATTAAATGGAAACAATTTTGCAATGCATTGTGATTTTAAAAGTAAGAAATATTAATGTGTTGATTATAATTTCTCGGGGATAATGCAGATGTACGGGTTTCTTCGTGGTGTTAATCAATAAATGATATTATATTTAGATAATATTTTTCATCGGATAATGCTTCACGGAGTTTGACTGAGTGAAATCGTTTACAATTTGGTATGCATTTTAGTCTGAGCTTTCTTAACAAAGTACCCTTCAGTTAAATTTCATCATAATTGAAAAATTTGCCCAGTATTTTAGGTATCACGGCTTATGAGACTGCTAAGATTACTATCCTTGTTTATGCTTTATGGATTTGTCGTAATTGAAAAAAAAAAATATTTTTTTTCAACAGCTTCGCCTGAATCAATACATGCTTCAAAAAGCTCCGATCTTTCATCACAAATCAATTAAACATATTGCATCAAATCAGCACCATTGTTCCAAATCATTTGCATTACATGCCTCAAATCACAATCATACAAAACAAAAGATGGTTGCACAAGCACTTGGAGCAGTAAATGATCTCATTTGGAAACCATTGTCTTGACCCGAACTGGTCCAGATTAATGATTGGTGACCGATTCCGTTGAAGGATGAAGATCGGTATCGATAGAGGTATCGATATTAAGATTACAATGGTCTTTGGCTATGTCGAGATTGAAAACTCTTTGTTGAGATTTGTAGTACTCTGTGTTATGATTCTGTTTAACTTTGGTAGTTTTCTCTTTTGTTCTGTGAAAGTTTATTGATTTTATGATTGCGGCATACTGGTTTGACATATTTTTTTTGGTATAATTATACTTTTTATGTTCGTTATAATGATACGATAGATATTTAGTTGGCAAATTGTGTAAAAACAATGGAAGGAAAGTTTGGAGTAAAAATTTGAAGAGTAATCTTAGCTCAAAAAACAGTTAAGTTATGATGAGTAACTAAGATGAATTGGAATATAAATGGAAGCAAACAAATGTTGTAACGACCTCTAAATTAATTTGAAATAAAGGCCAGCAGAAACCTAATAAAGTGTATTTTATCAATAAAAAATAGTAGTATTGATAACATACACCTAATTTTAAATCAAAAATAGTAGTATTGATGATGCACATAACAAAAAACAGTAATATTTTAAATGTTTTGCTAATATGGTAAGCAAAATTTTAAATAATAAAAAGTCTCGATTTGACCTTTCAAAAAAGTTTCGGGGTAATAAAGTTCCTTTCTTAACCACCGTTACTTGTCAACAAATCGCAAAAAATAAATCAGTTCTAGGAAATAAATTAGCTTGTCAAAAATAAACTTTCCAGCAGACACGATTGCTTGACATTTCGCACAAAAATAACAAACAATAGACTATCAGAAATAGGAACAAAAACCGTTCTAAAAATAGTGAAATGATTGTCGTGATCGCACGGCCGGTTATCAAAACAAAAGGATTGGTACAAAACTTCATGGTGGTTAGGGGAATCTTTATGGCTTTTTGTGGGGTTTCTATGAAAGGGGAGGTAACTGTAGAGGTTCATTGAAGAGCTGGAGGGGGGAAGGAGGGGACGTGGTCACTGGACCGCGTCGGGTCACGCCACAGCTGCCGTCTGATGACCTGACTGTTTCCATTGGTTGGGACTTGCCTTGACTTATCAGATGGCGGATTTGTACGTTGATAACATAACTATATCGATCAATATTAAATGTAGTTAAATGCAGAAAATATTAAAGAGTGTGAACGTGATAAATTGTGTAACAAAGGCCGAAAACAAAGATAATTATTTTAGCTTCACCCGGTGGATTTTTGGAACCATATTTCAACGTTCTGAAAAACATATTTTAATCCTTAAATCAATCAAAAAATGTAAATTAGAACATATTTATTTGAACCTTTTGAGATGCAAACAAGTTTCATGTACTCAGTGTCAAAAATACACGGCAAGGTGTAAAAATCGCAAATGACACCGAGTTCTCTCGTGTCGGACATCAATGAACACCAACCGACCATCCGACCTCCGACACGGAAGGTAAAGCGTCACGACCCGACAAAAAATCATCACAATACAAGTTCGTGACCAACACAGTCCCATTCAAGACCGTCTGAGAAAAATCTACGTGCAACTATTTTCGCAGCCGAAATGCATTCGATGCGCCACGGAATACGCCTTTGTCACTGACCGACAATTAAAAAAGTAAAATTCAGTGGCTTGAAATAATTTATGTTTTATTCTTTTTTTGTTGTTCTTTATTTATTTTTTACAAATACGGCTTTGTCACTCTATCACTGAGTTTTTACCTTTCGCTGTCATACGAACTTATTTGTTCATGACTTTGTTAAATAACGTCTTATGCAAAATTAAAAACAATATTATGTAAAAACTAAATATAAACATTGTGATTGAACAAAATCTAAAGCTTTTCCCAATAGCCTTCTTTCGCACTTTGTTTGTTCTAGACTTCGCCAAATGACGTCATAAAAATAAATCAAGAAAAAAAAGTTCAACACCTAAATCAACATTGTAGGAAATACGAAAAATCCAGATTTGTCATGCAATTACCTACGATTTTCGTTAAATGACGTCATAAATGTAATAAAAAAAAAACAAATAATAAACTATGATTTAAAAAAAAATACAGATTTGTCATGCTATCTATTACCCAAGTTTACCCTATTGCCGTCTTACGCATTTTATTTTTTCATAACTTCGATAAATGACGTCATAAAAATATGCTATATCATGAAAAATTTTTGAACAATTAAATAAACATGCCGAGATATGAAAAATGGAAAAACAAATTATACCATTTAGATAGGTTGATGTAAAAGTTTACACCCTACCTCGATAGATGGCGTTGTCGTCGAATTAGATCGCGCTATGGTTTCGTTACATCGATTTGGTTGGGTTCGGAGCGAGAAGCTCGTTGAGTTAACTTTGCGCAGAGGCAATATCGTAACCAATGAGGTTAATCCGAGGTGCGATTATTGCTAGTTGAAAACTTTACCAATACCCCGCCGTGTGGACGTGAAATACCGTCCGCGATGGCAATTTTTGAATGGCCGTAATTGGCCTAATAATCCTCTGAAATATCCGTTTCAAACGACCTGTCGACGGATTACAATTTCGTGTAGTTATGTACGCTGCAAATCCAAAAAAAAAAAATGCTGAATTTGATGGATTTAAAATGAGTTATGTACTTATTTTTAGCGCTAAATTAAACTTTAATTTGAACTGAAATTAAACAGGCGCCCTCTAGTGACAAACATGGAAAACATGATTAGTTAAAAAATTGAAGTTTATTTACACGTTTGATTAAGCATTATCGGTGCTAAATCAAGAATATAATCTTTAATTTAAAAAAAATTGAACTTTATAGGATAAAAAATGAAATAAAACAATGTGAAATTTTGAAATTGATTGTTTTCATAGCCACTTTACTGTACTTAAATCCAGATCGATTCTAAAATTCGAGTTATTTATTGTTATGAAGACAAAAAATATAATATTTTAATACATAGAATATTGATTTTCTCCTCCAACTTACCGTTTAATTCAAACACTTTAATAAAATATTATTTTATCGGTAATCATTAAACTATACTTCTGACACATGAATGACTTATTAATGAAGTTCCTAGCTTATAATATTACTGGGTTCTGTATTAAACATCATTTATCTGCCTGTCTGCGTAAAATGCATACGTTTCTCTGAGCATGTTGAAATTGTGTCCATTATTAAAATAATTGTTGTTAACGTAAGCTTGTAATGGTTACTGTTGTCTTGCGGTTTCTGGTGAAGAATGGAACATGTGGTATTGTGTTCTAATTTATGCGAAGTTAGGTAATTTTGGCGAAACTGGAATACGAGTACTCTAGAAAGATTATAACCGCTGAAGTGCCTAAAGCGTTTATTCCCATCTGCCCCTTTTGTGCCTGCCACCGGGGTGGTGGTTGGCACTAATTGGTGGCGGTTACCACCGGGGTGGTGATTGCACTAATTGGTAGCGTTTACCACCCCGGTGGTCAATGGTACCTATTTAGTTACATCTACATTAGTTGCATCTGTAGCTCCAATAATAGTCGTTATTGCAATCATTAGAACTACTTATCGAGTATCCTTGTCGGGAATCCTCCCTCAAGGTAGAAATATGATCTGTTGAAAACCACTTGGAATCCAGGAATAAACAAGATCAGAAATGGGGCAACACCTTTCCCAAACAGTTCAGAGGAGCTTATTGACGAGCAGTGAATATTATTCGTCTGCTAATAAAATTCAAAACTGTGTTTGCTATCTTTATGTCGGAAAAAAAATTGGCAGCGCCAAACACATCCAGCGCCAAACACATAAATATAGATCTGTCGCAAACACAAAGTTTTGTAATATTTATAACCCTCTAATCATACTTGTAAAATAATCTGAGCTTTTAAAACAAATGACCGTCACTAAAAGGATTTAAAATCGATACAAACATTCGGGCGGATTACGTTTCGATCCAGATTTTGTACTCTTGATTTGACATTCATACTCGGTGAAAGCGCTCGCTTATTACCAATCGATTCAGACGATAATCGATCGTTCGGTTCGCATAATCGCATTAGCGTCACGGGGGGTCCGCCGTACGCGTGCCATTGCACTTCATTTAGTGTTAGAATAACAGCCATATGTACCAAACTTTACCAGAACTTTTGCAATAGATTTCTTATCTACCACGCTTAGATTTTCAGATCAAGGCTCAGTTTACAATACTAATTAGCTTTCAACTTCTCATGTACAAAGTGACAGCTTATTTGTTATCCGAAAGGAAATATTGGCCAATGTTTTGTCTGCTCACTGCGTTACGAAACATGGAATCAATCAAAGCTGTACTTATCAAAATTAAAGGACGTTTCAGCCACGATCTCTGTGAGACGGATCGCTGAGCATTTAAAATCAAAGTACAAATAATATTAATTGCGGATCCTTGCGTATATTTTAAGACCCTTTCCGTCATTTAAGATTCAAAATTAGCCGAGATCGGGTTTATTAATGTGGTATTAAAACATCGTGTAATTATGAGGTAGTATTTGTGAGTCATTATGGGCAAATGAGTGATTTAGGTGGCCGAGTGGTGTGATAAAATATGTGTCGGCGTCGAGTCGGTCGGCGGCTGGTCGGTGGCGTGCGAGGAATGTCAGACGGGAGCCGATGCCGTACGAGCGGTGACGATAATCAGATGCAATGGAAGCGTGAAATTACTGTAGACTGACCGCATGAGTATTTTGGATATCGTTTTTGAGATATTTGCGGAGGAAAACGGCAAAGTTTCAACCTGTACACATTTTTGTAAATCCGTTTGAGGAGCTCATATGTTACAAGAACGTTGTGTCTTCTTTTTGGCGAGTTTATTGCAATCTAAATTGAATCGGTACAGATCTCAGCTATTAGTGTCGTCAGTAACGTCCATCAATTCCTGCTATCATCAAACGAGAGGACTTGTGAGGGTTGCAATGACTTCCAATGACAAAACAACTCATTGATCGACGACTTACTAAGCAAATTGTAAGCGAAGACGCAAAACCTAGTCAGGCAGTTCGAAAAACAGCTAGCAACTAAATCCCGACCATGAACTATATCAATAAACTAGCTCATACATATTCAAGATCCCACAAAACCCATACAAATATAAATCTCAGCATATGATAGCGCGGGCGGTATCAGCCGTGATTCATACGCTCTCATTACTGACAGATGGCAGCGTAATAGCTCGATTGATTTACGATACCGCTCGATTTAATCGTTGCGTAATCGAGTATCGAATGTATCGATACTCTTGACGCGCCGATAATATCGTCCTTTTATCGAATAAAACACGCGTAGCGCTCTGTGGGAATATTTGAGTGATGATGGTTTTGAGTTGCGGTTTGTGTATTTGAATATGTAATTCTTGATGGAGTATTGAGATTTTCATTATACTATTAATTATATTATCAGTATTATAGCCTCTTATTTAATCTTTTTAGCATTTCTTTTCAACCTCTAGGTAAAGATGTTAAGTTGCGCATCCTTAGATTACAAATTCCCGTTTCTTATGGTGATAAAATCATCAAATGAGTCCGATCTCTGGCTAGAGTGCAAGAGACTGTCAGATTCTTCTAATTAAAAGTTCAACCTGTGTCCTGCTTAAGCTGTCCCTCGACAAAAATGACTCTTCCCTAGTAATAGTGTAAATGTGATGTTATTCCTTTGTAAAATGGGACGATTAACGACTCCTAAAATCGTATTTTGATTGTTCTACTAACGGTGCATTTCAGACACAGACAGGCCCTATTGAAGTTATTGGCCCTATAGATCTTTTCTGGACGCAGACTTCGCCAAAATTGCGTTTAATCGTCATCCGACTCATCTCCCTTGTCCAAAAAACTCAGCTGCCTTTTCAAGCTTCACATTTGCATTTCCACAATCTACCCTCAAAGATTCAACTGCTTCAAATGTCATCCGTTAATCCGTTCTCTGACAGTATGGTAAAGATACATATTCATTTAAATGCACCTGCTTTTCAAAATGTCTCCAAATAACGAACACGAGCATGTTGAGCTCATATAAGGTTCCGAAAAAAAAATCCAAAAGCTCCTAAGCAGTTTACGGAGAGATTTCTGGTCTGTCAATTGCCTAGCCTTTTAATTTCCTAACTACGTTTGGGTCGGCTTTCCGAAGCGTTCAGGAAAGTATGTATGCTATGGATAATGGTGAAGACCATCCACGGTGACGAGGTACTGTCATGATTATTGTATTGAGTATCATTACCAAGAGGCCTGTAGGCTCCTAATCTTCAAATTTCTACGTTAGCAAGTCAGTGAATTTGCAAAGGTTCCAATTTTCCTTTCGTCGCAATTCTGCTAACGTGCGTACGTCCATCTCAACGTTTAATCGAATACTAATTGTAGTAACAAAGTGTAAGGACAAATGCTCCTTACTGAACACGTTAGTGCGCAGGTGGCGGTCGCGTGCGCACTATCAACAGGCTACCGACGCTTTTTACCATATCTACGACAAGGGACAAGCCGTATTTGTTACTTCACTATCGAATTCCACACGCACTTCATATTATGGAAGTTAATTTATTTAAGTTTTTTACATTTTAATGTGCTGCATTGTTTATGAATGTGTAGTATTTATATTATTTACTAGCAATCCGCCCGCGACTTCGTCTAGGAGGATATCGTGTTTTCCTCTATGACTTTCAACCTTTGGGGTTAGAATTGCCAAAAACTTTGACATCAGTAATGTATTAATTTGGTTAGACTATAGACACTGAAGCTTAATATTAATAGGAAATGGCTTTTAAGCTTTGTCATTCTGTTCGTTGTCGCATTCATCTTAATGATCACCTAATTAAGTATTTGGTGTTACTCTCCACCATCATTGATTATAATCAGCCTTATGTACTCGCTTCTGACATACTCCTCTGTCTTTCCAAAAATCTCTTCTTACCTGCAATTTAAACTAAAAGTCTTCTATGAATGCTTCTATCTCATCTACCAATATCTTACTATCATCCTCTCCAAAGACAACCTCTTTTGTCCTCACCTTTTCATCCAATAATCCCTATACCTTTTTATTTCTTGTTTGGCGTCCAGGATGAACGTCTAAATCCACGGTCCGTCCGTTTGTCACCGCGTCGACAGGTAACATGCCCTGCCGATAACACTTCTTGTATATTGTAACCGTTTTGGCAGCCCGGTGACGTTTTATCGATGTTTCTTTTACGGTCGAAGTTTATTTGCATATCGTATTTCTGGGTATTTTGTTGATGTTGTTTTTCTTTCATTTCGTGTGTAAGGTTTGTAGTAAACAGCTTTGATGCGTCAGGAGGAAAAGAACTTTTATGTTTTGTGCACTTCAATTGTTTTAAAAAGTTTGATGTTTAAGTTGATTATCACATACATAGTTTCAGAGTATTCGTTTGATAAATAATCCTCGTATAAAGACAAATGAAAAGAGACAACATTTTAAAAGTAATAATATGCTCCAAAGAAGTCTTACTCTTGAGATTCCAATTTTTACTGAGACCGATAAAGCTCTCATGTAAGCGGCCATCAAAAGCACTTATTTAAAGCTTAAGTTTTCCTTATATCAATTTATCTTTAATATCTTCGCAAATAATGTATCTATTATAGTTCAAACACATCGGCGTAAGGTCTTCGACACGAGAACCACATTCGGCACGGGCCAACCGGCCAGTAATTATTTTAAGTGTCAATAAATAATAAAGTCGGCCGCGCGCCGTTGAGTGCCCGTCCATCTCTCTTATCTCAATTCTTAATGCGCCTCTTTGCTCGTTATTCTTTTTTCAAAACCTTTTTATTTCCTTTTTCGTTTATGTCATCCAGTGGAGAGGTTAAATTCTGTGTTGACAGCATGAAGGTTTTATGTTTTAATCTGGGCTTTATGGGCGTTTAATCGCTTGTATTAGAAAAAGTACGCCATCGTTTATTTCTCGTTATAAAAGCTTATCTATTTTATGTTCGCTGATGGAGGTAAAGCCGAGCGTGTGTTATTGTATTTTAATATATTCAAAGTGAAGCATAGCTGTTGGGTTAACTGTCGAGTAATAAAACGTAGGTAAGATATCGTTGACTAAAATTAACAATGCGATCTAAATAAAGTTGATATAATAAATCAAAATGTAACAAGTGGACATGGTTTTGTTGTGTTTGGGAACACAGCGGTCCATCGATCACGGCGCGTTCGACTCTGGATTTATGTTACGTAATTGCGGTGCGTGCGCGCAGTTTGTGCGCACAACGACCGATGCCTTCGACATTATGTTGTTTTTCAACGGTTAATGTCTTGATATCTCTGTTAATGTGGCAGCGAAGTGCAAGTTTATTATTCGTATTGAGTAATTCTTTAACACTTTCAATAAGTTTAATGTAAATATTATCGTGTGTAAACAGGCGAACCAAATGAAGTGCCTGCAGCCTTCCTTAACATTAAATGCTGATACTTGAAGTTACTTGTTTTACATATTAAAGCAGACATTAAGTTCTTGAATTTTGAAGTAAAAACACACAAGTTTGTGAGGACAAGGTCATCAGACGAAGTTCAGTTGTGGTTAGAGCCACTGTTAGGCCGGGGTTAGATTAGTGTAATCTTAGCCACAACTCTGTCAAGGTTTCCAATTACGAGTTTATACACTTACGTGGTCATTATAGCGATTGAGTCCTAGACTTTTAGCAAATATTTGAATAAATTTATTTTTTGTTATTTGGTAACAATTGGTTGTCTTTTTGTAACCTCTTCATTGTTTTAAAGGTCGTCTGTGTCTAAAGTTGTTCACGGTATACCTACCTAAGTTTGCATAATCACAAAGTTTTAACAGCACCTTTGTTACATCTATCGTTAATATTGCCTTTTAGAAGAAACTCGCGACTCCCGTAAAATATTCTGTTGGGTTTTGGCAATAGTGACACAATCGAAATTGGATAAGTTTTGAAGGAACAAACAAGGGTTTAAGAAATAATGATAAAACTGAAACTAGCGTGCTTATTAGATACGCTTTTATTTCACTTGATAAATGCTACTATTATTTATATATAATATTATAAATGCGAAAGTAACTCTCGTTTGCCAACGGCCTTTTCACGCCTACATGGCTGAATGAATTGTGACGACAGTTGGTGAACAGAAAAACAAAATCTTTTATTCTAAAATTTCTACCCTTTTCGACCATCATTCAGGCGAAGCCGGTGGCGATGTCTTCATAAAGTTTTGTGGCCATTCTTTGATTTGAAATTACAAGAAATTAGTGTAATTTCTTGTTTTTTTTTTTCAATTTTTATTGGCCATAACAGTCTAATGGAACTCTGAATTTCAACAGTCTTCTATACTTTTCTCGGACTCATTTTTGATGGACTGGCCGGAAGGCGAAAAACTCATACCGAGTAGAGGGATAACGGGACGGTCTTTGCCGAGAAATAGGGCAGAACCACAGAACAGGCTAATAAAAGTGTTCTATTCATTTTTCTTCGTGTTTGTCTCCATCTATCAGTATAATATTCACTCCTTCGCACTCATAAATACAAGCTTTATGAAATACTGACGTCACATCGCAGTACTAAAGTTTAAACAAAGCTTGGGTGCAGCACCGCAGCCAGCGAGTTTAGTAATCTTGCTAATGAGAGGGGACATCTCTGTCGCAGCGCCTCTCTGTGATTAGCGAGCCGCGTGGCGCCACCGCAAGCGCCTTGTCATTTCACCCGGTACCTGTGCTGGGTAGACGAGCGTTGACAAGAGGCGAGATTTTCGTCGTATTCAGGGTGATATAATGTGATAATAGCCTTCTTAAATCTGTTGAATTCAGAAGAGTCTTCCCGTTGTTGCAAGGTTATTATTGCACAAGTGTATGCGCAAATACAGGTACAATAACCCTGACTCTCATAGTATTATAACTGGGATGTGTTGTTCATGGGTGGTTGCCTAATGGAAAATACTCGTATTCTTCTGCTGCAAACGATCCGGTACTAGAAGCCGAAGACAAAATAGTCGGGCAAAGACGGGGAGTCTTTCGGTTTATGACTAGTTGTACAAAAAACAAAACCATTGAATTGAAGAGTGAATGAAACCATCGTACAAACCAGAATTCTAAAATATGTCTCTTTCGCCATACGACACTAATCCCATAACCACTCTTTCTGGCTACCAGAAAAGAGAAGACCTGTGTCTCAGCAGACTTTCATTGTAGAGAATGATACTGTTACTGTTACTGTCAGCCTGTATCATCCCACTGCTAGGCAAAGGCCTCTCCCCATGACTTCCAACTATTTCGATCTAAGGCTAGTGTGAGCCACTGGTTGTGCAATGGAGCGCAGTGTTCTAGGCGTTAAGCTAACTGATCATATTCGTAACACCACACTTCGTTCCAAAACACAGATCACTGTCGTTGCTAAAATGGCCGCTAAACTGAAGTGGGACTGGGCTGGCCACGTCTGCCGGATGCCCAATGAACTGTGGGCCAAAATTACCACTATGTGGAGCCCTGACACAGCCAGATGGCATTGCGGCAGACCTCGCAGAAGATGGCGGGATGAGCTGGATAAAACTAACAACAAGAGAATGATAGGGTCTTCAATTTTCCATACCTTCATATTAGTCGTGCTCCGAAGTCTGCCGTTTGCGAAGTCCTGATTACGAAAGGCGTTTTTCGGTGGGCATTGTCGGTGTCGCTAAATTTAAACGCGACTGCATCTAAATCTGAATCCCTCCCTATAATCCTTTTGTTTTGTATTTTCACCTGATATTTACTATTATTTCGGTTGCGATAGACTATGTCTGTGCTGTGAGATATTATTTTGTGTAGATTCAACAGATACTATAACGTTTATATATGGATAATATAGATCCGAATTTGGGTTTCAGGTTGTTAGATAGTTGTCAGTTTAAATATCAGTGTAAAAAGCTCATTGACGTGCAACCTGTTCAAAATGGTGTGGAATATCTGAAATGTCCAAAGCTAGTGAATTTCTATTATGTGTTTGATAAATCTTGAGTATAGACGTCAAAATTCTATTTATCTATATTGAATTTATAACATTTTTTAAACTGAGCCCTTATCTGAATTTATTTGAGGTCAGCGCAACATAGCTTCTTCTCACTCCACATTTCTCTGTTAAATTTCAAGAGTCACCTCCTATATAAATACTACTGCGAACCTACTACCTACCGTTATAATCTAATCTTACGTTTTCGAAATACCCTTTTATTGCGAAAAATATTGCAAACAGTGACTTTGAATCTGTTTGATTACTTTCGCGTGACGAGAATAGAATTTAACAACAGATGTCTAAAAATACAAAAATATTCAATTCAAAGGCTTCGAAATAATTGATAACAATTATTTGTATAAAAATAACATCTTCATTTTTAATATGTCTACGCCAATCACTGTCCTATTTAGTCGTTGCATGATGTATTTGTAATTTATATAATAATTCTTACAAGTTTGCGCTATTAGACATTTAAATATATCTGTGAATCATCTATATTTGCGAGGATCAAGATTATTTGCCCTCATCATTTAAATAATGACCTTAAGAAGGTTGTAGAACTTAAAAACGCTTAAACTTAAACAACAACCTTACTACAAAATCTTCAACATCTGTTGTAAACTTGTCAAAAAAAAAATGTGACTGCAAAACGAACCTTATTTCAACGTCATAATTAGAATTTTTTTTAGACAAGTGCTCAACAGATGTTTATCTTCCTTGTGGTAAGACGGAATGTGTTGTTTAGCCGCTTTTAACTAGTTAGTAGAAGCTTTATGCTTTTACCTATATTTATATATTTCAGTTTTCAAATTTCAAATTGTCAACGTCAAAACGATATTTCACGTTGATATAAGGGTAATTTTGCAGTTACACTTTTTTAAGACAAGCGTTGAACAGATTATCTTTTTGTGGTATCTAAGGCGGATTATGTTTTACGCCACTATTGATAATATTCACCTTGGCAAGTACGCGTCTTTAATCGATTCGTGGTGTAAAATAAATACAGTCGGTCCGTACAACCTAGTAGTGATAGTGATGTTTGAAGGACGCGACGCAACAAGCCCGACCCGTGTCATCGATAATTATGCCCGCGCCCTGACCCCTTGGAGTACCGTCGTGAACGAAGGCTTTACGATATTAAAAATATTTGTTTTTGCTTAGATATTTATGCACCTACAGACATCCAAATTAAAAAATATATATAATACAGAAAAACGAACGCGTGATGAGATATGACAGGTGTAGGTTTGTTATTCAACTATTTAATTTGTCAACTGTATATTCCTGTCTCTTAATTACCTTAACGACGATTTACATTAAATTTAATTTCTGGGAGCTCCCTTTGGATAGCTAGATAGACTTTCGATTTTTTTCTTATGAAGAATTGTGCAGTCTGCATTTTGGATATCATCGCTTTTCAGTCTTGTTAAATTGTAAACTAATGTAGTTAATAACAACTCCTGCTTGCATTTGAACTCGCATATCAATAGTTCTTCAGAGGGCCAAAGCCTGCCGGGCTCGCAGGACTAACGAGTAACCGGCCTCGGAACGTAAAAGGCTATTGAAGGACACCGTGGATTTTAGTCATTACAAGTCTGATACATCAATAAATTCTTATGAAAATGTTACTCATCGAGTGTACCGTCGATCAAGCACGTAGAAGCGGCAGGCAGCTAATAGCGCACGTAACACGTCGGACTGTGCTGTTAGCAGCTCATGATGAGCTAGCGTCGTCTGCCGTTTAGCAGAGACAACCTTTGACCAGGATGGACGGTTGAACTGTGACCACTTAAAATGGGGTTGGACTTTTCAGTACCTATCATAAAGTATTATTGAATAAATTGCTTGAAATTGTGATACAAACATTATCACTGTAGTAAATTCAGACTGCAACTGCTTTTTTTTGAAAACGCCAGGCTCGGAACTGTTACCGTCTAAAAATCATCCGATCGACAATATTATTCCTAAAGAAGCACTCACTCCATTTGGTTGAATTTTGTCTTCGATGAATCAAAGTAAGCATACGTTGTCCAAAAATAGGTAACTAGGAATTTCGAAATCCCATTTGTATAATTGACAATTAAATTTGGCCTTTTTTGGACTTATCTTACTACTATTACGTGCGAAAGTTTGCGAGGATGAAGGGATGTTTGTTAGCTACGACTTTTATAAAAAAAAAAAACCTACTGACCGAATTTGGATGATAACCATTTCCGTCTCCCACAGAGTTCATCATGCCCAGTGGAGGAGAAGCCCAGCAGTGAGACGAGCTACGTGGTGGGCACCTGGCCACAGAGCACTCCCGGTCATACTGGATACCTCACCGTCGCTACACAGCCTCCGTATGCACGCAGTAAGTTATAATACCTATACTATTTTACAGAAAACTACGGAACCCTTAAAAGTAGAGTCCGATAGTCAGATTTTCAAAAAAAAATTTACCCGTATTTTTTCTTTAGTTACGTAAACCAAAAAGTGACAAGATACAACGCTTCTAAAAATCACAATACGCCACGCAGTCGGTATAATTTTAAAGGCGTTACGACATCACAATCCTCCACTCCCGAATTTTGAAGTTTTATTTTTGTAAATATGCTTGTTGTTTTTCTTTAATATGACGTACTTAACATTTTCAATTATTTAAGCTGTGAAAACACCTATTGTAACAACCCGTATACAGGGTGAATTTTTCAACTGGGCGTGGATGGCTATTTTCGAAACTATGAGGAATATCGAAAAACATTGAGTCTCGAGGGCGATTTTGACGAAAACTAAAACTGCATCATTGGATTTTAGAAAAATTTTAAATCCTGGCCAGGAATCGAACCTGCTGATTCTGGAAAAAAAATCACACCTGTATTATTACACCGTTCGATAGTGTTGCTAATAAGGATCAAATTCTGGGAAGTAATCATAAACGGCAAACTTAAGGAAATGGCAGATTTTTATTAATTGCTATTTTTCCATGTTACTTAACATCTACTGAGCCATAATTTATTCGAAATATAAAATTTCATTATTTTCAATGCCTCACTGGATTTGACGTTTCAACAATCCCACTGTACTAAGCAATACGACATTATTGAGTTGAACTAAAAATAGTATTATTTTAAAGAAGAAATGGTAACCTAAGTTTCAAATACAGTCTTTGCCTTGAAGATTAATCAGTTTTTTTGTAATTATACGTTTTCCTTAAGTTTGCCGTATATGATTACTTCCCAGAATTTGATCCTTATTAGCAACACTATCGAACGGTATAATAATACAGGGTGTGATTTTTTTTCCAAAATCAGCGGGTTCGATTCCTGACTAGGATTTTTGATTTTTCAAAAATCCAATGATGCAGTTTTAGTTTTCGTCAAAATCGGCCTCGAGACTCCTTTCAACGCTTTTCGATATTCCTCATAGTTTCGAAAGTAGCCATCCACGCCCAGTTGAAAAATTCACCCTGTATACCATCGCAGAATAAAACTCTCCGGTCCTGGAACTCAAAGAGTGTGTGAAGGAAAAGGGTGTTTTATTTTTTCAGTAAGAGTCTAACAGTCTCTTCTGCTCCAAACCTGCGGGAGAACTCATTTGATGATTCTCAAAAAAAGAATCTGAATGTAATTTTTACATGGGAAAGATTAATTGTAGGCGCAAGTGAATATTATCATTCAACAAATTTTGTTTCAGGTAAAGTAAAAAAGACGAAAGCTGAAAGCGATGAAGAAAAGAGCTCATCAGAAAATGGTGACAAGATGGTGATTGATGAAACTGTATGATGACTTGGTAATGTAATTATTTTAAATAAATATTTGATGAACGTTATACTTTCAGTATAATTGTATATCTGGAATCCTAACTTTATAAAATCATAAAAGAGAAAGTGTTTCTTTGTTTTGTTAAAGTAAGTTAAATCTCTGAACCGATTTTAATCTATTTCAATTCAAAGATAGATGGGTCTGCGGAGACGGTTGCTTCTAAGCGAAACCGAAGGCAAACGGTGTGTAGTGCAGCCTGTGACAAACTATAAACGCAACCACTTAGATAGATTTCCGACTTTATACGCTAAGGAATAAAGTTGAAAATTTATTGAAGATTACATAGCGTAGTTGCTTGTCCCGGGCGCTAACTAAAGTAGCAGGGTAGTCTATATAATAGATAGCGCGCGAGTTGAATGCAGTCGGGGTCTGAGGTGAAGAGCCCCCCGCTACCCGCACGCCCCACCTCACGCGCCTGCAGTGTAGTACTTTGCCATCCTTGTCAACAGCACTACCGCATTCCTAAGCTCTGCATTCAACTCGCACGCTTAGTGTAGTTTGGTTCACAGTAATCTGTGACCGTCTTTTTTAATACTTTTGCTGCAATAAGGGCGCTCCCTTACCGCGAGCATTCACCTGTAATGTTACAGATTCGAACATTCGAAGACTAGAGCATCAAATTGCGCACTTTTATGTTACATTACAGGTTAATGCTCGCGGTGAGGGAGCGCCTTACGAAATATATAAATTAAACAACATATTGTTACTATGTTAATATACTTTATTGAACCAAAAGTTTTAAAATAGGTACAATGATTGGCAACTTAGAGCTAAATAAATATATCGTCTTAAAATAAAAATACTAAATATAATTGACTTGAAGACAAAACAACTTATATCTAAAACAAATTCAGCGTTATCATAAAATTAATATAAAAAGCCATAATTTGTAGGAACAAGTGAAAGCACTCGAGAAAATATGTATAAAATGGAAGCATATGAAAGAAAATTTATTCTTCTATCTATTAAAATTTGGCAATTTTGTATCTTTATTCGCCACGAAAAATGAATAGGATGGAGACCGAATTATTTGTCTTGCTTCAAATATTCAAGCATGACCAGTCTAAATGAATAATTTAGACTGGAATATTTAAAGCTGCTGGGAAATGCTGAGATGCACTGAGGGTCTAAAACGGCCACACAGCAATATTCCAAATGGTTCAATTAGTGACTGAATGATTTAAATGTTACTGGAAAAGCATGGTTACGGTGTTGCGGAAAACGCACTAAGTTAGTGCGTTTTCCGCAACACCGTAATACTGCTAAGTGGCCGACTCTCTAGCTTTTATTATATCTGTTCTGCTAACTTAATGCGGGAATGTGGTCGATTTCAACATTATTCTATTACCATTTTCGATTATTATATTTCAATTTATAAACCATAATTACATCAAGCTGTTTAAAATTACGGTAAATATAATTCGATCACCATTCCATTCATATCGACAAAATTTAAAATAAAATCTTCGTCATTTAAAAAATGTTCAGGAACTATCACAGGACTGTTGCATTCCATATAATTTCATCTCGATAAAAACGTTAATTTTCTAAATATACGAGTATTTCATTTATTCTCTATATTATCTACCGATTTTTTTAATTATAATCGTATGATTTTTTTTATTTATGATTAATTCTTTCCCCTTATACATAAACGTATGTATGTATTACCATCATCATCTTCCTGTCCTTATCCCATTTTACTTGGGGTCGGCGCAACACGTTTTTATGTATTTATGTATTACCATATCTTTTATTATATTTCGTATTGAAAGTTTAAAATTGTTTATGCTCTTAGATGATCAAAAGTTATTCGTTGAATAATTGACCGTTTGCACCACAAATCCCTAATGGTCAATTCATATTCGCATCGCAGCCGTATACATAACAGAGCAAATTCGACCTTAATTCCACTGAATAATGCACATATTTCTACTGAAAAAAATTGAGAGGCATACGCGGTCAAAAGTACATTCTATCGAATGAATGATTAAATAAATTATGGAATCAGGCGTTACTTTGCGGAAATCCATGACATTAAAATGTTATGAAAAATATTTAGTTTTAATTCCGCGACAAAAATCCAGGCTTGTTGCAGGATGCAATCCCACCCTATGCAGTCATGCATATGCACATGCAGCAAAGGACCCACCCTCCCGCCCTCATGCATATGCACACATGCAACAAACGGAAAAGCAAGCCATGAAATCAAACCTATACTCGACACGTGTTTCGCCCCTCCACGGGGCATCCTCAGGAGATGTTGACTCGACAAGCGCTCGGCCTCGAATGAGCTAGTTTGACAGCTCTCGCCTCTTTATATAGCGTCGTGATGACGCATCGATAACGCAACGAAACGTTATCGATACAAACGTTATAAAGACGTTTGTATCGATCTACCTGCAATCATACTTAAAAGAGGTGATGTAATTAAGTTTGTTTGTTCATTCAACAGTGTATTATTATTATTATTATGTTTGGAGATTTCTAACTGCTCCAACACACACAACCGGAAATTTTTATTACAAACATGGAGAATTTTATACGTGTTATTGTCGCTCAAGGAATGGCCGGTATCGATTAAATGTTTTGCAAAATGTGATTTGTCTGGATGGCCATTCCTGTAAGCGGCAACATGCTCCCTAAACCTAACCTCGAAATTACGGCCTGTCTGACCCACATAGACCCCGTTGCAATCATTGCATACTAATTTATAAACACCGGATTTTTTTGAATTTTCTAATTTATCTTTACCGTTACAAAGATTACGTAAGTTGTGATCTGATCGAAAAGTTACGAAAACATTGTGTTTTTTAAGAATATTCGCGATTTTATCGGAAATGGGGCCTATGTAAGACAGACTACCGACATACTTGTCAATTCGTTCGGGGGTACATGCATAAAGTAGTGAGCGAACCCTGTCATTCTGTTTTTTCTGAATTATATTATCGATAACTTGTTTTGAATACCCGTTTGAAATCGCGATTTGATATATTATTTTAAGTTCTTTGACGTAATTATCTGTGGACAGTGGGACTGAAATTAAACGATGGACATAGCTGCGGAAGGCTGCTAGTTTGTGTTGTGATGGGTGACATGAGGAGGCGGGAATTGTTGTGTCGGTGTGAGTGGGTTTTCGATAAATTTGGAAATCGAGTTTGTTATTAACTCTAGTGATTGTTAGATCTAAAAAATTGAGGGATTGGTTGGATTCTAATTCTAATTTGAATTTAATTTTGGGATGGAAAGTGTTAAGTTTATTAACGAAAATGTCTAATTGACGAATAGTACCCGTCCAACAGATAATTACGTCATCCACGTATCTATAATAAAACAGAATGTTGGGTTCGCCCACCAAATATTTACATTCAAAGTAGTCCATAAATATTTCCGCCATTAAAGGACTTAAAGGTGATCCCATTGCTAACCCCTCTTTTTGGCGAAAATATTCGTTATTGAAACGAAAATAATTTTGTTGCATGCAAATACGCGTGAGGTCAAGAAGGTCTTGCATTTCTCCAGGATGTAAACGTTGTCTCTCCAAATGGTTCCCCAAAATACGTAAGCACTCTTCAAATGGAATATTCGTAAATAAACTGTCAACATCCAACGATAATAATTTTGAATTGTGAGGAATGTTGACATTTTTTATTTTTTCAATTAAATCTAAACTATTTTTTAAACTGTATTTTGGTGAAAAGGAAGACTTAGTTTTTAATAAATTGTTGAGATGTTTAGCCAAATCGTATGTTGGGGCACCAATGTAAGAGACAACGGGGCGAATTGGGATATTATCTTTATGAGTTTTGGGTAAGCCATACAAAAAAGGAGAACGCGGGTTCATAGGGATTTTATATTTTAATTGATCTGGAGAAATACATGACATGTTATTTATAGCATTCTTCAACTCTACGGTAAATTTTTTGGTGGGGTCGGAACTAAGACGTTCAAAATCCTCCCCCTGGATAACGTCGTTAACCTTCTGGTGGTAAGCAGTTTTATCCAAAATGACTACGGTATTGCCTTTGTCGGCTTTTGTAATTATTAAATTATCTTGATTAATTTTGGTTTGTAATGACCGATATATCTGTAATTCAGAATAATTTTGAGGAAAGGAGGGAGATGAAACTTTTTTAATCTGAGCTGCCACCTGATGTTTAACGGCGCTATCCGTTTTACTTCTAACACAAGCCATTTCTGAATCCACCACCAAAGTTTCGAGCGATTTCTGGGATAACCGTGGTCTGATGTTATATTTTAGGCCTTTCTCTAATAAAGAAATCTCAGAACAAGAGAATTGGATATTTGTATAATTTTTAACGCGTGGATAAAAAGAGTGAATTGTATCTAAATCATTATTTTCTGAACGGTTGATATTACTGTTCCGGTTATCCCGAGATAATCGCTCCAACTTCCTACTCTGTGTTATAAATTTATCATGCGCTACTTGGGAGGCAAAGTCCCGGGCTTTGTTATCTAAAATATCAAACTCCACGTTGTGTAGTTTGTAACTCAATTCTGAGTACAAAACTTTCAAGTGAAGCTTGATATTGTCCCTAACTGAAAACCAATGCCTACATTCCTCATTCAACCACACCTGTTTTGCCTTCACCAATGCTAAACTACTTGACCGGCTGTGTGTGTTGGTATGTATATTAATATAATGGGGAAATACTTTTAATTGTTTACACTGTTGATTGAACCAAACGTTCTGAGAAGCTAAGCGATGGAGTTTTGTCAACTTGATGTAAAGTTTTGCCTGCTCAGCTATACCTGCCGACTTAAGATAAATTATGGAATCAGGCGTTACTTTGCGGAAATCCATGACATTAAAATGTTATGAAAAATATTTAGTTTTAATTCCGCGACAAAAATCCAGGCTTGTTGCAGGATGCAATCCCACCCTATGCAGTCATGCATATGCACATGCAGCAAAGGACCCACCCTCCCGCCCTCATGCATATGCACACATGCAACAAACGGAAAAGCAAGCCATGAAATCAAACCTATACTCGACACGTGTTTCGCCCCTCCACGGGGCATCCTCAGGAGATGTTGACTCGACAAGCGCTCGGCCTCGAATGAGCTAGTTTGACAGCTCTCGCCTCTTTATATAGCGTCGTGATGACGCATCGATAACGCAACGAAACGTTATCGATACAAACGTTATAAAGACGTTTGTATCGATCTACCTGCAATCATACTTAAAAGAGGTGATGTAATTAAGTTTGTTTGTTCATTCAACAGTGTATTATTATTATTATTATGTTTGGAGATTTCTAACTGCTCCAACACACACAACCGGAAATTTTTATTACAAACATGGAGAATTTTATACGTGTTATTGTCGCTCAAGGAATGGCCGGTATCGATTAAATGTTTTGCAAAATGTGATTTGTCTGGATGGCCATTCCTGTAAGCGGCAACATGCTCCCTAAACCTAACCTCGAAATTACGGCCTGTCTGACCCACATAGACCCCGTTGCAATCATTGCATACTAATTTATAAACACCGGATTTTTTTGAATTTTCTAATTTATCTTTACCGTTACAAAGATTACGTAAGTTGTGATCTGATCGAAAAGTTACGAAAACATTGTGTTTTTTAAGAATATTCGCGATTTTATCGGAAATGGGGCCTATGTAAGACAGACTACCGACATACTTGTCAATTCGTTCGGGGGTACATGCATAAAGTAGTGAGCGAACCCTGTCATTCTGTTTTTTCTGAATTATATTATCGATAACTTGTTTTGAATACCCGTTTGAAATCGCGATTTGATATATTATTTTAAGTTCTTTGACGTAATTATCTGTGGACAGTGGGACTGAAATTAAACGATGGACATAGCTGCGGAAGGCTGCTAGTTTGTGTTGTGATGGGTGACATGAGGAGGCGGGAATTGTTGTGTCGGTGTGAGTGGGTTTTCGATAAATTTGGAAATCGAGTTTGTTATTAACTCTAGTGATTGTTAGATCTAAAAAATTGAGGGATTGGTTGGATTCTAATTCTAATTTGAATTTAATTTTGGGATGGAAAGTGTTAAGTTTATTAACGAAAATGTCTAATTGACGAATAGTACCCGTCCAACAGATAATTACGTCATCCACGTATCTATAATAAAACAGAATGTTGGGTTCGCCCACCAAATATTTACATTCAAAGTAGTCCATAAATATTTCCGCCATTAAAGGACTTAAAGGTGATCCCATTGCTAACCCCTCTTTTTGGCGAAAATATTCGTTATTGAAACGAAAATAATTTTGTTGCATGCAAATACGCGTGAGGTCAAGAAGGTCTTGCATTTCTCCAGGATGTAAACGTTGTCTCTCCAAATGGTTCCCCAAAATACGTAAGCACTCTTCAAATGGAATATTCGTAAATAAACTGTCAACATCCAACGATAATAATTTTGAATTGTGAGGAATGTTGACATTTTTTATTTTTTCAATTAAATCTAAACTATTTTTTAAACTGTATTTTGGTGAAAAGGAAGACTTAGTTTTTAATAAATTGTTGAGATGTTTAGCCAAATCGTATGTTGGGGCACCAATGTAAGAGACAACGGGGCGAATTGGGATATTATCTTTATGAGTTTTGGGTAAGCCATACAAAAAAGGAGAACGCGGGTTCATAGGGATTTTATATTTTAATTGATCTGGAGAAATACATGACATGTTATTTATAGCATTCTTCAACTCTACGGTAAATTTTTTGGTGGGGTCGGAACTAAGACGTTCAAAATCCTCCCCCTGGATAACGTCGTTAACCTTCTGGTGGTAAGCAGTTTTATCCAAAATGACTACGGTATTGCCTTTGTCGGCTTTTGTAATTATTAAATTATCTTGATTAATTTTGGTTTGTAATGACCGATATATCTGTAATTCAGAATAATTTTGAGGAAAGGAGGGAGATGAAACTTTTTTAATCTGAGCTGCCACCTGATGTTTAACGGCGCTATCCGTTTTACTTCTAACACAAGCCATTTCTGAATCCACCACCAAAGTTTCGAGCGATTTCTGGGATAACCGTGGTCTGATGTTATATTTTAGGCCTTTCTCTAATAAAGAAATCTCAGAACAAGAGAATTGGATATTTGTATAATTTTTAACGCGTGGATAAAAAGAGTGAATTGTATCTAAATCATTATTTTCTGAACGGTTGATATTACTGTTCCGGTTATCCCGAGATAATCGCTCCAACTTCCTACTCTGTGTTATAAATTTATCATGCGCTACTTGGGAGGCAAAGTCCCGGGCTTTGTTATCTAAAATATCAAACTCCACGTTGTGTAGTTTGTAACTCAATTCTGAGTACAAAACTTTCAAGTGAAGCTTGATATTGTCCCTAACTGAAAACCAATGCCTACATTCCTCATTCAACCACACCTGTTTTGCCTTCACCAATGCTAAACTACTTGACCGGCTGTGTGTGTTGGTATGTATATTAATATAATGGGGAAATACTTTTAATTGTTTACACTGTTGATTGAACCAAACGTTCTGAGAAGCTAAGCGATGGAGTTTTGTCAACTTGATGTAAAGTTTTGCCTGCTCAGCTATACCTGCCGACTTAAGATAAATTATGGAATCAGGCGTTACTTTGCGGAAATCCATGACATTAAAATGTTATGAAAAATATTTAGTTTTAATTCCGCGACAAAAATCCAGGCTTGTTGCAGGATGCAATCCCACCCTATGCAGTCATGCATATGCACATGCAGCAAAAAGCATGGATTTTTGTCGCGGAATTAAAACTAAATATTTTTCATAACATTTTAATGTCATGGATTTCCGCAAAGTAACGCCTGATTCCATAATTTATCTTAAGTCGGCAGGTATAGCTGAGCAGGCAAAACTTTACATCAAGTTGACAAAACTCCATCGCTTAGCTTCTCAGAACGTTTGGTTCAATCAACAGTGTAAACAATTAAAAGTATTTCCCCATTATATTAATATACATACCAACACACACAGCCGGTCAAGTAGTTTAGCATTGGTGAAGGCAAAACAGGTGTGGTTGAATGAGGAATGTAGGCATTGGTTTTCAGTTAGGGACAATATCAAGCTTCACTTGAAAGTTTTGTACTCAGAATTGAGTTACAAACTACACAACGTGGAGTTTGATATTTTAGATAACAAAGCCCGGGACTTTGCCTCCCAAGTAGCGCATGATAAATTTATAACACAGAGTAGGAAGTTGGAGCGATTATCTCGGGATAACCGGAACAGTAATATCAACCGTTCAGAAAATAATGATTTAGATACAATTCACTCTTTTTATCCACGCGTTAAAAATTATACAAATATCCAATTCTCTTGTTCTGAGATTTCTTTATTAGAGAAAGGCCTAAAATATAACATCAGACCACGGTTATCCCAGAAATCGCTCGAAACTTTGGTGGTGGATTCAGAAATGGCTTGTGTTAGAAGTAAAACGGATAGCGCCGTTAAACATCAGGTGGCAGCTCAGATTAAAAAAGTTTCATCTCCCTCCTTTCCTCAAAATTATTCTGAATTACAGATATATCGGTCATTACAAACCAAAATTAATCAAGATAATTTAATAATTACAAAAGCCGACAAAGGCAATACCGTAGTCATTTTGGATAAAACTGCTTACCACCAGAAGGTTAACGACGTTATCCAGGGGGAGGATTTTGAACGTCTTAGTTCCGACCCCACCAAAAAATTTACCGTAGAGTTGAAGAATGCTATAAATAACATGTCATGTATTTCTCCAGATCAATTAAAATATAAAATCCCTATGAACCCGCGTTCTCCTTTTTTGTATGGCTTACCCAAAACTCATAAAGATAATATCCCAATTCGCCCCGTTGTCTCTTACATTGGTGCCCCAACATACGATTTGGCTAAACATCTCAACAATTTATTAAAAACTAAGTCTTCCTTTTCACCAAAATACAGTTTAAAAAATAGTTTAGATTTAATTGAAAAAATAAAAAATGTCAACATTCCTCACAATTCAAAATTATTATCGTTGGATGTTGACAGTTTATTTACGAATATTCCATTTGAAGAGTGCTTACGTATTTTGGGGAACCATTTGGAGAGACAACGTTTACATCCTGGAGAAATGCAAGACCTTCTTGACCTCACGCGTATTTGCATGCAACAAAATTATTTTCGTTTCAATAACGAATATTTTCGCCAAAAAGAGGGGTTAGCAATGGGATCACCTTTAAGTCCTTTAATGGCGGAAATATTTATGGACTACTTTGAATGTAAATATTTGGTGGGCGAACCCAACATTCTGTTTTATTATAGATACGTGGATGACGTAATTATCTGTTGGACGGGTACTATTCGTCAATTAGACATTTTCGTTAATAAACTTAACACTTTCCATCCCAAAATTAAATTCAAATTAGAATTAGAATCCAACCAATCCCTCAATTTTTTAGATCTAACAATCACTAGAGTTAATAACAAACTCGATTTCCAAATTTATCGAAAACCCACTCACACCGACACAACAATTCCCGCCTCCTCATGTCACCCATCACAACACAAACTAGCAGCCTTCCGCAGCTATGTCCATCGTTTAATTTCAGTCCCACTGTCCACAGATAATTACGTCAAAGAACTTAAAATAATATATCAAATCGCGATTTCAAACGGGTATTCAAAACAAGTTATCGATAATATAATTCAGAAAAAACAGAATGACAGGGTTCGCTCACTACTTTATGCATGTACCCCCGAACGAATTGACAAGTATGTCGGTAGTCTGTCTTACATAGGCCCCATTTCCGATAAAATCGCGAATATTCTTAAAAAACACAATGTTTTCGTAACTTTTCGATCAGATCACAACTTACGTAATCTTTGTAACGGTAAAGATAAATTAGAAAATTCAAAAAAATCCGGTGTTTATAAATTAGTATGCAATGATTGCAACGGGGTCTATGTGGGTCAGACAGGCCGTAATTTCGAGGTTAGGTTTAGGGAGCATGTTGCCGCTTACAGGAATGGCCATCCAGACAAATCACATTTTGCAAAACATTTAATCGATACCGGCCATTCCTTGAGCGACAATAACACGTATAAAATTCTCCATGTTTGTAATAAAAATTTCCGGTTGTGTGTGTTGGAGCAGTTAGAAATCTCCAAACATAATAATAATAATAATACACTGTTGAATGAACAAACAAACTTAATTACATCACCTCTTTTAAGTATGATTGCAGGTAGATCGATACAAACGTCTTTATAACGTTTGTATCGATAACGTTTCGTTGCGTTATCGATGCGTCATCACGACGCTATATAAAGAGGCGAGAGCTGTCAAACTAGCTCATTCGAGGCCGAGCGCTTGTCGAGTCAACATCTCCTGAGGATGCCCCGTGGAGGGGCGAAACACGTGTCGAGTATAGGTTTGATTTCATGGCTTGCTTTTCCGTTTGTTGCATGTGTGCATATGCATGAGGGCGGGAGGGTGGGTCCTTTGCTGCATGTGCATATGCATGACTGCATAGGGTGGGATTGCATCCTGCAACAAGCCTGGATTTTTGTCGCGGAATTAAAACTAAATATTTTTCATAACATTTTAATGTCATGGATTTCCGCAAAGTAACGCCTGATTCCATAATTTATCTTAAGTCGGCAGGTATAGCTGAGCAGGCAAAACTTTACATCAAGTTGACAAAACTCCATCGCTTAGCTTCTCAGAACGTTTGGTTCAATCAACAGTGTAAACAATTAAAAGTATTTCCCCATTATATTAATATACATACCAACACACACAGCCGGTCAAGTAGTTTAGCATTGGTGAAGGCAAAACAGGTGTGGTTGAATGAGGAATGTAGGCATTGGTTTTCAGTTAGGGACAATATCAAGCTTCACTTGAAAGTTTTGTACTCAGAATTGAGTTACAAACTACACAACGTGGAGTTTGATATTTTAGATAACAAAGCCCGGGACTTTGCCTCCCAAGTAGCGCATGATAAATTTATAACACAGAGTAGGAAGTTGGAGCGATTATCTCGGGATAACCGGAACAGTAATATCAACCGTTCAGAAAATAATGATTTAGATACAATTCACTCTTTTTATCCACGCGTTAAAAATTATACAAATATCCAATTCTCTTGTTCTGAGATTTCTTTATTAGAGAAAGGCCTAAAATATAACATCAGACCACGGTTATCCCAGAAATCGCTCGAAACTTTGGTGGTGGATTCAGAAATGGCTTGTGTTAGAAGTAAAACGGATAGCGCCGTTAAACATCAGGTGGCAGCTCAGATTAAAAAAGTTTCATCTCCCTCCTTTCCTCAAAATTATTCTGAATTACAGATATATCGGTCATTACAAACCAAAATTAATCAAGATAATTTAATAATTACAAAAGCCGACAAAGGCAATACCGTAGTCATTTTGGATAAAACTGCTTACCACCAGAAGGTTAACGACGTTATCCAGGGGGAGGATTTTGAACGTCTTAGTTCCGACCCCACCAAAAAATTTACCGTAGAGTTGAAGAATGCTATAAATAACATGTCATGTATTTCTCCAGATCAATTAAAATATAAAATCCCTATGAACCCGCGTTCTCCTTTTTTGTATGGCTTACCCAAAACTCATAAAGATAATATCCCAATTCGCCCCGTTGTCTCTTACATTGGTGCCCCAACATACGATTTGGCTAAACATCTCAACAATTTATTAAAAACTAAGTCTTCCTTTTCACCAAAATACAGTTTAAAAAATAGTTTAGATTTAATTGAAAAAATAAAAAATGTCAACATTCCTCACAATTCAAAATTATTATCGTTGGATGTTGACAGTTTATTTACGAATATTCCATTTGAAGAGTGCTTACGTATTTTGGGGAACCATTTGGAGAGACAACGTTTACATCCTGGAGAAATGCAAGACCTTCTTGACCTCACGCGTATTTGCATGCAACAAAATTATTTTCGTTTCAATAACGAATATTTTCGCCAAAAAGAGGGGTTAGCAATGGGATCACCTTTAAGTCCTTTAATGGCGGAAATATTTATGGACTACTTTGAATGTAAATATTTGGTGGGCGAACCCAACATTCTGTTTTATTATAGATACGTGGATGACGTAATTATCTGTTGGACGGGTACTATTCGTCAATTAGACATTTTCGTTAATAAACTTAACACTTTCCATCCCAAAATTAAATTCAAATTAGAATTAGAATCCAACCAATCCCTCAATTTTTTAGATCTAACAATCACTAGAGTTAATAACAAACTCGATTTCCAAATTTATCGAAAACCCACTCACACCGACACAACAATTCCCGCCTCCTCATGTCACCCATCACAACACAAACTAGCAGCCTTCCGCAGCTATGTCCATCGTTTAATTTCAGTCCCACTGTCCACAGATAATTACGTCAAAGAACTTAAAATAATATATCAAATCGCGATTTCAAACGGGTATTCAAAACAAGTTATCGATAATATAATTCAGAAAAAACAGAATGACAGGGTTCGCTCACTACTTTATGCATGTACCCCCGAACGAATTGACAAGTATGTCGGTAGTCTGTCTTACATAGGCCCCATTTCCGATAAAATCGCGAATATTCTTAAAAAACACAATGTTTTCGTAACTTTTCGATCAGATCACAACTTACGTAATCTTTGTAACGGTAAAGATAAATTAGAAAATTCAAAAAAATCCGGTGTTTATAAATTAGTATGCAATGATTGCAACGGGGTCTATGTGGGTCAGACAGGCCGTAATTTCGAGGTTAGGTTTAGGGAGCATGTTGCCGCTTACAGGAATGGCCATCCAGACAAATCACATTTTGCAAAACATTTAATCGATACCGGCCATTCCTTGAGCGACAATAACACGTATAAAATTCTCCATGTTTGTAATAAAAATTTCCGGTTGTGTGTGTTGGAGCAGTTAGAAATCTCCAAACATAATAATAATAATAATACACTGTTGAATGAACAAACAAACTTAATTACATCACCTCTTTTAAGTATGATTGCAGGTAGATCGATACAAACGTCTTTATAACGTTTGTATCGATAACGTTTCGTTGCGTTATCGATGCGTCATCACGACGCTATATAAAGAGGCGAGAGCTGTCAAACTAGCTCATTCGAGGCCGAGCGCTTGTCGAGTCAACATCTCCTGAGGATGCCCCGTGGAGGGGCGAAACACGTGTCGAGTATAGGTTTGATTTCATGGCTTGCTTTTCCGTTTGTTGCATGTGTGCATATGCATGAGGGCGGGAGGGTGGGTCCTTTGCTGCATGTGCATATGCATGACTGCATAGGGTGGGATTGCATCCTGCAACAAGCCTGGATTTTTGTCGCGGAATTAAAACTAAATATTTTTCATAACATTTTAATGTCATGGATTTCCGCAAAGTAACGCCTGATTCCATAATTTATCTTAAGTCGGCAGGTATAGCTGAGCAGGCAAAACTTTACATCAAGTTGACAAAACTCCATCGCTTAGCTTCTCAGAACGTTTGGTTCAATCAACAGTGTAAACAATTAAAAGTATTTCCCCATTATATTAATATACATACCAACACACACAGCCGGTCAAGTAGTTTAGCATTGGTGAAGGCAAAACAGGTGTGGTTGAATGAGGAATGTAGGCATTGGTTTTCAGTTAGGGACAATATCAAGCTTCACTTGAAAGTTTTGTACTCAGAATTGAGTTACAAACTACACAACGTGGAGTTTGATATTTTAGATAACAAAGCCCGGGACTTTGCCTCCCAAGTAGCGCATGATAAATTTATAACACAGAGTAGGAAGTTGGAGCGATTATCTCGGGATAACCGGAACAGTAATATCAACCGTTCAGAAAATAATGATTTAGATACAATTCACTCTTTTTATCCACGCGTTAAAAATTATACAAATATCCAATTCTCTTGTTCTGAGATTTCTTTATTAGAGAAAGGCCTAAAATATAACATCAGACCACGGTTATCCCAGAAATCGCTCGAAACTTTGGTGGTGGATTCAGAAATGGCTTGTGTTAGAAGTAAAACGGATAGCGCCGTTAAACATCAGGTGGCAGCTCAGATTAAAAAAGTTTCATCTCCCTCCTTTCCTCAAAATTATTCTGAATTACAGATATATCGGTCATTACAAACCAAAATTAATCAAGATAATTTAATAATTACAAAAGCCGACAAAGGCAATACCGTAGTCATTTTGGATAAAACTGCTTACCACCAGAAGGTTAACGACGTTATCCAGGGGGAGGATTTTGAACGTCTTAGTTCCGACCCCACCAAAAAATTTACCGTAGAGTTGAAGAATGCTATAAATAACATGTCATGTATTTCTCCAGATCAATTAAAATATAAAATCCCTATGAACCCGCGTTCTCCTTTTTTGTATGGCTTACCCAAAACTCATAAAGATAATATCCCAATTCGCCCCGTTGTCTCTTACATTGGTGCCCCAACATACGATTTGGCTAAACATCTCAACAATTTATTAAAAACTAAGTCTTCCTTTTCACCAAAATACAGTTTAAAAAATAGTTTAGATTTAATTGAAAAAATAAAAAATGTCAACATTCCTCACAATTCAAAATTATTATCGTTGGATGTTGACAGTTTATTTACGAATATTCCATTTGAAGAGTGCTTACGTATTTTGGGGAACCATTTGGAGAGACAACGTTTACATCCTGGAGAAATGCAAGACCTTCTTGACCTCACGCGTATTTGCATGCAACAAAATTATTTTCGTTTCAATAACGAATATTTTCGCCAAAAAGAGGGGTTAGCAATGGGATCACCTTTAAGTCCTTTAATGGCGGAAATATTTATGGACTACTTTGAATGTAAATATTTGGTGGGCGAACCCAACATTCTGTTTTATTATAGATACGTGGATGACGTAATTATCTGTTGGACGGGTACTATTCGTCAATTAGACATTTTCGTTAATAAACTTAACACTTTCCATCCCAAAATTAAATTCAAATTAGAATTAGAATCCAACCAATCCCTCAATTTTTTAGATCTAACAATCACTAGAGTTAATAACAAACTCGATTTCCAAATTTATCGAAAACCCACTCACACCGACACAACAATTCCCGCCTCCTCATGTCACCCATCACAACACAAACTAGCAGCCTTCCGCAGCTATGTCCATCGTTTAATTTCAGTCCCACTGTCCACAGATAATTACGTCAAAGAACTTAAAATAATATATCAAATCGCGATTTCAAACGGGTATTCAAAACAAGTTATCGATAATATAATTCAGAAAAAACAGAATGACAGGGTTCGCTCACTACTTTATGCATGTACCCCCGAACGAATTGACAAGTATGTCGGTAGTCTGTCTTACATAGGCCCCATTTCCGATAAAATCGCGAATATTCTTAAAAAACACAATGTTTTCGTAACTTTTCGATCAGATCACAACTTACGTAATCTTTGTAACGGTAAAGATAAATTAGAAAATTCAAAAAAATCCGGTGTTTATAAATTAGTATGCAATGATTGCAACGGGGTCTATGTGGGTCAGACAGGCCGTAATTTCGAGGTTAGGTTTAGGGAGCATGTTGCCGCTTACAGGAATGGCCATCCAGACAAATCACATTTTGCAAAACATTTAATCGATACCGGCCATTCCTTGAGCGACAATAACACGTATAAAATTCTCCATGTTTGTAATAAAAATTTCCGGTTGTGTGTGTTGGAGCAGTTAGAAATCTCCAAACATAATAATAATAATAATACACTGTTGAATGAACAAACAAACTTAATTACATCACCTCTTTTAAGTATGATTGCAGGTAGATCGATACAAACGTCTTTATAACGTTTGTATCGATAACGTTTCGTTGCGTTATCGATGCGTCATCACGACGCTATATAAAGAGGCGAGAGCTGTCAAACTAGCTCATTCGAGGCCGAGCGCTTGTCGAGTCAACATCTCCTGAGGATGCCCCGTGGAGGGGCGAAACACGTGTCGAGTATAGGTTTGATTTCATGGCTTGCTTTTCCGTTTGTTGCATGTGTGCATATGCATGAGGGCGGGAGGGTGGGTCCTTTGCTGCATGTGCATATGCATGACTGCATAGGGTGGGATTGCATCCTGCAACAAGCCTGGATTTTTGTCGCGGAATTAAAACTAAATATTTTTCATAACATTTGAATGAATGATTGAACATCGATTTTACTCTATGGAGATAGATCGTATCATACAGATCACAACTCTGCGCTTCTTTTTGCCCTAAATCACATGAACTCTTACAGCCTTACTACAAAAACTTAAACATCTATTGAACACTATTCTATAAAAAAAAAAGTGTGACTGCGAAACGGACCTTATTTCAACGTCATAATCTGACATTTTTTTGGAAAGGGTTCAACAGACATTTACCAGTTTTTGTGGTACAGTCAGCATCGAAAGTTGCTGACCACATTCAGATTTACAAAATCTTTGTACAACGAAATAATACGTAAAAATACGTTGTACAGTGATTTTGAAAACCTGAATATGGTCAGCAACTTTCGATGCTGACTGTACGACGGTTAATGAATTTAATGCTAATCGGATTTAAACATCCATCAGTATAATCTATCAATCGTTTGAAGAAGACAAGAGACAGAATATTGTTTTTATAAATCGTCAATGGTAAACTCATTTAATGATACATGGTGCAAACGGGCCCTATGGCTGTTAGATTTTTTAAGAATAAAAGGTATTTATATCTATAATATAACGAGATCGCTACGCATCTCTCTACATATTATTGTTCTAATATTTATTATAAGTATAATATTATAGATTACTTAAATCTACTAATAATGAGGAGTTACGTGTATAAATATTATGATATTTATCAGTTTTTGCAAGAAACTTCATTATAAATTAGTTATGGAATGGTTAATTATTTTTAGTCAGTGTAAAAATTGTGCATACTTCATTCTCCGTCAGTTCTATTAAAATAAAATGCGTTGTAAATAAAATTTAATACATAGAATATTTATTTAAAGTATATTGCAGACATGTTTTTATCAGAAGATAGTTTATGAGTGTCTTTGAGGGCAGTTATAATAGTTTTAATGCTCAATCCATACTTCACTACAGTCATATTTCAGATGATCAGTAATTTTAACCTTAAATAAAGTTATTTTTAACGTTTTTAATACATAATCGTTCGCACAATTGTAACATACAGACGCCAGTATACCAACCTACCCCAAACTGTCAAATTTCTTTAATAGATTTCAATCTTATCATCTCATAGTGGAAAATTAAAGTTCTATTGGCAAAATTTGACAGATCGGAATAGGTTGACATGTTGGCTTCTGCAACAATACATACGTTTTAGTTAGTTTTATATTGCAAACTGCGACATTTACTATAACTGCTGTGGGGCATCATGCATTCCCGTTGAGTTCAACTTACTTCACGGTATATGAGAGTAACCACACTATCCAACGCAGAATCAACTTGAATCGGTCAAAAAGAACTCTATGTCCATACAATTAAAGCGAAAATGCGACTTCGCACTGTGTCTTATTATTTGCTTTTATTGAAAGAAATATAAAGGTCTTTCTGATCGACTTAACTGATGCTGACCTCACGAGTGTTGTCACCCACGGACTCATGAGAAAAGAATATAAAAAATGAGTCAATATTTAAAAATATAAATAAAATAATTATTGACTACTACAAGTCGATAAACTTGATTAAATCAGGACATGACAAAGACAACACATTAAATCCTTACGTAAAATAAATTACTGCCCAAAGTCAATTCTGTATTCTTACCCCTGGGCATATTTTATTATATTAATACTCAATTGCTCACTAGGTTCACACAATATGTTCCTTTTTATCTTTAAAAAGTTTTCATAATTATATTCGTTTAAAATGAGAAGTTCAATCTTCAATTTTTCAGCAAATGTAATTCAAAGTGAAGGTGGAAACATAATATTTAAATGTCGTGTGGCCAAAAGCATATCAATTTCATACATTTAGCATAGTTGGCTTCTTACTCATGAGTTATTATTATTCCTTGCATTATTGTGTTGTTTTCACTTTTCATCCAAGAATTTCTGGAGATCATGCATGGCACCAAATCTTGCATAGCATAACGCCATGAGTAAGCGCGCTTATAGGACACATTTGAATGACGTCTTAAAACGAGAGTAGGGGCACTGTGGGAAAGAGGCAGAGCTATACGAGTCGTCTAGCGCCATCTCGTTCCCACAGTTGAAGTCTCCCACCTGTGGTGTCGCAACAAAATGTTAATGCAAATGTTACGTTTACTAAATGTCCTCATCCCTTTTGCCACGACACGTGTTTTTCCGCCTTAGTTTATATTTCTGAACTCGCAATTACAAGTTAGGCGCAAACAATAACTCATTCAGTTATTTATCCTATGTGTTAGAGATCGTTTATAGTTTTAGATCATTGGTTGACTTGATAGTCAATATAATTAGTGTCATAGAAAATTAATTAACATACCTTCAAGTTTTTTTTTCTTTTAAAATTATTAGTTTTACTACGCCTTTCCACACACTAAGATCCTTCAACATAATCCATAAATCATAACTTTTCACTGACGACAAACTTCCTCTATTTGAGAGGGAGCCCATAATACATACATATTAAGACATCTTTAAAACCAGAATTGTTCTTGTGAGTGAACGAGGTACGAGAGTACGACTCGTATAGCTCCGTCTCTTTCACTCACTGAAACAAGTCTAGTTTTAAGACGTCATAATATGGCCGCTGGTCATAATAACCAGTTTACCTAAAATCGCTGAAGTCCGTCTTCAACTGTATGGTGGGTTTAGCGGGTTTGGCGTCGAACAGCGGTCGTTGTGAGGCCGCACGACCTGCCCGGGTGCTCGCTTGGTTCGCCTTTAAAGCATTTTCTAGCTTGTTGCGAAGTTCGGAGGACTGTTGCATCATTGTTTTGAATTCCTGGAAAAGAATGGGAAGATTTGAGTATGCAGAAAAGTGTTTTGTATGCTCATTAAGGTCGATATGATATCGTAACGGTTGTGTATATTAAATAAGGTAACTGTGCTGTTATTTCTTTCCTCATTGTTCTTTCAATTATATTTTGTGTTCAAACACCAGTGTGTGCAGACACTTCGAGGCCCGTGTGGAATAAAATGCTGACTCGGGTCCTTATCGGACGGCGAGCTATCCATTGCGTGCCGTTTTCAACCTCGCACTTACAGTAGTCGCAAATCGTCTCGTGATTTTGGACGTCTAGGACAACTCCCGCGGCGGCTGGGACTTGAGGAGGACTACCTCTCGTCCTTGGGCACATGGGCTGTCACCTCCTCCTACGTATCAGAGCTTGGCAGAAGGAGGTGACCACCATTGGTCATACCATGGCCCTCGCCAAGATGCTCTCAGACGGCGCTGCCGGACACGTCGAAAGGGGTTGACCTTCATCATATACTCCCAACGTGTCTCTAATGGGTCCATAGTACATTGGTGTCTCCCATGGACGTGTCCTCCTATATAAATACATACCTGTGGATGCTTAGGTCCGACCCTGGTGAGCCAGTTGAGCGCGAACTCGTGCAGCGCGCGCACATGTGGTGCGGCGCGCTGTAACTCTGTGCCTTCACGCAGGTATGATATCACGATCGGTACTAGTAGCCACAGCATCTTGATACCTGTAAAGCGGAAACAATACATTTAATTGCAGTGTTCTATTTAATGCAATTATTGCTTTGTGTACCGCCAGTTTCTCAAAAAGCAAGTATTTCTTTTTTAGTATGCTTTTAATTTTTACTAAATATCTTTTTTTATTTTGATTTCGAGTTGTGTGTACTTTATCGAAGATGTTTTTTTGAAGTCAATTTTATATTACCTTTGGGTCCCTCCTCTAAAGCAGCGTAACAATAACATTGACACAATTAGTGTATAACACAATCATACAGTGCAGTCATCTACGAGAAAAAACTAAATGAACTAAAGTTCAATGAACTAACCATATTTACTGATAAAAACAAACAGTCTTACATAGTTTTTAGATTCAACTCTAGTCAATACAGGTAATATTCAACACATTTATTTCGGGGGACATTTATTGTATTGATTGAAATTATAATGTGGAAATGCACCCTGTAGTCTTAAGTAGGGTTGTGTATAATAGCAATGACACTGACAAAATTCAGGTGCTACACTAATTCACACAGTAATGATAACTTTTGTTGCAATCGAACATATGAAGGACCTAATTTTAAGCATTCGCCTGTAATATTGTCGTACAGATTCGAGCATTACATCAGAAAGGGAGGAAATTAGAGCATTAGCGCGCACCTTGTAATTGTACAAAACATTACATCAATGAAGGAGCAGAACTGAGCATTGCAATGCGCACTTTGTAATGATTACACGTGAATTCTGTTCAGTCAGAGAGGTAGTACTAGTAATCTAATGTAAAAGTCGAATTTGTAATGTTACATTACACGCGAATGCTCTTGGCGAGTTACAGACGCCAGCACAACAACCTACCTCAATCTGTCAAATTTATTTATTTGATTTTCAACCATACCACAATAGTAGAAGGTTAATGTTCCAATGGTAAAATTTAACAGATTTAAGCAGTCGACCTGCTGGCTTCTGGTACCTTTATCAACATAATACCTATACGACGTGCTAAACGAGTTGGCAACGTTCTTCGTGACCGCACCGAAGGCGAAGCGCTTCGACCTCGAATCATCGTTGTTCGTCTAGCGAAGCGCGCGGTCCGAGACAGTTTGCTGAGTGCAGCGCGCGTCCGTCGCAACCTCACTACCGCCGACATCGAAGTACCAGGAGCGCCACATCGAATCTACCTCAACGAGCGCCTAACAAAAATTAACAGGCAATTGTTCCGCGAAACGCGTCTAGCTGCTGGTCGCCTACAGTGGAAATACGCCTGGAGTAAAGATGGCCGCATACTTGCGCGTAAGGAAGAGGGACACTCTGCCGTGCACATAAGAATGGAAAAAACATTTCTCGTTTTTTTATCACAGATTAGGTTTGTTTAAGATTACGTTTGAAGTTATTGATGTCGGCGTTTTTTGTGATGTGAGGAGATTTTATATAGTACGTAAGGATTTTCAAATTTACTTTTTATGTTTCTTGAGTCATTCTACTCATATTTATAGATTTTTAAGATGTGCATTCGTTTTTAATATTTACACTGCACACGGTGCTATGCAATATGTATATAATATTTCTTTATCGCTTGTAGTAATTAATTTACACTGCACTTTTTTTATTTATTACAATAACTATGTTTTAATCGCGCCTTATCTTATTCAACAATTTTCGAAAGCACTTAGGTATCCCCTTGTATTTATGCTTGAGTTCTTCAACTTGGTATTTTTTTTTTCTATGTTTAATTTCTCGTTAGTAAATCATTTTACAAATGTGTAATAAATACCTTAAGGTTGGTTTTTGGAACGCGGGATCTTTGGGCACAAAACACGACGAATTCATAGCAGCTTTACTAGATCTGGACGTAGATGTCATGGCTGTAAATGAGACGTGGTTGAGAACAGGTGAGGAGGGGCGTGCGCCCACAGTACCGGGTTATAGGTTGCGGCATATACCGCGCTCATTATCTGTTAAGAGGGGTCGGGGTGGCGGTGTTGGTTTTTATTTCAAGCGCGGTATTAATTTTCGAAGCCACTCAACACCTACTAGTGCATCCCATGCCACTGTCGAGCAGATGTGGATCACAATTAGTGTTCGCGGAATCAAGATCGCAATAGGAACTGCCTATCGTCCGCCCTGGCAGGATGTTGATTTTTTCCTAGATGCTGTATCTGGCTCAGTCAATTCCCTAACACAATGTGAGTACACAATACTAATGGGTGATTTTAATATCAACGTGCTAAATGACTCAGACTCAAAGACGGACAAGTTAGTCTCATTTTTAAACTGCCTAGGTCTTAAGCAATTAGTGAAATCACCCACACACTTTACTGTACACGGCAGCTCTCTAATAGATATCATTTGTACAAATGTTAAACCACGATCTCTTTCAGTTGACATAATACCGGATCTAGGTGCGCACGCGTTGGTTTCAGCTGAATTTAGTTTTAAACGCCCAAAAATCCCACGGCGGGCCATTACCTATAGGCCAATTAGATATATAAATAAGCAATCTTTTGATCTGGATCTCGAATTGGTAAACTGGAAAGCGATTACCAAGCTGCAAGATGTAAATAATATGGTCAGTGAATTTAATACAAAGTTACTTACACTATTGGATGCCCATGCACCTCTAAAGACAAGTTATGTTGGAGAGCGTTGTTATCCCTGGATTACTGATAACGTTAAACTTATGATGCGTTTAAGAAACAAAGCACATGCAGACTATTTAAAGGACAAAACATCTTGCAAAAAGAATTATCATAAAGAATTAAAATCACTCGTTTCTAGATGTTTATTTTACGAAAAGTCTGCATACTACAAAGATAAAATCAACAGTAAACTGAATGATACCAAGACACTGTGGAGAAATTTAAAATCGAATCTGCTGCCATCGAAACGTACAGAATTACCAATGCACTTTGACGACCCCGACAAAATTTGCAATCATTTTCTCAGTGTGCCGGGAGCGGATACGGTTAGTGACTCAATGCTTGACTTTTTTAAATGCAATCGAAATAACGGTTCTACTTTTAACTTGTCGCCCATAACGCACAGGGAAATCGCTAACGCACTGAGTACTATTAAAACCAATGCTGAAGGCTATGATGGCATTTCTATAAATATGATTTTACAATCACTGCCCGCGACTTTAGACGTCATAACCGCATTAATAAACACTTCTATCGCAACCTCATCCTTTCCTGAGCCATGGAAAGTTGCAAAGGTGCACCCATTGCCGAAGACTCAGAATGCATTGGAGATAAAAGATCTTAGACCTATAAGTATTTTACCAGTGCTTTCGAAAGTGTTGGAGAAAGTAGTATGTGCACAATTGGTCAAGTATTTAGAGGGAAATAAAATCCTTCCAGACGTTCAGTCAGGTTTTAGGAAAGGGCGTAGTACAGCAACGGCTTTGTTGGACGTGACTGATAATATATTGTCAGCTCAAGATAAGGGAATGTGTACGCTGTTGGTTTTACTTGATTTCTCGCGTGCCTTTGATTGTATTAACGTTAAATTATTGTTGTCAAAAATGTTTTTCTATGGCTTTGGAGAAGACACAATAAAATGGTTTGAAAGCTACCTTAGCGATCGCACGCAATTTGTAGAAATACAACGCGCAGATGGGTCAAGGGTTGTTTCTTGGCGTTGCTCAGTGAAAAGGGGAGTGCCGCAGGGCTCGATACTTGGTCCAATATTGTTTATTTTATATTGTGCAGATCTAACTAGAGTCATAAATAAATGTAAATACCATATTTACGCGGATGATACACAGGTTTATATATCGTTTAAGCCAGAAGACTATGAACAAGCATTACATGATCTTAATGCGGATCTTGAGAGCATAGTACGTTGGTCCAATGAAAACACGCTTGCATTGAATCCTACTAAAACCAAATATATGCTTTTTGGTACTGCAAACCAGCTTAGTAAAATTAAACCCTGTGCCGACTGTGTAACTGTTATGGGTCAGCCTATCGAACGAGTCTATGAAGTACGTAATTTGGGTCTAGTGATGGACGCGGAACTTCGTTTCCACAAACACGTGACTCAGTGTATCCGTAACTGTTTTTATAGGCTTAAAATTTTATATAAAGCCCGTCCGTATCTCAGTGAAGAGTTACGTGTGCTGCTTGTGGAGTCTTTGGTTTTGTCTAAATTGAATTATGCGGATACAGTGTACGGTCAGCGACTACTTTCAAAAACTGAGAAACTGATCCAAAGACTTCAAAATGCCTGTGCTCGTTTTTGTTTTAAAGTTCCATTTAGAGGACATGTCACACCTTTTTTCAACGAGAACAGTATCTTAAAAATGAAAGCAAGACGTAAACTGCACTTGGCGAGCTTACTCTTTGGAGTTATCAGAACCCAGACTCCATGTTACTTGTTCGATAGGCTGTCATGGACTAGTAGACATAGAATTGGTCAGGGCAGAAAATGTTCGCAACAGCTTTCCATCCCACAGCATAAGTCGGCGGCTTTTAGAGGCAGTTTTCGGTACGCAGCTAGTAAGTGTTGGAACAATATCCCTCCTCCCATTAGATATAGTAAAAGTTCTTCGACATTTAAGTCAAAATTGAAGCAATTTTTACTTACTCATCAAAAAGAGTTTGAAGACATTCGAGCCGACATGTCAGCTATTTGAAAATGTTATTTGTAATGTACCTACTTATTTTTATTTTTGTATGAGTGTATTGTATTATTATTAATATTGGGTCCACTTTTTGAGGTATGATCCTAGGTACTCACTTTGTTTATCTCAGGCAGTTAATTGTAGGTAAGTACACTGTGCACTGAATATTTTTGTAAGTACAAATGTGGTAAATATTTAATATTTACTGTTGTCCCAGCTATTTTTTTTTTCACGTGGGTTTTTTCTTTATAAAGTTCAAATCTTGTAATTATATGTATAACGTATATTATAACACGTATTTGTTTTCGAGCGTATGGCACTCGTGGGCTGCAGCTGAAAATCAGCGTCAGGTGGCAAACTTCGTGTTGCCACCTGACATTATGCTGAGCTGAGGCCCTTTGGCATTAATTTTTATTAAGTTTGTATTGTTTTAGTTTTAAGTTTTAGCACAAGTGCCAATAAACGCAATTTTCTTTCTTTCTTTCTTTTCTTTCTATATAAATTTTTTAGCTGAAAATCCGTCATCAAAACAATCAACAAGATACTACTTCTAAATATACTCACGCGCAGAATCAGGTGCAGCATTGACCAGTTCATCTAACGCAGTGAATGCAGCGATGGCCGCTCGTGTGTGCGACATGTCAGTCGGTCGTCGTGCGGCGGCCGCTCGTGCGATCACGATGGCCGCCAGGCCGCGCGCCCACCACGACACACAGGCTGGAGACGCAGAGCTAGACCACACTGAGCGGAGGACTGAGCAACACGATGAAAAGATCTGGAAGGAAATATTTAAATCATAATTTTATAGATGATTTCACATGGATATAAGTAGAATAGTATATTTTGCAACGATTGAATAAAGAGCGGATTTAAAGCGAGGGCCATTATATGAATCAAGAGCAAGCGAAGGATTTTAATGACTGAATCACGACCGTAGGGAGTGATTCATGATGATTGAATCACGAGCGAAGCGAGTGATTCAAGTATTTAAATCCTGAGCGACGCGAGTGATTCAGGCCCTCGATTTAAATCCGTTTTATTCAAGAGTTGCAAACGATACTTTATACCATGACTACGAGAAAAAGAAAGATTTGAGCGATAAAAGATATTCAACGAAACAAAATAAAGTTTTTTTTAATACCTAAGTCTGCTCCACACACACGTGGGTGCGAAGTAGTCCAATCGCTCGGTCACTGCGCCAACAAGCTGACGTTAAAATCTTAGCGATGGTTTGAATTAAGGGTAATTTTCTTATTAGCAAGGGGGTTGTCCAGCATCGCGGTCGATGTCGAATGTACTAAAGTGTTCTAAATTCAAAAACCAAAACAGTGCGTAAAAGACTACTTTTACGCACTGTTTTCCGTGAGTAAAAGTAGCTTTTTCGAGGGGGAATGGTATAAACGTATTTTTTCCTACTCCTTCACTATTCTTTTCAGATTAAATTCGTTGCTGAATCCAAGACAGGTAAATTCATTTTCCGGGACATGTCGAGCTTCATTGTCTCGGCGCTTTTCTGATAGTTGGTACTGTTAATTCTAGCGTTCAAGAGCAGTAGTTTGGGAATGGGCAACACTAGTCCCAAACCACTGCAACAGGATTTGAACTAATAAAAAAAAGATAATTTCAGGAACTTATTTTTAAAATTTTAGAAAAAATACAATTACAAAGTATAAAAGAAAAACCGGCCAAGTGCGAATCACACGAAGGACTCCGGACTATTATAAAACAGCAGAAAAATATTGTCAGTTTTATAAGAACGCACATTTTAATTACTACGCTGACTTTTTTTTTTATTGTTTATTTAAGGTCACTTGACTTTGTTTAGGCAAAAAAGCAACAATAAAAAAAAAACAATATCCTTACCACATTGTCCATCAGGAGTAATCAGTACCTTCACACCATCAATATAGATTGATTTTATTCCAAAAGATTTGACCGAATAAAGTTGACGTACCTCGTTGTCGTTTGTTTCCAGACACTGTCGGAAGTGGTTGATGCAGGGATAGTGTAATGGCGGCGCGGGAGTCGCTCTGTTCAGTACCACCGCCATGCCGCGTGCTCCTATCACTGGCTCGATACGCTGTTCTGGCTCGTCTGTGGAAATCACGATAAATGAAGCAAATAGCATTCATGTTTAATATTTAAACATGGTTGGGCTAGCTTATAAGATTCGGCAGTCTGTATTGAATTAAGTCGACACCAAACAAATGTACACACATACTGATGATATGATCGGTACACATTTTGTCGCGTCTCACCTTGTTTTATGGACTCAGGGAATACTAACCAGTAACGACCCGCCGCGCCTAAGCAGGATTTTATTTATTAACTAAACATATTCATTCATAAAATTACACTGATATCGATGGGGTGATTTCGGAGATTAGCATTTACGAATATAATACACGGGATTTTACTATATTAACGTCATAACTCTCAGATACGTATAATACTACGATGTATCCAGTTGTGTAGTCCGAAACGAACGTACAATAGTTTCTGGTCAAGACAGGCGTCTTTTTATCCGAGCTGATTGCCTAATCAGTTCGGCTAAAAAGACGCCTGTCTTGACCAATTAATAATCAAAGCTGATTAGGCGTCTTGACCAGAATTTTTTGATAAAAAGCACTTAAAACAAACAACTTACCACTCTTAACCCTCTCCACAAGTTTAGCGAGCGCGCTCTGCAACAGTTGCGCGTGTTGTTGCTTGGTGTGTTCGTGCAACCTCACCACGCGACACTCGGACGCTCGTTGCAGCAACACTACACCGGCCTCCGCTGCGGCGCCCTCACCTTTACTCTCGCGAAGGATCTCGGTTGCGAGGTATAGGATTGTTGGTAGAATTGACAGTGCGCCTGTAATGTAACAAAAGGTTTCAAAATGGAAATTAGCAAAGTGTAAATACATAGGTGCATGTTTCCTCCAAAGTCGCGTCATTTCGCGAAATCTAACGTAGTATGTAAATGGAAGTGGTTGCAGAGTAAAGCCATCAAATGATAGCAACTCTTGCTGAGGTGATTCTTTCGATGGGTGAGCAATATTAAACAACTCTTGCCGAGGTTTTGTGTGTGGATAGATCTAATTTCCCTTAGGCGTTGCCAAACCCTTGTGTGTTTAGGACGGCAGATAAAATTGTAGACACTTTGTGTAATGTAGAATTTAAATAATTCCATCCATGAACAAGTGTATTAATGACAAGAACTTACACAGTAACAAAGTAAGAAAGATCTTTTATTAGGGTTTCTTCTAAAACATATAAAAATAAACCTGATATATTAAAATAATAACTATTAAAAATTCTTCTCAAAAAAAAAACACCAACTCACCCTGAGGACTAGTCAACGACGGAAGCTCAGACATGGCCGACAGACTCTTCACCAACAACGTATCACCATGGACACCAAGACCCTTGGGCACTCCAATAACTCCAACTGCTCCACCATGTTTCTTCGGCGACAGTGCCGGCAGCCTCCTCACCAACAGACACAGACAGGCCTCCAGACATGCGAAGACCACGGACTTGCCGGGAGGCAGGTCACCTGTGGGACCACCTTCTCCTAGAGTGTGGACTACTTCCAGGACTGATTGGGGTGGGGAGCCGTCTGTGGCTTCGTTTGGTGCTAGTTCTGTGGGAGAAATTTATGTTGAATTATTCGCAGCAGACAATTCAAGAAGATATATTTTTCAAGCTTTTCTCTTACATGTTTCTGTGATTTAATTATTTTTGAACTTTTATGAAAACAGTGTACACTTGAAATATTTTTAGAATGGGCTCGGTAATGCCTAGAAAATAAAGCTACTATGCTATTTGCTCAAAGGACATAAATTGTATGCATAAAAAGTATGGCAACAACCATAGAAAACTCAAGAAGTAATAAATCTTTTCTACATGATTGGCTCCTAGAAATTATTATCACAAATTGCTCAGTACAATTACCTCTTTTATTTTATGTTTCTTTTATTACATAGTTCTGTTGTTTATTGTTTTTATTTACAACAATTTCTTTTTATTACTCCATCGATTTTTTTGTTCTGTTTCGTTTTATTGTTGTTGTTGTGTATGCCTACATCTATTCCATCTATTTCTATTTATCACTTACTAAACCATCATTATTAATATTAGATTGCCATAATTATAAGATTTACCTTTGATCTTAGTCTGCATTTGTGCATGCAGTTGTTCTCTGGCGCCATCTATGACTAGTTTCAGCACATCAGCAGCTAGTAGTAAGGCCTCGATGCTCTCCTGAGTGAGGCCTGTTCGGTGAATGATTTGGCACAGCTCTATAGCGAGGGACCTGATGGAGAAAATATTCATCATCATCAGCCTATAATATTCCCACTGTTGGGACACAGGCATCCTCTCTGTGAGAGGGATGTGGGCCATAATCCACCACGCGAGCCCAGTGCGGATTGGCAGATGTCACATGTCTTCGAATTTGATGGTTCTAGGACATGCCGGTTTCCACACGATGTTTACCTTCACCGTTTTGAGAGCACTGGTGATGAAATAATATTATTCATTCACATTTTAGATCCTCAGGAATATTAGGAATATTGCTAAGTGATCGTTTTAGATCCTCAGGAAACAAAATGAAATATCCTACACTTTAAATGCGGAAGCGTGATTTTTGTTGTATGTCCCATCTTCACGTCAAAACGGTCGAACCGATTTTGGTGAAATTTTGGTAGGTACAGAGATAGATACTTAGGATGCTAGAGGCGGTCATAAGTTATTTCGGGGTCGCCGCCATGGGCAACTACAATCTAAATGAATTTAGATACTATTGAGAAATAATAATAATGTGCAATATAAAGCATTAAAATGGTTTTAAACAGCTGTTTTAAAAATAATACAGCTAGTCTTACATACCTGTCTTTCAGTAACCTGGCCCTGTTCTCAGGGGCATCGAGAAGTGTTACCAGAGACAATAGAACAGATATTATATTCTCATCGGTCATATCTCGTTGCGCACAGAGGGCTTCCGTACAAATACCTAGAAACAACACATATATTCGTTAATTATATATTATTATAATATATATTTTGATAAAAGAATTTATTAAAATAAGTTTAGTAAATTATCTTACCGAACAACAGATGGAATCTCTCATCAACGGGTTCGAAAAACTCAAAGTTTCCATTTTCAGTCTTTGTAGATCTGTTGTCCAATGCACCTTCGGATTTATCTGAAAAAAATATGGAAAAGGTTTTTATTTCTCTTTTATGGACATAGATCTATGTGAATTGTAAGTTGTTTTGTGTTTGCACATTTACCAAACATGCTGCCTCAGAGGATATCAAGATACGCAACAGAACGAGAAATGGGAAACCCAAGCACGATTTTTGATGATGCCTCGTCATCCACAGTTATGCTTATTGACAAGACTTTCTATTTTGAGCCATTGGTACTACGAGCAGACTGCCGCCACAGCGACTCAGCGACTGTATTGTACTTGTTGTCGAGTTTCTTTTATTTTCTGTTTTTAGTCAATATATTATTTACTAGCTTCTGGTAATTTCCATAAATCAGAGTAGTGCTGGGAAACATATCGAATTACAAATGACATGTTAATATTTTCAGTTATTGAGCACTTTAATATTAGACGATCATCGTTCCCGCGGTCGCTCATTTACCCTAGAAATGACTGTATGAACCGATTTCGTGGCGATGTCCTTATCGTCTAAGTGAAATGAGAATGTGAAAGCGCCCTTTCTTGTAGCACTTAGATATGCCTAACTTACCGGCACCATTATCAGTAGCCTGTGGCTGTGCTATATTAGCGTTGAACCTCAGTGACGCGGCGTACAGTAGCGAGGGCCAGGCACGTGCGTAGTGTTGTCGGGAGGCCTCCGCAGTCTCCGCTGAGTAGAACGCGCCGCCGCCGTGAGGAAGTTGGGAGGCGAACTCTGTAAATAAAATGTAGTATGAAAACACTGACTTCACGTAAGCTAGCATTTCGCAGGATAATGATTGAAAATTGTTCCTTAAAGTTACTGATTATCAATAACTATTTATCGAATGATCGGACTATTTCTTTTAAGTCTTATGAATTATCCTTAAAACATCTCTGTCAAACCGAATTTAGAGTGGCACGGAGATTGATTAGCCTATTCAGAAATTTTAAAATAGAAGTCATACTTATGTGCAATTAGAATTTTTACAATAGAGTCAACTCCATAACTTGGAACTACTAACGAAACTTAGGTGAATGAAGTAATTACTCCTAATTTTTACTCGGAGAATTTTAAGATATACAAGTGTAGGTACCTAATAATATGGTAAGGTAATAGGGGGGGTTCATATCTGACAGAACATCCGTCAAGCGTATTCTTTCACGCACTAACGAATCATCGGTTGAGTGTGAACAGTCAGTTGTTCTATGCATTCTCTGTCTGCTCTGGCGTTCCGCGTCCGATAATACGCGACGGATGTTCCGTCAGATATGAATCCTCCCTAAGGCTACAATATAAACAAAAACATCAACACTAAATAAATGCAAAAAAAGCCTATTTATCCGACTGTAAAACAAGCCATTAAAGTAGAAAAATATCCTCTTACCGGGAGGCAAACTCAAAAGCGCATGATCCTTCAACGCTGCAATCCAGTTCTCTCCCAAACTGTCCAGCTCCGGTTCAACCAACTTCAACAAGCTCTCTCCCTTGCTCTCAAACTCTCCGTACTCCTCATTCTCGGGTGTCTGCGGGTCTGCGTTGTCGATCTGGTTGTTGTTCTGTAGCAACTGGTTGCGCCACCTGGCGAGCTCCGCGCGGTTGTTGAATGGCTTCGTGTCGAGGTGTTTGACGTACGAACCGGGGGCGCTGCCGTTGCTTACCATTGCTACTATGTAGACCTGTGAGTTGATAAGGGAAATTGGATTTTGTGTAGTTATTGATATGGTTAGTTTTAAAATCTATCTGTTTTTTAAAATATCAAATAAATACCAAATCGTCAATAAATTGTATTTACCTATTTTGTCTATCAGTATTGAAAAATTATGGACGCAGAAAAGCGAGGACGTCAAAACGCACAGAAAATTATACCGTGACTGAAATTTAAAAGCTTTCTATCTTTGTCCATTATATTTACGTAAAGAAAGTAAAGCACGGGTAAATATTTATTTGATTTATCTGTATAAGGGTAAGGCCTATGTTCAGCAGTGGATGTCTTCCGGCTGATGATGATGGTGATCTAACTGACGAACTAATTACTTTTTATAGTCATCTTACCTATACTAACGGAAAATTCACAATAACTAGTAGGAATCAGTTGTGAACTTACCTCAGCCCATGCTTTCAAAATAGACAGCTTCTCCAATGTTGCCATGCTTTCGTTATAAATTAACGTGGTGTTGCCTTTAGTGTTTAACTTATCCAAACTGGAGACTAGAAGTTGGTGAACTCTGAAATCAAAATGACGAGTTTCAGTAATATCTTTCAATCTCATAGTTCCACTACGCAACACAGACCTTTTACAGTTATTTTTTGACATTGGTCAAACATACGCGATTGCGGGACTAATGAAATATCGTGAGCCCGGAACGTAAAGGGATATCGAAGAAAACCGTGAATTTTAGTCAGTATGAATTAAACTGTATTTAATCCAAATCAAAAAATGTACTGCATTTTTTAATAAATTAGATGAATTTAACACTATTAAAAAAAACGTTAGTCATACGCGAACTGCTGCTAGAGCAGTTATTAGCGAACGCTAGAGTAGTTAGCCATGACATATCCAAGAAGTTTGACTATTGGAGCAGTCCACGTATAATCTGGCTGTCCGTGACTTTGGGAAATATATTTTTGTATTAAACATGAATGTTATCAAAACAGGCTATTCACAAATCCCGTAACCAGACCATTTTGAAAATAGTCCTCACCTCCTCAAATCATTGATATCTCTAGCAACCCCACAGCCGATCCATGCTGAACAAACATCGCAGGCGGCCGCCGTCACATGAGACGCTGTGTCGCCTGCAAATGCGGGACGTACAGCAGCTCCAACCTGTATACAATTGAATATGTATTAGAAAAATCGTCTTAAAAAGGTAGATTATACAAAAAGACTGCTTGAAAAAAAAAAAAAACTTTAGGCAGGAAATATACAAGAATAATACCGTGTAATGTCATGGCATTCATCTTACATTATTCTCCACGTTTCAAGGGCCAATTACACAAGCACAGATTCGAAACAGATTATGTTTATGTAATGCACATATTTCTACTGAGATAAAAATAAATACTGGGAATGCCTCTCTATTAACTCTCTGGATTCAGTACAAAATTTTCACGCATCGAACAGTACAGAGCAATCACTGGAAAGACATCAAATACAATTGTCACATGAAAACCGTTTTTGTCTTTGGCCGTTATCATACTAGCGGTTTGGAAGCGGCTGCGGAGCGGAGCGGACGCGCAGCGCATCCGTCGCGAACACGCCGCGGCTGCGCAGCGTGGACGCCGCGGACGCGTGGCAAATGCTTTACGTTTTCGTCGCGTGTTTGTACACTCAGTAACAAAATGGATTCCGTCGAGGAAACATTGCTGTTGACGTAATTACTTCGAAAACGCCGGAAACGAAAACGAAAGCATCGACATATTTGGGAAGATCCATTATTAAATTAGGCTGAGGAATTTTTCGCAGAGAGTTATAGGCAATATTCATGTTTTGGAAAAAAAAAACTTCTCGGCTACAAAAAAAAATGGATTATTTATTATGCATCTATAATCTGTATCACCTACTCTTATCATAATATGCCAAATTTCAGCGCTGGAGGATTTTTTCGAAAGTCTTCTTACAAAAAATTCCTCGTTGATCTGAGGTGGGGCGGACGTTTTGGCGTTTGTTCGAGGCAGTACAAAATGGCATCCACTTTGCTGTTCGCGGCGATCCCGTTGCGCGTCCGCAACGAATTCGCTGCGCAACCGCGGCGTGTTCGCAACGCATTCGCTGTGCGGCCGCTCCGCCCCGCAACCGCTTCCAAACCGCTAGTGTGATAACGCCCTTTGATCCACAAACAGGCATTTATGCATCTCAACTGACAATAAACCACCCGTGTGTTACCAACCTGTGCCTGATACTGTTCCAGTAGCAGATGTCCAGGGAAGTCAGGCTCTGGCGCTCTAGCATACTGCTGGATGATCATCTGCAAAGTCTTGAGGCCACATAGCCGGAGGGCGTCTGATTCTCCTGTGGCGCCCACGAATGCCATGCGGACCAGGTCTGATAGGTGGAGGGAGAGGTAGTCACCTGGAAAAGAAAGGTTACAGTGGAATTTCGAACTAGGGTACTTATCGGTGATTAAGAGTTGAAACCGTTACTTCTTAGGCTATTCTAAACTCATAAAGTGACCGTGACATATCGTATGGTATTCTCCTTTGGGGCAATGCCGCCACATATTGAGGTAATCTTTGGTTTTCACAATAAATTTTGTCATCATCTGCCTAGTCTTTACCTAAGTATATTGGGGTCGGCCTCCAATCAAACCATTTGCAGCTGAATATTAATATTTTACATGGAGTGACTGCCTATCGGACCTCCACAGCCCAGTAACTGGGTAATACGAGACACCCTAAACTTTACATGCGACTTAACAAACAGTCTATCCAGTACATACCTTCAGGGTTATTCTGTAGCTTCTCCTTGGCTTTGACAAGATCAAAGTGTGCGCTGTCACCGGTCGCCTCGCACGCTCCCATTATCTTCTGAATACACTCCATTGCAAACACCTGAATCATAATTACATCGTTTTGAGAACTTGAGGATGACATACAATCCCTGCATGAGAAAACTTGGATCTAGATCACAAAGACTTTGAACTTTGATCTCTTGGGGCCATCATGTGAGCTGGCCAAATGTGTACTGTGATGTTAGATAGGTATAAGCGATTGCTATATTCCTTGTAGATATTCAAGCATGCCGTCAGCTCACGTTTATGGTTTTATTTTTACGTGGAATATCATGTATGTGTCCTCTCGCCCTGGACACATCGGAAGTGACTATCGGACTTGACTGGCTAAATAAAGTCCACCCTGCTTCTTCAAATGCCTTTTTAACTCTGCGTTATAAGGCCACGGTAATCTATCTCGCGACATTAGCAGTCATTTGGCTCTATCAGGCCCCGTCAGGTATAATTATTTTCACACTACTTGCTCGTAAATGTCAAATTATATGTCAGTCAAACCTACTGTAAAGTAAATCATTGTTCCCTCTCGCTCGAGCCGGGCAATAATATATGTACTGAATTTCATTATTCCCGTGGGAATAATGTGATTTGAATTTGGAACCTCAAAGAAAACCGTATGGAAACGTTCACCAAGGGGGTTGTATCAATAATGGCGGCCGCTGGCCACAACAGCTGATCGGTTGCAGTGGTGCCAACTTCACGTTCAAAGGTTGTCGTACCACATCAAATTTCAAAAATCGAATTGATTTCCTCGCAATAGGTGTGAAAAGCAGAGTACGCTCCTCGGGAGTAAAGCTGCCTTGTCTTGGGCTAACTTGAATCCATCGCTACACTAAGGATTCTTAGCTTAATTCCCTCGTTTCACTCGGGAATTAACACTTGAATCTCCTCGCTGCGCTACGGAGGTTCACCCCCAGAATACTTAGTGTCGCTTCGGGATTCAATACGCCCGTGACGTAAGGCAGTGCTTTACTCCCTTGTTGCGTAATCTACTATTATTTAGTCAGGTTAATTGAAGAGCTATGATCACATACCCTTGTCGGCCATCTTGACTGTACAGCAGGATGTGTAGTAGTATCAGATTCTGCGTGGAACTCAGCTTGATCGTCATCTCCTTCAGCATCGAAATCTGTCTCGGGATTGTTGCTGTCTTCTACAAATATTATAACATTTCTAGTTTTATTATCCATTCCCGTCTTATGGTCTACTACTAAGATATTATGAGAACTGTTTCAACTTTACTAATTTTACGAAATAAGGTAGAAAATCCAAACTTAAGACTACATTAATTAGGTTTAGTATCCATTACTTAAGAGTAAGGGTACCTGAGTGGTGCCCCAGTGTGGTATCGGCCTTGACTTACGAGTTTTAGGTCGTACCAAGAAAAACTGGGCCCGCGTGGTGGACTATGGCCCACACCCTCTCACAGAGAGGAGTTCTCTGTCCCAGCAGTGGGAACATTATAGTGGGAATATCATGATGATGATGACATTACCTAGCCTAATAGTGAGTACTCTCTTAGCCAGTGCCAGCCAGTCCCGCACACTGCGCTGTGTGGCCGCGGCCAGCAGGCAGCACGTCAAAGTATCTCGTGCGTACGACAGCGCCGTCGGGTCGCGCTCGCTGTCCAGGAACGCAAATAGAGCGCCCGGGAGACCTGTTTCTGTGATAACGACACCTGAGAATGGAAAGAAAAATATTTTAAAATGCATATTGATAGTTTTTGTGACGGAAATGACATCCTGGCCAAAGCTGAATAATGAATAAATACATTGTTTAAGAGACCAATAGACAAGTACACTGCTTCGAACAAAAACAAAAATCGATTCCGAAAGCTCGGAGTAATTGGTCAAGATATAATCTTGGATGCAGTCCCAGCGTGACGAAAATCACGCTATTTTTGTAAAGTTGAGTTGGAATCGTATACGTCACAATTTAGTAGAGTTTCTATTGAATTCTGACGTCACCAGAACCCACTCTCGAGTTTTGATGCGTTATATCTTAAAAAAACAAAAGAAAATTAAGTGTTCGTTATTTTTCAAAACTCTAAATGACGGACTAATTATTTTTTAATATATTGACAAATAGCGAGAATAAATAGATCAAGATCTCCGATGCAATGCTGAGCAGAAGAATCACTCGCAAAATTAGTAAATAATTTCTGGGTATTAAAAATATATGATACTTCATACAATAATCATTCGATTATTGTATGAAGTATCATATATTTTTAAGGTATCATGCAATAATCTCTAAAATATTAAAAATCAAGTATAAAACTTACCACAATAAGGCTTAGCAGGAACATGATCTTTAGCTAAAAGCGCGTATTTGCACACTTCAGCGGCTTCCTTTTGTGATAGTTGACGCAAACAACAAAGAGCGGCGCGACGAACTGTCAACTCAGAACTTGATAGATCACGCTGGAAACAAAACATGAGGATTTCAGAATAGAGGGAGTTCTGCCAATGAAAATTGAACTCACTAAACAAGACTATAAGGCTCTATTTATGTAATTGATTGGCATTGATGAGTTTGACAAATGTTGTGGAAACATAAAAACAAAAGAAACGTTTTCCTTTGAAAGAAAAACAGCTGATCACAGTGTCAACGCATTTAGATCATATTATGATTTCGTAAAATCACTTTTACCCCATTGTCATAGAAGCTAATTTAAAAAAACTTTATACTTACACAGAGATGCGGCACTAACGTGTGCAAGTTGATATGATCGGGCGCGAACATCTGCAACTGTTGCAGACATCCTAAAGCCTCAGATCTCGCGCCTGCGCCGAACTCGCCTAGCGCTGCGCACGCGCATACGAAACGACCTACTGCTACCACTGTAAGATAGAGAACATGGTTAGAAAATCCAAATCTGCAATAATATTTGGCTTTCAGGTCACGCCAAGTCACAATCAAACTGAATACGATGGAACTGGGCTACGTCTGTGAGGTGTACAAGTCATATTAACTGTCGAATATTAGCACTAATTGGTCTTGAACGTCGTAATATGTGCACATAGCGTTTAGTAAATGTCGAATCAAACTGAATGAATTTTTAACGGGACTAAATGGCAGTTTTATTGCATCGAACAAAAAAAAGAATCACACAAATCGGACTGGAAACCTCGGAGTAACCGGTGTACAAAAAAGGGCAAAAAATTTTTTTTTGTCGGTTTATAGTCAACCAATGAGTCAGGGCGACCAGGGTGACCCATGGGGGGACGAGAGGAACCGTTACACTACTGACTTAAATCCACGGTGATCCCACAATAAAATAAAGGTCGCCGGAAGACGCTGGATGCAGGTCGCTTCCAACCGGTACATGTGGAGATCAAAAGGGGAAGCTTATGTTTAGCAGTGGACGTCCTATGGCTGAGATGATGATGATGACCCCACAATAGCCCTTAGGTTCCAGGGTCACGGTTACCTGATGAGACCTCCCCGAGACCACGGCAGGATTGAGAACCTCCTGCTTTTTGAAGTCGGTTAAAAATAGTCGTTAACTAACCTTGTAACTCCGGCCCAACAACGGTTATCAAGGCCGACAGCAACCTCCCAATACTGCGATGTAGGTCCTCTTGGAAGGGAGGCGCGCTGAACAACAGCTTCAAGGCTAGGTTCAGGGTAGACTCCACGTGGCCTCGGAACATGGGACCTGAGGCGTCTGCGAGGACTGATAGGGCGTGGAGGGACCACACCTGCGGAGAGGGAATTATTAGTTGGTGTGACGTCACTGCCATTTTTGATACTTTAAAAGAAGTACAGTTTGTATAAAAAACCAAAGTGTTGCGCAGGAGTTGTTATTAGACACCGCTTTAAATCATTTTCGTGTGAGAATTTGGCTATTCTCTGAAAATAAGGTAGTTTAATGCCATAAATTGAACAACTGGTATTTTTTTTAATCATTTAATATTGACACAGATAAAACGCTTCGATCATAACGCCTGTTAAATGATACCCATTACCCACCGACAGACGTTGTGATTTTTGAAGCTTTGTAGCTTCGTCGTTTTTGGTTAAAGAATAGATACGGTTTAATTTTTTTTTTTTTTATATTCTATCTTTTGGACTTATTTTTTCTTGTTTTAGTAAAATAATAAATAAATAATCCACAACTATCACACAACGCCATCTAGTCCCAAGCTAAGCAGAGCTTGTGTTATGGGTACTAGGCAACTGATAAACATACTTATACAGGGTGAATTTTTCAACTGGGCGTGGATGGCTACTTTCGAAACTATGAGGATTGTCGAAAACGTTGAAAGGAGTCTCGAGGCCGATTTTGACGAAAACTAAAACTGCATCATTGGATTTTAGAAAAATCTAAAATCCTGGTCAGGAATCTAACCCGCTGATTTTGGAGAAAAAAATCACACCCTGTATTATTATACCGTTCGATAGTGTTGCTAATAAGGATCAAATTCTGGGAAGTAATCATATACGGCAAACTTAAGGAAAACGTATAATTAAAAATAAAAAACTTTAAAAAAAAAAAAATTAACCTCCTTCAAAAAAAACCACAAAAAAGGGTAAAATAACCTACAAAATAACTTTCCTTTCGGAAGTCGGTGGCTTTGTTTTAATATTTCGATGTCTTTTTGCCACCGACTTCCGAAAGAAAAGTTATTTTGTAGGTTATTTTACCCTTTTTTGTGGTTTTTTTTGAAGGAGGTTAAATTTTTTTTTAAAAAAGTTTTTTAGTTTTAATATTCAACCCAAATTCTTGGCAAATACATCATTTTCTTACATGTGCACTAGAATTTTGTAATCCGTAGCACCGGTATTAAAATCAGCCATGTCGTGTACATAAAAGAAAGTTCCAATAAAATTCCCTATCTCAAAAAATGCTGAACAGAGTTCGATGAAACTTGCAGTATTCCCTAAGGTGAACGATCCCTAGTACACAAAAAAAACAATTTTGAAAATCGGTCCACAATTGGCGAAGTAATCGCGTAACAAACACGCAAAAAGTAAAGATCATCATGTCATCCAAGTAGCCGAAATTAATAAAAATGCTCACAAAATAAAAAGTACTGAACCAAATTTGATGAAATTTTTATGGGACCACACTGCAAGTATCCTGCATCGAAAAAGAATCACACTAATCGGACTAGAAACCTCGGAGTAATCGATGTACATACATAAAAAAAAAAAAAAACATACCGACCGAATTGAGAACCTCCTCCTTTTTTTGAAGTAGGTTAAAAAACTGATTACTCTTCAAGGCAAAGACTGTATTTGAAACATAAGTTACCGTTTCTTCTTTAAATTAATACTATTTTTAGTTCAACTCAATAATGTCGTATTGCTAAGTACAGTGGGATTGTTGAAACGTCAAATCCAGTGAGACATTAAAAACAATGAAATTTTATAATTTCGAATAAATTATGGCTCAGCAGTAGAGGTAAAGTAACATGGAAAAATAGCAATTTCATTAAAATCTACCATTTCCTTAAGTTTTCCGTATATGATTACTTCCCAGAATTTGATCCTTATTAGCAACACTATCGAACGGTGTAATAATACAGAGTGTGATTTTTTTTTCAAAATCAGTGGGTTCGATTCCTGACCAGGATTTTTGATTTTTCTAAAATCCAATGATGCAGTTTTAGTTTTCGTCAAAATCGGCCTCGAGACTCCTTTCAACGTTTTCCGATATTCCTCATAGTTTCGAAAGTAGCCATCCACGCCCAGTTGAAAAAATCACTCTGTATATTTCTAAATACATACATATTATAGATAAATTACACCCAGACACAGAACAAATGATCGTGCTCATCACACAAACATTTGTCCTGGGTGGGAATCGAACCCACGAACCCCCAAATATATTTTTTCTCTATACATTTCCAAGTTGCCAAAGAAGGTGATACCATCAATGTAATCGAACTTACTTGTAACTCAACAGCAGCCGTATCTTGTGCTAAGGCCCTCAACACCGGCAGCGCTGCAGCGCTTGACGTCGCTCCTCTCGCTCGCTGCACAGCTCCTACAGCGGCTGCAGCGGCTGCACGCACAGACCTTAAAGCAAGTATATACAGTTTAGTTTCCAATAGCAACGTCGATTTATGGTACTATTACATTTATTAACCTGATCAATTTTGCTAAGTATTAAGGAAAAAAGAGGTCACTGTTTCTCTGCTCATGACGCGATCCAATGCAATTTGACCGATTTGTGTCGCCAATCAACTTCAAATGATAATCATCTTTATTACTACGACTTACAGGCCAATTTAAAACGTGCGGTAGTCGATGGGTAGATGGAAAAGCCAAACAGGCTTGCAACGCCGACGGAAGTCAAAAGTTCATATTCGTTTGAAAATAATTTAAAGAAACAAGAATTAAATATATTTTACCTATTGACCGCCGTGCGAGCTAAAGCGATGACTTTCTCTGACAAAGCTTGGCTTTCCGCTTCAGTGATACAACCGCATAGACGACCAGCACATGACGCGGCCGCTGCGCGAACAGTGGCGCTGTTCGCTGATAGACCGTTCTGCAAATAATTTTTCACATTGATGAAATAATTATCAACAACACAAACTATAACATAAAAATATAATGATTCCACGGCAAGGTACCATGAGTAAACATGCACGAAGGATTATACAGGGTGAATTTTTCAACTGGGCGTGGATGGCTACTTTCGAAACTATGAGGAATATCGAAAAACGTTGAAAGGAGTCTCGAGGCCGATTTTGACGAAAACTAAAACTGCATCATTGGATTTTTGAAAAATCAAAAATCCTGGCGAGGAATCGAACCCGCTGATTTTGGAAAAAAAATCACACCCTGTATTATTACACCGTTCGATAGTGTTGATCAAACCGAATAGGTATACATCAAACGTACTTTAAAAAAACCCATCGTTTTTAAGTCGGTTAAACAGAGGGAGCGCCGACGGGCCCAGTGTTGGTGGATGTCACATGTCTTCGAATTTTTGGTTCTAGGACATGCCGGTTTCCTCACGATGTTTTCCTTCACCGTTTTGAGAGCAGTGGTGGTGAAATTAATAACATAAAGCGCCTGGGTTCGAACCCACGACGTATTTTCTACTAATTCGTACGTCGGGATCGATACCACTGGGCCACCACTGCTCCTTCTCATAAATATTATACCCTAAATTATCAAAATGAAGAAAATATCAATATTTCTACTTACAATAACAATCTCCGTAGCGATATTCTTGACCGCCTCCTGCCCGAGCGAGCTCTTGAGTTCCGCTAAGGTCCTCAACGCTAACAGTAGAGCGGTGTAGATGTTCACTTGTATCGCTTCCTGACGAGCGCCCTTTGACATTTTGATACACTCCGCAAAATGTTCTAGCATTTGTTGTCTGTGGAATAAGGGAAGTTAAGTAAGAAAACAGTACCCTCAGCACGAGTTTTCAGTATTCGAGACGTAAACTGAAACTTTGACAATTTCAAATTGACAATTTTCAAGGAAAAAATTAGTTCTTTCTTCGCACACCAGAGGCGCTGTTCCATTTTTTCATACAAGAAACTCTGTAAATACTGGAAAGATGCTGTAAAGTAAAAGAGAAAAACTCGTGCTAGGCAAAAAAAAAGAGAAATTATGGACAGTTTGTTTCGATTAAAATTTATGGCTTCAACTCAATTCGAACTACGTTCTGTTTCCTTATAAATCCGTTTTCGCTTTTTTCCGCCGTTTTCTATAATAATATGATTTAAAATTCAAGTTTTTTTTTTACATTTGCACCATGTGGAGATGCTATCAGGACATAACAATCTGTCAATGTGCACATTGATCCGGTTCGAAGGACCAATTAGAATCAATTGGGGCTTGCAACAGAAACTTGACAGAATCGCGATTATTAATATTGAGATAACAGCAGTTTTATATTCTTTGCTACTTTATTTTTCAACCATGTAATTGGAGAAACTGTGAAATAAGCGATTGTAAGAGTATCAGCCCTGACGGGTACTACAAGCCAAACACTATCTCTTGGTCGCGAGACTGTCTTATCGGGCAACCACGACTTTAGAACGTAAAGTTTTATTGAAGGGTCACCGTGACCGATTTTAGTTAGTATAGTCCCGTTCCAACCTGGGTTCCGGGAGGACTCATTTGATGATTTTATCTTGATAAAAAAGAATATCACTCATTTCTTCCTAAACTAGCACCTGGTCAATTACCCACACGTCAGTCTTAAAGCGTGAGTAGTTCCGCTCATGGAACGAGATGGCGCTAGACGACTTGTAAGCTCTGTCTCTTTCCCTCAGCCTAACTCCTCACGCTTTAACACGTTATGGTAGGCCCACCTGGGTGGATATTACAACATGTTAAATCCAGGCTTGTTCCAGTGAGTAAACGAGATGGCGCTAGACAACTTGTATAGAACTGTTACTTTCACTCGCCGATTAAACCTGGTTTTAAGACGATGTAATACCCCTCCCCCCCAAGTACAATGTACACTCACCGATGCTTGTTGGCGGCTCTAGAGAAGATCTGCGGGAACAACGTGACGGAGGCGTCGATGACGGCCACCCCGAGCGGCTGCGCGCCCGGCGGCCCGCCGCCCCCCGCGCCCGGCGGCCCCCCGCCCCCCGCGCGGTACAGGCAGCACGGGTCGTGCTCCAGCGCACCCGACCCACTGGCGCTCAGAGGAGAGATCAGCTTCACCGCCAGAACATACACAAACACAGTTATTAATAACCTTATATAAATGTTACAGGCAATTTCATAAATCCGATCATCATCATCATCATCAGCCAGTATTCGTCCACTGCTGGACATAGGCCTCTCCCAATGTGCGCAACTGAGCCCGGTCTTGAGCTTTCCTCATCCAGTCTCTGCCGGCCGCCTTTCGTAGGTCGTCACTCCACCTGGCCGGCGGGCGCCCACACTACGTTAGCCGAGTCGCGGCCTCCACTCAAGGACACGTCTTCCCCAGCGGTTGTCTGTCCTGCGAAAGATGTGACCAGCCCACTGCCAGTTCAGTTTACTAATTCTTTCTGCTATGTCGGCAACTTTGGTACTCTGACGAAATACTTCGTTCCGAATTTTATCCATCAAAGTTACTCCGAGCATAGCTCGTTCCATAGCTCGCTGAGCGACTTTAAATTGGTGAACTAGTCTCACTGTGAGTGTCCAACGACTCGGCACCATAGGTCATTACTGGTAGGACGCCCGCATTAATTATAATGGCTGGCCTGTATTTATAATACCCGACTCAATTGAGCAATGCGATCAAATAACATCCCATCCCCTTCGTGTCAGATTATTTTAAATCTTGCAAACAGAAATAGGAGCCCCGCGAAGCAGAGTTCCGTCGAGCTAGTAGGCGGTAATTGCAAGGCACGGCCTCGGTCCAATGTATCACATTGCCCGGCTCCAAGTAGGGAATTATTCATACTTCCCGGTCCAAGTGATAAATTCAAGCTATCTCAAACACTGACTTATTTATGGGCCTTCGGGCATTATAAATAATGGCCGGTCCTTATTAATAATGCCCAGTTAATCATGTTGCCCGTAACATAAACATACAAATTTTATCAAGCTTACGGCCCATTAACTATTACGACACACGCGTCTTCTTGTCGCGACGTTTCCTGTGTAGTTTATTGAACGCTGCGCTGGCGCAAACGTCACACAATTTCGTTATCCTTTCGGCATATGTGTATTTTCTATTGCTAGAGCAACGCGCCGTCTCTGCTAGCGCAACTAAGTATGCTGCGCTAGAATCGCGGGTGCACAACGCATGCGCCAAGTTCAAAGATCAAATTGATTTCCTGAGTACCTATATCTATTATAGTAGTAAATTACCTGCTCCTCAATTTCAGCGTGATCGGTATCATAGATCCAGCCTTCTTCGCCCAACAACATCGTGTCACGTGGATGCATAGCGGTCCGGAGAGTACCTGATAATGGAATATTCAATATTAAAGAATTTCCTTGACATTATAGTCTTTGTTAATCGTAGAATCAATGATGCGGAGACAGAGACTAAAGTTTCTTGTTTTTTCGTTGTCTCTTAGGTACCGTCTGGGTACCTGGGTACACACCTTTTTTTTTTTTTAGCGTGGTAAAATCATCAAATGAGACCTCCAACCCCGGGCAGGGCGGGAGGTACTGTCAGACTTGTACTGACTAAAATCCTTGTGTCCTTCAGTAGCCCTTTGGAGCCGTATTATGACGTCTTAAAACGAGACTTGTTCCAGTGAGAGACAGAGCTATACAATATAGCTCTCTGTCTCTCACTCACTGGATCAAGTACGGCCCCTGGTACTCATCAGTATCTCACCTGTGGCCACATTAGCGCCGCTAGGATCCGCACTTCCAGCCAGTTCAGCCGCGAGAAGCCGCAGCAGAGGCGCGGGCGGGGGCGACGCCCCGCCTCCCAGCGCGCCGCACGCCTGGTACACACGTAGCCGGAGTAGGGCTGCTGGAGCCTTCAGGGCTCCGCCGTACGAACGGACTACGGTACTCACGCTGGAAGGGAAATATTCACTTAAATGCTAATGTATTAAATTTCGATAGCGCTGAAAAATACGAGTTTGGTCTGAGAGATGCACGGCAGTTGGCGGCAGTCGCCAAACTCCCCACTCCCGCGCAGCTGCCAGTACCACTTTGTTTCGTGGTATCACACACTCGCCTGTATTTATTTATTACATGGAGGACTTACAGCTAACAAAATCATAACAAAAAAGGGGTAACAGTCACCAGACAGCTTTACAGACAATTTTAGGGTCAACCCGAGCAGGGTGTTCTAGAGTTAAAGTCCGAGCAGAAGCGATGACCGATACCGGTACGCACATTATATTTTATCAGTTCGTGGGAGAAACAAAATTGCATTCACGCAGTGAAACAACCAATTTGAGCTATTACAAAGTTTAAGAAACAGTGAATATAACACTTACTTGGTCAAAACAGCGATAGCTCCATCTATCGGTTGCGTCAAACGTTTGGCGGTGTCATCATTGTTGACTAGCGAAGGACAGTGGATCAGCAGGCTGTGTAGTGCTGACAGGGCTCCAGCTCGACCTTCTAATGTCACCTGAAAAATATTGGTATTTTGTATAAGAGAAGAATCTATGGACGATTTTCGTAGTTGTAAAACAGGTGGCCTACCATGACGTCTTAAAGCCAGAGTAGTTCTAGTGTGGGAAAGAGACAGAGCTATACAAGTTCTACCGCCACCTGGTTCCCTCACTGTAACTACTCTTGCTTTAGGACGTCATGGTAGAGCACCAAAACTGGTTCTAAAATTGGATGGTTTTTTTTAATATGAGAACACAAGTTCAGACAATTTACATTATAACCTCAGAATTTAAGATTGCAGTTATGATCGTCTTTATTTCATCTCTTTAGCTATCATTTAATCTCATTCAAAGCTTACTATTTAACTGACCTGCCAAGTAAACGCGTCTCCTCTGGACTTCTCGGATTCTAGTTCCTTAGCGGAACGAGGGAAGCTGTTACGCCATAGCAGTAGCATTCTGGGTAGCAAACCTCGAACGACAGGCACACCTAAAAGTTAAACAAACCAGTTTGACAAACAACTCATAAACACGCTCCGATATGGCGGTTTCGCGCAGTTAGGCAAGTCACATCTTGCAATTGGACTATTTTCATTGGCAACTAGCCCACAGTTGGGATATACACCAATGTAAGGATCTCTATTCAATTTCTATTCACGTTTTGATTTATAAAGTGCTTTTAAATTGTTAATGTAAACTATTTGTTACGAAAACATGTAAATGGTTATCTTTCTTAAGTTTCTACCGAAAATAAGACTGTTGATTTATCTTTAAAAGCATTTGGATTATTTTAAAGTGCCTGGGTACATTTTTAAATTTATCGAAAGCATTTGACTCAGTCCCAGTCAAGAAACTCTTATCGAAATATCAATGCATAGGCATACGTGGTTTTATCCTAGATATACTCACGAGTTACCCTAAAAACCGATACCAACATGACAAAAATAAGTGAAGTCGTCAGTGTTAAGGCTACATTGATGACGGCGTCCCACAAGGAAGTATTCTGGGCCCAACCCTCTTCTTCATCTATATTAAAGACCTGTTTTTCGACAAATTGATCAGTTTTTATATACAGGTTACATAAAATACACTTACCAAGCGTACAAATAGCGCCCACAATAAGCCAGCCCGCATTAGTCCTCGCTGCGGTCAGTCGACTACTTTGTCCGGCAGATCTTAATAGTTGTTCTGCTGCATTAAATGCAACTTTTCCTCTACCGTGAGGTACGCCTAGAGGAGACAGGCGTACGGCACCTAGGATAGCTGCTAGAGCTGCTGAATAACCTGGAAGATAGATAACAGATTAGATTTTTGTCATGTCGGTTGAAAGTCATTGAAGATTCGATGACTTGCAACCGACATGGTCGAAAAATCATCAGATGTTTACCGGTTAGAAAATTAGGTTAAGTGGAATATATGAAAGACATGTTATTTCTGAGTATTCTGTCAGTTGCCAGCTTGCATTCAACCAGATTTTGCTGGCCATACATTTCATAAGTTATCTTTTCTAGTCGTACATCACCGCATTCAATATTTCGTTTTTTTCTTTCTAGAAAGTACTAATTTTTAAAAAGCGATAGTGAGTAACACTTTCACACCTAAGCCAAGACTGGTTTTGATAAATTTTGGTAGATGTAGCTATAAAGGGAGGAAGGAAGTGAGCATAGAGTCGTGGACAAAAGCAAGTGCCTTCACTATGGTATTCATATTAACAATGTATTACCAGAGATATGATGCGGCGTAGGCCTAGCGGCGTCGAGTGCGTCCACACACTTGTCTATGAGCGGCGTGATCTGCGACGGCAGCGCCACGCACACGCAGCGGATACACCACGCAGCTGCCAAGCGAGCGGCTACACACGGGTGTTCTAATACCTAAAAAATGAATGGAGGATTATATTTCTGTTTAGAAATAGTATTATAATAGTCCCAATGACAAAATTTCAGTCATGGCAACTAATCTATGCAAAGCAGAAAAGCTATTGACGCGGGATTGGGGCAAAATTGTGCGATAGACTCGCGCGTTTTTATTATGAACGAAGAAAAGATGGGACGACAATCCAACATGAACGAAGAGAGATCACAACATGGGACAAATCTGATATGAGCTCAAGGAGATATCACATAACCAATTAAAATATAGTCCTCGCCATATAAGTGTGGAATAAAATTCGTTGACCCCCGTGTACCAATGTATTCCAATATTTCAAAACCATTCGAAAAAAGTGTAAAGAAAGTGTCGTAACACGATCAAAATAAACGAATTGTGGTAAGGGGCGACCGTGACCTTACATTTTATTTTGAAATTCGAACGATGGTATAATGGAATTCTAACAATGCGTTATTAGGATCAATGACCTTTATTCCACACTTATATGGCGAGGACTATAATATATATCTCGCCCATCCGTAAAGGAACAAAAAAACTATTTTGTCAGAAGAACAATTTTAGTTGAAGATAATACTTTGGTCTTGTCAAAAACAGTAACTCGAAAAGATACATTAAAAACAACTTACGGTACAAATAGCATCTAGCATATTCAATGACGTATCAGACACGAGGTTCTGTACTGAAGTACCCAATTGTAGCGCCAGTTCACCTGCTTCCATCAACGCACATACTAGTAGATGCTGGCTGAATAATGTCTCCTGAAAATTGTATGATGTTTTAAAACAATCTTATTAAGTGAATTTTTTTTTACCTTGGCGACAGGGGAATTCCCACCATAGCTTTTTACCTCTTATTCTTGAAAATTATTTTTGCACATCACTACACAGTATAAAACAAAGTCGCTTCCCGCTACCTGTCCATCGGTATGCTTATATCCTTTAAACTACGCAACGGATTTTGATGCGGTTTTTTTTAATAGATAAGAGTGATTCAAGAGGAAGATTTTATGTATATAACATGCGTAATATAGTAGAGATTGCACCCATGCGAAGCCGGGGTGTGTCGATAGTGTACATATTTTAAAAAACATGTTATAACAGAATTCATAAAATTGATATTTTTGATGATGTTTCAACTTCTCACAATCTTGGGCCTACCATCTAGCGGGAGGCATTTCACTTTAAAGGAGAATAGCCAGCTAATTTGACAATTATCAATGACAACAAATGTATTAGTTACCTGATTACAATCCTTAGCATTCTCCGGGTTGAAATCAATGCTGTTCATCTGCTTGATAACGATCTGTATGATCTCGCGACACGCCGACGCCTGCGCCTTTTCTCCCAGCATCTTTCCAAGCGTGTTGCGTAGGATGAAGTTGATGCATTTTCTACAACACAGAAATGTCACGTTGATTTTTTATACCAACGACGATATATTACTAGACTCCGCATGCACGATCTAAGGAACAAAAACTATTCTGTCAACTCGCTGAGGTACTACGTAAGCGAGGGGGACGTGGTACTGCGTTGTGATTGGCTAACTCAAGGTCTGTTTTGTCTCATGGTATGTTCACGGCTCACAGGAGTGATCGAAATAAAACGGATATAAGACTTTTTTGCCTAATGTGTTGACAGACATCGGTCGCCTGTTATTATGAGTCTAGTAAAATATCGTCGTTGTTTTATACCATTAGGGTGAAAAATAGAACATAAGAACGCCTGATAGAAAATAAACGTATCCAACGGACGCGTGCAACACCAAACGTTTGCCCGCGCCTTTAAAGACATAATAGTTCCAGTGAAATGTGTTTACGTCGTGGTTCTATCGGCACGATCCTTCAAGATTCGGCTCACTCGTAGACCAAGCGTTTTCCTTCACAATACAACAAAGTAAAATATTTGATGCAACCAGCTTTATGAAACCAGTAATTTGGAGACTTATGGTCAAAAACAAGATTTGCTTTTTAGAAACTTTACAATAAATGGTTCAATAATATAATAGGTGGGTTTACCTAGAATAAACAGCATCGACATGCGAACTAGCAGCTTTAGGATTGGCCACTAAATCCAACACGTGATTCAAGAACGTCGTCATATTGCGTTCCAACCATACACCTCCCATGTTTTGGACAAACACCACATACGCCTGAGGAAAAATAATGAAGTTATTTAAACACTTCTTAATGTCACCTTAAGACTAAGGACTCACGACGCGCTTCACGCCCGCGGTCTGCGCGATTGCCCTTTAATTTTTTCCATACATATCTGTATTCTACAGAAGCTACGAGCCCGCAACCGCGGTGGGTGCGGACGAAAATCACCCCGTGAGTTCTTAGCTTAAGATATTATGAAAGGAATGTAAAATTTAAACAGACAGAGCATTAATGCGATGGCCAAAGTGGTAAAGGCGTCCGATGTAGTAAATTGGAAGCCGCAATTTCGAATCCTACTCGCAATCGATTTTTTCTTTTCAGAAAAAAGCTTTACTTTAACACTGTTTATACTAAGGCGCTAATTGCCATTATTTTTCATAGTCTGTCGAGATCTTACAGTCCCTCTTTGGCCTTTTCCCAAAAGTCAAACAAAAGAAGATTTTAGTCTTTTTTGGGCAAAGAAAGGGCAGTACTAAACTGCAGAACCAACTACAAAAGGATGTCCTCCTCCAAAGATGGATCTTAAGAAGAATATTCTGTGATACTTACATGTGTAACACAAACGCGCACTTCCCTGTTGACTCCAGTTGATTTAATAATCTCTCCCTTGAGGAAGGACGTCCCCCCGCGAAGGAAGGCGCCCATCAACAGGTTTAGGGCCTCGTCCAGAGATACCACATTCTTTGGCGGGTCTTTCTTTTGTTGGACTGCAAATTGAAAAGAACCTTATTAACCTGAACTTACCTACCTTTTTGACTTGCGCGGGGAACTAGATTGGTTTGTAATGAGAAACTGGTTCATTAAGTTTTTTGTTCACAGTAAAATGAGTAAGAAACCGAAAGGTTCCCTTTTTTAGGCGGTCAAATCATCAAATGAGTCTTCTCACCCTGAGTGGAGTGGTAGGGACGGTAACACTTTTACTCGTTGACTTATATCGTAAGGACAGGCCCAAACAAACCTCGGAAATGGCACCAAGTTATTTGGCCTCCAGCTGTCAGTTTCGGGCCAAAGCAACTCAGTCAACTCAGTTTACGTTATCGATTTAAGCAACGTAGTTCGTAAGATTGAAATATATAGTCTATGAAATATATAATAATAGTATGGTATAGTTAAAATGTTCTGATGGACGTATCTTGCGATTTCAAATCATTGCTTTTAATGCTAAAATTTTCTGTTATATGAAATAATATGTTACCTGATTGAGCTCCAACTTTCAGTTTGGAATTCAGATTTGTCACTTCGCCGGCTTGCGTTATGGCTATTAACGCACCTAGCAGTTCGGCTATAGCGCATCTGTTAAAACAATGTTAAATGTTAATAACTTTTGTTGTAGATGAAGTTACTCACAATAACATCACTTAACATAGGCAATAGTTGGAAAAAAAATGTTCCTTACGACATCAAAGAAGTTAAGAGTACCATTCCTGCCTTATTCCAATTATTTAGGCACAGTGCAACACTTCCATCAATCTTCTCTATAGTTTTTTTATTTTATTGTCATCCACATTGTCACCTCTCACAAAATCTACCAGTTAGGTGGTCTTCCTTAACTACTATTACCTCTTAGACCTTTTTGCTCATTCCTTTTAATTACACAATTTTTCAATCATCATGCTCATTACAATCAGTGAAGCTATCTAACCTTAACGAATAATCACTAGAATGTGCAGCCTTCAAGCAGGCAGCGGCAATAGCATCCAAGTCGACCGGCGTCAACCGCATCAACGGTAACAAATGCCGCAGAGTGTGCGCCGCTGCGGCTCGTACTGCCGTCGCACGGTCCGACGACAGTGCAGTGCGCGCTGCGCGGGACACTTCCCGTACTGCCGCAGGAGCTGCTGTACCCATACCGACACAGATCTGAAAGAAAACGTTACATTAGGTTTGTACCCGCTGTTTGTTCCCTGGCTGGAGGCCCTAAATTCTTAAGGCATCTACAGATAAGTCTGGTTAAGCATACAACTTCCAGAGGCTCAAAAATCCATTGTTTGCTACCCGCTGCTCCGTTGGCTTAATTATTGATTAGTTTTCACCAGTGATGGCAGCAACGTGGTAACGGTCCCGACTTACAAAAGTAGGTACCTAGTGGGCCGAAGTCAGCCATGCGCAGAATTACTTTGTGTGATATATTTTATTACCATTATTTTCAAAACTGTGAACGAAAGCATCGTGACAAGACTTTGTATATGTCCTACAATTAAAACATCGAAGACCAACCCGCATTGGGTATGCATGGTGAATTATAGCGCACTCCCTCTCACAGCAGCAGTATACCTACATATTCTTTGTTTACTAGCCAGTTGCGTAGCTAGGCTAGAAAACCGCACCAAAACTTGTTTGCAGCCCTTTAAATCTCTGTGTATAGTTTTGCAGAATACGGCGATAGCTACACCTCTGTTACTAGCTGTATTGTTTTCTTATCTATGCTAAAACAATGCATGTTGAAGTAATATTTATTGCTAAAATGTTCAAGGAAGTAAAAGTCGGCCAAAGTCGTCTTTTACACACTCAAAAGATAACTGAAACTAATTTCCATAATGTATTCTAATAAGTTACTGCCTGCATAATAAGGAGTACAGAGTCAGGAGCTCGTTGATAAGAAAAAAAATATCTGTGACGATTATAACAACCTTATTCAATAAATTAATAATAATTAAAGGGCACAATCATTCCACTAATTGCTAGGTTGTATTACGGGCAGTTCACGACATTATTCTAAGCGGTGAGCGGTGCGGTGGGTGGTGCGGCAGTGTTGTGCATGCCACGTACCCACGCCAACGACAACGCCACGACGGCGCCTCGTGACGTGTTGCAAACATTTCTATACATTTGAGCTTGCCGCTAGCTGCCCCGCACTAAGCTAATACTCTCAGCAGCAAGGTCATAGACGGGCTTTTAGGGAGTAGTACTAGTTTTTTTTTTTTTAACCTATATTGTCCCACTGCTGGGCAAAGGTCTCCCCCATAACCTTCCACTCTTCCTTTTGTGCGGCTTTCTCCGGCCAATCACTCTTAAGTCAACTCTTTTTAAGTTATTTTTAATTTCCAAAAAAAAATACGATTTTCTGTCTATTTTATCGTCACTGTATTAATATTCTGCATTACCAACATCCCCGGTCCCTATATTTCTACCCATTTAAAGAATCGATTACATGAAATTTATCCAAGGACGTTTAAAAATTTAATGGTCTGTTTCACTCACTTAAAAGAGCTTAAGAAAGCATTTATGGATTCGGATTTTCCTGTTGTTCAACTTAAAATAATATACCTACACTCTGAATAGACCCACATTTGTAAAAGCACCCACGACACACAAAAAAAGGGCAAAGCTTATATAAGAAAAATCTAGTACACTCTGTACACTACTGCCTACTCACTGCTTCCACTAGAATATAACTTTCTTCACTATAGACAATCAATCATAAACCACGAGCGTGTTTTATGGTGATCTAGAACCTTCTAAATATTGTGGCGAATCTCTGCAGTAGGGGAGCACAAAATGTGACCTTTACTGGTCGTAATTACCAACTGAAAGTCATTTAGTACGACATCCACTAAATGAGACTATGTCGGTCTTTATAACTTTCTGTTGAATAGCTGAAAGTTTTGAAGCTAGTTTCCTGAATATATTGAAAGTAATTGATGTTTATTTTTGCAAGTAGGTTAAAAAAATATAATATAGTAAAAAAATAAATAATGATTTAACAATCGGAAAATTGTTTCGCCAATACATGTGAGGACCATGTTGATTCTTACTAACTTAAGATATGTCATTTTGGGTGGTAAAATCATCTCACTCTCGCCCTGGACAACTCATTTCAGGGTCACGGTGTCCTTTTAAGATTGTCCAAAAAAACATCCAAATATATGTCTTTAAGATTAAAAACAGATGGATGTCTTAATGGACAGTTTTTCCGTCACTTCCCAACAAAAACATTAGGAAATGGCGTCGGATGGTAGTTTGGAAGCCATGTATTGTATACGTTCATGAGTGCTGTTGAGCTATTGATCAGCCTAATTTTAATCGACTTAATTTCGTATGTCTAAACATACAAGAATACAGCTACTAAAACATACCTTCTCAAGGGTATTCATAATCTCAAGTCGAGTTTGCGACTCAGCATTCTTGAAGGACTTGACTAGGGTTGACACTGTCTCCTCATAAGATCTACCCATCATCCTGCCGAGTTTCTCGTACATACTGCCCAAGCAGCATATTGCAGCCCTGGAAAAAAACATTAATTTAACAAACGCAACGTTAGGAGCAGTAGTGGCCCAGTGGTATCGACCCCGAATTACGAGTTGTACATCGTCGGTTCGGACCCAGCCAGTCGAATTACTTTGAGTAATTTATTCCATCACCACCACTCTAAAATCTGTGAGCAGTGGTGGCCCAGTGGTATCGGTCCCGACTTACGAGTTGTAGGTCGTGGGTTCGAACCCAGCTTGCCGCATTACTTTGTGTAATTTATTTCATCACCACTGCTCTCAAAACGGTGAAGGAAAACATCGTGAGGAAACCGGCATGTCCTAGAACCATCAAATTCGAAGACATGTGACATCTGCCAATCCGCACTGGGCCCGCGTGGTGGATTATGGCCCACTCCCTCTCACAAGAGAGGAGGCCTGTGTCCCAGCAGTGGGAACGTTATAGGCTGATGATGATGATGATGACTCTAAAACCGGTGAAGGAAAACATCGTGAGGACTATCTATCCTAGAACCATAAACTCACAGAGATGTGACGTTGGAAAAACACACCAATGATGCCCGTCTAGGGAATCAAATTATTATTTACGTGTTCCCAACATTACGTCATAATAATATATGTGTCAGAGTTAATTACAATTTGGTACAACAGTCTCACTCGATGGTCTTGTGGATTGGTCTTAAAATGCATGACTAGATCCAGGCTAGGCAGTGTTTTTAGGTTTTTCAGACAAGGAAATATAAGTTGTAATTTTGCAGTTAATGATTATAAGTGCACAAAACCCGAATCTCTTCAAAGTGGAATAGGCTTTTTCTGGGTAAGCTTCAGAGAAGGTTACTGGGTAGGCTTCAGAGAAGGGGTTCTACAGAGACTTTTTCTCTGTCACCTATGACCTTGAATAGACAAGAGCAAACCCAGTTCAATACTCCCGAATTTTTTAGAAGAATATATGTTGATAGCATTGCTGAAAGATAGATAGATAGAATATCTATCTATCGTCTTCCCTTTATTATGCACACCATACAAAATACGGGTATTTAAACATACATCTTATGCATAGAGTGACACAATGGGCGGTCTTATCACTAAAAAGGATCTTTTTATGAAATAAAGTATACACCATCTCTGTATACACCTCTTAGTAACTACATGCATTATGCTGCGTAGAAATATCATAATGCGATTATAAATATAATCCATAATAAGCTCGTTATGGCAATGCTACGTTGATGTAGAACGAGATCTAACTATATTGAAAACATGCGTAAAACATACATACGGTATTAGAAATCTTATATGCTCCCATGACATTTAAGGGTAACGTGTGATATTGTAGTACATAGATGTTCCCCGTGGTGTCAAACCAGCTGCTCTGCTTGTATTGGTCGCAGCGTGATGTTATATAATATAGCCTATAGCCTTCCTCGATAAATGGGTTATCCAACACATTTTTTTTTCTATTTTTTTTTATTGAAACGTTTAATTCTTGCAATTGGCGCGTTGGTTATCCAAACAAACAAAGCTTTGTAATCCTACTAATATTATAAACGTGAAATCCTACTAATATTATAAACGTGAAAGTTTGTTAAACATCCATCCACACAGGATGGATGTTTGTTACTCTTTCACGCAAAAACTACTGAATGGATTTGGATGAAATTTGGTACACAGATAGTTAAAAACCTGGATTAACACTTAGGATAGTTTTTATCCCGATTTTATGTTCCCGTGGGATAATTTTCGAGTTATAGCGGGTGAAACCGCTGGCAGCAGCTAGTATTAGTATAAACTAGTTGTTTCCCACGATTTCCCGCTGGTCAGCTCTTATTGGTCGTAGTGTCGTTGAAGCCATGCCAAACAGTGTTTCTATCGGCGTAAGCTAAATAGATGACAGTTGGCGCAGTGGCTAAGCGATCAACTGCTGCTGCTGCGCAGCGTGTCGTGGTTTCGATACCCGTACGGAATAAATATTTGTATGATCTACAAGTCGTTGTTCCGGGTCTGACTGTTCTATGTTTGTAAACGCACCCACAACACGGGAAAAATTCCTAGAGCGGGACAACTTCGTTAGTCTCATACTGCTCGTCACATAAGTAACCCAGAGAACCATATAATATTTTAGATAAATTGTATTTTATATGTCTACAAAGCAATGTGATACTAAGAGACTAGTCTGTTATGGTAATAACTGGACTACACACAGTAGAACATAAGGTCCTAATATAAGATCCTTTTCATATTTGACAACCAAACAATGCAAGATTTAAAGTATCCTATAAGGCAGTTTTAGTCTACCCAAATTAAGTTTGAACATTTATGTCGTAATCTTGCCTGCACTGTAGTTAGCAAACATTATGCATAAAAGTTTCATTACTGACATACTTTTACAAACTCCTACATACACTCCTAGATAATAATCTATGCCAGCCTTTTGACATTGTCTATGACTATGTCCATGAATGTGTGACCTTTTGATTGGCATTTAGAAATGCTGTGAACTATGGGACTATTAGGCCAGTCTCAAAGGGCGGTAAATTAGGTGAAGAATGACATTCTGTACACTCAATAAAGAATTTCTATTCTATGTAATTTATGGAAGAATTTAGATGCAAGAAATTTTGTTTCTGTTTGAGTATCTTTTTTGTTTTTATGTGGTAAAATGATCAAATGAGTGCTCCCGCCCAGGACGGGACAGGAGGGACTGTCAGACTTGTACTGACTAATATCCATAGTGATCCTTCAATAGCCCTTCATGTACCAGGGCCGCGGTTACCATGTGAGACAGACCCGCGACCCTGGCAGACCCTCTTAGTCAGATTGCTGACAGCTGCTTGAGGCGCGCGTAAAACAACGCGCAATCGACCCGGGCATGGTCAATGATCTGACGGCGAGTCACCCATAACTCACCGCCCGCATGCCCGTCTATGAGTATCTTTACATGTAAAAAGTCATAAAAAACTTTTTTTCTGTCCAAAATCCAACTAGCAACCCATTACAAAAGTCATTACTGTGCTAACGATCTTGTAATAACTTGTCTTGCAATGTATAAAGAAAAAAAAAAAGGAAAAATGATTCGAAAAAGGATGTCTGTAAAGGCGTGAAACTAGACAGGTCAAGGAATAAGTAGGGTTGGAGAATGCCTTTTTCAAAGGACACAGGAACTAGCAATTGATGTCATGTTGTCCAAAACTATAAAATACAACTATCAATAAAAGTCTACAAAAAATAAATATCTACAAACAACAAATCATACTCACAGTCTTGTCGGCAAATAAGAAGGTGAGTCATCTTTGACCTTGATGATATCATTGCACTTGTTCACAGTATCAAAGAGAAGGAAGGTGTCCCCAACAGAAAACAATGTGGCTAGGTTTCTGGCTAGCAACCTCCTTGCCGGTCCACCGAGGTTCTCGCGTAAGAGGTTTACTAGCTGGGCCACTAGTTTTTGCTGGCAGCTTTTTATGTCAGACTGTAGAAGAAAAAATAAACATGAGCCCTTTATTCAACAGAACATCAAACAACACAAAATTCCATTGCAGGAACTCAAGTATATCTATTAAAAATTCAAGTCGAGTCAACTTGATCCATCCAACAATCACAATATGTTTGTTTGTTTGCATTTACAATTTTAGAGAGAGAGTTTAGTTGAATTGTTATGTAATTTAATGTCTTGATATGATCATGATTTGAATAAAAAATAAAGGAATAATTAATAAAAAGTCAATTTTCATATCTGAATGTTACACCATGGGGTTCTTTTAGACTACCCAGCAGATTTTAAAGCCGTATTCTCCATTATTTATAAAATTCATGTTACATAATACAATAATATAAAATAAACAAATCCTGTACAGTTCACAAATAGCCAATTATATATAAGTATTAATTCTACTATAACAAAAGTACAGTAGAATCCGTTTATTATGACTCCGCTTATAATGACCAACCGCTTATTATGACGTATTACACAGCGAAGTTTGGTTTTCATAGAAAATTCTTTCAACAACTTCGACAAGTGTTCGGAAGCGTCACGTGATGTTCGGCGCATGCATGGTTGTTTTGAGTCTCAGAGGGTAATAACAATTAATATTATTGACTTAGTTCTATATTGTCTCTCTGTTAAAATAAATAAATACTGACAAAAACAGGAGGTTGTTTATTTTGTACAAAATGCTTTGTATGACGTCCGCTTAGAATGACCGTCCCTTCAATGTCATAATAAACGGATTCAACTGTAATTAACAGTATTATTTACCTTGATTCAACTGTAATTAACAGTATTATTTACCTTATGTGCAGCCACAAGTACTTTATCAAGGAACCGGAGCCATTCAAATATGAAGTGAGGCTTCTTGTCATCAGGCAGCTGTTGCAGGGCTGACTCGTTCAGAGTCAGGGAATGTGACACCTCCATTTTTCTATAAAATAATGATATAGAATCATGTGTTACTTTGCAGAAATCTATGACATTAAATGTTATGAAAATAATCTAGCTTTAAATCTGCAACAAAAATACAGGCTTGGTTGCATGATGCAGTCCCACATTCCCATCCTCATGCTTATGCACATGCAGGAAAGGCCCCACCCTCGCATCTACTTCCAAGCATGTATTCCTCCTTAAATGCTCTTAATAATTGCTTTTTTTTTTTAATAATTCATATGTGCTATTAGTATGCACAGTTTTCAAAACAAAGCAGCTCAATGGTTTTGGTATAAATAAAATGGTTAGATAGAGATGGCCATAGGCTATGTGGGGAGGGGGGATGATGAGAAACAACATCTAGTAATACATTGGAGTAGTGCATATATTTATTTGACAGACTTTCAAATATCATTTGGTATTTGATGCTCCTCTCTTAACTAGATAAACCACACCACACCTGCCTAATACACTTCCCTAAATTTTCTAATAGTCAACTATATACAGCAGTACTTTACATGGAGTAGCTATGTGTCTGTCTTCCACTAAACAGTTACTAGGTAACACGATATCCTTTGGCAAGACTAGTTAGAATATTGTGCTTCTGACTACAACAATGTATAAATAAACACTGAAGAATTATATCACAAAAAATAAGACGACCCACTAACCGAAAGAAGAAATCCCTTTTTATCATACTATGGACAATGTGTGGGTTCTATCTATGTGACAATATTCAGACCCTTAATTAATTAATCTATAGGTATTATTGTTACATACAATCAAGTGTGTACAGATGGCCTGGCCTAAATAAACCTAGTTAAACAAACTTGCTCGTTAAGCGCGTGCGAAAACAGAATAACGAGCGTAGCCTCGTTACGCTAACAGAGGAGTTTGTTTATTATAGTTAATTATACTCAGCAATGGCGTCAACTCGATGAATCAACCGGAGATTGATAATACTACACGGGAATCAGCACAGGGTCACGCCGCACTGTTCAGGATGAAATATAACACTTCTAATTACCAATAGATCTAATTAAAATGTTACAAACCAATAAACGTAGGTAGGAAGTCGTAGAAAACACAACTTTCACATATTATAATTGGAAAATTGGTGAAGCAGAATAGCGTCAAACCACTAATTAATAAGCTTAGTTTTAAAAACTTTTAAACGGGCACTGTTTTCAACACTAGAATTGTTGAAAATTAAATAAAATACACAAAATCCAGTAATCGCTCCACTAAAGCATCAGCAGGCAATTTATGACAGCTGATGACAGTCAGTGAGTGAATGAATCACGAATGAATGAAGAAAAGAAGGAATGAATGAATGTCAAATGATTTATAGTGACGTCGCTTTGTCGTTTTATTAAAACCGTAACTTGGCCCGACCGGCGACCGTAACCAAAGTTAGAAATAAAGCATCATTAGCCGTATACATTTTGCCAGACTTCGTTTTCATGGCATCTATGGCTCATTTATCAGAACAAGTGCTAAAGATAATTCGCAAACCAGCCATAAAATTAAAATTATAGTAACAAATAGCTGTATTCAGATTTTTAGTTTTATCGGTTTTTGACCCAAGTGTGGAAACAAACCTTTCTCAAACTCAAATTGTCTTTGAATCTCTTTGCTTGTCAAACGTCACGTCAATGTCGTCGATCGTCCGACGCTTTCGAGAAATAGTTTGTAGTTAGAATTATAATCTCGAAAAAGTATTAAAGTGTCTACCCGATAAAGCAAATAGTAAATTAACACATGGTTCTGGTAACTTTTTAACTTTCTCACAAAAATGCAATGAATTTATATTACACGTAGTCTACGTGTGTTGTACGAAGCCAATACTATAGCATTAGAACAAGATCAATGATTAACATGAGTGCCCAGCAGAGCCCGGCGAATATGCAGTCCGTGGACAGAGAAAAAATATTTACATGGATCCTGGAGTTATGTAATCCAGAGACGCGAGAAAATGCGTTATTGGAGTTGAGTAAGAAGCGTGAGAATGTGCCGGACTTGGCACCCATGTTGTGGCACAGTTTCGGCACGATCGCTGCGCTGCTGCAGGAAATCACCAATATTTACGTGGCCATGATTCCGCCCACGCTCACGGCTCATCAGAGTAACCGCGTCTGCAACGCACTGGCGCTCATGCAATGCGTCGCCTCGCATCCTGAGACACGTTCGGCCTTCCTACAAGCACACGTTCCGTTATTCCTTTATCCCTTCCTCCACACCGTTTCTAAAACCCGTCCATTCGAATACTTACGCCTTACTAGCCTCGGAGTTATTGGAGCATTAGTTAAAACAGATGAACAGGAAGTCATTACTTTTCTGTTGACCACTGAAATAATACCACTCTGTCTACGTATCATGGAGAATGGATCTGAACTGTCCAAGACTGTGGCTACATTCATTTTACAGAAGATTTTGCTAGATGATAGTGGCCTATGCTATATTTGCCAAACATATGACAGATTCTCTCATGTAGCTATGATATTAGGAAAAATGGTATTATCACTGGCCAAAGACCCATCAGCCCGCTTGCTAAAGCATGTTGTCAGATGTTACCTGCGTCTCTCCGACAATGCAAGGGCAAGAGAAGCATTACGACAGTGCCTGCCCGATCAATTGAGAGATTCAACATTTGCAGCATGCCTTCAAGAGGATAATTCAACAAAGCATTGGTTGGCTCAACTTATTAAAAATTTAGAAGCTCAGCCTCCATCAGCATCTCCGGCGCAACAACAACACAATAACATGTGAGCCTTGACTTTCTGACACAAGCCCACTAAGGACAATATACAATAAGTAGTGCAGTTTTATACACTAACTTAATAAATTATATAGCTAGCATAATTACACATCACTGCTTTATTATCTTGTTATGGTAAAGTGTATATTTTATTGCAGAGATGTATGAAAAGCAGCCTCAATGAAGGCTTGAATGATGATGAATCTTAGTTAAGATTTGGTGCACAAGTGTGACATTGTTTTCTAAAACAAGCATATTCATTAAGCTTGAATAGACTGAATGGAAAATGATCATATTCTGTGCACTTGTAGCCTAATATAATATTGTATTAGGTCTTTATGGAAATTCTGGAAATTTCAATAAGGATAGATAAATAATTATATTTGAATTCATGGTATGATGGGGAAATGCTACTTGCTACTTTTTGTTATTGTTTATAGTGGGCCTGTGGCCAATTTTACAATTCCTAAGTCAAATCTGTGTTTATATCAGATATTCTACAGATTTGTACTGTTTTATGTTTACTGACATTTCCATTGATATTTTCAAATGATTAAATTCATGAATGTACTGACAAAATTTTACCTTTTTTAAATGTTATGTCTCTTACATGTTATTGTATTATTTTTTTAGGTACAAAACAAGGTAAAATTTCAAGAATGCACTAATTTTATAAGCAGTCGTAGTGGACTAGGAATAAAGTTTTTAACATTTGAATGCATTTGTTTTCTTTTAAAAACCATTTCCTCTGTTTTGATATCAATGGTTTATGCACACTCAAGGTGTTCACAACTGTCGAAAGAAATTATTTTATAGAAGCTTTCATCATTAAAAACAACACAGAAGTTATGTTTAGCCTGCTAGACACTTGTACAGTTAACAAAAGAGATATTGTATGCAGAGTGCAAACAGTGCCGGTTTTAGCACTACCAGCGCCCTTGGGCGAGATTTTGTACCGCGCCCCCTTTTTTTTTTTTTTTTTAGGTGGTAAAATCATCAAATGACTCCTCCCGCCCTGGGTGGGGCGGAAGGGACTGTCAGACTCTTACTGACTAAAATCCACCCGTGTTCCTTCGGATGCCCTGTACGTTCCGGGGCCGCGGTAACCTGGGTTAAGAAAAAACCCGCGACCCCAGCAGGCATTTGGCGCGAAACACGACGCGCCACCAACCCGGGCTTGGTCCTCGGTCGGACGGCGAGCCACCCATTACTCACCGTCCGCAAGCCCGCTCCGCCGCTGTGCCCTCTGCTGATCAGAGGGACACGCGTTGGAGCGTCCACACGACAGGCTATTCGCATACGGGCAAAGAGACTCCTTAAAGAAGAGTTTTTGCCCGCATCCCAGGGTGCACCGGCCCGAAAAACTGGTCTTCCCCCCGGACGTATCCGAGAGGGAACTCCAGTCCACGGGCGCACGTGGAGGTTTCCTGCCTTAGCACCCCACCGTGCCCCCTAACTGCAACACAAACCGATTTGTTTTAGCAAATCCACGGTGTCCTTCAATAGCTCTTAATTTTCACGGTAGTGGGATAGGTCCCGCGACCCCGGCAGGCCCCGTCATTGTGATGACGTTGTGACGCCTATCCAGCCACTCCTCGAAAAGGGGTCTTATCGCCGCGATTGCGGCGTGCCCGAATACAAACTCATATGATAAAAGGAAAAGGATTTAATGAAATTAACATTTATTAAAAGAGACAACCATTTCTTAAAAAAATAGAAACCAATAAAATTGTACATTTCTAGCATTTCTATCGCGAACTCTTTTATTAAATTATCAAAATCGAGATTTTCTGCAATTTCAATTAAAATTTGTGAGTTTAGATTGCGATATCGTCGATCGTCTGAAGGGGGGCCCCTATAAAGGGCCATAGCCATGTCGGGGTTGCGGGACATACGTATACCCCAACTCCGGTACACAAAGGGCTACCGAAGGACACCGTGGATTTTAGTTAGTCAAGCCTGACAGTACCTGCCGGCCTGCCCGGGGCGAAAAAAAATTGTCGATCGTAGATAAGTTTTTATTAGCTTACGCTTTCCTCTCCCCACTAGTAGTGTAGCCAACCGTTACATTAATATTCGCAGAGCTATCCGTACATTTGGATAAACTTGTGCGTAGCGAGCTTTTATAAAATTAAAAAAAACCGGGGGTAGCCATATTCTGATCTGGCAAAAAAGATTCCAGGCTTATAAGCTCATCACATAACATACACCCACCTATATCAGATTAAGAGTCTACAGTTAGTTTTAATTGGAGATCTCCACAGAGTTTCAGAAGATCAGGTTTTTCCGGAATCTTTTCATATTGTACAAAAAAGACCAATATTCTGAATATTCGTTGAGTCATGGACTGAAATTATAGTAGTGTCCAAAAGACACTTGAAAAATTCAAACTCAATTTTTTTCCGGAGAAATTATAGGTTCATCAGAAAGTAGGCCTGCGGGCGGCGCCCCTTCGTATTTGGCGCCCCAGGCGGTCGCCTAACCGCGCCTTACCCTAACGCTGGTACTGAGTGCAAATATTAACAGTATTTAAATGTTGTATCACAGTTTGTATGTAACAGAACCAAGTTGTATGTAATTTTTTGTGTGTGTCTGCATACGACACTGACCATATAGCATGCAGTCAAGGTTGCAAAGGCATTTAAAGCAAAGGACGTTAAAACTGTTTAGTTCTCGTTACTGTGGTGTGGCTCGCTATCTATGAGTGAGACTCCAGATGACCCAACATCATTCACATTCATTTTCCAGAACATCGCTAAGGTTTATAACGACGCCGTGGTGTCGGCGCTTTTCTGGTGGTCGTCAGCTCGCCACTTGACACTTTCTATCAGGAGCTGCAACTCCCGATAGAAAGCTAAAGGTTTGGGGACAGTCCGAAGTAGAAAATGTTACATAGATTGTACCTAGGTAGGTACTTTTTTTATCGTAAAATCATCAAATGATTCCTGAACCCAAGGCAGAGCGGGAGGGACTGTCAGATCTATACTGACTAAAATCCCCGGTGTCCTGCAATAGCCCTTTACGTTACGGGGTCACGGGACTAACGAACTTTAGTCCCGCTACGACGGCAGGCTTTGCCCTCTATAGTAGGGGGGCCCCGTCATTGTGCGTGACACTCTTTGAGGCTTGCGTGGAACACAACGTGCAGTCTATCCATATACTTACGTTTAGTTGAAGACATCCCGTTTATTACCCATGTAGGTGTCATTAATTACAAAATACCCTGGGGTAGATGTTTATTCGCTTGGAAAAAATAGGAGGTTCTCAATTCGTCAGGATCTTTTTCGTGTTCCGTAACCACAGGTTAAAACTGTCTGTCTGTCCGTCGGACACCAGGCTGTATCTCATGAACATTAAGTTACACATTTATTTTCAGATGATGTATTGTTGCTTTACGAGTATCAACAAACACTAAAAACCATAATAAAATTAAAATTTCTGAGAGTTCCCGTAAAGCAGAAGCGGAACCCTTCGTGCGCGAGTCCGTCTTGCAATTGGCCGGTTTTTTTTTAGGTCGGTATTTATATTTTCTCTATGACGTCTTTTTTTATCGCACTAAAATAATCAAATAAGTCTTCCCATCCAGAGCGGGACGGCTAGGATTGTCAGACTTGTACTGACTAAAACCCACGGTGATCCTTCAATAGCCCGTTACGTTCCAGGGTCAAGGCTACCTGATGAGACAGATCCGCGACCCCGGCAAGCTTTAGCCCTCTAATCTGAAGCCAGATTTCTGACAGCTCTTTGCTCCGCCTGGTTCGTGATCGACGAAGAGTGACCCATTACCATCCACTTGCCCACGTCTACGGTGGCCGGAAATCGCCTCGCGACATCCGATACCGTGGGCGTCTCGCGACGGCTGGATGATGAGGTGGACGGTCCTCTCCCTCACGGCACCCTCCGGCCTCCTCCTTCCCTAGCATGATTGCTTAGCAAAAGAAGGCGACCGTTTTCCATTCCGTCTCGCCCCATAGCAGGGACTCGATCAATATGCTGGGCGCGAGAACGCCTCCGTAAGGACACGGTTATCTCTGCCCGAGCGGTGCAGTCCTGCACTGTAAGCCTGTTAGAAATTAAGTATTTTCTTAGTCTATGCATTACATTGACAGTTGTTATAATCTGTGTATTTTTCTCCATGGTTCTCTGTCTTGTCTCTGCCCCGTTCTAAAACGGACATGGTTATTGTTTTGTGCTGTCCAATTAATTAATATTATAATAATCCAAAGACATCAGTGAAATAATTGTTTTGTGTAACGTGTGCATATATTTTGTCAGTAATAATATACGACACAACAAAGAAACAGGACTTATTTATTTTTCATCTCTGCTCACGACATTCGACACGCGGCTGCCGAACTTAAGATCCGCCAACCTCCAACAAAGCCCCAATGCCCCACCATGTCCTCTGGGCGATACTCGCAGTGGCGACACCCAGACGTTTCATCCTTCCCAATCAGACACAGGAATCTCCCGAAACTTCCGTGTCCGCTGAGGACCTGCGGCAAGCGACAGATGGGGCTCTCCAGCCTGTCCTCACAAAGGGGTCTTACTGCCGCGATCGCGGGGTACCCCTCTTTAAGATACATTTCAGAGTCTGAGCTGATATAACTTTTTTGCTGTAGGTAGGTAGGTACTTATTGAAATGTATATAATAAAGTTTTAAACAAAAAAAAATTAACCGCCTTCAAAAACAACCACAAAAAAGGGTAAAATAACCTACAAAATAACTTTTCTTTCGGAACTCGGTGGCTTTGTTTTATTATTTCGATGTCTTTTTGCCACCGACTTCCGAAAGAAAAGTTATTTTGTAGGTTATTTTACCCTTTTTTGTGGTTGTTTTTAAAGGCGGTTAAATTTTTTTTGAAAAAAGTTTTTTATTTTACTCTTTTTAGTTTTAATATTCAACCCAAATTCTTGGCAAATACATCATTTTCTCACATGTAGTAGAATTTTGTAATCCGTAGCACCGGTATTAACATCGCCCATGTTGTGTACATAAAAGAAAGTTCCAATAAAATTCTCTATCTCAAAAAATGCTGAACAGAGTTCGATGAAACTTGCAGTATTCCCTAAGGTGAACGATCCCTAGTACAACAAAAAAACAATTTTGAAAATCCGTCCACAATTGGCGAAGTAATCGCGTAACAAACACGCAAAAAGTAAAGATCATCATGTCATCCAAGTAGCCGAAATTAATAAAAATGCTCACAAAATAAAAAGTACTGAACCAAATTTGATGAAATTTTTATGGGACCACACTGCAAGTATCCTGCATCGAACAATAAAAGAATCACACTAATCGGACTAGAAACCTCGGAGTAATCGATGTACATACATAAAAAAAAAAAAAAAAAAAACCGACCGATTTGAGAACCTCCTCCTTTTTTTGAAGTCGGTTAAAAAGAGGTAGGTGTTACAAGTCCAGGTCGCTACGCTTCCTAGTGAACCCAAAATAATCTCTTGTATATATGAATGGACAAAGTATAAACTTGTAACTCCTTGTGGGTATTACAACATTTCGGAGCTCTTCAGGGAGCTGAAGATCGAAACAATTTATCTATCATGATGAATGGAGCTTTTTTGTTTAGCGTTTAACTTAGGTATTCTATCTCCACATGTTACTCTATTAGCACTCTGTGACCCAACGTAGGATGCAGGATTTGGCAGGGATGCAGGGAATCTGCTACGTTAACACATATTGATAGACCTGCCGTCTATTCGAATTCACAATGGACGTAGTTTTGAATATTAGCGTGATTAAATGGTACACACAAACTTAGAGAGAGTAGTGAGTCAATAAAAACGAAGTATCGGGTCCGTATTTTATTTTTAGAGTAAAAGTAAAGGCTATGGCGGGTTCTGAATTAAATTTCGTAATGCGATATTTTCGTTTTTGTGATAGTAGTAGACGCAGTAGTTTAGAAATCAGGCCCACGAATTCTTGACGGAGCAAGGGCCCATCGTTTGCAAGAATGGTAAGTCTTATTATTTGATAGGTTTGTACTTTTGTCTGATTCCTGCTGATTTCCTAAGTTTGCAGACACCGTAGATCCATCAATTATTGACTTCGATACATCTTTGTGATGCTTACTTCGGTAGTCTATGTCCTTTTGTATACCAGCATCAGCTATCTCAACATGTTTTGAACAGGCCTTATCTAGAGCGGAATAACTTTTGTAATTTTGTGTTTGAGTTAACTTCTTTCTGACGGTACAATTTTTTGTAGGGGTGCATTTGCAATTTTTTGAGATGCGAGAGTCCCGACTCCGAACAAGTGTAACGCATTCACTGTCACTCATCAAAGGTCCAGCCGCGTTGGTATTTGCTGCTCTTGAATTGGTTACTAAGGCTTCATGCCGGCTATTGCATCGAAGTGGACCAATGACATCAATACTTGAAAAGGGTGGTGGTGATGGTGGTTGTCGAGGGTTCGGAGGAATTACCTTTTTCTGTGCTGTAATATACCGGCTGGCCGGAGTATAGCGTCTGTAAGTTTTAGCTGGAACTGAACGTTGTGGTGCATTTTTTCTAGACTGCGGTATTGATAATACATAAGCACCATGAGTGGAAACTTGTAGAGCAGGCTCCACGATTTGTTCACACAGTTTCTTAGCAATAGACATTGTAGCCAGATATTCTAAATATTCTTTAATCATAAGTGCCTATTTCTGTTTGTAAGCTCACCAGTCATTCTGGTCTGGTCGTTTCTGTCATTTTAGTGATTATTGTATTGGCGTAACGGCATTGGGATTTTCAAATGGATCTTAGAATGATTTAGGAAGTGACTCTATTATGAACATAGAGTACATTTTTATAGGTATTATAAAATTCACGGCTACATTTTTGACTGTGGTGGGAGATATTATCAGATATTATTATGGTGGAAGTGGGTGGAAGCAGGTGGAAGACAACACAATTTTGTTATGTCAGAGTGGAACAGTGTCTATCTGTCAAGTTTATTTTTCATTTTCTATTTGTTTTTTTTTTACATCCGTGGTTAGTGTCTAAAGACAATCTATGCCGAATATGTGACCGGAGTTCCGCGGCTGATTTTACGTTCCTTCGTATTCGGCTGATATGAAACACCATAAGTTACAAAAGTTGCGTGTCTCGAGCGCTGTCGGCTGTCGACGAACGTCTTCGTTTACCGTTAACACCGAGTTCAATCGAATGGTACAAGTCCTGACCGTCACGCTTTGGATCTCTTTGGATTGCCGGCAAAAGCCAGCCTACAATTGATGGCGTTCGGTAAGTCGTCCCTATATGACCAACAAGACCCTTTCATTGCCCTGGTGTGTACGCGGCATAACTTGACGGAGGGATTGACGTTGACATGTTTTATTCGACTGACAGGTGACTGACAGTGACGTTATTGCCCTAGTATTGCTTTGCTGTGTTTTGTTTAACAAAAAGTATAAAAGTAGTTCCTATTTCATTGATTCAAGTCATTTTAAACAGTAATTAAAAACAGCTGTAATGTGGGTTTTTGGGTACGGATCATTGGTATGGAAAGTAGATTTCAAATATGAATACAAAGTTGTAGGTTATATAAAAGGTTACTTGAGAAGATTTTATCAACACAGCATTGACCACAGAGGAGTACCTGGAAAAGTAAGTTTATTTCTTATTAAAGGATACATTATGCAACCTATCGTTTAATAAATTTCAGAGCAAAAACTGAATCTAAATCTTAAATAGTCTTGGTTCATTTCTGCTTCAACACTTAAATTTTATTATCCATAGAAGTAGAGAGCGGATTTTAGGCGAATGCATATATGCATTTTCTTACAGTATAGCTGTTTTTTAAATTATGGCTTAATTTTTTCAACAAAAATCTTTTGATTTAGAATTATTTAGACATGTTTTCTTTAATCTAACTTCAGTCTAGAAAAGTTCAAAATCATGCCAGTTATGATGCTTCCAAATGGATTTTAAAGGACTGTTCAGTACTCCAAAGAATTCCTCCGAAGGACTCCAAAGGACTGTTCAGTTTCAGTACTCCAAAATGCTAACACAAAAATTATATCATGTCAAAATTGTAGTATAAATGAAAAGTAAAATTTTACCGATAAAGTACATTTTCAATTTTATGTTGCTTATTTTGGTAACTTTGTTGCGTATTTCAGTCCTTTGTTATTGTTTCATATTCCTCCAATTATAAGTTGCGTATTATCAGATCTCTACTTATTATAGGCATGTATATTCTTACAAGCAACTGTGATCAAGTGCATCCTACAAATAAGGACATTCAGTCAATGAAAATAAGGTTCTTTTTAGCTACAACTGATCTAAGCTTGAGTAAAGTCAGGATTTTTGAATATCTGGAAACTTCTAGAAACTGTAGTTATAAATAATCATACTTTGCATGACAAGCTAAATGGTCCAGCACATAGTGTTACATCATGTCATATGATTCATGGAGTTTTTATGTATGATGTAATACTTTGTAATTTAAGTGTTAAAAATTGCCTTTTTTACTTGTCATGTTTTCCATTCAATTATGGTCATTTATTTAGATAAATTTTCAAGGCATTGGAAATGCATTCAGCCAAAACATTTTCAATAACTCATGTGGTGTAATATAATTATCAGAAGACAATAAATAAAATAAAAATGCCATTGTGTGGCTATGTGAAATATTTAAATTTTCATAGTGAGATTTAATACTAAATCAACAAACTTTTTAATTCCAGCCAGGCAGAGTAGTGACACTGATTCAAAGTAAAGACCCAAACAGCAAAGTCTGGGGTGTAGCATACAAAATAAGGAAAGAAGAAGTAGACCAAGTCACCCAACACTTGGACTTCCGAGAAAAGAATGGATATGTCAAGAAAACTGTTACTTTCCACCCCAAAGAGAACCTTGAGCCATTTCAGTTGACACTGTATGTGGCGACGGAGGAAAATGAATCTTATGCAGGTAAGATAAGTCTTTATTTTCTATGATGAATGTATTACCTACTTGCTGACCCATAATTAAATGTTCCATCTAGTGATTGCAGAAAATGCAGTGTAATGAATTAGAAGAAGACAATAGATTAAGAAGATAAGATAGAGCAAAGACCAGATTTAAAAAGAAAAAACCTCTTTATTTATTAAAAGATCCCAAAAAAAGCCCAGAAATATTGTAATATTATATTAGGTATTATAAGATTATAAACCAAAGTTTAAATTTCGAAATACTTACAAAATACCTTCTAATTTCAGGCGAAGCATCAATAGAAGATATAGCAAAGCAGGTCACAAGCTGTGAAGGCCCCAGTGGTCCCAACAAGGAGTATGTATACAACCTCGCAGCGGCCATGAGGGAGCTGGCGCCGGATGTTGAAGATGACCACCTCTTCTCCTTAGAGGCAGCTGTAAGGAGGCTAGATAAGGATTCCAAAAAGACTTGAGTGTGATATTTTATTACTAAGTAGATCAATTTGCTATGAGCGTAGCTTTGGTGCTGATTTTCAGTCATACTTTTTAATATGGTAAGTCTTACTGCTTACTTCATAAGCAAAAAAGCTTTTAGGTAAATAAATCAGGAGTAACCTTTTTGCAAATGTGTCCACAAATCGCTGAATTTTTCAATCGTATTTGTCTGTAAAAATCACTATCATTAGAACTTAAAATGAAATATGGAATGGCCATGTTTATTATAACGATTCGGGGAAAGAAAAAGTCAGCTGCAAGTGGGACTTGCGCGTCTTTTGGATAATTACTCCAGATAGACGCCTTACCAATTAGGCCATCGCAACACACTCGTTTGAAGCCGAATCTTTCATTCCCTTGTTTGTTTTTTTGTTGTTGCTGTGTTTTGTCCTGAAATATTGGAGACTAAAATCTCACCCAACACCCAACAACTGCATCATTGGTGTAGTGGTCGCAAACGCAACATTTAAGCTGGTCCTTGTTTAGATTCCCAGGTCAGACAAAGTGTTTCTTGGAAGCAGCCTTGGAACCCACCTAAATATTTTTCGTTTTAAATTCTAATTATAGATTTAGTAACTGTGCCAGATTTAGTAACTATTTGGACCTTGCTACGCTCATTTTAGTTAGTACACGTATTTTAGTAGCTGCAATGTGATTTTTAAAATGTATGTATTTAATAATATTTTTAAAATATTGTATACTAGCGGCCCGTCCCGGCTTCGCACGGGTGGAGGACCCAGTCTAAAACCCGGTCCCGATGGTTGCAAACACAACAAAAAAATAATTATCCGAATCGGTCAAGCCGTTTTCATGTTATGTCGTGACAACGGAAAACGGGTTTCATTTTTATATATATAGATTTTTACCAAAGGCCTGTTTACAATATGCATAGTATGTACAGTCGAGTTCAATAATATGTTGGCATTGTCAATGATTCAAAATATTGTGAGCGTTGATAAGCTCAATAAATTCTACAAATCTATAGATCAAAAATATGTCCTCATGTGAAGGTTCAATAATATATAATTTGCATTAGGCAATAATATGTGATCACCTTTTAAAAATATATCTATACTGTATAAGCTTTAATAATATCTGAGCAGGGTAAGCTTCATAAATACGTCTACATGCATAGGATAGTATATTATTTGCTCGAATAAATAAGATCCAGTTTACATTTTTATAGAAATTACAGTATTTCAATTGTTTTCCGCGCGAATGCTTTTTAGGTCTTTTGAAATGAGTATTTCAATGCCATAGTATATTTTTTTATGAATGACATGTGCGTCAGTTATTTCTTTTTAATAAATAAAAACAACGTCACTTGATGAAAAACTAGCCAGTGATACCTAAATAATGTTGCAAACTACTTGACCACGCAATTTTAAGATTGCTAGTAAAATCATCTTTATGACGTTGTAATAAGTTTGATTTTTAATTACATTTACTTGTTTCATATTACAGTATTCATGTGAGCTTACATAATTGTGAATCTTACACTGTCCAGATAATTATGATCTTAAAGTTGTTCATATACAAATGTACCTTTGGCTGTATACATGTTATTGAGAAACAGTAGTCACATATTATTGGATCTGAATCTTGATCACAATTTAATGATGCTTTAGTTGTTACAATATTCTGAATTATTTTGATGTTCATATATTTTTTAAGTCTAGACGTGCCAACATGTTAATGAACGCGACTGTACGCTTGGCGATACAATATTATGAAAGACTAGCATTCACTTGTAACAGAATATCGAGCATTCACCGATTTTAATTTTGCCGAACTGAATAACGAATAGAACCAAAAATCGATACGAATATTTCATGATCTTTCTAGAATACTCTAGTCGTTTCATTCCCAAGAATTCTCATTACAAGCGAATGCTCAAGTTTTTCAGCACCCGCTGTATACTCATGTTCCTAATTTAAAAGTCTAATTGATGACAGAGTGTGAAGTTTGTATGTACAGTGCAAACAGAAAAATATGTCCGGGATCTCTATGTACAGTGCAAACAGAAAAATTTGTTCTGGAAGTGACTAATGTTATTTAAAAATGCATTGAATCTTACATACTTACATAGGCTTGAAAGTTGAATTAGTCATATTATTATAACTGAAGTTTCAAAGTTCAGTAATATTCGATAGTTTTTGTTAAAAGCTGGTAAACACTAAAGATGTTCACCTTTTTTGGATGTAAGATTATTGTCTGTAATTTATTGCAGCTAGGCAGTGTGTCACTTAACTGTTTTTCTTTTTAGTTGCCATTAAATACTCAAATTAATCGTGTTGCAAACAGGCCTTAAGGTTGTACCAACAGAACGCTATCCGTTCCGGCTATCTAGGTTTATAGCCAGACGGCAAGGATAATAATTGTTAACGCTCAGCAGTCGCTAATGCATTTTCAACTTTATATCCCAGCGAATAAAGTTGAAAATCTATTAAAGATTACAGAGCGTTCTCCTTTGTTTCGTTCGCTATCCCTCAGCAGTCTTTAATAGATTGTCAACTTTATACGCTAGGAAATTAAGTAGAAAATATACTAAAGGTTCCTGAGCGTTTATGTAGATCGATTATCGTTTGGCTATAGGGTCTGATGTGTATCCATGCGATCTCTGTAACTTATGGATGTCCATATGTTCTGACTCACTGCCGCCGTCAGATCGCATCGCAATATGTTAAAGAGATCGCATGGGTTTAGGTCGCATCGCCAGAACGGATTTGTGGGTCTTGAATGTTGTAGTTAGATTACTATATATACTACTCAAAAGAAAATAAGGGCCAACTGATATTTGTCGATTTATTAATTAATATTTAAATATTAGTAGTTATTATGACTGAATCTGATTAATATTAACGATTTTACTTGCAAATACACAAAAATTAAGTTTGTATTCCAATAAATCGTTAAATTAAATGAAATTGAATGAAAAGTGGGGAATTGCAGAAATGTATCAACTTACACAAAACATCAAAAAACTCGAAAAAATAACGTCTTCAATGTTCCAAAGTGTTCTTTAAAGCTTCTCTTTTAACTCTGTTCTCTCTGTGCTACTCATTTTAATGGATGTGGAATGTTCAGGATTAATTACCATACATTTTCTTTGGGATTCTCTACCAGCAGGTATTCAGACAATTAATGAGATCCAGCTGGGTGTTGATGGGAATTTTACTTTCTTTAGCACTCCTCTTTAACTCATCTTTTAACTGCTGAATAGAACTTAGGTAAAAATCCTGAGTAGCCACTGTAACATCGTAATTCGAACGTCAGCGAATGTGTGCACTGTTGCGTCGTGTTCGCTCGACCACTATCCTGCTTGAAGATAAACTCAGGTACTCGTTGCGGTGCGAATGGGATACTGTGGAGTTGCACCACATTCGCAACGCAATTTTGAGCAGTTACAGCAACGTTATTACGAAGTGCGAGGTCAGTTTTGCGTGTTAGAGACAACCGCCCCAGAGCATAATTCAGATCTCATCGGAACAGTCTGTTTCAAGAGTGCAAAGATCTGAAACCTGTTGTTTAGATCTTCTCTATACGCTAATGAATCAGTCTTTATTAAAAAAAATAAGCCTGCAGTCATAAATAAAAAGCAATGAAGCCCATTCAAAACAGTTAAATAATTTTTCTCTTTGCAAATGTTTCACGATTTGCACCATACGCTCCAGTTAACTGGAGGAGAACCAAGCATCTTCTTGAGTATTGTTAGTCTTCATGGAGTCGATTCGGAACAGTCTAGTCAATTATAGGGGTGCCTGTAGCTCAACGCAATGGAGTTTGTACGGTCCGCACGGTAGATTTTCGCTCTATTTGCGCGGTTAATCAAACTTAATGGTCTTCTTAGGCTTCACTTATTTACTTTCTTCCTGGATCACGGCGTCTGGTGATATTACCCGTCTTTTAAGACCACTTTCAAACTTTTTGAACCACTGGTTGCGAATATTCCACCATAAGACCTACCTGTTCTGGTTATGTCCCCCCTGGATTAGGGTAACACCCCAAGTGGCTGTTTTTGCATCCATATGTCTCCGAATAAATGGCATTATGAGATTAAACAATCGTTATAGCCTACTTGCTGTATAAGTCGAAGAAAACTCCTTTAGAAGTTTGAAAAATAAAATGCACCAAACCGTAAATCTAAGAAATCTCAAATATCTAATTAAAAAAGTTATTAATTTCCAATTCTGCAGTAGAAACAATATTAATACTTGAAAGAAACTATAACAAGGTATTTACCGTCTATTATGTACACAGAATAAGAGTTATACTTGATTAAAGTGCAATTTAATAAGTGGCCCCTATTTTCTTTTGACGAGTATAGTATCTAGTTCCAATTGAGATATGGTCTATTTAGATTGACTATATATTATAATTTATTATTTATTGTATCAAATATAAATATTATTTTTATAGTACATACATTATAATGTATTATTTATTGATGATTTCACTTAGTGACTTTTGAATTGAATTCCTACGAGACCCATTTTAGTTTTTTAAGTGGTTGAAATATTTATTTGAAATATGTTTCTATCAAATCAAAATATTTATCTCAAATAAGCCAGTTAAGCACTTTGAATTGTCAAAGACAAATAAAATAATATTAAACACTACTCTATTGTATATCAAACATTGACTAGAAAAAGATAGCTACAGAAAATGGCGACTAAGGCCCTTTGGTGCCAAACAGGATTATTTAATAACCGCGAAACAACCAAACAGTAACTATGGTAAAAAATATTGTTACCATGCAAAAATATCGAACTGTCTGAAATAACTCTGTTGAAAATAATCTTTATCGGCATAAATGGAAATAGTAGAACTGCAAAGACTCCACAAAAAGTAGCTGAAATATCACAAAAAACTGAAGAAACAGGGTGGTTTTTAGGAGGTCTCACTTGATGATTTTCCAACCGGGTACGGTTGGCGCAGCGGCTGAGGTTCCACGCGCGCCTCAAAGAGTGTCAGCATTATGACGTGGCCTCCCTTTAGATTGCCAAAGCCTGCCGGGGTCGCGGGAGTCACGAATTACTGTGACCCCGGAACGTAAAGGGCTATTGAAGGCGTGAGTGTATGTATTATCTAAGTAGCTAAGCTTATCTTTTTATCGTGATAAAATCAACAAATGCTTCCGCAAACCCAGTACGGGGTGGAAGGGACTGTCAGACTTGTACTGACTAAAATTCACCGTGGTCCTTTAATAGCCCTTTACATTCTAGGGTCACGGTTACATGATGAGACAGTCCCGCGACCTCGAGCTAGCTAAGCTACAATAGCTTTTAAGAATCGCCTTTTGCGCCTTCTCTATTAAATTATTATATGTCCTAACGAAGTTATTGCTATTAAGTGTTTGGAGGCAGATAAAAACTGGTAGTAAAGACATTAGTAGAGTACGTAAAACTTTAGGAAGCTTAATAACCTGTCAATATTAATATATATATGAATTATATCCATATTTTTCCAAATAAAATCATGACAACCGACTAAATTACTATGAAGAAATTTCGCTTTTAGAGCCCAAGAATTAAGTTTAGAGGTTGATTAAAATATCTAAAAAAGGTTACTTAAATATATGTTTTTATTACTAATAGCCTAGCTCGGTCTCTTACGGGTAAAATTTTGAAGGTTTTCCTAACAAAAAAAAGAATTAGCCTAATTGAAGCAGTCGTTATCGATATTTGCGCTTAGCAACACATTTAGGCATTGATTTTTTGTATATAAAGATTATTTGTACACCTGTTGTGATGGAAACGGATAGATATGTTTATTTTAGACTGGCCTATTGGTCTAGTGGTTAGTGACCTTGACTGCTATGCCGGAGGTTGTGGGTTCGATTTCCACCCAGGACTTGTGAATTGTGTGATGAGCACGATCATTTGTTCTATGGTTGGGTGTAATTTATTTATAATATTTATGTATTTAGAAATATATATTATGTAAGTTTATCAGTTGTCTAGTACCCATAACACAAGCTCTGCTTATCTTGGGACTAGATGGCGTTGTGTGATAGTTGTGGAATATTATTATTATTTAAAATACAATTTCTTTAATTTCTTACGTGTTTGATCCCTCATGTACGGCAATGCTTGATGCCTCCTAATTATAACTATCGTAACTTAAACGTGAAACAAACATTAATTAACACGGTTATTTCCTTATTCAGCCAGGAAAAACACAGAAAACGAATAAGTACAAAAATAACCATACACTTGTAGTTTCAAAGGTATTATTTGTGATATTTTAAGCAACATATAATTACCTATTTTCATTTCCCTGATGCTTATCCAATAGGTTTTTTCTAATGTTACATATTTTTGTGTGTATAATAGGTTTTTGTATGGCCTGTACGCAATTAGCTTGCAACAATTTTCGACAAAAAAGGTGTCATTGAATTCGTTTCAGTCACGCAAATAAGAAATACAATCGTACCATAACAATACTATACTTGTCGAAAATTTATGTTTTTATGCACAATCTACACTGAACCGATTTCGTAACTACTCTTAATAGTATAAAGCAATTAAGTAATAGAAAATTCCATTCACTACAAAGTACTTAGCTAGAATAGTAATTAATTCATTTAAAAACCATTTAATCAATACCAATGTTTTTGAAATGTCATTCGCGTTTGACTTTCATTTATATGTGCAACATTGAAATACTATAGCAGCTTATTTATTTTGTTACTTTGTAAGAAAAGCACTGTGATATTTATATATAATGTAATTATCATTTTTCTGGAATATAATTTCATCAAATATGTGTGTGTTTCTTTTGCTTGTAATTAAAATTGTAAATGGTGTCAAGAAAAACAGTTTTTAAAAACAATAAAATTTATTATGAAAATATTTGGTTCGGAGGCTCACTAGCTTATTATTTCTGAAGTATCTGTATGGGAATTACAACATTATTATATGGAACAAGTTATTAATAGTAGTGATAAATGACATCATAGAACTGTACCTATTGATAAACTAAGGCACGTTTACGGAAAATTTACAGGATGTCAAGAACCTATTATTAATTTAATTAAACAAATAATAATAATAACAAAATATATAACGTTAATAGCACAACTATTAAAATTCTCTTATATACTAGTTATTCACATAAAAAAACTTATTATTTTGTTATAAAACAGTTTGAATTTGGCGATAGGGCGTGTCACATGGCACTTAGTTTTATCAGCTAGTGATAACCCAACCAATGCATTACGATAAAAAACAAGAGGAAGACTGGCCTTAATTATTTTAGATATAAATAAATCTATCGGTTTATTCCTTTGCGATATAAAGAAATATCTACATATCAAAAGATTACAGAAATGACGTCATGCTTCTTTTAATCTTTGGCTGTCCTGCATTATTTGCAGTTTATTCAATATCACATCAATGTTATAATATATCGCTACTATTTGTCCTTCTTGCGACCTAGCAACTTGTCTAAGAAACTACGTTTTCGCTTCACCTTTTTCTGCGCTCTACTCGTATTCTCCAGGTTGTCACCCTCAGCAGTCATTTTCTGTATCAGTGCAGGTATACTTAAATCTACGATTTTATTGTCAAGCTTTTTGGGAGCGTCTTTACTCAACTGCCTCTGAATTGTGGACAGCTCAGGCACTTGGTCTTGTTTCTCGTCTAACTCGGTTTGTGATGTTTTCGATTCACCTTCCTTCGCTTCAGCTGACTCCGCACTTAACTTTTCGGGTCCATTTTGTACGATCTCTGTTTTAGCTTCCACGGGACTGTTCTCAGATTTTTCCACAGAATTTTCACTTAGAACAGCCGGCACTTCACCATTTTGTTTTTTCTCAAACACCTCATCATCACCTTTTTCGTTTTTATCGGTTTTATCTCCACTATCAATACTGTCGGCCACACTTGAATTAGATTTAGGAACAGACGCGACCACCCTGGGCTTGGTGGGAGGTAACTGCCAGTCGACAGGCTTCCGCTGCGGTGAATATCTCTTCAAAATTTCCTCAAACAACTTTTGCTGATCCACTTTACTGGGTGTTTCATGCGGCAAGCTCTGATGTCGAACTCTATCTGGATCTTGGTTCTCCTTGCCGCCGGTTTCCTCATCCGGCGACCCCAGATCGACAATTACTCGGCGCACCGGTGATGGCGTGGAATAGGGCTCCGCGAACGGGAACTTGTATAAATTAGGGCTCTCAATTTTATATTTTAACGGCGATGTGTTAGTGTGGGTTGGCATGGAAGCTCGCGTCCCGGAGCGGTTGAAGGGGCTGGTACTACCTGGCTCGTGGAGGTTCGAAGTCATGAAGTCGCGCCGCAGCTTGGAGAGGCGCCGCGTCCGCTCGGTCATGGTATGTCGGTACTCCACATCGTCGCTCTGGTTGACCTCCGAGGTGAAGTTGTCGGAGTACTTCCTGGGGCGGAAGTCGAAGACTCGCTCGTCGGTGCGCGACTCACGCATGCTGGAGTAGCCGGCTGTGTTGCGCTTGAAGTTAGTGGTGGTCTTGCCGTGGTTTGAGGTGACGATAGGTTCCACGTCGCGGTAGCTGGCGGGCGTGGGCGACGCGGGCGGCAGGAACACGGTGTCGTGCTTACCGAACACTTCGCGGCGCTGACTGAACTGCTCCTCGCCGATCATTTCCCGCGACTTCACACTCATGGTAGGCGATTTAGCCGCCATTTCCGTTCAATTACAAACCGCAACACTTTGTTATTGATACTATTTTCCTGTAAACACTGTATTTCTATTTTTGTACGACGCACATTATGAGTTCACCGGTAACATCGCGCCTATAACAGTACACGGCTATATGTTAAATTGGACAATAAAGGTGGCACGGTCGTCCGTATAAGGCGAGCCGTTCGCGATATGTGTCGAGTGATCAATAGAGTGGATGCGATAAGATACGAGCGTCGTGTAGCGCGCCACTTTAGCTATTTCTTTATCTTTCAGCAGTCGAAACAGTTGAGTAAATATAACCGACTGAACACAATCGTGTACGTAATTAATAGCGTACCGAGTGAAAGCGCGCAAGGCGGCGACCGATCGCCGACCGCCTCATTATATAATGAATATTAAAACAAATGTCCCAAATCCGATAGAGCCACTTAACACTGCATTGTTCATATTTATGGCACAATCATTTATTTTTGGAAGCACTTTTGTTAATGAATGTCAATATTTACTTGAGTCTTGGCCTTTATCACTAATAATTCACAGTCATTAGATAATTGGTAACTGAATAGAAACGCGATTCTCACAAACAACGAGATTATTGTTGCAACAATATCTTACAACAGATAACACAGATTATTCACAGTTTGAGCACGATCAGGATTGTAACAAGTATTGCACTCGCGTAGAGACTAGAATCGAATGCACTTTGATCTGTCCGTGTTCCACTCATGCGAGTTTCGTTGGAAGAACCGTTAGAACGAAAATTGTTCAGGTTGTTAGCGGTTGCGGTGAGAAATATTTGTGTGATACAATGGATTCCGAACACAATTCAACTCTGTCTCAGTTTTTACCGCAACGCGTAGACGTTTTCGAATGCTTTTCATGTTTCTCGCTTTTTCACAAGATAAAATCTTACTCATCACTGGGGATTACAGCGGAATTCGTGGAATCACTATTTATTTTAAATAAAAACTCCTACTTCTAATCCGTATGCGTAAGTTGTGACACAAGAAACAAACATACGTATAAGGATGAATCTGTAACACCCTTCAATTTTGACGGGGGTTAAATTTAGATCACCAACTAAATATAGCATTCGATAGAAGAGTTCATAGTACGATATAAGCTACTAACGAGAGACTACTCTAAGGTGAAGTATTTACAGATCGGATTGTTGCAGACTTCCGGGATTTCGTTGCATAGATTGTATGCTTATGAGTTGAGATAGTCTGCAGTCTCGTCCTCGAAATATTTCTCTGCGGGGGTATTTAAACAAACAACAGCGTTAATAACCCTGATCGAAGTATTTTGTATGAATCGTAGCTCTAGATCTAGATTGTTTTAATTGAAATAGATAATTGAATACACGGTACAATACCTACTATTGTAGGTAGATACTGTGAAAGACCTAGTGCTAGCAACAATTGAATTGTATTGAAAGCCACAACACTTATACTGCTTACGTGTAGATATAGGCAGTACAATATTCAATGATAAAACCTACAGGCAAGGTAAGTAACAAAAGATAATACACACATACTCAACACAGATAAATCACCTAGCTACATGCCTTTTAAAATACAGTTGATTTATTCACACATCCATTTTTGTCATAGGCTCGCTTGTATGATGAAATGAGATGCGTCTGCCTACCTAATTTGCTATGGATGTCACAATGTACGTCTTAAAACTGTTTTCTTGAGATCAACAAAAGGAAAATGATGAAATCATGAGGTAGGAAGATACAGAGATAGTTTTAGCAACCAAAGCAAATAGTTTCACGTTGTTTTGTGTGCACAATCTTCCGTTTCAGACATTTTTCCTGTTGTAAATGCAGTTTACTTCATTTAATAGGTATATAGGCACACTGCAATTGTTTTTAAACGCTGATAATTATAAAAGGACAAGGTCTGTCTGCAGCTAATTAATATGAACTAGATATAGACTTATATGACCTATAAATGCATATCTCTCAATGACTACCTTATTCGCACTTGTTAATCCGCATATCGTATCAAATTATCATATGTTTTGGTATTAAGTATCAACTTACACACACATAAACTCACGCCTTTTTACCTTGAGGAAAGGCAGAAACTACATAGAGTCATCTGGGGCTCTGCAAAGGCCATTAGCAGAATCATGGCAATGCATTCCGATAAAAATTCTTAAAATGAATACTTTATTGTTCAAATCAATATAGTAGATAATAAATAAAGAACAATTTTAGTTACTAAAATCTACTACGGGTTTTGCTAAAGTGGTATTTTGGATCACTTGGTACTTAAGGTCGATCCGTGCACATTCCTTACGCCTCATCCACCTTCATACTGACATCTGATTACACTGATCACCTTGCTGTTTTTGTAAATAACTGCTTATTTACTAAAACACCTGTTTCATATTCAGAAACTAGGTGAGCAGGTTAACGGTTGACCTTATGGTAATTAATTGACGACGGCTAACAAGACTGGAAACATACGGGTCATCCATGAACAACTTTCGCTCAGGTACTAGAAAAATCTCATTTCATCCAAGGGAATGACACACATAATAAAAAGAATGTAACATTGATATAAGAATAGTATAAAAACAAGGGGAATGGATCCCACGGATATCCGAAAATACACCCACAAGGTTTATAAAATTAGAAATCCAATGTTATTTCTCAAATGATGACATGCTTAGGAAAATATTGTTAGCACAAACCTGTGTACAAAAACACCATTGTTTTGTGCTAACGAGGTGTTTTAAACTCCTTAAGAACGTTACTTTGTGTTTAAAACAAAAGATGTTATTAAACACTTAATTTATGCTAATGAAGCCCTGGACTAGATTAGAGCCGACCAGACGCCTAATTAAAGGTAGGTACTTCCAGCGACCATTATAGAAAAGCGAGTCGAACAAACAGAAAATGCCAAATAGAACGTGAAGTACCTAACGAATTTATCTAATCTCTAATACATAATCAAGCTAAATTTTATCAGTTCAAAATGACGCTGAACATTTCATAATTGATTGAATGCTTTCTAGGCAAGTGTACTGGTTCCCAAAGAATATGTCTGTATTTCTGTCATGGCATTGTGAGTTTCTTTGTAGATATGAATGCAATGCTTGCAAAAACGTAAACTATGTTAACTACGTACGTAAGTACAGGGCAAAACGTGCTGAAACTAGCATGCATATATACAGTGAAACAGATTCGTTGAACCCAACCTTGGAATGATTATTCGATGTATGTTAACCGTTGTTGTCGAATAGCCACATTATGTACCAAAATGCGAAGGTCAAAATCTTCACAATGCGGTGATCTCATTCTGTTTCATTTGCATACAGATTTGGGGTTTGGCCTCTCTTGTGGCCATCATGGCTGGTCGGTGACGCCTACGTCCAGAAATGCTGCAAACCATTTAGGTAGGTACCTAAGCATATTAGGTACTGCGATCTACCTACAGCGTCAAGGTTAGTATCTTTTCAAGATCCATAAGCTTCAAAATTGTATGTTCAAGACAGGTTTATCCAGTGTGGGTGCTAATATAAACAGTAGCGATTGATTTCTCCGTTCTCTATATCGAATGACTAATACGGCAAGTCATGCTTAGAATTATTAAAATGTATTTTGGGCTGGATAGCCGGAAGAAATCGTGTCAACGATCCCTATTTTTTTGGCTGTATCCTGTCTTAGTTTCTTGCAAACACTTTTGCTGTTATGTAGCCTAGACACGATTTCTATCTTCAAAATATAGCTAGGTAAATTAGTTAGTCTACACAAATCTTGACTAGGTAGCAAGTTCATTGCGGATATCTCTCTGTACCTACATTGTTGACCCGTCTAGATAGCTAGATTATTTTCATTAAATAATAAGTGTGTAATTAATTAGGTAGAGCAGTGTTAGACTTATAGTGAAAATAGCAACGTTTTGACGAGTACTAATATCGTTGGTTCGAACCCAGATAGGAATTTAAAGCGCTAATTATTTCATTTAGCAGTATTATCAAAATGCTGAGTGGCAACATAGTGAGAAAATAGACATGACTTAGTACGAGAATTTCGTAGATATGCGTCATCTTCGATCCCCGAGTTAGGTTTTTTTACATGGTAATCATCACATCGAATGAGTCCTCCCACCCAGGGCAAGACGAGGAGGACTGTCAGACTTGTACTGACTAAAATCCACGGTGTCCGTCAATAGCCCTTTACGTTCTGGAGCCACTGTTTTGTGGAGCTAGGTTACTGGATCTCATTTTATATTTCAATATTTTTTTGTATTGTAGTCTAGGTCAGATGTGCCAGAGCTAATTATCATTTTGGATTGTTAATTTCCAAATAGATAGGCAAATAGAAATACTCTAACATTACTCAATTAAAAAACTCCTAGACTTGAGATCTAATTATTTGGTAATTAAGTTTTTCATCATCTTAACCGCAATCGGTTTTAATTGTTCCATCTTGAGCAGTTTTCCTTTTAGTTCCAATAGATAAGTTGCTAAAAAGTTATGTAATCTCTTCTATACCATATTATAAAGCTGATGAGTTCGTTAAATTGAACAGGCTAATCTCAGGAACCACTGGTTCGAATTGAAAAAATCTTTTTATGTTAGATAGACCAATGATCGAGGAAGGGTATAGGCTTTATAACATCACGCTAGGACCAATAGAAGCTGAGCAGCAGGGGTGAAACAAAGGCGAGCAGCTATAACATCATAATTAGACAAGTCTGTATAGTTACGAAGCCTGGCGTGCAGACTCATTGCAGTGCAGTCGATGGAATATTGTTTCTTTTGTCTTCGCCCAACCAATGTTGCGTGACTGTGTACAACACCTGTTATTTCGTAATAAGTGAAACATTGAAAATGTTTCTTTTACATGATGATTTCTTTGATAAAATCAAGGTTTCTTAAATGAACATATCTATTTGTACCTATTTTTTTTTCAAAACGTGCAATCACGTCTTTCCTCAAAGTTACAGGGCTACCGCTGTATAGTCATCCAAACATGGCATGTAATCGTGTTCCACGCGCGCCTCAAAGAGCGTCAGCATAATGACGGGGCCCCCTCTCAGAGGGCCAAAGCCTGCCGGGGTCGCGGGTCTTATACCATCACCGTGACCCCGGAACATAAAGGGCTATTGAAGGACACCGTGGATTTTAGTCAGTACAAGTCTGACAGTACCTCTCGCCCTGCCCGGGGTGGGAGGTCTCATTTGATGATTTTACCACGTAAAAAAAAAAAAAGGTCGGAATCGAGCAAGTTTTGTTACTTTTATGACCATAAATCACCTTATTAAAATACCAAAATTATTAGCAAAGAATTGATTTCTATTCTATTCTGCACCAACGTTAACTATCTGGATCTTTATCTGCCTTGCTTAATGATCTTATGATCAGTGGTAGAGAAGTGTTACTAACTTTCAATGCTGTTGTTATGCATCTTAATATCACGTCCCATTGACAATGGCAGACCTCACCAAGGCCGCCTGGCTCGCGATCATAATCCTGTCTGAGTCCACATTAGAACTTCTTAGTACTAGACAAAATACAAAAGTATGGCGTACGTGGGCACCTTCCCCATGACGAAACGGCGTGAATTTTTTTTTACATAAAACACCTTAATACCGGACAATTTAGAACCTTAGTTTAATAGTATAAATTCCTACATAATGAGGCGTCTAACAGTTCCTTGAAAATTATTGCTAAGTACTTGAAACTACAAGCAATCAAATCAAGTGTCTATTAACTTGATTTGATTAGTAGATCATGTCATCGCCCATGTTAATTTTATGCAATATTTAACGAGAATTAATTATAGTTGTTTTTTTTTTTAAATAGCCTTCAAATATATCGAAAAATAAACAGTTTATTTTTCATATTTAGTAAAAATTGCACGACGAAGCCGGTTCGCTCTGTTCGAAATAAGAAAAAAACAGACATCCAAGCGATCTTTGTACAAAAAAAAAACATGTTTATGAATGTCAATTCTTATGTAATGTAGGAATAAAAAAAACATTATCTACTAAGCAGACTCTGACATTTGTGATAATTTTCGGATGTTTTATAATGATAAGAATTCTATGTACAGTCTACCGAATATTGAGTATGTCGGATATCAAGATATTTTACAAAAAATCTATGGACGAGCAAAGTTCGCAAATACTAGGAAAAAAGATGAATTAATTCAACACAGAAGTCATATGACTGGCTGTTTACGAATTAATAAAATAAAACTGCACCTACTCGTATCTTTTAACAAGAAATCTATCTACAAGTGATTAAGATACGTATTTGCCTCGATAGTGTTTTGATATAAAGTTGATAAGGCCAAATGGTTATGCAATTAAAACATTGATATATATCATTATTGCAAGTTAGAAACAGTAATTCTAGAATAAGCCGGTGATGTCACGTAGACTAATTTTGCTAATTATATTTCGTACAGGGTGGGGAGGGAATATGCGTCAGTTGTTATCTTTTATTTAGTGGTAAAAACCTTATAGGTCCACTTTTCCTATCGTTCAAGGTCTTGTGTACTTAATAACAGCAGTAGCCTTACTAAACTAGAAGGAGCGCTGTATCCAAAAAAGTTAAGGGCCGTTTTAATGTTTTTAGGCAAGGCCAAAAACGACGGCTTGCAGAATAAAAAAATGGCATGCCGACTCGTCTTGTTGAAGTTGTTATTGATTTAGAGCTTGAAAGAGAATTCTTATTATATTATCATTGTGGAGGGAACGAGCGAGAACGTAAGAGCTGGACAATTTGAACATCTTCGGTCTTTCCAATTTTTAATTAAAGCGCGTTTAATACCTAGTTTAAATAATCGCGTAACAAATAGAAAAGGAATTGATCATAAGTTCATAATAATCTTGCTGTATAAGGAAAAGAACTGTTATCAATTTATATACAATTAGGTCAACAGTAAGCCAAAAATTGTTGTTTTTATCTTGAGGTTAGGTCACTTTCGAGAAAGATCGATTATAACTTCTTTTCGGGGCACAGACTATTTCCGGAAACGTGAGATAGCTTTGTTGGTCAGCCCATTTAAAAACATGGTAGACTAAGGTGTGCTGTACCTACTGCTACTGCTATCGTGATTATGAGGAATGTAAATGTGTCCCTGTAACTCAGCCAGAAGTTATAATATAGAGGAACACTGTGTAGTTTTAGTGAGTAGGAGTCTGAAAGAGCCGTCCACCCCCTCATGGCTGAGGACATCCCAGGGGAGGATAAAAAAAAGTTAAAAAAAAGTGTGCTGTGTGAGGGAAGGTAGTCAACGAAACGATATAAAAAGAGAAGCTTTTTACTTTGTACAACATTTATTTGATCAATATAATTTGATTAATCTATAAATTAAATACGGAAGTTCTTTAAGGCTTAAACACTTCATCATGATTATATTTTTGGCATTTACAATGTCAAATTATTTTCAAGCACTAGTAAATTGAATAAAACACGTATTTTGTTATTAGTGCACGTTCACATATACACGTAAATATGTATTTAGGTAATAGATAAGTGTTACTGCAGTCTTAGATATGCATCAGAGATAAGATTGCTACATTAAAATGAGTCAATGTCGTATGGAGTCCATTTTGTTATTATGTTACTTCCTAAGTCTAACAGTATTTAACGAATATTATATTAATAAATAAACTTACTCTATGTAATATTTTTGAGACTATAATACGTTTGATATCTACTAACAAGTTTCAACACGCTAGTTGAGAGTACTGTATAGTTCTGCATGATTATTTTGGCGGAGGCCGTTGTCCTTGAACCAGCTCCGACATTTTGATTTTTCTTTTACAAACTTTCAAAAGAAAATTTCATAAATGTTTGTCAACAACGTCCTCCTGACGATGTCATTCAAGCGCTAAAAGCACTAAGCACTTTTTCATCAACCAGCACATTAAAACTGGCTATTAGACATCATGCGCTAGGAAGGGTAGAGATTCACGTGTATGCCGCATCACTGGTAATATTACATGTCAAGTCTAAAACCACCCTTAGAGGCCCTCTTCACAATTTATCATTGGGACACTACGCTGCTGCGCTGTTCTGAGGGTCTAAAACGGCATTCACTTCGCAACGACATTGGCTACTCTTCTATTCATTCTCGAAGTGAATCATTAGTCATATTGCTAACTGGTCGATATAGGCCGCTGTTCAATATATCGTGCCCCGCGCAAAACTGTATTAACGAGCTTTTTAAGTCATGGGGCGATTTTTCTCTGTTCCGATTGTCTACTTTAAATCGGACTATGTTATTGAGAGAAGATAGTGCACCTGTGTTGTGCACTTTCTTATTTTCATGTTGATGGCTATTATCTGCTGTGTTTGGTCACCAAGTCCACATTCTATCAGGAGGATTACTAATTAACATTTTATAGGAATAAAACTTTTTTCTTTTTACCAACTGGTAATACCTAGAAACGACTGTCGTCCAACAATTTATCGTTAGAACATTAGGAATGGTCTTACCATACTCGCTACGTTATCGAGCTTATGATTTCGATAAAATTTCCTTCATAGCCAGTTCTATTTTCAATTGTATGCAAGCAACTCGTTCTTGGAAGATCTGGTTGATAAGATTAACTCTCTTTTGTTCTAACAACGCATTTTCTTTAATCAGTCTTTGTTTTAATTCTTGTTCTTCTGGTGTATTATTTTCTTTACTGTCCTTAGCGCTTTGGGCGCCCTCTGCTTGCTTATTCTTCAAAGCAACATGACTCCTAAGTTTGACGATTTCGAACTGTTCAGAGTTGATTTTCGCTTGGAGTAAAGATTTTAGTTGTAGGTATTCGGCGTTTTCAAGTTCCAGTCTCAATACTTTGAGTTCTTTTTCGGTTAACTTCGGTTTTTCTTTGACAGGTTCGGCGGGAGGGATCTCTTGTTCGGGCGTTTCTTTTTCTTTTTTAGTTTCGGGTTTAAATTCGAAATTGTCTTCGAATTCTGCTTCGAATATCGGTTCTGTGCTGGGTGATTCTTTGGGTTCTTGGAATGGTTCATTTGGAGTCTTGACTTCAGTAGTTTCTTGGGGTGTAAGTTGTTGTGGTTCCACCAACTGTAGCGGTTGAGAAGGTTGCGAAGGCTGTGAGTTTCTTCGCGCCGGTTCCTCCTCAGGTTTGCTCTCTGGTCTTTCGTCCAAAGAGGCGTGCTGCGGTTGTAATGAATTGCCGGGTTCCACTGATTTTTGTACGGAGCGAAGTTTTCTCTGTAAAAGAAGGTTAGTTTAAGTGCATGATATTTATATATATTTTTATTGTTATGTATGCGTTGCTACGGCACGTAAAGTAATATAGTTAAGTTGTTTGGTTGTATGATTTATAATCGCCATAGTCTCATCAGTGGTTTGGGAACGCAGAGGACAATCATTATTTTTAAAGATAGATAAGAAAACCTGTTTCATAGCCAACCAATTAAGTAGATGACCGTTTTTTTTTCTAGTTTTGTCTACAACATAATCAAGAATAACCAAATTGATGACACAGAACAGACAGATTTTATCTAAAAACTTTGTTACAAAAACGTTCAAAAGATTCTCTATAGCATCTATCATTCAAGCTTCACTAATTAATTCTGAACGCTGATGCTAACGATACTTTCGATTTAAAACAAGTTTGTCTTGTTTATTCGTTATGCAACACAATTAGGAATCCGTGACGTCAATTTATTTAATGATTTTCTCAATGATAAAATATTCACACAGTGTCGGTGATTATTTAAAATTTTTGTTTGATTCAAACACATCTCCTCTCCTCTCCGCTTTGGTGGATACTGGGCCTTACAGTGCCGTACTGGGATCATTTTGAACAGAATGCTTGCCTAAAGCACTGCTGAAAAGACTCCATTAAACGCTATACGAGATCGTGGTCAACTAAACAGAAGGTGGCAAGAGGAGATTGACTTAACCGAAAAGACTGCCTTAAAAAATAGGTATTGTGTTGAAAAAGGAATCAGAAACCGTAGTGGAAACCAAAAGACATTCCTTTCAAATCAACTTAATGCGATCACAAATAGATCTGTGGAAAGACATAATAATAACAGTAAAAGATAAGTATATGTAGGTAATTCCAAGGTCATCTGCCTATAAGGGTTTAATGTTTAAAGGAATTTAACCCCTAACGATTAGAGATCTAATAGTTTATAGCGGTGAATTTCCCAGATCATAGTTAGTGAAGTTATTTTATTGTTGGGGCAAATAATAATAGTTAGGTAAATTGTAGACAACCGCGATAAGAAACTAGTGTGACTAATAGGATTGTCATAATAACCTTCAACAAACAAGTATAAGTATAAATAGTTATAAAATATGACAAACTATGAGGAAAACCACCGAAATTGGCAATGTTTTTGTGTTATGGATGCTCAAATATTTGCTCATTTTAAATTAGAGATTATGTGAGATAAGTTGGAGAAATCTGCATAAAATGAGTGGACGGTTCCTGGGCGTGCGACCGTCTGTAAAAGTAGTATCCCGTGGCTTTAGAACGCAGCGGGCATAGTATACATGTGAAAATAATAAGGTGATTTTTAGTCAAACAAAAAACCAAATGCTTTCCCCTGTCTCCGTCCTGCCTTGGGTGGGAGGATAGATATGATTTAGTTATTTAAATAACTTACAAATGGTATGGAATACATTGCACAAGCTATATTATATTGCATATAAATGAAACCACACTAGGCAACAGTTCTAGGTACTGACAATAAAACAAAATCATTTTGGAATGAGGATGTTTTTATTTTCCTGCACTGTAAATATTCAGGATGGATATTCCTTTTTCCATTTAGATATTGATGTAGGTATGGATTCTTTCAAAAGGTGTGTCATGCTATTGTCGCACTTGTGTTGTGCAACACTAAGGCGATTTTGACACGACATCGCTGGTCTGTTGGGTAGGGCGGTGAAGCGGATAACATTCATCATAGCATTGGCTTGTATGAAATCCGTTGATGCCTACACTTCACGACGTTGCGTTGCACACTGTCACCGTATGTTATTTTTTGTCTACAGCTCCACGCAAATGATTATATTAGTGGCCAATGGCTTTCTAAAGTCCCATGAGCGGGTAGCAATTAAATGGGCTCTAAATAGTACCACTTGTACAAACATTCAAGTGTGGTTGAGCTGGTCTTTGCCTGTCTTGTATTAGGCTAGAAGAATAAAATCTATATACAGTAGAATCCGTTTATTATGACTCCGCTTATAATGACCAACCGCTTATTATGACGTATTACACAGCGAAGTTTGGTTTTCATAGAAAATTCTTTCAACAACTTCGACAAGTGTTCGGAAGCGTCACGTGATACCCGATGATGTTCGGCGCATGCATGGTTGTTTTGAGTCTCAGTGGGTAATAACAATTAATATTATTGACTTAGTTCTATATTGTCTCTCTGTTAAAATAAATACATACTGACAAAAACAGGAGGTTGTTTATTTTGTACAAAATGCTTTGTATGACGTCCGGTTAGAATGACCGTCCCTTCAATGTCATAATAAACGGATTCAACTGTATATAAAATTCAAAACTGACTGACTGATCTGACAACGCACAGCCCAAACCGCTGGGCCTAGAAACTCGAAATTTGGCATAAGCCTTTCTTATACCCCGCAGGTGAGCACTAAGAAGCGATTTTGCGAAATTCGGCCCCTAAGGGGTTGTTTTTGGGGTTGATAGTTTGTATGAAACTTCGCTATTCCAGGTGCTAGGAATTCCAAATTTTGCATAGGGTGTTTTTTTAGAACGTAGATGCTTACTATGGCGGGATATTGCGAAGGGGTTTGTTTTTGGGGTCGATAGTTCGTATGAAATTTTGTTATTTCAAGTGCTAGGAGTCTCAAATCTTGCATGCCAGATCATTTTAAGACCTAAATGCTCAAAAAGGTAAAATTTTTGTAAAACTCGACCCCTAAGGGGTTGTTTTTGGGGTTGATAGTTTTGAGACTTAATTTTTTACATTTGGATTTAGTTTTGGACGTAAGTGATACTAAAGAGGGGATTTTGCGAAATTCGACCCCCAAGGGGATGTTTTTGGGATTGATAGTTTGTATGAAACTTTATTACTATAAGTGCTAGGAGCCTCAAATTTTGCATCGGGTTCGTTTTTAAGACGTAGACGTAGTTGTAGTGTGTAATGAACGTAGTTTGCTCATCATGATGGGATTTTGCGAAATTCGACCCCTATGGGGATTGATTTTGAGGTTGATAGTTACAGGTCTGGGTCTGGAGACTCTATTAAGAACATAGGTGCCAGCAAGAGAGGATGTTGCGAAATTCTACTCCTAAGGAAGTTTTCTCTGTTAGTAAGGAATCACAAATTATGCATTGGGGTTTATTTTATGATGGTAGGTGCTACCCAAGACGGGATATTGCGGTTAGATAGATTTTTTGTTGAATTTTGATTTTCCAAAAGTATCCCTTAAAGAACGTGGCTAGGAGTATAAATTCACAAAAGCAAAGTTCGAAAGTCACGCGGACGAAGTCGCGGGCGGAATGCTCGTCATTAATAAATTTCAAATTTATTTAGCCCGTCAGTTACGATTATTAAACAATGTATATTGACGAAGATAAAACGCATCAAAACCAGAATACAAAGGCGTGATTTATTTTGTTTTGGCAGGTAAACTATCGTAATCCCAGATCAGAATCAACAAGTCATTGAATCTGGGGCCTACCCTGTCAAAATTCATGGTAATTCATGACATAGGCAGTCTTAATAGTAATCAAATACCCGAACGCCTGATGGAAAACTCACATTGAATTCACTCGTTCGAGTTTTGTTGCCACTTAGAGAAGTCGGTTTGCTATGCAGCAGTTACAGTTGCGCTGACAGGCAACTAGTCTTACCCTATCTTTACTGCATGGGGGTATCTCTTCTGCTAGCTAACCGGTTCGTACTATCCAGTAACTTAACTGCGGAGATCATAAGTGAGTCCATAGCATCGATGGAATGAGCTTACCTAGGAGAAGCCTGTGAACTCTTAAGAGATTCGAGTTGTTAGTACAACTCGAATCTCTTCAGAGTTAACAGGTAAAAAAACCCGGTAAAATCTCTAAGGCCTTATTTAAAGTCACGAGTAGCCAATTTATTTTCGCCGCTTCTGTATGTGTTTTCGACGGCCATCACTGCGCAACGTGCCGCCGCGCCGAACGCAACGCTTGTCCTATAACGAGGCTTTGTATCCTTTACTCCCTAGAATCCTCAGACGATTAACAGGTTGTCAACCCCAATAAAATTGCACGAAGGCTGGGGGAATATTACTTTGGGCTGAATAAAATAGAAAAACCCGACATCTCTTGGGCAGAAGCACACCAGATACTACACTTTGGAATCCTCCGACCATCTGGCAATACTATTCTCCTTTTTCAAAGGTTTATCGAGGAACTTTACAGCCTTTTTTTAACATAGTTAAATCATCAAAGAAGAATGGGCAGAAATGTATGGACCCCGTCCCTTTCCTTGTAACACTCCCATCCATATATCAAATGAAAGTACGTGAAAAGTGTATCATTTCAATGTATGACAGCAAACCTGCAAACTATAGGAGAAAAAAGTTATTGAGACTTTTATGTCAAAAGATGAATTTCGATGGCTTAGCGGCACCCACTTCTGACTCTTTAAAAGAAAATAATAGTACATAGTAGTAATAATTGTATGAAAATAATGAATTTAAACTAGATTGGGGCCTTAGAGGCTCAAAGCTGTGGTAGGGGTACCACAGGCCCTACTTAGAAGAACATGGCCATAAGACCGTCACATGCCGCCACAACCAAAACGTTACTCAACTGACTAACGAGGAAGCAAAGGAGTAAAAAAAAACACCAGTGTACTATGGATGGTCGTTGAAGTCATTATTTGGTTTCCTTCATTAGGATCCGTCCGTTTCCATAGTGCTAACAGTGTCTGAATACTGCCAACGCTTGTACCCATCGTTTCCATGTGAAAATCTATGAACATCGCCGTGTGGAGACACGTTCGTATAGAGTATATGGAAATATGTGGCACGACTATAATATCGCCGCGATTCTATCAATTGTGGAGATAGCGCCTTATTCTTATTCAAAAACGCTATAATTAAATATTAAAACTGACATTTTCAAAATCAATGTGTGCCATTATAAACTCTGTGAATCCCGGCCGATCTTCCATATACAAATTCTCGTAATAACATACTATGACGAATTCTGATTCGAAGTAAAGATAGCGAACACGTAACACATAGTTGACGCCTGTCTTCTACTTTCATAGTCGACAAACCCAATCGTTAAGGCACAGAACCGTGGACGAGCTGAAGGTAGTCCGAGAATCGGTTAAAGAAACTAGCAAGTTTTTTTTTTTTTTTGCATATCATTTGACATTTTTTTTTTAATACAGTAATGTCAATGATGCATTAGCACACAGTATTGAGTATGGATTAATATAATTTAAGACATACATGACTTCTGCCTAAGATTATGTATCGTCGGTATTTTGACATAAAAGTCTCAATAACTTTTTTCTCCCATGGTTTACAGGTTTGCTGTCATACAATGAAATGATCCACTTTCCAAGTGCTTTCATTTGATATATAGATGGAAGTGTTACAAGGGGTGGGACGTTTTGTCCATCCTTCTTTAGTCACACACCCAGGCCGGGACGGGAGGGACTGTCCGACTTATACTGACTAAGCTCTACGGTGATCCTTCAGTAGTTTACGTTCCAGGGTCAAGGTTACTGCAGGAGACAGTCCCGGCACCTCGGCAGGCTTTGGCCGTCTAAGCTCAAAAAAAGTCTATAATATAACTCCGACAAAACTTTACATCCTCGTCCTCAAATTGGTATTCAGCTGCATCCAGTACTCCCAACAAAGTTGAAAAAAGTCTAGACATCTTACCTTTAGTTGAGTAACAATCCTCTGCGCTTCCCAAAGTTGTTGATCTCTAGCCGGTGTGATGAAGCCGGCGTGCATTTCAGCGTGAATCTGATTCAGTAACGACTCTTGTTTCCGAAGCTCCAGGCTTATCTCTGGGGCCGTTTCTGGAAAATCTGGAGGAATTGATGCCAGCGGGGGCACGTATCTGTAAGAGAAAACGCAAAAGGTTGTAGAATTGACGCTGCGTGTCGATTCTAGCACCGGACAAATATTTGTACGATCTATAAGTAGTTGTTCCGGGTCTAGGCGTTTGTTGTATGTGAGTTTATATATTTGTTAACGCATCCACGATACAGGAGAAATTCCTAGTGTGAGGCTAAGGTTTTGGAATAAAAAAATGGATCCACTATGCCGCTTGGATAATTTATAAATACACATTTATTTGACTCTTATTGGCATAATTATCCACCGAAGCAATTGAGAAGAATCGCGCACCATTGCTTTCCGCATTGCGTTAGGCCTATAAACGTGCTAGATCACGACTATTCCCATACACTGACTGCTGTTTATTGTTAATGCCCTTTTTAACCGACTTCAAAAAAAGGAGGAGGTTCTCAATTCGGTCGGTATGTTTTTTTTCTAATATCCGCTTATGTATTTCCAATAACTACTTACTTAGTCAACTGGACATCAGGGAAGAGTTTGTCTGCCTTGGAGATGAGGTAGGTGAGTAGATTCAGCGACATGTTGAGTGCGGGACCCATGGCTGTCGCTATTGTTTGTATATTCGCATGGTTCGACTGGAATTAAAAATAAATCATGGTATTGTACGTATTTAGGGACACGGATATCATACCACCAACTTCCAAACGGGCTGCTACTCAGAAATTCTAAAAAACCCAATATCACGTTTTGTTCGTCCCGAGAATCCGTCCCAACGGGGCTTCATGCATTAGTAAAAAGCTAATTTAGATATTTAAGAGGCATGAGATAGGGTGTTATGTCTGGATAGGCACTGCCTGCAATGGATGGTGTTCGGCTCATGTTAAATGATCTATCTACGGTATCGACACGTCTTCTAGAACATTTCTTATTTTTTGGGTTTTAAAAATCAGCAAGAGACTGTCAGACCTATGACTAAAAACACTCTGTTCTTTTGCATTCCTTAAAAGAGATTCGCGCGTCATCTGCACCAAGAAGACAATAAAAATAAATAAATAATAATAAATAATAAATAATATTCCACAACTATCACACAATGCCATCTAGTCCCAAGCTAAGCAGAGCTTGTGTTATGGGTACTAGACAACTGATAAACATACTTATATATTTCTAAATACATACATATTATAGATAAATTACACCCAGACACAGAACAAATGATCATGCTCATCACACAAACATTTGTCCTGGGTGGGAATCGAACCCACGACCCCCGGCATAGCAGTCAGGGTCACTAACCACTAGACCAACAGGCCAGTCAATTCAAATCAAAAAAGAAAACTAGTAGTATGAAGTACCTGTTCGTTAGCCACGACGCAAGCAAAGTGCGTCATAAGCCAGCCCAGCAGACTGTAGTTAGGTGGCGGCAACTTGGCTATAAGAGACAGCATGGTTGCTTCACGCTGCGGCTCGGCGATCGCTGTTGCTTGTTCGAACTGACCGTGTAGCTCTTGGGTTAGTATAGAGTCCGGGAGTTCGCTGGAATTTGAGAATAGTTTTGCTGTTAGTAAACTGTGCCTATTTATACCTGTTTAGGATGTAATTATCATCAAAAGAGACCTTTCTCGCCCTGGCTGGACCGTTAGGGTCTGCCAGGCTTTTACTGACTAAAAACCATCTTATTCCTTCACATGCTCATTGAGTTCCAAAGCTGCGGAGCTCTTTTAAGACAGTCCCGCAGGCGTGGAGCCCCGTCAGTTTCCTGACAGCTCCTTGTCGCGAGTATGGGAGACTACGCCGCGACGGGCTTGAACTTTGCGGATGGCGAGCAACCCATTACCCAAAGTTCGCAAGCTTGCGCTAAACCACAAAAAAAGAATACTTTTGGAAGAAAAATCTTGGATTAAGTAGCAAACTTTAAATGAACTGGCTCCGACTTCTGAGTGTGTAAAACCTTCTATTTGGAGCTTGACCCATGAGGGTTTACAAACTTAACCTCACTTAGCAAAAGTAAACCATTGGTTTGTCCCCAAACAACTGTATGAAGCGCCTAAGTAAATATTTATTTAGGCGAGAATCATCCCTAATTAATAGGTATACTGCATGAACTGGGCCCTTCACAGCCTTATAGTGGACCAATGAAACAAGTAAACAGTACCCAAGACAAGAAAAGTATTTGTCGAATTCAGGGAGACCATGAATTTAAAACAAAGTCTGTAACAGATTTTAAATGATTTTAGCGAGCATGACTTCTGAAAGATTACACACCAAAATGAGAAATTATATTTTTCTTGTGTTCGAAATTGTTTTGTTTTAGACCTTATTGGGTGATTGGCTGGTATTAGAGAAGTTGTTCAGAAAGGTATTGGCATCCGGTCTACTTATGTGACCAGATGGAGGAATATGGACAAGGTGAAGGCAGTATTTCAGGGTCAAACGAAAAGGTGGCGTTCGTATATTCTGTCATGTTTATACAATTGACGGAACTAGATCAAATAGAGCGATAGTTTCAATATGTTAAACGTTCAATGTATTTTGCTATCTATATAAAGGCGCATAAGTATCAATTTCCTTTACCTGATAAAGCATTTTAGTATAGCGCACGCCACAGCCACGTCCCAATGATAAGGGAAGGTGGGTCCTCGATCTGTGAACAGCTTTTTCAGCTGCTGAAGTTTTATCTTGTCCGGTTCTTGTCGGTAGATCTGATTTGACTTTAGGCCGTACGCCTGAAAAAATAATAAGAGCATTGATAATATTGTCTAAAGGCAGAAAACATGCATTTAATCTTCGAAGGGTATACCGGAGTTCTACCGAATACCTTACAGTCCTTACACCTTACGTTTCTGAGTCGTATGATAAAGAGAGCAAGCCAAACTTATAATAACGCATAAGAGCTATTATCACGAGTATTCTCGTTTTTGTGACGTAAAGTAAACGGGGCCTTCTTTGTGCTGTCTATGGGTCTGTATTATGCTGTCTATGGGTCTGCATTATGCTGTCTACGGGTCTGCATTATGCTGTCTACGGGTCTGCATCGTGCTGTTGGGTCTGCATTATGCTGTTACTAAACAAGACACAGCACAGCACTGTTTTTCCGACAAAGAGTACACTGTGCAGGGTATACTTTGGGCCATCCCGGTAACCGAAGTGATTGCAAATAGCATTAATGCTAATTCATATTCTGTTAATGCCATTTATGCAAATTTTATACTATTAGTACAACATCCTTACTTTATTGTATTCAATACAAAGATATTGTGCAAAACCGTCGAACAAAGTGCCTATGAAGTTACAGTTAGAAGGATCTACGGTTTGTGAGCCGATTAAACTCATGCATTGTTAAATCACTACTGAGGTTGTTTCTTGATACTCGAGAGTACGAGGAGTCTAATTACTAAAGAAAACGCCAAAATTAAAAGCCCTTACTTTTGTGATTTTGCCTTAACTAGTGTTCTTATGAATGTAGATAATGGCAAAAACATATTCTTCAACAAAGGATTCCGTAAAGATCGTAGCACGTGGCGTTCTATGGTTTCGGTGAACACCCATGGGGAAAAGGTCTTATTTATGTTTAGCCAAATGATTGGCGCAGTGGCTGAGCTATCGACGCCTGCGCACGAGTGTCGCGGGTTCGATCCTTGCACGCGCCAAATATATGTATGATGTACAAATAGTTGTTTTGGGTCTGGGTGTTTCTGGATGTGAGTTTCTAAACGCACCCAAGATATAGGAAGAAATTCCTAGTTTGGGGCAGGTATATTAAAAAAAAAAAGTGTATAGTAATCATACCTGCAAGTAATCGATGCTGTCTCGCACAACGAGCGGCAGACCGGTGTCATCATGACATCGTGAACGCTCCACCGACTGCGCTAACGGCACTCCGAATATTGGCAACGCCACTGAAACAGTAAACAATCAAGTTATGGGCAATCGTCTATGAAAATAATACAAAGACATTTTATGACCACACTATTGCTTCAAATATTTTGATGAAGCAATTACAAAACTACTTGTTGATTTTAAGGTAGGTTTTCGTTTGACTCGCCCAACGACGATATATTACTAGACTCCTAATAACAGGCGACCGATGTCTAATGTGTCAACACATTAGGCAAAAAAGACTTATATCCGTCTTATTTCGACCACTCCTGTGAGCCGTAAACATACCTTGAGACAGAACAGACCTTGAATTAGCCAATCACAACGCAGTAACGCGTCCCCCTCGCTTAAAGTAGTACCTCAGCGAGTTGACAGAATAGTTTTTGTTCCTTAGATCGTGCATGCGGAGTCTAGTAATATATCGTCGTTGATCTCGCCTGATGGTAAGCGAAGATGACTCGAATGCGAGCTGTAGTCGAACTCGCTTGTGTGAGTTACTTGTATGACACATCCAAAGTTTGAGTTGCAACAGTGCAGTTACTTGCTTTACGAGTACTGTCTAGCACAATAGCTCGTAATGTGTAAAACTAGAAGACCCAAACTCGACCGAAGTGGATCAAAGACGTGCTGGAGTCAGCCAATAACACTGGTAGTACACCGAATTGCTTTCCTGTGATTGGTCAAATTTAGCAGATTTCACACCGCTCTAATAAGATGTAGACCAGACCTCACCCTAAGTCAGCACTAGTTGAATGTCAAAAGTTACAAATAAATGACCACAAAAGATCATGAACTTGAGTAATTATTACTACTTCGTAAATTGGCCGTCAATTCTTTTTGAATGGATGCTTCTTCACTCGAAGCGAATGACATGAAACATGTGTAAACGTTAGTCAGCCGCTATAATACCCGTGCCTTACACATAATTGGTAATTTACTACGACCTAGAATTGGAAGGTAGTGTACGAGTTGTAAGTACATTTGTACTTTTGAGGACATAAACAACGCAAGTGATGCAAGAATTAATGGGGCTGCCTACTTGTCTTGTAATTTGAGTAGAATCCTAAATTTTTGGAGGCTGTTTGTTAGTACATTTGTTTTTTTTAGGACATAAACATTGCTACTGATGCAACAATTAATGTGGCTGTCTTCTTGTCTTGTAATTTGACTAGAATCCTAAATTTTTGGAGGGTGTATGTTACTCGACTACATCAGAACGGGTAACGGATCTTGATGAGGTACTCAGAGTTAGGATAACGACTCAAAAAAAAGAAGAATTTTCCAAATCGTCAGGTCATTTGTTCAGACGCTGATATAGTTGAAAGACGCTGGGTAGTTCTGGAAATATTACGAATTAATACGGGTCGAATTAACAACCTCCTTTTTTTGAGGTCGGTTAAAATAGATTATCATTAATGGAGAACCTCCTCTTTTTTATAAGCCGGTTAAAAGATAAGTTCAGTTACTGCCCTGTATTACTTGACCCCGCCTATAAGGGAGAAGAGGGTCAGGGTTCACTGGGTCAGGAGTTAATGCAGTATTGTTTGTACCATCGATGCGAAAACAAGACGAAAAACCATGCTTTCACGAATTATATAAGGAGATCTATTGTACTTACATAACATACAAACATAAAAATAAATGATGATTCGAAAATCACGTGTACAATCACGTACAGAAGTAATAAAATAAATTAAAAAATGCAACCAGAACACGTCATGTCATACATCAATCAAAACATTTCCGTTGTACACGCACTCTTTTGTTTACATCCTCTATTGTAGCTTTATGGTATTTTTATGAGCTCTTTCTATTTAATTGCACCGTATCATTCGCCGATTGTGTTATACGTACGTGGCTGAACATAGGAAATGTTTTGCGACGTGAAGTTGATAGACATGCGACGACTGTTTTTAAACAAAAAAAATAAAATAAATAAAGGTCTTACCACCTAAAGAAAACCCGTGGATAAAAGGGTTCATTTTTTATAAAAATAATAACAAAGAGCACGGGCTGAGCGTAAACTCATAAGATAATAACTAACAACAGACGTACGTAGACAATTCTCCCAAAGAATTCATGTTTACACGCCGTGTTATCATTTACCTTGAAAAGAATGCCCCGTTTAGGCATCGCAGATAATTCTGGTCGGCTTTTCCGATAAATGTGAAGGTGCAAAAATCAATTTCACTGAAGATAAAAAGTTTGTAATAAAAACAATACTCGAGTAACTGACAGAGTATCGGCAAACTGATTCGAAGGGTTTTTTTTTACTTAATTATTTGTTTTAATTTATTAGGACAATACCACCACACTAATCCCAAATCACTGCAACTCCAGAATCAACGGTGGCGACCACAAGCAAAGCGTGAAAATGAAGCTCGACGTGTCTTGGAGAATGAATTTAACCGTCTTGCAACAAAATTAATCAGAAAAGAATAGAGTAGGAGTAGAAAAATACGTAATTTCCACTTGACATAGACATAACATTACATCTGCTAATCCTGAAATTGTCTAATGGACAGACAAAAATACTAACATTCCACATTTCACTACCTCAGGTAAGACGAACTAGCCATGCTGCCGTTAACCAGACTCAGATCCGGAATCCGAATTATTTCAGACGTTCTGGAAATCAGAAATTCAGGCAGGCCTTGAAAAGATGGCGGGACGCTTTCGATGGCTAGGGAGCTCTTTACGGCAATACACAAGGAGTGTATTGCCAAAAAGAAGTCTTTATTGACCTTTTTAAGGAATCCGTCGTGGGATATCATGTTCTGTTGAGCATGCGCGACTGTTCTAGTGGTCGAGACATGATTGTATAATTAAGCAATTTATCGGAATGTTTAACAGAAGAATGTTAAACTTAAAGTCAAACATAGACATTGTGTTTATCCTCCTTGTGCGTCATTTTCAATCATTTGTTTCCGAAACACTTTGATCCGAGATCAAAACATTGTATGCCAAGTGTAAAAAAACTTGATCTAACAATATCTAAACTAGCTGTACTATTTCAAGTTTAGTGAAAATAAAAACGATTGCAACTTTTTTAATTTCTTGATCAATATTGTTGGGAAGCTATTGTTTTGGAATTTTTGTCTTGAAAGCCAGAAAACCGCCGAGACAATGAAGCCCTAAGAAGTTCGGACAGTGAATTTAAATGTCATGGATCTCGCAATTAAATAAAGCAGAGAAAAAAAGTGGAGGAGAACCAAAAAAAAACATCCTATTCATAGAAATCTTGCTCGATGACAAGGCTAGAATAGGGGATGATTACTGAGATGACGGCTAAGGGCGGGAATATACTGACGCGCCAGAAAGATATATATTTAGTGTAAGCTCGCAACAACACGACATTGAAATGCTTCTATAGCTATACTAAGTGAAAGAAACAGATAAAATACTCTTGGCGCGTCACGACACTTCAGTATTTAACCTCCTAAAAGTGATATAGTATTGAAAAAAAACACGCTGAATCGATCCAAAATGAACTGTGATAGATGGGGCAAGAAGGAATGATGAAGCTTCGGATAACTTCATTTGTGGAGAAAGTCACGGTTAAGTGTTAGTTCCACTAACTTAAAACCACACAGTTTTTCTAGTTATCATTATCTGTTTAGCCTTTTCCCAACTATGTTGATGTTGTATTTTTCTTATTCAAATGCACCTGAATACCAGAATTTTACATGGACAGGCCACCACAATCCAGATCCTCTAGCGACCTTGACTTACAAAAAGAGTTAATTTGAATTAAAAAAAAAAAAACACTTTGGACGACCTTTGACATTAGTCCAATGAATTACGTTGACGATAATGTGCAACACAATGATAGCATAATCAAACTATTGAACATCTGTTCAATAGTATTAAAAACTACCTTTGTTTAAACCGTGTCTAATAAAAAACACGTATTTTAACTCTCTTATCTAATTCCATTAACATTAGGAACTTGGAGGTAGAATTTATTGTATTTTTCTATCGTTTACTGATTATAAGATAAATCTGATTAGTACTGATTAGTAAAGTTTAAATCGTGTTGTGAAATATTGTCACCATGAGACAAGCAAAGGATGTCATGGGCAAATGGCGGGTAGTTGTAAAATAATTCTATATGGAATAAGATATTTTAAGTTGCATTGTTAGGAAGATTCCTCTCAGGAACCGGTAGATTAGACCTTATTCTCAATATTAGGAGGACTATACCTATATTTCTATGGTTATTTACTAGTGAAATTAAGAAAAAAAAATTTGCTTACCTCCTAAAGTAAAAATCTCTTCAAAAGGAATCCCACAGGTGAAAGTAGAAGGAACTTTAGTTAACTTCTTGTCTTTCTTATCTTTATCTTTTTCCTTAACTTTTTCCTTTTCCTTCTCTTTCACCTTTTCCTTATCTTTATCTTTAACCTTATCTTTCTTCTCATCTTTAAGTTTCTCCTTGGATTCTAACTTGAATTTTGATTTCTCTTCTTTTTCCTGTTAGTCAAACAACAAAACTATAAAATACTGACCGATAAAAACATGTGTCGTAAAAAGTTGTCAACAAAGAGAGTGACGATTCGTTATAATCAAACTAGCACACAAATAAAAATAACACTGCAATATAATCAGTGAAATTGTAAACAACACAGTATTTACTATAATGGGTACTTTTATAAACTTATCCGATGCACATTAACCACTTTACGTATATCAACTTTCAATGCATGATCATGACCGATTTTATATCACAGTGCAACCATTAATTAAAAAAAAAAACAAAAGAAAAAAAAGCCATCCCTTGCCACTGATCAAAAAGTGAAACCTCTATGATAAGAAAAAAAAAACAAAAATCGAACACGATAATCCGCGCACCTTTGAGAAAACATTGCGTAGGTGATGCATGACGCGCATTCGAGACCCAACTGAGCAAACCATGACCGTTCTGCCGCGGTTTATCCAAGGTCGGAGCTACAACTACTGAGCAGTGAAATTATGCAAAACGTATCAACTGGTGAACCGCGAAAATTTAACCTGACATAGTGGTTTTATTTTACACGTGGATTTGGCAAATAGATACTTGTTCTTTCATCTCGCATTACCTATAGATATTAATAATATGCGTTTACCCCATACCGAAAATTGCACACTTGGGTACTTAATCGTCTTCCCTCGTCTATGTTCAGACGTCCATTCATTAATTACGTACTCTCTTGTCTTAAATCTACGTATTCATTAACTTGAAAATAAATACCCTAAGTACTTCAAAAACATAAACAAAAAAGACAGACTTCTCTTAGGCTTTTCTTTTGACTTGGTTTTTTGGTTAATTTTTACCACCGACTTCCAAAGGAAAAGTTATTTTACACAAACAGATTTTACAACAAAAAAAATCGAATCGCGAAACTTCTCCTTTCGGATCGGAAAATTTCGGAAATCGGTAAAAAAAATTAAGTTTTGTTTGTTTTGGACACCTGTTCCAAAACCAATGATCGGATTGTGATCGGACACTAGATACTAAAATACCTGCCTGGTCAAAAATGTTTGGCATTACAACATGTACGGCTAGCATTTTTAGTAAAAAACAAAGTAGAAACAAAGACAGATTTAATAAATAAATGTTGCGCGGACTGCAAGGCTACTGTGACAATAGAGGTGTCATATCCCTTCTCCGTTTATTAGGATCCTTATGCAAAGGTAATAAGGATTATATTAGTCGCAGCAAACTGGCTGCAAGGTTGAGCTATGTCTCAACATTTGTCCTAGTGGTTTTGAAAGACGGTTCATTAATATTTGATGTGATAATTACCACATTTCATAATATTTTCCTTGTTCTAGTACACTATGTTTGTTCTTACGGGTAAGTTGCTTTTAAATTAAAATTAAACCAAAACAATCGTGACATATGGAACCTTCGCTATTATTCCACAGACACCAGACAAATATATCTAATTGGCTTAGCTATAATAAGTAACTTCTTCAGTGTTATAATTCAAGAGGCGACAGAATTACTTTGGCCAGGATTAGTTCTTATTATTCTTAATTCTTATTATATTATATATTAATTCTTAAGGTAATCTCATTATAATGTAACAGCACGGTTGGCGCAGTGGTTGAGCGATTGACTGCTGCACTGCGTGTCACAGGCTCTATTCTCGCATGGAAGAAATAAAGAAAAGAAGTTGTATGATCTAAAAGTATTTTGTTCCGGGTCCGAGTGTTGAGTTATACGAGTTTAGATGTTTGTAAGCGAACCCAAAACACAGGAGAAAGCTTAAAAAAAGAGTTTTTTTTTTGTATTAACTCCGCAGCATCCTATTTCACTACTGCAGCCTTTAAATGCCAGTATCAACAGTTGAGACCACCAGAAAAGTGCCCATCAAGATAATGATGTTCGACGAAGTCCCGAGATTGAATTTAACTGCCCCGAAGCAAACAGAAGGTTCTAAAAAGGTCACTTTATCAGAATTATTTCGTAAACAAATTGTAGCAAACATTTAGTATATAGATACAGTCAACTAAAATGTTTGGTGTACAGGTAGACTCTTTCCTAAGAGATTAAGCCTGAGAAAGCAAGGCACATGGAAGATATGTGTTAAGCCATTTGCCTAGCAGTAGGCTAGAACAGACAGACAATAAAGAAAATACAGCCAAACAATATTATCACGGAGCAGGTTCTACTTTCGCAAGGTCAAGTGATATTGGCATTTCTCGAAGAGTTGGAATAGATCCAAAAATACACTTATTCGTCTGAGAGTGCAGATAATACTTTGTTACATCATGTTTGACATAATATACAGGCATTATTCTTGATACTAAGTAAAAGTGTAGAAAAAAAATAACTTATAGTCATGACAAAGAATTGGCCACACTCTCAAACAAACATCTTGGATTTAAAAGTAGGCATTGTAACCATTTCTAAAACTTAAAAAAAAAATCATTCGAAAATGAACCTTCTTCTGTGATAAAGTTGAAAATATATGAAAGAAAGACTAATTGGGGTAGATTGATCTGCTAGCGTCAGTGCTTAACCTGCATATACGTTCATTTTGTTCACTGTACTTTACATGAACTTAACTAGACCACTGCCAAACCTTCAGGTATTACATGCGTAATGTCTACGTACGAGTATATACCCACAGTGAATGGCGAGTGGCGACGCATTATGTAAGTAAATGAACCATGAATACAACGCCACACAATACATCATAATGTAAGTACACCATAATCATGTAATTGCAATCACATGAAACAGCTCGTAAATGCACGAGGTATATTTATTTATGATTATATCAGTTTCTGAATTTCAAGATCAAAGCTTAACCCTTCCTACAGGATGAACATGAACTATACAGGGTGAATAAATATTATACAACGTGTAACGTTAATAGTGCAAAACCTCTCGTGAGGTAATTCAGCCCATGTTACTGAACCATGTTTGTTCTACCACACGAGAGGTTTTGCGCTATTAACGTTACACGTTGTATAAACCAGGCGCGGTTCCTTCATAGAGGCAATTAGGCAAAGCCTAGCTTGGCATAACAACGTACAAATAAAACAAAAGCATTTATTGGAACTAGGTTATAAAATAAAACAAAACATTAAAAAAGTGAAAACTCCTATTAAAAATCTCATAGCAACTTTTACAACCGCCGTTTGACGAGAATTTTACTCCCAACTACATTCGTAGTAAGATTGCCTAAAGTCCATTGATAAATCACATGCTGTATAAGTGCGCGGCCGTGTATATGAACTGCACACATGAGCGCAAAATATAGGCGGGGCATAGACCTGGCCTAAAACCGTGCTATTGGCTGGCTGAAAGTATGAATGAATTCCAGGGTGGCAATTTTGTTGAAAATTTCCTTTCTTTTATTTTAATGGTAAAAAAATCAAGAGGATATTGCCATTTTTGCACCTACCAAAAAAGTTTAAGTAACTTAAAATGGAAGTAAAAACTGTATGGTTTTTTAATTTATTGTTTATCCAAGGATTTTTAACTACTTATTTGAATTATTTGAAACTTCGCTTTTGTTTTTCGGGAATTGAGAAAATGTGTTTTGGCAACCCCAATACGGTACTGTCAGTAACCTGGCAGATTAATATTTTGGAAGTCATAATGTTTGTTTACAATTCGTACGAAAAGATCGCTAAAAAGTTATTGAAACTAGCGTAGTGTGATTAAATCAGTTACCTATTGGTTTGTTTTTGCACGAGTGTTTAAGTTTAACTTTGAAAATTAGTGAGGTTAAGTGTTTTGTTTAAGTGTTCATAAACCGGTGGTAATAATGTCTGTGTTCGAAGATAAATGCAGTAAATATTCGAATTCTTCGTTTAATAATAAGATTGAAGCTAGAATAACACGGAAATATGATGATTCATCTTATAAAAACAAGCAGATCGTGTGAAATAGGCCAAAATCATGGAATCTTTGTTGAATAAACAATGAATATTGTGATAAGCTTAGATGATAAGTTTGGTGAGTTCTTGCATTTATATTTTTGTTTTCTATGTTTTACACTAAACTTTTACTTACTTTTATCCTCATAAAATATATTAAACACTACCTATTTGTCTAAACATAATTATTTTAATGTACCTAGATATATTTTCGCGTTCTCGAAAACGACTCAACAACTTCGTTTGAATTTACTGTATGGAGGTTTGCGGGTGCAAAAATCGATCTAGCTTGTTCCCATATCTGGGAAAACTCGTTTTATCACATTTTCAAAATGCATAAAGATTTAAAAGCACAATGCGATCGTCAAATTTCGTCGTCGAGACTCCGACCTGCGTGGCCATGCGCATCAGATGACCGCATATTTTTTTTGTATTGCGTTGTTTTTTTTTCGTCAGTTGTTTTCAAATGGGCCGAATGTTTCTTCTATTATTTTTTTTTTTTTTTATTATTATTATTATTTTTTTTTCTTTGGTCTTTGTTCGGGCTGGCCTGCCCATACTCTGGAACCACTGCACGCTACTGGTATAAACCACCACTTTTATACATTTTGGTATTAGTATCTAACGTTCCTAATTCAAACTTGTAGTTATACTGCCTCTTTATGCAAAAGAGGCAAAAAAAGATCTGCGCAAAAAAATAAGCTTTACTCACAAAAAAAGGCGTATCTCATACAGTGGCGGATCCAAGGGGGGGGTCATGGGGGTCATGACCCCCCCCTGGGCGGCTGGATCATAGGTGGCTTCTGCAATAGGGTATTTTACTGCATAAATAAATTGAAAATCTATTTGGTCCGTCAGTAATAATATTGAAAAATAATGGACACGTATTTTTAATATTTTTTTCAAATCAATGAATATTGACAAAGATAAAACGCTTTCAAATTCGGGAGTGGGGGCTTGTGACGTTGTTGCGCTTGTAAAATTGTACCGACCGAGTGACGTTTTGGGATTTTTAGAAGCGTTGTATCCTGTGGTTGTATCTAAGGGCCGATTTTAACAGTTGCCCATTAAACAGAGTTCAATAAAACTAAGTTCAAATTGATCGCGGTTACATAGGCGTTCGATCTTGGTTCAAGCACAAATTGATTTTACCAGCCACATTTTGACCGCGTTTACGAAAACTAAGTTTACTTTCAACATAGAACGTAAACTGGCAAAAAAATGCAATAACCATAGACAAAACTTGAAGTGACAGTTGGCCAAAATAGCCGACCTCAATAGAAATATTAACAACTAGCTTTTGCCTGCGACTTCGTCCGCGGGGAATAGTTACTTAAAAAAAAAGCCGATTTAAAAGCCGATTTCTTCGAAAATACGAAATCTTTCCACAACATTCAACAACATACATTGACATGACATATCATTTGATCTGAGTTTAACAACGTTAACCGTAAAAAATTGGGCGTTCAGAAATTAAACGAGTTCAAGCTCTAACTGAGTTCAGTTTGTGTTGGTAAAATCCAATTTGGGCCTTTAAACTCAATTAAATGCCTAAACTGAGATTAGCCTGAAGTGATCGCGTTCAATTGAAATGGTAAAATCGGCCCTAAGTCAATTTTGGTTTACGTGACAAAAGAAAAAATACGGGTCTAATATTTTTTAATAATCTATATTTCGGACTTATATTTTTTTTGAGTAAAATACCCTATTGCGAGTAGGAAGAAACGCCTGGGTTTCACCACTGCGAGGATCGCCGGAGGACACGGTGGAGCATACTGTGCAAGTGTGCAGGACTGCCCGGCTTGGGCAGAGCACCGACGCCGTGTCCTCACGACGCCGGAATGAAACGGAGAGGGAATGTGAAGCGGTCGCCTCTTTCTGCCAAGCAGTCATGCTCGCGAAGGAGAAGACGGGCTGCGTGAGGGAAAGGACAGCGTCCTCCCTCCACCCCAGCTGCAGTGGTAGACGCCCACGCTGATGGACGTCGGCAGACGGTCTCTGGCCACCGTAGGCACGGGCATGCGGTTGGCAAGGAGGTAATGGGCTACTCGCTGACCGACCATGGACCATGACCATGGTCGACGGCACGTTGTGTTCCACGCGCCCCCTAAAAAGTGTCAGCATGATGACGGGCCCCCCCTTCAGAGGGTCGAAGCCTGCCGGGGTCGCGGGACTTATATCATTACCGTGACCCCGGAACATAAAGGGCTTTTAGTCAGTACAAGTCTGACAGTCCCGCCCGCTCTGCCCTGGGTGGGAGGACTCATTTGATGATTTTACCACGATAAAAAAAAAGTATAGCTAGCTACACAGACAAGCTGTCTGCGTCATGGTTACCCCCCCCTGATGTAAAAGCTGGATCCGCCCTTGATCTCATAAGGCAGTAATATTTTTTTTTATTAAGGCGGCAGTTTTATAAACGTAAACTGCAGTATTTTTTGCTCATAGTTATGCCGCAGGGCAGAAAACTCGCAATCACACCTCTAGTAGCTTCATGCACGTTCATACATTTGGGCTCAATTTGGGCCAATAATACGCGCCGTATGATAGTACTAAGCACTTGACCTTTTGCGTCACCATTACCAATTAGATAAGTCTATGGCCCTTCCTTCAGTCAAATTGCAGATGTTAATTAATTACCTCACTAATCTGACTATCCCTTACAATGACTAAATAAGCATAGTCTCGTGAATTGACAAAAAAATTGTTGGGTAACGTTTTTATTACAAAGAAAATACCTATATAGCGTAATGTTACATTGTTTGTAACATACGTTTGTGATTTGAACGCGATACAAATCGATTTTGATATCTGAAGATACACGGTTATTATCACCTTAAATGATCTCGGACACAAGTTGCATAGAGGATAGCGTGTTGAACGGCCTGTGTATGTATGTTTGTTCATTTGTAGCGCCTCTAGATAACGCACGCGTCGCGTGGGCAGATTTAAAAATTCTTACGTCAATGTATTTTTTATAATCTTGTGATTATTGCGCACCAACAAAATCACTACGTGCAATTGCCATTTCTAATAGTTTAAAATAACCATAATAAAATTTACGAGCTCCTACGCTTCTTACCTGCGGCTTTATTTTTCTCTTGGCCTGTCTCGCAGGAACGATTTCCTGCTGCTTGTAAAAATAACTAACAAACACTCATGTACATTAATAATAACAGGAGACATTACGCACCTTAAACATACTACGCACCTTGTCCTTCTCCCTCAATTTATCACGTTTTTCTTTCTCTTTCTTCTCTCTCTCTCTCTCCTTTTCCCGTTCCTTTTCTCTTTTCTTCTCCTTCTCTTCTCTCTCTCTTTGTTTAGCCGCATCTTCTAAAACTTTTTCTTTATCCCGTGATTTTTCTCGTTTCTCCTTGCTTTTTGTCGGGAATTTGAATGATTTTGTTTTCTTGGATTTCGAAGGACTTCTGGCGAAAAGTGACTTATTAATTTATTGAATAAAAAAAAAAAGTAGAGGAGCAAAAGTAAATAAATCGCTAAATCCTGCTTTAAGACATTGAGAGTAAAAAAATTGCAACAACTGTAACAGTCCATGTCTCAAACTAGGGTTTGCTCTCAAAAATCAAGAGGAGGGGGCCCAGGGAGTCGTACATCGCGGGGCTATTACAGGCCACCAAAGATGCGGCGAACAAGGAGGGCGAGTAATGCGTTCCTTAAAGTCTGATCAAGGAGAATTGCTACTTAAGGGTTCATTTTTTTCTAATTTGTAATTGATTTTCTTTAGTTGGTGGCTGGATCAAAAATCAATCAAAATTTTGGATTCCATAGAAATAGGAAACTATTGGAAATTATTTGTCATGTCTTTTATATATTTAAGAAGCTTTGTTTGATCTTGAATGAGTGTATTTGCATGGGCCAAGTGATTATTCATAATGCCAGGGCAGTATAAATAATAATGCCTTGTCATATTGGGCCATGTGATAAATGGCACCCGACTCAGACCATTTAGGTTAAAAGAGGACAGCGGGTCTGAAAAACCCAACCATCCTGGTACTGAAAGTAATTTTCATCAGCCAAAATACACTTGGCAAGATACTCCCAATGATACAAATGATGTAACTGTATGAAACAAATGTGTAAGTCATCAACTGTGCAGCATTTTCTCAAGTATGTTGGAGTTGGTTTTAGGAAATATAGCAATTTTCCAAGTTGATACTCTAGGACTAGGTAATTATATAGATTCAATATTGTTGAGAATGACTGCGATGGTTTAATTTGTTAGGTTTCTGGTAAGTCACAGGTTCAAGCTCGGTGCCAATTGAATTTTTTCTTTCCACAAAAAACTTTTGGGGACAATTACATTAGTAAATTTTATTACAGTAGTGAAATTCAGCTTCCTCAGTATAAACTGGAAGAAATTGATACTAGTATTTTACATAGACCAGCTATCTAAATAATGCCACAATAAATGTGATAAATAAAAATTGCAGCCTATATTCTGTTGTATGTTCATTACGGGAACTGATCTCGCTCCATCATAAGCTTTGTTTCAGTCATATTTAATCTCAACTACAGTCAAGAGCAAAACCCACCTCAGATATAAAAGAAATAAAACTGATAGATGCTACTGGTGGCACCAAACTAGCCCAGTTCTGGTCTGACTAATCTATCTATATCTATCTATCTATATCTATCTATTCTATACATATAATAAAACTGTAGAAAAGTTATTTTTGTACATTAAAAAAAAACTCAAAAAATATAGCCAGGGTATTAAAGGACAACCAATAGAACCCATTTCTAGCATTTTTAGAATTTTTGTCTGTTTGTCTGTTTATCTGTTTGTCTGTGTATTTGTCCAGGTATCACATAAAATGTACTAAGTTAATCTAGATAACTTTTATACACAACGATTAAGCGTAACTTGGAGAGGAATTTAGTTTTTGTTTCATTGGAATCGGTTCAGTCTATCAAAAGATATTTGAATTTAAAGTGTTTCAGAAGTAAAATTACGGGTGCACTTTGGTTTCACTTTGGCTCACACATTGATTTCGTACGTCTGTCGCGCGATCTAACTTCGAATAGAAAAACTACATTATTCAAATAAATACATATTTCAACGCACGGCAGATGGCGTTAAAAGAAAACCTGGAATGGACTGGAATGAACTGGAATGGACTGGAATGGACTGGAGTGGAGTGGAGTGGAGTGGAGTGGAGTGCATAGAGCGGGCATTAGGAAAACATAAAATAGATTACAAACAATGCACTCAGAAGATTATTATCAAAGAAAATAATAACTGACTTGGTATCTGTATCCTCCTCCGGAGAGCTCTCTCCCTCAAGAGCAGCATAGCCTCTATCTTTCTTCTCCTTCTTTTCTTTGCGTCGTCCTAAGAGGTCTTTCTTGCTTGGCTTTTCATGATCAGCTCCATCGCTAACTGAACAAATTGAGGAAGAAAACTTATCATGTTGTTTATGTTAATTTTTAGTTTAGAATGTTATAACTACAATCGTATCAAAGTAGCGCGAATTAATTCTGTCTGTGGTACTACTTTTTTAAGATTGCTAGATCTTTGAGTCTTGGTTGATAGCTCGTAGATGTTAATGGCTATAAAATGATCAAAAATTAATACATGCTTGGTCTCAATACCTAGGTATACGTACAGTCACTTTCATTACTTTTCCTCCCACTTTCTGACGCGTATAGGCCTGGAAAATCTTTTTCAACATCTGGGCTTTCAAAATCCATGATTTGAGTAATTACAAAACGCTTATTTCTTCATGTATTATAATGAAATGTAAAATATTTTTTCGGCAAAACAAGAAACCATTATTTTTGTGACACAATTTGACACAAACATTCACAGATAACCTATTGAAGATATTGACATTGTCATATTACAGATGCTACACATCCAAGGAGTTTAAGGAGTGAGTACTTCTAACCACAGACTACTTAGAGATACTACGTATCAGACTGCCAACTTCGGAACAAAAATTTTCGCCGTAGGCTTTGACAGCTTTTGAGTTTTAATGTCGTATGACGTTTGTTTTTTTTCTAAATCACTGTGTCTCAATTATTATTATTATTATTATATCTTTATTAGAAGTAACATAGACTCATTGTGTTAGTAACAATTTTCCTTATTCCTATGTTAGTATTCCTATTCTAAAAATTTAACCTAAAGCCATGAATACATGTGAGTCACTGTCACACGCTTATCACAGATGTGGACAGCTTGGAGCAGCGACTCACATATAGACAATCGAGTCTGCTCGCCACACAGCGCAGGATGATGTTGGGACTGGCCCGCACGCGGCGCACCAGGGAGGCGCATCGCTTCCTCATCGTTGTATAAAAACAATCGACTCGGGCTTCAGCAAACATCCCTGACGCACTACAGAAGCGGGGCAGCCCCATCAACATCCTGAACGCATTATTAAATTGAACGCGAAGGACGCCGTACGATTTCAGGGTATAATCTGCCCACAGACTGCACGTGTAAAAAGGAGTGCAATATGCACGAAACAACGTTATTTTAACACTCCTTGAACAACGCGCAAATCTGCGAGCTATCATATTCGCCCGAACCGCCAGCGCCCTCCGCTCTCGCTCAATATCGTCATCATCCTTCATGCCGGCGGTCAAGACATGTCCAAGGTATTTGAAAGCATATACCCGTGTGAGAGGAGCTCCATTCAAATGGACTGGTGGTATAGTTTCTGGACACCTCCCACCGCCGGCACCAAAGACCATGACCTCACTCTTACACGCATTATAGACCAAACCATGAAGCCTAGCATAGTCTTCACAGATGGCTACCATCCTTCTCAAGCCACAAACTGAGGCACTCAGCAGAGCCATATCAATGGCAAAGGAATAATCGTATACAGCCTAAACGCCGTATTCGATATTGCTTTATTACTGAAACTATTCTGAATATTTATTTTGATAATTTATTTTGGGAAAAAAATTAAATAAAAAAACAATTACATATTAAAACATTTATTATTCAATTTCCTTTTTAATTTTTCGATTGCTTGATTTTGCATCGTAGGCAAATAACGAAAATCATTAAATAAATGTAAAATTATCATAGTAACAGTTCATTCTTGTAAACCTTTTGACGCAACATTATTTTCAAGAGCTACTATCACTGTACCGAAATACCTCACTGCACCTTTGGATGGGTAATTTAGTATTTTGTTACTGCTGTATATTCTTGATGGTTTATCAATCGCCTCTTTCCAAAACGATGGTGAGTTGATTTTTCTACAACTGCTATTCTTTAGATTTTCACATGTCTTCCATCTGCATAATGAGCTGGAAAAGAATAAACACTATGTTTATTATAAAGAAATATTATGAACCTCGGACCCACTCCAATGAATGAGGCGGGTACTTTATGTAGTCACATAGTGTAAATCAGTTGAGTTTTATGAAAACATTATATTATTATGTATTCAGTAAAACATATTATTTTATCATGTAACTGTACAATAAATTATCTTAAAAAGATCTATTAAACTAAAGGAACAATATATCTCTGCCTCCTACCACGCTGGCGCTGTTAAAATTTAGCAATCATACTAAATAACAATTTAGTATGCAGAACATATATTTTATACTAGCCATCGCCAGCGGCTTCGCCCGCGTTTATGATGGAAATTAGACAGGAATTTAATCCTGAGATAAAAGGTATCCTATTATGTTAAAATAATCTGAGTGACAAACATCCATCTATCCCAACAAACTTTGTTAGAAGTAAGATTAAGAAAGCTAGAAGTAATGATAGCTGATGTTTTATCATAATATTTACCCTTTATACTGCCGAGTTGTTGTTCCACTCAAAATCTCATCTTCAGTATACAGGAAAGGATAGGCGCTGCCGAGACTTGGACGAGATTTAGACGTAATGAACTTCTTTTCGAAGTGCTTTGACAAAAAAAACAGCTTCGGAAGTTGTTCAAGTGATAACGATGGCAGTTTTGCAGATCATCACGGTTTAGTTTAGACACTTTAACCACACAGGGAGTTTTTTCTCATTACACGGGAAATGATGCCAAATAGCGTCCTGTCGCGAAAATTTACAAACAGAGCACTCGTAATACATTTTGCAAATAGTAAAAGTAATAGTAGACACACTGGGGATTATTACAGAAAAAGCGGACAGGATAAACAATAAAGATCAATATTATCACAGCAGTAATGTCAGACACACGTCATATGAAACAAAAACAAATGGCGGCCGAGCAGCGCCTGCGACGGCCAATCAGAGACGACCACAAACGTCAGTCATCATTAAAACAATATGGCGCTACGTCGAGCGTTTCGTTGTATGAAAATTATCAGCCGTGCTTCTAACATTAAAACCGTGCCTTAGTTTTTAAGCAAGTGAGGCACACAGCTAGGAGTTTTTTCTCTTTCTGGCATTGATAAATGTTTACACAAAATAAAAAACTTTACCAATATTTTGAAACTTTTTGAGTTAAAGTTTTCTTTAGATGCATATTGGTACAATTATATTACATTTTTACAGCTTATGATAGTTTTTGTATTCTGTAATGTATTTTAATCTATATATATAAAATTCAAAACTGACTGACTGATCTGACAACGCACAGCCCAAACCGCTGGGCCTAGAAACTTGAAATTTGGCATAAACCTTCCTTATACTACGTAGGTGAGCACTAAGAACGGATTTTGCGAAATTCGGCCCCAAAGGGGTTGTTTCTGGGGTTGATAGTTTGTATGAAACTTCGCTACTACAGGTGCTAGGAATTCCAAATTTTGCATAAGGTGTCTTTTTAGAACGTAGATGCTAACTATGACGGGATTTTGCGAAATTTGACCCCTAAGGGGTTTGTTTTTGGGGTCGATAGTTTGTATGAAACTTTGTTACTGCAAGTGTTAGGCGTCTCAAATCTTGCATGCTGGTTCATTTTAAGACGTAAATGCTCAACATGGTAAAAATTTTGTGAAATTCGATCCCTAAGGGGTTGTTTTTGGGGTTGATAGTTTTAAGATGATTAAATTTTGTTGAATATTGATTTAAATTTTCGAAAAGTATCCCTTATAGAGAGGGTGACTGGGAGTAAAAATTCACAAAAACAAAGTTCGAAAATCACGCGGACGAAGTCGCGGGCGAAGTGCTCGTTACTCATATTTTTAAGGAAACCAAAAAAAAGAACACAAATATCCAATAATGTTTCCCAAAAAACTAGGAGGTGTATTTAACGTTTAAGATGGCAACATTATGATGTTGTCAAATTCAAATCATTGGTGACGTTTGTAGGGTGACCAATATAAACTGGTTTCCGAGATTAATCCTCTTTAAAGAAAAAGTAATTTTAGGTATATAATCTAAGTTAGGTGTGCTAGGTTGTTCCGTTTTACGTTTAGATAGTGTGACAGTTGATTTTAATTATTTTTAATATATTTTACGAGTTTCTAACTTTGATTAATTTTTAAATTGGTCTCAGTTATATAATAAATAGTATGATAATTCGACGAAGAGTGGCTCCTGCATTTTCTAAAATTATAGAATGATAAAACTAAAAAAAAATATTATGTACAGACGCCAGCACATCAACCTTTCAACCTTATTACAATAGCGGAAGATTAATATTCTATTGGTAAAATTTGACAGATTTGAGTAGGTTCACTTGCTGTAGTACATACAGCAAGTGAACCTACTCGAATCTGTCATGTAAACTGTGTTATCAATATAACATGTAAACTTCTTCAGAAAATTAGTTTGAGCGAGGTGATGAGACCTAGTAAGTAGTTTTTAATACGTCATAAATCGTAAACTGCAATTTACCTTTCATTCAATGAACAGCAATAGAAAAAAAAACAACATTATACATAATTTTTTGCCGTTTACATAGATAATACTAAGGAACCCGTCGTGCGCGTGTTCGACTCGCACTTAGCCAGTTTTGGCCACTGACTTTCTAAAGATAAGTTGTTTAAGGTGAAAGCTTCAATCATCCCGCGTTTAAATTTTCTTGCGTTTTTTGCAATTTGCAGGCCAGTGCTAGGTTGTGTTACGTAAAATATTATTCGCGGCTGTAAGACGTATCTAGTTACGGAATTATAATCATCAAAATCACTAATACAACCCTCCGAGTTCTTTATGAACTCGGCTCGGCCCAGGAACAAAAAAAAATGAACTTAGAGCGTTGTATTGTTGATTTTGTTGGTTATAATTATTAAGAAAAAAATGTTCTTTTAAATTTTGAAATTTTGTGGGCTGGTTGGAGCATTCCCCTTAAAACTTTTTTGTGGTGGTTTTCGAAGGCGGTGTTTTTTACTTTTTTTAAACTTTAATTTTACCATATTTAGTTCAAATATTCAACCCCAATTCTTGTCAAATACGTTATCCATAATACCGGTAAAACATCATCCAAGTCAAAGAATAAATAATATTTCAAGTACACAATAAGAAATGCTCAGTCAACAAAAACTATTGAACGTTTGGTTCAATATTAATTAAAATGATACCAAATGACAGTTATATTTCATCGAACAAAAAGAGAATCATCAAAAACAGTTCACTCAGTCGTAATATTATAAGTACTTTCTGTAACACTATATTATTAATATTATCCTCAAAGTATTGTATCATGGACACTCTATTTGAAAGAAACAGAATGCAGAGCTGTGTGCCTTTCATTCATTCCAAGGTCACCGATTTGGGCTCGTTTATCTAGTATGAAGAACGCGCTCCCTATATCTTAAACTCCTTGTACACATCTTAGCCGCATGGCGTAAATTAGAAAAAACAAAATTGAATGGAGACAACTATTATTTATACAATTATTATTATCCATATTTATAGGCTTGTTATTTTGATTTGGATCTTGAAAAAAACAATCACCGTAAAGTAATTAATTTAATAGGACTAGTGGGACTAACTAACAATCTCCTCTAAACTGCAGAATGAACTTTTCACAATGAAGACCTAGCACTCCACACAAAAATAGACCATAAGAACCACTGTTATAATCTTTGAAGTTCACAGTCGAGGTGAAAAAGATAGGCAAAGTAGAGGCGCTTGTCCCTTGAACACAACATTGATAGAGATGTTAGAAAATGTTACAATGAGGGATTTTCTTTTGATTGTTTCCCTAGTCGATGGATAGATGGCGCTAAACTTGGTATGTTACTGCAATGAAGGGAACTTCGTAATTTTTTGATTTTTTCACTTGATTGTAATTTTGAGATCTTAAAAGTAACGTACATGTCATGTCATTGTCAGTCACATCACATCACACCATTGGCATTTGGAAATAAATAACAACAAAAAAATATTTATTGACCAGTCTTTTTAATTTATAAGTTTTCCACGTCATAAAGAAAATGAGCCAAGAGAAAAAGAAGAGAAGTCTGTGCCTCGTGGATTTGTGCAAAAACGAAGGCATATATCTAGTAACGTAGTCAGTTCAACGGCATCTACAGAGTTCTTGGAAACTACTTTTTTTTAATACTCGAAAAAGAAAACTCCTCATTGCTTACTTTATTTACTTGTGGTTGTAATACTACAACCACAAGTAAATAAAGTACCCTTGTTGGGTTAAGCGAAGGAAAATAATAAATGGACATCGGAAGTGGGTAACATAGGTCCATAGGTCTTAGCCAACGACGATATATTACTAGACTCCTAATAACAGGCGACCGATGTCTGCCAACACATTAGACAAAAAAGTCTAATATCCGTCTCATTTCGACCATTTCTGTGAACCGTAAACAGTGAACATACTTTGAGACAGAACAGACCTTCAGTTAGCCAATCACAACGCAATACCCCGTCCCCCTCGCTTACGTAGTACCTCAGCGAGTTGACAGAATAGTTTTTGTTCCTTAGATCGTGCATGCGGAGTCTAGTAATATATCGTCGTTGGTCTTATCTCTTTCTCATGACATGGTACAGACGCCAGTACATTAAGCCACATTTTCACTTTTGCTTATCGAACGCGAACGGTCTTGTTTTCTGATAATGTGAGTATCTATTACACACTTGACAGATTGTGGGTGGATTTTGGTAGCCTTATGTGCTGGCATCTGTACATTATTGAAATAACCGGACCTCAGGCAGCAACCTTTACTAGGGACATTTACTTTTTTCTGAAAACCGGAACTCTTCTTCTGGCTTTCAAGTCTCATTAATTTTTTCACCAATAGTTTACACGTTTGCTACCATACAATGAAATGATACACTTTTCATGTACTATCATTTGATATAATATAGATGTGAGTCATGAGTGATACAAGGTAAGGAATTCATTAATACTAAAACGTCCATTCTTCTTTTTGATAATTTTAAGAAAGAGACATTAGCCTCTATTGGAGCTGTCTCTTTCGGCACTTTTATGGCATGAGTGCTCTGTCAAGATTGCTAGTAGTCCATAGCAAAGTATGTTTACGTGTCAACTGTCAAGTATCAGCAACTATCAGATTGTCATTGAACGGAAGATGTTTTGATTTTGAACAAGAAAATAAATTGTAGAAACAGAAACTTTAATAATAACGCTTGGCCCCCCATTTTCCTGATGTCCGGTATGTGGATTGTCTTCATTGCTTCATGATCGTTAATTACAGTGTAAGAAAAAAATAAACAAGTACCAGAGTTTGTGATGTCATAATGGAAACAGTTTTTATTTTCTAGCATAAAATAAATATCATCAATGTCATGGTTCGCGGACCTCGCCGGGAAGGCGGAGAACCTCCTTAACAACTTGGATGAGCAGACCGGCGCGGCGCTGCGAAACCATAACGTTGCGAGAAAAAGGTTTGATAGTCATGGAAGAGAATATGCCCCTGTTAACCACCCGGAACCTTGGGTTCCAAAGAAAAGGCTCAATCGTAGCCCGAAAAAAGCCATGCCTATCCCGGATACAACCAAGGCTTTTACACCATCCCGGAAAAGTTCACCTACTTCGCACTATCAAGCACACAGTTTGGTTCGAGAAAACCATGATTCTTCAAGAAATAGTTCGGTCAAGGAAAGGAAGCCTCCACAGCCTTCACAGAGGAAGTCCAGTCCAGCACGGCCTTACAATTTGGAACACTGTCCCAAGACACTAGTGCAGGATGAGAAAGTCAAGGATAAGAATGCAGACACTGATGTCTTAGATCATTTTGCACAGGTGTTAAAGCTAAGAAGTAAGTAAGGTCTTAGATATCTTTCTTCATATTCACACAAAATATCATAGACATTTTTGTCATACATTTTTGTACATACTAATAAAAAAATCCTGTGTTCCTAGTGAAATTTTCACATCATCTCATTATAACTACCTGTTACTGGAACTTATTATTTGTGTGGCATAACATGACTTTTAAGTCATGTTATGCCACACAAATATGCATATTAAAAAAAAGTAAATAGCCTAAAAATCCTTATATACAATTCTCATAAACATTGATTTCTTTTTGTTCATGGGATTACTTTTAACATCTTCTAGGTCATGGGAAATACAACAATTACTGAGACTTTAGGTATATTTTAAATGTAATATACAGAGCTGCATTAATAAACTGGTCGGTTTATTCTTATAGGGCGGAGTTTACCATCGGACTTGGAACTATTCAGCGCTGACGAGTTCACGTTCAAGATGCAAAACATGGAGGTAGAAAATGCAATGCTGAGGAATGAACTTAACGTAATGAACCGAGAAGTTTCTGAACTGCTGGAGAGGTTACGGAAGACAGAGGACGGTAATGATGTAGATAGCCCAGGTAGATAACCTTTTTATTGATTTTATTGCATGTGATGTGACTTCTTTGTCTTCTGTGCGACTAATGAGGTTTGATACTTTACTTTTAATTGCTTATGTTAGTTGGCCTTCTTTATTTTTTAAGTATTTTTAACAAGACTCTCATCTTTTACAGTAAATTAATAAAACATCTATTTTCGTTTTATCTTTTCAATATAACATTAAAATAGTGATGGTAATCTTTCATGGTATTGATAAGGATATAATCATAATTACAGTGTTATCACTCCTTTCGGAATGTGTTACTGTTATATACTCACTTGGTGCAATGCAAGATGGCGGCCGGCCGTTGCACTGTGTTTTAGATGCTTGATTTTGGCGGTAAATTCAAATGTCACACTGTGATTGTCTTTGCTAGTTCCTAACTGTATTTATGTAATACACCACATGCCTTCCCCCATTGTCTTTATTAAAGTTCCCTATTATTTACACTAACTTCTACTATTTACATTATTTTTATATTTGTTTTATTTAGTTGTTTTGTAACCTATCCCCCTCGCATGTTACCACTGCATTTGCTGGTATCCCTAGTAGATCACGCATTTCGTTGCTAGGCCCTGGAGCTTCATTAGACTCACGTCGTCTCAGTTGGTTCACATGTCTTGTAACTATTGGTCCATCTAACATCTTTACTAGGAACCGAACAGGACCTTTGATCCTAAAGATCTTTCCTTTAACCCACTTCTCCCCTCTTGAATAGTTGCGTAGCCATACTTTGTCTTGGAGTCTAAATGCTCTTACTGGTACTTCAATGTTGCTTTCAATTTGTCTTTCAGCAATTGGTTTACAAGAGAAAGGATGTATCATATCTAAACGTGTTCTGAATCGACGTTTATTTAACAATTCTGCCGGTGATTTGCCCGTAACAGAGCTTGGAGCTATCCTCAAGCCAAATAAAAGACGTGGTAAAATTATATCAATATCAGCTGTTCCGGTCAAACTTTGCAATTTCCTTTTGACAGTTTGCACAAATCTTTCAGCTTGACCATTTGAGGATGGAGAATACGGTGGTGTCAGTACATGTTTAATGCCATTACATTTCATGAAATTCTTGAATTCTTCTGAAGTAAAAGCTGTTCCATTATCTGATACTAGTACTTCTGGCAATCCTTGTTCAGCAAAAATTTCTCTCAATGCTTTAATTGCACATTCACTTGACGTTGATCTTACAATTTTTACTTCTGGCCATTTGGAATATGGATCTAAAACAATTAAATATATCCTTCGATCTACTGGTCCAGCAAAATCAATATGCAAACGTTGCCATGGGTTTGAAGGAGTGATCCAAGAATGTGCTGTGCTGCTTGGCATGTTCCTATTTACTTGACAGCTGTCACAATTTGCTACCAACGCTTCAATCTCATGATCCAACCCTGGCCACCAGAAATAACTTCTTGCGATTGATTTCGATATTACTATACCGTCATGAGTTTCATGTAAAGCCTGTAACATAAACTCTCGCATTGGTGGCGGTATAACTACTCGAGTGCCCCATATTATGCAGTCATTTGTAACCGATAGCTCTTTTCTCTTCAACCAGTATAATTTTAAATTACTTTCGGTTACCGTATCCGGCCATCCATGTAATATCCAGAATCTAACTTTCGATAGAATTTCATCCCGCCCAGTCTGTTCTGCAATATCTTTTGCTGAATACTGCACTGCACTTGGTGTTTCTGACAGTAATAAAATATCTTCCACATCCTCACTATTTTTTTCCACCTCTTCATTCTCTATTGGCCATCTGCTGAGAGCATCCGCATTCCCAATACTAGTACCACATTTATATTTCAACTCATAATCATGTGAGTTTAGCTTCAATGCCCATCTCATCATTCTCGGGGACAAAACTTTAGGAATAGCCTTATTAGGGCTAAAAATCCCAAGTAGTGGCTTATGATCTGTATATATTACTATATGTCTTCCATACACATACTGATTAAATTTATCTAAACCGAATATGATAGCTGCTGCTTCTTTATCAATTTGAGCATAGTTCCGTTCTGACTTTGATAAAGTCCTTGATCCCATTGCAATAGGCTTTTCTGATCCATCATCCATAATATGGGATAAAACGGCTCCTACCCCGTATTCTGAAGCATCACATGTTAAAGTGACCTTCCTGTTATTATCAAAGTGTACTAATGTGTCTCTACTTGATAGTATGGCTTTGGCCTTTTTAAATGCTTCTGCTTCTACTTCTCCCCACTTCCATAAAGCACCTTTATCTAAAAGTCTATGCAAGGGCTCTAATGCTGTAGCTTTATCCTTCATAAACCTGTCATAAAAATTCAGCAATCCTAAAAAAGCTTGCAACTCTTTAACATTTTTAGGACAACTAGCATTTGCAATTAATTTGATTTTTTTATCGCTTGGGTGAATACCCTCTTTATCCACCACATATCCTAGGAATTCAACTTTATTTGCTGCAAACTCACATTTCTTACGATTCAGCCTTAGTCCCACATCTCGGAGACACATTAATACCTTTTCCAGCCTTTCGTTATGCTGTGTCTCATTTCCACTTATTAAAATATCGTCTAGCAGCACCGTTACTCCTTTAATGCCTGCCAATGTTGTTGACATAACCCTTTGAAATATACCTGGGCATGCCTTTAAACCATAAGGTAATCTCTTCATTTTATATAAGCCCTTTATTGTATTAATAGTCAAAAGCATACCTGTTTCCTCTGATACTTTCAGTTGTGTGTACGCCTCTTTCAGATCTAATTTTGTAAAAATGACTCCACCTGCCACCTCTGATAAACACTCATTAATTGTTGGTTGAGGGTAGGTATCTGTCTCAGAAGCCGAATTCACCGTCAATCGGTAGTCTCCACACAGCCGAATACTCCCGTCACGTTTCACCACTGGCACTACCGGTGTTGCCCAGCTTGAATATGATATTGGTTCCAGTACTCCAACACTGACTAGCCTATCTATTTCTTCACAAACTCTATCTCTTATTGCAAATGGTACTGGTCTGCTTCTCATGAATATTGGCTGTAAATCTTTCTTGCACTTAATTACCACTTCAGGTCCTTTATATTCACCAAGTCCTTCAAAAATTTCTTTATATTTTTCTAGCAATCCATTCAGAGATTCATCCGTACTTTGTAAGGAATTTATATAATTTAAACCTTCAACTGATATTCCCAGAGGCTTAAACCAGTTTCTGCCCAGGAGGTTACCTCGTCCCTGTCCAATAATAATCTGCAAGTAACCTTTGAAGTTTTTATGTTCAATAAAAACATTGGTCTTGCCATACACTTTTACCTTAGCATCAGTCCAGGTATGTAAGTTTAAATTACACCCCTCTAACTGCACTCCATTGGGCCAAACTAACTTTGCTTGCTCTTGTGACATAATGGTATAAGAACACCCTGAATCAATCTCAAACTTGACTAACTTCTTATTCATATACAACTCATTATTTTTTTTACACATTTTAGCTATGTGGCCTACCTTATTGCACGCATTACATTTTGCATTGATAAACTTACATTTGTGATACAAATGGCTTCCTCCACATCTGTAGCAGTATAACTTCTTCTTGTCTTCTCCTACAACGTTTACCTCCATTGGTTCTGCCTCACTACTGCTGGTAACCGCAGTGCATGCAGTTGATGGTTCCTCACTGACCGGTATTTTAAGTATTTTTAGGTCTTCAACACACCTTTCTGCTTGCAATGCCAACTCCACAGCAGTTGCATACGTCAGATTCGACTTTTTTAACAAGCTCTCTTGTAGTTTAACATTACTTACCCCACAGACTAACCTATCTCTTAGGGTCCTTTCCAAATCAACAAAATTGCAATATCTGCACATTTTCCTAAGCGTTGCGATGTAATCTTGGATCGATTCGTTTTTTCCTTGCTTCCTAGTGTGGAATTTATACGATTCTACAATCTCATTTGGCTGAGGCGTAAAATGGTCATTTAGTTTTTTTTCAATATCAACTAACGTAACCTCGCCCACAGTCTTGGGAAATGTTAACGATTTTACTAAATTATAAAGATCGCTGCCACACGATGCGAAAAATACGGCTTTTTGCTTGTTTGCTTCCGCTACCCCATGTGCTAACAAGAAATATCCAAACCTCTCTTTATACGACTCCCAATCCCCAGTTTTTATATCAAACTGTTCAAACCTAATATCAGCCATTTGTTTACACTATTTATCACTACTATTACACTGCTTTTATCAATATTTCACGATTTTTTTTCGTCGCTACTGTTATATACTCACTTGGTGCAATGCAAGATGGCGGCCGGCCGTTGCACTGTGTTTTAGATGCTTGATTTTGGCGGTAAATTCAAATGTCACACTGTGATTGTCTTTGCTAGTTCCTAACTGTATTTATGTAATACACCACAGTTACGTAAGCTTAAAACCACTACTATAAATGCACAACTTATGTCTGTATGCATTTAATTGTTCTCAGTCTTTAAAATCTTTGTGAAAGCATGTGGGGTATAAACTATGAAATGCCAAATGCAGACTATGGCACAATGTTCCCTAATACAAAATGGAACATTAGCATGTTGCCACATTTGCCAGTGATGATAACAGCACAGCAAATCAAACTCCTGCATCGCACATGCATGTGCACAGCTGCTTTACTTCATAATGATTGTTTTATTGTGCTCTTCATAAATCAATAACTTGTTTTTACCTCCTTTTTGTCTCTAATATTTGATGTTTAAAAGATGATAGCCTAATAGAAATAAATGATTTGACTTTGACTTCAAACATCTCAATAACTCTTTCTTTTTGTAATTGTAGAAGTAACAGAAATTCGTATCAAACAAAAAACTTCGGAAGTCCTGAATCGCCATCTGACCCTGGAAAAGCAATCATTGACGTCACAAGTAGAATTACTGTCAAAGAAGATAGAAGAACATACAAATGCGGAGGTGGCGAAGTTTAAGAATTTAAACCAAACATTAGAAAATGAAATAGCTTTGCTGAAAAATAATAATAACGATTTGGAGGAAAGGTAATTATTATTCGATCCTTTATTTTGATTATGAAGAATTTGATACGGTCTTTAAAGACCACGCTTGGCCGCTATATAGGTCACAGAAGGTTCGACCAAAAAAAAGATAAAAACTGGTTGGATAGTAAAACTTCTATACCATTGTATTGTATTGTAAAACCGACTGGTATCCGCAACTCCACGTCAGATGCGCGTATTTTGCGTGCGGGTGGGAAAGAAATTATTCGATCCACCCCAGCTCGCCGAGGAAAGCCAGCAGCGCCTTCTATACCATTCTATGAGATAATAAAACACAAAATAATCCCATTTCAGGTGTAAAAAACTGGAAGAAAGCACAAAAGACAAGGAAGCTGTACAAATCAAACTCGAAAACGACTTAAGACACGCACAATCTACCGTCAATGATCTACAAACAAACTTGCAGAAAACCACTGACGAGTGTAGACGACTAGAAAAAGACTGGGAGGCTTACAAACTGAGAGTTAAGAATATGTTGCAAGCGAAAGATGTTGAATTAAAGAAGTTACAAGACGGGATCAATATCTCAGAAGATACTAAGGCTTTGATGGAGCAGATAGTGCACTTGAAGTAAGTTATTCTCGTTGCCAGGTTATAAAGAGAAAGGTTGGCGTAAAATCAATCGGAGTAAAATCCTTAATAATGTTAAAAATCGGAGGAGGCCTTGAAACTAATTAAAAACATGTTTCATATTTTAGAGTGGAACGTGATGAGTTACGCGACAAAGTCACGAGCGTGCGCTCAGAATGTGACGACTTGAAGCTGTACATGCAACAAGTAGAGGCACGCCACAGCGCTGCAGAACGTGTGGTCGCCGCGTTGCGAGACGCACTGAGAGATGAGCGCAACGCCAGGAACAGAGCCGAGGCGGGTTGTATCGCTGCCGCTAAGGTAAAATATGAAGTAGAAGTAAACCCGTCATACCAAACAATGTTCTACAATTGACGCCGTTGTCACCTTTTTAAGGAACCTCTTTAATAAGTAAGGAAAGACAAAAGATTAGTCTTTAATGTAATCTGTTCAAAGCATTTGATTGAGTGAATCACAAAAAAATGTTCTTAAAAATTACCATTACTAAATGGGTGAACAAAACCTCAGCTTTGTAGAATCATATATCTACATCATGTGGGCAATAAAAAAGGAAAGAAAGAAAGATTCATGGACTATAGAAGTATAAAATAGGGGTACTGCAAGGGTCACTATTGGGCCCATTCCTCTTTTTAGTATTTACTGCAAAAATAGATTTAAAGTGATGTTATTTGCATGCAATCTTTAACACACGTGTTAACCTTATCGACCATTGACGACGCTGATGACGCAATGGTTATGAAAGTCATCTGAAATAAAAATGTTTATTCTTTTATAAATTAATTCTCTCTATAAATTCTAGAAAGACCGGTTGGCTTAAGGCCGTCGATAGACATTTTAGACCCACTATTGAATTCATTTCATTTTCACACGATACGAGGTTAGAATTCAGTTTTGACAATGCAGTTGACAAAATGACCGAAATGTTCCCTTTTTATTTCACAGAATATGAAAGCCATACAAATGGAGACAGGTCAAACGATAGCCAGTTTACGAACAGCTTTACGAGATAGAGAAAACGAATTGAGTCATCTCCGTGGGATGTCCTCTTCGGATCAAACCACAGACTCGAGTGCGTTAAACGTCGCGGATTATGACACCATAGACAATAACAAGGTTCATTATCTGACACAAACACTAGTGCAGAGACAAACGAAGATCGATAACTTGTTGGCCGAAAATAATATGCTTAGGATACAATTGGAAAAATTAGAAGTGAGTATGCGTTTTATTAGTATCTATTGTATTTTATGATTTTAAACCTTTTGTCAATGTAACGTGAGTTGAAGTCGGTGCATCAGTTGTCCAGTATAAGGCGCGGGCCACATAGAAAAGACGTAAGCCGCAGACGGGGCGGAGACATATGTCTCTTATCTTAGTTCATTTTTTTCTTGCACAAAAAGACATAAAAATCACACATCGGGAACAGGGTCCGGGCCGCCGGTGGTCAGGGCTTCTGAGAGAGGAACCTCCTGACAATACGCGCCGTGTCCAATAGTACTGCCTTCTAAATCAGGCGCTTGATCCCGCTGCCAAGCGAGAGCCTCCTCAGATATTGTTTGAGGCTCTTGATAATTAAGCCATTGACAGACACGACTATCGGGACAATGACTGCCGTATTCACGTCCCACAATATGTCAACAACCTCGCTAGCGAGGTCAAGACACTTGATTGTTATCCAATAATTTCCTTTTATTCATTTTTTTACCTTATTAAGTACATTTTTAAATATTCGTAAAAAACAAAAAAAAAAAAAAACATGACCGCTGGTATGGCGAACAGGGCACAAGCTACCGGCAGTCAGGGCTCCAGAGTAATGAACCTCCTAACAATGCAATCCTCCTAATAATTATTATTATAAATGTATTTCTTCCACAGTCTAAATTCAAGTCAGAAGTAACGGCAAACCGCGAAAGGTTCTCGCATAGTGTGGTACACCTACAAGACGACAGTCGTCGAGCGCGGACTTATAATACGCCCTCCACGCTTTCTGCGTTCTCGCTACGATTAGGCGTTATGGTGAAGCGGTATCCCATCGTTAGAATGTTTGTCATCGGTTATATGGTACGTATTTATTTAAGGAATGGTCCATGATCGAACAGCGAGTCGCCCATTACTCGCCGCCCGCATACCCGCGCGGGTACTACGATACTCGGTTGTCAGACTTTCGTGGTTCTGACTAATAGTAACTACAGTCAAAGATCTACAAAGGACAGTCGCGACCAACGGCTTTACGCGTTTTCCAGTGCACGGAGATAGTTCACTATGGACAGCTGTTAACAGACTAACGCGGCCAAACCTAGATTAACTTGTGCGGCTGTAATTATTTAGCCACGGTCTACACTGAGCTTCTGCCTAACAGATTTAGGGTTTTAATATGTTCTTAACTTGCGAAAACCATATACATATTTTGTTTCTGTTATAGCAGAGAGAGCACTGGTGGCTCAGTGGTATCGCCGTATCGGTCCCAGACACTTGTGATGAAATAAATTACACAAAGTAATTTACTTTGTGTAATTTCATCACCAATGCTATCGAAACGGTGAAGGAAAACATCGTGAAGAAACCGACGTGTCCTAGCACCAGAAATTCGAAGACATGTGTCATTAAACAACCCACACTGGGCCCGCTTGGTGGGTTATGAACCACTCCCTCTCACAGAGAGGAGCCTTGTGTCCCAGCAGTGGGAACATTAAAACACAGAGGACTGATAATTTTAGTATTTATTGTATATTGTCCACAGGTCTGCCTACATTTCTGGGTCCTCACGGTATTATTCACCAGCACACCGGAAGATTACGTCCCACCTTCTAAATCTTAGTCCGTAGTGGTATATGATACATCTGTATATAATTATATTATTATTCCATTAGTTTATATTCTAGAATGAGACTAGATGAGTGAAATTACTCAATATGAAATTCAATTGAAAAGTTATGAAGAAGTGAAATTATGCAGCTTTTAGTTAAGAAGCAAGTGCATATACGTAGTTGATTTTGGTAGAAATATTATTTACATGTTTTTTTTTAAGATTACTAAAAGTTAGGTCAATTGTTTTGATGAGTGAATCGGCAATGACAGTCCTTTCCCAATTATAATGCAGTACTATTAAAACACAATTATTATGTTTAAAACATAATTACTTCCTATTCTTTTTAATAATATGAAAAATTGAGTTTAACGTTAGTGTCGGGAGTAAGGTCTCGGTTACCAGTTGTTAGAGCTCCAGATATAGAAACCTCCTCACAATACCTAATTGAGGAGTATTGCTTTTTGAATCAGACTTGATCCAAGAGCTTCAAGATTTTCGTCAGGGCTCTTGGCCATCAGGTCATCAGGCTATTATAGAAAGACCTGTATTACTGTCTCAATAAGGTTGGTATTGCTGAAAAATCTTGCAAAAGCAGAATGATCTTTAATTCCGTTCCATAAGGTTGTGGTTCGCTTACTGCTGTCACAAATTAAACAACTGAAAGGACTGTCAATTTCATGTAAGATTGTGATTGGTTAACAAACAACCAATCACGAGGAAGTTGATATGAGTTATGATGAAAGATTCAAATAGAGAAAATTTAGAGTATTTTTGTATTGCCAGTAATAACGTTCCAAATGTATTATTCTTTAGAAATAAACGTATAGTGTGACCGCAAGTGTTGCCCGTTCTTAGAGCTCGCGACGCAAAACATGGTAATTTTTCGGTAACACGAGATAAAATATCCAAAGATGAGTCGTACAATACTTACAGTCACATTATAATTCGTAATGTATTTTAGTGTTCTTTTTTTTCTATTTAGTATCTTGATTCGTGGTGCTAAGTGGATGTGAAAGAAAAAAATAAAATTATTGTGTAAAATAATGTAAATAGTCGAATCTCGCCAGTGCATATGAAATAATTGGCCATAATAATGTACCTAATCTGTTGTCTTTGTTTCTCTATTAATTTCTACTGTTGGTATTGATTGAATTTTGATTATTTATTTTTATGAATCATATTGTTATTTTGCCGTCGGGAAAATGGGCTAAATAAAATGTTTATCAAATTATTTTGTATTTGATTGCTACTTTGTTAGATAGATCGATCAAATTGTGGTCTCAAATCCTACGGTTGCGCCTCGTTCACGACCTCAGGAGATGCATCTTATGTCATTTGACACTAGCGTATTTATCTAATCTAATCATGCGTGTGGCATGCAAATGAAAGCTAAAAAAACTACTCAAACGACATCATAGATTAGTCTACTCTATGTGACCAAATAATGCGGTGTTTTACCTCCCAGCTCGATTTTTAATATGTTTACAAACAATATAATGTTTATAAACGAATTTATTTATTGTCTGTATCTTATCAAGAACCAGAAATAACATTACAATAGGTCTTGTACGATAAAAATAAATGATATTTTTTTCCTGGATGGCCACATGATGCGTAGACAAAATTGCGAATGGGAAATAATTGTTTAGGATTTCTAAGTAATCGCTCAATCAAATTGTACATAAACTAACAAAATAATATCGTATTCTATGAATAAGTAACTTACGTGTAATCTCGTCTAATCATGAATGACTTCGCTAAAATAATAACTTTTCTAGTCTATCTATCTCTTCGAGTTAAATCGCGCTTGAAACGATTCGTCCGTAGATGCGTGAACACATTTTTTTTTTTCTTTAAATGTTGCACAATGACATCCAAAACGGATGTGATGATAATCTGATCTGCTTGCGTCTTTTAATAATGAAGATACCTACCTTGGTAATTATATTATTTTATTTTTATTGATTGTAAAAAAAAATATCAAGTTTTCACTTTTAACCGTCCTATGCACTTTTATAGAAAACAGTTGTATGTTTCTATAGACCTCACCCATGGTTACTCACCGCGTTAGTTTAAGGGGTAAGCTCTAGTCCGAAAAACGATAAGGTAAATAAAAAATATGTATATGTTCTTATTGCATTGTTAACGAGGTGTGGTGGCACAGACTGGAGAACGTTGGCCTGAAATTAAGCAGAAGCAAAACAGAGTATCTGATTTGCGATTTCGGCGGTCTCTCCAGTCCTGTGCCCATTACTCTCGCAGGAACGCCCATACCAGTCTCTTCCGACTTTCGGTACCTCGGGTCGCTTGTCCAAGGAGATGGCGATGTAGACCGGGACATAACACACCGGATCAACTCGGGATGGATGAAATGGCGACAGGTCACCGGAACAACCTGCGACCCACGGATGCCCCTCAAGTTAAAGGGGAAAATATACAAATCCGTGATTAGACCTGTCGTATTGTATGGATCGGAATGCTGGGCTATGAAAAAGATGGATGAGAAACGATTGCATGTAGCGGAGATGAGGATGTTAAGGTGGATGTGTGGAGTGACAAGAATGGATAAAGTAAGGAACGATTTTATAAGAGGCAGTTTGAAAGTCGCGCCGGTTATAGAAAAAGTGAAAGGGAATCGTCTATCTTGGTATGGACATGTGATGAGGAGGGATGACACTCATGTGACTAAGAGAGTGATGAGTATGAATATTGATGGATGGAGAGGAAGAGGAAGGCCAAAGAAAAGATGGATGGATTGTATAAGCAAGGATATGAAAGAAAAAGGAGTAAATGATACTATGACTTGTGATAGGGGAGAATGGAAGAAAGAAACATGTTGCGCCGACCCCAAGTAAAATGGGATAAGGGCAGGAAGATGATGATTGCATTGTTAACGATAAGATCGCTGTATTACTCATGATTTTATCGACATTTCCGATGAGTCGAGTTTTCGTAATAAAAACGTGCATACATCATTATTTGTTCCGTTCTTGTAAGATATTTATTTTTAATCTTGTATTTTTCCCTATATGATGAGCTTTAACACATATTACAAGACATGACAATGACATCTTTTAAGAAAGGCTGTCGTAAAATTTTGTGGTCGAAACATCAACAAAACAAAATCGTTAAAATTAAAAAGAAACTATCCAAGCGCGGAATAAACAAACATAAATAAAATTGTTATTTATCAAGGTTTTTAGGGCGCAAGCTTGCCAATATCCACTATCCACCGTTACAAAGTTACTCTCAAAATTGAAGAGTGACCAATCCGAGTGGTTCGTGCTACTGAACAAAGACCACGGAATCATAAATCAGTCATATTGTTTTGTTGTTTTCTTTTTTGGAAGAGGAAACCAAATAACAGACGAATCGTGTGAGGTATTATGTGAAAGAAATTGGAGTTACTTAATGATGCTTTGGTCTCTAACAGGAGAGAATAGAAGAAGAAAACCCCAAATAAAATGGGATAAGGGCAGGAATGAGGAAGATGATCAGCTCCTCTCCATTTCTTGTTTCTGAAGATCATAAAGGGAATTATGCAGCATTTTCCCTCTGGATTGCTGTTTCATTAAATTTCGCTGTTATGCAGCTGCTTGAGTGGATAAACGGAAAAACTAGAACACTAGGTTAACCACAGGGTTAACTTAAAAATGTTACCAGTTAAAAACCAATAGAGCAAACCACAAATAGGTAACCGACATGGTTTATGATGTGGGTTATAAATAAATAATGCATTCTTACGAGGACACAGTACCGTTATTTACAAAAACCAGTCCAAGGAGTCGGTGATCTCCTTTCGAAAAAGTGCATTGTATCTACATTTCCTATAGTATACATGATTCTACCGTTATTTGTTTTATTTTATGCATTTCTGCCCATGGTGTAGGTTATTGACTTGATTTCTCCTTTCTTTTGAGCGTCTTTACTGCATCTGTATCGACTACCTAATTCACCCTTTTGTACTATGTCTGCCTGGTTTACACGATTCTCAATAAAGTCTTGCAATCTTCTGAACCTCATGTCATCAGCCGGCCCGCCTACTTTTCGTTCATCGTCTCTGCAATCAATTAGTGAGGGCCCTAATCCACCTGTCATCGCTTTGTTTATACTAGTTTCTTGGCCATCTCTATTTCAGTTTTTTTTTAATGTTGCCCCACTAGGAATTTCTCCTTTGTCGTAGGTGCCCTTACAAACGTAGAACTCACATACACACACATACATAGCGCTAAGCGTGCCGTCTGAATTGGTGAACGCATTCCGCCATCATGGACTTTACTAGTAGGTACTTGAACCTGTGGTTGTAGTTTTCTGGAGAGGTAACCGGACGAGGATAATGCCACGTGCGATTGAGACATAAATACGTACCTATATTTTGTGTGTCTGCGTTTCACTTCCTCGGGTTTACCCTGGTGGTTGACAAACCCAAGGGGAAAAAGGAAAATCACAATTCTGGCGCCGTTCAACACATAATAGTTATGAGTAATAGTGCAATGACTTTCGACGGTAGGTAACCTAGTCGTTAGAAGAAAGTATTTTTACTACCTGCGGATAAAAATAGAAAGAATGACGAGGGATCGCCAGCCGAGGAGGTAAATAGCTCTTGAAGTAATTTTCTAACGCCTGAATGCATGTGTTTGGGTTGAATAACTCGCTGCTTGCTTGCGAATGAAAGAGACCCAGCTGGGTGCACTAAATACAGACAATGGCTAGTACAAACAGCGTCACGATATGGTTAACCCCCCCGAAAGCGTAGAAGCTTTCAAGGGGGCTCACCCAATTGTGACGCTGTGACGTAATGTATGCGGAAGGCGAAGAACCGGGTATTGTAACTTGTGACGCAACTTTTGGGGATCCTAGATTTATGTCTAGCAAAACACTGCGATAGATGGGGGGGGGCTACTTAATTGATTCGTGGCAGACTCCTTTTAGAATGTTAAAATCTGTCAGACAGGAAGACACTAATTATCGAGGAAAACCTTAGAGCAACTATTTTTATTAAGAAACGAACAGCATAGTCACTAGTTATAACGTAAATAAGTACTTATTGCAACGGCCGCATAAAAAATAGTAATACCAGTCATCAGGTCACGACCAATACACGTACCTGCATACTTATCACTCAAGTATGATTAGGACTCGGGTTTTCCCAAAACAATATGGATTGGAATGAAGCCTTTACTGTCAGATAAAAAATAAGTACATTTAAGTAGGCATTTGAAAACCTTTGGGGACCGATTTAAATAACATAATACTAAACCCGCGAATCTGGGTTGATAAAAAAGACTGCTGAAATGATCAACTGCATTATGATAAACAGAAGTTTGTTTGTTTGTCCTGAATATTTCTTAAACACAGATAGAAGGTGCCGCGGCAGACCTAGAAGATGGGAGATCAAGGGGATTCAGAAAAGTTGAGTTATGAGCCAGGCTTCCAGTAATTTCCTGAACATCCGCTATTAAAATACTGTTCATGCACGGGCGAAAACATCAAGACGAAAGCGAAGGTGTCAATCAGATTTTTTGCTTAGTTCCGACCCAAAGAACCACGCCTGCAAGCCGCTTTTTTCGTTCAGAGGCAAAATAACCAATTCTAAAAATGTCCAAATTCCAAATTGTTAAACTTTGCCCAATAACGGGTTTTTCGAGTGCCACCATAATACCAATCTGCCAGTAGCGTCCTCTATTAAATCTATACAATTATCTGGACTGGTTTCGTGTAAGGTCATAGGAATATGCAATTATAGTCAGCACAGCTACCACAAATCTAACAATTCAACGGACCAGTATAATTTGACTTGTTAGACTAAGTGACGGCGAACGAATTACATTGGACTTCGCCGATAGCGCTAATAGAACAAAAAATGTGTTAGTCACTAGGATATGGTTTTAATGTTGTTTGGGCAGTGGGTACAGAACCTTTTACAATATTTCGGTACTTGTTTGCCGAAACGGTTAACTTCAGAACTTACGATAAACTCTTTGGCCTACTTAAATTAAATGTCCATAAAAAATTCTGCAACGAATCCTTTTCTCGTTTACCCAGGATATTTGTATCCAGAGATTACAAAAAAACAAACATTTGCTGAATATTATAGTGTGTTGGACCTTATGTATTCGACGTCGCACGTTGATAAACCGGTTGCAATGTCAGAAATATAATGAAACCTTCCTCCTCTTGCCGTGCGGTCAGTATTTAGTCGCGGTTCGTGCTTCCACAAGTGAACTCGCGTTACGATAATGAGCATTAAATAAATGTGAGTGCATATCTAGTTGTAGTGTTAATAGTCAAATGGTCTCAACGTAAAGTCCGTATTATTTTCACCTTGACCTTAAGTTTTTTTTTCCCGTAATTTGTGGTTTTTCCTCGCACTTAAAGTGACCGCGATGGCTTCAAGAATTTTTGTGTTTTTTGCTGGTAAGTTGGTTTGATTGATGTTTACTTTATTATTTTATTTTATGACGGCTCCATGTATTTGATCGGTATGCTAATAGTTGACTAGTTCTCTCATTTGTGCGCGTTCATCAACATTGTTTACCCTTTATATTGGTAAAAGGTCATCGTTATTGATTGTATTATGTACGTACATACGATGAGTACTTAGAATATCGTTGTTTTTTGCAAGTTGATGTTAGAGTACATCGCAGAAATGACAGGGTATTACATATACCTACATCATTCAAGTTTGTAACAGTAGTTTTTGAATGCTGTATCAGCTTGTGTAAAAGAATAAATATTTTGTTTTTGTTTGAAAAAATATGCTAATACACGAATTTAAAAGAAGTGTTAAATGGTGAGGCGACCCGGAAATGAAACAGATTTTTAAACCAATGGATTTGTAAAACATGTTTGTTTGCTTGAAAATAACAATAATGAAGTGGTTGACCTACTGCGACGTCAGATGGCACCACACGTCCACCACACCCCGCGAAATAAGTATAATTTGTAATGAAAGAAGAATGAAGAAGATTTGGTTCTTTATAGAAAGAAGAAGTTGTATTCTTTTTTGTAGTCTGGAAGACTAAAGGATACAAATGCGATAAAAAATGTAAAGGGATCAGACGAACATTCAACAATAAGATAATAATATGTGTCGTATAGCTATTTATGTTTAGTAAAGATGTAAAGATTACAAACTACGAGAATAGCTCCACTGAATAGTAGATTATCTACCGATTGGCACGTTCATGTTTATATGGCCCCCAAAGCTTGTTTTTACATTTTTGGACTTTGGCAAGTTGATGAGTTGTCGAATCAAGATTCTAGACAAGAACAATTCTCACCTAGGTACTTATTGGGGAAAACCAAAAGTTCCGCATCATTTTGCATGTAATTTCAAGTTTTGTGACCAGTTTTTAGATTCTTGTTTGGCAGGTTTTTGGCATAAATAATTGCCTATAAGTTTTTTTAATCATTTCGAGAAAAATCCAAAACAGCCATCGGTTTCGATTGTTTTCTTTTAAAAGCATTATAGGGGTCTCACCAGACACAAGTCTAGTTGATCATAAGGCTCTTTTTTATTGGAGTATCGAGCAACTTTACACCCTATGATGGCACTCTCTACCTTAACACAATCATGTAGTCACAAGCTCAAAATTCTTACAACCGGTCTTACAGTATTTAATTGCTTTAATTAATCTGAGCCTAGCTACAATAAGAGTGAACCTAGCTTTGTTTTTGCTACAGACTTCCTGTAATCTTCAACTTTTGGGTCAATACTATTTTTTGTACAATTTCGCCAACAATTTAACGGCTTTCCAAGCCCTTAAGTGATTTTTCGTATTGGTGATTCGGATCGGATCCCCCAAAACCGTTTTAGAAAGTCAAAATAGACGTGACCGGAATTTGTATAACAATAAGTTTTGATTCCAAGTGTTTGGTTGTTTTTAAGGTTCTGACATCAATCTTTACACATGATGTGGAAGCCTCAGATGGAAGCAATCAATCTTAATTGCACAGTAATGACAAATCAATTAAGTTAGACAATAGAAACCTGTTTGCGGTTTTGTTCATCTTCTTAAATGGACGAATAATATAAAATTATGAATACTTACATTCCTACACTGCTAATTGCGTCTACAGTTAATGAATCAAGTTTAAAACTACGAAGAACATTAGCAGGAAAAAAACCCTGTAAATATTTCAAACCAGAAGGGTTTGTTTTTTTTTGGAAGTGGAAGACTCGAATAAAATAGGTCGGTTTCAAAGGAGGAGTATATTGATGCCAAGATGTCTTTTAGCGGACAATGGGATCAGGACAGTAAGATGGTGATGAAAACTGATAACCCGGTTTCGATCAAAGAGGAGGTGACTGCGAGAGCGGACGAAAGACATGCAGTCATCATACTAGTTAATTGTCCGCATGGATCCGTTTTTGCTTACTAGGATGGCAGATTTTCAAAGCGAGCGTCTTCCGAAAAAAAAGTAGTTCAACGGGCAGTTTCTTCATAATATAAATATTGAAGAGAAAGATTATTAGCTTGTAATGGCCGACTAATATGGCAGGTTATCAAAAGGTCATTTCGATAGCGTGTGAATGATACTACAGATATAGGTTTGTTGGTAAACGCAACAACATTTATTGTAATGTTCACACTTCACGGAATGAAGCGTTGTAGAAATTGGACTGAATGTATGAAGATCAAAATAGGGGTATTTATTCTGAACGACTCAAACACATAGAGATCGGGATCAAGATCGGTTTGCTAACCGAGATATACTGACCGATTTTAATTCAGGAAGCCAACCCCAGTTAGCTATCGGGAGATATTATAGTATACAAGTGTGATGACACAGATGCTCTCTCAATTCCTTTACTGTCCCAGTCCGATAGGACGGAAAACTTTACATGACCGGAGAAAGGCACCAGACGCAGGACAAACATCTTGACGTATTTTGCTAGATACGGGCGGGTCTTGCTGCCAAATTCCAAGCCCCGGGTAGCTACTGAATGATTCCCAACCCAGTATTCGAACCCAGGATCCCATGCTCAGGTATTGCACTTGTGACCACGAGCTTAATAAGAAAATAACAAACTGGGGAATTATATATTGCAGTCAGATAGTGGACGACCTATATAAGAGAGCTGAGAAAACTGAACGCGTAAGTTGTGCCTCGCATAAATAGTAGGCGCAGATAATGGTAACACTAGCATTTTGCCCCTGGTCCACTTGAAGGTCATTATGCCCCGGAGCTAAAGAAGAATAGATACTTGGATATATCTTATAAGAATTTTGATTTTAAATGGATATGGAAGCAGCGTTAAAGGATCTTGATTCATCAATGATCACCGAAATGATTAACAATTGAACAAAACTTTGTATGAGCGATGGTTTAGTTTTGCTAGACAAAATGAAAATAACATAGTGTATATTATTAATTATTCATAGACAATAGATTTCAATCGAAACTGGTATCATTATGTTTGAAATTATACCCCAGTTAATGAATTCTTAAGCAGATTTAAAAACGTATTGGGTGAAGCCCCTGACGACTGTGAAAATAGGTAATAATAAGGAAAACAAGTCAAATATTAACGTGAATAAGTGTGTTTTACCAGCAATAAGTAAACAGTATTTGAATAATTACACGGCAAACCCACTTTTGACCTTGTAAAGGTGGTAATTTATTCGGTTACTACGAAAGGAATAGTAGATGCTGGTGAATTCGGCTTTGAGGTAGAATGTTCAGCAGTGGTGTCTGTCAGTTGAAGAATATGATGACGGGATGAACCACATTTCTATCAAAAGCACTGGCATATAGATGTAGCAGTCAATTATAAACGGAAAGAAGAAAATGAAGCTTATGCACCACAGAATAACGGTTAACAAGAAGATAGACCTAGACCAGTTTTCAAGACTAATAATGAGAATTTATCGTTATGCGAATTGTGTTGACATTTTAAGAAGTTATGAGAAGTGGACATTTTTTGTCCAGTTGTTATTTTGAGCTGTGATGTACTGATTGAACATTTATAATCAGGCTGATCTTCTAACGGTCCTACAGGTGGAACATAGGCTCTAATTCATCATAATATGCAAAGCCAATGAGGGTTGGTGGATGTTGCTGTACCCTCCAGAATGTTGTAAATATTCGATGTTGGCGTTGTAAAACTCTATGAGTAGTGACAAAATCTAGGGTAACCCAGGCGATCACTAAAGAAATAATTATCATCTGCTTTTTTATGCAAAGTAAAAAAGCAGATGATTGTCAATTAAAGGGACAGGGTGTTTTTTTTAGAGTATGGGTCTTACATTCCCTAATTCTTCATACTTATACCATACCATTTTCCAAAATGAAATAAAAAGAAAAAAACGGGCTGCCATAGGTATATAAACTGTAAGGGTGCTCCCACATCTAACGACGCGGAATCGGCTAAGACCGGTCAAGAAAGTCTTTATGTCAACGTAATAAGGGTGTTACTAATACCATTCGCATCGGCTCGGCTCGGACGACGTAGTGCAGGCCGCAGAAGGAATTTCGTTTGCAAAATGTGAGGACCGCAATCTGTTTTATGAAGTATGCAAATGGGTTCTAGGACTATTTAAAAATGCATGTTGCCAGTGTCTGGAGTGGTCCAGAAATTTGTAAAATACTACCGCACTACACGTAGTAAAATCCTTCCCTTAAAACATAATCACCCCTTTTCACCAATTTAGGGGGCGATTTTTGAAAAACCCAAAAACACGTGTTTCTTATTTTTGATCTAATTTCCATATACCAGGTTTCAAATTCATCGGTTAGCACGTTATGATTTTTCCATACAAACTTTAACATCGTCTAGAGTATCATTGGAGGGTAGTTTAAAAAAATTAATAATGCCCATTGTCACCTCCTTAAAGGTGAAATCCTTTCTGGGTGCTCACCTACATGATAAATTCCAACTGCCATCCAAAATGCAGGTTACACTTATAGCGCTTTAAAATCCTTCCCTTTAAACTTGAATACCCCTTTTCACTAACTTTGGGGGAGATTTTTGAAAAATCCAAAAACTCGTGTTTGATAATTTCTTTTTTCTTATATAAATACTGATTTTCAAAGTAATCGGATCACGCGTTATAATTTTTCCATACAAACTTTAAAATCGATTAGATCACTAATGGAGGATAGTTTTAAAAAAATAAAAGTGCCAATATATTTTATTTACTTGTACTCTTATTCATGACTAGTTTCAAATGTATAAATCCAAGGAATAGGATTTTTCATACAGTAGTTTTCACCCCTTTTCACACCTTTAGAGGACGATTTTCACAAAATCCCGTCTTTACGCCCCTCTAAATGGTAGACTGCAACTATTGTCCAAAACCCAAGTTTCTACGTTTAGCTATTTCGGCTGTAGGCGAATCGCACGACCATACCCTGTTCTTTTAAATATATAGATAATTATGTATTTATATGTTTTTCTACTATATTTGCTAATCATTTTATCAAGATCTCGTCATAATAAATTATAATCAGTATCTAATTCCATATCCTATGAAATTTATTCAGATCGAAACCCACAAATATCAACGTTTTATTGATCTGAGACCAAGGTGAGGATTTTTTTTTTGGACCACGATAATTTTTGGCAACATCGAAAATATATATCTTGACAATCCTAAAAATATATTAAAAAACTCAAAACTCGGTCCTCATATTTTGCATACGGATGTCTTCTACGCCGCCTGGTCTAACGCGGCACGACGCCGGCCGACGGCGAAACGCGCCGTTCGCCTTCAGATGATTGCGATAAGTATAGTAATGTCGATAAATGTGGGAGCACCCTAATAGCCTTCTCCCCAGACGATGCCGGTATGCGTCAGGCATTCATTGAAATAGAAGTTATGTTTATAAATAATAAACCGTCTAATACCTAGTGAAAGCACATGCACGTGTGACTGCACGGTTTATTTAGCACATTAATCATGTACATGGTTTGGTAAATAAATGGTTTTCCCCATAGGAAACTCCGCATTTTTACGGTTGATTTATTATTATTACGTACTGTAGATTTAGTCATGCTGTACGACTTTAGGTCAGCAACATTCATAATGGCCAGACAAAATTTTAAAAATTTTAAAAATTTTCTACACATCATTACTGTCAGATTCGTACTGACTAAAATTCACTGTTTACAGTGTTCTTCAATAACCCTCCACGTCTCAGTTTAAGGGTTTCCCGATGAGACAGTCAAGCGATCCTGGCAGGATTGTGTTCTGTCTGGGATTATAACAGTAAATGGATATTTATTTCCATTGTTTTTTTAGTTGTTTTAATAAAAACGCAACCCGAACTAGGCATTTCTCCTGTGCGTGGTTGCGTTTAGAAACATTAGAAAGTCACAAAAGCCCAGACCCCAACTACTCGTATTTGTAGACCATACAAACATTTGCTCCGTGCGGGAATCGCATCCGACCACACTCAGCCAAACAGACCGGTCAGTATATTTTGAGTATGAGTCGAACTCTATGAATCGAACTCAATAGGACCTAAAAGGGGCTGGCTAGTGGGTGCTGGCCCTTTTCGTGATGGCTGTCGTGTAGTGGTTTCAAATGCAATAAATGATAAGAGCTGTTAGGAAATACCTCTATTTTAAAGAAAAAAACAATTGCCGTCCTAAATGTTATTATTAGGGTGAGAGATCACGATAAGAAAGAGAGGGAAAGAAAGTTCCTTTTTATGTAATCATATTATTTACAGATAATCATTTTATCTGTCAAAAGAAATTGGTGTGTTTTACTAATGAAAGGAGGCGTTGAATTATTTTTGTGTCTTATAAAGTCTATTAACATGAGTAAAAAAAAATATTCACAGCGTCCTTCGCATTATGCGCATCGTCGGACTTAAAAATTGATTCTCAAGTCCTCCACGATGTCTTCGGAGACTTCAACTCCAGGCAAGGCCACCTGGCTGCCGCGGCCAGTGTCCAAGCTTCAGCAGTCACTCCAGCTCCCGAAAACGTCCTGGTCGACTTGGACTACTGGGATTCAGATATCTTCAACCCGGCACCCGCTGATTATGATAAGTTCGACTGGACGCTAACTAAGGTAAGACTTTGCGTTATATTGTTTTAATCCGATTTAGTAATACTGATGTTTGTTATCGTGTATTACTATTATAAACTAGCTGGCCTCGCAAACTTCGACCGCCTTTAACTAACGTCACAATTGTTTTGCCTTCCCGGAACACCTCCACTAACATTTAAACTTTATGCTATGGGATTAAAGTTCAAATTCACTTTTAAGTATTATTACGAATCTTTTGTATAGGATTAGAGAAAAGTGTTTTAGACATTTTCGGTCAATTTTTAATTTTAGTCATTTTTTTTATAGAGGATGCGAAAGTTTGAAAGGATGGATGATGACCTGACCTAATTCTAAATTGAAATACGGTCTTGTAAGGGTATTAAATGTATTCTTTATTTTGTAGTCGAAACTCTCTATCATCTCCAAATCATACAAATATCTATCACAATAAACTAACCCACCATTTTATTGTTCCAGCGCGTCGCAGCATCTTCTGACCAGAACTTCTTGCTATCTCCTCTGGGTCTGAAACTGGCGCTGGCCATCCTCACAGAAGCTGCCACAGGAGTCACCCAGAATGAACTCTCTTCTGTCCTCGGCTTTGATCTGGACAGGAATCTAGTCAGGAGGAAGTTCTCCACTATCATTGAATCTTTGCAGGTTAGTCAACTTAGAGTGAATATGATTCTTCTGTGTAATACCATCGTGGACTTTGTGTTTGTCACCTATGACTTAAAGAAAAGATTACCAACGGACTGAGTCCACGTTCAACCCTCAGGTTGAATGCGGAAACGTTTAGGGGTCGAACGCGGAAGAAGGTAGAAAATCTTGGGGGTTGAACGCGGAATAAACCTCAAGAGCAAACCATCTCGAACAAAATCCATTATCAAAAACTGACAGACTTAGACTACGGAATGACCAGATTTCTAGTTAGGTAGTAGAAAATTCACCCGTTCGTTCGATCCCTATGTCATACGCCAAGTAATTGCATAAAAATTTTTGACCGTGGCGCTCACTCACACATTTATAAAAAGTGGCTTCATATTTATTTTGAACGCGGAATTTGGACATTTTAAGCAAGTTGGAAGCTGACTGATCAGTCTATTATGTTCCCACTACTTGCTGTATACATAATTAGCTTCCCTAAATATATTATACCTTCTAGCTACTGAGGTTACCCACTAGGAGACCCACTGAGGTTTGGTCAGAATCATAACTTCTTAACAAAACGACAAACCCTCACAGTTTTCTGACGTCATGTTGATGTATATGCTCGCAAATTAACTCCACCCAGAACTGGAGAACTCATTGGTTGATTTTTCTATCTAAAAAAGTAAAACTGCTGTTTAAAGAAGTAGATGCAAATCTACATGCGTACGTAGAGTTCTTTGTCTCCAAAAATAAAAAAGATTTCCCAGCATTTCTTTTTTGTTTAGTGTACTTTAAGCGCGCCTAGTTGACAGCTTTGTAATTTAACTTTTTGCACCCTGTGTACCTGCCTGTATAGGTAGTCACGTAGTACTTACTAGAACCACGTTTTTCAAGTTTGTGGTAATGGCCTGCCACATAGGTATGTCATTAACATTGAGGTCATTGCTCGTATACGTACATATTTGGACATCTCAATTTATAGGTTTACGTAAGCAGAGATTGGCGATATGTTATGCATAATTTTGCAGTTTACGCTTTGATGTTTTTAGTTATGGTAATTTTCTGCCTCTAATGCCATTATTTGCCATAGGAGGTTTCCTATGGCAAACAATGCATAGCACAAGTCAGTGCATTTCTATTTTATTTGTGGTTTTTGATATTCAAATCACATGATATTCAGGATACGAAATTCGTGTCCTAATTAGGATGCTACCTAAACGCGATTACACTTTCCTGAATTCAGGACGTCCTGATTTTCGGATCCTGAAATCTTACAATTTATTTGCCGCTTATGTTGGTACACTCGAATCTTCAAAATAACTGAATTCGATAAAATCTTGTGAATGTTGGTTATTGGTGGGGGTTTCAGCTTGACAAGAGCTCTAAAACCCAACTTAATTGGCAAAGTGGCATTTATAAACTCCAGATATTTCGACATTATACTGGTCGTAATTCAGATTACATTGATCACGATTCATTTGTACTTGTACATCTTTTTGTATGATGCATAAATGGCAATTCTGTATTGATGATTCAAAGAAATATTATTCAAATAAAGTCCTGAAAATTTTGTCATAGACGTGACGAATTTTTATGTCAAGGTTTAGAAATAAATAAATAAAGACTCGAAGAAATAAATTGTAGAACCCATAAAAATTATATAAATATTTAAACCAGCCATGAATAATCTAGACACACTAATATAATACGCTAAAAAAAAAAAAAAATTGTGTTTAATAATCATTCCTGTTTTGGCACCGATCAACTTCCGATATTTGAAACGTCAATAAAAAATCCCAAGTCACAATTTTTTGCACTACTTCCGAGTATTGTCAAAATACATATTGAGTCAGAAATACCAGAAAAACAAACTCCGGAATTAAATCAAGTTCTCTATTATGACAATGAGTAATAAAATAATTTCCTTGGCACTAATTTTCAAATTATTTACATTAGCAATTTTTCGGCAAATTTGATGTCAAAATATTTTAATTTAATTAAACAGTCTCACATAATTATTATGTGGCGCTGTTTTTCGACCCCATCATTAGATGAGATCTATATTTCAAGTGACATTTTTCAAAACGCTTATTGATGAATGTCATTCCTTGGAAACACTATGATGTACTTTGCTTCACATGCTCTTCTAAAGTTCTTGAATCCCATAGGTTGGCTAGATGTATGGATGGAATCTCAGTGGGTAACATATTTCAACCCGGAACGTTACCGTAGGATAGTATTTTTTTAATATTAACATGGGAAACCCTACTTGACTTGTTACCTATATTTTTAATATGCCAATGTTATCACACTCAGTATTATCAAGTTTACTGTTTCTTAGAACCTCATAAAGCTCCACAAATTGCTCAAGAGCCTTCACCTACAAGTGACGTCATAAACGATGCGATATAAACGTACAGTTAAACTTGAAACTTGCATGACGACGAGGTAAATCCGCGGCTAAAAATAAAACTGCATTCAGTATTCAGACATACGAGGAAGTACTTCCAAGTTATTCAGAGACGTAAATTAATATTATTTTTATCATAATACCTATGTCAGATTTGGTGTTTCTATTATTAACATTATACCTGGAATCGTGTTGGACAATAAACATCATTATTTATGTAGGTTTATCCTCGAGGGACGCATCTAATTAAACTGCAGTCTTTGGTCGTCTATATAACGGAAGACTATTCCATGTATTTAGATATAACTGACAAAATGTGCATAATATTTAAACTATACAGAACAGGTCCGCTATTTTGATTAAAAATTGTTTTAGAAGTTCAAAATCAAAAGATAGCCAAAGAATAACGATCCATAAATGTGTTATTTATAAGAATAACAAAAAGCTTATTCGATTACCCATCTCCTTTTACAGAAAGAATCCCGCCAGTACATCCTGAACCTAGGAAGCAGGATCTACATCGGGGAAAACGCACAGCCTCGCCAAAGGTTCGCCGCCATTGCGCAGGAGTACTACAAGACTGAGCTGAAAACCGTCAACTTCCACGACCCTGCCGTTGCCTCTAAGGAGATCAACAACTGGGTCTCTAACATTACGCAGGGACGCATCCCTAGTCTGGTCGATGAAGGTTGGTATTTAAAATCTAGAGGAAAAAAAAATTGATACAAAAACACTAAAATGCAAAACATAGAGAAAATACAAAGAACACAGAAAAAAATGGGCTCAAATGTGTTTAGCAAAAAAAAGGAGATTTGTAGTTTGATCCACGGCTGCGCCAAATAAGCCCAGTTCAGCAAATTCGGATCAGTACCCCTAGCACGAATTTTCACTATTTTACTTTTCAGTATTTACAGCGATTCTTGTATGAAAATATGGAACAGCGCCTCTGGTGTGCGAAGAAGGAACTAATTTTTTCCTTGAAAATTGTCAATTTGAAATTGTCAAAGTTCCAGTTTACTTTAAGTCTCAAATACTGAAAACTCGTGAGGGTACTGAAATTTGAACCCGTATGACACAGACAGTTGTAAAATTGATTTAGAAAGAAGGATTTCAAAATGTGTTTAGTTGCTGGTTATTAAATAGATCAAAAATTTAAGAATAGGTAACCTAAGAAAAGAACGGATGAATGAAAATCATGGAATTAAACAAAATAACAAACTGAGAGCATTAACACAGATAAGTGGATACAAGGTTTAGAAGCTGGATATGACATTACGGAAAGCAGACTTGATTTACAAATAAAAAATAAATTAAAAATTTAATAAACCCCCGACACAAAAACCAATTTAAAAAGTAAAAAATAACAAAAATACGTCGCGTTGGGGGACTGCTCCAAATTATTTATCATCTCCAGTTTTTCAGTCCCCCAACGCGACGTATTTTTGTTATTTTTTACTTTTTAAATTGGTTTTTGTGTCGGGGGTTTATTAAATTTTTAATTTATTTTTTATTTTACACTTTTTATAGGTAAAATCAAAATCAAAATCAAATATTTTTATTTCACATAGGCCCATGAGGGCACTTATAAAACGTCGACAAAAGGTGCTCGGTTCGGGTTGGTCGATTCCATGGAGAAGAACCGGCAAGAAACTCCATGGTTACTCTTTTAAAATATGGTATTATTTTACAAACTGATTGTTACAATTTAGAATAGGTACTCAGATATGTGAGAAAAACGTAGGCCTAGTAACAAGGGAGACGTCCTTGCGAGAGTTAGCACTAAAAAAATAAAATAAAATAAGTATATATACACACGACCTACAATGTTCTCACATTCACAAAAAAGGGGTATGAAAGAATTTATATAAAAAAAAAGAAAGCTATATAAGCTGCGTTACTTCTATATCATTTTACAAATTGTAACAAATCCGAACAAAAAGAGTAAAAGGCAATATAATATTGCAGAACGCACACAATAAAATAAAATAAAAAACTATATACAGGAATAAAAGAAAATTGTAGAATCATATCCTAACACGTGGATTATAGAAGTTAAAAACCAAAAATAGGTGCTGCTGCTGAGCTGCCAGGGAAGCCACATGTGCAGAAGGAACTACTGCCACACATCCTTGTCTTCAACGTAGTCCTTAATTTTGTAATATGCTTTTTTAATAAGGACACGTTTAATATGGGTTTTAAACTTTCCGTCAGTTAGTTCAGTGACAGACTTCGGCAATTTGTTGTAAAAACGTATGCTGTTTACAAGGAATGACTTGCTCGTCTTTGCTAGTCTGAATCTAGGTATTACAATTTCATGTTTACTGCGTGTATTGATATTATGAAAATCGCTTCTAGTCTTGAAGAGGCCTAGATTTTTGCGAACATACAGAATATTTTCTAAAATGTATTGTGAAGGCAGTGTTAAAATATCAATTTCTTTGAATTTCTCTCTAAGAGACTCACGAGGGCTCATTTTATAAATAGCGCGGACCGCCCTCTTTTGTAATATAAACACTGAATCTACGTCCGCTGCGGAACCCCACAACAGAATGCCGTATGACATAATGCTGTGGAAATAAGCAAAGTATACTAGCCTAGCTGTGGCTATATCAGTTAGCTGCCTAATTTTTCTTACCGCATATGCAGCAGAGCTTAACCTACCAGAAAGAGTTCTAATGTGGGCGCCCCACTGTAATTTAGAATCAATAGTAATACCCAAGAATACAGTTTCTGCAATAGCATCGAGTTTATTGCCGTCAAGTTTTAAATTTAGACCCACTTGTGGCACATTTGGTAACGAGAACCGTAGACACTTTGTTTTGTTCGCATTCAGTAATAGATTGTTAGCTGCGAACCATTTCGAGAGAACACCTAGACTTTCGTTCACATGTAAAACATCCGTATCTTTTCTATTTATTTTAAAAATAAGCGATGTGTCATCAGCAAAAAGAATTATATCTGATAAGTTGGCCATCATGAATGGAAGGTCATTGATATAAACTAGAAATAAAAAAGGGCCAAGAATTGAACCTTGAGGCACGCCCATCTTGACTTGGGACCCAGATGAAGTCGCCCCATTTACGTTAACTTTTTGCTGCCTGTTTGATAAATAGGAGAGAATAAGGCCAGCAGCTTGACCACGAATTCCGTAATGATGTAATTTACAAAGGAGTGTATTGTGATCGACGCAGTCAAACGCTTTGGAGAGGTCACAAAAGATACCAATGGCATCCTGAGATTTCTCCCAGGATTCCAGGACGTGACTGATGAGTTTAGCTCCTGCGTCAGTCGTCGACCGACCTTTCGTGAAACCAAACTGCTGACTATGCAGAATTCCATTTGAATTAAAATGTGACAACATCTGATCCAGCATGATTTTTTCATAAATTTTACTTAATGCCGGGAGCACAGATATGGGTCGGTAATTAGAAGGATCACATTTACAACCCGATTTAAAAATTGGTACTACTTTACTGTGTTTCATTAAGTCGGGGTACAAACTTATATCATTTTATGTTGCTAAGAGTACTCCCGACTAAGTCATCAATATTCCCTTTCAATACGCTTTCATTTGATACCCAACTCGAGTATATTTGCAGATCCTCGGTTACCTTTCCCCACTTTCACCCCCACAACTTCTAAACGGCTGAACCGATTTTCATCAAACATGTCTAAGAACACTCGCAGATAAGTCACCTTTCATACAAAAAAAACTAAATTGAAATCGCTTCATCCGTTCGGGCTCTATGATGTCACAGACAGACAGACAGACAGACACACAGACAGACAGACACGTCAAACTTATAACACCCCTCTTTTTCCGTCGGGGGTTAAAAAGGTGTTAAATAATTCATGATTTCATAAATAATGACTTTTTTCTGGTGTTATTGTAATAGTTAGATTCAGTCAATCAATTGCCTATGCCTATTGTGGTAAATGCCCCGTTAACATGAATCAGGCTCTTTTTGTAATAGACAATACACAGGACCTACGCTATTACTATTTTCTGGTTAGTTGAATATATTTGAAAGTGGCTACCGGCGTATAACTACTTGTATAATAGAGCCTTAATTAGGAAAATACGTGGAAATGGCTTTGTGTCATTTATAATGTTTGCATATGCATTCTTTTTGGACTCGTTAGGCTTTGTATATGTGCCGGATGTTGGATACAATGCCATTATTTAGTAGTTGATATATTTCTGAATACGTAATTACATAGGTATCAACCGTGGCTATCAAGTGCAACATCTGGGATATTCCAGATTTCTAATGTGACATGGAATCATATTAAGTTATTTGATTGGGTTTTGTGGTTTTAGATAGCTAATTATAATAGCAGATAACTTTGAAATAGTGTTAATAGGTTTTTCTAAAAACCCGGTGTATGTAGTACAATGGGTGATTATGATGTTTTTTTTTTTGGTGATCTAATATGTGACCAAAGCAATAAGAGTTTGACATAAGAATGCTCTAGTTAGAACAACTCCAATGGAAAAAATGCGAGATCTTAATTAGGATTTTGATGTTATTTTGGTAACTTAAGTTTTAATTATGCGAAGCTACGGTGGGCTTCATCAGCTGGTTATCCCAGTAACGAACATAGGTCTGTACAAAAGGCGAACATGAAACAAATGAAATCGTCCTGTAATCTTTTCCAGATTTTTAACTATATGAACTTAATTATAAAGCTGAAAATGCTGTCGCTTGCCGTAAGGCTATAGGCCCGGATACTGCGTTTATACCTAATTCTAAACTTCATTCTCGGAGTCTCCTACTACAGGCATTATTTGCTTAAAAGGAGACTCCAATCATCAACTAATGAAAGACATTGTTTTTAAGAAAATAAATATTTTGTATTTGTATTCTAACCATTTCTTCTTCTCCCATCTAGATGACGTCGCCAACATGGTGGTCCTGATCCTCAACACCCTTTACTTCAAGGGTAACTGGCGCCACCAGTTCGCCCCCAACGCCACCAAGAATGGCCAGTTCTACGTGTCACCCAAGATCCAGAAGTCTATCCCGTTCATGAACGTCAACGATAAGTTTTACTACACTGAGTCTTCAAAGTACGACGCTAAGATCCTCAGGATGCCTTACATGGTAAGTTTTACTTAGAAGAACGTGCTTGATTATGAACAATCCAATGATTCGAAGTAGTGTTTCTAATCATCCTTCGTAATGCGCACAGCAAAAGAGTGGAACTCTGTCGCTGTCCTGTGTTTTCGAATGCATAAAACCTTAACTCCTCCTGGGTTTGAGTGAATAAGCTTTTTCTGTGGGTACGCTCGCTCTATCGTAGTCTTTATATCTGTCACCACTGATCTAGAGCCAAGAGGAAACCCATCTCAAGTAAAAAAAACACAATGAACTTGCTTGAAAGAAAGGGCCAATGGCTATCCATTTTGAATAACATTCCTTATCATACTTCTTTTTAGCGTGTCAATGGCAAATGTTTATTTTATAGAATTATGTTTGACCCAAAATCGAGCTAAGCGGACTCACTGATAAAAAACATCAGTAAGTATGCCGGATATGTCACTTAATATGTACGGTGACATATCTGGCATACTCAAAACCGTTTCTATTCTATCACAGGGCAACAAATACGCGATGTACATAATAGTGCCCAACTCCCTGATGGGTCTACCCCGCGTGCTCAACGACCTCAGTGACCTGCGATTGGAGCTGAACAACCTTCGGGAGTACCAGGTGGACGTCACACTGCCCAAGTTTAAGTTCGACTACACCTCGCAGTTGGACGGTATTCTGAAAGAGGTAAGCTGCTTGTAACTTTAGAAGGAATGGCAATCGGTCTTATTACAAAAACTTAAATAACTTTTTTTGGTTTAATCTTGGACTATCAAGTCCAAGCTTATCTGCAGAACCATGTTTTTTCTCCGCATTACAATACATAGGTTAGTTAGACGTTTACCTTAGTACCCTCATTTTTTTTAAGCTAGTCTTTGCCTCATATTAGGAATTTCTCCTGCGTCGTGGGTGCGTTGAAACATAGAAACTCACATACACAAACACCCAGGCACGGATCAACTATTTGTAAGTCATACAAATACTTGTTCCGTGCGGGAATGGAACCCGCGACACACAGCGCAGTAGTCCAGTCGCTCAGGCACTGCACCAAACATGCTAACCGTTAATTTCTATAATTAAGTACATAAAGTGGAATAACAATTAAATCTACCATGTTAAAATCCATTGTGGGTGAAAATAACAACAAAAAAGCAACAACAAAATAAAAAGTTGCTATGAGAAACTTTGACAGCCACGACTGTTAGACCTTGGTTTATCGCAAAACCACGATTTTTTTAAACCGAAGTATTACAAAACCTGGGTTTTTAGTTAAACTCCATTTTGTAATAAGACGGAGAGTAAGTAAGTTGGACGTAAGATAAGAATAATAACGTTGACTGTGATATCGATTTTTATCGTTCTTATGAGTATTTTGACCTATTGAGAGGTCCATATCCTCCCATACTATACCATTCGATACCATCCAAAATGTATTAAATTCAAATCAGAGACTACCATCAAATTCGTCGTCTACCAACAATATCATGTTTTTTTTTCAAATACCAACTGGTTTTTGTAATAAAGCAATTTCAAATCAAAAAGCATTTAGGTAAAAACTAGTTTCTATAATGGTTTCTCAAAAAACCTGTTTAATTCGATTTATTATTATTAAGAATCAAAATATTTAATAACATTTTAGGTACATACTCATCAAATGCCATGAATTTTGATGAATACTGTATAGATTTAAAAACGTGTCTATGTAACAGAATATTTTTAACATAAACGTGACTAACTTAATTCCTTTTTAATTGTTATTAAACACGTTTAATGAGTCACATGTTAAGGAAGGTAAAAAACAAGTTTCAAACTCTTGTACAGTACTCCAAAATTAATAAAGCAAATAGAAATCTTCGTCACTGTTCGGCAACGGTCGTATTCCCCGAGCGTCGGAAGACTATATGTATATAGAGTGGTTAAGTGCATTTTCTTCATGCATAACTTAGTAGAATTATGTGTTTTGTAATAGCAGCTCTATATAATTCCACACGGAGAGAACACGTGCAGTCACCACCAATATATAAAGACGACTGACGGACCTTTGACTGACCGGCGACAGCCGCCGACCGCCCGAATTATTTTCAATTGTTTCACATGATTTGACATATGACATTGACTCCTGTTTCTTTCGAACAAGGTGCAAAATGCAAGTGCATTGTTTAGGGCTCTCTTCGATTCAATGATTCGGGTGTTTCCGGGAATACGACAATTGGCGAAGATTTGCATACGCATTATTAATATGGGAGTACTGTACTTATATATTGTTCCGACGTTACCTTCGGTATGGCAATTCATGGATTATGAGAAAATCTAACTACCTCTAATAATAACGACTGAAGGGATCTTGATCAAGTTTTGTCAGAGGTACAATACAAAAAAACAGTCGGCAGTTTGTCGGTAGTGGCTGACCGATTGGACTGCTGCGCTGCGTGTCGCGTGTTCGATTCCCGCACGGAGCAAATATTTTTATGACCTACAAGTAGAGTTGCTTCGGGTCTGGGTAGGGTTGCCAGACGGCCGGGAATTGGCAGGATTCTCCCGAATTTTTGTATGTCCTCCCGACTCCCGACAAAGCAAATAATCTCCCAAAAAACAAGTTTGATAATTTTAAGTTCACAAGTTTGTCAAACGAAACTTGCAAACCATTTGGGCTATTGGCGCAGAGCGAAAAAACATCGGGAACACGAAGGAACCGAATGAGCATGGATTTAATAAAGGCGGAATTAATAACTCGTTTGAATTTTGACGAAAATTGTTTAAATTTTAAGACCTTTTTGAATAGCGATAAAGCCCAAAAGTTGTTAAAGGCGGTAAAAAAAGATGACAAATACTTATGGCAAGAACAAAAACAATAAACATGCTCATTCGGTTCTTATCTTATGTGTCATAAATACCTACTATGTTTTTTTTCCTGCATCTACAGTGCAATGCAAAAATATGTTTGTTTACTTAAATTATTAACTTATTTTTTTTTTATATCTCTCCTGACCAAAGCCCTAAAATCCCGAAAAATCGGTTATTGATCCCGATAACAGGAAGAATCGATCTGGCAACCCTAGGTCTGGGTGTTTGTGTATTTGAGTTTCTATGTTTCTAATGACACAGGAAAGATTTCTAGGGTTGGGCAAAGGGCTTTCTCTAATCTAATGTTTTCATCTCCACAGCTGGGCGTCAGAGCAGCATTCGAATTGACTGCGTCCTTCCCCGGCATCGCTCGCGGTCAGCTGTTGGACCAAAGACTCAGGGTGTCCAAGGTGCTGCAGCGATCTGGCATCGAGGTCAACGAACTTGGCAGTGTTGCTTATTCAGCCACTGGTTAGTATTTCAAAAGCTAGACTGAGGACGGAACTGGAAGGAGGACGCGTGGGTTTACGAGAACTGGAAAGAGTTGAAGGATGCCTTTGTCTAGGACTAGAACAGAGCAGACTAGATTTTTTTATGCCAGCCATTATATGCATGATCAACGCTGGAATAGGCCTGTATTATGTATTGGGTATCAGTGTTGCAACTGTGCAAGACAAGATTGATAAGACTACTAGTCTTTAAAAGTTTCTAGCTCGCTATATATCTAGCTAGCTATATAATCTGTTATGGCTATTAGAAGTAGATGTGTTAGGCATACTAATAGCCATTACTTAGCGTACTATGGATTTGAGGGTAAACTGGGACATGTACAGCTGATATAAATCACTTCCTAAGGTTAGACAATGACTGAACTGTACAAGTTCACATGTTTGCTAAAGTTCATTTGAGCAATGAACAATTTAAATTAAAAAAATATCGAAGACTACTCCATGACCCCTTTTAGAAGTGCTATAAGATGAAGTTTGCATTCTATACGTATCCAGGACTTAGTACAACTGACCATTTTTGAAAATAAAAACGCTATGCTCAAGAACTTTGCAAAAGCTAAAAAAAAATGTGTCACTTTCCCTCAAATTTTTCTTCTCCCCAACAGAAATCGCCCTGGTGAACAAGTTCGGCGAGGACACAGAAGCCAACGCCGAGGTGATAGCCGACAAACCTTTCCTCTTCTTCATCCAAGATGAAGCCACCAGACAGCTGCTGTTCACGGGCCGCGTGGCTGACCCCTCATTGGCTGATGGAGCCTTTAAAGTCTAATCATTTTGAGATAAGCCCTCTGAAAGAAATAGTGTGACAGTATATTTGACTAAGTAGTAATTTTTAAGAGATATTAAGGGAAACCCAAAACAAATTATTTTCAAGATGATAAAGTAAAATTCGTTTTGACATCACTATGGAAAATGTCCAATGTCACACATACATTTGAAAATCTCGTCGTCCATATTTGTTATATTTGGATTGGTTCAATATTTTCCATTTGTAACTTGTTAAAGACAAAATTTGAATCATTTGTCCAGTCGCAAATGAAAATTCAAGCTCAACTATAACTACAATAAATAATTTTAGATTTAAGAATAAATAAAATACGTTTACATTTGCTAAAAGTAAAGTATTAAATGTAAGCGTATATTATGTTAAATGATAATAATTTGTTACTGCTCACAATGATCTGAGACAAAGAAATACTTGAATAGTGCCATTTGTATGTCGTTTGATGGTTTTAAAGAAAATGTGCGCAAATATACGATGATTGTGATAAACTTGACGTGTTTTACTTTTTATAATTCCTGGTTGTGTAAGAAAAAGCTGGATTATGGGATTGAAGTACTCGCATTATCAAAGTAGGAGTGGCTTTTTTTTGTTTTTTCTTTTCTGTCGTGGTAATATCAAATGAGTCCTCCCACCCTGGGCAGGGCGGGTGGAACTGTCAGACTTACTGACGTACTGACTATAATCCACGGTGTCCTTCAATAGTCCTTTATGTTTTGGGGCACGGTAATGAGATAAGTTCTGCGACCCCGGCAGGCGTGATGCAAGCATAGCCAGAAATTTCCCAAAACAGAGACGTTTGGAGAAAGAGGAGGCGTTTACCTACCCGTGGGACTCGGTATATGTATATTTAAACGATTGCTAGATCATTTCTAAACGTAGTCCACGAAAAACCTTCAACGATTCTGAAGCTCTCCGGAATGCACTCGCTGCAATACATTTTGAATTAGGAAAGGCACACACTGCAAGAGAAAATGTTTGATTGACCATCCGCTTTTGATGCTCGCCGGAAGCATTATACATATAGTATACTATAGTCTACTGAATAAGTTGCCGGATCATAATTTCTGATAGTGTGCATCCGGCGAGTGTCTTTAACTTTTCTGATAGTAATTTCTTATAATATGCAGTCGCGCTTAGTTGCAGTAGCAAAACATAGCTATCCACAAATGAAAACTCATGCGAAGCTCTATAAAACAAGCATACACCTTTGTTTTCTTTTTAAAATAAATAAAATCTAAAGCAAAACTCAGACCCGATAGAACGTACATACCCTCAGCTAAAACTTGTTTTATGTTTGAAATTAAAAGGTCGTAAGTGTTAGTCATCTTATGCTGACGTCACTCTATGAATCTTACTCGTTTCCTTAGAAATACAAGCCAGTGTGTTTGTCCCACGACTTGCTTGTGGTCGTCAGTCATTTACCTGTTGTGTTATTGTGTTATTATGTAAATAGTCGCAAAAAAACTACAAAAATGCGACCTATAATAGCTGTTGGTAAGTCGTTTAAAATATCTTAAAGTAAAAAACGTTATTTTGATTCCTTTTTCGCGATATTAGAATCTCACGATGTATTAAAATAAGTTGTGTTTTTATGATTATATCCGTGATTTTTTGTCTATGGATGTGTAAATGACACTGAAATTGATACTATTTTACCATGGAAATTGAAGTCAACTTTTTTGTTGAATATTTATTACATTTTAACCTTGTGGGTCTTTTCCATATAGTAAAATAGTAACGGATTAATCTAACGTTCTTCTGCGAACTTAATCACATATTTAATCCACATAATGTAATGATTTTATTATAAAAATGACAGGAATTAGGTATATAACATCTTCTAAACGACCTTTATCATTTTCCTTTTATATGAAACCGGTATAATTAGTCTGTTGTTGTTGCAGTTTAAAGATGTGTCTTTTAAACGGATATATCTTTTAGAGTCATCCATCTGTCATAAGGAAAACTTAATTTAATTAATAGTAATATGGTGCATCATGCATAGAAAGAGGATAATTATTGAAATGGCGACCAAAAGAGAGAAGTACTGTCAGACTGTCAGACTTGTACTGACTAAAATCCACGGTGTCCTTCAATAGCCCTTTATGTTCCGGGGTCACGGTGATGGTATAAGACCCGCGACCAAGTCTTCGATACCTTACGATTTCGGTATACAGGCGACTATCGCAATACAAATCCATATTGGTTCGTACACAGGCACGCCTCAATGGATTTCAAAGTCGTAAGGTATCGGAAACTTGTGTCGCCTAGTGTACGAAGGGTTTAACCCTTACAATTATGTGTAAATGCTAACGTTTTTGAGGATGGATGGATTTTTGTTATTCTTTCAAGCTACTACTGAACCAAAAACTACTGAACGGACTTCAGGATTTGGTACCCAGGTTTGCACTAAATCTCCACTCCATTTCAGTAGTGCAATCCTATTCGTTAATATTTTTCTGTTCTTCTGCTCCGCAGCCTCTTTCTTGTGGTCAGGCAGCCTAACACTTTATATGCCAACAATGAAAATCTAGTGATATTCTATTTCATAAGAACTCGTTTTGCTTGCATTAGTACTTGTTATTTTTAGATTATGATTACTTAAAAAAAAACAAATGAATGGAAAAAATGTTACGGTCCATAGACAATTAACATGTTTATTTCTTACTAGCGGCCCGTCCCGGCTTCGCACGGGTGGAGAACCCGGTCTAAAACCCGGTCCCGATGGTTACAAACACAACAAAAAAATAATTATCCGAATCGGTCAAGCCGTTTTCATGTTATGTCGTGACAACGGAAAACGGGTTTCATTTTTATATATATAGATGTGACCATGACTTTTTTAACGCCTGTAATAGCCATAGGTTTAAACAGAGGTGTGCCCAATATCACTACAAGATTTCGGTATTCCAGCTATCAAAGTTCCATGATATAAGGGGCGAACTAATTTTCACCAACCGATTAAAAATCAAGACCAGAAATTCTTGAAGGAAAAACTCAATAACACCTGGGATTCAAACCCAGATTAACCCTTATGCTAAGCAGCAGCGTTTACAAATGCCAGACTTGAGCCGTCTATTTTTATCTAAATGCTCATTTTCCTCATTTCAGTTTTAATCTTCGCTTCAATCCAAAGTTTCGACTGTCAAACTGGCAACATAAATTCACGTTTAAACTATTTCGATATCGACCTTCTCCGTTATGTCGCTGAAGGGAAGACTGGAAACGTCATGGTGTCTCCAGCCAGCGTCAAGTCAATGCTGGCGCTGCTGCTGCAAGGTGCCCAAGGGCCCACTGCTACAGAAATCCAGACTGCTTTAAGACTGAGTCCTAATGTGGATGATTATAGACAACAATTGAGGGTGTTTATGAAGGATTTGAAGGTAATTATTACGCTTTTATTTCTAGAAGAGTATGCCCTTTCGTATGCAAATCGACGCTAGTCTCCGATACCTTACGACTTTGGTAATGGGGCCACTCTTGCAATACAAATCTATAGAAGTTCGTAAATAGGCACGCGTCAATGGATACCAAAGTCGTAAAGTTTCGGAGACATGACGGCTTAGGCGTTTTAATAGGCATCGGGATCGTACCAGCATAATTATGCTGTGTTCATCGTCGCACGAGGAGATTAAACACTAATTTCTTGACATTTTCAGTTTCATCGCATGATTTTTTTTCATTAGGTCGTTGCAAACTAAGACTTTTAATAAAAAGGTTATTCAGTTAATTGTATTTCGCTAGTTATGTCTATGCCCAACGTCATAGAGGGTGACGTTATTATCACGAGCCGAGCTCAAATCAAAAGGCTTCTACTTGCTTAGACTTCTCAATAAAAAACATTCTGAATAAACACCCAATAACACTTTGCCCAACCAGGAAATTGAATCTAGGCCCTGAAGGTCTTGCGGGACTGTCTCATCGCGTAAATGTGATCCTGGAACGTTAAGGTCTATCGAAAGATAGACCCGTTTCTCCTTGGGTGTAAGAACTCCTATGATGAGTTTACCAAGGTAAAAAAGGCCCTCAAGCTCATCTATAGAGCTTCATTCACTGCAAGCTTTAAGTACTAAACAGTTTACTTTTATTATGCCTGACACTGAACTTACTGGTAATCCCTAATACGTCATGGGGAGAACCTTTTCATTACACAACCTGTTTTGGGTTTAATGACGGTGAGCATACTATTAATAGCTCGTTACTGGGTATTCCCATATTTATAAAGGTAGACTTATGTAGCGAAATACTTGTAACAGGGATTGTAGAATATCGATAGATAAATAATATCTTAAAATACTTTAACGAACTCTAGTAGATAATTCTCCGTTTAATTAGACTTGTTACTAAAATATAATAAAATGTTAAGCGATTATATCTAGAAGGACAGCACGGGAATGTGTTAAAGGGATTGCTTTTTCACTTGGACTCAAAAGACAATTAAAGGAACAGGGTAGTAACTATTAGTGAACACAAGTGTGACACTTCCTTCCACTCCAACCAGAGAGGAAGAACACAATGAATAATATGAAAAATAAATCCACGGTGTCTTTATTGTGATCGTCAATGGATGATTTACAAATCCAAAGAAAGGGCAAGCAGAATTGATGATGGTCGCGGGACTTCTTTCCATCACCGTGACCCCGGAAAATAAAGGGCTATTGAAGGACACCGTGGATTTTAGTCAGTACAAGTCTGACAGTCCCTCTCGCCCTGCCCGGGTGGGAGGACTCATTTGATGATTTTACCACGATAAAAAAAAGAAGCAAAATTGATGATTGAAAATTCTTTCTCTTTCTATGGTCATAATTATATATCTTGCAATTATCATTTTCTGATACAATACAACACCAATTTCAGGTGAACACATCGAATGTATCAGTCCAAAACGCAAACGGTTTGTTCGTCTCAAAGAGACTGCCGCTCAAGAAGGATTACGAGATGATGGCGAAGAACCTCTTTTATTCTGACGTGAACAACTTGGACTTCAACGATCCAAGGACTGCTGCAGATGTTATTAATGGATGGGTGTATACTAATACTAAGGGACTGATACCGAATATTATTGATCCGGGTAAGTATTTAAATTCTAACGTAGGAATATGATAGTTAGAAGATATGGCGAGGAAGGTGGTAAATGAGTAAATGAGTGAAGAATAAATGGTGAATGACGTATAGGTAATCGAGAAGTTTGAAAGAAGACATGTTGCGCCTACCCAAAGTTAATTGGAATAAAGGAGAATGACGATGAATGGAGATTGTTTGAGCCCACCTTTATTCTTCGTATCAATCGTATCCCTGGTACGACAGCGATGGTTTTATATTTTACTAGGTCATTTCACTATCTGCATGGCGGCGTTATTGGGGTGCTAAGGCAGGAAACCTGCACGTGCGCCCGTGGACTGGAGTTCCCTCTCGGATAAGTCCGGGGAGAAGACTAGTTTTTCGGGCCGGTGTACCCTGGGATGCGGGCAAAAACTCTCCCTTAGGCCACTGTGTGCATAAGAGGTCTCTTTGCCCGTATGCGAATAGCCTGTCGTGTGGACGCTCCAACGCGTGTCCCTCTGATCAGCAGAGGGCACAGCGGCGGAGCGGGCTTGCGGACGGTGAGCAATGGGTAGCTCGCCGTCCGACCGAGGACCAAGCCAGGGTCGGTGGCGGGTCGTGTTTCGCGCCAAATGCCTGCTGGGGTTGCGGGTTTGTTCTTAACCCAGGAAATCGCGGCCCCGGAACGTAAAGGGCATCCGAAGGAATACGGGTGGATTTTAGTCAGTAAGAGTCTGACAGTCCGTTCCGCCCCACCCAGGGCGGGAGGACTCATTTGATGATTTCCCCACCTAAAAAAAAAATGGTGGCGTTATTAGAGGTTTGACTTCCGTTCATTTCAGAAAATCGATGCCACGGAAACGGTTGTAAAGATGCTACAATCTACAATGCTATGATGATCTAAACGTGAAATAATTTTCAATTTCTACCGGATAAAGCTGACAGCAAAAGGTGGTATAATGTCTCATTAAACTCTGTTTATAATATTCCAGCACAAATCTCACCTCAATCAGAGCTGGTGGTGACAAACGCCCTGTACTTCAAGGGCACCTGGATGCACCAGTTTGAGCCCAGGCCTGCCGACTGCTTCTTCAAAGACAGCGTCTGCAGGAAGGTCGCTATGATGGAGCTGGATGCTGAGCTTGGATACGCTTATATTGATAACCTGAGAGCACATGCTTTGGAACTGCCTTATCAGGTAAGGTTTATGAACATAATTTAGTATATTTGTTCCCCATGGTTTCATTCTCAATACTGGGCTCCCATTAGTCGTAGCGAGGATGTTATGGCCTTCCGCGATAAATATACTGTCCGACATAATTTTCTTTTCAATTCGAACTTTTAGTTCGTGAGATATTGCGTTCAACTGAACAAACACAGTTTTTAGCTTCATAATATTGGAATAGAAAATCGTTATTATACGGCGTTTTTCCCGTTAATTAAATGGAAAATGAAAATCGGCCAAGTGCGAGTCGGACTCGCTCATGAAGGGTTCCGTAGCGCAAGTTACATAATATAAAAGTTCATGTAGTTGGTTGTAACTTAGAAAGGTAAATTCCGGTTTACGATTAATGACGTTTTTAAAGAAAACTAATTACTTGATCTCGTTCAAACCAATTTTCAATTGAAGTTTGCATGGTAATGTACATCATATATTTTTTTTGTTTCATTATTGTCTTAATTTAGAAGTTACAGGGATATTACATTATATGATATTAGTAACCTCAACATCATTTATTCTTTGCCAACTTTTCGTCATATACCTATCCACAGACAGGTATGAGTTCGATGAAAAAAAAATTGAGTTTATACTTTCGAAGAAAAGTGGCTGTGACGTACGGACGGACAGACAGAAAGACATGACGAATCTAAGGTTTCCGTATTTTGCCATTTGGCTACGGAACCCTAAAAAAACTACTCTAGTGTAGAAAGAAAGAACTAATATGTTTATCTATCAAATTAACACCAAAGCCCCCGTTTACTTTCTGTCACAAAAACGTGAGTACTCGTAATAAAGTCTCTGAATTAAGAACTTCATAGTTCATTTAATGTTTTTGCAAAATATGTTGTTTACGAAAACTATGACTCATAAAGTTATTACCCCCTGTATAAAAACTAGTTTTTATTAAATTATTGTCGGAAGTAGAATTATAAACTTTCAAGGTTTGTTTATTGCTAATAGTATAATTAGAATTGCAATATTATGAATGCACATGGTACCTAACCTTACTTAATAATTTTCTACAAGGGTAATCTCAGAGGTAATCTTATCGGAATGTTCTTAGTATTATTTCTAAGAACCAATTTTACTGAGGTTTTCATAGTTGTTAATATCGTTTAGTCATGAAATTTCTGTGACATTTTATAGATTCAATTCACCACGTTAGTCATACTACCGCATACATATAACTATAGTATATAATATTTCATTCAGCTTCAGAGGTATTAATTAAGATTCTGGAAAAAATGGCTTAGACACATTGGAGTTATTGGGATCAACCTCCTAGCGATTCACCTTAGGGCAAGAGCACCACAGGCTACCCATAAACTACGGCTAAGCGATCCCACTAGCGGTGATTTAAAATCACGCCTTGTTTCCTGGTCAATCGACGCTATTAACTCAATCACATTGCTTTTGTTAGAAATACAACTTATTTTAATATAATTTTTTTCCAGGGCAAACGCTATTCCATGATACTGCTGGTGCCTTCTGACCGCGACGCTGGAGTAGCCTTGATCCGGGATCTTCCCTACATTGGGCTACTGGAAATATCCAGATACTTGCAACCTGCTGATGTTATACTCACCATGCCCAAGTTTACTGTGGAGTTTGCTGATGATCTGACAGGAGCTTTGAAAACCGTAATTATGTTACTTCTATTTTTACTTATTAGCTACGAGTACTTCTAGTCTAGTTTAGTCTGGAATGGATGCCTGAAGACTAGCGTCTCTAGTGTCGTAGTCAAGACAGGCCTAAAAACGTTGACATGACCAGTAAGGCTCCTTTTTAAAGGACTGACCGCAAAAAGCAAGACTTTGATACTATTGGAAGGTTAATATTATGGGAAGCCTTTGCCCAGCTATGCGATAGAACAAGCTGATTAAAAAGAATACGTACATTTTTATATGACAGAGCTTAATGACAGTAGTTTCTGGTGGTTTGCCACTGTTGATTCTGGCTTTCAGAAGTTACAGTTGTTTGGGAATAGTTCGGGGGGATTGTCCCCAGTAGTTTGGGAGTGGCGTCGTCTACCAAGTCAAGTCGAGCGTGTGTCGAGAGTTAGTGACATTGGTGATTGCCCCACAAACAAGTCATACCGAAAACTTAAAAACATCAACTCCTGAATCAAATTTTTAACTTCCAGATGAAAATCACAACTCTCTTCTCTCCTGCCGCCAACCTTTCTGGTATTTTCCAAGACCCCAGGGTCTCCGGTCATTTGGACAGCGTCTACCATAAGGTGTACATGCAAGTGGATGAGAAAGGCACAGTGGCTGCCGCAGCCAGTGCTGGCCAGGTGGTGCCCCTCATCAACAGCTTCGTCAACCTGAGGGTTGACAGACCCTTCCTCTTCTTCATTTGGGATAACGAGAAAGGAGTGGTGCTGTTTGAAGGAAAGATCGAGGAGCCGACTGAAGTTGTTGATGTCAGTAACAAACCCGCTAACAATGGTATGTAAACATTTTATTGCAGTAGTCATCGCCAATTTTTGACGCACGTTTGGCGCAGTGGCTGAGCTTAGACTGCTGCGCTGTGTGCCGCGGGTTCGATTCCCGCACGGAACAAATATTTGTATGATCTGCAATTAGTTGTTCCGGATCTGGGTGTTTATAAATGTGAGTTTCTATGTTAAGAGAAATTGTTAGTACGGGGCAAACTTTATAAAAAAAAAAGCAACAAAATTGATTTAAAGGTTGTTCCTAAGTACTTAGGTAGGTAAACAATGATTTAGCTATTCAGCTACTTCTGTAGAGACCCTGATATCTAGTTTCCTGTGTATTTTTTAACCCTATAGTCTCAGACGATAAGAATTGAATTATATCAATGAAGAGGAGAAATTTTGGAAAATTGGAGCTAAATGGTAAGGGATACTTGAATTAGCGATTAAAAACTCTGCTTATTTACTTTACGTTTACATCGTTTACTTCGTGCATAAGTGCTAGGGTTTCTATTATGGCAATTTACAAGTATATAAAAAATAAATTTAAAATTTAAAAAACCCCCGACACTAAAGCCAATTTTCTTTTAAAAAGTAAATAATAATAAAAATACGTCGCGTTGGGGGACTGCTCTAAATTATGCATGATCTCCTGTTTTTTTGCAGTCCCCCAACGCGACGTATTTTTATTATTATTTACTTTTTAAAGGAAACTTGGCTTTTGTGTCGGGGGTTTTTTAAATTTTAAATTTATTTTATACTTTTTATAGGGACATACTTATATTTTTTTTTGTTGCTAAGAGTACTCTTGATTAAGTCATCAATATTCCCTTTCAGTACGCTTTCATTTGATACCCAACTCGAGTATATTTGCAGACCCTCGGTTACCTTTCCCCACTTTCACCCCCATAACTTCTAAACGGCTCAACCGATTTTCATCAAACATGTCTAAGAACACTCGCAGGTAAGTCACCTTTCATACAAAAAAAACTAAATTGAAATCGCTTCATCCTCTCACGTCACGTCACGACACGTCAAACTTATAACAGCCCTCTTTTTCCGTCGGGGGTTAAAAACTACATTTTATAAACACACATTTTTATTTCAGGTCAGCAGAGTTTTAAACAGCCTCCGATACCCAATCCGGTAAACTTTCAATTGACTCCAGGAGGGCCAGGTCACAGTCACTCGACTCCAATTCAGCAGTTTGCCCCAGTCAATCCTCACGACTACCAAAATTTCAACACTCAATCATGGAACCAACCGATAACCGGACAGCCAATCAATCCAATTATCGACCAACGCGTCCACAGCCAGCCGAACCAACCGATTCAGACAGTAAACCAACCAATTCCAACCCAGCCGTTCACAGAGCCACCTACAACGAGCCCTCCAACTACTCAAAAAAGTTTGGCTAAAAAGTTGTATGACTTTTACGGTTGATTTCTGTAATTGTAAATTTTAGTTTTTCTCGATTATTATTATTAAATAAAATACATTTAAGGAAACAATACTTTTACTTAGTTTCGTATTTAACTAACTTTTCTATGATTTCTAACCTTTACCTCATCTTTTCTCATAAATATAATCGACAGAATTTATAATTCATTGACGAGCTATAAAAGAAGTAGCTTCACTAGTATTTTATTCATCTATAATTATAGCAGTTATATCTAGCTAACATAATGAGGTCACTGACCAGCAGTAGTCAACCTGAACTTGGATGGCTTGATACCTGTTATGAGGCTTAGTTGAGGAGTGGAGTGCTTCATGAGCGTTAGAATAGTTGATTGAATGGAACATTTACATTTATCAGTTTCATTGCAAATGGAAATGCCAATACGAAATTTGTCTTTTGACAGCTATTTGATGGTCACCACACAGAAACCGAGATACGCAATAGCCCCAATAGTTGGAATTATCGGTTGGTTTGAAGGCTGAATCGGTTGGATCATAGTTTAGATTGGCTAGCGGCTACCTATTGACTGATTAACTTGCAATTGACTAATTGCGCTAAACCTGCTTGGTTGATTGGCTCGTTTGCCTGAACGATTGACTTGACATTTTGGTAAGCAATGGATTAAATGGGTGCCAGTCAGTAGAAATATTACCAGATTTGGAATCGGCTTAAGTATTAAAATTTCCTGACTTGCGATTGTATACTACTCCAGGGCCAAATTCGAATGAACTCATAACCAGATATTGCAATACTTTCAGTGTGTTCAAGTGTTTTAAAACGAAGGCTTTCATTGCAGGTCAGGACAATGTTGACGCTAACCATCCGAATCAACCGATTCAGCGTGTAGACGAACCGAATCAGCCAGCACATCAATCGATTAAGCCAGCAGACCAGCCGATTATGCCAGCGGATCAACCAATGCAGCCAGCAGATCAACCGATTAAGCCAACCGGTCAGACGATCGTGCCAGCAGACCAACCAATTAAGCCAGTAGACCAACCGATTCAGCAAGCAGACCAAACGGTTCAGTCAGCGGGCAAATTGACTTTGTCCGCATACCAGGCATTTCAGCCAGCAGATCAATTGAATCAGCCAGCAGATGAACAGATTAAGCCAGTGGGCCAGCCAATTAAGATAGTGGAAGGAATTGTTCAGCCAGCAGATCAACCGCTTAAGCCAACACAAAAGCCGATTAAGCCAGTGGATCAACCCATGCAGCCGGCAGAGCAACTTATTAAGCCAGCAGATCAGCCGATTAAGTCAGTAGACCAACCAATTAAGTCGACAGAGCAACCAATTAAGCCAGCAGACCTACCAATTAAACCAGCAGATCAACACATACAACCAACATACCAGAAGATTAAACCAGTAGACCAAACAATTCAATCCGCAGGCCAACCGATACAGCCAGCAGACCAAACGGTTCAGTCAGTGGACAAATTGACTTTGTCCGCATACCAGACATTTCAGCCAGCAGATGAACAGTTTAAGCCAGTGGACCAGCCAATTAAAGCAGCAGAAGAACTTGTTCAGCCAGCAGATCAAGCGCTTAAAACAACACAACGGCCGATTGAGCCAGCGGATCAACCAATACAGCCCGCAGAGCAATTAATTAAGCCAACTGACCAGCCGATTAATTCAGTAGATCAACCAATTAAGGCAGCAGACCAACCAATTAAACCAGCAGAACAACCCATAAAACCAACAGACCAGCCGATTAAGCCAATAGACCAACCTATTCAGTCGGCAGACCAACCGATTCAGTCAGAAGACAAACCGATTTACTCAAAAGACCAAACGATTCAATCAACGGACAAATTGACTCTGTCCACCTATCAGACATTTCAACCAGCAGAACAATCTATTCAGCAAGCAAACCAACCGATGCAGGAAGAAAATCAACTCATTTATCCAGCAGATCAATTAATTCAGCCAGCAGACAAATTGACGCTGTCCGCATACCAGACATTTCAGCCCGCAGAACAACCAATTCAGCCAGCGGACCAACTGAATTTGTCTGCAAACCAACCATTACAGTCAGCAGATCAACCGATTCAGGAAGAAAATCCAATAATTTATCCAGAAGACCAACCGATTCAGGCCGAAAATCAACTTATTTATCCAGCAGATCAATTCATTCAGCCAGCGGACCAACTAACTCTTTCCGCAAACCAACCAATTCAGCCAGTATACCAACAGATACCGCCCTCAATTCAGCTACTTCCTCCCTCAAACGAATTGCTTCCGCCAGCAGAACAACCGGCACATTCAACATACCAGTCTATTCGGACCCACTTGATTGCGGAGGAACATAAAAAATATCAACCTAACAATTGGTATAGGAGAGGTCACTACGGTTATTATGGTTGATAAAAAATAAATGTTTTTTTTACATTTTACAATTAGTGACAAAAAAAATAACGTTTAATGCATACTCAGTTTTGCTTTCCTTAGTAGGCATGTTGACTGCAAATGTAATGAGTCCACCAATTATAAAAGTTTTTAAAAACAAATGAAATGTATTTTTGTTTTTTTTAAATCATTGAGTAATTTATTTAAAGTAACGAGTATTTTAGAATTTGTAGTGCATACATATTTATTTATTTTCACTTGCTCGTCGATGATTTACGACTGATTAATATTCTGTCTCAATCCAAATCCTGTTATTTGTATTGAAATCTTAAAGACTCGAATAGGCAAATTCGATCGTTGATTGATTTGATAACGGACAAAAAGATTAGGATCAAGATAGTAATCGAAAGAGGTTATTAAACTTCAGCTTTTTGCAGATAATCTTCCGATTCTGAAATAGCAATTAAGTTTTTACTAGCTAAGCTCACAATTGCCATGAAAACATATAATAATAGCCAAATGTCATTGACATACGTCTAAATCATTCGCAAGGTCGAATTGTTTTTTAGAATTTTCAATATACAATTGATTGCTATCACACAAAATGGTATCAATTACGTGTATGATATATTGTGTCAATATCATAGAAATAGCTATACGTTGTTTATCCGGTGTGGCAACCTCGGATTAATTTTAATTTTGATGCTATTATGGATACCTTGATTATCACTATCGTATGGATCATAATACAGAGAGGCATTATATGGGCAGGAATATTTATTTATTTATATAATGTTCGGAAAGCTTACAGACTAATACATAAGTTATTAACAACAATTGCATTGACATTTGCCATTTACAAGCTTTCACAAGTAAAAAGGCTATTTACCTTAAATCTAAATTAAAACAAAAACAGGTTCTTCTTAATAATAAAAAAATACCTATGAATTTGATGATTTTACCACGTAAAAAAAGGCATTAATCATAAAAAATGAAAGTATTAAGCTAAAAAAGGTGAAAAAAAAGTAACAATCAGTGTTGATGTTTAAAAATCAAACGTTGCTATTTACGTTTTCATAAAGATCGGCCTCGAAGCTACTTTCATTATTTTTTCGCTATTATTATAAAAAATCAAAAAAAAAAAAATAGTAATAATCAATCCAACAAAAATTATTCACTATATCTACATATGCCAAAATTACTTTTATTAAATAAACTTAAACAATAAAAATATGTATATAAATATATAAATAAATATATAAATAAACTATTGTTATAAAGCATTGAAAAACTGCACCTCAAAGCTGTCGCAGTCTGGGAATGAGCTCAAGAGAATGGAAGCAATTAAGTAAGTAAGCAGAAAAATTGCCTCTTTTCGCAATTTTTAGCCTCAAGCTAAGGTAAACCTAACTAAGTTTTCTAGAAACTTACTTGATGTATTCATACACCATTCAAAAAGAAAGTTACTAGGACGTATTTTTTATAGAAAACTGGCTATTTTAGTCACACGAGAGAAACGACTAGATCAGCTCATAAATCATTTCAAACGATTAACATTGGTACTTTCAAACAAGCTTCGTATCAAAGTAGAATTTTAGCACAAATGTTCAAGTTTATTTTGACCGAATTTAACTTGCAAAAAACTTCTACTTTTTACTTTATTTTTTCTTGCAAAAAATGATGGTTCACGCCTTCACGCTCACTTTTTCTTTCATTCAAGTACCTACTTTTCTGAAACTATTTGCATTAAACTTAACTTAAAAAAGTAGTCAGCATTGATGAAAATATTAACTTAGTACTTTAGATTAAGTTTAGTTGCTCATTGCTCACATTAGATAAACAACATCTTTCTTGTGAGTCTGGGAGGAGTTAACTAAACCGTCGTTGGATGTCCAGTATTTTTCAGAATTTTTCCTTCACCGTGTTACCTTTTCATGCCTAAACTACTGAACCGATCATCGTGAAATTTTGCATAATATATGATATCAGGTGTATAGACACGGACTTATGGTAGTTTTCATCCCGAAAAAGTATTGTTTCCGAGAAAAATAAGAATAACTCTGACATGTTAACAGATATTGCCTTAGGTACCATCCTAATTGATTGTCAAATTTTAAATTAACGTGAGCTTAGTCGCGGCGAAAATCTAGAAAATAAAAAGCACAACCTCTAAATGTACTAATACAGGTATGTGCTCACTGCAGATATTTAGCAAAACAAACCAATTAGGATTCCGAGAAGGGTATAGAAAGAACGCGCTGCAGGTAGACGAGACACCCGCCTTTTTATTTTATTTCTTCCAAAGACGAATGTCGTCTGCCATTTTGTTTTATTTGTTCCAACTTAAGCTACACAAGCATGTATATGTTACGGTAAGAGTGAATAATTGAAGATTATTAATAATTATCTATTATTATTAATAATTACCAAAACTCGAGGTTAAAGTGATTAATTAATCACATTTGTCGGTTGTTATTAATAATTTTACCCTAGTAGTGATAAATGTAATAAGTAAACTTCCTTCACAGGAGCAAGTCGACGGAGCCCCGCTCCGCGGTGCTCCTACTTCTGCGTGGTTAAAAAAAAATAACCACGAAGTTTATTTTTTTTATCCTCTTCTAACCTAAATTGTCCGAGTCGGGGTGCCAGCAAGTCCCGAGGTTAGACCTAGTTCTAACCGGCTAAACCTAGGTGTAACCGACCACATGCGGTTAAACCTACGTGTATCATACTTATCTTCAGTTAGCACTAGGTTTAGCCGTTTAGTTTATTAATTTTATAACTTTCACCAATATGTGTCGTGAATTGTTAATCATCATCATCATCATCATATCAGCCGTAAGACGTCCACTGCTGAACATAGGCCTCCCCTTTAGACTTCCAGTAGGACCGGTTGTAAGCGGCCTGCATCCAGCGTGATCCTGTGGCCTTCATAAGATCGTCTGCCCACCTAGCGGGTGGACGTCCTACGCTGCGCTTGCCGGTGCGTGGTCTCCATTACCTTATATTCCTTACGGCCCCATCGGCCATCAGTTCTGCGTGCTATATGGCCTGCCCACTGCCATTTCAACTTGCTAATTCGTTGGGCTATGTCGGTTACTTTGGTACGTCTACGAATCTCCTCATTTCTGAGTCGATCACGCAGAGAGACTCCGAGCATAGCCCTCTCCATAGCTCGTTGGACTATACTGAGCTTACTAATGAGGCCCATAGTAAAGGACCACGTTTCGGCGCCATACGTCATCACTGATAACACACATTGGTCGAAAACTTTCGACTTGAGGCACTGAGGTATTTTGGACGATAAAACGTTACGCAATTTCCCGAACGCTGCCCAGCCGAGTTGGATTCGGCGGTTGACCTCTTTCTTGAAGTTGGACCTACCTAGCGTGATGGTTTGTCCCAGGTAGACATACGAGTCAACAACTTCTAGAACCGAGTTCCCAACTGATAATGGGGTGGGCACAACATGGACATTACACATTACTTTTGTCTTGTCCATATTCATTTTAAGACCAACCTGTTGGGAAACTCGATTGAGGTCGCCGAGCATCGTGCTGAGATCTTCCATCGATTTTGCCATGACAACAATATCGTCGGCAAATCGAAGGTGGGTAATGTACTCGCCATTAATATTGATGCCGAGTCCTTGCCATTCCAGGAGCTTGAAGGCGTTTTCCAAAGTGGTAGTAAACAGTTTCGGAGATATCACATCTCCCTGTCTTACGCCTCTTTTCAAAGGAATCGCCTTCGAACTCTGCTCCTGTACTCGGACCGACATAGTGGCATTATTGTACAAGCACCTAAGCACTTCGATGTACCGATAGTCAATACGGCATCGTTGGAGAGATTCAAGCACTGCCCATGTCTCCACCGAATCAAAGGCTTTCTCATAGTCCACAAACGCTAAACATAATGGCAAGTTATACTCTTCGGTCTTCTGTACAACTTGACGCAGCGTATGTATGTGGTCTATGGTACTGTAGCCTTTTCGGAAACCGGCTTGTTCGGGAGGCTGGAAGTCATCAAACCTGCGGTCGAGACGGTTCGTGATGACCCTCGAAAACAACTTATAAACATGGCTCAAGAGCGAGATGGGTCTGTAATTCTTCAATAAGGTGTTGTCACCCTTCTTGAAAAATAGAACCACCACGCTCTTGTTCCATGCTTCTGGCGTTGTACCCTCGAGCAAGACGGAGTTGAAGAGCTTCTGAAGGACTTTAAGTACCGGTGTTCCACCCGCTTTCAGAAGCTCTGAAGTGATTCCGTCTTCACCCGGCGCCTTATTGTTTTTTAGCTGATTGAGGGCCATCCTAATCTCGTACAGGCTGATGTCCGGGATGTCTTCGGTATAGTGTCGGGTCAATTTGGCTCTTGGGTCTTTGGCCGCGCTGCTAACAGGTTTTGTGACCGAAGCGTATAGCTGTCCATAGAACCTTTCGACCTCCTCCAATACCTCTGCTTTAGTCGACGCTGTACTACCGTCTTCTCGTTTCAGCTTTGTCAGCTGGCTTTGCCCAATAGACATATCTCTTGCAAACACTTTGGAGCCCTTGTTACGCTCAATGGTCTCTTTAATGTGGTTAGCATTAAAGAGGCGTACATCGTGCCGCAAGGATTTAGAAATTTGTCTATTGAGCTGCCTATATGACTCGGCGTCACCGGAAGTCTGCAGCCTTAAAGAGCGTCGTTCAGCCATGAGGTTTAGAGTATGGTCGGAGAGTTTTTGAGGTCTATTCGCACGACGGGGTCTAAAGTACTTAGAGCCCACCGTTTGGACAGTTTCTACGAACCTATTATTGATCTCGTCCACCGACGCAGAATTTTCCAGGCAGTCGAAGCGTTTAGACAACTCGAGTTGAAAGCCTTCGGGGTTTTGGATAGAGGCGCGAGTAGGTCGGAGCGTGGACTTTATCAGATTGGACCTTTCAAGTTTTACGTTAATATTCAACGTGCCTCTGACCATTCGGTGATCGCTTCCGGTTTTTATCCTGTGAATCACTGAGACATCATTGAATATTCGTTTCTTGTTGGTCATGATAAAGTCTATCTCATTTCTCGTAGAACCATCGGGACTTATCCAGGTCCATTTCCTGTGAGGCGGCTTCTGAAAGAAAGAGTTCATCATAAAGAGTCCCTCTTTCTCCAGGAAATCAGCCAGTCTCTGTCCCCGGGGGTTCCGTTGCCCATATCCAAATTGCCCCACCTTCAGCTCATCATTGCTTTTACTGCCCAGCTTTGCGTTGAAGTCCCCCATTACAACAGTGAAGTGGGTTTCTGACGTATGTATGGCTCTACTGACGTCCTCATACATAGTCTCCACTTCATCATCTGGGTGTGACGAGGTCGGTGCGTACACCTGAATGACCTTCAGCGAATATCTCTTGGATACTCTGAGTATTAGGTATACGACCCTGCTCGAAACACTTTCGATGGTAATAATGTTGTTAACGAGGGACTTGTGAACGAGAAAGCCGACACCACCTTGAGACAGATGGTCGCCCTCCCGGTAGTAGAGTAGGTTACCTGATTTTAGGATTATCGTGTCCTCGCCCTCTCTACGGACTTCAGCTAACCCCACTATATCCCAGTGTAACCTACTCAGTTCCTCTTCCAGCTCAAAAATTTTCTCGTCTACCCTCAAAGTGCGTATATTGTGTGTTACCAGGGCCAGTTTTCGTTTGGGGTGGTAGCCGGGCGTCTGCCGGTGATTCTTCGCACCCCCTGCTCCGCCGTTACCGTGGCCGCTACCGTAACCAGGAATAGCGGAGCTGCCGGGAACTGGGGGCCTGGTCTTTTTTGTGTCAGTCATTTAAAGGGGGGGGTTTGCCCATAATCGCCACGCTGGGCAGGCGTGGTGGCGATCGCAGAGACGTAGCTTCGCGCCGAGGATGCTGCTGCCCATCCTCGCCCTGTGCCATTTTAGCTACGTCAGTTAGAATGGTTATACCGCCATTACTCGGTTCTGGTACCTCAGTCGCCTCTTACGACACCTGGTACAAAGGGGGATACTATTCTACTCTGCCGGTATCCCACGGCGTGTTGCGGCGTGTGAATTGTTAATAATTACTACTAAAAGTAATAAATTTCGATCGTTTATTCACATTTACCAAAACATGTGGTTATTATTAATAATTTTGTAAAAATATTAATAATTTTCAATTAATCAGATTTACCGTAACATATACATGCGATCTCCGGCCACCGTAGGCGCGTAACTCGCTGTCCGACCATGGACCATGCCCGGGTCGACGGCGACGGCGCGTTGTGTTCCACGCGCGCCTCTAAGAGCGTCACCATGATGACGGGGCCGGGCCCCCCTCTAGAGGACCAAAGCCTGCCGGGGTCGCGGGACTTATTTCATTACCGTGACCCCGGATCATAAAGGGCTATTGAAGGACACTGTGGATTTTAGTCAGTATAAGTCTGACAGTCCCTCCCGCCCTGCCCGGGGTAGGAGGACTCATTTGATGATTTTACAACGATAAAAAAAGGGGAGAAATCGATGCTATGGATTAAATAATTTTACAAAAGTGGTAACGATGCTAAATGACTAAGAATCATGTCATGTCAAACACAATTTATGGCATAAGAGAAACGCGACAATGTGACAGCATGCAATATTTTAATCTGATAATGCATGAAGAATCGAGACCTCATTAGATAGTCGTGAAACTTTACTTATGCGTCTCCAATTTACTGTCACGGACCAAATCTTTGTTATAAACTAGCTGACCCGGCAAACTTCGTACCGCCTCAGAAAAACAAAACCTTTTAAACTTTCCCTGGACTTCCCAAAATAATTCAAAACCAAAATTAGCCAAATCGGTAGTTTTAGCGAGACTAACGAACAGCAATTGACTTTTATATATAAGAAGAAGATATTGTCTTCTTTTGCTTGCAAGCAAATTATGGCCATACTTTTGATTTAACAGACAGCTTCTAGAAGAGTGTGAGACACGATTCGTCATGGATTTAGTCCTGGTCGTTGATCGAACACAACTGCAGATCCAACTTTGTGTTTTCCGAGCTTATTCAGGGTTTCCACTTTTCGAAATCCTGCCTGTTCCTACCTCGGGCAAGTTACTTATTTAAAATACATAGGTTGATTTATAACCACTTTTTTAAAGGTAGGTAAATTACACAAAATAGTCCCCCAAGCACTTGTCGTTTGCAAAATTCTTGCGCGGAAACGACTGATTCGAGAATCCCTGGACCCCGACCAGACTTGAAAGTTTTTTAATCATTGTATGGTGGTGAAGCGTTTTTAATATTTTTTTTTGTTATTATAAGTAAGGGCTGTTTCGAGGTGGCGATGGCAAGAACTTGGGAGAGGATCAGCAGTGAGACAGTGTGGGCTAACATAAAAAGTAAGTCACCTGCTCAAGCTTCCCACATCGATATACTTGGTTGAAAATCGATGTTACTTAGATAAATTTTCGTGCGTTATAAACTTTCCGGAATAAATCAATTAAATTATGGTGAAACCTGTATCAGAATCCATTACGCAGTTTAAGAACAACGCAGTCACACAGACCAACACGAAAGGCTACTTTAATTAATTAATATTATAACTAGTTTTAATCAACGTTTGTGATTTTGTTGCAGAAGCAACAAACATCCATCTATCCTCAATATCTTTAGTATAGTAGAAGGTTTGGTAAGGTAGGCATTTGTTAAATTTTACTTTAGGCCTGCAGAGATAGCGGGGCTGTCTATAAAGGACACCGTTACCCTGGAGCACAAAGATAAACTGAGGAACAGGGTGGACTTTTAGTTAGTAACAGTGACAATCCTGTCTCACTTAATGCTTATACCATACAAAAAAGGCCTTCAGTTATTATTTATTATTGCCTTTATCTAATCGTTGCAGGTTACTTGAACAAAAAAAAAAAAACAAACACTATTTCACCATTTAATTTTCTATAGATTCTGCCTTGGAGAATGTGGGTCAGTATTTGATCAGATGCTACAGCAACGCACATGAAATTTATTTATCAACCATTCAATAACCACATTGTAATATTTGGAAATTAATAGGTAATATTGTCAATAATACAATGGAATTTACCTATCTGAACTATTTACCTATAAATAAGGTATGATACGCTTGTCTAGAAGTAAGTAATAATTGGGTCTATCTCATTTATATCGTTTCTCTGCCTCTGCCTAGCCTTTTCCTAACTATATTGTAGTCGGCTTCCAGTCAAACCAGATAGATGCAGCTGAGATATTTACAGTAGATGCAGCTAAATAAAATATCAACTGTATTTTATATGGAGCGACTGCTTGTCGGAATGCCACAGCCCAGTAACTGAGTAATCCGATACCCTATGGTAAGACTGGTTGTCAGACTTTTAGAGGCTGTGTGACAGAGATCTGCAAATGACAGCCGGGATCAACGGCTTTACGTGCTTTTCCGAGGCACGGAGGAAACTCGCTACGACAGATTGTCATATCCACGGGCCAACCTCGGCAACCGCGGCTTAACCCGGAAGATCAGCCTGTGCGGCTGTAATTATTTAGCCACGAGCTCCTCGTACGTTCGTTTCTAATTTCTCTAAAACAACATAACAATAAATATCTTTCAATCTCGACAACACAAGGAAGAGTATTGTTCCTGATGACAAGATTACACTTGCACATGCAATCAACCAATCAGCGATAATGCAGCATGTCTGTTGTGTTGTTGAAGTAATTGTTAAACGGACAACAGACGCTTCCTGGAAACATTAGCTTTACTTCCGGAGGAAGAGACGACAGGTGAGATGGAATGACGAATAATTTAAAATGTTAGTGATACGGTATGTGCGAAGTAGGTGGTGGGGACTATCAAATTGATTGCCCACGATGCGACAATTTTCATTTTTATTTTGAAAGAATGAAGTTATTAAGTTTATTTATTTATGAATGAAGCAAGAAAGAAATAACATTTATTAGTAGTCAAGGCACACATATAACAAACAAAAAAAGAGAAATAAACTATTAAAAAAAAGGCAAAACTTAAATCTATTTGGGTCATTTCACGCAGGCTCAATTTTTTACTAATTTCGGTGGATTTTTTTATTTGTAGGTTTTCGGATGTATAAATGAACTTGTTTTATTCTAGAACACATTAGTATTCTATATGTTTTAGTAGGAAATAAATAACTGTAGTTGTTTTGAAAATAAGACGGCCACCGAAATTGCCATCGCACCGAAATTGGACACTGTGCACCGAAATTGCAACATCGCACCAAAATGGATTTTTTGTATTGTACCATTGACAGTTATTAAACAAAAAAGAACTTAGTCGTTGGCAACATTATATAGCGACTGCACAGGCCCCATAGCAGGTCTAATATACGTTTATTTGTCTGTATTCGATAGTGCATCTTTTGACATGGATCATTGACCACATTTTGCACTTTTACAAAATTAACTTTTTCTAAATGTGATATGTTGAGGATAATACTAAAAAAAATGAAGGTATGATGAGATCTTTGAATTAACACTTGAGCAAATAATTAGGGGTTTTTTTTATAAAATATCTTCAATTCGTAAACAAACATAAAATAATAAAATCTCAAAAAACTGAAGTGAACAAAACAAAAATCATATAGATATTCAAATCACTGAAAGAGTCATTTTTAACATAGGTCTTAATTTGTGCCATCAATGCCATATACTGGACCATCTTTTATTCTTCTTTTCTTAGTCTTTCAGCCTGTTTTTTTCTTTCACTTTCCCATCCTATAACAAGTCAAATTGAGTAGGTATAGTATAAAGAGTTTGTCCATGTATTGTACAGGTCAAAGGCAGGCCAAATAAAAAAAATCTAAATTTAAACAATATTACATTTATTAGTTCCTTTTTTTCAAAGCCAGTTAAAATTGTTTGGGTTAAATATGTACCTACTTACAATGCTGCCCTCCAAAGTTTGTCCAATTAATTGTGTTGCCTCTCAAGTATATATATCTTACCAAAGTCACATGAACTTACAGCCATTTAAGTATGGATGGAATATCGGTGGCAATAAACTTACCACCGAAACCACCGATATTGCACCACCGAAATTAGAAACATGAAGAAAAAATAAAATAAAATCAAAACTATTTATGCTTCAGTCATTTATAATGTATGGTCGCTAAGGGTATCCATTATCACATAAAATACTCGCGTACCATACCGTAAAAAAATAACATTCATTCGTACAGTAACCCACCGAGATTGCAAAATTTCGTATTCCCTCTTCGATTTAAAAAGTATTTACGTATTGGCGCGAAACCTCGGCAGGATCGGCCAGGTCACTACTGCGAGAACGCAAGAGCACGACTTGGTCTCCGTGTGCATAAGGAGATAGTTCGTTAGAATATACCTGTTTATGTTATAGATCGGTTTCAACAAAACACACCGATATTGCACTTTTGGCGTGGACATTCCTTATCACAATGGTCCTGATGTCTGTATGATAGCAGAAATAAAGGAAGTAATCAATATGGTTGCTTTATACATGGACCAACATAATCATGTTCAATTTAAGTACCAAATTTCCATCACAACGTATTTAAAGAGGTAATTGCGCTTACAAGTTAATCACGGACATACCACCGTTATTGAGAAACGGACTGTTTTAATTTTTTTATAAATTTATATTTTATACATTTTTATTTATACTAGCGTCTTCATATGAGCTAGTTTTGTAATTACACGAAAAAAATTAAAATGTCCTTTTAGATACATTTTAAACAGTGATTTCAAGCGAAGAACCTCTAAAAACGCTGTCGGTGAAACTACCCATTTGTACAATATTGTTTGCCCAACGGCTGCCCCAAATATGGCCCTGTCCCCAGTTCCGCAAAAATGCCAGACAACTAGTGCTTGAAGCTGATTTTCAATTTCAACTGGACCTGCAAAATGCCTTTTGGTTAAATTATCAAATGAGTCTTCCTACCCACTACTGTCAGACTTGTACTGACTAAAATACACGGTGATCCTTCAATAGCCCTTTACATCAAGATTACGGTTACCTCATAAGACTCTGGCAGGATGTGACAAAGATGATGAAGTAACCACCCGCGAAGTACATGCCAAATTTAATATGCACCACAACCTTTTAACTCCTTTTTTATCGGTTTTATTTATTTTTTAATGAAAAACAAGCCGATATATTATCTAGTTAGGAAGAATTGGCAGATTCTATGGCGCCAGAGGTTACACTTTCTCTATGCTAAATCTTTTCAGTTAATTACATTCTTGATGAATTAAATTAAGTGTTTATGTTTAAAAATGAATAATGATTAATACAAACAATTTTATTTAAGTACAGTAAGAGTAGTTTACTTCACATTTTGAAACTTTTTTATTGTAAGTTTATATTTATAATTTAATATAACCACAATTGGTCCCTTTTATCTTTCAATTCAAAGAGTATTAATTTAAAATTATTTTGACCTTATTAAATACAAAGTTGGCTCAGTTCCACAGAATCTGGTAAAACCTGTTAGTAAAGAGTACACGGGGTTTAAAGAACGGGTTAAATGTAGGTAATTAGACGTTAATTAAACGCAGTAATTGCTTGTCCAGACACTGGGTGCGCAAGCGCAGAATAAAGATTAGCTGATGAGAATAAGTACTAAAACATGAGTTTGCAGTTTGTATGTGATGTGATGAGGGGAAATTAAGTGTCAAGCGTTAGCTAGCATCACCTACGGCAATTTTCCGTTGTTCCTTTTTGCCTATTTACATATTAGATATAATTATGGAAATATTTATTCACTAACATAAGTAGATATCATACAGAGACTGAAGTCCTTTGGGCGCGGCGCTAGTGTCTATGTCATTTAATCAAATTACAATTGAAAAAATAGTCGGTACCACAAATTTTCCGCAGGTCTTGCAGTGGCGGCGCGGGCTCTAGTGGACCCATCTGTCAATTATGTCAACTGTCACTCATTAATTTTTATTAATTTGACTGGCCTGTTGGTCTAGTGGTTAGTGACCCTGACTGCTTTGCCGGGGATCGTGGGTTTGATTCCCACCCAGGACAAATGTTTGTGTGATGAGCATGATCATTTGTTCTGTGTCTGGGTGTAATATATCTATAATATGTATGTATTTAGAAATATATAAGTATGTTTGTCAGTTGTCTAGTACCCATAACACAAGCTCTGCTTAGCTTGAGACTAGATGGCGTTGTGTGATAGTTGTGGAATATTTATTTATTTATTTATTACGGATTGGCGCGAAAGTAGGACATGTAGTTTATCCTGACTGATACTTGGTGTGATGATGAGTCTGTGAAATAGAGATTAAAACTAATAAACAAAGGAACCTACATACAACTGTTAATTAATGATTTGAAACTTACGGCTCGATATAGAACAATTTACTTATTTTTAGATACTGGAGTTTTGAGTAAAAAGCATGGAATTTTTAGATACATTTTATCCTGCATGATATAAAGACGATTTATTCAGTTTTGGATAAAAATGGATTGAACGAAAACAACTTAGTACGTACTACATATTTTCAAAACTTGATTAAAGATTAATTTAGCATGAACACATGTGAATAATCTAGAAACTGAACATAGCAACAAAGACTGAGAGCACGGGTCACTTAAAAAAAAACCTTTTATTGAAAAAATCTCACGTCCAAGATAAATAATGAGAAGCAATAAATAAGAAAGAAATTGGACGCTCGTTAAGAAAAAACGCATCAAGCGACAAGACTTAAACAACTGAATTCTGAATGCTAGCCCCTAAGCTTTAAAGTTCAATTTTCTTTTTTAATAAGATTGCCGCTTGTATCATTTTTATCGAACGGTATCAAATTGATCGCTCGTTATACTAGCATCTGTGTGGCGCTTAGTTTTGCGGACCTTTCTACCACTGGCGATTTCTTTTGTTGCAGTTATCGGTTTCGCGTGCTCGATATCCCGGGACGGTGTAGACTTGATAATGTTTAGAATAGGGCACTTTTTGCTGTTTTAATTTTGGAGAGCTTTGAGTTTCTTGACTGATTGTCTGTCTTCTAGGGGCCATGATGAGATGTATATTTTGCGAACTCAGTTTTTATAGGTAGACACTTTCGTAATTTTTTTGGAGTAGTAACTGGTTCAAACCGATTCCAGGCTCAAGCCTGGAATGTAGGACTTTCTTAGCAGGATACCGTGGACCAGAAGTGTAAAGATACAATGAAGGAACAGGGTGACTTGTTGACAATAAGAGGACTCATTTGATGATTTTATTACCAAAAGAAAATGGTACTGGTTCGTAGAATTAGACAAAAGAATCAATCAATCAATCCTGTGGCGTCCAAGGCTGCTGACGTTTTGGTTGTGAGACCAGTAATCATTGTGACGATAACCGTGTCAGCCAAAGGCTTAATAGCCAAAAGCATCGAACAACAGCTTGTGATTGGTTCCTGGATCAAGAGCTTCCAGAAAGCAGCTTTTGTGGACTAGAAGCATATTGTTAGGAGGTTCCTCTCTCAACAGCTCGGACCACCAGCAGCTTGAACTCTGTTTGATGCTGGTTGCTTTTTTATTTTAAATGTTTTAAATACTTTTGTGAGTCCATGAAAAAAAATCCAGAATAGAATAGAATAGTTCTTTATAGGCAAAAAAAGTAGGAAAAGGTTTCAGATGTTAAGTTTAAAATTATCATCGATTAGGTACCAGTTCTGTGTTTTTAACCACTATGTTTTATATTTGTAAATATGATTATGTTTTTACAGCTTCGATGATATTTTCGAGTAAGTCCTAAGTATTCTAGTCAATAATATATTTTCCAATTAGCACTTTGTGTACAAAATGCCATTTCATGCTATTGCCAGAAGTCATCTGCACAAGTGGATAAAAGTCATCCGGTCATACGACGTTATAAGTCATTATGAACTTTTGGGATCTTACCATGAAACATTCTAGCTATCTTTCATATAGAAAGAAATGTATTTGAAATTTGCATTATTATTTTTTTGCTTTAAGTCATACAACAGCCCAAAAATATTCTCTGATAAATATCTAGGTAATTAATAAATGTGTTTGTGTATGTGAGTTTCTATGTTTGCAAAAGAATCCACACACATCACAGGAAAAAATCCTAGTGTAGGGCAACATCTTTTTAAAAATAATTGAACTTTAATAAGCAGTCAAGTCAGGTTTGAAGTCAGGTTATCGAAACAGCAGACCCAAATAAACCACACCTGCCTTAATGCCGGAACAATACAAAAAACCTTATAGAAATGCATCATACGGCACCACGGCGCCTATTCTATGTCCACTATGGCTTCTTCAAACATAACTGTTTATGTCTAGATATAAACGCGCCCCGCCAGCTTCCGGGCACGTCATTCTCTATCGAGCTCGGCGCAAGCGCAGCCGTATTATATTCCCGCGCTTTTTTGACATTTGAAATAATAAAAAAAATAGTGTTTTTTTTACTTTTTAATTAGTGCCAGTGTTGCAAGTCTTTATGTAAGTAGTTTTTATTACTTACTTTTTTTAAGTAACCGTTGACATTTTGTTGGAATGTAGGTCAACCTGGCTTTGTTGTGCACGGCTTAACGGGCCCTACTTTTATGGTTAAACCTTTATCAAATTCGCATTATAAGGTTCTATACTTGAGATAGATAGGTATCGAGCATTCCTTAAGTTAGTAGGCTATAGCAAATTGTATGCGTGCCACTTATTAAATGAATAATTTAGACGTGAAAAATATTGTTGTTTTGGATATTCTTAATTACCCTGGAAATTGGACCATGTGATTTTTAATGAATGCAATGCTTAGGGAAAAACATTTAAATTTCAATAAAGTTTGCTGGCTTGTAATTTTTAAAATAAACGTTCTAGAACTCGTGAAAAATATGAAAAAAAAAATTACTGATGAATTTTTTTTTTAATACGTACATTCTTGTTGAATTCTCACGCCAGTATTTTAGTATTATTTTTAGTTAACACCTCGTCCTCCTTGAGCCGGTTTACTTATTCGTCGTATTATGGGAGATGACGATGTGTTAGGATGTTTCCTCTGACCGTGACCGAAGGTTTTTCTTTATTTATTTTTTATTTATAACAGCGGCGGGAAGGTTAAGGGCTTGTCCACATATTTGTGTTTTCGTTTCATAAATATTTCAAATAAATACTTAGTTTTACTTGACATTATAAATATAAATGTTAGTTTATATTAGAGTAGTTATTAAAAGTATTAATAGGTATTTATAAAAAAATATTTTATCAGTTTTATGATATATATAATGTATAATATCATTTTGGTCATTTTATCAGAAAATACGCATTTCGGTATAACTTTTCTTCAAATAAAAAATTGCGGGACGTAATTTCTGGTTACAGACAGATATTTTTAAAATATCTGGCGCCTCTTTTGGGCGTATATTTGACAAAAGTTCAAGGTCATCTTTCATCATATTATTGTCAATAAATCATTGGGCTGCGATCATCTGATCTTTAATAACGAATAAGGCTATAACTCGTTCCCCACCCAAATAAACTTGAACTTAATTTTCGAAGTTTTAGAATTCAAAATTCTATGAACGAAATGTCATCGATCACTGTCAATAATATAATGGAATTAATTTGTCTTCCCATACGAAAATTTTATAACATTAATGATATTTAACTCGTTTATAATTTAATTTTGTTTTTCATTTGACTTTAGGCATAAATATTTACTACGTTTTAAAATGTGCGCATCGAATTTTCTTCGTGTAGATTTTACTTCATCTGTATTTTCCTTATAATTTTAGTAATGATATGCAATGAATCAATGTTCGATAGGTAGATTTTTATAATAACAATGATCACATAAGTGTGGTATTTTTTAATTCAAGATGGTACTTAAGCTTACAATAAAGACCTTCGTTACTTTCTTAGTGTTCACTCACACAAATATTTCATATTTTGCATCAACTTTCAAAGGGTCAATTCGTCTAATGTCTTTTGTAGGAATTTTATAATTTTAGATCAATTTCGTTTGTGTTGCTATAAATTGATGATAAAGCTTGCAAAACTGAAATTCAGATTAAGAACTGAAATTCAGCGTCTCCTGGCGAAGGTTTATTATTTCTGAAATTTTCGGAAGATTATTATTCTACAGTTTATTCTTCTTCTGTTATAAATTGTGTTCTTAGCATATTTTTTATATTCTCATGAATTTCAAAGCCTAGTTTTCATAAGTTTTTTATTTGTTCCAGATTTTTAGAATAGCTGAAAAACAGAGAAAATGCGTCCATTACTATTAGGTAAGTGCACGATCATAGCTCGTCTATATTGACATGCTAAATCGCATGTTTCCATCTCATTATAGTTATTTATAGTCGAAAGTTGGTGAAAGTTTGGGGATGAAACAAAAGACGATTAATTAGAACAATTAATTTAAAATTCAAATTTTCGAACAGATAAATAAAAGAGAAACGCCAAAGACACGAATATTTAAAAAAATAAACAAAACAGAATCGACGGATACTGGTGATTTTCACTCGAAATTAGTATTTTATCTCAATCCCAATCATTTACATGTTAAACAGACATATATTTTAAAACTCGGATTGACAGATACGGTCGCTGATTGGGTAGAGACGAATATCAGGATCAAGATTGTGTTAGAGATAAATTATTAACTTCCGCCGTTAGAAAACGAAAGTATTCAGACGGACTAGATTAAGAATCACTTTCAAAAGGTTTCATATCTAGAACACCAATAAACAGGATTGTAGATAGAAATTAATTCTTTTACTACTAAACCACTATTCTAAATACTATACTCGTACCGTTATATTTTAACTGAGACATTTAAGAAAGGGTTGCCTATTTCTTACTCGTATTCAGTGTTAATTTAACCCATAACAACACAGATCCTGGATATTTTTATTTTTGTAGATGTTTCAGGTATTTGATTATGAAGGAATTACTGCTTTTTAATCTAGGATAACTTAAGAATTCCTGAAGTCCTCCAAAACGTGTTATGCTATCTGGCAGTTGAACAATTTTTCTTCAAATTTTCAACAATTTTTCTTCTTGGGGTGCTGATTTTAAACTTGAGCCTTCACTTGTAATGAGCATTCTTACGAATGTTACATTACAGAAAAACCATTTTAGCGAGCATTCTCATTCAATATTCGTAGTGATGTTTGGTTAGTTATAGCTAGATATCAAGCATAGCTGGGCTCTGTTCGTTGTTCAGTTCGATTTTTAACCCCCGACGGAAAAAGAGGGGTGTTATAAGTTTGACGTGTCTGTCTGTCTGTCTGCCTGTCTGTCTGTGGCATCGTAGAGCCCGAATGGATGAAGCGATTTCAATTAAGTTTTTTTTGTATGAAAGGTGACTTACCTGCGAGTGTTCTTAGACATGTTTCATGAAAATCGGTTGAGCCGTTTAGAAGTTGTGGGGGTGAAAGTGGTGAAAGGTAACCGAGGGTCTGCAAATATACTCGAGTTGGGTATCAAATGAAAGGGAATACTGATGACTTAATCGGGAGTACTTTTAGCAACACAAAATGATATAAGTATGTACCTATAAAAAGTATAAACGGGGGACTGCTCCAAATTATTTATCATCTCCTGTTTTTTGCAGTCCCCCAACGCGACGTATTTTTTACTTTTTAAAGGGAACTTGGTTTTTGTGTCGAGGGTTTTTTAAATTTTTAATTTATTTTTTATTAAAACAGCGAATGCTCAATTCTATCATCAATTATATCCAGGATCTACTACCAACTTTTTGCATACACTCCGGGGACTTTTTTCAACTATTTATATTGGATATTACATATTTACTTTGACCGAACTACTCGTGACAAGCAATGTTGTTACGTCAGTTAACAAGTGCGTTGTCAGGACATATTCTATTTGTGTGTATTATCTAAGTTATGATCTCATCACTTATATCGAACTTAAGACAATTTTTTATTGCAAGATAAAGAGGGATCTGATTTTGAATAAATTTTGCCAGTGATCTCATCATCAGTCTATAATGTTCCCACTACTGGGACACAAGCTTCCTCTCTATGAGATGAGGTTAGTGACCTGTCGTGCTTATGTAAAATGTCATCATCATCCACAATATACGTACCCGTCGTGGACGGACCAGAAATGCGGAGATTCGTAGACGAAGCAAGGTTGTCGACAAAGCCCAACGATTAGCATGTTGAAGAGGCTGTGATCAGGCTACATACCACGCAGAACTGATGCCTAATTGGGCCATGAGGTTTTCGAATGGAGACCGTACATTTGCAAGCACAGTCCACCTAAAGAATGACAGATGATCACAGGATCGCGCTGGATGCAAGCCGCTTCCAACCGGTCCTATTGGAAGTCTGTCAGTCTATGTTTGGCAGTGGATGTCTTATGACAGATTTGATGATTAAGATCATCAAATCAGTACTAAATTCGCATAATTCTAGATACAAGCCTCCATTCTTCTGCCCGACCATGGACCATGCCCGGGTCGCCGGCGCGTTGTGTTCCACGCGCGCCTCGAAGAGCGTCAGCATAATCGTGTCGCGGGACTTATTTGCATCACCGTGACCCCGGGACAAAAGGGCTATTGAAAGACACCGTGGATTTTAGTCAGTACAAGTCTGACAGTCCCTCCCGCCCTGCCCGGGGTTGGAGGACTCATTTTATGATTTTATGATCTTAAGGTTCCAGTACCAGTAAAAGCTAAAAAAACAATATACTGATGAAAAGGCAATGAATAAATGCAATACAATTACATCTCCAAGACGCCATGTTAATTAAATTACAATGCTATGCTAATTATATATAATTCCAAGTAATTATTACCATATCTAGCTACTTATTGGTTATTACTTGCAAACGACCTTCGCTTATTGTTATTATTGAGGTAGGTTTAATGCCGTGTAAATAATGCTATGTACAATAGTGTTAAACAACGTGACTTATCAACCACGACTTAGGTGAGTTATGTTTTAAGTTTTGCAATAATAGTTAATTTGTAGCCTAAACCCCTTCGTACACAACGCGACGCAAGTCTCCGATACCTTACGACTTTGCTATCTATAGAGACGTACCTGTGTACGAATCTCTATGATTTGTGTTGCGATAGTCACCTGGATGGGCTGGATACCAAAGTTCGAAGACTCGCAACTCGTTGTGTACGAGAGGGTTTAGACCACAAATTAACTATTATTGCACAACTTTGATCATATTTAACTTACCTTTACTTTGTTCTGACTTTGGGGACGCTTAGTAGTTCCGTCACTTCTTCTCAGCTATACTAAGACTAGATGGGGAAGAACGATCGTTAAGGCCCTTTGAGGTCTCTCTTTTGTAATTTTAGGTTCCAAAAGTGCTGATTATCAGACTAATTTGAATAGTTCCTTATTAAATGAAAAAAAAAATATTCTCCGCAAAACGATATCCAACAATCAGCTCAGGTAGGTTTTTCTTGCAAAAATTACATGCGTTTTCAAATAATGTTTAAAAGGCAAAAGTCGCCTCTGTATTTTATTATTATTTTAGTGTCTGTTATTAACATACAAGACCTAGAAACCCATATTATTGTATAAAATAGATGGTTACTGCAAGTACAAGTCTTGCTGGTCGCAAAGATAATAATTTCCGCAGTTTATGTGCAAATTCCTATTAACTTTACAAGTATTGGAAGATGCGTTGAGTTAAAGACTGTTTAAATTTTAATTTCCTTTGACTTTATGTTCGTTTAAACGAATATAAATTTTATCTAGGAGCAAATTAAGTTGATTTTCAGAATGACTTGTATGTGTTGTTCAAAATAAACTCATCGTGTCTTGCTTCTTCAAAGATAATAATTTCCGTAGTTAATGTTTGCAAATTCCGAGAATGTAAGATGTGATAACTGTGTCTATTCTAATTCCTATTTATAGTGTCGGTTCTCGAGGTGTAAATTAAATTGATTTTAGAATGACCTTTACATACCTATTTAAATTTGAAAAAATACATCATATTGAACTTTATCTGGGAGTTCTGTTCGAAGTTTTGCTTTTTCAAAAATACTTTTTGTTCACATTAATTGAAACCAAATCTCAAATACCTTATAAATACTTATATTTATTAAATCGTTTCATGGTTTCTCCCCCGCTGCTCGGCTCCTATTGTTTTCCGTCCATTAGTTTCTGAATTGATCTGCCATTAGGAGAGAAAAAAAAAGAGTGTCCATGGAGTTTCTTGCCCGTTCTTCTCCATAGAGATCTACTTCTTGGAACGGGCATCTACGGTACTTTCACAGTTTTTATGTCGTGTGACTGGGACTAAAGCAACGTAACTATTTTTGAACTGTTTTTGTCTTTTGACATTTCAAAAGTGCTATAACTGGCCTACTTGAAATAAATGCTTTGATTTGATTTGATTTGATTTGATTTGAGTATAATTTTTGAAAATGTATGATTATTTCGCTTTTAGAGAATTAGCCATTTTGAGATTTATGATTTCCGTGCCTAAACCGTTCAAACAAACAAACTCTTCAGTTTTATAATATACGTAGGTATAGATAGATATAAAACCCAGCCGGTGAGCTTCGCAGAAGGTAATTTAAATTTCAATGGGCATCCGTCCATTTAGTAAAAACTACGAAGACAAAGGGAGACAAGTCTTTAAACATAGCTTTGGTACGTGACTGGACTTTATTATCTATGGATGCATCTGTTACCGAAATACTTGAAGAACGAGTATCTGTAGGCCACGGAACAGACAAAAAATACTTACTGTTTTTTATGTTCCGTAGTGTAGGCCTTTTATCTTAAGGAACGTTATTTTGGATTAAACTTACATTACATTTCTGGATAAAACACTATTTAACCGTTTATAATGTATTCCTCACATGTATGAAATAGCTGATTACTAAAATCATATAATTATGGGTGCTGTGACTGGATCTTTGCCATATTAAATTTAAATACATACCATATAAGTTTGAGACGCATATTTCTTAAATACCTTCAGGCTTTAATTTTTTTTCTTTAATTTTTTAATTTTTTTTTTTATAACTTTATGCACAAATAACAAAAAAACATTACTAAGTACAACGGTGGGCGCCACAAACTTCAATTAAGCTTTTAAGCAAAAACCAGCCAAAATTGCAACTTTGTGTGCGACAAAAAGTTTCAGCTGCAACCACCAACCTATTAAAATTTCCAATACCATTATGAAATGAAATAAGTTAAAATAAAGCCAGTTTAAGAAATCTGAAAGTTAACGTTGGAACACCGCAAATGCAACAAAGATGCTATAAGCGCACGCGTCGAACTTGTCGCATTAATATTAATGTTCCTCGTATGCAACAAGCATGTAATACTAAGTACTGTATGCTATAATGTGTGAAACTTGCATTTATCGTAATTATATGTGCTTGTGGTTATTTGAAAGTCGATGTTTAGTCTTTTTTAAGCCCGCCTTAGTGCTTTATGTTTAATGTTTTAAAAAATAACTCAATGCATGCAGTTGCCACCGTTCAATGGGCTCGTAACAATGTAGGTTCTAGGACAAGTCGTGTACCTTAGAGAGTGGTGGTAATGATCGTAGCCTCACCTTAAGACCAGGGGCCTAAGTCTACTAATTTATATACGTCACAATGGTCTCTCAATGGTAAGTTTTTGACAGATTTGCCATACAAAAACTGTCAAAAACACACCATTGAGAGACCATTGTAACGTTTATAAATTAGTAGACTGAGGCCCCTGCCATTTTAAAGGTGTTTGTTGAGGTCTTAGTGTGCGTAGGCGTTATGTGGGAAAATTGGAGGTAAATTGCACTTGACCCTTATCCTTAAGTCTTAAGGAAATTGTATGGGATAGGTTCCTATTATGGGCATATCTTAGGTATTAAAGTTCCTAAGACATGATATAGGCCTTATGGTTAAGGCCGATACGGTATGAACGGAAACACTAATGACCTATAAATGTCAACTGTCACTTGAAAATTATGTTAGCAAAAGCTAATGTATGAAAATTAATTTTCAATCAATTTCTTGTAGTTGTTTTCATAATGATTATTGTTTAATTTAAGAATGTATTCGAAAAACATGTTGACGTAATTATCTTGAAAATCTCAAACATGGGCGCCAGCTGAAGTTTCTTTATACCGTAGAAGCATATTTTTGGTGATTGCTATTATTTACCATAACTAGGTAACCTTTAGGCTTACATCATAGCATAGTAGGTACAAAGTGACATTCTACTAGCGAGAAGGTTGATGTAAAAGTCAAAATTGTTAGAAACAACACGCAATGTCAATACGAAATCGAAATATGTAATCGTTAAAAAAACGTTCTTAATTTAACTTCTAGATTTCTTTAGGCTTAAATGTCATTAGATACTTGGACTTTGCTTTTGTTAAATTGTTAAAACATTTTGAAATAACGACGAAACATGACATGAATCGCGGGGCTCCTTTTCTTAAAAGACAATGGCAAACCATCAACCATTCAGAATGAAGAAAAGTGCAAAGCATCACCTTTAGTTTAACGACCACAGACTAAAAATAAAGAAACAAAAATGAGTTCCCTTAGAATTTCACTTCTCTTCGTACATTGTTTCTTGGTTGGCATTTATATAGAAATATTTGTGCTATACAGTCACATGTAGTAATGTACAATTATACAAGTATGTGCAAGTGCTGAGTATTACAACAAAGTTTATTATTTTACTCTGTGGCTCGCTGTGATTACTTTCGAGAGAGGTATGCACTTAGAGAGTGCAGTACGGCTTGCAAAAAAATATTCTTTTGCTGAAAATGAAAATATTACCGAAGTCATCTGTTCAATTTGCCAAATTGTAGCTAGTGACAAATCATAGGCTTACTCTGTGATCTGAGTTTGCGGGCAACCGAGAAAATAGGGTTGGTTTATAGTCAGTAATCACCGTGGATGTTTAGTCAGTACAAGTCTGACAGTCCGTCCCGTCCTGCACTGTGCTGGGAGGACTCATTCGATGATTTTACTACGATAAAAAAAGAGATTGTTAGTCATATACGCTCCAGGCAAAGTGGAAAGACTCGTTAGATGTTGTTTAGATTAACTTTTAAAATGGATTAATTTAAGAAACAAAAATGCAATCCAATGGCAACAAGTTTGCAAAGATTAAAAAACTTTAAATTTGGAATGTTGGGGTTAATACCCGGACAGGAAAATTATGAGAGAATACGTTGACATGTAAACAACCGTTTGAAACCGATAACACTAAGGCTGGTGTTACTTTAGACCGCGACGCGAATTGCGACACATGAGCGAATAAGACAAACAAATGAATGTTTACGAAAAACGTGGGAATGTACGATAGATATAATAACTATACCTTACAACCTTAACCTTACCTTACCTTACCTTAATACCTTTTTTTTATGTCTAAAGACTATATAGACATATTTTCTAAAGATAAGCTGTCAAACCACCATTTTTATTCCTCAGATAAAAGTTATCTGACTATTGAAAAATCAATGCCATAAATGCAATAGGAACCACATTACTATAATCACGGCATTGGATACATCAACATATCAGCGAAATTCAAGCAAAAATTCTCACTTGATTAGTTTAAGAGTGCTTCTGAATATGCGTGTGCAACTAAACCACAATAAATTATTTGATTGGATTGAGTAACAGGTGTAATTTTGTCGAAAATTCGCTGAATTTTCGCTTATAATATAGCCATACTATGTTAATCTCGTTTCGCTCTCCAAGTCGCATCCTAAATCGCTGTCTAATGTAGGTTCAGCCTTATGCATCATCATCGTCTTGCTAATGTAACGCTAAGTGTCAGTTATCTTGTATTCTCAGTATAGTATACAGTACGCGCTGTTTTTCATGAAAAATCTGGTACTAGTGCAAAATTGAATTAGCTTCTGCACACTTTAGCACACGATTTTTTCCAAAAAATAAAGAAATATCTAATCATAACGAGGCGGGAAACGACTTCGTTTTATATTTTGTAAAGATAACAACTTCTCGCCTGTAATTCCTGAAGAGTTGGCCAGCAGAAGTCATCATCATCATCATCAGCCTGTATTCGTCCACTGCTGGACATAGGTCTCTCCCAATGTGCGCCACTGAGCCCTGTCTTGAGCTTTCCTCATTCAGTCTCAGCCGGCCGCCTTTCGTAGGTCGTCACTCCACACGGGCGTCCCACACTATGTTTGCCGAGTCACATATCAATATACCCACATATCGATAGTTATGTTCAAGTCCCATTGTAATAGAGGGCGGGCCTATTGCTATCGACCGGGAATAAATCCTAAATCCGTAGCACACCTCTTGTTCAATTGTTGCGCTTGTGACCACTACACCAACGAGCCAGAGACATTTTTTAAACGTGTGTATTTTGCCAACGTCACAAATATTTTTTCTATGTACTAACATGTTGTTTGCTGACGGTACCCGAGTACAATGGAGTAGGGTCAGCGTAGTGCGTTCACCGCTCCGTGCTTTACTTTACCTCACATTGGAGCAAGCGCAGGCGCATGCCTTTCCCAGCTTTGTACGTTTGTCTTTATAAAGAAATATGGCGAAATCTTAGAAATGTCTACTTTGAAAGTTTATGTTTATTGTTTTAGACCTCTTAAAAGTAGACTCCAGGTAGATATTTTTAAATTACAAAAAACCTTATACTTGCTGAAGTAAATCCATAGAAAATAATAAATCTAAGAAGACCTTTTCTCAATACATCTGTGGGATTATAATCCATACTAGAAAAAGAAAAAAAAAACTGATTGACTTGAAAAATATTCTACTATATCTTTAAAACGGGAATCGTTACTAAACCAATTAAATTCTGATTATAATCTCAAAGTTAATTGCTTCATCGATATTAATTTCTTTTTTCCGTGTGCATCCAAGATTTTCTTTCTTCCTGCACTTAATTAGTAGTAACTAGTATCATATTCATATCATATCGCACTACCGTACTCATACCGGTGCATCGATGCTTCGCATCTCAACCGCGACGATGCGCCTGCGCACCGGTAGCGTCATCGCCACAGTGTAAAGATAACCAGTAAAACAACAAATCAAACACGGGTATTAGGATCCTATAACTGTTGAAATGTGGGTGTACTTTTAGGTATAGGTAGGTATGTCTTTTTTGGGTGCAGAAAATATTTTCTCTTGTAAAATAAAGTTATGTCTCTTGTAAAATTAAGTCATAGAACGCTACCTCTGGTCTAGATGTGACAGTACTAACATTTTCTGTGACACTTGAAGTATGCATAGAAATCATGTTCGCGGTCTAGGTCTGGAGTTAGTGATATAAATGTTAAGTATTCACTGTGGCATTATATAGCTTCTTGCTGATTATCTACGCGTAATCTACTCCTGCGCAGTAAGCGCTTTAATATCGTATTGCGCACCGTAATGCGTTTTTATTACGGTAAAACTAGTACATATAATTTCAGGAAAATAATACATTAGTTAACATCACGTCTGTGCTAAAGCTTAGCCTAGCTTTAGCCTTTTGTATTTGGGTAATAACTTAAACTTAAATTTTTGAGTACCTAAGATTATATGGTTTTATAATATTCTCTGATAACTTTTTAGACCTATTTATTTTGCTTAGGTATGTGTATGAAGTTTCATTAAAGTCTTTACAAAAACCAACCAACCGATGGATGCAAGTGGCGAATTGTCGTTCGGCGTGGTGGTCTAAGGGGGAGGCCTATGTTCAGCAGTGGACGTCTTCCGGATGATGATGATGATGATGATTACAAAAAACTTGAAAGATTGTATAAAATGCCATCCGGCATACCTACAGGCTTTTAATTTTAATACCAGCTCATGTCAATCTATTTTTAAAGTTCTAATCTCAATAAACCTCCTGATAGACGTCTGATCTAGGCGTAAATTATAATTTAATGCAAAAATCTCGAGAGGATTTTATGTGAATAATAAATTGGAAACTTTCACATAAAACACATCGCTTTCTAGTCCATTATCTATGAGGGAAATATGTATTGGAATATGTTCTGTTAGGTGTTTAGTTTTATACGACAAGCTTAGATGTTTTCTATTCTTAAGCCTGATAGTTTTATCTATTCTCTGCTGGGTTTATTCTATTCGCATTTATGTTGTAGTCTGAGTTAATCCAGTCGAATCAACAACCGTTTAATTAATAGTCGTTTTGCACCAGAAGGGGATTTGAAATTATTACGTTTTTTGTTTGGATTAACGCTTTAACAATTAAAAAGTAACAATTCGTGTTTAAATACTCGAGAAGTTACATAATTGTTTGGTATTTTCAAGATAATCATCAAAATTTCAAATTCTAAATAGTAAAAAGTAACTTTGTCTGTCCATATGTTTCATTTTCACACCGTTACGGACAAACGCATTTCAGTGGACTAACAAGCAGTTAGGTCAAGACCAGGGTTAGCATATAAACCCGAAAACAATTCCTAGTATCTGGCCAGTAAGCATATATGGGTACATACTTCTAAATAAAACAAAAACTTCAGTAAATTCTAAATATAAGACTTTGACACACAAGCGCCCATTAAGACCGCAACAAGCGTTGAAAGCTCAATAAAGTCGTAAATCTCAATGTAAACCAGGCCTTAATGTCTATAAATAAACTGTCCTGCTGCAAACAGTTACAAGTACCAACACATGCATCGATACCGCTACACGTACTCGACCCACTTCTCGAGATGTCTCGAGAACCAGTCTCGCATCGATACTGTCTGGAACAGTTACATCGAGAACATCGAGAATTAATCGAGTTGATATTAAGGATATTAACTTGTTGACATGTCGCAAATGAGGTTAAAGTGGTAAAAGTTGGAGAAGCCTATGTCCAGCAGTGGAAATGTTGATGATGATGATGTCACCTTCAGGGTTCCTGGCAATCACCACTGACATAAGTGCGGTGTCAAATAGCAAGAATGACCCCCCCCCCCTCAAGACCGTTTCCTCATTTTTTCTATGGGAAATCATTACAGCCGTTAGAGTTCAGATTTAATTGGTTACTTTACTTGCTACGTACTAAACCAAACCCCTTTTCTTTAATTTTCCAGTATTGTTCGTGGTGGGTCTCAGCAGTGCGAGATGGCTGCGCGGAGGTCGTTCAAGCCAGCCCAAAGACACCAGCTTCGTTGGAGAGGCTACCAGTGAACTATCCACAGCGATCTTCCAGGTAATTATCATTATTATCCTTTTTAGTCTTATCATAGGACTCATTAAGTGTACTTCCTGAACCTTCTCTTGGTCCATTTTTTATGTGGATTTACTTAGGAGGGTCTATGTTTCTTTGGTCTATGGACTTATCTTGTTTTTTTATTCAACAAATTTTTAGCAGTCTTGATCTTTCTTATCATAATTATATCAATATATAATAATAAGTAAATGACGGTCACTATTGTATGATTGTTCCCGAATTATCAATTGAATTGCCAAGTTCACTTTTTGGATCACTTCTTGATCAACTCTAATCAATGCTAACAGTTTAAAAACTATAATTATCTATAACGGTACTATAGCAGTAATATAAACGTAGATTAATCAGAAAATGTTGCTTTGCAAATCCATTCAACTGAATACCCATCTCCTTTGACTGCAAACTCTCGCCCCCAGCTACAAACACACAAGGGCAATACAGTAATGGAGTAATGGTCTACAAAGCCAAGACCACACAGTACAATGCACGATATCCAGTCAATAGCGAAACTAATTGCATCGCTGCAGGCCTAGTAGATGTCGAGTAAACGGTCTATGTCCGAAGACTTCACGAGTATGTAGTTACAAAGGAATGTGGAGATCGAAACTATCGCGGATGTTTCCATAAACGCTAGCATTCATGGCTGTAATAACATAGTTGCGAAGATCGGTGCATAGACAAGACAAACAATGTAAACAATAGCAATTAGTTTTCTTATCGTCTAATGAGTGAAGTCTACGTTTTCTATTTTAATCTTATAAACTTTGTTGATTTTCGTTTTGGAGTTTCTTACATTAGATTGTCTTGCGCCATCTTTTGGTAAATAGGCTTTTGAGCGTGCAGAACCCCATATCAGCTTAATTTACTATGTCATTTCCTAGTCTCGTGTTTTTCAAGTCTGTGCGAATCTTCAATCTCATTATTTAAATCCTGTTTCCAGGGTTACATCGATGATAACAAGAACATTGCTTTCTCACCTCTTGGATACTCAGCCATCTTGGCTATCCTTGCTGAAGGTGCCCGCGGAGAAACCAGAGAACAGCTGGTGTCCGCCTTACACCTGCCTGAAGACCCCAACCTCACAAGGAAGACATACAGGTACATCATGGAGAGGCTGAAGAACACTCACGAGTATAAATACAACCAGCCAGAGTTGAAGAATTACTTCTACATCTACAAGAACTACACAATTAATGATGATTACAAGAAGATTCTAGAAGACTACTATCTAACCGATGTTAGGTCTGTTGAGCGATACAACCCCGATCAGCATTCGGACGTTGATGACGAGGAGAATAAGGGAGAATTCACCATCGAGATCTCAGACAAGACAGAAGACAACAAGAACGAAGAGATCCCTGAAATGATGCCTCCTAAAGAATCAAATGAAAAACTCATCTCCTTCGCTGTTGATGACATTCCTGAGAAAGTTGACATTTCCCACATGGACTACAAACCAGCGAAGAACATCAAGGAAAAGATCAAGTTAGTCAAGACTTACCCTAAGAAGACTGAATCTGAGGATGACGAGGAGACCATGGTTGCTGTTGAGGCGAGGAACCACGCTAGGAGCTTGAAATCCCTGAACGACCCTCATGATGTGTCATCTAGTCTTTCTGTGAACAGTGTTGGAAAGAAAACTAGTAAGTTATCATTTGAATTCATTATCAACTTTCGACTTAGATTGATTGACGAAATGAATGAAATGAGTTCTATTCATCATCTAAAAATGAAATTAGACGAAACCTAAAGACAATAAAATGTTCACTATCCTATATTAACATTTTCTTTTTTTTATAGCCACAATCTCCGAATCTCTCATGATCATCTTCAACGGCATGTACTTCAGAGGATCTTGGAAGACTCCTTTCGACTTTGTGGAGCCTGGTGTGTTCTACAAGTCTAACACTGAGAAGAAGCAAGTATCTATGATGAAGACTGCGGGCTCTTTCCAGACTGGTTCTCTCCCTGAACTCGATGCTGAAGCTATCAAACTGCCTTATGATGTAAGTATTGTGAAAGAAAATACAGTGGGAATTATGAGGCCAAATGCTTAGCTGATTAGAGCTAAGTTATACAAAGTCTGGTCAGTTAAGAATTAGACCTGACGAAATAGTGGTTAATGATATCTATTCTGGTGTTGTTTGTGTTTAAATCTGAACCTATAAGTTGTTGAGTTTTTTTTTTTGTAATTTGATCGTTGAAACAAATGCTTTGAATTATTTTCTATTAGCAATATATATTCTAACTAATATTGTTTTTCCAGGGTGGTCGCTATGCGCTCCTGCTGGTGGTACCTCGCACCCGTGATGGTCTGACCAGACTGACAGCTGACCTGCCCATTGCACCACTCTCCGACATCCTGGACAGCTTGAAGGAAGAAGACATGCAAGTTTCCATTCCGACATTCACCGTGGAGACAACCACTAAGCCCGTCGCTGCTTTGGCCAAGGTAAATATTATTGAGATAAAGATAGTATACTGTCAGATAAAGGAAAAAACTTCTAAAAGAACTAACGACTGTTATAGTTTTTTCGCACAAAAAAGTTCGTGGCAAAAGTGAATGCGGGGGATATTTTTTCAACCTGATGAAGATAATTTTATATTTAACTAGCGGCCCGACCCGGCTTCGCCTGGGTTGAAGTCCTCCGGTCCAGTCAAAACCCGGTCCCGATGGTTACGAACATAACAAAAAAAGAATTATCCGAATCGGTTCAGCCGTTTTCAAGTTATGAGCTTAGCAACACATTTTACGATTCATTTTTATATTATAGAGATTTAAACACTAAAATAATTCTAAAAATATCGTATTTTTAAACACAACGCCAAATTCCTGGAATTGTGAGAAATTAATTGTGATAAATTTTCATTTTTCTTTTCAATAGACTACCCTAAATGTTGTTTTTTGTCTAATTCATGTTTTGTGCTTGTGTTATCCAGTTCGGAGTGAGCAGCATCTTCAGTAGGGACGCTGACCTGACTGGCGTGTCTTCCGATGAGGGTCTGTTCGTGCAGGAACTGGTACAGCACGTCTCTGTACGAGTTGATGATGCTGATAGCTCTGCTTCGGAACTCTCAGGTAGCTATTGCAGATCAATATCTGTAGCACAATCTTGTCCAAACTATTGAATTTGGACAAGATTGTGCTTTGCTAAGCCACCCGGTTTATAATGTCCATCAGTTGCCGTTTCTGGCTGAATTTCTTTGTGACGGACAATTTTTTCTAAGTTTTCCTCTTGGATTTTATTATTCTCAGTTCAAAGTTCTTAAGCGAGCAACTTTAAAATAACTGTTTTTTGGTATTTAGAAGAAAGTCCTAAACGGTACTAATGATTAATGTTATGTTTACTTACAGCCGGCAACCCGGTAATGGAATTGTCGAAGTACCTGCCACTGGCGCCACCCAAGTCTGTCCGCCGCTTCAACGTGGAACATCCCTTCATCTTCTACATCCTGGACACGCTCGACAACCTCGTGGTCGTTGCCGGAAAAGTCATTGACCCTGAGAAACCATTCAGTATTGACGAAGAAGTAGCTGTTTGAAAGATTCTGATATTTTAATTTTTAAATACCTGTCTCCAACACTCTGGTGTTTCTTTTTCGAACTCTGAAGAGTCATCGTCTGCCTTTCGGCATTCTCGAGAACCCACCCCGTTCTACTCGTATTTATTTATACATTTTGATGTACTTTATGCCTTGCTGTGAATTTGTACAAGTTTCTTAAAACAACCAGATGCATTTGATTATGAAAAAGTACACAGCGTAGTTTGTAAGCTAGTTTTAAGTTATTATTTATTTTTTGTAATGTTGTGATATGATTAAGATTAAATTATTTATTTGAATTGGCAACTTTTGTTTTACTCAAAGTACCCTCGACGTCAACGAGATTAATAAAAGTGATGTTAAAGTTAAAGTGGGTAGCTTATGTTCCTGTCAGTACAGCTTAAATTTTTCACTCATACTAACGGTCATGCTGGTCGTGATCGAATGTATTTAAAAAGTTTCTATTATTGTATAAGTTATAATTTAAATACTATGGCGTCTTCAAGACACGACGCTGATAAAGAAAATGTGCATAGAACAAGAATACCGTTGCCAAAAGAACCTTTACCAGCCTTGCCGAAACATTTATTGGTGGACAGCAAAGTGGTGCATAAGCAAGAAATTCCTCATCGACGTCCGCTGAAGACGCTGAATGCTCAAAGTACGAATATACCTAAGGCTGGACCAAGTAAGGTAGTACCACATAAACCGAAACGTCCTTTGAACATCGATACGAAACACGTCACATTGAGGCAGAGGAGTGTGGACTTAGACTGGCACTACACTGTCTTCAGCGATAAACGTCCAGCTGACAAAAACGCCAGTGTTGTATCCATAAGTGATGATGAAACATATTTGGACAGCAGAGGTCCACGGTACTTTGTTGACAACAAAAAGAAAAATGCCTTGGGTACTGTGTTGAGCGCTGTAACGCCAAATGTCAAGTCCTTAGAACCTAACCCTGTGAGAAATATTAAGAAGAGTCTGAAAAGACCCCATAGTCGTGAGCTGCAGGGTTTATCCCCAGCTGTAGGCAAACAAGAGAAGCCTGATGATAAAGTGAAACGTCGGCTGAAGTTTAATGAGAGTATACAAGACAGATTAAAAACGCCTGATCACTGTAAGTACTAAAAAATGATTTTTCACACTACTTGCTCGTAAATGTCATATTATACGTCAGGCAAACCTACTGTAAAGCATGACATTATTCCCCCTCGCTCGAGCCGGGAATAATATATGTACTGAATTTCATTATTCCCGTGGGAATAATGTGATTTGAATTTGGAACTTGAAAGGAAACCGTATGAAAACTTTCACCAAGGAGTCGTATCAGTAATGGCGGCCGCTGGCAGCAACAGCTGATCGCTTACAGTGGTGCTAACTTCACGTTCGAAGGTTGTCGTACCACATCAAATTTCAAAAATCGAATTTATTTCTTCGCAGTAGTTGTGAAAAGCAGAGTACGCTCCTCGGGAGTAAAGCTGCCTACTCTTGGGCTGACTTGAATCCCTCGCTACACTAAGGATTCTTAACTTAATTCCCTCGTTTCACTCGGGAATTAACACTTGAACCTCCTCGCTGCGCTACTGAGGTTCACCCCAGAATCCTTAGTGTCGCTTCGGGATTCAATACGCCCGTGACGTAAGGCAATGCTTTACTCCCTTGGTGCGTAATCTACTATTATTCATATTATGAATGGAAAAGTTTGGGAGAATGGATGGAAACTTAAGGATAAAGGTTTGCTATAACTGCACTAACAGCTATTACACAAAAAGTACTGAACACGTTTCGCAGAAAATTGGTACTTGCATTAATAAGTAGGATTTATCCTTGTTTGATAACATAACCCATGGGACATTGTTACCGATCTACACACAGGAGAAGTCGTGGGCATAACTATGTTTAGGTATAACAAATATTCATAGACGAAGTATAAACAAATATTGTTAGTCTATCATCTTGACCGATCAAGTGGAATAGGTAAAACCACTTTTTGCTTGGTTCGAATATAACGATGATTTGATTTATGACAACAAACATTAATAGATGTGGAATAGCATTAAAATGATGAAATATGGTTCTAATCGTCAGTTTAATTTTGAGTTCTGTCTTTGTCGCGTAGGTCTTTTACAAGAAAATGAAAAGATCATTGCGCACTTTCATAACTAACTACATTTTTAACCCGTATGTTTTTGTTTATTTGATGTTTGTGTTAGATTATCTATTTGTATCTAGAATATTGGTTCAGAATTTTTCATTGTAGCTGATAATTTAATGACAGTGGTTATGGAATTTTATCACGATCACTTTGAATATCGTCATTTCTTTCAATTTTCTTTTACTCTTCTATAGAAATAAAAAAAAATAGAAAGAAGAGTCTACTAGAGAAATAAAATCAAATGGTTGGATGTTGGTTCTGTATGTGTTCCTAAAACATTGATCAGATTGTGACGCAACTATGGAAGGGAAGGGAATTCTGTGGGTACGCCCGCGAAGGCCCTTAGGCTCTTTCCTGTCCAAAAAAATCACACTGCCAAACTACTTAACGTGGCATGGCAACGCAACGTACAGCTAGTATTTTATAATCTTTGACATTCACAATTATGACCCAATAGTTGTACAAATATTATAACCATGGAGGTTTGGTAATGTTCAGTTTATTAACTGCTCTGTGCTTAGCATGCGCCTTTTTAGGCTGTGTATATTAAAAATATATTTTCTTTCCTTTATTTGTAAAGAAAGACATACAAAAGTATTTCTTTGTTTCTTTTGTCACGTCAAAGAAAGAAAGAAAAGAATAGCAATGGAGAGGATACGCAACATTGGTAAATAATTTGATGGTTTTAGGGAAGAGGTCGTATATGCTGATTTCGAACCGGGATTACACTGAGGATGTGTTCGAATACCTTCTGGCTAAGGAAGGCAAGCCGCTGCAGATGCCCAGGACTTCCAGCATTACCAGGGCTTGTGTTATCAACTGGCTCATGAAAGTTAATGTAAGTGATTTTTTCATGTTATATTTTAATCGGTTATGGTATGGATTCCTAAACTGTGCACTGGGGGCAGTGCTGAAAATAGGGGTGTGCCAACAGTGCCAAGCACAAGGTGTAGAACTTGAAGGGGCGCAGAACTGGCCATATCAGGACCATAATTAGCTAGACCAGGGCGAGATTAAAGAAGCTCACACTGGACAGTTTAATCCATAAGCAAATTAAGAAATTGCTTAGGGGCCTTAGTGCATCACGTTTCAAGAGGCACCATAAACCGGAACGAAAACATATTTTATAATAAACCCCTCAAATCTCTGACTTGGATGATACGGAGTAATGAGAAAAAAATGTTGTAAAGATATTTTCGAGCATGAATGTTTATGATGGCTACCAAAGCAGAGGAACACCAAATAAACGTTGTAGTAAAGAAAGAAAGAAAATAAGTTTATTTGGCAAGCCTTAAGCACACAATTACAATTATAAATTACGAGAATACAATGAATGTAAGTACCGTGTGCCTCATGGCTGTGCCAAATAGGTTCAGTTCAGCATAAAGCCAGGCCACAGAGAGCCTGACGCTGGTTCTAAATTGTAATGATATCAATATGTAGATAACGATTAATTGCTAAATGAATTAAGATAAAGACAGAGAAATGATGATTTCACGTATTCAGTTATTGTTTATCTGTTTGTTTATTGGTTTTTCCCACTTTGCCATTTAACTATAATCTAAATTATAATATACTAGGTTTCACCAGCGGCTTCGTCCGCCTATTTTTCTTCAGAAATATTTTGGTTGCTCCTAGTTTTTTGTTTCAGCATCAAGTTACAAGTAAGCAATATTTTGCAATAAAACCGGATTATAATGATAGCATACCTGTTCCACTGATAATGTATGAGACTCGTATTTCGATATTTGTTCAAGGTATTTACGAGTTTTATAACGTACATTTTCCGTTTTACTGTAATATCGGGTAAAAAACCGTGACCGTGGCTCGTTAAGGGCTGCTGAAAGAACACCGTGGAATTTCATTAGCACGAGTCTGACCGTTCCTTCCGCTCCACCCGCATGGTGGAAGGACTCATTTGATAATTTTCTAGAAAAAATATTGCGAATGTGGTGCGCTTTTCCCATATTAAACAATAATTCTATTATCTGATGAGTTTTGTTGAATGTGATGAATAATTGCCGGTAATTCCGGGATTATTTAATTCCCCGAAGAGGTAGTCGTATTATTACGAGTCAAGCCAATTAAAACGGGATTTTCAGACTGATAACGTAGTAACTCATATATGTAATGTGAATTACTCATTTTGCTTAAATTACCTTTTTAGATTATGCAAAGGAAGGACTAACTAATGATACGGGTTTTAAACCTCCCGAAAAAAAAAAACAGAAAATAAAATTGGTTATTGAAAGTAGGCTATCTGCAGTCGTCCATTCAGACTGAAAAAGACCACAGCGTATTTTTTTAAAAATAAGCTTAATATTTTTTTTATAATAATTATTTGTATGTTTGGAAATACCGAAGAAGAATTTTTTATTTCTTTTTAATGTGTTTGTACATTTTTACGTATTGTGCCAACACTCAAAACTTGGAAAGTGACGTACAATTTTATCTAAAGAACTACCATAGTAATACACTAGCGAGTAAAATTAAGGAATCACTTACTATTGGAATTGATTGGGAATAGCTCTATAAATAATGGCGTGATTTGGATGAATTTGGTATAAATTTAAAGTTAAAAGCCTTTAAAATAGTACCATTTTTACATTATATAAAATATGACAAAACATTACTCAAGATCGCGCGAAATAATAATAAAAGTAAGTGATTCCCTACTTTTGCTTGCGAGTGTATTTCATCCGCGCGCCAATCTCTTTGTCACTATGCCAACTTAACCGTCAACTTGTTATAAGAGCCAGTTTCTCATCTTCTCTTATTGCAGGGTGCCGACGGCAATCCAGCAATCATCCAAGCGGCTTGCTGGTACCTTGACTCCATCCTGGGTATAGGCCACGTTCAGCTGGATAAGCTACAACTAGTTGCAGCAGCTTGCTTCTGGATAGCTCAGAAGCTCAATGGTCCTGTCATACCAGCTATGAGGCTGGTCAGATATTCCAACTCGGCCTTCACGACTGAAAAATTACTGGTTGCTGAGAGAGCTGTATTGATAAGATTGGTAAGTTGTGACTTAACGGGTTACGCGCCCATTTGCTGTTCTTCTCGCGTTCGCAATTGGTCCCATTCTCGGTTGGTCCCATTCGCAGTTGGTCCCATTCTTTTATGGACCAATGTGGGTTGGATTTTTAGTTGTTACCATATTTGCAATTTGCATAGGCAAGAACGCTAAAAAGTCGAATTGGTATGTCATTAAGATAATTAAAACTTATTTGAGCCTTATTTTTTTCTTAACAAAAATTGACCAATAACGATGCTTTTAAAATTCACAATACCTTACTTCTAGACCTAACCCTCTTTAAATGAGCGACACTGGGAGTTAGAAAATTTTCCAGATTTGTGGAAGGCCTAGGCCTAGCTAGTTTGATTTCGATCTGAAAAAAATATGATTCAGTACCACTTTACTACCACCGATTTACTAGGTATAAGTATGTGATTATAGACATTCGACTTCAGCATTGCTAAAAGATGATGGAATTTCCTCGTAACAAGAATATCGACCAAGCTTTCGTTGATTTGGAAATAAGTTAATTTATCCTTATTGATTTGGCCTGTGAGTCTGTGACATTTGCAGAAACGGGTTTTTACTAAACGTTATAAAAAAATATACTTATAATTTCTACAATTTTATTATTCATCTATCTAACACCACCGTGGGGGATATTTGGGGACAAATTTACCCTCGAAAAGTGCACTCGCTCTGGAGCTCGAACCGTGAGTCCATAACGCGCGAATCGTTTTGCGGTTAATTGGCCCTTATGTACAAGGTCTAACTGTCCTAAAACAAATATTTTTATTACAGAAATTTCCAAACCAGCCAATAGTCGCTCAGGACTACATTACCTACCTATCCTGGTGGTGCGACACACTCCACGCTGGAGAAATCGAGGTGGCTGCCACCTTCCTCGTCATGTGCGGTCTGATGGTGGACCGGGTCCTGTGTGATGAGTACCCCTCAGTTATCGCTGTGGCAGCTGTCAGAAATGCCCTGCTGCTGCTGAGGAAAAACGACCTGATGTCGCGACTGCAGATGTGTAATATGTAAGTATATGGATATGGTTCGGGTCGTAGGATTATTTATCAGGTGACCCTAACCCTGGAAAGTAAACGGCTATTGAAGGACACCGTGGATTTTACCACCACCAGTGCTCTTAAAACACGGAAGATCATCTTAGTCTTCGTTGAAAAGCTTATACCTAGTGTGTGTCAGAGAAAACGCACTACGAAGTCGAATGAAACCAATTATGTCTCTGTCTGTAGGTCGACGTACATTAATTACTTAACTGTAGTAGTATGCTTCATCAAGGAGTATGTTTGAACAAGCTGTATATTTATACACTGACCTCCGAGTTCTCAGACAACGGAAACTCGTCATATTTATTATTTTTTGGGTATTTTTTATTAGAATGTTACTGTTGGAAATAATTTAAATAACAGGTTCGTCACTATTCAAAAAATGATGGTTTTTAAAGTCCAGTTTTGTTTGTTGATTTATAGTGTTTTTTTTTGTAACGACTATTGAAACTTGTTTTATAATTTGTCATTTATATATCATATTTGATAAAGTTTTATATTCGAAGCTAGACAAGGATATATTCACGTAGCAATAAGATATTGAAATCTTGCTGAACAATAAATTATTATTAAACCGACTAAGAACTCTAACTAATGTATTATACGAAAGTGTGTTTGATTGCTACAGTTTTTGTACATACACCGCAGGATATATTATTTTGATCTTTTAAGTCACAGACAGAGATAAGAATGGGTATTGTGAAAAGGATTATAGGTGAAAAGAGAGTGGTTGGTGAGCGAAGCCGCGGGTAGAAGCTAGTGTAGGTATGAATTCAGACTTTGGGCAGTTCAGAAATCCTTATTTTATAAAAGCTTTTATTTAATTACAGATTCAAAGTTGCGCAGAAGAAAGCTACAAACCTTTCCTACACTTGTTCGGTGCTTCGACGAGCTGTACGCACGGTGTCAGCGCCATTTTACGAATACAAAGCACCGTTGGAACACTATGGCATGGCCCCTTGCAGCATCGCACAGAGAATAATTTGTGCCGCAAATGAACTGTCACTTATAGATGCTAGGAATACTGAGGGACGTTAATTTACGGCCTTTTTTATAACATTTTAAGGCAGAAATTGAGGTCACAAATCAAAAATCAAATTTTCATACGAATAAAAATAAATTCACCCTAATAGTGAAAGTGAGCTAATCAAAAATTGTGGTTATTTATGTTTTTGAAAAGTAAAATAAAAGCCTGCGGAAAAAAGAGACCAAAATATAAGGAAAATAGGGACAGCCTATACATCGGTAATTTTTGTTAGTCTCGGTATTCATCGTCTCATGTTGTGTGAAAGAGAACGGTAGAAATGTATTTTTCCGACTTAGGTCACTTTCATTAAGAGGGCGCGAAATGCAGTATGGAACTGCCACGTCCTTCTAAAATTAAAAATAATAACACACAGAGCCTTAGGCGAACAATTATAAGTTATTTAAGTTACCACAAATTCAAACAAAATAAATTTTCTAGAATTATTTAAATATGTCAATATTAGAGTTCGTAAAAATGACTATGATAGGTTACCTTCCGACAATATTATTGCGAAGTTAAATATTTTTTTTAAATGATAAAATATAATAAAAAATCCGTAAAAATTTAATAAAATTAAATGAAATAGAAATATTTTTGAACAAAATCATTCATTCATAAAATTTTCAGAGAAATTTAAGTGGACAGATATAAAAAATGACTATTAATGATTTTGACTTACTTGACGACTAAGAAGGAAAACTTGACTAAATTTTTGACTGACTTAACAGAAATAGATAGAAAAAAACCGTTTACCAACTCGACTAGAATTTGTGGATGACCCAATAAATGAAATTAGAATAGGTATAAAAAAAGTATATTTTAAAAGTAAGTATAAAGTAAAAATATAAAGTATAATTTTGTCTAGTTTGTAAGTACCTATTGTAAATACATATTTAAATCACATTGTCAACCCCTGATCAAAGGGTACCATTAAATTATAATATTAATGTAGCTAAAAATAAATGTACAAAGGGATTCGAATATTTACTTATGTTTGTGTGAAGTTTTAAAATAAAATAAAAACGTGGAAACTTGAGCAAGAAAAAATAAGATGTTTTTATCCTTGTTATTCACATATTTACAGCGTTACTGTTTTTAAATTCATTTTATAAATGCCGTCTTTGCGTAAATACCACAGAGTATGGATTGGTTGCGTCTGCGCAGGTTTGTGCTCTGTGGTAGGATAGATGTGGAAGGCTACATTTTACGTCATGTCATCATTTTTGTATTGTCTTTGACTTCTAACTTTCTCACTAGTTTCAATTAAAATTAATACCCATTTGTCAACTATTTGCAACATTAAATCTATATGCAGATTTTATTTAAACTTTAACATAAATGATCTGCCTATAGTAACGTATTTTGACATACATTTTGGATTTATATAAATAACATGACTCGCATAAAACATGGACATAACATTTTCCCTATTTTTTGGACATTATAATTTATAATTCTACCAATGATATATGAATTCTTACCTTGTAAATGAAATTAAAAAGACAGCTCTAAAATAAACTCATCATTGGAAATATTATCTTTTGTTATTTTAACCCACAGGTTCTTCACGGTACTGTCCCATCAGGTAACCCTGGAACGTAAATTAAATTCTACGGTGGACCTGCAATACCCCATTGCAGGTTTACCGTAGAATATAGTCAACGCGAGTTTGACACCTCGACTCATTTAATAACTTTACCTCAACTAAAAAAAAACGACAGGTTCTAATATTTCAATCTTCATAGCAGCAGGGGCCTATGTCCAGCGGTGGACTTCGATAACTTGAAAACAGAAGCAGTTTGATACAAATCAATCTGCACCATCTAGTGGTCCACCTGGCAATGACAGCGTATTTGCGGTGATGGTTGAGCGATCCCTGGGAGCCTCACCAGGTGGCCTACCATGAATGCGTGAGTCTTTAGGCTTTAGGAAAGAGACAGAGCGATACAAGTCGTCTAGCGCCATCTCTTTCCCACAGCCTAAAGACTCGCGCTTTAAGAGTTCATGGCCAAGGCCTGGTTCGCGACCACCATTCTGTCGCAGTTCCGCGTCTATCAATTTTTGCTGCTGTAGTTTTGGTTTAGGCTGAGATCAAATTGGGTACATAAAAAGACTAGATACCTATGTCAGCACGATGAAATGGCTGCAACTCAACAATACAATTTAAATAAGACAAATTAAAAAAAATATCCAAGTTGCGCTTCTGCTACGTTTCATGAAGTATCACTTAGAGAATATTATTTAAATGAAAAGTAGTTATTAAAATTTGCCAAGGAAAAACACAAACCGGCTGGTCACGGAAAAACCAAGTTCACACCCCACTTCTACATTTGTTTATTTAAATTAATACCTTATGATCATGAAGCCTTATGTCTAAAGTCGAATGATAAGAGGCATGACAGTCATATAATACAGCGAAGCTCAACATTAATGTAAATTAAACTTTATTCATAAGAGCAAAACGTGTAAAATTCATTGATATTCATAAACGGCTTTTTGATCGAAACATCTTGTTTACGGTCACTCGCCCGGTTGTGTCAGTGGACTGTGCATGTGAATTGTGCGCCTGCGCACCGATAAAGTGATTTACAAAATAATACCTACACGTGACCGGGCTTAACAAGTGATTAACGTAAACAATTAGTTAGTGTAAGTTTGTTCAAACATCAATCATGTGGCTAAAAAGTAAGTACTAAACTTCTTTGAATATAAAAGGAGATAACTGGTTTTGGAATAGACATCGAGAGTTGTTCTTTTGAAAAAGAAGCATAATTACAATTTTGTCGTAGATTTTTGTCATTATAGGATGCCAAGTATTCTAACCAGTTGTCTTTATAATTGTTCGGTATTGTAAAATGGCAACATTAATATTTTAAATATAGCAAATAATTTTGTGAGTATGGCAACTCTCTCTTGCAACGCCGGTCAAGGCAAAACTACATGTCCATTTTGTACTGTGCCTAAATTAATTAATAAACGTTGATATTCCTTCTCCATAACGTATTATTTCGCTCCATCCACTGCCAATAATAACCTGAAAAGGTTATGGGCCCAGACGCCCGGAGCGAAATAAAGGAATATTGGCAAAAAAAGCTGTGGTAAAGCGGCGGCGTGGTCCTGCGGTCAAGCAGTGGTAAAGGGCGAAACAAGATGGACGGCGAGGGCTATATTTTTGGAGCTTCAAATAATCGCATGATATTAGAAAATATCAGTAACTGGCCCACATGGAAATTCCAACTAAAAGTGTTATTGAAGGCGGTAAATGTCTTTGACTTGGTGGATGGCTCATCAAAATGCCCACAAAATGAAGTCGAAAAAATAACCACATGGAAGAGATTAGATGCAAAAGCCCAAGGAATCATCGTTGGAAGATTGGGCAACACGGCTATGCTACACGTGCAAAATTGCGAAACATCCAAAGAAATGTGGGATAAATTAAATACAGTATTTGAACAAAAATCGGATGTCTCACTCCACATACTACAGCAGCGCTTCTTCGAAGAGAAACTTGACAGTTCAGAGGATGTGTCTACGTTTATAGCGAAAATAGAGGCCATTGTGACTCAAATAAAGCTAGCAAAGGGCGAAATTGCCGAAAACATGATTGTTACGAAAATTATAAGTTCGCTGGGTGAAAAGTTCAGACACTTCGTCTCTGCATGGGACTCTGTGCCCACAGAAAAGCGAAACCTTTCAGAGTTGACAGCCAGGCTCATCATAGAAGAGCAAAGAAATAAACTGTACCAAGACAGTGAAAACAGTAGTTCCACAGCGTTTAAAACTAATACAAACCCAAGAAAATGCTTTAACTGCGGTAAAGTGGGGCATTATAAAAAGGACTGTAAGGTAAAGAAGCACAAAAGTGATAAAACTGAAAACATTCTATTTTGCAATCAATGTAAAAAACGGGGACATACAAAAGAAAAGTGTTGGTTTAACAAGGACAATAAAAAACAAACTGAAGATAAAAAACAAAACGCATTTGTCATGTCAGTGTGTGGACTTATGTCAAAAAGTAAAAATAATGAGTGGTTCTTAGATAGTGGTGCTTCTGAGCATATGTGCTTTACAGTGGACAGTTTCATAAACTATAAAAAATTGTTAGTGCCTAAAGACATTGTAATTGGTGATGGGACAATAATAAAAGCATTAGGTTATGGTGATATTAACCTAGAGGCATATGATGGTCAAAATTGGATTAAAACTTCAATAGGCAGTGTGTTATATGTGCCAAGCCTCAAGACCAACTTATTTTCCATGAGTGCTGCTCTGGATAAAGGTTATAAACTGGAGTCGACAGCTAATGAGTGCCAGTTCATCAAAAACAATAGTGTGTGTGCGGTAGCAAAAAGAAATGGTAAAATGTACACAATGTTATTCAGAGAGTATGAAAATAACGCTATGGTTGGAAAAGTAATGTCAAATCTGAGGGAATGGCATGCCAAACTAGGTCATCAAGACATAAATCAGGTGAAAAGCATCTTAATGAAGCAAGATATTAAGTTCGAAAATAATAGTGAAGAAGAAACCTGTTTGCCATGTTTGAAAGGAAAACAACATAAGTTTCCCTTCCCATCTAGTACCCATAGGGCAACGAAACCAGGAGAGGTTATCCATATTGATATAGGAGGTCCAGTAGAACAAACTTCACTAGGAGGGGCAAGGTTCTTTCTGCTCATCAAGGATGATTATTCTAAATATAGAAAGGTATATTTTCTGAAGAATAAAGGTCAGTCTGTAGAATATTTAAAACAGTATCTGAAAGAAATAAAAGTTAATCCCGGTCACATAGTGAAATACATAAGAAGTGATAATGCAAAGGAATTTATCGGTAAAGAAATGGAAAACTTGCTGAAATCACATGGGATACAACACCAAAGAAGTGTAGCATATACTCCGCAACAGAATGGTTGTGTAGAGCGCGAGATGAGGACGGTGGTTGAGTCAGCACGAACTATGCTTCTGGAGAGCGGCCTAAACAAGAATCTGTGGGCGGAAGCTCTCAATACCGCTGTCTACATAATCAACAGAACAGGTCCTAGTCGTGTGAAGGACAAAACACCATATCAACTTTGGTGGAACAAAGATTTTGATGTCAACAACCTTCAAGTCTTCGGTAGTCAAGTATCTGTACATATTCCTGATCAAAAACGGTTAAAGTTTGATAGCAAGGCTGAATTAGGCCATTTCATAGGATATGGAGAAAATACAAAAGGATACAGAATATATTTTCCAGAAGAAGACAAAGTAGACATCAAAAGAGACATAGTATTTATAAAAAGGTCTATAGAAAACAAAGATAAAGACAGAAGGCAAGAAAAGGAGTATCACATAGTTTCTGAAACTCAAGAAGAGACAGAAGAAGTTTCAGAGGAAGAAAAAAGCCAGTATGAGGATATTGAAAACCCTGAAACAATAGAAAGTGAAAATGAACAGGACTCCATTCACTCCTTTCATGAGGAATCAATACTAGAAGAGGAAGAGATAGAAGAAGAACAGGAAAACTCACAGGAAACTTCAGGACAGACAGAAGAGGCAACAGAAAGATCCAGAAGGGTAAGAAAAAAACCAAGCTGGTTGAAAGACTATGTACAAGAAGACGAAAACATGTTCCTGAGTTACAGCTGTGATGAACCTATTTCCTATCAAGAAGCTATGAAAAGACCAGACAAAACTAAATGGGAGGAAGCCATTAATAAAGAGTTGAAGACACTGGAGGAAAATAATACCTGGGAGGAGGTGACAGAAGTTCCTGACGGAGAAAACATAGTGAGTAGCAAGTGGGTATTTAAAATCAAGGAGGCAGAAGGAAAATCTCTGTATAAAGCTCGCTTAGTAGCCAGAGGATTTGAACAGAAGAACTGCGACAACCAAACCTACTCACCTGTCGCCAAACTAACAACCTTCAAAGCTATGATGGCTGTAGCCACACAAAAAAGGGAGCCAGTGTATCAAATGGATGTCACGGGAGCATTCCTCTATGGTGACATAAATGAGACAGTTTATATGAGATTACCTAGTAATAAGGTATGCAAATTAAATAAATCAATCTATGGTCTTAAAAAATCACCAAAATACTGGAATGAAAAGTTTAATAATTTTATGTCAAATGAAAATTTTTTTAAGATCAAAGAATGATCCATGTTTATATTTCAAACAAATAGGAAATGATTACATTTATGTGTTATTATTTGTTGATGATCTGTTGTACTTTGGTAGTAATAAAAAGCAAGTAGGTGACTTTAAAAGTTCCATATGTAAAAACTTTAAAATGAAAGATTTGGGTCTAGCTAGTAATTATCTAGGAATAAATATTAAACAGGATCTTGTTAACTGTGTAACTGTAATAAATCAGAAAAGATATTTGCTAAAGTTGTTGGATTTATATCAAATGTCAAATTGTAAAACTGTATCTACTCCAATAGAACAGAATTTAAATTTTGAATTGTTACAGAAAGATAAAAGTGAAAGTTTTGAAATAGAAAAAGCTTGTAGAAGTTTAGTTGGCAGTCTTTTGTATGCAACTTGCACTAGGCCAGATTTATGTGTAGCAGTAGGATTTCTTAGTAGATATGTGCATTGTGCTAGTGTAGCTTTATTTAAATGTTTAAAGAGGATATTAAGATACATAAATGGTACCATAGATTTGTCTCTAATATACAAATATGATAAGGAAAGTAAAAATGTATGTAAACTGCAAGGCTATAGTGATGCAGACTGGGCCGGTGATGTTGCAGACCGGAAGTCAACATCTGGTCAAATTTTTTATATTTTTAATTGTCCAGTTTCTTGGTACAGCAAGAAACAGTCTTGTGTATCATTATCGTCTTGTGAAGCTGAATATGTTGCTCTTAGTATGAGTATTATGGAAGGTTCCTTTTTAAAAAAGTTACTCAAAGACTTTGGATATTATAATGTTGATTTTGAAATACTTGAAGACAACCAAAGTGTGATTAATATAACAAAAAACAATGACAGTAACAAAAGGTTAAAACATATAGATATAAAATATCAGTATATTGTGGAAAATATATCAACAGGTTCAGTTAAGATAAAGTTTGTTTGTAGTAATAACAATATAGCTGATTTGTTTACCAAACCTTTGGGGAAAGTACTTTTTGTTAAACTTAGAGATATGACATTGTCATAAGTTTGTTATAGCAAGTAGGCGTATACTTAATATTGAGTTTATATTGTATAAGGTATCCTGTCTAAGTAAAGGTTGTTTAGTATTTTTAGATTTAAGGCTCTGCATATTTGTTTAGAGGTTATGTTATAATTTAAGGAGATGCATTGCAAAGTTTGTTAAGGGGAAGCATCTCTGAATTTTTCTTAAGGGGGTGTAAAGAATAAATGTTTTGATTTGTTAAATTAAAGGGTTGTCTGGAAATTAAAATATAATGTTGAGGGGGTGTGTTCGGTATTGTAAAATGGCAACATTAATATTTTAAATATAGCAAATAATTTTGTGAGTATGGCAACTCTCTCTTGCAACGCCGGTCAAGGCAAAACTACATGTCCATTTTGTACTGTGCCTAAATTAATTAATAAACGTTGATATTCCTTCTCCATAACGTATTATTTCGCTCCATCCACTGCCAATAATAACCTGAAAAATAATAGAAAAAATTAATGCGTAACTTTTGTTTTATGTATTTTGTGTTACGTATATGCCAAAACGACTAAACAGAGACACAGATAATGTAATTTTTAATCAAATATAGATTCAAGTTTGGAATAACCTAAAGGGTATTTGTTAATTCCAGTAGTAGCATCCCGTGGGACATTAACCGATTTCCATTCGGATGAAGCTGCTCGCATAAGCTATTAAAATATTTGTGCAAAAACAACTCATCGTAGCCGTTTATTACGTAAAATAAAGTATAATTTACGCCATTTTGCGAAACATGGTTTTTTAAAAACCGGTAATTTGTGACACAGAGATATAATCTTATTGTTATGTGATTATCTTGTTGAATGACGTCACATAAGCACGTTACTCACGGTTCGTGTTCCCCTATCCGCATTCACGGAAACAAGGGCTAGGTTATTTACCCATTGAGTACCGCGAATTTTAAACTTAGCACTATGGTAAAGATAAGCCGCGCTTTCCGAGATGTTTCAGTGGATGGGTGATCATCTATAATAATGTAGTAGTAGGTACTATATATCCCAAAAACTACACTCAATAAGTACCCACAGACGCCGCACATTAAACTACTTCAATCTGTCAAATTTATTTAACAGATTTTAATCTTATCACAATTGTGGAAAGTAAAACTTGACAAATTCGGCTAGGTTAACGATATACGTCTGAATGATATTTTCCAATAAAATATCACACTAAACAAGAACAATAAACTTAATTATTTTATTCTTTCTAGGCCCCTTCCTTTGTTCACAGAAATAGCATTGCCATTCAAAGTGGCAGTGCAACTTCAATACTTTGAGCCATAGAGAAAGTTGCTATTATTCGAAAGTTTATCCTCGCCCTTAGACATGAAAACAACTTTGATACACGCTGTTTTGTAAAATTATTTGCAATTGCATCCAATAATCATCAATCAACGTTCTTTATTACAGGTATAACGCTATGCTGCCTGCTCTTAAACGTTCAGCCGCAGCAAAATTCACCAGTTGACTACAACTCAGCCATTTACTTTCCCGAATCACCTCAGTCAGTCGTACCACTGTCGGTAACGAATCGTAATGAACTGGATAATGATGCTTTAAGAGGTATATTCTCAAATGACCAGGCGCAGAAATCAAGACCACCAGTAGAAATACAAAGGACTGTTGGCACAGAAATTGGTCCTACTGCTGGACAACAGAATGGACGGAATACAGCCACACTTAATCAAAATTCAAGGCGAGAACTTGGCCCACAGAGAAATGATCAATCCCAGGTTTCGCAATTCTGGCAACCTGCACAACAGCCTGCGTATGACAGACAAGTCACACCCCAGAGATCGCAAGAAGCACAGAGAATTTATGAGAGCGCTCTTAGTAGGGGCCAGTCAGAACCAAATAGGTCAAATACACAACAGTTGATACAAGCATCGCCGAGTTTCTCTCAGTCAGGGCAATCAACGGTTGTATCCCAAAATGTTGGATTTCCGATACCATCAAAACCTCCACCTACTTCAACAAATTTCAACTTCCCGACTCAGGCGGCTCCAGAATTCAACCAATTTTTGTACTCTGTGTCGAATTTTGGAATTAATATGATAAAGGTAAATGTGGTTATTCGAACTTTCTAAGCATCTGTGTTAAGTTTCAGTGTGTTTAAATTTTCTTCTCCTGCAAACTTTTTATTCCTCATGAGTGAGTCTTCGAATATTCAGATTACTAATTGATAATTCATGCAGTAACCGCTCCAGAAATAGTTCAGAATAAAACTTTTCTCCATTCTCGCATATTCATGCCTAGAATTAAGCCTAAGAAATGTATATTTTACTGTATGATACTTAAACCATTGCAGACTGTAAAGGGGTTGCATCCAGGTAACTTGGTGGTATCACCATTTTCCATCACCCTACTCTTGAGTCTACTGCAGCAAGGGGCTTCAGGACAGACAAAGGCACAGATTACTAACGCACTGGGTATGTCACCGGAGGCAACCGTTTCAGCTTACTACAAGGTTTCTGAGGACGTCAAAGTAAGTTGTTCGATTAAAACTACTTTATATTAAGACAGGAAAAAATCTCGGTATTACTTAGCATGACCATGAGGGTCTGAGGGTACTAGATGCTGCCCGCAATTGAGTGAAGTTATGGCCCCTGCATCATCCGCCCAATCTGTTTGTTTTCCAATTTGCTAGAAAAAAAATGCCACAACTCAGATAATATTATTATGCATGTTTAAAAATATAATTGAAAGCCTTTTTTAGGATTACTGTAGCTTTTGGAGTTACCTCATACATATAAAACTCAAGCATTAGCTCTTTATAAGATTAGTACAATTAGACAAACAGGTGTCATGGTGGCTTTGATATAAACCTTCACAATTATTTATGTTTATCCAGTTTCATGTCAATTCTTCAAACTAGTTTGATTGCTAGAATGGCCGAAGTAACAATTAAAATAATTGATCTTTCTTTTTTTCCAGAGTCGTACTAATTCCCGCAATATTTTGAGAATTACAAACAGTATATTCATGGCAGAGGCGTTTGCACCCACACCGGACTTCAGATACGTTGCCGTAAACAACTTCAGTACTGAGGTTACATCTATCTCCTTCTCAAAGCCAAGTAATGCTGCACGCCAGATTAACAGCTGGGTATCATCCAGAACTTCCGGCACGATTGAAAATCTTATCGCTCCAGGTAAATTTGAACTTCAGCCTACATGAATAAAGATCTGTTTTATTAATCCGTTCTATTATGATAACTTGAGATCTATTCTATTAAAATTTTCCATTAGCGCAAACTACGAGTAGTTACAGCTTTATAACGAAATAATAAAAAATGCGCAAATGTGCAGCCATTGCCAGCGCCGATGGTGAAGGTTGACTTGTATCAAGCTGCTTCTGTTTTCAACTAATCGCAGTCCACCGCTGGAAATAGGCTCCTGCTGCTGTGATGATTGAAGTAGAAAAATTAGAACCTATGGGATTTTTTCTTAATCGCGATAAAATTATCAAAAGAATTCTTCCGGCTTGGGTGGAGCGACTGTCAGACTCGTCCTGATTAAAATCCACGGTGTTTCTTCAATAGCTCTTTACGTTCCAGGGTCACAGTACTTGTTCAGGAAGTCCCGTGACCCCGACAGACAGTTACAACCTTCACGCTGAACTGTTTAGCGAGCCAGTCGAGATTTTAAGATGGTAACGGTATTTTATCTGATTTCCTTGTCATACAGGAAAGAGATAATTTATACTTAAAAAGATCCTTCTTGCTTAAAAATCCGTCGTTTGGGTTTTTTCCACCGAGAAAACCAAATGTCACAATTATTATTATGAAATATCGTTTTTGATATAATGTCTACCAATTTTTTTTTTAATTCATATTGGTTCACAATTTGCTTGTTAGATTTTATGATTTGTTTTGTCATTGAGTTTCACATTAACAAGTTATGTTACAAGTTTGCCGATATTTTTTTCTATGTAAAGTAGTCAAAAATTAATAGTTGATTCTAGAAGAGATAAGAAATCCATAATTCAAAATATGCTTCTAATAAACCGCAACTATTGGAAAGCTGAGGTGTATTTCAAATAATACAAGCTTAATATAAAAGTTTGTACTACAACATACTTGGAATTTCTCCTTCACATACAACGGTTATTTTACCTACTCGAGAATATTTTCATGACGAAGGCTAAGCACAAAAAAAAAAACTTAATAAAGCAAAACAAGCAACGGAAAAATAATCTTGAGACTAAATAATTATAATTATGATTGGCTAACGCCAAAATCGATATGAATAATTAGGTAAACCAGAACTACCCCTATTCATAATAAGCTGTGAGAACGCTTAACGAGAGCCTGCAAATGATGATGATCGTGATAACACTGTATTTTTGATTCCAGATGCATTAGACTACACGACGCAAATGGTGCTAGTTAACACCATTTACTTCAAGGGCCTGTGGGAAGTACCGTTTAGAGTAGAATTAACAAATTCTAACGAATTCCAGCTTAGTAACGGACGAACAAAAACCGTTCAATTCATGCATATGCGCAAGTTGTTCAAGACTGGTAGAGATAGTAAAACTAATGCTGAAGTTATTATTCTACCTTTTGAGGTAAGTGAAAAATTTTACTCGTATGCTTCTAGATTTTAAACGAAAGAATTAGAAGAGCTGGATAAAGGTGCAGTAAAGGAGATAGAAAGTGTACAACTTTGTGATTAAAAGAAAATTAGTAAATGTAAACATGTAATTGGTTAATTAGTTTAAAACTATTATTAATACTGTAGGGCTTTCATCATTTGATATTCAAGATATGCTTAGGTACATCATCAATGTGTTAAGAAGATGATTTCTAAAATGATGCATGAATCAAATGCTCCGTAACAAAATTCACATGTATTTATTCCTTTAAATTTCTAGCGTGATGAATACCAGCTGATGGTGATTCTTCCCTCAACGTTGGTGGGGATGGATAGTACTCTAGAATCACTGAACGCTGACAGGCTACTGAGTTACCACAGCTTCTCCGTTTTGGATACAGAACTTCAGTTACCCAAGTTCGCAATAAAAGCAAATACGGATTTGACAGTTGTCCTGCAAAAAGTAAGTTCTCTTTTAACATTTCTAGCCTACTTTTTTCTAAACTTTATTTCCGCCAGCTTCCAGTCGAACCGGAAGCATTAGGAAGACTAGTATTAATAACCCGGACACAAAAATTGTGTTTAAGATTGATTGCTGTGTGTCTTTGTCTGTGGAAGGGTGGCAAATCCCCAAAACTTTTTACATAATACTTATCCTTGAATAGGCCTTTTGAGGTTTAAAAAAATCCAGTCCGTGACGCAAAGACTGTTTTACATAACGAACAGGTTAATTATTTCGAATGTTTTCCTCATACGTGTTCCATTTGGTATCTTCATCATATTTTATCTCCATATCATTTTGGTTAAATTTTTTAATTCTATTTTATTTTGTTTTTCAACTTTGTTCCACACTAGGTATTTAAAAAAAAAACCAAAAGCTACCTACCGTACCTACCGGTTACCGGCCGTAAAAATATTTGTTCCATGCGAGAATCGAAACCGCTATACATAGCGCAGCAGTCAAGGGCTTAGACATCGTACCTTCAAAAGTCTAGTCATAATCTTTGTCTTTTTCTAAACCCCAAAATTTTACCTATGTTCTTTCTACTTCCAGATGGGCGTCACAAACTTGTTCCGCCGTGATCTCGCCGAGCTCCACGGAATTGGGTACTACGGTTCAAGCGGCCCTCACATCTCTTCAGCAGTTCACTCTGCCTTCTTGTCCATCGACGAGAAGGGAGGCACTGCAGCCGCTGCTACAGCCTTCGCAGCAGTAGCACTCTCCTACGATGACCCTGACGTAAACTTCAAAGTGAACAGACCTTTCATTGCCGTTCTTTGGGACAAAGAGAGCTCTCTGCCATTATTTATGGCGAAAATAGAGGACCCCCAACAGTAGAATACACGACATAATCAGGTATAAGGGCTCCCGCACACCGGCCACTGGCCTCAACCACAAAAAGGCATATTTCTTGTAGTTTTCACACATTTTATGGACTTGCCGCACACGGTTGACGCTGGTGGCCGCCACACACTAGCCACTTCTAGCTTCTCGTGGCGGCGTTTATGGCTGTCGCGAGTGGCTCGAGTGCGGCGACACTAAAACGTCTACATTTAATAATACTCACTGTCTACATTGTAAGAAAAATGAAAGCAAAATGTGAATCGTAATAATTAATATTTATGTCAAAAAGAATTGGATCTAGTCTAAAATGTTCTTAGTCTAAAATTACATATTTAGTATAAATAGTTTATTTCTTTTTCCTGAAAATGTTTATAAACCAATCGTCGGCAAATGTTCTTAGTCTTCCTTGGTAATATAATTCAATTTCTTGGAGAGGTTTTCCTTCAGTTTCGGGGAGAAAGAAGTACAAGTAGATAGTGCCGAGGTAGGCGAAGGCAGCGTAAGTGGCAAAGGCACCAGTCAGATTGAAGTGAGTCTCCAGGTCAATCAAGGTCTTGGCTCCGATGAATGTCACCACGTAGTTCCAAGCCGCACCGACGCCTTGGGCAGAAGCTCGACTCCTGAGATAGAAAGGTTTTAATCATAGTCAAACGTTGGAAATCCAGATTTTCTGATGATTGAAGCTGTCGTCTGTAATGATAACCGTGGCTAATAAAGCAACAGTACCAGATTTTTCATCAGAGTTTTACAGACCCTCGGTCTTTACACATCCAGGGTAGGATTCATTTGATGATTATACCTCCGAAAAAAAAACTGTTGAAACTGAGGGTTGATTTACTTTTATTTCACGAATTTCATTTCTTTTTTAAAATGAAATTATAAACTAAACCACCCTGCGCCAGAGTGGTTGATAGATGGCAGATATTTATTTGCCGGTTCTAGGACCAGCTATTTTTTCACCGTTTTCAGAACAAATGACGCTCCTGTCGGTGAGGAGCAGGAGCGTCGACAGACAGACATTCGTAGATTTAAAAAAATACTCACCTGAAAGGGAATACTTCTCCGAGAACAATCCAGGCCACATTGGAACTGAGACCAGTGAAGGCAGTGAGCAGATAGAAGAATATCAAAGGGACCACGCTCTTCTCTGTAGGGAATGTCTTAATGTCGTATGAGAACACATTTTTGCCTAGATGTGTGTCTGCGTAGATACTGAGGCCAGTGCAGCAGATGGCACATCCAAGCATAGATGTAATGCCTATTTTGCGCTTGCCCAAGGATTTGATGATGCCTATCACGGCAACGCTTGTTATTATTGTTATGACGCCAACCATAACCTGAAACAGTTGAAGATGAATGAGAAATGGAGACTAGTTAAAAGGGAATATTAAAAAAAAAATATCTTTGTCCACCACTGACAGACACAGAGAATCCTCAAGTTTCAATCTTCTCGCTGTCAAAAGTGGTGGACAAACTGAGGGTGGCCATCGGGAATCATCGCGTACATTTGGTTTTATTAGTCTAAATTAGTAACTGCTTGCGTACTGCTAGTAGATTAAGTCGTAAAGTTAAAAAAGATATCACGATGAAACATTTAATCGCAAATATTGTACATGCATAGTGATGACGGATGAGACATTTGTTTGTTCGATGTTGCAACATTGAAGTTCCATTGTGTATCATTTATGAGGATCAGAAAGGATTTTAATAATCATGGAGACAATATTAGCAGTGGTAAAGCATTGTTAATTTTACAAAGTAACTTGTACAAAGTAGTTAATGAATGTGGCTACTTATAAAATAATTAGTTACAGGCAGACGTATTGAACACAATAGAACAGTGATTATCCACTTTTTGACGTCAAAACATAATTTAAAAGAGCCGATAAAAATGCTTTATTGTGAAGTTAATTTGCAGTTTGTTTACTATGAGATGTGTATGCAAAGAGCTGAAAACGGTCATTTACAACTGACAGCAAAACATTTTTCTTCCTAATGACACGCCTTTTCCCACTGGGTTACCAGAAAACACTGAGTCATCTGATCCTTACATACTCCTTTCGTCTCTTCCACATTCATGCATATGGTCATAAAAGCAGGCTTCTGAGAATACTACGCATCCAATCTTTCAGAAGGACTAATGGTCCGTGTAGGTCTTCTTAGGACGTCCACTCCCGGCTTTACCACTGCCTTACACATACCTTTTTAGTCGCCTTTCAGTCATCCTCTCAACACGACCGTACCATATAGGCATATGCTTTTCAACTTTTGTTGCCACATCCCATGATGATACTACTGATGGTAATAATGATTCATAATAATCCTAAAAAATAACTATTATTATCGATAACGATAATAATATCAAAGATATTTACCACAATTTTCTTGCTATCATCAGCCATTCCGAAGGCGGAACAGACGTTGACCATGTTCGGTTTGACCGGGGTGAGACCACTCATCACCATGAAGGTGAAGAAAAGCATAGTCAGCGTTAATGGCCTTAGGGTTTCTTTGCACAGCATCACGATGTTGAACTTGGCGAAGAATCTATAAGCGAGATTGATTAAATTGACAAAGTTATTCAACTGTTTTGGTTTATTATTTAGCGATTGATCAATAGTCGCCTAGTGGAACATTCACGACCTGGGTGCTGTGAGCGGTGACTTAGTGCGGGTGGCGAGCGCGAGCGGTAAGATCAAATCTATTGAAGTTTGTTAAGAATTTGCTTCTAAAGATAGAAGCCACGTCTTCTTCATATGTGAATCGTCAAAATGAAGAAAATTCTTAGCCAATGTTGTTCTTAAAGATGATTACAGTGACCTTTCTAGAAGTGTCTGGTAAAGAAACGAAAGTTTGTATTTAATACCAATATTGTGGGTTAATTTGAGCCAAGTCTTCATTCTTAAAGTGTTAAAGTATTGGAGCGAAATGAGGAAAAGGAAGCATATTATTACTTAAGTGGATACAACATTAAACTGGTTATAACACATAATTATTATATGAGGTATATATATCTTGAGTATATGTTCGAGACATAATTAACTAACATCTTCAAAAACGAGTGTTTTGATGTGTACCTTAGACATGTAATCTGACATCAAAACACTGCTAGAAAATAAAACTGGTACACTGGTATTAAATGGTAGAAAATGCCAAACTCATTAGGTGCGACTTTGTACGAAATGGTGCATAAAGTTTCAATAAATAAATAAGCTTGGCTATCAAAAAAGATACCTATCAAACTGAGCATGGAGTGTGTAAGAAGGAATGATAATGAAGGAAATGAGACTAAATGAAGAAAAGAGGAGAATGGTTAAACCAAATGTGTGGCTCTCATAGTACAAAGCCAGGAAGATGTATTAAGCTTAGTTACCTACTCTTACATAGATAGATTACTATGACATTACTTAAAGAATTTACCTCTTAAAAACATTCATCTTATAATGATCACACTCTGACTCCTCCCGCTTCTCTTTCCAGCAGATAGCGCAGCCGTCCAAGCTCTTGGAGTACACCACTAGCTTGTCAAATTCGTCTTTGACGTTTTCAACTGAGGTCCATCCTCGGAGGTAGCATAAAGACTTGAGAGCATCCTTCTCCCGACCCTCAGATAACAACCATACTGGTGTGTCAGGTACCTGAATAATAACGTAAAAGTCTTAGATTATAACCATTTATGAATCGAAGCCAGAAAAGAGAAAGAAATATCACTCTTTTCGTTCGATCCCTACGTCATCCGGTAAGGAATTACGTTTAAATGTGAGGCTGGCGCTTACTCTCACATTTATAAAAAATATTCTTAACGAAAACGATTATGTTTTGCTTTTATTGATCACGGAATCTGGACACTCTATAATCTAAGTTAGAACAAGTTAGTTGCGAAAAAGAAATTCCCAAAACGATAGCGGAGTGGGCCTATGTACAAAGGCTGGGTTTTATCTTGGGCTTGCTGACCAATACAACGTGGAAATGCTGCCAGTCCTTAGAACCAAACTATTATAGTTCCACTGATGGACAAAAAGGTATTTTTTAGAAAGTTTGCTTCAAGCTGCGACAATGTGGCAACTACGATTTTCTTCGTAAACGGAATCCGATTTTTCGTCTCTAGCAGTGTTACTGCGTCGTAATGGCAGCTTACGCGATTTTTAATGTTTATTTTATCAAATACAAATTAAATAATTATTCTAATAGAATCAAAGGTCGATATTGAAATCTAGGTAAAAAAGTTGATCACATGATTGTGTAATCGATTAACATTTGACTATAAGTGGATGGCAACATGACATAATTTGGTCACTTAAAAATAGATTTACTTCAACAATTTACTAGATTAACTTTTGACTAAAACTGATCTTCCGACAATTTTGCTATCTTTTTTTGAGTTCACAGTCACTGAATTTGTTTTTCATATTAAACTGTAATATTACAAACTGGACTAAAACGTAAAAGAAAGTGTAGACTGTCAAATACCGGTGTTATTTAAAGTTACTTAAATTCAACTTTATGGGTGGACGTTACTGAAGGTGCCAATCTTGGCGCTACCTGCAGTGCAGATGAAAATAAAATTGCCATGAGCATACAAAGAAGGAGGATCAGAATAAATGTAATACAACATAATACAATTTTATATCAGGCAATTAGACTTCTGTCATTTGAATCCAATTTTTTGGCAATAAAGACATTTGAATACTTACAGCTCCACATACGACCAGGAGCATAGAAGTGAAGGGTATGAGGATACAAATGATGGCAGCGACTCGCCAGGTGACCACGGAGCCGAGAAAGTACATCGCAAATATACCGATGGAGAAGAATAACTGGGTGATGGTGCCTAATGCTCCTCGAAATGCAGGTTCACTGAAACATGATTAGACATGTGATTGATATAAAATCAGGCATTATTATAAAGGTATGCATATAACTACCGAAGGATTTAAGGTCTCTTAATGGTTGGCCAAATGCCTGCCGGGGTTGCGGGACTGTCTAAGCAGGTTACTATTACCATGGAACGTAAAGGGCTATTGAGGGAACATCGTAGACGTAAGGAAGTATGAGTTTAAAGTCGAAATATTAGACAATTGTGTCTCTGATAGTTTGTATAAGTATTTAAATATTTCACTAATGTGTCAACTAATGTAACAGGGGACACAAATGTATACATTTCGAGACCTCAGCCCATAACAGAGAAATTTTAAAATCCCAATATCATTTTGCCTAGGACATTTGAGATCACTCGACGGCATAAGTGGCATATTATTCTTAATCCTATTTTGACCTTCACTAAGTCCAGCTGTTAATTTTACCTGATTTCTCCAACATAGGAGTTGATAGGTGCTTCCATGATTCCAGTTCCGATTCCCAATAGTGCGTTCCCGACAAACAGACTAGGAACATTCCACGAGAAGTACATTAGGATCCAGGCCGTCACATGGGGAATGTTCACAAGAAAAGTGGCCTTCTTTCTACCGACGTAATCGACTAATGGTCCTGATAGTAGGGCTCCGAAGGGCTGCGTCAGGAATGAAAGACTGCCTGTAATAAAAATGTTGCAAGATCATTATGATGTAAAGATTATCTGTTGAGTGGCAGATCGGTTGTGAAGGAGAAAGAGGAAAAGAGAATGTGTCCGTTAGAGGTAGAGACAATAGTTCCGCAAACAATTTTGGATTTAAGGCTTCGAGTGAAATTGAATTCTAGGTAGATATTGACGAGTAATGGGTGTAGTTCGCCGTCGGATCAAGAAATCAACAGGATCGAGTCAATGGCGCGACTTGTTCAACGAGCTTTTAGCAAAGTGACGAACCGCTCATGGTGATCGCAGGACTATCTTAAAAGGGAATACCTACCCTTGAATGTATTAATTTGTATTCAAGGGTAGGTATTCCCTTTCATAGGTAGGTATTCATAAACTGACAATAACTTCCGTTCCTTACTAGAGCAGTACTGGTACTACTAGAGTTTACTAGCGCCTGCGAAAGGCAGGAGGCAGAGACTAAATAAGGAAAGCTCAAGACCGGGCTCAGTGGCGCACATTGGGAGAGGCCTATGTCCAGCAGTGGACGAATTCAGGCTGATGATGACTAGAGCAGTATGGAAGACAAAGACATGCTACGTCCAGGTAAATTGAAATAAGGAGTATGAAGATGTACTCACCAAACCATGAGGCCTCAGAGTCTGTAAAAGAGAGATCTTCTTTGGAGTTGAGTAGGTCTGGTATGACTATGGTGGCGAAACTGATGGCCATGCCCAGGTCTAGGAGAAGGAGGTTCGGTGCCGTACTTGCTAATAGCTGTAAGAAAGTTTGGTTAAAACATTAGTGCAGTGTCTTTGGATTTTTCAACATGTTAAATGGCAAACTGTAAACAGGTTCAAAATGGTGGTAATTAGATGTAAAGAGAAATACCATTCTTTATTCAACTTCATTTATTAATAACTCGCAGACTTGAAAGTTTTTTTTTTCTAGGTGTCTTTTTGAATCAAAGGTTCTACTGCTCATATTTTGCGGAATGCTATGCCATAAGGACGTCATAATATAACAACGTATTCATAAATCAATTAGGTACTTTAATTTTGATTCTGCTGTGATGTGATAGATAGAGTGATATCACAGTATTCTGGTCAAAAACCGAAAGAAACATAAGGGAGTGTCAGTGTAACCCAATCTGCATAGATACGGGACCTATCATGATCTATTTAATAAAACATAAATAGGTACTATAAATTCGTGAGACAATCAAGGAACCGGAATAATATCAAAATTTCGCAAAAAATAATTGTTAATTAGCACAGAAAAATCACACGTTTTTACCAGCTTTGCTTCTTAGCTGGGTTTTTCTATGTTATTCTTATTTTGTTGTATATTTTTCCAATAATTTAGTCTCCACATTAGATTAAATAAGGGTAAGGTGTGATAGTCATCGCAAAAAAGCTTGAGAAGACGTGACGTTGTCCTAAAATTATAGGTAACTGGTTTCAATCATCGGCAATGTTTTTATACGTAAAGGATGTCTCATCTGGTACCCGTGACCCTGGCACGTAAAGGGCTACAAAGAGTTGGATTTTAGTAAGTACGATTCTGACAGGTCCTCTCGTCCGTATCACCTAGACAAAAAAAAAAACCTGTTATCATTGATTCAATAAAATAATCATGTATCATCTGTGGGAAAAAGATGGCGCTAGACGACATGTATAGCTCTGTCTCTTTCCCACAGCCTAAACTGGATCGCGTGGTAAGGCTCCAAATCTCTCATTGTGGAAATCTTGTGTCAAATTGTGAATCCCGTTTGACTATGCTTATACGTGTTATGTATAGTGGTATGCAAATATTTTGTATTGAATCAACTTTGGCCTTTTTTATACGGGTCATGGTTACTTTTGTCTTATTTAAAATTTTAAAAATCATTTATCAAACGATTCCATATCAATCGATTGCAACGAAATGCTAAAGCATTGTTAACAATAACATGCTTAAATTTGAAAGTGAACAAGCTTAAACGATGTCATGTCCTTTGAAGCCAAAATGGAGTGAGTATAGTACAGTCAGCATCAAAAGATGCTGACCACATTCAGATTTTCAAAATCGCTGTACATCGTATTATTACATATTATTATGGTGTACAGCAATTTTGAAAATAGGAACGTGGTCAGCAACTTTTGATGCCGACTGTACAATCGACGCCCTCAAATTTTGTAACACTGTTACAATCTTTATGAAGCGCAATTATTTAAACTATCGTTATCAATCTACATTGTATAATTAATTAAGTAGTCACGTTTATGTTCCTAATTTATTTTAAAATATTTTAAATTGAATGTACCTATTTTTTTATACCTTCTTAAAGTTTTGAATTAATTTGTTTTTTTTTTTTTGAATTCATTAACATTTTTAATACTGTTAATGCGACTTCTTCATGTGATTGTTTAAAACATCGGGACCGCTTGTGCTTGCAAACACCACGTATCATAGTTTGATTTTTTCAAAGGTTCTATATTACGATAACTCGTAGTAGATGCCATTTTTCATCCTTACAAAATATAACCACGCTCTGCTACCAATTTGTGAGGGATTTATATAATTGAAAAATATACATGAATGCTTCTAAACTTTTTATTTGACACCACAGTTATTTTGGTCGCTAAGGTAACAACATAAAACACTAAAAACGATATGCTGTGTCAGCTGGTATTATGCCCAGTACCTACTCACAGCACATGTAAGAAAATGATGTATTTGCCAAGAATTTGGGTTGAATATTTAAACTAAAAAGAGTTTTTGAAAAATGATTTTTATTTTACTCTTTTTAGTTTAAATATTCATCCCAAATTCTTGGCAAATACATCATTTTCTTACATGTGCACTAGAATTTTGTAATCCGTAGCACCGGTATTAACATCGCCCATGTTGTGTACATAAAAGAAAATTCTAATAAAATTCCCTATCTCAAAAAATGCTGAACAGAGTTCGATGAAACTTGCAGTATTCCCTAAGGTGAACGATCCCTAGTACAACAAAAAAACAATTTTGAAAATCGGTCCACAATTGGCGAAGTAATCGCGTAACAAACACGCAAAAAGTAAAGATCATTTGCCCCAATGTCTACAGCGGCCTTTATCTGGTGTATTTTTGTGCTGTGAGGGGACGGACTAGATATAAAACAGTATCTCCTCTTCGCATTGCGGTTTCTTCGTAGGTACCCCTTTATCTGCTGGGGTCGCGGGACTATCTTATCAGGTAACTATGGCCCCGGAACGGCAAGGGCTATTGAAGGACACCGTGGATTTTAGTCAGTACGAGTCTGACAGTCATCCTTCCCTGCCCTGGGTGGGAGGACTCGCTTGATGATTTTACCACGTGAAAAAAACGTTGCCGTCTGACAACTAACCAACTAACCACCTCGCATGAGCCGTCAAACCTCTGTCACTAGGCCACACTAACGAGAAATACCATTGATGGACGTTTTTACAAACGCTATCGCGAAAATAAACGGGATTAGTGTGGCCCAGTATAATCAAAGGGCCCAGCTTCGTTTGCGTTTCATCCGCAGATACTGTTATGCTAATTCTTCAAGGGTTATCGTGCCTGTCGTGGGACTCATCCGATAATCGTAACCTTGGAACGTAAAGGGGTATTGAAGGACACCGTGGATTTTTCTCAGTACGAGTCTGACAGTCATCCTTCCCTGCCCTGAGTGGGAGAACTCATTTGATGATTTTACGATAAAAAAGGGTTATCGTGCCGACAGCTGAGGTTGCGCAGTCGATTGAGTAAAACTAATTTATTTAATTAAATGTAGCAACAGCAACCACGCACTGCCAATAAATAGTAAATAGTTTATTTATCATCAACAATTAGACCGTTTTCAAGGACAAGGTCGAGATACGTGGGATCTTTTTTCCTCACATCTTTACCTAATTTTGTTCGACCTACCTATGTTAAAGTTTTCAATTTTTAATTTATTTAATTTTATTTTTTTCAATTTTATTTTTTTTTGTATTTTTTTTAATTGAATTCTTAAAATAAATACATATAAAATTAATTATCTGATATACTAGTATTTACTTATTCCAAGTCATGGTATTTGATAAATGAGTTTAAATGAACCTATGCTATGGGGAAAAAGACTAAAGACCCAAAAAGATAAGGGCCAAGACTTTTTAAAAATCAAAAGTGTTTCGTTATACTTTCTCACTTAAAAGGAAGGAAGATAGAAGGAAGCTGATGTTCAGGACGCGAGTTTTTTTATTTGATGACAATATAAATATAATAATTTGTAAATAGTGTTGTACTTACTTGTGCTAAAAACGATCTTAATCTGCTAACAGGTACTGGCACTTCCTTCATTTCCGATATTTTGTACACCATTTTGTTGTTTTTTATTTTATTTAATATAACTTTTAAAACTAATTTATAATTTAAATAACTGTTTTATAAAACACTAAACAATAATTAATCTCATTTTTTATTTAAATTAATTAAATATTTAAGTCATTCTTCGCGGAATTCGAAATTCAAAACAATAAAATATGAAGGCAGCTCACGCCTGGCTTCCACTGCCAAGGCGAGTTAAATACTAACTGTTTAGAATGTAGATCTATGAACCAAACGAAATGTTTCTTAATCTTAATTTATGCAGCCTGTATTTCAACATACTATGAGGATTACGTATACGTATGCTTATTTACATTCGCAACATTTATGCATAAAAGTATGCAGCATGATATTTTAGTCCATGTTTAACCCCCACAATTTTTGCCCCATCAACCCTCAGGGGTGATTTTAGACGACATTTAGGAGTTCAACATCACCCCCACAATTTTCTAACTCCCTGTCCGTCTGGTAGAAATTGTGGGGGTTGAACATGGGCTGCAGCATTTTTCATGGCTAGGGATTTGTTTTTTTTAGGAGGTTTACATCAAAAAAGTCCTCCCACTCTGGGCATAGCGGAAAGAATTAGGAATAAAAAATTTGGGTTGCCACGCAAGAATAATATAGCTTTTATACTGATGACAGAATTTTAGAAGCGGTTCAGTAATTTCAGATATTCTTTCCTGCAAACAAACTTACAAACTTTACCTCTTTATCGTGTATATTGGTATATTAGTAGAGATTAAATATAGGGTTTATTTTTATCATATTTCGTTGGTGAACAACAATTGGCCAAGGGGTTTTTAAAACATTCTTGAACGGCTTCTGTATTCAGCAGTTGTCTCGCCACCCTTTTTAAATCCATAGGACCATCTAGCTACCAGTAGCGTGCAGTGGTTCCAGAGTATAGGTAGGCCAGCCCGAACAAAGACCCAAAAAACGAAAAAAAAAAAACTCACCTGATTATTTGAAACTGACGATGTGAATAGAAGAAACATTCGGCCCATTTGAAAACTTATACTTTAAAAAACTCACCACATATTCTTCACGAAAGATCTTCACGATATTCTGACGATTTTAATAGATTCGGCCACCTCAAATATCTTTCCAAGTGGGTGATGGTTACAAAACACGTCACTTGCAAGATATCCAAAGTGGCCTTTAGAAAGGCCCTATTTCATGTGATTCGCATAGCATGTCCTACATACATACATATATTTAATAAGATAATTCAGAGTAAGAGGATTCAGATTTGATTTAAATAATTAGAATCTGTGAAAAAAATTAAATCGTGCTCATTTATAAATTAAATCTACGCGCCTATCCTTTTTCAAGTAAGAATTCAATACGTCGTCATAAAAAGTGGGTTTGTGTCGTAGTTCGATCATTAGCTCTTTTTCTATAGAAATTAAAGAAAGATTTGTGAGTCGTTGCTGACTCTGTGTGTTTCTTAAATATGTATGAATACGTTTTAAGGACGAGAATGAACGTTCTGCCGATGCGCTGCTAGCTGGGATAGTAACAATGAACTTCGCTAAACGCAAAACTTCTGTAAAAATATTATCTAAATTATTTTCATGTAAATTTTGAATTATAGCATATATGCTACAATTCGCAAATTCAGGCGATCTATAAATAAAGCGCAATTCATTTTTTAATCTATCAAAATTAAAAAGTGCCTGATAAGTATTAGTGAACTCTCTGATTTCCTTTTCAGGGAATTGTTCACTATATTTACTAAAATTTTCACAAGAAAGTAACTCAAAGAATTTCAAATTTTTGATACTCATATAACGATGTCTTAATTCGCTGAGTACATTATCAATTATCTCGGTAAAGATTCGCCGATAATATATTTTTACATCATCGACATTGCGCTTTCTTTTGGGTGGTCCGTTAATGACGGCAGTTGCATCATAATTGATCTGGAATTTGTCTCTGTAATTAGCTAAAAAGGACTCGAATTGTTTGATTTTTTTTACACAAAACGCGATGTCACTAGTTTTTTTCTGAATTATATCGTATAAAATATCGGTTTGCTCAAAAATATCAGAGAATGTTCTTAAAAAAAATTTAAATTCAAATTCTTTCATGTTACATAAAAAAGAAGTAACTTGTGACAATGTATCACCATCCCAGTGTTGTGTATTTTCATTAATTTCCTCAAACAACTGAAGAAGGTGTGTATACTCGTTATTAATTACATTTAACGTGCGCGAGTGATAATTATGTCTACCTAGTTTCGGAGACACGAGGCAGCTTTTTCATAGCGGAAAAGTCGTTATAATACGCCATTCGTTTCGTACTATTGTGAAAGAAAACCGCAATTGATTTTATTATGTTAAAAAACCGTTTTGTTTCAGGAACCCGTTCGAAAGATTTCGATAAAACTAAATTTAATACATGTGCTGAACACCATAAGTACATTGCTTGCGGACATTTTTGCCTCACCAAAGCTTGCACTCCGTTAATTTGAGAGGATAAAACTGCTGCCCCGTCATAAGTTTGTGAAATTAATTTAGAATGACAATCTAAATCTCCTAAAATTTCCAAAATTATAGAACTTAAAGTTACAGCGGTCCGATCCGCGCTAACATCTACGTATTTAATAAATCGATCAACTACTTCGGAATCGCGAAAATACCTTAAAATAAAAACTAACTGTTCTCGGCCGCTAATATCAGGTGTTTCATCCACCATTACAGAAAGAAACAAAATCGGACTTTTTAATTTCGTCTTTAATGTGAACAGCCATCACAGAGGCAACACTCGAGATCAAATCATTTTGCGTTCTGTTCGACATGCCCGTGAATGTGCTACTTGCATTTTGTAAGTGATTTTCTAAGATTCCATCGTACTTTGCTAATAAATCTACTAATTCTAAATAATTACCTCTATTCACTGATGATAAAGATTCATCGTGGCCGCGAAAAGCTAATTCTTGTTTTCCCAAAAAGCATACAACATCGATCAGTCTTTGAAAAATGTTTCTATTTCTATCTACTTTAGAATTATGCCTTTCTAAATCTAATCTGAACTGGCTGTTGATACTAGTTTCAATGCGTGACTTACCAAATGTACGTAACTTAAAGCAAGCCTCTATATGTTTTTCTGATAGGTCATGCTTTTTCGCTGAGGAATGAAAATTATGCAAATCAAGAAATCCCTCACTCCATTTACTAGAAGTATTGAACAAAATGCACGGGAAACAAAATAATTTATTTGTGTGTACGCAACCACACAGCCAGTGATATGTTTCATAACTCTGAGGATTGAAATGACGAGTACGAGACGAATTATTATATTGTTGGGTTAACTCTCGTAACTCGGGTACACATCTACCTTTTGTCACAACTTGAATCTTATCATTATAAGATAGTTGTGAAAACTTATTACTTTTAATCTCTAATAAACACACATTGTCAGCACAAATCACACAATCTAGGACCATTTTTAAGTAAACAAACAAATATTCTACTTTATGTTTCAAAACGGATTACTTAAAACTCACTATGATATTATAAAAACAAAAGGACAAAACAATAACAAAAGATCACACGCGCTAATCTGCTCGTCACATGAAACAATATGGCTCCTACAAAAAAATAAGATTTAATATTTCTCGACAAAAAACGCTACTAAAATATAATGGCCTCATTGTCCTATTGTCATCTTTAAGAACGGCATTTAACATAATTTTGCCGTATTATACTGACAGAGTTGCCTTATTTTCCCAATTACCCAAAAACCAAATTCTCAAAGTGGAGAAAAATTAAATTCCTACAGTTAATAATTATAATTAAAGGGCTTTTGTTATCCTTTAAAATTATACTTATCTTTTGACATGTATAGATTTGATATTACTACCCCGTTGGTTGTTTTAATTGTTTCTATTAAAATCGTTTCTGGGTGAAGTTTGTTTCCTGAACTGGCAACGCGCATGGTGTGTTTCCACTAAGATTTTCATTCATTAAAACGCTGGTTCCCTATTGGTTGCCGCCAGCTACAGCGAGCCTAGGAACGCCCATTATTTATGCATCTGTTCCGATCATACACACGACAAAATGAAACAAAAAATCATACATTTATGAATGAAATTTACTAAAATTGAGGCAAGAAAATAGTGGGCCTTAGTTTCGTATTACAGTGAAGTGAACGTGATGACGTCACACGGTGCGGAAAGTTGCTCATGCATTATGCTAGGCGTTATGGTTTATTTTATATTTTTGTTTTATATTATTATAAGGTTACGATACATGCATTTCTTTTATTTTTTTTGGTAAGTTAGGCTTGGCCTGTAACAGTACTATGAGATACCGCCCCTGCTAGCTACGCATGTCACTAGTCCATCCATAAACGGTCAGTAGTATTTAATGATTTTTCAACTTTAAATTCTGGAACATAAAGTCGTTAATGGCGTTAACGGCAGGAATGAATCTTATGCACCATAAATAGTAGGCCCACTTTGTAAATAGCTTGATACATTAGACATATCAATATTTCGTGTCAATGTGTTATGTTATTAATTATTACATTTTAATGGCTTATTAATTATTCACTAAAGTACATTTCAAATGTGTACACTGAATTCATAAAAAAACAGGTTATTTTATTCGTTTTAAACAGGATGGCCGCTGTTAAAATGTCGCAGGAAAATGGATGCCCAAAGATGGACGATAGTGCAGATAGTGCAGCTGACAAGAGCTGTAGGAAAGGCTATTAAGAACCTTAATTTAGACGCTGCAAGGCAAGTTGCACGTGTTATATTTATGGTACAGACGCCAGCACAACATTGTCACAATTATAGAGGCAGGTTAATTTTGGATTAGTAAAGTTTGACAGATTAGGGTAGGTACACCTGCTGGCGTCTAAACATAGCCATTTTAAAATTAAAATACCAATATATTTAAACGAATGGTAAAATCTAATCGAATTATATTAAGGTTACACATGAATCCCTATTTACTAAATTTCTAAGTTATGTACTAATCAAGTTTTAAAAAGGTTCTCTTCCTGATTTTTTATTATCAATAATTGTATAATTGCTAATATTTTAAAAACTGCTATTGGTTAATTATGGCGATAGTCTTTGTTGGAAGGGGTAGAATTCTAAGTTTATAAAAATAGATGTACCCCCATATTTGTGGTCATTACGCTGCAACTGTTCAAAGAGTTAAGACTTGTCCAAAGTGGTATCTTGTTTATTTTATGTGATAATGTGATGCAATAATGGAGAATCCAAGTGTGTGATGCTGAAAGATGATGTCCTAGTGTTTTAAAATAAAAATGTAAGTAAATTGATGATTTCTTTATGATGTGAATATGAATATTACTGATATTTTAAGTTTTACAAACATGTGTACCTAGGGTTTGCAAATAGAGGTAGCTTGATAATAAATCAATACATAACCTACTTCTAACACACGCAAGTTTCAGTACATTGCGATATATGTTTGATCAACTGAATTGGTTGTTCATCAATAGTCAGCAATGTAGTTAATTTCTTGCATCTTGTAAATGTGTCTTTATGTAAGGTTCATTGCCCAGTTGTGTGATACCATAAGAGCTGCCTGAAATTTTGGAAAAGTGCTTGAGGTACGCTGAAAACTTGCTAAATTATTCTTCTATTATCCCTAAACACAGAAATGGTAACCTGGCTGAACGAAAGTGGTTTTGAACGAAACTAGGTTTATTTCAAGATGAGATTTTTTGAACTCAAAAAAGTGTTTGAGGCATTTCGAAACCATCATATCTTTAAAATCTAATAGGTATTCAAAGGGAGGGAATATTATTGAGCCAGATCATTTCGTTGAGTCAGGTCATTTAGTTGGTACTGAAGCACTTTCGAAAAATTGCAGGCAGCTCTTCAGCTACTAGTAAACTAAAACATAAGAACTACCTACAGTTTTCCATTTTCTCACTCATATAAAAATTGGACTTTCCTGGTAAAATTGGCCAAACCAACATGAAAATGCTATGTTCTAATGTTGTTCTTTATCAGTATTCTTTTCTTTTTTTTTAGTATCTACTTTGCCCCGCACTAGGAACTTTTCTTATTTCGTGTGTGTAGACATTCCATACATTAACCCAGTCCCAGATCAACTACTTGTAGGTCATACAAAATTATGTTGCGAGCGGGGATTGAACCTACGACACGCTGCGCAGCAGCCTTATTTACAGCCTTATTGATCAACCTTAAATACCATACTCTTACATTATTATCTTGTATACTATTCAAGGAACATGTTGCAGTAGTTATTTGTAGAATTATTATGCTATTTTACCGTACGTCATGCTGGAGTGCCCTTTTTTCAACCAGCTAGCTGGGCACGCTGTACGACGTCAAGGAAGTATAGTAGTAAAGCGTGAAGTAGGAAAAACATAATCTCGGTCAAGAACAAGATTTTAATCCTAAACATTATCTTATTTATCGTGCTAGTTATTTTTAAGGATTATTATTATCATTATCTTGATACAGAAAAACATTTGATGACAAATCATCACCTACTTTACCGAGATTTTTTATCTCGAAACGTTGATTACTTTTTACTAGTTTTTCTTTGAGATAACAGACACAACCTACCTTAACTGAGATTTAGAAAATCCTAAATAAATATAAGAGTTTGTCATTTGCAATGATTATACTTGTTAATCTTTTTATTGTTACCGTGTGTCCGTCAGACTGTTTTGATATCAGTGTTACATTTTGTTTTTATTATCACGACTATCTTTAATAGGTAGGTAGACGGTTTGAATTCCAGGACTCTTTTGCTTCCTGGGACGCGGGAATGCCTTAGGAGGATACCGCGTTCATAGAACACAAAAGTTAATTGAAGGAACAGGGTGGTTTGAAGTAAGTCAAGTCTGACAGTCTCTTCCGATCCCAACCAAAGAGGGAGGACTGATTTGATGATTTTACACGTTAGAAAAGGACTCGTTTATCCAATGGACCCGTTAGGACCAAACATTTGTAATTTTTAACTTTCGTGGACCCGTTGGGAACAAATGTACCTATGAACTTCGATTTTTGAGAACAATAGACTCATGGACCTTTGGGAAAGACCCGACAAAAGGCAGTGTTTGAATTTTTATTAATTAATTATGAATATCTAAAATAGTTTATTATGGTTAGTTATCAACGTGAATCTCTTATTTTTTCGACCTTCGTTTCTAATTCATGGTTTCAACTTAGCCTGTAATTGTTTTCACAACTTTGATTTAAAAAATTACAAAAGGGACATCTGAGGATAGAGGAACTTAAAAATGGAACAGTATTATTCTAAAGAACGTCCGTTCTTTGAAAACGATGTGAATGGCTTGACGTCTTTGCTTGACGGGATGGTAACAAAATGCGAATACATAAATTATGATTTCTTGTTTAATTATCGCGATGTCAATGGATGTTTATTTTTCAGAACATTTAAATTCTATTAACACGAAAATGCAGCATTCTCTGTTAGTGTAGTTCCTTATGATGGTTATTACCTATACAGTAAGCGGTTACAAAAGATGTGACGGACACTTTACAAAGCTGCCAGTTTTTACTTCTCAGAATAAAATCTTATTAGCTATACTATCGAATGGTGTAATAATATAGGGGGTTCAAAATCAATGGTTTACCTCGAGACTACTTTCAGTATTTTTCGAGATTCCTCTTAGTTTTTGATTTCCCATCAACGCAGATTTACGAAAACTTGGATAGCAAATTTTTTCCAAAAAAAAATAATGTTTGTTTGTTTTTTATATTGTTCATCCTAGAAGGGTTCCGTACCCTTCACTAAGTGTGACTAAGTGAATTCTGACTATCTATTCGGTTCGGCTAATTAGAGCATGCATTTTTAAATTGATTTTCCTAATTTAGATTCTTTAGTAGGTACAACAATTTAATTTGAAATAATCTTATTTTCTATAAAAGCGTTATTGATTCACTGATAGATATTTCTGATACCTGTAGAATGCTTATTTCGAAACGATCTCGATCCCCTTTAACTGTATAAAGTACTTAATTATATTTCCCACTAATTATACATATAGTACACAATGTAGTTACAAAATAAGCAACAAATAAGTGAGTTGTGAAGTCAATTTACTTTACGAGTGTTTCAGTTTCTGTGAAAGAGTCGTAAATATTTTATTGCAATACAAAGTCGATAGGTTACAGTGGCGGCGGCTAACTGCCGTTCTGTTACAAATAATATATTAAAACAATGTTCGGATAAAATGATCATTTTTATTCTTCTAGGTAAGAGTTTACTTCTTTTTAGTTTAATTACAACTACAAGCTCGAAGACCAAAAAGGCTGATTTAAGGCGCGTCGGGTTCCACTCGCGCGTCTCAGAGCTGTCAGCATTCCTGAGAGGGTTAAAAATTACAGGGCTGTGGGATTCCCTCACCAAAGAAAGAAAGAAAGTAATGACGTTTATTGCGTAATGAAATAAGAAAGTAATGAATTACATGCCATAAGTACCAACATAAAAAAGAAACATCAGGTAACCTGGACCCCGGAACATAAAGGGCTGTTGAGACATCACCGTGGATTTTAGTCAGTGTAGCCTTAGTCCCTCCCCGCCCTGTGTGGGAGAATTTGTAGATTACCACGATAAAAAAGTTGCGCATGCCACGTAAACAAGTAGCGGAAGATGGTTAGTTCTTTTCTGTTTTCAGTCGATAATTATCATAAGAACTGCTTTTTTGTTTCAGTCTTAACATCAGTGCACTGGACAGAGCAGCACTTGACTTATGTAATGATTTTTTAAATATTTCTCATAGATTCTTTCAACAGTATTATTTAGGTTACTTATTTATTATGTAATGAGGGCGTTCCATCAACGCTTGGATAAATCAACAAACAGGGAACTAATAACCAATACGGTAAAACTAGGATACTAGTATTTTAACGCAGTGGCTGAGTGATTTGACTGCTACGCTGCGTGTCGCGGGTTCGATTCCCGCACGGAGCAAGTCCTGTGTGATCTACAAGTAGCTGCTTCGGGTCTGGGCGTTTGTGTATGTAAGTTTCTATGTTTGTAAACGCACCCACGACACAGGAGAAATTCCTAGTGTGCGGCAATGTTTATATAAATAAAACCTTTTTTTTAATTCAAATCTGTAGAACAAAATATAGGACGTTGTATTTGGTGATAGTTATTTACTTATATTGATCTTATTTTTATTATTAAATACTAGTAGCACCTAGTTTTAACCTATCCATAAACTCGACAAATTACCTTCGAGGTCACAATGTACATCATTGTAACATCTTTCCACAACGGTGACTAATGCTTGCATGAGTCATAAGGACTTGTCTAGTTTAAAAAAATGCTATTAATTTAAGTACATAGTTATGTAAGTAAGTAATTAACCCTTTGACTTTAACGTTAGGTATATGTACCACTTATGTAGGAAAAATGTCGAATAAGGCGCACGCAGACGGAAGGCGGCGAGGCGAGGTACAGATGAATGATATTATAGCAAAAAGAGGCGCAGATACAGTGGAGACGCGATATCTGCACAAACAGTACCCCCTAGCACGAATTTTCACTCTTTTACTTTACAGCGTCTTTCCAGTATTTACAGCGTTTCTTGTATGAAAAAACGGAACAGCCCCTCTGGTGTGCGAAGAAGGATCTAATTTTTTTCTTGAAAATTGTCAGTTTGAAATTGTCAAAGTTCCAGTTTCCTTTACGTCTCAAATATTGAAAACTCATGCTAAGGGTACTGACTCGGGGACGATACGGCACAGAGTATTATTTATACAAAAAGTGCTATTTACTGGAAATAACACTTATTGCAGATCAGTTAGTTTTTCAGTTTATCGAGTACTAATTCCCCCTAATTCCAATCAATTTCCAGTGGCAGATGAATGATGATGATGATGAGAAAGTGGCAGATGGATTATTTATTAGTTGGTGGTAATATGATTTGCCGTACCGTTGCCGCGCTTTGCGCTGATATCTCGCCTGCACCGTATCTGCGCCGTATCTGTGTCTTACCTTCGCTTCGCCACCTACTGTCTGCGTTGCGCCTTTGTACTTTAAAAGATGTTCTCCGTGATCTTTTGACACGTTTCTGTATGGGTTATTCCCAGTACCTAGCTTTAAGTTAGGTATCGAGAAAAATTTCCTCATATTTGTACCATTAGATGTGTCGTTATCGTAATTAGATCTTGTCGTCATCGTAATTAAATCGTTGGCGATAAAAAAACAATTTTAATGATTTTTTATGCATTGGAGCAAATCTGTCGATTTTTAATTCGTGTAGCTGTGCTCCACAAAAATTACAAATTAACTACTATAATAATTTTAAACTATGATCTTATATTATTTCTTCTTCTCAGCCAATAAACTACTGCCAGTTGGCGGCAGTGTGCATCCACGACCATATAATGGTGTGCGCTGCCACAGAGGATGGTTGCAGTCGTAGAACGTTCCTCGACCAGTGTGATATGTATGAATATAACTGCGACTTTGGTGCACGTACGTATATGTTATTTCATTTTTTTACTGTCGCCTTACAGAACGAAGAATGATAAAAACGAATGAATGATGAAAACTTTGTAACACCTACCATCTAAGTAATATCCATCAAATGTAAAATTGATTTGCGCATGTCGTATCTATGACGTATTTAGATATACGTTTTTTTTTTGTCCCAACTAATGTTTGAGGCATTTCGAGTTGACAGAAACTTTTCAAGTTGATACAAGTTGCTCAGCAATCGGACCTGCTGAGTAAATTGATTTATAGCTAAAAGCAATCAACTTGTAGCGCCTGCTTGAAATACAGTTTATTAGTATTATACACGGGCTGTCGCAATTGCTATGAGAATAATAGTAGGAAATTGATTTTTTAACATATTAATAATAAAAAAAATACGTCTCGTTGGGGGACCGCTCCAAATTATTTATTATCTTCTATTTTTCCGGTACCCCAACGCAACGTATTTTTTTTCCTAACTAACCTAAATTGAAATCGCTTCATCCGTTCGGGCTCTAGGATGTCACAGATAGACAGACAGACAGACAGACGGACAGACACGTCAAACTTATAACACCCCTCTCACACTCACCCCTCACTTTTGCTCAGCCAGCGGGGCTATTGCGTATCTCGGTATCTGGGGTATGACCATCAAATAGCTGTCAAAAGATAAAGTTCGTATTGAATTTTGCATTTGCAATGAAACTGAAAAATGTAAAAATGTTCCCTAAAATCAACTACTCTAACGCTCTCTTGAGGCACTCCACTCCTCAACTAAGCCTCATAACAAATCAAGCCATCCAATTTCAGGTTGACAACTGCTGGTCAGTGACTATCAAGCTAGCCAATAGCCCTGCAGATCAGCCTTTCTGTGTTTAGGGATTATTGTAGTAGAATTGACTAAGTTTTCAGCGTGCACCTTTCAAAAATTTCGAGTTCATGTTGAACAAATGAATATAAATATAATCTATAGATAACCTGCACTAAAAAAGAAATGAATATTAATATAGAAATTCAAGATCTATAGGCTTTATTATATTTTTGTGGTATGAGGTTGATGGTGTAAACCAATGTTGCTTTTTATCCAAAAATACTAGTTCGTTTTTGATGCGGTTTTCAGTCATGGACCCAAGTTTGATTGGTGCATGTTTTTAGATGTGTTATGATGAAAAATAACCAAAGGGCGCTGCAGTTTACATTTGTTAGTGCATAACCAAAACTTATAGTCCGGTTTAGATGCGGCTTTCAGTGATAGATTTGGTTTTAATTAATGCATGTTCAGTGTTGCAGTAATATTTAGTCCTATTTTGATGCGGTATTTAGTATGGAATTTGTGGTTGATTAGTGAAGGATCTTAAATGGGGGTTGCAGTTGGCAATCATTAGGAGGCGTAGAACGTAAGAGATCAGATCTACTTATAAACCCTTTTACGTTTATGTCATTATATTTTAAAATAAACTAGATATAAACTACAGTATTAAAAAAAAAGAAGCAAAGTTAAACATTTTGATAAAACCTATACGACCTTTTTCGCCGTTTCGACGTTTTTGTCACAATGCATGGTCAATGCATTTCACATCTATAGTGCATCTTTTTAGAGATCAATATAATTTGATTTAATTCAATGCTCTTGAGATCTGTAAGGATTCTTGATAATTACAGTTACACTTTTTTATTATTTTTTTCAAAGAGATAATATTTACATTTATTTAAATAATTAATTAATTAATTTCTTAGGATTAATTTTGGAGTAAAACTACAGATATTACAGTAATGTTTTCTCTATCCTATTTCAGGGTACAGAAAACACTCACCAGCGAATACTATCCCTTGTGTAGGAGGGCTACAAGATTTTAGTTGTAATTAACGTCTGATATTAAATAAAAATATATTAAGAATTTATCTTTTGTTTCAGTTTTACTCCAAATCTTAATCCCTAACGAGAGTTTAATTTAAATAACTAGCTGAAAAATAAAATATAAAAAGCAACTTTAACCAATTAATTGTACAAAAAAATCCTTGTTTACACAATACTCGGCTCGATGTAAAATATTATTTCTCACAAAAAATGTATGAATTTTCAGATTGTCGAGAAACCTATAAGCTATTTTGCCTAGGTTCAGAATTAGATGTACCTCCACCACCACTCGACCATTGCGATGGTGATACTGAAAAACAAAAGATTAACACAGCGGTGACAATTGTACCAAAAACTTCGCCTGGGACCTGTTTGACTGTATCAAACACTCCATCTGATAATTGTGTGACTGTATCAAACACGCCGTCTGATAATTGTGTGGCTGTACCAAACACTCCACCTGATAATTGTGTGACTGTACCAAACACTCCGCCTGATAATTGTGTGACTGTACCAAACACTCCGCCTGATAATTGTATGACAATCACGAACACTGAACTAGTGCCATCGACTGTACCAAACACTTCACCTGTTTCCCGTGTAACTGAACCAAATACCACGCCGACAACATATGTGACCATACCATATGTTTCCTCCACAACTACGTCTACAACTGAAGTAAGAACAACGAAATCGATGAAGAAGAAAACAACTCCCACTACACTAACGTCCATCATTTACACTTCAAGTATTTTACCGTTAACGGAAACTAGTTTACCGTCAACGTCAAGTCACGTAACTCAGCCATCTACAGCTACTCCAATAAAACCATCTGAGACCTTGCCACCTCCATCGTCAATGAAAACTACGTCACTACAAACTATCGTTTGGCCACCACAACTGCCATGTGCATCGTCAACACCGTGGGTATCTCGTCCTCCAACAACTACACCAACAATACCATGGATATGGCAAAACAAGCCATCTACTTTACCTCCCCCACCAAAAATGACGTGGCCATCACACTCATCATACTCTTGGCCACCTCCAGCATCACCGTCAACACCGTGGATATCTCGATCACCAACAGCTACGCCAACAAAACAGTGGGAATGGCACCATATATCCTCAGAAACGTGGCCAACACCTACAATAATCTGGCCACCACTGCCACCATGTGATTCGTCAACATCGTGGGCCTCCGGGCCGCCGACAGAAACGCCAACGGTTGCGTCAACGATATGGCCGTATGAATCATCTGAAATGTTGCCACCTCCCCCAACTACCGTGCGGGACCCGCATTCAATTAAAACTTCACCTCCACCATCTTCAACTTTAAAACCAAATACGTCGCCACCCGAAACACAATCCGTACGATCAATAACGTGGCCAAGTCGGCCACCGACAACGACGCCAACTGTAAATTGGGGAATAATTTCAGAGGAACGACAAGATTGGGCAGGATACGACAAAGTGAGAATGTATCCAAACCAAGTTACATTGTGGCCACCGCTAGATCCATTGACAGCGCCAAATATACGTCGCATAATGCGGACTGTTGACATATCGACATTAACAGCAAAGATTATTTCAGTACCTGTACATTATTTTGATATCGATGTAACTGCAGCAACGCGAAAATCTTCAGAGAAAGCTTTTGCTTCGTTACCAGAAAGGGATATTTTTATTAATACACCAGAAACAAATGAAAATTCAGGATATGATCACTCACTAAAAGCGATTAATGAACATGAACAATCATTAGAAATTAAAAAAGAATATGGACAATCACACGACCGTTTAATAGAATATGATCTTTCACGAAAACAACAGAATGATCGTGACTTATTATTAAAACCTGCAAATAAATATGACAAATCGCCAGAAGTGGAAAATGAACTTGGACAGTCATTGGAACCGGATAATGAACATGATCAATCACCAGAGAAAGATGTTCAATTACCAGAACATATTTCTGAATACGATCAGTCAGTAAAAGAAAAGGTACATGTGGTGTCGTCAGAACCGAAACAGGTATTTGTTACTTCAATTTCAAAACAAGTGAAAATCTATTCGGTAAATAGGAATACTACAATAAAAAAGAAATTGAGAAAATATCCAAAAGGTTTAAAAAAGTCCTTAATTAACAAGCCTAAAACAACGAATAATTTATTACGAAAATATTCAAAACGTGTGAAAAACAGAAGTACTCGTACAACAATAAATAAGTTATTACAAGCATATTTGAGATCTTTGAATAATTCCATTTTATCAACCCCAAAAAAAATCGTTGGATCAAGAATGGGTATATATACATTTGGTCCGTGTTGTGATAGGCCTCTAACTTGGGAAACTAGAGAGGAAACACGGTTTTTGACAACACCAGCACGTACAACTAAATTTTCGACGCAAACTACAGAACACACAACTGAACCAAAGCAAACCGAAACAAGTAAGCACAATTTTTCGGCATAGCCGACATACCGTTTGCATGATTCTAGTCTTTTATTTAAATTTAAATGTAATGCAATATTTCATCATTCTTTCATTCCGTGGTTACGAAATTGCAAATATATTATGTTATCTCGAAAGAGTTAGTATATGTGTGTAATTCATTGGTCGTTAACTCGTTCGGTATACACTATACAGCATACGGGGAGTCCTCGTATGCGAGATAACAACCAATAAAAGTCACAAAGTCGAAACGTGTTTGTTACGCCATCTGCGGTGATTCCCCGCTTGCTTTATACCGACCGTCTTATCGACCAAAGAAATTCGTCGGTCGACAGCATGCGGGTCTGCCACTCTTGTCAATAAATGGCGACGAACATGGAGGTTTTCCTACACCCCGCGTGTGGGCTATCGACTAATGAAAACGATTCCCCGAATGCGGGCCCTGTGGCATGCGTTCCAGAAATCTCTCGCACCCTGCATACGGGCTCTAACAACTAATGAAAATGCGCCATAAGTACAAAGGTCAAAGTTGTGTCATGCACTTTTGAATCGGCATCGTACCTCGTAATAGTGAAAGTGTGCATACTGCCTAGATATTAATTATATTCAACTGTTTTTTATTTTTCCCAATAATAATTGTCTTTTATATGTAGGTATATAAGTTGACACAATGCTGATCTCTGCAATTTCGAAGTCACGGTTGTGTACATAATTTTTTACATCTATGGACTTTTCATATGAAGTTGCTGTATCATGGATATCATCATATAACTTTATTATGATTGTTTGACGAACAGATAGTACTAAGTGCTGTTTCTTAATTGTCATTAGGTTTTATTTTAACATAATCTGACACACATCACTTTCAAAATACTACCTCATAACTGCTATGCTATGCTGTTTCATTTATCGTTCTAACCGTTTTTCATAAATCATATTTTTCTAAAACTTAGTATGGGCCGTTTGTAGTTTTTACTATCATCATTATCGCTATGAAACATACGTTATTTGGCCTGTTGGTCTGTTGGTCTAGTGGTTAGTGACCCTGACTGCTATGCCGGGGTCGTCGTGGGTTTGATTCCGACCCAGGACAAAATGTTTGTGTGAATGAGCATAATCATTTGTTCTGTGTCTGGGTGTAATTTATCTATAGTATTTAGAAATATATAAGTATGTTTATTTTATCAGTTGTCTAGTACCCATAACATAAGCTCTGCTTAGCTTGGGATTAGATGGCGTTGTGTTATAGTTGTGGAATATTATAAATTATTATTTGAATTCCTGTTATTAGCATTATTTCATTAATTTTCATGGAAACTGAAGAGAAACTCTGGAAATAAACAGACAGAAACTTATGAAAGAGGACAACGAGCTCAAAATGAATTTAATTTTTGCACGAAAAATCGTCAACTTCATAGGCAATGACCTAGTATTTTCACTATTATAATTTTTGCTGAACTTTACGAAATTAATCATTTTAATCAATTCCTGGGTTGTGAAATGGACGCTCCTCATATGTCTTTGTTCGCAAGACGTCAATTATTAACTTGAACTTTCGGATACAAACACTCATCATCAACTATGTATGTCATAAGCCACCAGGCGCTAAATGAAACTAATTCTATCATGATTACATTCTTGATTTAACAATATTAATTATTTTAATTTTAATTGACTTTAATTGACGTATTCTACAAGTAACAAAACCACGTCTATATGTGTTTACGAGAACTAAATATACTCGCTCAATATTTGCACTTTTAATAATATTTTCTGAAAGTAAAATATATTTCAATTAACATTTTTTTTTCTCATTTCCCACCATATAGCTTCGACGCCTTTCACAACAACAGAATCATCCAGTACGTCAACAACTACAACTGAAGTATCTATTACATCGTGGACAACAACTGAAGCATCTATTATACCATGGACAATAACTAAACAATCTAATCCACCAAAAACAACATCCGAAATATCTACTTCATTAATGCCTTCCACAAAACCATCTGCTTCTTCATCGACGACAGTAGAACCATGGACAACCACAGAACAATTGACGATAACAACAGAATCATCCAGCACAACATCGACGACAACCGTTGAACCATCAACAACAACATTAAATGAACCATCAATAACCACAACTGTACCATCTATTACATCATCAACTACAATAACTGAAGCATTTCCCTATATGCCTGAAACAACATTCACAACACCTGAAGAACCACCCCCTAAAAAATTGACCTTTATATTTGATGATACAGAAACAGAATTAGTAACTAGTACAACAGAACTAAGTACAAGTTCGTGGTGGTACCCAAGGTGGTGCATAGATCCGAAATGTGAGAGACCTCTTACATGGATTACCACGACAAAGGGTTTTAGAAAACGAAGATTCGATGGATATCATGAATAATATCTGTACGAATTATTATATGTATAGAATGAATACACTATTGACATATGGTTTTATGTTATTATTTGTAGTCCAGCCTTTTGAAATAATGAAAACATCATTAACACTAATAAGAGATCGCGGGACTAACGAATTACCGTGACTTCAGAATATAAAGGGCTATTGAAGGACACCGTTGATTTTAGTTAGTACAAGTTTGACTGTCCCTCCCGCCCTGCACTGGGTGGGAGGACTCAATTGATGATTTTAACACGTTAAAAAAAAACACCGATAAGAACATTCAAAAATCAAATGTATTTTTATGTTTTTCTCAGGATGCCCGGTTATTAATTGTGGAGACACAACAACTGAAGAACTCGCCACTGAACCAACAGTCTTTCTAAAAGTTAATGATACAGAATATACCGATATATTTACAACGTCAGCAGACACAGAATTAGTAACTAGTACAACAGAACTAAGTACAAGTTCGTGGTGGTACCCAAGGTGGTGTGTAGATCCGAAATGTGACAGACCGTTTACGTGGATTACCACGACGACAGAGCGTTATATGAAATGAAGATTCTATGGACATCATGAATAATGGCTGTACAAATTATTATATGTATAGTATCAATACACTATTGAAATATGGTTTTGTGTTATTATTTGTAGCTGAGCTTTTTGAAATAATTATAGTGAAAAAGTTATTATCATAGCTAAGAATATTCAAAAATTAAATTAAATTATTTTTTTATATATTTCTCAGGATGCCCGGTTATTAACTGTGGAGATGGTAAATCGTTGACTGAAACTTTTTCGGATTACGAAACAGTCCCTATTGACCCACCAGAGTCAGACTATTTAGAAAATGATATTAAAACAAATTCATTGGAGTACTATGATCCGTGCTACAAGCCAATCTGTGACAGGCCTACCTCGTGGTTAACAACAGCGAGAAGAGAAACTAAGTCTTATACATCAGAAAAACAAACTAGCAAAAGTACTGCTGAAGCAACAACACGCACAGTGCTTAGTACGCTACCGTCAACAATTGAACCAACTACTGCATCAGATACGTTACCCATTGTAACATATACTACACCAACAGTAACAACTGAGCCACCTATTGCACCATCAACTACAACAACTGAAACATTTACTGCGCCTAAAACAAAATTCACAACAACTCAAGAAACTGACATTGTAAAGCTTATCATTACAGTTAATGATACATTTACCGATACATTTTCAACGTCGGCAGAAACAGAATTAATAACTAGTACAACAGAACGAAGTACAAGTTCGTGGTGGTACCCAAGATGGTGCGTAGATCCGAAATGTGAAAGACCTCTTACATGGATTACCACGACAAAACGTTATACAAAACGAAGATTCTATGGATATCATGAATAATGTCTGTATGAGAATTAATACACTATTGAAATGTGGCTTTGTGTTATTATTTGAATTTTGATACTAAGGATACGATAGTGACTTTGAGAGCATTATCACCAGAAATATTGTCAACAGCCCCAACTTCCAGTGAAAAAGTAACTGTAGATAAAACTACGGAGACAAGACCTAAAAAATTGGATTCCTACTGTCTACTGGATTCCTCCCTGACATTTTATACTGTCGCAGGGGTACCACACCCCTGTGACAGTATAAAATGTAAGAGACCAATAACATGGATCACATCAACAAAAAAAAAGAATTATATACGCACATTTACGTATCGCTGTGTATGCTTTAGCAGGCGCTCTTTATTGATTACAACATATCAACTCTACGTTACTTAACGTTGATCTCTTATACCTACATTATGCAAGCCTATATTATTGTACCTGATTTATACATTGTTCTGCTACATTAAAACACTATAACAAATCAGCACAGACTGACGGATGTAATAATTGGATTTAATTCCAAATAATACAGCTATTGAAAGGGGATATTGATTATCTAAGAAAGCGGGTGTACCCCAAGGTGCAATCTCAGGCCCACTTTTTTTTGCATAAATGTGGTAAGTTATTAAAGTAATCATGCAATTAGAAGGAATACGACACATGTAGGTAATGAAAACAGTTTATTTTATAATATAGCAACAATATTTACATGTCCATCTATATTTCAATCACGAACATTCTCGCTCCGAAGTTACACGATTCTAATTCATGAAGAAGATAATCATATAATAAAATATGTATATTATCTAAGTTTTATAATCATAATGGCAAGTTTAAAAATCTGTACCGAATCCCAAAAATTAAATTGTAATTAATATTCAAATGCAAATTATTACCTAATATTTACAAAAAATATAAAAATATTTAAATGCCATTATAATATTTCTGAACAGCTTATTTGTAAATAAATAAATATACAAAAATAATGATATTTGTACAATTTGCCGTAATACTGTACGAACTAATTAAAAACAGTTTTTCAGACAAAACAACTTACCTACATACGCTTAAAATTACCTTAATCTAAGCTAATTAAAACGTATTTAATTTTTACTACAACTACTTCATTAATATTTTTATTTATTAATAAAACCTGAGGTCGTTTAACTACTACTTTAATACCTGTATATTTTTTACGTAAGACCACCAGGCCTAAAATAAATAAAAAGATAACAAGTAGAATGGTTGGTTGAGAGCCACTTTAAGGACCCAAGGTAATTTTATCAGTTTCATTCGTGAATATCTCTAAAATCTATCCACTATAGACAGTAGACTTCATATTATCGACCTTGAATTGGAGTATTTAAACCATAATTTCCTCTACTACATTCAATTTATTGATTTGACTAGCATCGGTTTGTTGGCATCACCGTTCATAATTTTCTTTTTCCTAAAAGCGTTTATAACGAAATCATCCGCGAATATTTGTCTATCACTTTTGTAAAACGCTTCAATTTCTGCAAGAGTTTTCTTCTCCGTTTCAGGTAGGAAAAGGTACATGTACACTGTTCCTATGAAACCGAACATGGCGTATAAGCCAAAGGTTCCACTGAGGTGAAACGCGTATTCTATGTTATAGTTAGTTTTGGCAGCTGCGAAGTAGATGATGTAGCTTGAAGCTGCTGCTAGCGCTGTGGCGATACCGCGACTCCTGGAAACAAAAAACATGAGATTTTAATAAAATGCAGACTGCAACTGGAGGAATGACTACCCGGAATTATGCTAGTAGCTCTTATAAAACTGTCCGTCTATGAACAAAATAACTGACATAATTTACTCAGTATTAATGATCAGGCGAAATCACAGGGAGGTGAAAATGAGATGGCAACTTCGGGCTGACAAAATGTAACTAATAATTGAAAAGATGAGGATAAAACATACCCAGAGCCACTATAACATACATATACAAAATAAATCTATGAACGGGTGACTGAGACAGAGCTATTCATGGCCATACTTTGTATAAAGTGGATAAGCTATGGTATTTCGCCAGTGAAATACAGTTAAATACGAAAAAACATAAATTCACGCTTTCCTCCCTTCCTCCAAACTACAGAGGATCACCTGCTGCTAAGATCCTTACGCACTGCTTTCGTCATACACAGTTATATAGTAAAAAACAGTCCATCATCTGCCTAGCCTTTTCCCAATTATATTGGGGTCGACTTCCAGTCAAACCAGATGCAGCTGGATATCAGTTTTTAGTAAAAAACAGTCCAAAAAAAAAAAAAAAAACTACAAAACTTACTTGAAAGGAAAAACTTCAGACAGCAACACCCAAGGTATTCCAAGACTGTTAAAGCAGATCAGCATCACAAACAAGACCAAGGGCAAGATCTCTTTCTTATCAGTAAATGTCTCCATCTCATAGGAGAAGACAGTGGGTGGAAGGTTGATCCTGGCGTAGACACTGATGCCGATGCTGCAGCAGGCAGTACCCAGCATGGATCCGATAACTAGCTTCCTCTTGCCGATAGTTTTGACTATGATAGCAGACAGCATGCTCATTACTATGAAGAGTGCTCCTATGACGACCTGGAAACAAAAATTGAATACGTCGGTAAAGATATTGTGGGTTTTCTTGAAGTAGAAGCTTCTAGATTTAAGTCCTGGACTCAGTTGGTCTACTTTTTTTAGATAGGCATTAATTTGTTTCGGTTAAGTCTTATATTTCAGTCTGTCCCACTGCTGGCCTGCCAGCTGGGCAAAGGCATCTTCCATATCTTTTATATTACATCCTGTCCAGATAATTTCTTAGATAGAATTCCTGATATCGGCGTTTATTAGGCTTGCCTGGGTTGCATCGCCTCTCATTTAGTACCGGGAAACGATATAAGCAAGTCTTTATTGTAATTTTTTGTTATTACAAGGAAAATCCTTAAGTCTATCCGTGATACCCGAATTTGATTTTAGTTCTTTCCTCCGGTCATAGATGGCGCTGTTTGTATGCTACAAACTTGAGCTACTTCTACTAAATGAGCATTTTCTTTTATTTTTATTGTGCTTCTTCTGTGACAGTCTTTCAGACGTCGAATATCCCTACATATTTTGTTCTCTTTGTTATTATAACTTTAAACGTAACTATTAAAAATAATTTAACTGTAGTTATGACCAAGTTATTATTCATTAAGTGTGCCCTCGATTTATTCAATAGGGTGTTGAGTTGTTGATATTTACTCTGAAATACATTATTTTATTATAAAATATCTCAATTCCGTTATTACGTAAAAAAAAACAAGTTCTATAAGGTCAACATCTCGGCTACATCTCGGCTATTTAAAAAAATACAAATAAATGCATAATATCATATTGTTTTGTACAGAATATATCAACATAAAATGTGTCATGAATAACAAATTAGGTTTTTTTAATGGAAGAAACATGTCTCAAATGAATAAATCATTGAAATTCACACCTAACAACTGGAAGAAAAGTAGGTGTTAGGTATGTTGTATCGGGCACGCCGCAATCGGGGCGGTAAGACCCCTCTTTGAGGAGTGACTGGAGAGACGTCGCATGATATCGCATGACGCAGGTCCTCACCGGACACGGAAGTTTCGGGAGGTACCTGTGGCTGATGGGAAAGGAGGAAACGCCTGGGTGTTGCCACTGCGAAGATCGCCCGGAGGACACAGTAGAGCATACGGTGCAAGACTGCCCAGCTTGGGCAGAGCACCGACGTGTCCTCACGGCGGCGATAGGCGGAGACCTCTCGCGCCCGGCATTGGTTTCGGCCATGCTGCGGAGCGAGACGGAGTGGGAAGCGGTCGCCGCCTTCTGCGAGGCAGTAATGCTCGTGAAGGAGGCGGCGGGCCGCGAGAGAGAGAGGACAGCGTCCTCCCTCCGCCCCAACCGCAGTGGTGTACGCCCACGGCGCCGTACGTCGCAAGACGATCTCCGGCCACCGTAGGCGCGGGCATGCGGACAGCGAGTAGAGGGCAACTCGCTGTCCGACCATGGACCATGCCCGGGTCGACGGCGCGTCGTGTTCCACTCGCGCCTCAAAGAGCTGTCAGCAAAAATGACGGGGCCTCCTCTCAGAGGGCCAAAGCCTGCCGGGGTCGCGGGACTTATTTCTATTGCCGTGACCCCGGAACATAAAGGGCTACTGAAGGACACCGTGGATTTAAGTCAGTACAAGTCTGACAGTACCTCCCGCCCTGCCCGGGGTTGGAGGTCTCATTTGATGATTTTACCACGCTAAAAAAAAAAAGGTATGTTGTATAATATACATATACTAAACTATCAATCAGTTGACATATCTAATACCTACTTTAATAGTGTTTTTTAAACCGCCTCTGTCTAAATGCGTCACCAGCAATAAAAGCCATAGGTACTTTTGACAAAATTCAAACCCAATTTTCTCGGGAAATACTGGTTACTTCTTTAAAATAAGACCTATTCTGTAATATGTAGTATGGCTTCCAAAGTAGAACTGATAAAAGAACGCAAAAGGTAACACAATTTGGTAGGAGGGCATCGCTTTTGAATTCTGTCAAGTGTATAGGATAGGTTCATAATTATAATTTCTGGTTGCTACACCAATCAAGGTGATACTACAAAAAACCCTTTGGAAATATTTTTTGTCTCTAATTTATGTTAACAAGTTAATATCTATAAACAAAAAAAAACCTTTCTGTATGAGGTCTAAAATACTTACAACAATCGTCTTGGGATCATACTTCATGCCCAAAGCCTTGCACACGTTCACCATGTTCGGTCTCACGGGCAGCGCCCCACTCATCGTATAAAAGAAGAAATACATTATGACCAACAAGAACGGCTTCATAGTTTCCTTCACGAAGAACACATTCTTAATCTTCAAGATAATCGTTTTAATAGTATTCGTTCCATAATGTTCGCAAGGCTCCACGATCTTCGCTTCTTTGGCACATAGAACACAACGGTTTAATTTCTCGTAGTATTGTAGAAGTTCTTCAAATTCCTCTTTGACGTCTTCTGGTTTTGCCCAGCCTCGAAGACGGCAGAGCGAACTGAGAGCTTCTTTTTGACGGCCTTTTGATAGCAGCCATATTGGTGTTTCTGGCACCTGAAATTTATAATGTAGTCTTTTGAGAATCATCAAGAAGAATAAATTAGTAGGCTGACTGAAGAAGTCTAACTACTCCGTCAGATTACCCTTAAATAATTGACCTTTCAAAACACACAATACCGATGCTCTGACTGATTTTAAGATAAGAATTCACAAGAATACTCGTACATATAGATTTGCAATTGCAATATTAGAAACTAGTATAAAGTAGATACTAGTATAAGTGGATTTAAAAACACAAGACAGCTTCAATCTGGGAATTATGTCCATGACATGGCCTCTGATCCTGCAGCCGTGCTGACCACAAGTAGGTTAATCAGTCTAGATAATGATAGATAAATGAAATACAATTACGTTTTACAAACAGCTTGATCTAAAAATAGGTAAAGGTTACGCTAGCTTTTAATAATAAGAAATTTTTCGCTACTATTATTTCATTTAGCCCTTGAGCATAGTTGCGTATCTACTCATGGTAAATTAACAATACATCGTCAAAAATTTCATCATCATCATGTGTTTACTACGAAGTTTTAGTGCCTGATGCAGCTGAGCGTTCTATTAGGTATTCTATACTATACGCCAATATGATCTTACTTCCCCAGCTGGTTAAATATAGCATTTATTATGCTTTGGCAAGACTGCTTGTCATATTTTCGTTTCTTATATACGGCCGTTGAACGACAATTTCAATATGTATCTTTAGAAATAGTTCTATGTGTTTCATTCAATGAAGTACGATTAATGAATAATTTCAATGAACTTTATAAAAAAATTGAACTCATTCCTGTGTTTCTTATCAGCCTTGTTGTAGGTAACTTTTGAAATTGAAACACTGGATTCTGTTGTGTACTGACATCATTAAATCATTATCATAAAGATATGAAGCGAAACAACGAAACAGTAGAAATATGTGAAGACTTAATTATACTTATCAAAAAAATCAAATGTTTTGTTTGAATTGGATAGTCTACTTATCAGAGAAGGCAATGTATAACACTCCGCTACGACTAATAGAAGCCGAGCAGCATGTGAAACCTCGGGGAACAGCTAGTAATCATAGATCACAAAGATTCGAGTCCATGCTAGTTACTGATGAAGAGTTCTTTAGTGAGGAGACAATTCTGCCTGCATTGTCAAGGTAGGTATGTCTGCCATAAACCAAATTGTAAGGCAGCCGCAGAGACTGGTTGAGAAAAGCTCCTGACATGCATCTATGTCCAACTGTTCTGTGAGGCTGATGATGATGATGGGCATGCGGACGGCGAGTATGTAATGGGTGACTTGCCGTCAGATCATGGACCATAATCGGGTCGCAGAGCTGTCAGCAATCTGACGGGCTCTCCTCAGAGGGAAAAAACTTGCTGGGTCAAGGCTGATGATGATGATAAACCTAGTCAGATCACAGCTCAATCGGTTTGCGAAAACTGGTTTCAAATTCAGTAGCAAATTTTGACCCATATAAATACTAACTAGCAAAGCAAGATTAGCTACATAAAAGTTCGTAAAAAGATCAGATACATAGATAAGATTAGATAACATGATTAGAATATTAATGCGGAAATAAGGCATAGACGGGTAACATCGAAACAGCCTCTAAAGTTTGACCGATATTATGATGTTACTTCACAGCTGTGTCGGTCAAGGTTGTTATGAAGCTCGAGGGCAGATCGCTCTCGGGCTTCATTCATAGTTATTTATTGTATTTAGATGGGAATCTGATATCATAAAGCATCTCGTTGATATTCATTTTAATATTTAGGAGCTCGTGGATAAATAATTACAGACGTAGATACAGGCCGATCTTCCGGGTAATGGCGCCGTGCTTCGGAAAGCATATAAAGCCGTTGGTCCCGGCTGTTTGTAGATCTTCAGTCGTTACTATCAGTTTCAGGAGTTGCAGTGGTTTGGGAATAGTGTGGTGAGTATGCCCCAACAAAAAAAATGCTGTCATTGTTAGTCAGAAGCTCATAAGTTTGACAACCAGTCTTACCATGGGGTAAAGTATTGCCCAGTTACTGAGTTGTGGAGTTACGATAGGCAGGCGCTCCATGTAAAATGCTGATAGCCTGCATCTGATTCGACTGGAAGCCGACCCAGAGCCGACCCCAATATGAATAGTTGGGAAAAGCCGACCCCAGTATAGGTACGTACTTGGGCTAGGCAGATGATGATGATAATGATTTGCAGGTTTTTAGTCACCAGAATGACGTCAAAGTCATGGCAGTAAGCTATTAGTTGGAACGAATTCAAACACTTTTAACGAGCAGTTTTCTAGCTAGGACAGATCATTGTTTATTTCCACACAAGACGCTTTGAATCGATGTTCGTGACTAAGTTATTTTTTATCACATCTACTAATAAGTACTTTAGAATATCTAAAGTCCTAGTTTAATATTCCTAAACAGAGATTTAATATCACATTAACTAACCGAGACTAAAAGTAATTTGAATTTGGATTGTCCATAAAATTAGTTAACCTAATTCTATTTCAGTCTGCGCCAAAACATCGTATTAACATCAAGTGACTGTCTAGCTAGAAAATAACAACATTTTGACGCCTAACCACTAAATCTATATTTTTATCGCAGAAAAAAAGACTGTTCCGATAAAACAATAATAAAATGTTCTTATTATAATACATAGATGGCGCCACGTGCCTTTCACTACAAAAATATATATATAGTAAGGAATTTGTTAACGATACATACGTCACTCGCCGCCTGACCGCCGCCGCGTACGGACGTCTCCCCGTGTGTGCTCCGTGCCTGTGCTGTGTTCGCCGCTGCGTTTCGTTGTGCTCGCACAACGTCTCGGTAGTCTTTCGACTACCAAACAAAACTGTCCTTTTCAGGACAATCGTCAAAAACGTGTTTTTGCCCCTTCAGGGAAAATCCACAGTTTCGTGGTTCTTGGTGGAAACCTCACGGTGTCAACGAAACCAAGAGGGTGGTGCCCCAATCCATCCCGCCAAACCCCTTCAGGGCGAGGTTAATTTATTGGAGTCGGGAGCTGGGACCTTGGCCTTGGGGGATCTCCTAGTCAAACCCAGTCTCTGGTTTCGTTCACAGCAACACACCTGGTGTCGGTTGGGTGTGTCTACCCCTTCGCACCAGACCCAAATAGGGCCCTGTTGCACATTAAGATTGGCAACAGGTTTACAAGCTTAGGGCACACCTTAGGTACTCACCTCACTGCCGCACACAATCCCTAGGCAGGGGAGGCTACTCATCCCCGGGCGCACCCACCCGGGGAGTTAGTCTGATAGGCTTTTCCCCAATTTTTAAGGGAGCTTCACTCCCATGCCATCCACTTAGGATGGCACCTTCAACTGAGGACCTCCTTGTGGGGTTACTCAGGGACATCGTCAAGAATAACAATCTTGGCGATGTATACGAAGCCAGGCTCAATGCTATTGAGCAACTCATCCAGGATAGGCGCGAATCCCCATTATCTCCCCCGTTAGCCGATCAAGGCATTCCCCCTCAGGCCCCAAAGTCTATTAAGACTCGCGAACCCGCGATCCGCGTCCCGACCCAACCCGATGCCACCCCCGGACCTTCAGTCCCTCAACCTTCCTTGCCCGAACGTATGGACACGTCCGGCCCAGTCGAGTCTGATTGTGAGATCAGTGACTCAGCCGGTTCCTCTGATGAGGACTTTACCGTGGTCCTAGGTAAGCGCAAGGGAAAACATTCCTTGTCCTCAAAGGCAAAAAAGTCCCTCGCGGCTTTGCCTACCCCCTCTCCTCCGACCACTCGGGTTAACACCCCCACCCCCTCCCCGGCCCCCGCTAGCCGCCCCTCCAGCCCTAGGGCTACCCCCACCGCGGCTCCCTCTAAGAAGCCCAAACTTCCCCCTCCGATCTTCATTCACGAAAAGTCCAAATGGACTGATATTTCAAGGGTCTGTGTGGACCTAAAAATCAACTTTACAAAGGCCACCAGTACCAATACCGGTATAAAGGTATCGACCCCTACGTCTTCGGACTATAGGGAACTCTCTCGTGTTCTTCGTTCGAGGAACATCCCACACCATTCTTTTTCTCTCCCTGAGGAGAAGCCCACCCGTGTGGTGATCAGGCGGATCCCCAAGGAGATTCCCACCTCAGACGTCCTAGAGGACCTTAAAGCCCAAAATGTCCCTGTTTCCGCCGTCCACCGCCTTCACAAGGCAAGGGGCGGCGACCTTTACGACATGGTCCTAGTGATCTGCGACCCAGTCGAAACAGGCCCCCATCCCATCTTCAAAATCCGATCTGTGTGCTCCCTGTCGGGCATCTCAATTGAGAAGCCCTATAAAGCACATACTGTTGGCCAGTGTCACAACTGCCAACAGTACGGCCACAGCCAGTCCCACTGTTTCGCACCTCCCAGGTGCGTTAAATGCTTAGGTGACCATAGCACGGTCAACTGTCCCCGTCCCAAGGATAAGGCCCTCTGCCAAGATCCACCAAGCTGTGTCCTTTGCGGTCAAGTCGGCCACCCGGCCAACTACCGCGGCTGCCCCAAAGCCCCCAAATCTTCTTCTCCCAAACTGGCGAAGCGCGCTGCCGCCCGCCAGCAGAGGGAATCCCCATCTGTGAAGATTCCCTCTTCACAGATACCCAATAGATTAGGTCCCCAACGCCCATCTCCCTGGAACGCGCTGAACCACCAAAGGGCTTTCCCAGCCCTTGGACCAGCGCCCTCCAAGCCCGCTCCTCCTCTCCCAGACGTCCCCACTCCCCAGCCCGTGGCTCCCGTGACTGCTCCCGCAGCCGCTCGCAAGACCGCTCTTGCAGCCCCGGTTATGGTGTCCCCCCCGTTAGGCTCCGGCCCCGTGGCCCTTGTAGACGATGAAGACATGCGGGTCATCATCTCCGCGTATAAGTCCGTTGAGAATTACGAAAATATTCTTAAGGCGTCGGCACGACAATTGGCCGCCCAACTCAGGGCGTCCAACGGTAGTCCCGACGCTTATAAGGCTATTTTCGCCTCTCACCCCCACGTTGGGGAAGCTCTTAAAGCCCTCCACCTAGTTTAATCTCCAATGGCTACTAGGAATAGGAACGTTCTCAAACCGCGGTCCCTCAGGTTAGGTTTCTTTAACGTTAACGGCATGCAAGGTCAGCGGGACGAACTCGCTACCTTCTTGCGCGATAACCAGTTAGATATTCTCCTTCTCCAGGAGACGTTCCTAAAGCCACACCATCGCGATCCCAAAATTGCCAACTTTCAGTTAGTTCGTAATGATAGGTCGCGTTGCCACAAGGGTGGTACTCTCATTTATTACAAAAAGTCCCTGCATTGTATCCCGCTAGTCTCTCCTCCCCTCGAGTCGCTCCTCGAGGTTTCAGTCTGTCGGCTAGGCATGACCGGTCATCAGCCCATCACCATAGTCTCCGCCTATTTTCCTCCTGCTACCGGTGCAGAGGATCAGTCCCTTCTCGTTAGAGATCTCACCTCTATCTTCGGCATGAGCGATTCCGTTATCTTAGCGGGAGACCTCAACGCCAAACATCCAGCTTGGAATAGCACTATTACGACCCCTAGGGGAAGAGTAGTGTTCAACCTTAGCTCCACCCTCAATTTTGACCCCGTTGCTCCTTATGAGCATACGCACTATCCCCACGATCCCAACTGTCGTTCCGATGTCCTCGATATAGCGCTGCTCAAAAATGTCAACCTTAAGTTGAACGCCATTGAGACGCTACACGAGCTTAATTCCGACCACCGTCCTGTGCTCTTGCACCTGACTCCGCGCACGGGTCCTTCTGACCCTAGCCAGCCTCCTCCTACCAAAGTGTTGACTGACTGGAAGAAAGTAAGCGAATTGCTGAAATCGACCTCGTCACCTCACTTGGACTCCATCCCCGACCACATTGTCTCCGTCGCTGACACGACGGCCGCCATCAACTCGTTTACAGAACACGTGCAATCCGTATTGACGGATTGCTCACGGGAAGTCCCAGATACGAGCGATCGTAAATGGAATCTCCCCGCTGACGTACGTGAACTGATAACCGAGAAGAACGCGGCCATCCGTGCCTACAGCAACTTTCCATGCGATTCGAACAAAGCCCACATGCGCAATTTACAGCGTGCTGTAAAGAAACGCATCGCTGAGTTTCGTTCGAATCGCTGGAACGACATGCTGAGCGAACTCGAGCCCACCCACCTAGCCTACTGGCAGCTGCAACGAAAGTTGCGCGCTACCGAGGAGGCTACCGTCCCTCCCCTCACCCGTCCCGACAAGAGCGTCGCCTTTGACGACTCTGAGAAGGCCGAGTGCCTGGCCGACAGCCTGGAATCTCAGTGCACTCCTAGCACTCAACCGGTAGATAGCAGTCACCTCCTCAAGGTAGACTCGGAAGTCGAACGTAGGTCCTCTCTCCCACCTGTAGAAGACCCTGATGATCCTCTGCCACCGGCCACGCCGGACGAAGTGCACGACATCATAAAAGGGCTCCGCCCCCGGAAAGCCCCCGGGACGGACGGTATCAATAATAGGGTTTTTAAACTCCTCCCCGCCCAGCTCATTATGTTATTGACCGCCATCTTCAATGGCGCTCTGAGCAATAATATCTTTCCCGAGGCATGGAAAGAGGCCACTGTTATCGGTTTCCCCAAGCCAGGCAAGCCCAAGTCTGAGCCCACGAGTTACCGACCTATCAGTCTCCTGAACGTTCTCGGCAAGATCTATGAGAGACTTATTTATAAGCGACTCTATGATTACGCCGAATCAAAGCGCCTCATTCCTGACGAGCAGTACGGCTTCAGGTCCGGACACTCGTGCGTCCAACAAGTCCACCGTATAGTCGAGCACATTAGCGCGGGCTTTCAGCGCGGTGCGATGACTGGTGCTCTCTTTTTCGACATCGCGAAGGCCTTCGACAAAGTCTGGCACAACGGCTTATTATATAAGCTCTACCACATGGGTGTGCCAGACCGTCTCGTGCTCATCATACGAGACTTCTTGTCGAACCGCACTTTCCGCTACCGCATAGGGGACGCCCTCTCCTCCCCGCACCCGATACGTGCTGGCGTCCCGCAAGGCGCCGTCCTCTCTCCCCTCTTGTTCACGCTGTTTACTAGCGACATTCCCAAGAGCAATAAGGCTCGGTTAGCTCTCTTCGCGGACGACACGGCCCTGTATTACACAGGCCGCAGTTCAACCGCTATAGCCCAAACCCTCCAGACCTCTGCCAACGTCCTAGGCGCTTGGTTTAGGAAATGGAGAATTGAGGTTAATCCCGATAAGAATCAGGCGGTTCTTTTCACCAAACCGCGCAAACGTGATCTCCCCTCCCTCTCTCCGATCTCTATGTACGGCAAGCCGATCCCCTGGGCGAAGCAAGCCAAGTACTTAGGTGTGACGCTCGATAGTCACCTTTCCTTCCGCGAACATATCAAAAAGGCCCGCGACCGCGCGTCCTTTGTTATGGGTAGGCTTCACTTCTTGCTCACTGCGAGAAGCTCACTGTCACTTAAGTGCAAATTGCGCCTATATACCGCGGTTATCCGTCCCATCATGACATACGCGTGTGTCATTTTCGCTCATTCGAACCCTCGCGTCCTCTATAAAATGCAGGTCCTCCAAAACCGGTTTCTCAGGAAAGTCACGGGAGCCCCGTACTATGTCCGTAACGACGCCCTCCACCTCGACCTTAGAATTCCCACCGTAGCCCAGTTCATGAAGCGCCTTTCCAAGCGCTTCATCGATTCCGCTATTAGGCACCCCAATCCCTTGATCGCATCGGCCGCCCGATACGAACCATCGCGTATCAGTACCACCCGACGCCCTAAGCACACCCTCGTAGAGCCCGACGACCCCATCACTCTCCTCCAGGAGAGCAGTAGGGAAACCAGTACTCTTAGAAAACACAGACACAGACCGACTCCGTCATTCCGCCCTCGCCGCCGAGGCCGCCCGTCGCGACGCCCAAGTCAATGCCCCCCCCGACCCTTGCAAGAGCCAGCCCGCGATGCTGAGCCAGTAGTTTTAAATTAGTCCCTAAATAAGATATTATTGTGATCCAGCCTGTCCCTTGCTGTCCTCTGTCAGTGACGTCCTAAGCCGAGGTCCGTACCCCACAGGGGGTGCCCTTAGCGAACGGTCACTTAGTCTATAGTTTTTTGCCTAGCTTGTAAGCTCTGGCTGGAGGCCTTAGAGTAAAATCTATGGCATCCACAGAAAAGTCCGGTTAAGCAGCACACAACCTCTTCTAGGTTGACCTGCGAGATGCCATTCACAAAAAAAAAAAAAAAAAAAAAAAAAAAAAAAACGATACATACGTATTAATATTGAATGAGCACACAAGTATCAATGGACTCAATTGAACTGTCGACAAGCAATTATATCTGTCCACCGACCGATCTAATCAATCAAATACGAGTGACATCTGATGAACATAACACAAAAAGATATACCTAAGGGACTATTATGCACACGTTTGACAAAAATGCGCCGTCGACGTTTAAAAATAGTACATTGTTCACCGAGAGGAGAAAGTGACCGATTACCATCGAGGGTATCGTTTAAAGGACGAGGCGTAGCCGAGGACTTTAAAATACCCGAGATCGGGAATCGCACTTTCTCTCGAGTGATACATAGTGCTTTATACTACACCTACGAGGAAAATAAATTACTTTCTACGAAAACTGAATCCTCAAACAACACACAAATTGAAAATGGCGCCAATGGCGTCTGCAATTTTCACATGTTCTTTTTTCAAATTGTTTATCCTGCCGCCGCAGGGTCGCACTGCCAGCCCGAAACCATCCAACACACAGCTAGTGGCCAGTGTCATTTTGCGAACTTGGAGATAAAAACTCACTGTAAAAACTTTTTGGCTTTTGATATTTAGGTTACCGGCGCATAGTCTTACCCAAAATTAAAAAAGAAAAAACACGTTAGAAATGGATTTTCATACACTTTTCTCTCCCGCTCAAATGCGTTTTCTCCCCGCATATTTGGTCGATATGCAATGACGTACTTTCTACCGTAAATTTGATAAAGTAACGAGGTACTTTCCAAGCAGGTGTAGTATAAACGTATTTTTAAACGTTGACGGCGCGTTTTTGTCAAACAGAGCAGTTTGTTGTCCCGATACAAACGCGCGTTTGCATCGCGTCTGTATCGCTAAAAACGCCCGTCAGCGGCGCGTTTAATAAACATGGTGTGCACAGGCTCTTATTATAAAAGCTGTTGCCAGCGGCCCGCTACGACTCATCCAAGCTATCTGTGTTGGTACTAAATTTCGTCCAAATCCTCCTGTTCAGTAGTTTTCCTTGGAAGAGTAACAAACATCCATCCATTCTCACAGTTTTGCATTTATAGACTTAAGAAAATTAGATAGAAAAAGTAAAATGTAGACACTATGTTCGTGATTTTGTCGATGAATTTTTATATTTAAAATTATGTATTAAGGACAGGTATGCAGATGACCAGAATAGCTCAGTGGAAAAAGCCGCGTATATCTAGATAGCGGATATCTAGATTGTTAAGTTCAAAGCCTGGGTTGAGTTGAGTTGGTTCACACGTTCATACAAAGTAGGTAACTATACTTAAATTCGTTTCAATACTTTTTAAAGTGATGAAATGGTGGTGGAAAACACCAAACGAAACCTGGTATTTTGTTGAATCAAAATTCGAATATCATAATTTTATTAGTTGTTGTGAACGGTTGCAGATGGTGTGATCACCGCTTTTAAAAGATGGAATGCCTGACGCCCCTGGCCCCAACTCGACTTTTTACGTAAATGTTATGTTAGGTAAAGGAGAACTTTGAAAAATATGTCCCTTGTTCGTAAATTAAAGGCGCTTTTTTATTTTCCAATACTTCAAGTACGCCGTAGATAAAATACGGAAATCTTGTTTAAGGCCTCTAGATCTTAGTAGTAAGAAAGAACATTGACTGATTATGTCATGACATTTATTTATTAATCCTTTAACGAAAATTCTACATGTATTCTCTCATTGCTGTGGCCGTTGGCTACACTTTGCCAAGCTGTATATTTCAATCATTATGAAATGTTACAAAAAAAATTAAGTGCTAAAATATTTAAAAGATGCATTAGTCTACACTAATATATCTTTTTAAAGTCATTTAACAGCTAATGATAGTATCTTATGAATATATATTATCTATATGCATTAGTGACAAGTGCCTACCTTTTTAAATTGTTTTATTGACATCTTTTTCATAAATATTCATGGGGGCAAGACCTTGCTCAGTAAACATATTAGTCTAAAATACACTTAATTTTAAGTTCAGTTAAAAAACTTTGTGTTTCTTTAATATATAATAATTTGTTGTTATTTAATGGTGAGAATATCAAGTGCACCGTGGTCTTTACTGTTTCAACTTTTATTTTATGTAATGTATATTGACTACTTATTCGATGTTGCTACCAACAAATCAACATGCTGTGATAATTTGATGCGTAGGTTTATCAACGGCAATGTCAAATTCTCAAGTTTTGTTGCTATGGAATCACTTCAGCCTGACGTCATTCAAGACACCAGTGTATTTTTAATTTTCTCGGCAAAGAATCGTTTTTCTAGCACTTCAATATAAGTACTGGAGATTTCTGTTATGTATTTGTTATTACATTTTCATGTAAACGAAAGAAATATTAGTTTGATCGAAGAGTTAAGGACACAAGCCTATGAAAAGATACTTATCACAATACGATATTAACAGTTTAAGTTTTTTTTTTTACGTGATAAAATCATGAAATGAGTCCTCTCACCCAGGGGGGGGGGGGCTATCAGACTCGTACTGAATAAAATCCACGGTGTTCTTCAATAGCCCTTTACGTTCCAAAGTCACGGTTACCTGATGAGACTGTCCCGCGACTCCGGAACAGCACAATTTTCAAGCATGAAAATTGAAAATTCGGGCCGAATTAAGTTTTTTTTTTTAATTTGGACCGAATTTCAATCCGAAACGAGAATACTTAAATGATAGTTCCACTTTGCTAGGTAGGTAATAGATGTTTTTAATTATCGTGTTTTAAACCTATTTATTTTTACATTTTATAATGTACGCCATGACAGATAACATTCGGTCAAGGCAAAGAGGCTTGATTGACGCATCCTATTATTTTTAATATTACCGCATCAAGACAAGACACGTAATGTTAGTCCAAGGAAACTCCAAATTACACATAATGATTGCCGCATTGTGTTTACGAGTTCATTCGTTTGTTTGAAATAATATTTACTTGGGTAAGCAAAGTGCTTTATTTTAGAGCTTTTTTGTCAGTATTTTAACAGGAAGGATGTATATTCCTATTTCCTAAGGGGTTGGGGAAATTCGATTGCCACTTCTGCTAACCAGAGACTACAGTAACTGTTGACTTAAATTCAGCTCTCAGCCTTATCTGCTTTTAGCTCACCGTCCGATCAAGAACCAAGTCCAAGTCGACGGCGTGTTGTGTTCCAGGCACGGTTGGAGCTGTCAGCAATATGAATCGCTAGAATGTTTTACGTAGCACCGGAACACAATGGTGAATAAAATTAAACAGGATAAATTTTTGTTGTTTAAATCAAAACGGGTCATATAATGATTTTCACCCCAAAAATAGAGCTACTTGTTTTTTCAACTGCTTATTGAAATTTGTTTTATAGACCAGGCGGCCCAGAAGACATCCGTATGCAAAATATGAGGACCGAGTTTTGAGTTTTGTAGTATATTTTTAGGATTGTCAAGATGTATATTTTCGATGTTGCCAGCAATTAACGTGGTCCAAAAAAAAAATCGGCACTGTGATCTCATATCAATAAAACGTTGATATTTGTGGGTTTTGATCTGAATAAATTTCATATGATATGGCATTACATACTGATTATGCTTTATCATGACGAGACCTTGATCAAATAATTGGAAAATATAGTAGAAAACATATAATTATCTATATATTTAAAAGAACAGGGTATCGTCGTAAGATTCACCTACAGCCAAAATCACTAAACGTAGAAACTTGGATTTTGGACAGTTGCAAATGGCAATGGGCATTATTAGTTTTTTTAAACTACCCTCCAATGATACTCTAGACGATGTTAAAGTTTGTATAGGAAAATCATAACGTGATAACCGATGAATTTGAAACCCGGTATATAGAAATTAGATCAAAAATCATCAATTAAGTGTTTTTGGGTTTTTCAAAAATCGCCCCCTAAAGTGGTTAAAAGGGGTGATTAAGTTTTAAGGGAACGATTTTACTACGTTTAGTGCAGTAGTGTTTTACAAATTTCTGGACCACTCCAGACACTGGCAACATGCATTTTTAAATAGTCCTAGAACCCATTTGCATACTTCATAAAACAGATTGCGGTCCTCATATTTTGCAAACGAAATTCCTTCTGCGGCCTGCACTATTATTTAAGACACTACCTAATGGTACAGTTCACATAAAATTTATTTGTCCAACAAACTTTTTTATCATATCAAATCAAATCAAATCAAAGCATTTATTTCAAGTAGGCCAGTTATAGCACTTTTGAAATGTCAAAAGACAAAAACAGTTCAAAAATAGTTACGTTACATAAATAAAAACAGTTAAAAATAGTTATGTTGCTACAGTCCCAGTCACACGACATAAAAACTGTGAAAGTACCGTAGATGCCCGTTCCAAGAAGTTGATCTCTATGGAGAAGAACGGGCAAGAAACTCCATGGACACTCTTTTTAGATCGCCAAAATTATTACAGAACCTTTGTTACATCATTCCTTTAAGATGGTACATTATGTGAGAACGATGTAGCAAGTTAAAGTGTCCAAAAGAAATCAGAAATAAAAATTATTGATTTTTAAAATAAACCGAGGCAGCTAAGAGATGACCAGTCCCAACTGACAGCGCCCGTTCACGAACATGACGCATGATATCAGCACCATTCAGCTCAACCATTTTGAAGGGAACTAAATGATCCGACACACGCGCCACCATCAGCGAGACATTTGAGTGAGCATGACATACTCTCGACCGCCAGGGCACATTCAAGTCAAAAAATAAAAATAATTAAGACGTAGGTATCTTGTGAATGATAGCTTTGTGCACATAGAACTCACACAATATAGGCTAAGCAGCTATATAATCCAAAGAAATATGAATTTATACAATGCAATTATACTTTCACAATCTTCTGCAGCTCCGAAAATAGTACCTATATGTAAATATGCTATCACTGAATACATCCCTGTCCTATGGTGCAGGACCAGCATGGAGCCAAGCATTCTTATCAGCGATATAATCGCCCAATTTGTAATATGCCCGCTCACATAGTGTGCGTTTAATGCATGTTTTAAATTTAGTCTCATTCAGTTCAAGAATACTTTGTGGAATTTTATTATAGCATTTTAAACAATACCCCATAAAAGATGAGTCTACTTTGGCGAGTCTGAAGCCCGGCTGAACTAATTGGTCCCTATTTCTAGTATTATAGTTATGTCTGTCACCTCTTTTGCCAAAAAGATGTAGATTCTTTCTAACGTACATTATGTTTTCATAGATGTATTGACAAGCTACCGTCAAGATGTTAATATCCTTAAACAGTTCTCTCAGAGAGTCGCGTCTTCGGAGATTGTATATAGCTCGGATGGCTCTTTTTTGCAGAATAAAAATAGACTCGATGTCTGCAGCCCGTCCCCAAAGTAAAATTCCATAAGACATTAAACTATGAAAGTAACTAAAATATACAAGTCTCGCCGTATCAACGTCAGTATATTGACGTATCTTTCTAACGGCATATGCTGCTGAGCTTAAGCGCCCTGCTAGAGATGTTAAATGAGGACCCCATTGTAATCTTGAGTCAAGCGTAATCCCCAAGAAAACCGTTTTATCAACGAATTCAAGTGACTCATTATTCAATACTATGTCATTTTGAGTACTTTTAACATTTGGAAGAGCGAATCGTATACATTTAGTCTTTTTTTCATTTAATACTAAGTTATTTGCTGAAAACCAGTTGTGGACCTGACATAAGGTATTATTAAGGTCGTCTAGATTTTGAGCCCGTCTATTAATCTTAAAAATTAAGGAAGTGTCATCTGCAAATAACACCATTTTGTGAGGTTGGTTATCTAATAGATAGGGTAGGTCATTAATATATACCAAAAAGAGGAAAGGACCCAATATTGAGCCTTGCGGAACTCCGATATTGACAGTTGAACTCTGTGAATTTACGCCGTTTATTTCAACTTGCTGTTGCCTATTGCACAGATAGGAATTTACCAAACTAAGTGCAAGTTTACCTAGTCCGTAATGTTCTAGTTTCAAAAGTAATGTATCATGGTTTACGCAATCAAATGCTTTGGAGAGGTCACAAAATATTCCTATCGCGTCTTGGGCCTCTTCCCATGCAGTAAATATGTGCTTTAATAAGGTGACACCGGCGTCAGTTGTACAACGTCCCTTGGTGAAACCATACTGCTGATCGTGTAAGATTTTGTTGGTGTTAAAGTGATTAAGCATCTGATTAAGCATTACTTTTTCAAATATCTTGCTAAAGACTGGCAACACGGATACTGGTCTATAATTATTGGTATCTTTACAGTCCCCAGATTTAAAGAGAGGAACGACTTTACTGAACTTCATCAAATCAGGAAAAACTCCATGATCCACACACATATTAAAAATTAAAGCTAGGTAAGGTGCTACAGTCTCCACTATGGATGCACAAACTTTAACAGACATTCCCCATAAATCTTCTGTCTGTTTAATTTTGATTTGCCGGAATGCTTTGATAACTGTCATCGGGTTTATGTGTTTAAATTTAAAATCAGCCGGGCAGCCAGATACGTTCGCCTTTAAAAAAGCAATTGATGTATCGGGTGAGGAATTTAGAGCCTCCGTAGTCTTAAATGGTATATCTGTAAAGAAATTTACAAATTCTTGAGCTACTTCCAGATTAGAGCTTATAGGACCACACTCTGTATCTAACGTATAATTACTGCTACGCATTGTTTTTCTGCCAGTCTCGTTATTTATGACTTTCCAAACTGTCTTTATTTTATTTTCAGCTGTCTTGATCTTGTTACTAATGTGCAAGGCTTTAGCAGCTATGCAAGTATTTTTGAAAATTTTTGAATAGGTAGCGACATATTTGCTAAAAGTTGCAGTATTAATGTAAGGCTTAAGGCCATATAGTTAAAAAAGTCTTTCCCTACTTTTTCTAATACCTCTAGTTGCCCAGTCACTAAATTTAAATTTCGGGCAAATTTTCTTTATTTTCTTTTCAAAATGTTTATTAAATTCGCTGTGAACAATTGAAAAGAAGCGATCGTACAGTTGGTTGGCATTCATTTCGTCTATATTAGGACTCATTACACTCAACTTACTGTCTAAGGAACTATTAAATCTATTTAATTTATTTGTCGTTATAGGTCTACAATTAATCTGAACTTGTTGTTCAATTGTACGACACCTAAAAGTTACCGTCTGTCCACTGTGATCAGACGGCATACAACTAACTATGGCTTTATCCAAATAATCGCAATTGCAGAAAATATTATCAATACAAGTAGCAGATGTTGGAGTTACTCTAGTAGGTTCTGCAAATAAGTTGGTTAAATCAAACGATTTAAAAAGATTTAATAACCTACTGCTATTACAATTTTCTTCCAAAATATTGATATTGAAATCACCACAAACAATTGCTGTTTTATTGCTTTCTGAAAGCTTTGCCAGAACATCTTCCATTATTGATTCAAATAATGAAAAATTCTGATAGTTAGGGGGCCTATAAACACACACTATTACATGCCTATCCAGCTCAACACAGGACAGTTCGACGCAATGTTCTACCGAGAGACCTACTATGTCATTACGTTGATTACATTTTAAACTATTTCTTATTAGTATTAAGGAACCTCCACGCAGCATAGCTTTGCGATTAAAACAACTAACAACACTGTAATTTTCATAATTAATTATCATTTGATAGTCCTTCAACCAATGTTCAGTAAAACAGACAACATCAAACATTGTTTTTTCAAGAAACATTTCTACTTCTAATAATTTTGAAGAAATACCTTGAATATTTTGATGGAATAATGTCAAGGTATTCTGCTGAGGCCCTTTTTTAGAACTAATTAAATGATTGCTAGAAGATACATTGTTACTTGTGGATGTTAAATTGTGAATGGTACCTTCTGTTGTCCTACTGACTAGTTTAAATGACTATTATCCTATTACTATATATATACTATTATCATAGGTAAAACTACACACGTTAACTCGTTTTTTAACCTTCAATGTTTATTGTGTATTAATTAAAGATTACCACCTAATCAATCAAGAGTTAAATCGACCTTTAGTCATGTTTAACTGCTCCTTGCCAGATATTATATAAAATTTAAAAGAATTTATTAAAATTCAGCTGTCTATCACTTGGACCATAATTTTATTTATTCACAAAATTATTCCCACTCAATTTGTGACACATTTAATGATGTACCATATATAGAAATTGGTCATTATCATTACCAAACCAAATGAAATGGAAAATAATGTAGGCTTAATATTAAATTAATTTAAAGCTTATAAAGTTATTGAGGCTTTTATATTTTGAGCTTCGAACTTTTATGTGAATGAGTCATAAATTAAATTGATTAAAAATATTGGATTTTTGTATTTAATAGACATCGGATGTCAGTTGTATTTTTACATTTTAATTTATTTTCTTTATGCTTTTTTTTTGTACTTGAATTCCTTTATATTTAAGGTCAAAGTTCGTCTCATGGTTTGAGATTACAAAACTGATTTTCGGAAAGACGAATCATACGTATTAGATAGTATGTACCAGTATTTACCACCATTTTTTTTAGTTTATAACTGAAATTTAGATCAAAACCAAAATAAATAAAAGTTTAAAAGATAACTAATATAATTAAAATTATTAATTTAATGGTTTTGTCCTCGAAATTATAACAGTTCCGCATTCTTCTCTAGTTCAGTACCTTTATGATAATGGCTTAAGTAACAATATTGTGACCCTTTATATTAGCATCTCAACTGGTTTTTTTTTAACAAATTGAATAAATAATTATAATTATAATGATGATGACGGTTCCAATTCTTATAGGTCGTAAACAATATTTTATTTAAACGATCAATTAGTTTGACATTAGTCGTTATTCATAAAGCAAGGAACAAATATTTATTGAAAAAGGGACATTTAAAAATAGATCAATCTCATAAATAAAGATAATAGTTATTTAATTTATTGTCTGACATGTGGAATATTTTTTACTTATTTATTTTATGTATAATATTAGATTAGACCTTCTCAGTATTTTAAATCTTATTTCAGACGGCTATTTTAGGAACATTCCTCTATGGTCACTTTTACTTTTGATTTTAATCTCTTTTCTTATTCAATAAATTAATTATATTTAGTTCTAGAACAGATTCATACTGGCCGGATATTAAATATACATTAAAAGAAGTCTGTTAAAAAAAGTTACCTTGACCCTGAGTTAGTCTAAGTTTTTTTTTCTGTTTGTATTAATTTACTAAGAGAATAAAACCAGACAGTTTAAAAACTAAGATTCAATCAAGTGTGAGAAAAAAGGTCGTTCAATTTCTGTCTAGGTAGGTATATCAACTTACTTCAAGGAGGTTCCGTTTCCGTAATTATTTGATCAATTAGTATTTGTAGTGCACATAGTGTCTTGTTATTGTAGAATTTTAAAAAATAATGGGGACAATTTCCTTGTAATCGTATTTCAAAATTTTAATAATTTATTCTGATATCCAGCTGTATACTTTTAATTTATAGAGCAGCAAACAAGGGTATATCTATAATAGAAATCAATAAACAACAAGTTTTACAACATGGTTAAAATTAGAATAATATGTTTAACTTGCCTCCTGAATTTAAATATATTTAAACTATGAGTATTAAAATTTTAATTTAGGTTTATAAATCACTGAAGAAATCAAAAAGTTTAATCATAATAGATCAGAAAAAGCATCGGATTTCAGCAACTCACATATTAGGTAGGTTAGGTAGATAACTAATTGTTTTTTTGCTTTGTTATTTGCTACAGATTTTAATGCGGTTTGATCCATTTAGAAAATAGAATCATCATCAGTGAATTTGAATGTGTATTATAATACACTAATTAAATATCAGTTTAAGATTCCTATATTCAATGTACTCAGTTAAGTCGTAAACACCACAAGAGGCAAACCCGAGGCATTTTTTGCTAAACGTAATTTTCAAGTGACAGTTAATAGATGAAGGTCAATGACGTTTCATTATGCATAATTAATTATTCCCTTTTTTATTATGAGGCTTTTACCCACAGAGCACAATCCGTTCCGCTGATCCGATCTGGCGATACGATCTCTGGGGCCTTAGTCAAAAAGCGGACGACAGCAGACGACAATCGTTATTAAAGTTAAAAATCTATTAAAAGCTGCTGATCGATAACGAACGAAACGAAAACGATCTGTGAACTTCAATAGATTTTCAACTTTACGCGTTGTGGTCTAAAGTTGAAATGTATCTGTTTGACTAAGGCCCCTGATTGCATGCGATTTCTGCAACCTATCGAAAGGATCGCGCTCAGTTGGTCTTTAAAAAGAGAATTACTTACAAAAAGCACCAACACCATTGTAGCTACAGGTACAGTGAGTGCCACTAGTGCCGCCTGCCTCCAAGGTAGAACCGTGCCCAGAAGATATGCCACAAACATGCCCGTCGCTGTGAACCCGTTGGTTAGCGTTGTGAGGATACCTCGGACTGATGGGTCACTGGAATGTTTATATATAGGGTAAGAGTTAACAATAAGGTACAGGTTTTGTCTACAAAAGAATATGAAGATGGTTTTATATACATCGTTCACAGATAAAATCATTGAAAGAGGTACACAGATGGAGACCTGCCTGCATGTGTGGCTTCCCCTCTGTAAGAGGGAGTGGGCCATAAACCACCTCGCGGGCCTAAGACGAGTTGGTGATGTCACATGTCTTCGAATTTTAAGTTCTAGGACGTTCCGGTTTCTTCACGATGTTTTCCTTCACTGTTTCGAAAGCAGTGGTGATGATATAAATTACACAAAGTTTGCAGTTCCAATTTTTTTTTTTTTTTTTAATCCATTTTCCCTTTTGTGAAGGTAAAGGGATCCCATGCCGCCTGCCGAATATTTTTTTCTCCTTTTCGAGCAGAAATAAGTATGTAACCTTTTTGATTTCCTCACCTTATTTCCCCAACATAAGTGACCGAAGGCGCTTCCATGACACCAGTCCCAATGCCCAGCAATGCATTACCGATGAACAGCGAAGGTACATCCCAGGCATAGTACATGAGTAGCCAGGCCACCACGTGGGGTATATTGACTAGGAACAGAGCCTTCTTGCGACCGAAGTGGTCCAGTAATGGCCCGGAGAATATGCTGCCTAGTGGCTGGCAGAGGAAGGCCATGCTACCTGCAAAAGAAAGAAAATCGTTATAAATGAAGAACAAAACAACAGCATCATATTTTCCCTCCGTAAGATTACGCAGAAGTTGTTCCCTCCGAATGTGAAAATGGCAAAGGTTACCTATTTATGTTAGTCAGATACATTTAAGTCATCATCATCATCATCTGCCTAGCCTTTTACCAACTATGTTGGGGTCGGCTTCCAGTCAAACCAGATTCAGCTGGATATCAGTATTTTACATGGAGCGACTGCCTGTCGGACCTCCACAACCTAGTAACTGGGCAATACCATACCCCATGGTAAGACTGGTTGTCAGACTTTAGAGCTTCTGACTAACAGTAACGACTGTCAAAGATTTACAAATGACAGCCGGGACCAACGGCTTTACGTGCTTTCCGAGGCACGGAGGAAACTCGCTATGACAGATGGTCACCCATCCACAGATCAACCTCGGCAAGTGCGATGCAATTATTGCCAAATATTTTTTGCTTTCAGATATTTGATATTTTATTTTTTTGTACCTAGTTAAAATATATAATGGCTTTATCTACGCTACAGACTGCATGCATAGGTACAATAATGTTTGTATAAAGTATGTTATTGTAACACGATCTCAAACAAGCAATATAATCTTTGTTATTGACAATAATCTAGAACTCTAGATACTAGAGTCAACATTATCTTAGTCTAAGACAGGCCTATTCATTATTTATATTTTGTTTGACTTGGTATTATTTAACATAATTTATTGTTACTGATATTTAGCGTTAAATAAACTTGAAGTCTTAACTACTTATGTAAGTTAGGTGTTACGTTAGTATGGAAAATGTAGTTTTATAAACTTACTAACTAACAGTAGGTACTAAATATTAACTGTCTAACAAGTTGTTTTTATGGATAAGAAATGCCCTGCTAAACTAGTAGCTGTAACAACTGAACGATAATGATATTAAAGTGATAAAATGCGTTTGAGTTTTTGTAAATTTTTGTTCAGTAATCGTTAAAAGACGTTTTTTAAATTTTACCTTAAATATAAGGTTTATTAAGGTACATTTAAAGCTATTTATAAAACTACGACAAGGATTAATTATCATTTTCTATTCTAAAATTACCTAAATCATAGGCAAAGTCTCATCTAATGCTAGACGTGATATTTTAAATGCATCCGCAATAAATATGTCGACCTCGTTTGTGTTTTTGATAAATCAACAAATTGTTCAATAGGCTTTGCAATATTGTTTATTTATGACACCTTCAATGAGTTTAGGTACAATAGATATTTTATGTTATTGTAAATCAAGGAAGTTTTTGTCTTGCCAATTGCTAACGAGTATTTTTCTCTAATTTTCTGATTTAAATTCATGTTGACAGTTAAAAATCATTCAAGTTCAAAGGAATAAAAAAACATGGCCGTCAAAAATAAAATCATGAAGTTGTGTAGGCACGTCAATGAACGGAGTTATATTATAATTAACATAATGATTACACCTGTAAGCAGTTTTTTTTTTACCTGTGCGATTTTTTGCTAACCACGCAGTAACTGACCCCTAGTAACTGGCCTTCTATTGAAGCTAAGCGAAGCATTAAATAATATTGCGAAATATGCAATATGATTCAAAAATGCCTACTCCATAACTTGAGCCAAAATTAACGAAGCCACGGCGCTATTAAAAATGGTAGTAATATGTAAAATATACTCCTAGGTCAGCGTCATAATCCCCGACTCTCAAGTTTTGATTCCTTTTATCTTTGTCCTTTATCCTTCTCATTAATTATAAAAATTGGTCTGTCATGATACATGAAAGTAATTGGGAGAGACTGGATGAAGAAGGCAGAGGACAGGAAGATGTGGCGCAGCCTAGGGGAGGCCTATGTCCAGCTGTGGACTATGATTTGCTGAGAAGGTATTTGATTGATTAATGCTGTCATTATGCCTGTTATATTTTGTGTTCGCACAGTGTCTAATTATTCAGGATTTTTTTGGTTTAGTATTACATAACTAAAGTTCTGTAATACTAAACCAAAAAAATATAAGTAATTTTGACGCTAAAGCGTCTAAATTACTTGTAACAGCGTAGTGTGTAGTAATCCTCTTCTCAACGCAGATTTAAAGATCTAACATATTTTCACGTTTCTGATCATCACGATTTCTGTTATACCACCCACAACACGTTTGTACGTTACATATTTATACGCCATAATCAGGGGCTTTTCACGCATTTTTTTAACCTCATGTGTGTAAGCTGTGATTAAAACTGCAACATATTAAAACTATACAGCAAAGAACAGGTTTAGAGAAGCTGTTCCTAATCCCGGTTTTACCAAAGCCGTAAGAGAGGATCTGTTTAAAACAAGATTAAGTCAATCATAAGAACGATCAGAGAATTGAACCAATATATTTTTAATTTTAACACGATAATTATCGCTTCGCTCGGCTCCTCTTTGGTGGAAACCGGGCCTGCGATATGATCTGCTTAGCTGGTCTTAACCAAATACTTAAGCTGTACTCACCAAACCATGACGCTTGTTTCTTAGTGATGGATAGTCCTTCTTTGGCGTCCAGCACCTCAGGTAACACCATCGTGACGAAACTGATGGACAGGCCCAGCCCGATGAGTAAGAAGTCCAGCGCAAGACATGCTAGAACCTGGGAACAGAAAAGATCCTGTTAGCTACAATACATAGACAGCCGTAAGTAGATCCATTAGAACTCTTTTTCAGTTGAAGATATTTGTAGTCAGTAAGATGTTTGGCTTTTAATTCGAAAATACTTCTACAAACTTCCGCCTGATGTGGTGCTAGCTTGCCTAAAGTATACCTAATATAAAAGATATATTAAACATGATATTGTGTGAATGAATATTTTTTTAGTATTTATTTTTAAACATATACATATATGATAATGCTGATGATTTCCATTAAGAATTAGACATTCCAAAGAAGCCTAAACGTGAAATCGAAAGATTTAAGTAACGAAAACCGTTTTATATTTATTTATTTTTAAGGCTAATTAGATGTTTTATATGATAATTATTTTATTGGCCTATCCTACAATTTGAACCCAGAAGCAAAAGAAAAGTTAAAACAACTTTCAATAACATTGAGCTACTATTACTACTAATAAAGATGACACCACGTATCACCACTATGCCTCATACTGGATGCGTGCGCGCGCTTAGAGCACGGCACAGAGCTGTCAAACGATTGAATGAACTTGTGCGCGCGCACTCATCCTGGATGGAACACAGTGGTGATACGTGGTGTGATGTCGTCTCTATACGTAGATACGTAGTAGTAATAGCTCAATGTTCAATAACAAATATTATTGGCACTTGTACCTCGCGGGTTTGTGGTAGGCCTACCGAAAAGTAAAATGTAAAGAATTATAATCATTTTATGACTCATTAGAGTCATTAGATTTAAATGATTTAGCCTAATGAATATAAAACCTTCGAGCTCTAATTTATTTATAAAAATAGAAAAAGGTAAAGAATTCGTATACGATTAGTGTTTCATTCATAAGGTTATAAAAAAAATATACGCCCACTATGAGGAATCTGGTTCTTTTTTATATTATAGCCGACTATTTCATAGTGTTAGCAGAGTATTTATTTAAATTAGGTAGTAGGTATACAATATTTTATTTACAGAAAGTCCTTCGAAAGGCAATATATTTTACGTGTTGATTTATCGAGTCTGAGGCAAAGATAGACCGAACGCACTCAGGCTTAGCTCCAGCTATGTGAAATCTCACTACATGCGAAAATATACTTTATTTTGTATGCAGTTAATGTGCTCAGTCATGTAAGTGTCATAACATTTTTTCATTTGGACTTTTAACCACACCATAGAGCGGTTGTTTGGGTTTTTGGTGCTTGTTTTTTACTGAGCAGGTACATCAAATTTTGAGAAAAAAACAAACCATTTTCACGTGAACCCATAAAAACGGATAACATTATCATAAAATGAGAATTATTCGTGAAGATCCTGCTGTTCTTACATTACGTAAGCTCCAGATATTTTTGGACATTTCAACCTAATGCAAAATTGATGACCCACAATTGAGATAACATTTTAGAATTCGGCGTGTATTGCATATTTTTATCATAAATAACGACATATATTGAAATTAATGCCAATTATATTAAGTCAATATTCGCATTAAGAAACCAAATACTAAATTAAGATAACACAAATTAAAGAGGATGTATTTGATGGCCTTTCGAGTTTTGGTGAAGAATTGTTTTAAAATAGTATACATCATAATCTCGGTAATAATCCTAAAAGTGATTGGCAAAGGTGATGCTCTAAAAACTATCAACATTTGAATTTATTGGCTGCTTTGACTTCGACTTAAATAATGTTTTCAATTTGCTTTAAAAATTCTTCTTATTCACACAAACATAATCAATTATTACCAAAGCCGATTGATTTTTTTACATAATTTTCTCGCGCGTTTTATAACGATAATAGTTTTATGGTCACTAATTGCACCAACAAGTATAAGTAACCTACCTATGTTCATTTAAATATAATTAAAAATCTCGTGTCAGTATGTTTGTACAGGTACACACGGCTACATAATAATATCAAGCTATGTAAAACCAATTAATCTTGGCCTCGCAATACTGAAACTTTTCGAACAATTTACGATCAGATTATACTGGTTTTGTATCGCTTTATGTGTTGACGTGTGTACGTTAATCTAAAACTACCCAGACTTTCATTGAAATTTTTTGCATCATGTGTTTGGTTGACTCCCGATAGATTGCGCTCTTTATGATGCTTTTTGGGTGCTATAAATTAAAATTCACCTTTCATATCTGTTTGTGTGACATGTTGAGCTTTAGGGCAGCGCCAGACATGTGCACACTTATTTGATCACATAAGTGATCACAAGTGTGGCACGGGCATTACGGTAGCTCGCAATTCGCACTGCTGTGTATTTGGCCGGCACCAAACTTGTGCGCACTTATTATACACATGTGTGGCACGGGCATTTCATAATAGAGAATTTATTCCAAAAACCTGCTTTATAAAACGAAGGTAAAGTAAGGACGGTTTGCTAGTAAAATATAAAGGGACTCGTTATTACAAAATGTTCTTGATTGATTGATTGAGCCCTGTATATTAATTCTGTGTAAGGTCGTTTTCGACGCCTTAAATGTGTAATTAAAAACCATAAACGTATTTATAATTATATTCTATTTCCTTGCTTTAAACCATAAAAAGCTTGTGGCCATAAAATACTTTAATTTAATTATCATCGTAACTAATGACAAATAGGGGTTAAGAATGTGATACTCGTAGATTCAAGTCATTGTGTTCAAAAAGGGTAAAAAACATGAGAATATTTTTCTGTTTAAGGGCCAGTTATTTGATCAATTGTTAATTTAACTATTGATCAAACACACTTTTTTCAATTAAAATTATATTATTTTACAAATATTTGAAAAGTGAATAGGATTAAACAAATACTTGGAAGCGTTGAACTGAGAACAATTCGTGATGTGATCTCGGACTTAAAATATACTTTAAAATTCAGTTTCTTTTAAAGTTTCTAATTATTTTCATTCCTGACAACATTTCTCAATGTTTTTTCTTTTGTCAATATTAATTTTTCGTTTGTCGTTCTATGACTTGAAAATGAAATTCAATTTTGGAGTGGAAAAGCACAGAATTAATTTGGACGGACATAGTTAACCTACCTTAACTATGTCACGTTAAAGATGTACACATTGCCATTGATACTGCCCCAAAATAAAAAGATTCGGATAAAAATTGGTGAAAAATAAAAGAAACAGCTAGGTAAGTTATATAGGATATAAATGTAGGATAGCTATTGAATGTTGCTATAGCGTCAATTTGTAAGTTATCAATCAATCGCTTACAATTATGACAAATTGACTCGTGTTCATTAAATAAATATAAAAATAACACGAGACGAAATGCTTTGCTATTTTTTATCAAAAGTGTTTAGTTCCAATTTAGTATTTAAGTACTAGGTGCAACGACTTCTTATCTTTGCTTGTAAGTAATACCTATCTATTTGTAATGTTGACATAGTTATGGAAATCACATTTGCTTGTTTTTAAACAAAGAATTCAGTGTTTGTTTTTTTGTAATACGTATTTTGGTTAGCTTCTCTAGCAACTCTAGGAATACCTATGGACATCTAGTCCATAGGTATTCCTAGAGTTGGCCATTGAGATTTGAAAAAAGGAAGAAAATTTATCGCCTTCGTTCGATTCTTAAGTAAAACAAGTGAACATATCCAGGGCTAGGAATTTTTTAAATGTATGCATGACGCGCCCACGAACGCTTAGATGTAAAAAAGGTGGCTTCCTGAAAATTGTTTTGTACACGGATTCTGGATTTTATTATCTGAGGTAATATAGTTTAGTTCTAAATTAGATTAAATTTGACCAACCTCCGTCTTCCGATTCTTTTCTTCGGATAAAACGAAATGGTCATTAAAAAAATGGTCAATTTCACTCATTTTTGTGGACAACTCACAGTCGATCAAAAAAATAATAAAGCCAATATATCAACATCAAAAAAATAATTATGGGATTAAAAAAAAAAGTTTTTCCGTATCTCGTATGGATGACTTCCCCATTTTGGCTAATTTAAAAGAAAGGCACTGTTTATTTAAAAAAAAACGTGTATCTGTCTATTGCTCCCTCATATTGCACTAGTTACCTAGCTGTACATTAAATTGATAGATTGTTAAACGAGTGTCACTGACCTTAAATTGATTTTGATCTCTTGTAGGCCAATAAAAATATACATAATGCTTATATGCGTAGCCTGTTGTGTGAGAAGAAATAATAAATTGCTTTCATACAAATTGAAAATTGTTACCTTGCCAATGACCGAGGCTGAATGAATCTGCCAATTTTCTTTTAAGAACCACCGATTATAAGTAATCAATAGGTAAATCCATTTTTATTACAGTGAGACTTGCAAAAAATCATTTAAAAGGACTGAAAATCTAAATTACGATTTTGTTTTTGACTCATAATAACAAATGACGGGGATTGACGTATCACTTTCTTTTTATTTCCCGCTCTAAATAGCAGTGTTCTTTTTTCGAAAATTTTATGAAAACCAGCCTGTATTTTGGCTTGTTAGATCTTACGAGTATTTTCCACCGCATTATAACCTTTTTACTTGTTGCTGTATTTATTTTCCGTTTATTTTTTATGTAGGTGGGTAGATTATAAAATGAGATGACAGTTTTTTTTTCTTTTACATCTAGTTTTGCGAATATTCATTGACTAATTACTTAAATTCTAACACCGTATCCAAAAGAAATATATTAAGATGAACAATGTTCTTTTAGATAATAAAATAAACACTTACCTGTGATAAAATAACTCTGGACCGGCTGAGTGGCTTTTTATCTTCGCCTGTCGTCATTTTAATTGTTTTTTTTTTCAATCACAATGCACTATTGAAGTAAGTTATGAAAACACAACAACTACGTTTAATGGATTTATTGACACTGCTTGCACATATTAGTTATTGGTGCTCTATGATAACATTAACTAGATAACTGACTAATGGGTCATTTCACGCAGGCTCAATTTTTTACTAATTTCGGTGGATTTTTTTATTTGTAGGTTTTCGGATGTATAAATGAACTTGTTTTATTCTAGAACACATTAGTATTCTATATGTTTTAGTAGGAAATAAATAACTGTAGTTGTTTTGAAAATAAGACGGCCACCGAAATTGCCATCGCACCGAAATTGGACACTGTGCACCGAAATTGCAACATCGCACCAAAATGGATTTTTTGTATTGTACCATTGACAGTTATTAAACAAAAAAGAACTTAGTCGTTGGCAACATTATATAGCGACTGCACAGGCCCCATAGCAGGTCTAATATACGTTTATTTGTCTGTATTCGATAGTGCATCTTTTGACATGGATCATTGACCACATTTTGCACTTTTACAAAATTAACTTTTTCTAAATGTGATATGTTGAGGATAATACTAAAAAAAATGAAGGTATGATGAGATCTTTGAATTAACACTTGAGCAAATAATTAGGGGTTTTTTTTATAAAATATCTTCAATTCGTAAACAAACATAAAATAATAAAATCTCAAAAAACTGAAGTGAACAAAACAAAAATCATATAGATATTCAAATCACTGAAAGAGTCATTTTTAACATAGGTCTTAATTTGTGCCATCAATGCCATATACTGGACCATCTTTTATTCTTCTTTTCTTAGTCTTTCAGCCTGTTTTTTTCTTTCACTTTCCCATCCTATAACAAGTCAAATTGAGTAGGTATAGTATAAAGAGTTTGTCCATGTATTGTACAGGTCAAAGGCAGGCCAAATAAAAAAAATCTAAATTTAAACAATATTACATTTATTAGTTCCTTTTTTTCAAAGCCAGTTAAAATTGTTTGGGTTAAATATGTACCTACTTACAATGCTGCCCTCCAAAGTTTGTCCAATTAATTGTGTTGCCTCTCAAGTATATATATCTTACCAAAGTCACATGAACTTACAGCCATTTAAGTATGGATGGAATATCGGTGGCAATAAACTTACCACCGAAACCACCGATATTGCACCACCGAAATTAGAAACATGAAGAAAAAATAAAATAAAATCAAAACTATTTATGCTTCAGTCATTTATAATGTATGGTCGCTAAGGGTATCCATTATCACATAAAATACTCGCGTACCATACCGTAAAAAAATAACATTCATTCGTACAGTAACCCACCGAGATTGCAAAATTTCGTATTCCCTCTTCGATTTAAAAAGTATTTACGTATTGGCGCGAAACCTCGGCAGGATCGGCCAGGTCACTACTGCGAGAACGCAAGAGCACGACTTGGTCTCCGTGTGCATAAGGAGATAGTTCGTTAGAATATACCTGTTTATGTTATAGATCGGTTTCAACAAAACACACCGATATTGCACTTTTGGCGTGGACATTCCTTATCACAATGGTCCTGATGTCTGTATGATAGCAGAAATAAAGGAAGTAATCAATATGGTTGCTTTATACATGGACCAACATAATCATGTTCAATTTAAGTACCAAATTTCCATCACAACGTATTTAAAGAGGTAATTGCGCTTACAAGTTAATCACGGACATACCACCGTTATTGAGAAACGGACTGTTTTAATTTTTTTATAAATTTATATTTTATACATTTTTATTTATACTAGCGTCTTCATATGAGCTAGTTTTGTAATTACACGAAAAAAATTAAAATGTCCTTTTAGATACATTTTAAACAGTGATTTCAAGCGAAGAACCTCTAAAAACGCTGTCGGTGAAACTACCCTAATTCTCATTTTATGCTGCTGTCACTGTGAAGAGCTCTGTCAATATTAAATTTATTCCATCCACCTAGTCATTTTTGTTTATTTTCCACATCACATATTGTTTTTACAATTATAATTGCAGGTAGGTATTTGCTGGAAACAGAGATTTCTATTGCACAGTTCCTTTTTAAGCAAAAAGGTTAATAGGAAAGATATTTTTTAAGTATACTTAATACGAGGCTACTGTTCGAATTTTAAACGTCAATTGGAATCTACCACCGCGCACCGATTCCAAATACGAAATGCACTACCTAAGCACCCGTCATTTCTTTTCATTCTGTTAAAATACAATAATAATTAATGATTACGGTTTTTTTTCTTTTCTGTCATTATATCTAAATTAAATTCTGATGACGCACTAGTTTTTCGATGTTGCTCAACGTAGATAGACACAAATTATGACTATTGCCGATTAAATTGTTAATTTGACATTTTGAAATCTTAAAAGCTTTTTGTCTATTTAGCAATAATAGCAATAAAAATAATGCCTGCTTTGTCTTCATAAAATTCTGATGAGTTTTTCATATTCAGCTTTATAATATTAAAGTAGAATTCAATAAAAAACATTCACCTATTATAAAAAATATATTGTTTAGATACGTATAAAACCTTTTTTATTGTTTCTTTGGTCATCCGCTACTCAAATTAATTTATCTATCGATCAAAAATTACTTCTTTTAGATAGCAAAATGCTTCGCAATGTTTTTAACAATATTTTACTGGTAAAATAACTGCTACAACCAAAACCTCTTTCGTTAGACTTTCTTACTTCCAAATAAAAGAATTCGATTCAATTAAATCTGTTTGAACGTAGAACAAGACCAAGAACGACAAACCATCGACAAACTGGTTGCCGTATAAAAAAACAAACAAAAAAGTAAAGAGAACTTAAAAAGTTTTATAGGATCATCTCGCTTATCTCTGGTATGTCGCCAAGCAGCTGAGTTGGAATAATCTGGTGAAAGTTTATTAAACTTTGGTACAATTCCTCAATAGATACCTATGTAAAATGTCGTGATGTATATTATCATTATAGGCCTTCCTTTTGTGCCATTTCTTAGTAGCAGCAACGGAGTCCTGCTACACGGACCCTAGGTTCAATTGACCGCATAATTAATTTTAGTGGTTGACAGTACCCATTTCGAATAATCTATTGTTGGAACTACCAGTAGATACAGTTGTGCACAATTTGGATAATAGTCTTAATATTTTAAAAGGCAATTTCATTAGGTTTATTGCCAAGAAATGTGAAAAACACACAACTTAAAAAATCATTTGTCTTGACTGTACCTAAAGTAAAAATTGGGCAGTGTAATGGATCGACAGGACGTTGATCCATTCAAAATTTGGTTAGTGCGAGGGATCTAGCGGGTCCAGTTTTCCAAGTGACACAATGACAGGTAGGCTAATTTAACATTATTTCATTTTATTTACAAATTCTTATGAAATAGATAGTATCAATTAAGTATTTCTACCTTCATTAAGACTTGAAGTCTAAGCCGTTACTTGTTAACTATTAAGGTCCACTAATGAATATTCATTAAAATAATTAACCACTTTTTTCAATTAAGGTGTCAAAACCTCACAGCATGTTGCGCAATATTTTTTTGACAATTTACCTAGCTAATTGCGTTTAAAATGCCTTAGGGGACACCATAAAACATTGTACAACGGTTACTTAGCCTCTTCGTACACCCCGCAACGCAAGTCTCCGATACCTTACGACTTTGGTATCCATTGACCCGTGCCTGTGTACGAACCTCTATGGATTTGTATTGCGATAGTCGCCTGGATTCCAAAGTCGTAAGGTATCGGAGATTTGGTCTCGGTAAGAAGGAAGGTGGAGGAAAGAAGTGCCTTGAGGTCGAGTTTTGATGAATATTGCGCAATTTAGATACAATATTAATTATAATTTGTAATACTAATAGATAGCTATTAGCTTTATCACGGTTATCTATACTATCCTTTTCTTTTTTGTTGCAGCTAATCACTAGTTTATCTTTCAGAACCTTTTTTAATAAATAAATAATACTGTTAAGACACTGTAATATTTGGTCAACATTTTGAAGCAATATTCTAATGCAACTAAAAAAGCTGCTGCAAGATGGGTCGATGATTTAAGAAGGTGACTGGCAGTGGATGGATGCGGGTTGCCGGGACCGGGATGATTGGCGCTCTTTGGGAGAGGCTTACGTTCAGCAGTGGACGGCAATAGGCTGATAATATAATGCAACTAAAAAACAAAAAAAACTACTAATATCAACGATATCTTTTAACTACTTAATTGTTACAATAATTTCTTAATGAGAAATTAATTGACTTGAAACAATGTAGTGATCAATATTAAATTAGTTTTTAATTGTTCTCAGTCTTTCACTGAATACTAACTATGTAATATACTTATTAATCGATTTAAGGCAATGGGGCGTTGCCCCGAACAGAACCTTGCAATTGTGTCAAATTTTTCAGAAGATTATTCGTTCATGAAGAGAAAACACATCGTTTTCACATAATTTACCTACCATCTGATGATGCATGATGTAACCAAAGATCTGTAATAATTTTGGCGATTGAAAAAGAGTGTCCATGGAGTTTCTTGCTCATTCTTCTCCATAGAGATCTACGCTTTGGAATGAGCACCTACGGTACTTTCACAGTTTTTATGTCTTGTGACTGGGACTGTAGCACCATAACTATTTTTTTACTAATTTTAATTTGTCTTTGACAGTTCAAAAGTGCCGGTTAAGGCCTAGTTGAAACAAACGTTTTGATTTTGAAAAAAAAATTACAAACAAAAGCTCGTCACCAATCTTTTAATATTTTGTCGTAATATGACTAGATAATTAGTTTTTCTTTTTTTGTACATTATGCCAGGTAAATATTCTTTGTTACGCTTACTAAGGTTATGTATGGTTAGTGGATCTGTTATTTGTTTGGCTGAACGCATTTTAACGAAAATTGAATCCGAGGTTAAACTGGAGGAACGAAAAGTTCAACAAAAAGTAAAAAAGTAAAAAGTTCAATGACAGGAACTTTTTATCCTGATTTTATTGGCCCCGTGGATAATTTTCGAATTAAGCTCCAGCTACAAATAGTAGTTACCTAGGTATTTCTTATTGTTTACAAATTATTGTGAAATAGATAGTATTGTTTCTCCTTTCACAAAGATTAGTAAGCTTTTATTAGATATTAATTACCTGTCATTCAATAATAATCATTAGTAGAATAAAGGTAGAATACTAATGAATATTCATTATCATTACTGTTTTTTTTAATTACCCTTTCTATGAAACAGCACATGGAAGGTTTAAGTCAATTGTGTAATTCATTAAAAGAACATAAATAGCAAATAAGTCATATCAGCTAATAAAGATTTATTAGTTATTTTTATTATAGGCAGGAGAATGTTTGTATGAATGATACGCTATTGTACTTAAAAAATCAACTGAATGATAATATTCATAACTAACAACAAAATCTAATAAGCTTAAACATCAGTAAGGATTGATACCTATATAAATCTGTTCAGGCCGATTTAATCCAGTTTTACAACATAAAATGTTATATTTGTTTATTAAAATTTTATGTGCCTACAAGAGTAGCGGAGGTCTTTTTGTTTTATCAGAATTTATTTTCTTTATACATAATTATTTTTTAAATATTAATTTATCTCATTTTTTTTTCATAAACCAAAATCGGGCTTTGCAATGCTACTTATACCTTACTCAGATTATCTCCAAATAACATTATTATAGGGCAGCTTCACATTTTAACATTTATGTTTAAAATACAGTTGATGGATATCCGGTTTTGACGTCCAAGATCTCAAGTTTCGATTATGGCAAATAATATAGTAAAATGAGGAAATTTATATTGTTTTATAGTAATTTTGATGCTAATGAGTAAACCTTAGTAGTTAAATAACTAACCGAACTGCTAAGTCACTTAATTAATTTTAAATTTTTCGATGGCAAATAACGACATTCCTTCTTTATCTCTTTAAAATAATTTAAAATTAGAATTCTACCTACTAAACAACCATAGACACAGTATAAAAATAATATTATTATCATTGACACCAACGATAAAGCCTTAAAAGCTCCAAATTATGCGATCAATGAAATGGGTCATAAAATTTCCATAAGCGTTCACACATAGATTTAAATGATTTTTATTTTGAAACATGTCATTCATGTCCGCTTAGTAGTTGATAAATTAATCCTTCTAAACTATTTATAGATATATTGTGAGTATTAAAACAAAAACTGAATCCACGAATGGATTTGCGATTGCATAAATGAAGAGAGATTTTTTTTATACCTCAATAAAGCAAACGTGATGAGCACTACTCTTGAGTACATATTTGCGAATTTTATTCACAGTATGGCTTTGACATTAATATTATTTCAGACATACATCTCAAAAGTTACCTAGGTTAGGTATAGACCCCAGAACATCCACCTTCGTCGATCTGTCAAACTTTAATTCATTTCTAACTTATCACAATAGTGGAAGGTTATATAATGATTTGGGTAGATTGATACTTATTTATACCTTTTAAAAAAAGCCATTCTATTCTTGCCTCTGCGTATTTCATACCTATTAAATTGAGGGTAGTCTCCACGCCACACTTCAAAGGCAGGACGAAAAAGTATCGACAAAACAAACCGAGACTGAATTTTAACCATTGAATCATTTTTAACCATAATAAAAAATAGGAAACAGTCGAAAGTTTAAAGCAGTCAAACTAGTTTAGTTAAATGTTAACTTCAGTGTGTTTTAAGGTACTTTTAAGAGGCCGGCTCTGACGTCATTTAAACACGTTTGGGAATTTTCCAACGGTCTCGGGGTCTAGAGGTTAGTATTACATAATAATAATAATGTCTTCCTTAAATCTGTTTGGGATATAGCTATTGTGTGCACTTTAGAATACTCGTACCTATAATTATGCATGATCTAAATGTTGAGGCTATTGAAATTCTTACTATTAATTTTTTCGAAATATTAATCAATACGGATCATCGAAGCAGATATAAACGAAAAATTTTACACAAAAATACTGTTTTTTTTTTAAGTTTTTATCAAAACTTACCTCTGAATTTTGTATATTATGTTTTCCTGTGCACGGTATATATTTTATTCTTCAATTTTGAAACAACATTGTTTCAAACAATGACTATGACACTTTTGCATATTATTTGCGTGTTCATTTGTTTCAAACTTTGTATTTGGAATTCAAGTTCCCATAACCCATTTGTGTGATAAAAACGTTTCGCAGAATCGTAGTCCGTCTGGTTTTGATTTCGGTTGAACCATGTTACTGTTTGAAACTGTTGTTAATTATCATGCTATAATCATTATTTATTTTTGACTATAGTCTGAGTCAAATAAGAAAGAATTAAAAGTCATTGACCCGACTTGTACCAAAAAGTCCACAAAACTTAATTTTGAGATCGCTCGTCATACAAAACTGTCGCTAATACTGCATCGTTCGAGTTTCATAATACCAAACACTTATCCCAACGGAAATAAGTAAGAAATACGTAAATTTGAAGAATAATTGTGGTATTTTTTTAAGTTTCAAAAATACACATTCAAACAATGAAATATGTAATTGCTATTGTTTATGGATTTCAAAAATAATTTTCTTGGTGTATATTTATTTTTCAAAATTACTTATGTTTTCAACTTATATTTCAATAACAGAACATGCAATAATTGGATTTATTTATCTAGCTTTAACTCATATTCTTACAAGTATACAATAAACTTAAATAACCGAATTTTAAAGTTCATACCAAAAAAATCGATTTTTTGGGTTATGCCCTCATACTCGGCGCTGAGTGTGACGTCAGAGCGAGTCAGGGGCGCATTACCTGTTCGCCATTTTGTAATTATGTACCTAACGCGTCCTTCGTCTCGAGTGTCATTTCAAATAAGGTTTGCGCATTGGATTGACTGAGCGTATTCCATTATCGGAAAGTTTTCAACCATTTTTTATTATTATCTAACTGTTTAAAGGGTTTAATTAAGTACTACATTTTTAGGTACCTTTCGAAATAAATACGATTGAATATGGTTTTGGCCAAAAGGTTTGTAACTCATGCCCAGTGAATACGTCAAGGACGCCCCGTACCGCGATACGTTTGTTTTGATCGTGTTAGCGACACTTCCTTTACATTTTTTGTATCGTTTTGAAGTATTGGAAAACATTGGTACACGGGTGTTAACGACTTTTAATTTTTTCTTATCTGGCGCCGACTATAGGTACGTTAATTAAACTTGCTGTGCGATACCGCAGGAAGGAATCGAGATTAAAACTATCCTAAATGTTAACCCTGGTTATAAACTATTTGTGTACCAAACATCCATTCAATTATTTTTGCGTGTTTTTTTTTTATTCATCCATTCTCACAAACTTTCGCATTCATTCATAATATAACAAGAAACTAAAGATTAAGGTATATGTGTCTCAAAGAGTATAATTATTTTTAGTATTTTAAAACTACTTTAAATGTAAGTGATTAAAGTAATATGAAAAGTAGATAGCCTTGATCGAAGCCTCTTTAACTTACTTAACTTGAAAACTCAGCACTTTCTGAATACCTAAACGTTTGTTTAATAAAAATAAATAAAATGTATCAACAAAATATCACAATATCACGTACGCAACTTATTTTGCTAATAACACATAATGTGTTTTCTTTTATGACATAAATTACATAAAGGTTAAGAAAAATCTATATATGGAAAAAGATAACAGAAAGAATACATGCTTAATATTAAACAGCAATTTCCTAAAATAGAAATACATAGACATAGTATAGAACAAAGTCGCTGTCTGTCCTCTTGTATGCGTATATCTTTAAAATTACGCAAGGGATTTTGATAGGGTTTTTTGAATTATAGAGTGATTCAAGAGGAAGGTTTTTTATGTATAGATATAAGATGCATAATATAGTAGAGATTGCACCCGTGCAGTGCCGGGGTGGGTCGCTAGTTATAAACAAAAGATACATGAGAGATATTAAGAAAAAATAAGTAGTTTATTGCGGAAATATGCAAATTGGCACTGCTACACTTAGATGTCTATCTTGAATATAAATAATGGCAAACTAGATTACTATCAGGCATTAACGAGTAATCTAATGAAGTGTTAATAAGCTATTACGTTCAGGTTTTATACAATCTAAGAACTTAGTTGATTTATTGGGGTGTTTGCCATATTGAATTTGCATAGGCACTAGACAGATTTAATTATTCAAATATCTTTATTTTATCCTAGCCTACAATAGAGGCGCATTTTCCTTTTCCCTACAATAAGCGTCAATATTTCAAGTAGGCTGTAAGTAAAATACGGAAATCTTGTGCTAAAGTCTCAATTCTGGGCATGCGATCCGCGAGTTATGGGCAACTCGCTGTCTAACCATGGACCATACCCGAGTCAACGAGCGGCGCGTTGTGTTCCACGCGCGCCTCAAAGTGTGTCAGCATCAGCATAATGACGGGGCTTTTAGAGAGCCAAAGCCTGCCGGGGCTGTGGGACTCACGAATTACCGTGAACCCGGAACGCAGAGGGCTATTGAAGGACATCGTGGATTTTAGTCAGTACGAGTCTGGCAGTGCCTCCCGCTCGTCCTTGGGTGGGAGGACACATTTATTTTGATAATTTTACCACAATTTTTACACAACAAATAACAAAGGCTCAATTCTGCTCACTCAGCGTGACGAATCAAAATTAATGAACGATAACGTCAATCAAATCTAATTCTAAAACAAGTGTGTTGCGTGACTGTAAATGGCCGCCCGGTATCATTGAACTTCAAGTTACGAGATCTACTGTGAAGAATGCGGCCCATTCCTTTAATGAGGCGATCGACGCCGACGCACCTTGACATACAGACTCAGAGTTAGAGGCGACAGATTTAAAAATAAAATCATATAATTAGTGAGTAATTAGTTTACTTTAGGAGCAAACTATAATTGTTTAGCTGTTCTGGGTATACGGATGGGTATCTACCTATAATTTTTCACGTATTTACTAGATTTTCGCTAGATACACTTAGACTAAAATGAGTCTATTAGCTGTGTTTCCAACATATGGGCAAAGATATACTTTTATAATCTACATACCTGTAGCTTAATCATAATCTAATATTGTAAGTAATAGGATAGTTTCAAACACATCTCTCGCTCAATGGAAATCATCACCATCATCATCATCATCATATAAGCCGTAGGGCGTCCACTGCTGAACATTGGCCTCTCCATAGATTTCCAATAGGACCGGTTGGAAGCAGTGCGATCTGTGGTCTTCATCAGATCGTCTGTTCATCTTGTAGGTGGACGTCAAATTCTGCACTGTGCGTGGTCTACATTCGAGAATCTCAATGGAAATACAGCCTTAAATTCCCACAGTTAAAGCCATTTAACTTGCCAATAAATCAAAGCTTCTATTCCGACACTGAATTGCTATAACAAACTAATAAATAACTTGAAAAACAAACAGTAACATGGTCAACTTAACGTTGGCTCAAACTATTGCACAACATTTTTATAGTTAAGATGAAAAATATTACGTAATTTGATCAAAAGCTTTTATAACTTTGAACTGGTCAGCTTTTGGGTAATTAAACCTTTTAAGAATTTTAGGCAAATACCAGTTTATTATATTCGAAGGTAAACCGTGGAAAAGAGGATGTTTTTTACTTAGTTAAGGACTATAGCTGCGATTGATATTCCTCGGTAGTGCTGATAAAATCGTAAGCTTTTGGCACTCTCACGATCGTAGATTGCTCATTTGTCATAGCAGATTTTATACACATTTTACTTTCAGGTTTCTTTATCAACATATTTCAAGAATTATGAGCAATAAGTTTACTATATTGATTGTGTAAAGTTAGTTGATTAAAACAACTTCATCATTATTGTTATTGCGCCTTTTCTAAATCTTGGAATAAGTAGATTCAGTCTTTATGAAGGTTAACATTTTAGTTTACGTATTACGGTAGTTATGTGTACTTCCAATATCTGATCTACAGTGTTCATAGGTAATATTTTGTATACAGTGATAAAAGTTTCAAATAGGTATGGTCGATATTTTTTTCATCCTTCACCTTTCCTACAGTATCTAGCTGAACGAACTTCAAAAATCTATGACGGCGGTCCCCTGTGACGTCAAAGGTTCAATCGCGACCCAACGTGGACACTTCACACTCTTGTAAGAACACGTGCGCAGGCGCCAGCATTCAAGCCGAACATTCCTGATTGATTGATTTATTAACAAATCGATTGCTTTGAAATTTGATTTGATTGGTTGTTCGTTTATGAGTGATAGATATGTCCACAGTATCTATGTAGTTTCCGAGTTTTGGCAAGTTATTCATGGCTTGAAAAGGTTACTTTTACACAGCAGATGTTGAGGATGGTTTAAGGAAACACTCTATTGTGGAACTGGATAAGCCAAATACCATGGCTCAAAGAGGAACACAAAGGGAGTTTGCCAAAAAGGGTTTGACAGTCCCTTCTACTCCTCCCAGAGGACTCATTTCATTATTAAATACATCAATAAAAAAAAACTAGGGTAGCTCTAGTAGGACGTAAGGTTCTATAAACGTTCTTTGAGCCTCGAAATATGATCATAATTTGGAAAATAACTGACTTCGAACATAGTTTTCAAAATGAAAACTACATAATAATAGTGGAGTAGGAATGCCTACTGCACTATTATTTAATGATTAATTCCGTTGCTAGATCCAAGTTACATTCATTCTCCGAGACACATCGAGCTTGTTTGTCTCGGCACTTTTCAGGTGGTTGCCACTGTTGATTCTTGTTTTCAGGAGTTGCAGTGGTTTGGGAATAGTGTGGTGGGATTACGCCAAAAAAGAACGATCAATATTGACAAGCTGAAGTACCAGTGCCATTTTCAGCAAAGGATCTTTGGACTAGTCGTGAACTACTATATGCTATAGTTTATTTAACTATTAACTACAAATACCTATAGATTATGAATCAATAGAGAAATATTTATGACACAGACTACATTAGTACTCTCTATTATGAAGCTTTTATTAATAGTCTTTTAATGCACGTTTACCGACTCATGGAATTGACGTTATGTATTAATAGCTTTTCTTTTGTTTTCATAAACAGTTGAATTTAGCTTATTGTTAGAGAGTTAAAGTTGCCTAGCAATACGTGACAGACGGGAATTGATTGAATACGAGTTTTTTAAAGAATTTAATTTCTTGGAACAATATTAATTTTTATTTTTCTGTCGGCTTACAGCCTTTTTTACACATAGTCAAAAGTGTTTATATTGTTTTTATCTAATAGATAAATTAATAATATGTACTTATAAACATTTTTTGTTAAAACAATAAAAAAGGCAATTTGTCTATTGATTTATACTGTAGGTATTTAAAAACAAGTAGTTCGCATGATATCATCTAAATACTTGAATTATTTATTTTTATTTATTTATAATATTTTCCGTCTTGAATATATTGTTCTAAGCTTGGTAACAAACTTTTGAAGAATAGAGTAAAGGAACTGTGCAAGGGGTACCATCTCTATATTTCCCACTATATATATGTAATTTAAGAAAAACGAAAATTTTATCAGCCTAGGGTAATTTATGAACAGTCACATGTGGTGCCGTCTAGCATGAGGCATTTAAAACAAAATATACCTATTTATTTATACCTACAATTTTTATCACTTAATGTCCTTATTTCATTTTAGTAGTAACCTAATTTAGGTACTACAATAAAATCCAAAACTTTTAAAACATCGTCGTCACAAAAAGTTTACCAGAAACAGCATAACTGTTATTTTTCACAACTTTTCTTTCGAACGTCACTAAAAAGCATAGTTTACAACTGCGGGGAAACTACGAAATTCGAAGTCCAAATTAATGGTTTAGTTAGTTCATAGAATCACGCCGCGGGTCCCGTCAGTGAGTCTCGCGCGTTAGGACAGACAGACTGACGAATCTATACTGATGACTTGAATGATTTCTTTCATTGACCATACTTAGGTACGTATTAATAAAGCTTCTCTTATGCTTAATAAAACATTAATAAATAACTAATACGGTCGCAAAATACTTCCGCTAATAAGAAAAAAATGCACTGGTAAGTGTAGGAAGTTTAACATTTTTTATGTTGTAATCTATGAGGAAGTTTGAAATTAATGTTTGTGGATTTAAGTGGGCATTGCTTTTATTTTTTTTATGTTAAATTAATTTATCGTCGCGTTTATCGAAGTTTCAGAAACTATAATTATTTTAACTAACAAGGTGTAAGTATCTACTTACGAACTTAATAATAAAATGTAGATCTTAGATTATACCTTTTTTTTATTTGTCTCTAGTCTATGTCAAAGTTCGTATTTTACCTATTTTGTAATTGAAGTAAGCCGTAACGCTTTTATTGTATGGAAAATGAAAAAGTTCCTCTGGTTTATGAAAGAGCCTGGCGGGGTCGCGGGACTTATATCTATCACCGTGACCCCGGAACATAAAGGGCTATTTAAGGACACCGTGAATTTTAGTCAGTACAAGTCTGACAGTCCCTCCAGCCCTGCCCGGGGTTGGAGGACTCACTTCATGATTTTACCACAATAAAAAAAAAAAGTGTATGAAAGAGGAACAAAGTTTTTTTCTCAAATTAACGTTTCATTGGTTGCATAAACTTGCCATTTACTTTAAGTATAAATAGGTGAAAAGTCGTGCTATACTGGACGTCGATTTCGAAAGGGGTACTTAGTTGTATATCACCTAGGTACTATGTAGGTTGCTATTTAAAGTAACAAATATTTATTCGGTCTACAAGGCAATGTTTGTGCAGGTAAATTAATCCGAGATTGTTAGGTACCAGATACTAAGAATTTATTGTGATACGTGGTCACATTTATTATCTCACACTCAATGAAAATACCAATTGATAATATAATATTATGATTATTATTATATTATATTATAAAATACTAGCGGCCCGTCCCGGCTTCGCACGGGTGGAGGACCCGGTCTAAATCCCGGTCACGATGGTTACAAATACAACAAAAAAATAATTAAGTATCTAATATAATATAATATAATATCGGTTAAGCCGTTTTCATGTTATGTCGTGACAACGGAAAACGGGTTGTATTTTTGTATATATAGATTTATGAGTGCAGTGTTCAGCTGTCAATTAATGAGTAAATAAGATTACATTTTGTTGAATCCAGTTCACAAATATTTAAAACAGCGCCATCTAGTTAAAATATGGTGAAACTGATAAGGAAGTAGAATGTACACTTGCTTAGCAGTATATTACTTTGCTCATAGATGTCACTGTACTAAAAAGTTAGTAAATTCCTCACTAGATGGCAGTGATTGAATCACCACACCAATTAAATAAGCTACTCCACACTAGATGGCGTTTGAAATATCCAAAATATTGAAAAGCGCCATCTAGGAAAAACTTTGTAAAACGGCTAAGGATGTAGCATGTACACTTATATAATAGTACATTGCTATGATCATAGATGCCGCTGCACCAAAAAGTTGGTCTATTCATCACTAGATGGCACTAATTTAAACAGTTCACTAGTAAAGTACTTCAACTACTCCTCACTAGATGGCAGTTATTCGATCATATCAATCATAATAATGATCACTAGTAAATAACTTAAATCAACTATTCCACGCTAGATGGCGTTAAACTCTTTTCCGTTAAAGCCTTTGTTTTTTAACTGATTTCTTTTTTAATTGTGTGTTATTTTTATAGGAGAAATATTGTATTATTTACACTTTTTTTTTGCAATTCGATGTTATGACACTAACATGGCGTCATCAGGTCTTTAGTCGTAGTGCGGACTCTATAATAAAAAGTAAAGGAATTATCTGATCTAAGAATTAAAACAAATAAATATTATAATATTTAATTATATATTAGAATTAGATGTTTATAATACTTAGTGCCAATTATAGCAACTAAGATCTCCAAATTTCTACTAATTCTAAGAAAGATCTCCATAGTAGGTTTATCTGTTTTACAAGGCTCACATCAAATTTTTCCTAGCTAGGTAATTTTCCTACAATATTTTCCTACATAGGTAGATTCTAGCAGTACAAAATTTAAGCCATTATAAATCTAGGTGGTATACGTATATACAACCTAGGTAATAACTACGTAGTCTAATATTTTTATGTTCCACTCGAGGCAATTACCTACCTACTTTCGCTCTTTTATAACATTGCCTGGTCGATCGATGATCGTTGCTAACGGTACCTAGACTCCGTTAGCACCTAGCAGCTAGAAGTTTCACTTAGCTAATACTTAGTTATCTTATTTTATGAACTTGCGATCTAAGTTTAATATGCGATTAAGGTCACTAGACGGTGCAGTCTTACATAACTATCTATGTCTCTTCTATTTACCCATATAGGTACATACTTACTTATGTTACTTATGTCATATAATAGAAGGCGAGCCTATTTATTACTCTCAATTAGGAACACATTACTCTCAACATAAGAGGCCATTATACTGATGAAAAATACTGATGAAAAAACAAAGTTACACATAAAAATGAAAAATTTGTTGTGCCGTTAAGCCGCGTTTGCCGCGGTTGGTCTGTGGATGGGATGACCATCTATCATAGCAAGTTTCCTCCGTGCTTGAAAAGCCGTTTTGGTCCCGGCTGTCATTTTCCCACGTTTTTATAAACTCACTTTTCTTGTTTGTTTATTTGTTTGTTTTTTAGACCTTTGACAGTCGTTACTTCAAGTAAGAAGCTCTGAAAATCTATTACCCTGTTACTGGATTGTTAAGGTCTGATAGGCAGTTTGCTCGCTCGTTCGACTGGAAGCCGACCCAAATATATGTTCTAAAGAAATATCTGCAAATCATCCACACAAATGTGTAGGCTAGGCAGATGATGACCTCAATTCGTTGTCAGAAATCATCATCTGTAAAAATTTCAGCTGTTTATCACGGTTCATGAGATGGAGCCCAATGACAGACAGACAGACGGATGGCAGACAGGCGTTTTTTGCCGTCAGTTGTTGACAACTCTTTGAGGCGAGTGATTCAGTCAGTTTGTTGATTACAGTGCCATTAAATTGCTTCGTGTCGCTGCAACATGTCGCGAGACGCCGCGTCGTCTGCTTTTTGCGGTTGGCTACGAACTCGAACCCTAAGTTCAATACTACAATACATTGTTTTCCGTCACCTTATAGACGTCAGTAATTTTTTTTTAATGTTGCATTTTAAGCGTATTTTCCGTCATTGGCATGATTCACAGAGAGAACTCTGGGGTTTGCGGTTACCCTGTAAGCTGGAAATACCACACTGCGGTCAGCTATATTTAGGTAGGTATTTGACCTAATGAATTAATTGTTATGTTTATTGTCGTCTGTCTCATGGTACCACCGCTTTACAAGTTTTTCACTTATTAGCTATTTATTTAGTTAACGACATGCCATAAAAAATGATGACGAACTGCGTAATGGCTACTGCCATCTCATTAATTTGATCATGGGAACTTTCTACCACTTCCCACTCTTTGGTTGAAAAAGACAATATTAATATTGTATATTGTCTATAACTTTCGTTAGAGCAGCTTTTATTTCCAGTGAGGTATAAGGTATTGTTGAGGAGATAAAGAAAACAAAAGAAAATTCAAGAGACTAGTGTAATTTTCAAAATTGACTTATGATCTAAGTAAACCACAAAAAAGCCAAGATTTTTAAGCGTAGGTACATTAACATATACACATAGGGAGCCTTGTGCAATAAATTATAAATAATAGCTTAATGGCAATCATACAATAATACTTTCTTCAAAGGATTCTTCACGATTTAGAATTTCGCACTCCCTGTAATTTTGAATCCTTACAACTATACCACAAGGTTTTGCACTTTACATAGACTCCAAACTGACTTCACTCCAACTTGACTCACAGAAAAGCATTCAAATAAAAGATTTATTTCGTATCACATAAGAGTCTGTGTAACTTGCAAAATCCTTAAAATTACAAACCTAACGCATCAACAAATTATACAAAGATACAAAAGACTTCGTATGTAATACTTATGTATAGTAATGTTTTTGTGATTATATACTGAACTCAGTATAAATACGTACATTTAAATGAACACAGTGATTGGTAGATCTGTGCATTCTTGATTAAATACTAATTTCTATTAAATGCAATCTAAGTTAAGGCTCTTTTACACTGTCGATTGAACCAAAGGCATGAGGAACATAATTGTTTTGTATCTTGCCGCTAGATGGCAGTGGCGAGCGTTTGTACATTTCTTACAGGATAATGACCCCGAAGAGGGACGCAGATCTCAAGGACTTGATTCAAATGAACGATTATTAGACTTATTTTGAGATGAGTAAGATATAAAATTAAAAGCTTTGTTTGCCTTTTTGAGAAACTCATGTCAACGATGATTTTGATATTACAGTGTTCTTTCATATGAGATTTTCACACATAGGACATCCACAATTCGGTGGTTTTGGATTACTAGAACGTAATTACAAAATTCTTATCTAAAATGATGAGCTGTCATAAATATAAAGGGCATATTAATGAGAATAATTATAATGAATGAGTTTCTCAAAAGGTTTCTTAGTTTTTTCCTTCGGTCCAATGAATACAGGCTGAAATTTATAAACGTTACTTGCTACGGAATGGGCTGACGCCGTATTATCCAACCTTTGCATGTGAAGCGTTCGAAATAATACTTCATATCCAATTATCCGGCTTGGTAACGTTTATAGACATCAGTCTCAGTGTCCGCCTAACGAATACAAAGGTGTTTTTGTAGAAATTTATTAACAAACTAAAATAAACTCTAACTTATATTACTTGCTAAGAGTATTTTTTTTTAAAACCATTCTTTTCGAGTTCTTCGTACCATATTATTTTTTTCAAATTATATAATTAATGATCACTGATCAGCATCTTAGATACTTATTTGGGAAAAATTTACAACAATGCGAGAAAAATTACACGTTCTCTTTATGCTCAAATTTATGCAGAAAACGTTCATTTTTGAATAAATTCCGTATACATTTTGAAAATTTTGTGCTAATTATAAGAAACAACATTTATTTTTTACATAAGTGTTACATTGCGCTCGGACCATCAGGTACTATAACTGGGATTAAAAAAGCAAGTCAAAGCGCCACTACTTTTTTTTTTAAATAACCCTTAATTACATCATAACCCTATCTCGCCGGTCCCGCGTAAATATACGCCATAACATTTTTTTAACCCTAACGGTCTGATCTTTGACCGAATCACAAATGGTACGAAGATGTCTACCTTATCAATAACAGCCTCTTACTTACAACCTCTTTAGCTTACTTCTATAATAACAAGAAGTTATAGATAGCCACAACGTTTTTACTTAAGACACTGCATTATATTTTTACATTTATTGCTGGGTATGTAAAATTGTAAACCAATACTATACGTGAGACACTAAAAACTTCCTTGCAATTCTAAATTAAAAACGATACTATGACAGGAACAGAGAATTTGAAGGTAACGACTACTAATTCAAGATAGTTAACAATGATTTCTTACATAATTTGATCACAATAAAATGTCTTTATTTGACATTAGTAACCTACAAGTGTACAAGGTCTATAAGTAAAGATAAAAAGCTAAATACCTCAACAACAGGCTTTAGGTATCATTCAATCGTTCATTCATACTGAACAGAGTAACATCATTCATTCATTCACTCATTGTGACAGCTGTCAAGTGCCTTACACCTTGGGTTCTAGTTTTAGTGGAGAATTTTCAACGTTATGTATTTGCGCTTGTGCTGTGGGTCCATAGAGGCGGATGTGTTCCATATAGCGTTTTCTATTTTCGGGGTTATTCATGATGGTGGCAACAAATTCTGAGGTTTCTTTCTTTAAAGCGATGATCTTTTGTTGGATGAGTCTGTTCTTGTGCATGAGGGCGATAGTTTTCCATGCTAGTTCAAGGATAACTCTGTTCTGGGCATTTTTATCGACGACGGCAACGGGGCAGGGTGACACGGACACAGAGACCGTTGTGTTGTCATCGCTGGAGGATGGTGACGACAGCCGCTGCAGCCGCTGAATGCGCCTGGCTTCACGTAGGCGGGTAAGGTGAGAACCTGAAAAGATAGAAACGTATTGTTAGTCATTTAGTTCAGCAACACACGAGTAACTAAGGGTTAAATTGACGTTGAAAGAGTATACAGCGCAGTGGATGAGCTGTTTACTGCTGCGATGTGAGTCACAGGTTCAATACCCGCAAAGAAAAAACAATTATGGCCTACATGTAGTTCTATACAGTATTTCGATCCCCAGTCCCCTTGAAAAAAATTTAAATGTCAAACAATGTTCGTTCGAAAGAAACTTCGGAACGAATAAAACAGTGGAAGGAAACACGCGAAATTCGATCGAAACTTCGTTTTTCGTTGAATAAGAGTAGACCCCCAGAACGGCCCATTTTGAACCGGAAGTTGACTCCAATACTGCATATTTTTTATATTCACATTCATAGTAGTGTATCAGCATTGTTTGATAGTGGTACAACAATGGAACAATGCCTGTATTCGTTTACAAATGACGAGCGTGTCAAAAGATCAACGACTACCTACAGATGTAGAAAATTTTGTGTTAGTCTGTTCATGTACGTAAATCTTTATGATGTGGAAGTTTCCTAATAACTGTGCTAGGTAATTTTTTTAATAGCCTAGTTTGTGTCCCACTGCTGGGCAAAGGCCTGCCTTTCCTTCCAAACCACTCTATTTTGGGAAATATCTAGTCAAATCTGCCCCGCGAACATGATCAGATCGTCACACCACTAAGTCTCAATTAAACAGACATCAGATAGGTAAATAAAAGTTCTAAAAAAATTGCATTAGAGCTACTCAACGACTCAACTACTCAAAGACTCAATGTTCTACTCAAAAACGTGTTCTAAAGCACTAAGTATAAATATGCAATGAAACCCTAGTCACATAATAATACCGTAAACTATCTAGTTATAGACTTGTAGCCAGGCCAAGGCAGTCGCGTGGGCTAGCCATTCGGAAGGCACACACACACACTCACCCACAGACATACATTCACACACAGCTGTATGAACAGTGTGTGTTGTATAATTATGTTTGTGTGTGTACAGGCTGGAAGTGCCTTGACCCGGCTGGGGAAACTGTGTATCCGCTACAAGAAGATTTTTATCAATGTTTTGTTGCAACCTTTTGTGAATTAATACAAAAGGTCTGATAAAAAAAACTGTAAAGTATTTTTAAAGTAGGCCAGTTACAGGCAAGTTTTAAATGTCGAACATAAAACAATAAAATTAAGATACAGTCCCAGTTAAAAGACACACTAACCGGAAGTACAATATTTATAAAAATTAAAAGCAAAAATAATAATACTGCTTAATTTCTATTAGCACTTCAGCTGTATTCAGAAAAGGTATTTCGATGTAAAGTTGGGGATTAAAAATGAGTAAACCTTCAAAAGAAAAGTTGAAAAAACATCGAGGGTGAAATTTAAAATAGGCATGCAAAATTAAATGGGGTCGGACGTTTAAAAACTTTGTTTAGTAGAGTTATTTCATTGAAAAAGTTTGTTTTTTTTTGACTCAGAAAAATAATTATATAGAATAATCTTTTAATGTGTTCCACGTGCTTCGGAATTGCAAAATGGTATTTTTAAATAGAGAAAATTATTCCAGAAATGACTCTGAATAAAATTATTAAACAGCTAAGCTCAAATATAAATCTTCAAACATCAGCTAATCAAAGGCAAGCCCAAGTCACTCAGTAGACGTGGAACGCCTAACAAAATAATCTTATCAGACGATAAGAAACGTCAACAAAATACGTCACTACACTCGTCACCTAATTAATGTTTACAAGAACAACCTTTGACAACTCACGTTTTATCCGTAACCCGTGTAAATAAAATTTAAAAAAAAACAAGGAATAATACCTAGCAACCTTCGCTTGCACTCCGTGAAATAAAAAAAAATCAAACTGTCAAACGTTGAACAATACGCGGCAAGTCACGTTACGCGGCTTGCGTTCAAAAACCTGCCAACAAAAACAGCGATGCGCGTGTTTTAGCCACGTGACTGTCGAGCAGTTCAAGCATAGCATTTTGATGCAGACTGCAGCCTTTGTACTGCAGACTTGCAACGTGAATCTGCTCTTGAGCTTCAGAGAGTCACGTTACACTGCAGTCTTCTCACTGAGATTTTACCTCTTTCATTGCTGCCAACATAAAAATTGTTAGGTTGCTTACTGAATACGCTGTCAAAAATAAAGTGATCTTTATAGTGATCATAAGATTGAAGATGGACTAGAGTTACTAGAAATAAAAGTACTATAGGACTGTACAGATATTTTCTAGACTAACGTGCGCCTAGTTTCTTGACACCACTTTATCGCGTTGATTGTGGGCTTGAATGTTCAGTTTTTATGCTATAAAGACTTATTATATTTGTCTATTATTAGCTTAGTGATTCATTGACGTAATAATTTTGTATTTATGGCATTTAAAATGAATATTGATTCATTTACGAACGATATTGTATGGTAATTTTTAGTCATAGTGTAATAATTTCAGAAAAGTACCTACAATTAAATTCGATACAACAATAAAATTATGAAATTTTTACGTTATTTACAACACTAATTTTTACTTAAAACATAATTTAATAATAATATTTCATTTTATTTATTTTTAGCAAGTGGAAAATAATATTTATTGGGTATATTATTATGACACATCGCACATTGTATGCAATGTGACTTGGGAGCTTTCGAATCTCCCTTTTGACATTTATTTGACATGACAGTTGCAGTTAAACAGCAACCATTTTGTAATGAAAATAAAGACTAAAAAATCATTGACGTTTTTGTTTGAAATTTTGGGAGCGGCTTTGATTAACTTTTAGTCTCAAATCTTTTCTAAGTCACAATTAGATTTTCTTTCAGAATTTTTGATGTTAAAAAATGCATTGAATATTATCTGACGGCGACAAGCAAATCATTTCGACTTTTAAATGAACCTTCTTGAAAAATGAAGAAAAAAAGTCAATCCTCGTTTTAAAATTCGAATGCCGTTATTCAATTCGAATTGCAACTCACACGTGTGTAATCTGAGAATGACATACATATACATAATGACAGTTCATCTACTTCCCATACACACATAACGGACTTCCTACAACAATGCAAAGAAACCACGTGACAGCCGATGACGTCACAAGGCGCGGGTCGACGAACTTTCACCCGATAGACTATGGCAGCCATTTATAGGACAGCATCAAATTAGATAAATGAAATTAAACTTTGTCTGGCTGTATACAAATGTAAATATTGTTTGCAAATATTTCTGCAATACTGTAGTTGGCACGAGTTGTTTTGGAACACGCAAGGAAACATGTGACTGGGGAATGTGATAAATCCTTTATTGAGGAAAGTCAGATATTTAGTTTTTTTTCTTCATTTATAATAGCTGATAGTCCGTAATTAATATTTTTGATGAGAAAGTGATGATTTAAATTAAAGATCAAAAACAGTATTCTATTCAAAATTATTGTCTTTTACACACTGTTTATTGAAGTCTTTTCAGGGTGAAACTGTAACTTAAATCATTGTAATGACCTAGAAAGAAACACTTGAATCCTCAAAGTGAAAAATGACATCTGTTTTTTTCATTTCTAAGTTCATTGGCACGTTTGTCCGTTGCTCCAGGTTCAACTGCAAAGCGAATCGCGAATAAATAAATATTATTATGCGATAAGAACGAAAATCACGTGGTTTTTATACAATGGTGTGTCAATAATGAGCCAATTCTATTTATTGATCTCTAACAAACCGTTAAGTTGATTTTTATGCTGTTTGCAAAAAGGTCACGAAGCAAAAAGGTCAAAATATGCAACGTTGGATGAGAAAAACAATGGTTGCAAATTAAGATTTTGAATTTCGAAACGTCAAAAGTTTGTGACCAGATCGTCACTTGTTTTTAAATGAGGAATACTAAAGAGGTAACAGTCCTTTCCATGACACAAAATCGAGAGTTTTACAAAAACAAAAGCTAATTTATACGGGATGCCTCACTAAATGAGGTGTTCTTACTAAATTATTCACTTTATATGATTAATTCCTTAGTTAAAGAATCTCATGAAATTAATTACCATTTGTTCTGAATAATTTATTCATTAAAATTTGTGCTTATGCGAAATTAACCTTTAACACGAAATTCTGGCAAAACAAACGATAGAATATATGTATAATAATCAATTAGCTGCCCATCATTGATGTACGTCCTTGTAAAATACTGGTAGGTACAGACTCTAATAGATTTGCGAAAAGGCTAGGCAGATGATAAAATATTGTTAGTAGTAAAGCAGAAAAAAAATTGCGCAAAGACTTCTTTTGATTATATTCTTGTAATTAAGTATTAAGGACCCCTCCGCCTGTCAACTGTCCCTTGAAAAATAAGATGAACAAAAAAAAGGTTCAGACAAATTAATTTTCAAATATTATTTTCTTTCCTCCAATACTCAACCTTGTATGTTTTGTATTTATAATCGTAATCAGACACAATTAGGTACACACATCACCTATAATATATTTAAAAATGCATACTACATGTGCCGATGGACTAAAATAACTAAATCGATACTCATTTACGAGTAACATTGCACTGACGCGCCGTGAACGCCCGGTGGCACTATCATTAATTAAACCTGACTATAATTGAGGATTAACCGATTATCACATTTGGGTGCAATAATACTCAATTAAAAGCTGCAAACTTGTTAGGTATGATGATATTAACGTGATAGAAGTATTATCGATTGATACATTTAATGATGTGCTTTGATTTTGCTCGTGTCTTAGTTAAAATTACAAATGTCATCTACATATAATTATTCTTAAAGTTTTGACACTTTATGTCACAGAATGACATGTTTACTAGGTGTCATCTCTATATTGGCCTCTAATAACGAACAACCATAGATTGAACTTTTTTTTAAATAGGTCATTTCGAGACCAATCAGTCTTTGTCACCATTGTAGGTAGCCATGGGCTTGGCGGCCATTAGCTTAATGGAACAAATACTCAGTGAAGTATTATAATAAGTATCTTATTTTAAAGTTCCTATCATTACCTAACCACTTTCCAATACGTAATTCTTCCATAATAATTTATTATGAGCAATAAGGTATTTTTTACCGAATATACGCTTTATCGAATCGAATAAAAATAAAGGTGTTCAGGTTTGCCATGAGATAAGTTTAGTCACGCCACTAAACTGCAACGGTATGATCGAATGACGTATCTTTGCTACAAGATTGCCTGTTTAAGAAAGATAGAAAAATAAAACGGCAGTACCTGGTTACTCTTCTACCAATGCGCATTAATAGTTTCCAAACGAATTTATTACAAAAAAAGTGTAACTCTACCTTCGTCGAGTTTTTGAACGCATACAACCCTAATTTTCTTATAGTTAAGAGTGAACAGGCTTCTTCTAGGTAAGCCGATTCAGTCTTTGACTTTGCTTCTGCTGTGATGAGAGTCAAAAGCGAATAAAAAAAATGTATTCATGATAACCGATTGTTTTTTGATTTTGGTGCATGCGTACTTATTATAATTCTAATAATATGTAGAAATATTTACATTAAAATACATTTAAACAAATGTATGTATATCGGAGTGTACCGTAATAACTGATTTGCAAGTCCTGCTTTCTTTTACAGATCCGCTATTTGTCGCAGTGATAATGATGCGTAAAAACGTGACATAGAACGAGTGTATTAGGTATATATAACTAAATCTACAAAATAATATGTTCGTTCAGTTACACATAAACATAGCATTAAGGTCATCAAAATTAGGTCAACAAGATTGTATATTGCATAAATCTACTCATTGTTTGCTTTTTATTGTCGTATTTTTTTCTTGTTTCCCACGCTTTCATACTCATATTTAACCTGGCGAATAGAAGGCCAACGACCTTTTGATAGGGTTTAGAACAATATTGTGAGAGATTTATTCATGATAGTGAACTGATACAACAAACAATTGGTGAATGAACATAAAACAAGTAGTTTTTTAAAGTATGAATATAGACATACAAGTGGCGTAGCCGTTGAGCCTACGTCGTGGCTACGCGGGCCTACGAATGCTACGCCGTGGCTACGATTGCTACGCGGCGCCTACGCAGCTTGTAGATTGCGTCTGCGCAATGCTTACGCCCGAATTACTTATAGTTTTCAAATTCGTGCTATTGATTGTTTATTTTTAAATTAAAAGTTTAAACCTACACTTTATTATTTTAAAAAAGGCTGTCTTCTTTTGAAATCAATTAGCGACTTTGACAGACGTCATTTACGTTTGCTACGTCATTTCTTATTGAAATATGTACGTAAGTTACGTACCTATGTATATTGTTATGCATAATGCAGAGAATTATAGCCATTGTAAAAATTTAACCGTGGAACCCACGTCATCGTATTGAAAACACGAAAGTTCGAAACGGATGCAGTCGAATTACGTATAGAAAAAAAGACTATAATAATTATGTACGGTTTTAAAAACAATAGAATATTCACAAGGTGTAGTAAAATGAAGACTGCCGGTAAAATAAGTGACGCATGAGCAGTAATTCACTCGAGAGACATTTTAAACTATGTACATCAGAGTATACAAAACTTTTGTGATAAGCAACCCGGATACCGTGCGATCAACCGTAACATAATAAAACAGATAAGTCTTTGTTACCACTGTATTACAAAACCTGTAATTTAAGTACAGTCAACAAAACAGATTACTTATCCCAGCAGCAATTTTAAACAGTTTTCCAATGTTGTTTTGAAAATTTCAATGTGTCTGTGCATCAACCTCTTTTTGACTGTAGGTTAAACCAAAAGGCGCAAACATACAGCATATAATATAACTGTATGTTTGCCTATAGGATAACCGTCTGAAACTCGCTGCCTTGATACTTACCTCTTCTGTTCACTGTACAATACACCCATACGTATACTCCTACATACATTGTTATTATTGTCTCGTCGGAGCCCGTTCTCTTTGTACAAAAGCCTTCACATAACGGTCAATGAACGGCCTTGGCAGATATTGTGGCTAGCCAAGTTAAGTTAACTGCTGAGCACTTGTATTATGGTTCAGAATAGCCCGTACAGTTAAATTGTTTGATTAATGATGGAACGTCAACATAAATTGAGTTTTTGTGTTGGCCTGTGCCCTAAGCCTAGTTGAACGCGTAAAAAAAATTGAAGGAAGTGACTCTTAATAGTTACTTAAATTATTGTTAAAATCCCATTTTTTTTAACAAATGGTTAAGGAATCTATAGGATTAAATACATTCGCGAAAAAAAACGCGGTGTTACTGGTTATACTGACTAAAAAGCACCCTGTTCAGTTGCCGTTTGCGTTTCAAGGCCGGGGTACCCAGTCTAGACAGTCCCGTGACTTCGTGTATAGATGAGCTGAATAAATAAATAGTCTATGTTTTTAGCTGCTGTTATATTAAATAAAAACAAAATGTCAGTGTTTACGTAATTAACACTCGTATGTTAATTCGTTGTTTTGTGCAAGGACAACTTGCTAATTAAATTGTATGCATTTAGCTAATTGAAGTTCTTTTTTTAATATAAAATCTACTAATTTGTAACAATTAAATAGCTGTTGTTTACATGTATAAATCTCTGTTTTTGTTAGTGATAAAAAAATCTGTGAGTAAGATTCAGGTGTTTCCGTACTGTAAATCTTATTTATACAGAATTTCCTCAAAGCAGAAAATACTGCATCATTTATCATTGCATACCTATATCTAGTGAGAAAATCCAATGATTCATAATTTGAATAAAGAAATCGTTTCCTTTTTCCCCAAATGCAAGTTCTTAAAAAGAAAAAAAAATAAAGGTTGTCAAACTGCCAGTCGTGTATCTAACTTTTTGGACATAATTTCCAGCCAGTGATAAAAAAAACACAGAAGAGGATTTATGTTACACGGACCGGTTGGTGATTTGTAATCTGTGACTACATGTTAGGTATCAAACCTCCTTACTTCTTAGTATCTCAGTTCTCAGAAGCTGTTAGCACATTGCATGCAGTTTTCTCTTCTCAGTTTTGTAACCTGACCCAAGCAACTCATGACATCGCAAGTCTTTTGTTTCTTATCGAGTTATGAGAATTGATTAGTACATTGTATTTTGTTGTTAACTGTTGCTGATAATGCTAATTTATTGTCGTGTTTGGACTTTGAAGACGTGAATATTTTAACAATATTTTTTTGGTTTATTATTAATGTTTTAAACGATGTTATGCACAAACCTAAATATAACATAACGTCTGTATTTCTTGCACGATTAGGCAAAGGTTTACCTTAAGTTCTATCGTTTGTTTTTGAATTTAGAAAAAAAAGAATCGCTCGCATGTTTGTTTATGAATGTTGCTACTGTATTTACCTGTAATACTTCTATTTATTGTTACTTCAAACATTTGCAATAACCAACCAAGGAGTTTAAATAGCATTCAACTCGTAAGTGATAAGTTTATCAGTGGAGTAACTTGTAACTTTGTAACCTTCAATGTATTGCAATAGGCCTTTCGATAAATTCGCTATGCATTTTCTTAGTACAACTAGGTACCTACGTAATGCATTTTCATGCAATTTTCTTACTTAAATTCACCACAACCTGTATAGGTTGAGATGGAAATTTTGAGGGTTTGAACTTTGTTTAACTGCTTGAAAAACGTAACCTTGTCTTTGTTGACCCCCAGTTGGATAAAATGGATAAAAAGATGTAAATCAGATTAAAAACACAACCTATTCTTTCTTGTCATTCAACAACTCATTTTTATCCAACTCATTTTTATGGAGTTGGGTAAAAAATAGTAAATCTGAAAATTAAAGATAGGTAGGTAATGGCTAAGATGCCGCGCTGACTCTAAATGAATTGGGTAAATGCAGGAAAATGCTGATATTGCTAATTGATGTTCGAAGACTCTTACAGACTTTAATTCCAAAACGTGAATAAGTCCTGTTCTACTATGGCATTGAGAAAGGAACACCGCAAAACTTTAAAAAGTCCCAATGAATGCAGTTGAATCGAAAATGATTGGTCCTAAATTAGGTTTTATTCCTTGAAAGTTAAGTTCTAAGATAGGTTGTATTAATCTGATGGTAAGTCTAAAAATAGGTCTTGTTTTCATAAACATAGGGCTTATAAGCCAAGCATTATGAAACCTTCGCCTTGCGATAGGTCAGTTCCATCGTCGTGAAAGGCAACGGCATAACTGTTATGATTCCAAGCTATTGTTAGAATCGTACAATAACTTTACCCAAAGCGGAGAAAATGCAACCTTATCCCTTAGCATAAAAGCTCAAATTCTACATTTTTCAGTAAGTAGGTTGTGTATGAAAACATCATCCTTACCGGCTTTTATGAGTTAAAATATTTTTCCAGTTAGCGTAACAGTTAACGTTTAACGTTATAGCTAGAATTCTTGATAGAGTTTAAAAAGAAACTAGTATAAACTAGAATGTTTTAGACTAATCTTTCATTTCACAATGATAAACTGAATTACTGAGACATAATCTGCTAACCTTATTTCAGAATTGAACAGATGGTCGACAATATACTAGAAGAAGTACGCTAATGATCGTAAAGAAGCTCTCAGGAACCGCCTCACTTATTCGAGAAAATTTAAAGAATACTGACAGAAAAGTACCCTCAAAACGTCTGAAAACGCTGAAAAATTCAACGCCCAATAATAAGGACTGAAACGATAGCTAATCGTTTGAAAAAAATCCATATTATCTCCAATAAAATGAGGTGACTCCCTTTTCATCCCACCCTCATAGCGATCACATAAAACTAGGCAAAAATGATAAAAGGAAAACAAACCGTACCTTTCTTAATCTTTCTGGTCCTTTTCTCACACATGTTGGCTAAACAACACAGCTTGTATGCACTGGGTTAAACAGTTAACACGACTTGTCAATATTTATTGACAAATACAACGAATACACTATTGAGAGCGGAGGACGCGTGCGAACTGTCTCAATACCGAACGTGGAATGAGCAAGCTTGGCGAGACTCGGCTTGTTTGAAAATCGAACGTAGGCCCGGCGTAGCGTCGGAGTTGCTCGACTCGTAGAGGGAGAGAGAGCGCTGTGTTGTAGTGCTACGGTTGACGTTACCCTGATAAGCATAACATTGATTTAAAAATAATCGGATGGTTTCTTTGTTTTTTTTTTTTTAAGTTAAGTGTGCACATTGTAAATATTCCGTATTTGAAATAACATTAATAGCTTTTTTGTTCAATTTTGTTTAAATTTTAAACCTTGGCGTAGTAACCGCAAAATTTATGGGTTGAACAGCAGTTTGAGTAGCAGGATTCTGTGAATATGATAATTTTCCACAGCTTTGTTTTCCATTACACAAAAACACATTCTTTTAAAAAAAATCATAATATCATTTTCTACAATGAGGGAGTTTACCAACTACACACAATGTATCGACATTAAAATGCATACGACATGCGTATGCACTTACTTAAACTATTGTTTTATATGAGTATGCTTCCATGTAGTTGCCAAGTTGTAAAAACAACAAAGTATTCTTAATATTGCGTTCAAGGTTATGTTATGATTGTTATTTATTTTTAAACCTTGTACGTGATTTTGTTTTACGGGGTATTAGTTTATGAGCTATTGAAGTTGTGTACCTAATAGCTTCCTTATAGATCGTTTTCTACAACAATCACCTCTAGGCAACTATTAGAAGCCTGAAGGGTAATTCAAGTCTAAGATAAAGTATTCATAAATATAAACTTGACGTGGCGTTGCTACCGATTCAAAGACAACCTATTTTGTTGATGGACTTTTCTAACATGTTTTTATTTAATTTCATTTTAAATGAGATTTCATCATAAAATATAAAATAGCCACAATTGTTATACACAAAAAAATGTATAAACCCGCACGCAATGACAAAATTCAGATACAACAATCCAAAAATCATGCCCAAACGATTTCTCCCCGCATATTCTCCCACAACCCCGGGTAAATTACCCCTTTTCTCATGGCAACTCTAGGCCCCAAACACTTCGGTCGGGGAGTGCTTACCTCGCATGAAAAAACACGTGTCCGTCTACTCAGGACCACTGTCTGCTACACGTGGACATACAAGTGATTAGACTTGTTATATATGTTATTTGTGAAGATAGCAAAGTATTATTAGTAAAAAAATGACGTGGGAACACGTGGGCGGGGATTGGAATTTAAAAGTCTGACTGATAAGGTTTTGATGATAGTTGCTATAGGAAATGTCTGTGAAAGACAGAACATAGATTTAAAAAAATCATAATTATTTAAAGTATATTTAGAAATTTTATAGATTGATTTTTTTTTTCTTGAGTTTCTTCAATTTTAACCGACTGCGTCAGATAGAAGGTTATGATTTTTTTTTTCAAAATAAGTAAGGACCCAATTACAACAATTACAATTTTCAGTTTATTTTTTCTTATGCAAAATTGATACACGCATCCAAATAAATCGCTATTTATATCTTACTCCGAAAATCGCCACCTCCAAAGCCGTCGTTTCTTCCTAGCTCTGCGTCCACGCACGTTGTCTGTGACGTCACGCGGCGCAGCGCGGGCGCAACGTGGGCCGGTCTCTGAGTCACCATCAGCACGCACGTTGACTGACACTCTCACATAGCAAACATAACACAACTTCATATACACACTCACTGACGCACGCACACATACACATATCTATGACTCGTGTAAGTTAGCGGGGAATCGAGGGGACACATTCGTGTTCCAGTTTCAATAATGTATCATAACTAGATCTTTTTGGATGTGTGAGTGCAACAGAAAATGAATGCATAAAGTTAACTTGCGAAAATTTTGTGTGAATTTTCAGACACATGTCGAGTACTGCTCTCAATGCATATAGACATTGGGATTTATGTGTCATACTTTTTTTATATTTAGGATAACTACATTAATGACTCTCACGTGACTGTCTTAGCAGGTGACCGTGACCCCGGAATGTAAAGGGCAATTGAAGGAACACGGTTGATTTTAGATTTTTTTATTATAATAAGAGTCTCTAGTCCCTTAATTCCGTTCCCCAAAAAAACAACTGTTATTCTTTCCATTCTGGCTTTAGCAGAAGAAATAGACTCGTACTGACTGAGATACAAATCTATTTATTTTGTAAAACATGAGACACACCCTGTTTTTCAATTTTCGCTTGCGTCAGATGGCAGCTTTTAAACGTGGGCGTAGGACCATGCCATGCCCCCTCCGGATATCCCACCCTAGGTTAGGTGGGTGAAAATCTTCAGATTTTATACTAACAAAAAACTGAAAAACTGTTCTTTAGTTTTCTTACTAACAAAAACCCTTTCTTTCTTTCTTTACATACACACCTTTTTCAGAATTATATCAAAATTGCTTCTAAAAGGCCAGGTCTCCCTGGAAAATATCCCTAAATACGCTTATGACAGCAACTCTGGGTTTAAGTATGACAGTCATACCACATCTATTGGTAAGATTAAACAGCTTAATTAAAAAAAAAGATTGATAAAAAAGGGGTGTCATACATCACCACACAACTCTTTTTCAGCCAAAATGACTTCTAACAAGCTAGATCCCTAGAGAATATCCCTGAATACGCCTATGACAATAAAAGCAACTCTGGTTTTAAGTATGACGGTCATACCACATCTTTTGTTAAAGATTAAACAGCTTAATTTGAAAAAAAAGATTGATAAAAAAGGGGTGTCATACACCACTACACGCCTCTTTTTCAGCCAAACTTGCTTCTAACAGGCAAGACCTCCCTGGAAAATATCCCCAAATACGCCAACGACAGCAACTCTGGGTTTTAAGTATGACAGTCATACCACATCTATTGTTAAGAAACAGCTTAATTTTCCAACGTGACTCTCGAGACAGTTCCTGAGTCACAGAGCACGTTGTTGTATTGTGTCTCCGTATTACATGATTCTATGTACTATAATATACATATGTATACGTCCGTATATTGTACAGTCGCGAGCAATGGAATTTAAACTCTTAAGAAAAGTGGGCCTAAGTGTCTGCCTTTTTTTGTTTTTTTTTTTTTAAAGAGGTATTGTTAGTTTTAGTTTAAAAGTACGTTGTTGTAAATATTTAGTTTTGTTTTTTAATTTCTAGTTTTATTTATGTCTATACTTTTAGTTATAAATAAATAAAGATGGGTTTAAAAAAAAAACTGAAGAAAATTCATAAGCAATTCCTGTGAAGTTATAATTTCTAAATTGATTAATTGATTTTTTAAATATGTATTTTGTAAATCATCATAAGCAAAGGAGGGAGGTATTTTCCAGGGAAATTCCTATGCCTAACAAGGTAGGTACCTGTGTATATTTTCATGTGCATTCAATAAAAAACTGCTACCTAGACATTATATAAAATTGTAAATAGGTTCGAGAAAATGAAAATGAAAAATTATGGTAGACGAAAATGGCTTTTTACTAACTGTATACAGGGTGTAACGGATACCCCATAGAAATCCTGAAATACCTAAGTGTCCAGCTGATATAGAAGCACTATGCAAAGTTTCAGCTGAAAATAAAATACTCTAAAAAATGATACCAAATTTTCGGTTTCATCGACTTCTTAAATTGAAATCATAACAAACGTGTCTCCGCACTACCGGGGTCAATAACTTTCCAAGTTACTTGCATAAACCACAACAAATCTCTTCGGCAATTCTGCGCGCCTAGTACCCTAGTAACGTAACGCAGGCGGCGCGTACTCAGTTGACGAAAATGAAAGAAGATGGCCGCTAAAGCGAGCGCGCAGGCGGCGTCTTTGTCGGTTTGTACTGACGAAAATGAACAATGCCGCTAAAGAAGCGAGCGCGTAATACAAGTACCTACATACTTTACCGTAAAAAATAATGCGTAATTATTCATTTACCTACTTATTTACAGTTTAATAGTTAATATCAAGCTACCTAGGCACATAAAAATTGAGAAAAAAAATCTCACGGGAAAAATAATTATGGAAATTTTGAGTCTAACTTGTTCATCGCTTGCTCATAAACAGAAAAACTTACTTAATTTAGAAAATTAACTTACATTTGTTAAAGATAAGGTTCTATGTGATGACCTTGGAATTGTATGCACAAGGCCGCTCTTTTGTTCATGGACTCCTGGACATTGCGTAGCATGTCTGGTGTTATGGTCCTGAAAGCAGCCTCAATACGCACTTTCATTTCGTCCACTGTATCGCACCGCACTGAGTAGGTACACAGTATTTTTAGTGTACCCCCACAAAAAAAAGTAATCGCGTGAGGTCAGGACTACGCGCAGGCCCTACGGTCCTGCTACCACGACCGATCCACTGAGGAAAACGTAAGAAACAAGTCTAAACTGCACGCGGAATAGTCGACGACTGACGAGAGTGACGAAAAATAAAAATAAATAAAGGTCCAATTTCTGCTACCCTGGTATAGGGTCGGTGTAATTGTTAGTGTCCATGACCACTAAGTACTATTAAAAATGTTGTTGAAGATTATTTTACAATTTAAAATTTCATCTCAACTCCGATAACGTTTTTAACCGACTTCCAAAAGGAGGAGGTTGGAGGTTCTCAATTCGGATGTTTTATTTTAATGTTTATCAACCGATTTACAATACAAAAAAGTCAATGAAATAAAAAACACCGTCACCGTGCCGTTACCGACTTTGGAAAGAAAAGTTAATTTGTAGTTATTTGGTTGTTTTTGAAGTCGGTCTTATGTAAATCAAATACACCTGTGCAAAAATAAAATAAGAGTTAAGTAATTACGTAATTTAAAATCAATATTGAACAATAATTCATTTAAATCCACTAAAGATCATTTGTTATTATGATTAAGGTAGGTAAATGTAGGTTACATTATAGCATAAAAATGTTGTACGACATTACGTATTTATTTTTAAACAATTCAAAGTTGTCTGTACCAGGAGTAATTTAAAATACACGGACATCAATTGTTCACTTTACCCTAAATCCTAACCAACGACACACTAACGATGAAATCAGGGTTCTCTATGCAAACAATTTTCAATTCGCGATAACACTTCCTACTTTTTATGCAGTGCTAGTACTTTAATAATTTGTTTTAACAGGTTTGCGACGTTTTTCCAAGTATTTTAGCTATTACTACTACTAGCTGTTGCCAGCGGTTTCACCCGCTACAACTTGAACATCATCGCGTGGAAACATAAATGGGGATAAAAAATATTCTATGTATTGATCCAGGTTATGAACTATCTGTGAATCAAACTTCAAACAAATCCGTTAAGAGATTTTTGCATGATCCATGTATCCAACCATCAAAACAAACATTCACATAATAAATTACAACATTAGTAGGAAGTGGGATTGACATAAATTGGACTAAAATAAAGATAGGTAATTAAATTAATTTTGTGGTATGGTTATCTCATTAAATGAGTCCTCGCCCCCTAGATAAAGCGAAAGGAGCTGTCAGTATTCAGTACAGATTGACAGTCCCAAGAAATAGGATGAACTTTTTAGTCAGTACTAAAAATTTCATCCGGTTCCTTCCAGGATCACGATGTCGCGACAGTACATGTAAAGCAAACATCACCGGCAAAGCATGCAAACAGTAACAATTAATTATTAATTAATTATACGTGCGTGTATCATTTTCTAATCAAAAATAAACTATTTGATTGTACGTAGTTAATAGTTGTCGTCAGAATTATTAAAAAAATGTTTTCAACTTTATTAAAATAAAAAAACACGAACGGAACCAATTGTCATTTTAACTGTACCAGGACTCCAACACACGACAAGGACGGTAACTGACCACGCCCCCTAAACCTAAGTACGATGAAATCAGGGTTCTTTAAGCAAAAGATTTTACATTTTTGCAATACCAGTTCTCATCACTCATGCAGTCTTAGTACTTTGTATAATTTCTTTTCACATTTGGAACAGTTTTGCGTCATTTTTACAATCTTTTCATTTATTATTAACATAATTTGGAATTTAGGATTAAAATAAACTTAAAGAAAGACACGTGATCGAACGAATGTCCTTAGTGTGTTAATCTCGTTTAAATGAATCTCGCTCTAGGTGGAGTAAAAGGGACCGTCAGCCTCTTACTGACTAAAAATTCATTCTGTTCTTTCTATTGCCCTTTGCGTTCCATAAAGTTCCAGGTCCATGATGTGGAAAAACTACTTGGCTAATCCATTATCAAACAGCACCACACTGACAGAGCATAAAATTTCGTTATTGTTCTCCAGTTAAGACTAACCACAGCCTTTGTAATTAAAAACAAAGTTTTAAGTTGTTGTTCAAAGTTACCATGATTATTTTATTAAAAGAAAATTTTAAAAATCATGAACGGAACCCACTATGATTTTAATTTGTACCAGGAGTCCAAGACAGAAGACATACAAAGATGATGTTTTATGGTTCAGTTGGACTTAATTATTTTACTAAATCGATTTTTCATTCTAAGAAGTTCAAATGGCAAACAATAATCTAACAATAAAACTCTCGGCATTGTTCATGTTTACACTAAGCGGAGATTCATTTGTCGGATTGATAAAAGTTCTTATTCCAAAAGATATAGCTAAAAGAAAAGTCAGTGATATTATTTTTCAAACAAAAAATAAACATGCGGAACCATTTCTCTAAAAGTACCAGGAGTAAGAGGTTTATTTTTACTTACAAATAGTTCGCTGACACCGATCAGCTGACTTTGTGCTAGTGATGTGTTTATTCGAATTTTATAAGTTCTTTTTCTGGTATCGATGTTTTAAAAAAATTCATAACTTCAGTATACGTAAAGGTAGGATTAAAAAAACCTTGCCATAGGGTTTGGTATCACCCAAAGAAGCCCTGGATTTCCGATGAATATACCCCATCCGTTACACGCTGTATATTACAATACTCGTGACTGTACAAAGTTTATCAACAAATGTATCACCATTACACAACAGGCACACGCATCGGCATGTGCCACAATTAAGGATAACAATTTCCTGCTTTCGTAGGTATTTATATCCGAATTACGAAAATGTTGAAAAGTTTTGTTTGAAATGTATTATTGTTACACCCTAAAATATGTAACGGCGACTGCCCCAAAATACCGAGCACAAATATATTATTAGCCTTATTTATATGTTTACGCCCGTTTCTTTTTCTTGTTAGTCTCTGGAAAGTTTTCATGGTTCAATTTCAGCACAGATTTTAGTCAAATAGAGAGGTAAAAGCAATAATGAGTGGACTTCAGATCTTCGTACTATAAATATAAATAAACTCGGTCTGCTCCCATGGGGGTAGGCAGAAACTACACAACGCCACCTTCGACGATTCTTAAATACTGTTTTGGACTCCTCCAATTTTTTTTTAAACCTTATCCTACGTCACGATTTTTTTTCTATATCGTAAGTGAGTTATTTACAAACATTTAAGCGCACTTACACAAACGGCCAGACCCAGAACAACTACTGGTAGGCTTTACAAATATTTGCTGCAGGAATGGAGCCCGCGATACGTAGCGCAGCAGTCCATTGCCCAGCCACTGCGCTAATCGTCTCCAAGACTCAGTTACTTGAGCTGCCGGTCACTGGAAACTATTTGTCACCATAATCAGCGACCCTAGCCGCTGGAGAGTTCATATCAAAGATGAATTAAATGGTCCCCAACAAGAATGTACCAGGAAGGCAGCGGTGCGAGAGAAATGACGGATTGTGTAGCAAGCCACCACCCCTGATGTGACGACCACGACCTCTCTGGCAAGAGTGTAGCGACTAAGAAGAACTAACTTACTTAAATATTCATAGCATTCGACGGGGAGACAAAGTCACTATACAACAAAAAGTCACCAACCAGCGCCCGGCCTAAGTTCCTTTTACTCAAATACAATTATAATGTTTACGCACACAGACTCGTCTGACCTCAATTCAGCCGTTATCAACACTTGCCTAGGTAATTCAATTGCACGCTCAATTAAATTCAATGATTTTAACGTACCTTGCTACGAAACTATGTGCTATATAGAATTATTAATATCTGCCCAGCCCTTTTCCAATTTTCTATAATCTGTAAGGTGATGCACAGTCCGTATTCAAATTGGATCAGGTAAATGATAAATGGTGTTTATTTTTCAAGTTGGTTGTTAAAAACACTTTTACACGTCATAGATATTTTTAAAGCTAGATGAGGTGTTTCGTACCTGACTACTCTGAGAAGAAACATCCGAAACAAACTCAGAGGGCAGGTAGTCTCTTTTTAAGTCCAGAAAGGTAGAATAGAATAGAATACTCTTTATTATGTACACCATACAAATTACAGGATACATGCAATCAATATCTTATAAATAGGGTGACACAATGGGCGGTAGAAAACACGACATGGTCTTTCACGAGGATTCAGATCGGTAGCGGTACGGAATAATGTCAACTCTTAGCGCGAAATTAATACGCATTCGCGTCATTTAAGTGATATGCAATAGTAAAAAAAGGAAAACTCTAAAATTATGTGACTAGCCTAGGTAACTACGTATTTTCCCATTAGACCCCTATGTGCCTTCGATATGCTAACTTAGTTTGAACCCAGACGCCCCCCGTTTCGACAGTAATTTGATTTGAAGGGCGCTCTGAACCGAAATGGAATGGATTTTCCATTAAACGCTCTCCAGGGAGAACGGATATTAATTTTGTCAAGGAATTCATCGAGGAAGTGTTTACAAAATTGGAAATATAATAGAAAACGGAATGAAATTCATATTTTGAGCCGAGTTATCTATCTTTTTTAGGAGGTCCACTTTTGGCTCTGGATCGCGAAAACTTGAGTCCATGTGGAGAGGCCTTTACGCAGCAGTGGTATGAATTAGACTAGCAGTATCAGTATCCGGGGGTCAAGAAGTATATAGACAAATTACTATACGTTTTTTTTAGGTTTAAAACGATGCTCCTTCATTTTAAACAGCGTAGAACTAAACTGCGCCCTAACTAACAGCGTCAGAAGTGTCCCCTATGTTTATACAACATGCATAATGTTTGCAGTTTTGTAGACACGTGCCGCATTTGAAACAATATTCACAATGAATCACGAGAATACCATATCGTGTAATGTTAGATGTCCATTCTCAATGCTGGGACTCCTGGGACCCAGCTGTCTGTGAGTGGAACCTAGGCCCAGTGTGCATGTTGATTTCCTCCCGAGTATGCAACTAACCTGATCTAAAAACACCAGAACTGGTGCAAAAGGCATGAGATCATTTTTTCAGGAACAATGCTCCTCGCTAGGAATTTTTCCTGTGTCGAGGCTGCACTTACAAACATAGGAAAATTACACCTCATACTGCAGAACTGTGTGTAACATAGCTTGCAACTTGCTTCGCACCCACGCACGAGGGCGCGTGTTTCTCTGCGTGTAGACGCGTGACCAACACAACAAGCTACAACACTGCGTGTGAATGCGTTTTCAATGTGTTGCACTAAGCGTGTTTACAATCAACGTGAGATACTTTCAAGCAACGTAAGTATACGCACACCCTCGTAAAAGTTCTAGAGCAACGCAGCCGCCCAGCCTGCGGACCACACCTTTTTTATACACCTCCGGAAAATAAGGGAGGTAGCACAATCACTTTTATTTTCTCGTAACGTCACACTCAGGCTCGTCCATCAATGAACGATGTAGCCAGGTATTAACATCGTATGTTATATGAAAAAAAAAGAAAATTACATCGTTCCACATCATCATCACAGCAGAGGGTACATATCCCTTTGCTGTATAAGATAATGTATAGACCTTGTTAAGTAATTAGAAGCGAGATTATTAATAAAAATCAAAGACGACGATTTAGTCCTTGCATGAGTAGGATTTAGTACTTATTTACGAAAACAATAAAAAAAATGAAAAACAGTCTCTACTGCATGAACGGAAAGGGAATGTTTTTTCCATAAAATTGACATGAAGTCTTCGTTAACTTTATAAGTGTAGGTAAGAACGAGGAACTAATTTTATCAAAAAAATTGACATCAAAATCCTCGTACGTCACAAACTGCTGAAAATTCGTGATAACGCCACAGGTATAAATCTAAACTCCGGAGCAGCAGACAAAAAAGAACTTGTCAACATTATGAGACTCCCCAAAAAGGCCATGAGCACTTGATCAGTAGTGAGCACGTCAGCACGTACTGGCCACTTAATTTTCTTAACTTCTAAAACAACAACATTCATAATTGCTAAAGTTGTTTCGTCTAAAAACACGTGAAAACTAAATTCACAATTAGAACAGTAACGATAACATGATATCAATGACGTAGCATAATTTGTTATGCAAAATCTCGTCACGTGGTTGAACAAGAAGTTCATTTTTCGTTGAAGAATTTGATATTATTATAGAATTGTTGTATGTAGTTGTTGTTCTTATCTATACCTAATACTATAAAGTTGAAGGGTTTGTTTATTTGAACGCGCTAATCTCAAAAAGTACTGGTCCGAATTAAAAAAAAAATTGTGTTGGATATTCCACTTAACGTGGAAGACTCTAGGCTATATGACATCATGCTTTGACCAATAGGAGCCAAGCAGAGGAGATCAAATTTTATCCAAATCAGTCCAGTATCAGTAGTTTAAACAAACTTCCACCCATCTACTTTCACACCCAGGACCCTAATTGACAAGAGTTTAAACGAAAAAGCACTTTATCATAATAAAATAGTGTCGCAAATTAAATGATATCAAAGACCTTTCTTGCACCATGTTTTTAATAACGTGCTGTGGGTACATTGAACTATAAAGAGCTTTATCACCTTAAAGTCTTACTAATTGCCACGGAAAATAACGAAAACGGACAATAACCTTTCTAGAGTGACTCAAATACCATGTTTACACACACATTTAGTAAAAAAATATTAATGAATATGCAAGCATATTACTTATGCACATTTCAGATGCAACCACAAATAGAAAAAAAGACTTATACAAGGAGCGATAAAAAAAATACTAAATTCCTAGTCACAAGACATTAAGTTTATATGTCAAACAAATAGTTCACTTTAAAAAAATTCAATATTTGAAATGCGAAAATATGTATGAAAATGATTGTTTGATCCTTTTTCACGTCTAAACCAATGGACTTATATCTTATCTTATCAATTATTATAAAAATCAATTGCTGTTCGTTATTCTTGCTAAAACTCGAGAACGGCTGGACCGATTCGGCTGATTTTGGTTTTGAAATATTTTGGGAAGTCCAAGGAAGGTCTAGAGGTTTTTTCTGAGGCGGTACGAAGTTTCCCGGGTCACCTAGTAACAAATAATTTTTGTTCATGAAAAACTGGAATCCTGGTTATGGTTATAAGCTATAGAGGGGGATATGAGCGAGAAAAAAAAAACAAAATAAAAACCAGTTACTTGAATAAAGAAGTGGCAATTTATTAATATAAATATAAATATTTGAAAAGGATAAATTAAACAATAAATCACTGTTATTTTTAGTAAAACATTCGTCTCGGTTTTGATAAAAACACAAATCGTTGTATACAACGTGCTTTTGATATTACGTAACTAATTAGTATGTACTTCAAATACCTACTCGTGATATATCTAATAAAAATAGATAGGTATAATGTTTTGTTTTGTCACTGATAAATAATATTTATTTAATTAATTTGTCATGATAAACAATGACGAATGTTTTTGTATGATAACAACCGAATTCCTAAAGCTAGTATCGATAGTATTTTCATCGATATAATTCCTTATAACTGGTGTTGAAAGAAAACTCCTGTTTAATAAGACCTGGTAAGGATTTTAGGAACTTGCTTTTGAAAAAATGGTTACAATCCCCACTGGAAGGAATAAACCTATAACGATAAAATGTAAAAGTGCAAATAAACTGTGGCTGAGCGATTGGCGGCTGCACTGCGTGTTGATGGTTCGATGTTCGCTTAGAACAAATTGATATGGCCTATAAACCATCCACACCTAATACCAGATACAATCCACCTCAGCTGTGATTAAGTTATTTCTTGGGAAGTCTCTACAACTCTTTACTGAAACTGGATTTTTAAGACATCCGTATTTCTTAATATCATCCATCCACAACATTAGCTTTACTCCTAGCCTTTACTCCTTTTTATTTCGTTCTTATCATTGTTTACACAATCCATCCATCTTTTCGTTGGCCTTCCTCTTCTTCCCCATCCATCAAATAAAAATAAACATACTATGTATTCTTATTATATTTGTTGACATTTAAGTTAAAAACTTCGTGGACAAACACGTGAGAATCATATTAAGGTTACCTCCAAAAGAACTCAGATTGTCATAAACATCATAATTTCATCACACTCAAATGCTATAAGCGGAATTTAGCTGTGTAGACTTTGTCACATCGCATCTAATAAAGTTAGTTTATGCCCGCGGCGTTTATTAATTAACCCACGGGAACATCATACCGGGTTAAATTATATCCTATCACGCAAAATATGCGTATATGACGAGGAGTTGCGGATACCAGCACGTTATACAATACAATGATATCCAATGCGTTATTCTAGATCAAGACAATAACCTATCGCTGATCCTCCAAAAATCCTTTCGGCGATTTTGACGCGATTACGTAACAAACATTCCGGATGGATATTTGTTAGCTCCTTCGTTCACTAGTTGACACAAGTCTCCGAAGCCTTGCCCGCTGGCACAACCCGGCGCGGCGGGCAAGGCTGGCCGCCTGATGCGTCGTCCAGTCTCGCAGCTTCTAAAGCCGGCCGGGTTGTGCCGGTGGGCCAGCGGCTTCGGTGTGTAGACAGCATTACGACTTTGGTATCTATTGACGCTTGCCTGTATACGAACCTTTCTGGATTTATATTGCGATAGACTGGATGCCCCAGTCATGAGATATCTCTACGAAGGGACTTATTGTCTATAGGGCGAACTTTTGGATGGTTATCCAAACGTTTGTAATTTAATAATAGTATGTTTTATTCCTAGTTAGATTTCTTTCATTGTGACACTCAGTAATAAACAAAGCAAAACATTTGTCACTTTACGGAAAATTTACTAAGTATAAAAATTGTTGTTCGTGGGGTAATTCCGTCTCGTTAATAAACACGTGTTATAAATTAAAATGGCATAGTTATAACTGTACCTATTTGACTAGTGGTTCAGGTCCTGTGTTTGATTCCGAGGCAGTGTTATTGGATTTTTCCGCCAGGTATTTAATAGTAGCAGCCAATCGTGCTCGGATGCTGACAATAAGCGAACCCCCTATTATGTGCCACATACATAACTGGGTGTGTGTAGTTACTACAGTGCCAAAATCCATCAGTGCCCAGCCACGGGGCGCAGAAATGGGACCACAATTGGTCTGACCAGGGCCCCGTCAGATTTTTGACAGTTTTTAGAGGCGTGCATGCAACACGAGACGCGCCGTCGTCCATGGTCCATGATCGGACGGAGAGTCACCCAAAAGTCCACCTTTGCGAGAATTACAGGCGATTATAAAACACGTGGCTTTAAATTAAAATGATGTGCTAAGCATTTCAAACTGTAGGTACTAAAGCTTCGATTGCATGAAAAACGACATGCATTGAGGCAGGTCTGTGCTACGTACGTCGGTTGAGGCACGTTGGAACGCATGTGTCACTGAACACGACGTGGCGTAGGGACGCGACGGTACGTTGGCAATAAACCGTGGAAAGCAATGTGCTAGGTTATTTTTAGACGTGGTTTCTAATTTTTCCATTTCTGTACGGATTTTCTCGTGTAAAACCTTCTTTGTTGGCCCTGTCATAGCGCTTATTGTCTTCTGGGGTCTCGGGACTGTCTAAATAGATAACTATGACCATAGAACGTAAAGGACAATGGAAGGATCACGGTGGAATTTAGTCAGTTCGAGTATTACAGTCCCTTCCGCTCCAAGAAAAGTAGGAGGATTCATTTTATGATTTAATCACATAATTATGACAAAAAAAGATGTGAAACGGCCACTCAGAAAACACGTGTTCTAAAACGTTTATTACATAAAAACTTGGTCAACCCTGTAGTTAAAACGCAGATTGCACTCAGTCGCACTCGACCACGTCGCGATTCGTCACAGCTTCGACGCAACACCGACGTCGTTTGATTCGTCGCACGCGCAGGTACCAACATAACAGTACTTGGAACAATAGACCGTATGAAAATGCAACGTGAAGCGATTAGAAATCAACACTTCATTGGGAAACCTACTTTGTGGTCGGAAATTTTCTTGGTGTTATTCCAATTTATATCCACATGGGGATTTCTTTTTCGATTCTGCTTTAGAAGGGAAAAGTCGAGAGGAACTATATTTTTGACTGAATTTGTTAGAATTGCTGTTATGGGTTGTTGAAATAAAAACCCGAATTTGTGCATGTAGCATATATTACTTAAAGGATGACTAGCTAAGATCAAGTATATCTTATACATCAATATAAACTTTTTAGGGTGCCGTAGCCAAATGACGGAACGGTCTATCTGTCTGTCTGTCCGTATAAAAAGTATAAGAGCTATCCTGTTGAAATCCTTATGCGGTTCACATAATACATCTACTTACCTAGTTTCGACAGGATAGCTCTAATATTTTCGAAAGAAAGTGGCTGTGAGATACGGACGGACAGACAGACAAGACGAATCTATAGGGGTTAAGTTTTTTTACCATTTGGTTACCGAGCCCTAAATGGTACCTATTTTATCTATTAAATTATCAAAGTTCAAGTTTTCTTTGCGTCAGAAAAGCGTGCAAAGTGGTGCTAGGGCCTCGAAATTCAGTTTATAGTACTTTTGTTTACGTGCTAACACGCAGAAGTACCCTCGTCCTGGCTGACTGCCACGTCAATACGGCAACGAGTTTGTAATAGTAAACAATTTCATTGTAAAAACGACTACGTCCAGTATTTATTTAGTTTTTTTATACGTATGTACAATAGAACGCACAGACATATTGACGTAATACCTAAAAATATGCACAGAGACAAAGACCCAATATCACATTGATTTTTTTTAAATGTGACGGATTGATATAGGTAGTACAAAGAATTAGCCAAAGTCATGAAAATATTCTTTACATAGCCATATTTTAGTAAAGGTTGAATACTGCTGAACGTAAGCCTGTCCCAAACACTGGATGCCAATTGGCAATTCAAGTACTGGTATTTTTTTGTGGTGGAAAATCATCAAATGAGTCCTCAGCTGACTGTCAACTCGTCATCATCAGCCTATAATGGTGCCACAACTGGGACATAATGCCTCCTGCCCTTAAGAGGGAGTGGTCTTTCACGCAGTCTGTGCCCAGTGCGGGTTTGTCGGATTTTTGGTTCGGTTTCCTTCACCGTTTTGAGAGCAGTGATGATGAAATAAATTACACAAAGTAATGCACCTGGCTAGATTTGAACGTCTGACCTCACAACTCGTAATTCGGGGCCGCTATACGGTTTATTCCACTTTGTTCATCTGGGTGAACAAAGATGACAACATTGGTGTCCTCAATTCACCTCGGAAAAATATCACCTGAGTGATATCACCCAGGTGAATTGCGGACACCAAAGTTGTCCACTTTTTTCACCCAGGTGAAAAAAGTGGAATAAACCCGATATACCACTGGTCCAAAACTGCTGTCAGACTCGTACTAATTAAAAACCACCCTATTTTTTCAGTTTGCCGCGGTTCCTTATTTAAACAGTCCCGCATCTGAAACAATGACCCCGAAAGTTACAAAATATCTTAAAACAAATATTATATCACGTTGCCAGCTATATAAGAGTCCACGTTCCGAAACCGTAACAAACATTTGTCAAACAAACAACAATATCAGTTCAAGAAAGTTTCTTTAAATACATATTTCTTTGCAACTTTCTCATTTAAAAGTAAAACGTGCAAATTAAGAATGTTGCACGTTGATCGCATCACGTTGATTGCGTCGATCGACAACGTTTCGAATTTGTTTATTGTAGCAGACATACGGCGGAAAAACAATTTTGTTTACGTTGTGTATTATTGGAAATACACGTACGTAAACATGTGTCTGATGTAGGTAACATCTTATCTTAGTATTTATGCTTCTTACTAATTATGCTAAAGCTTATGAGGATGAATATTACTCTTTCACAGAAATACTACTGAACAAACTTGGATTACATTTTGGTATAAACATAGTTTATTACCTAGAATAACACATAGAATATTTTTTATCCCGGTAAGGATTTCCCGTAGGATAAATTTCGAAACTACTCGAGTAAAATCGCAGGCAATAGCCAGTGTAGGTAACATAGTGTCTACAAGCTGTGGATTAACAGATAAGTAAGCGCATGTTCCAACACGTGCGGTCGTTGGTCATAAGACCTTCCATTTAGAAAGTCTTCTTCGTTTAATCTTGAGAAAAACAACGGTATTAGTATGAGGTAAGCATTGATGTAGCAATAATTTGAGTTGGCATTTATATCTCATAGCTTTCTTGAGAAAAGTTATTATGGTTAAGTTCTATTTTTGTACTAAATAAACTTTTCTCCGAATCAAGCATTTGCGCGACTGTTGTTTTGAAAAAAAAAGGGATTAAAACTCTATTTTTTTTTTGTTTGCTTTCAAACTATCAAACAGATTAGTCCTCATTACGCAGGCACATATCAATATAGTAAACTAATGTGTCTGACCGTGGCGCTGCTAACCAACGAAGCTAAACGGAGAGGAAATATCGAAATCTGATTGGTTATTCAAAATACATCTGAGTGAATTTCCCGGGACCGAAAATTGTGTGGCATCAATGAAATCGGTACTAAAAAACATAGTTATAAAGTTCTCAAATTTTTTTCCGGTTAGGTGAAATAGTAATATATGTGTAGCACTAAATATTTATTTAATTGGATTAATGGATACTCCAAAAAAATTAATTGAACCTCGAAATCTTTCATTGCCGTGTTTGTCCACACTTCACCTTGTTGTGTATTATTCCACATTGATAAAAATCTATTGGTTATTTACACTAAAACCTCATTTTATTTGATACATGAATAGTTAAAGTATTGCTACAGAATACATTTATTCAAATATTTAAACAAAACAACGAATGGTTAATAAGAAATCACTTGTCCCAGAACTACCCTTCATCGCCGTGTCCTAATTATGTTCAAGGATATTGTGTTACCTACTACCTTCTTCCCCCCTACCGGTATGCTAAACGCTGCATATTAGTGCTGCCTAAGTGCTCAACGTGGAAGGAAGTACACACGTCCCTGCGTTTTCGCACCATAAATTTAAATAATCAATTTTTACGTTACTGGAAAAATTTTCTGTCATCGCCGTGGATAGATATAACTGATATTTGAATAAGTTTGTCTTCATGAGTAAGCATTCGATAGAACAACATTCCTCATATGTTCATTTGTGAGGTGCTTATTTCTTCGAATAATTAATAGATTTTTTGTTATTTATATTTTTTGCCTTGATTTTCATCGACGTGTTTTCATTGCCGTGGTTTCCGTGGCCAAAATTTGCTATGGAAATGAAAAAAAAGACATGGAAATTAAAAAAATTTAATTGCCATGCCTTGTAAAACAATTTAGTTTCATTGCCGTGGCCAGGTATTTCATTTCCGTGACTTGTGTTTTCATCGCCATGGTATGATTAGGTAATACCTATTACTGACAGTACAAAACTCTAGATTGTTTCTCTCTGGTCTCTCTTTAGATTTGATGAGTTTTTTACTGTACAGTCAACTACAAAAAGATGTTTTCATGTTAACCTTACAAAATGACGTAACATTTGGTACTATATCACACGTAAATACACTCACATACGCAAGCAGTTTCAATTCAGTGATGTCTCTGAGATCAACAGGGTAAAAACCGGTAGCGATCACCGAATCGTAAGAGGCTCACTGAATATCAATGAAAGGTCCAGCCTGATGAAGTCTACGCTCCCACCTACTCGGTCCCATATTCAGAATCCCGAAATCAACTCGAGCTTTCTAATCACTTTGCTTTCCCTGAGAACTTATTGACCGAGCAAACCTTAAACCTCATTTCTGAACGACGTTTGCTACAGTTGCAGTCTTCCAATGACGCGAAGTCATATAAACAGCTAAATAGACGTATATCTAAGTCACTTCAGAGCTTCTGAAAGTGGGTGGAATACCGGTACTTAAAGTCCTGCAGAAGCTCACTAATACCGTCCTGTTCTAGGGCAAAACGCCTGAAGCATGGAGCAAAGGTGAAGTGGTGCTTTTCTTAAAAAAAGTTGATAACAGCCTATTGAAGAACTACAGACCCATCATGCTTCTGAGTCATGACTGTCAGACTTGATGACTTCTAGCCTCCCGAACAAGCCGGTTTCCGAAGAGGCTATAGTACCATACACCACATCCATACGCTGCGGCAAGTTATACAGAAGACCGAAGAGTATAACTTGCCATTATGCTTAGCGTTTGTGGACTATGAGAAAGCCATCGTATCGGTGGAAACATGGGTGGTACTTGAGTCACTCCAGCGATCCCGTATTGACTATCGGTACCTCAAAGTGTTGAAGTGTTTGTATGATAACGCCACCAGAGTCGAGTCGAGTACAGGAGCAGAGCACGAAGGCGATTCCATTGAGAAGAGGCGTAAGAAGGATGTTATCTCCCTGAAACTGTTTACTGCCACAATGGAAGACGCCTTCATGCTCTTGGAATGACAAGGACTTAGCATCAACATCAACGGCGAATACATCACTCACCTTCGATTTGCCGACGACATCATAGTCATGGCAAGTCGATGGAGGAACTCAGCATGATGCTTGATGGCCTCGGCTGAGTTTCACAATGGGTGGGCTACGGGCTTGAAAATAAACATGTACAAGACGATTTTTTTTTTTAATTTCAAATGTCGGTATGATGCATAATATTATTTTGTCAAAGTCTGCCAATCAGTTTGAATATAATTGTAGTTCTAATTTTAACATATATTGTACTCATCGTTGATTGATTCTTTCATTGCCATGCCACAGTTCTTTCATTGCCGTGGGCGCTAGTTTCATTGCCGTGCACGCATGTTTCATCGCCGTGGCACGAAATTTTTAAATCCTTATATCTCGTTAGTTTTTTAAGTTATCTGCCAGACATTAAGCAAGAATATATAAATTATCAAAAACTTTAATAAGAGCGTTTCTTTTTTTTAAAAAAGCTTAAGATTAAAAAAACCACGGAAATGAAGATATTATAGGACCTGTTGAAATTCACTCATCTCTCGTCTCCGCTCCTTTAAGCTTCAATGTAAACCGGGCCTTAAATGACTGCGCAAACAATAATATCTATTTCTTTTGTATGAAAGTTTAACTTTGCGTCTGTATTGGACTATGACCATATTCAAGATAGCCGACGCCAATGCCACCTATAGCGTATTCTGAATGGGTTGAAAACATTCTTGGCTGTATGCCACCTTGCCTGTGCACTTGTGGAATGCTAATTATGAGATTAATATTACTTTGATACTTTATATGGATACCATTACTTATTGAGGTGTCTTAATTGATCAATTGCTTTATTAATTAGTAATTACAGGTCTCTTGTATCTATGACTGTTATCAAGCAATGTGTGATTTCAATTGTTTTAAGCCTTTTATGGTTTGGATACAATAATATTAGTTTTGTTTTGTCGTAGGTGCAGGTTAAGTCCGGTAGCACTGAGCCAAGCACTGTTTTATGTAAGTGATCTATTTATCTATCTTGGGCCCGCGTGGTGGATTATGGCCCACTCCCTCTCACAGAGAGGAGGCCTGTGTCCAAACAGTGGGAACATTATAGGCTGATGATTATGAGCTATCGCACTGGGCTAGCGTGGTGGTTTATGGCCCACTTAATCACACAGAGAGGAGGCCTGTGTCCCAGCAGTGGGAATATTATAAGCTGACGATGAATTAATGATGATCTTAACAGGTTCTATTGTTGATGACTTCTATTATTTTTTTTTTCCCATTACAATTTTACAACAGTGTCCTCATACGAGCGTCAAAAGGTCTGTGTTGTATACGTGTCTCAATCGAAATGGCTGACGACTCGTTTGTAGTAATAGTAAATGTATAGTAATCGTAATTTGTACTAGTAGTAGACTGATAAGGAAATTGTACGTTGTGAGGTGTTAGCATGTGATATCGGAATTGTTATTTTTATAAGTAGGTATTTTGCTTATAAGCAAGGTTGAGAAAATATTGCATTAGGAACGTACTTTACTTGTTTAAATCGTTTGTGGATTTAAAAGAAAACTTACTTTCGTAAAATATAAAAAAAAGTACTGAAGAAACAATGTGGATTTTAGCCAGTACGAGTCTGACAGTCCCTGGATAGGGAGCACACATTTAATGATTGACCACGATAAAAAAAGAAGTAACTCGTAGCACGTCACGTAGCCCGTAGCGGGTCCCCGTAGCACGTCACGTAGCCCGTAGCGAGACCCCGTAGCACGTCACGTAGCTCGTAGCGGGCCCCCGTAGCACTTGGCCCCGTAGTCACCTGATCCGCTACGCCAGCACGCATAACGTGACGCGCCCTATCGGTTTCTCATACATTTAGAGCACGTGTAGACTTGCGTGTGACTTTAATCGCCTTGTTTATTGTTCTTGTTTTTTTTTTTAATTGTTCGGTGGTCATTGGCCACAGTTTTTTGAATTATAGTTTAATATTTTATGGTAGGTGTTTTAAAAATCAGTTCAAAGATCGTAAGGTGGTTTTTTTTTTTTCAAAAATGAATGCTTGGTTTGGTTATAACTTGTCTTGTTATGGATTATGTGAAACGGTTATATCATAAACGTTGCTAATATATTCACTCCCAAGCCAATAACAAAAGGTATTGAAAACTTATTAATTTTGAAATAAACTAGTGAACTAGTAAAAGTAATAACTATTTTTTTTATATACCTAATGCCCACGCGCATGATTAATTAGTTAATTAAAACAAATATTTAATTTCAGATAACACCAAATCAGTTGATAAAAAACAATAACTTTAGGTACGTATCACAATTGACTAGTTACACACATTACAAAATTAGCCAATCTAAACAAAACGCGTTACACATAATCTAAAAACATAAACATTAACGTACACATATGTACAAAATAATCGAGCTAGTACAATGAAGAACGCGTAGAATATTATCACACGCCGAACTCACAGTACAGTCGCGAACGGTCACGTTGTTCACCATGCTGGCCCGACAACGTGCGCGGAGCACGCGAATATTCTGCAACTAAGTGTAATGTTACTGGGATTAATCGGTCTAATGGAATTATGACTGAGTTCTGAAAAAGGTTAAATATGTTTTAACTTCATCATTATATCACCCCTGGATGGATATCCCGTAAGCAATTCGCCACATTTCATCAGTTATGTTAAAGGTTTTTTTAACGTAGGAATCTCCTACTTAATAGAACCTATATCCCCGCAATTAGTAGTCCTGAAATTAATGGCAATTACTACTTATTGCAGGACTGCCTAAGAAGGTTAACGTGGCTTTAGAGCGGAAAGGGCACTTCAAAGAACAGGGTGGATATTTATTCGGTTCAAAAATGTTAAACATCTGTTAAACAAAGGGCATTGACGTTGTTAAAAGGGACGTAATGTAGTTACAATTTCTATGACAGTGTTAAACAGATGTTTAACGCTAAGTAGTAAAACGGTAAGATCTGACAGCCTCTTCTGCTTCGCCTAAGACAAACCTTAGTAAAGATTATTATGATTGTAAACTCATTTTATTGTTATCATTGAAGATGCTACTATTGCTAAAGCAAATGATATTTTTTTAAAGAAATTAATAACTACACACTAATAATAACACAGACAACCCGTCAAACATATTTTTGACTGATTTCGAGTCTTCACCGTAACATGAACGCAACGCCGAAATAAGTAGACCTTCTTCCCACGTTGTAGATCTAATCTTTCTTAATCTTTTATACAATGTCTGTCTGCAAATTTGTTTTTGGTGGCTTCCCACGTGGCGAGACGGTCAATGTATTTAAAAGGAAAGTGTCTAATATTTTTTTTAAATCTTGTCTTGCAGGGACTAACTTTTTGTTTAATTTCGATGTTGTTTTATTTCATGGCACTTGGGTTAATATTATGTTTTCTAAAGTTTTAGGATTAAATCAATTTTTTTCAGTTGTGTTTTAAGTCTTTATGTTATAGGTTGTTACTATTATAGACCATTACCATAAATTGAACAGATCTATACTCCAGTATTCAAATGATAAATGTCTGAGAAAATTCCCAATAAAACGGCGTCTATAACTATTTTTGCTCATGCGTACAATGCAATACAAAAAGTCATGTCTGTAATCCCCTAAATATGGGCTACTTATGCAAAGGTGTAACAACCAAATTTTGCATGTTTGGTTTTTGGTCCAATAAAGGGCGAGCCTATTACCACCAAATAGGAACAAATCCAGACTCCGTGATAGTTACTATAAAATTCCTGATGGGAAAACTCAACAAAACTCCTTGCCCGACCCGAGAATCAAACCCAGGACTTCTTTCTCACCAGTTGCCTATTTATTTATCTGTTAAATGTTATCAGTAAGCGAATTAAATGCAGATGTGATGTTAAGAACTCAGATTAATAACGGGCCAACGATCTACTAACCAGTTTTGAGAGCTCTTGAAGACCGGTCCTGTCAGACAATAGACTCGGCACATGTTGCACCATGATGCTCTGAAGTCACATTCCATCATTACGTCACGTTTGTAAGAACATAATTGTTATTAGGACTTAAAATAGGGATATTACCCACGTTTATAAGATTACTAGGGGCCCGTCGTAGCGGAATAGTCGGACGAAAATATTAGTCTATGTTACATAGTGTGAATATAGTTTTCTAATGCTGAAAAAAGTATTGAAATCGGTCGGATCACAGTTGTTTTTCAGTTTATTAAAAAAATACAAATCTTTCCTTTTTCTAATATTCATGTAGATAAACTCAAAAAAGATGTTTTGAGTTTGATTTTACAATGGGTAAAGCTCCTAGCCTTTATTAGCTCAGAAATAAAAACGAATCCTAAGATGGAGCGAGCTCGGTTAGAAAAACTGGACCCCCTGGCACCGGTGGGACACAAGCAAAACTATTTAACGCAGGATTTCGACAGGATGGTGGTTGCGTAACAGGCATCCCGAGGTGAGCCAACGGGATCGCTCAACAGTTACCTCAGGTCAAAGGAAGACTGTGTTTCCGTTGTCGTGACCGGCCTCAAACCGTGCTGTCTGTGCCTGTTCAATCCGCGTAAGTTCAAGTAACTACCAAAGAGGTAGTCACTGTAATTATATAGACAAAGACACTCTGAAGTATATATAGGCATAGAAACTCTGAAGTATATTTATAAAAAGACACAATAGAAAAGGCACATGTTGCAACATGCCTCGAACAGACACATGTCGATGATGCCGCCTACGAGACGTTTGTAAACACGTATACATAATTATATCCCATTTGAGTCATAACATGCACCCTTGTAATCTTGAAATTGCCCAAAAACTCACCCATGCTTAACCTGTAATGATAAAATCCCATGTAATAAGACCCGAGCTTTTACCATCAACTGGACAAGAGTCCCTAAATTCAAGCTGCCACTGAGTTTCAGATGGCAAAATTCAATCGTAATTTAGGAATCAACAAATGAGTCCTCCCACCCTAGGTTTAGCGAAAGGGGCTGTAAGCCTCGTATTGACTAAAGTCCAGTGTTCCTTCAATTTGTCCTTTGCGTTTCAGGTACACGAGGTAATCTGCCTAGTTAATTCCATGACTTCGGCTTAGTATTTCCCTAAATCTAGAATTCCGCACAGAATTCGCTTGCCAATCTATTAGACCATGTAGATTTATACTTAGCACATCCGCACTTGAAGTCTGGTTACGTCAAACAGTAGAGAAGGCACATGTTACTCCATGCAGATTTCGAAGACTCATACCGGCTACGTCACGTTCAAAAATAAGCTGTTTTTGTATCATAGAATACATTAGACTTATTTTTATGCTATGTATAAGAATATGCATCATAATATCACACATGAAAACATCGAAGAGTGACGCAGATGTCACCAGACTGACGGAATTTTCATCCATCATGTATAAGGGTTCTTTTATAATGAAGCAGGAGCTAAAAAACCCATGTTTTCTAATGGGCTCGCACATAATAGACAGCCGGTCTAAACGACCTCTTAGCAATATTCCTTATAATTCACTTCGTGAATGAATAATAGTAGAACGATGTTGCTGGTACTCACGAAGTAAAGCATTAGGAATATTGCTTAAAGCCGTTTAGAATAGAATAGAATATCTTTATTTGCGTGAAATATGGTTTTAGTAGATATGCTCGTTTTAAAAGTTATACCTGCACGGATCAGTACCGGCCTGTACCGACCTATCTGTATAGAATACCTTTTTTTACGGAAACACCTTAACTCACCTAAAGTATAATAGAGGGGGCATTCTATCTACCACCAACCAGGCATGCAGGCAATCCAGAAATCAGGATGCTACTGAAAAAGTCCTGATAAATAGTCCAAATAACACGTCGATCCTTGTACGATCCGCAAATGATTCAGATACGCAGCTATTGGTTTTACATTCATTATTCACAAGAAATCAGTATATTTAGAACAGACGCTCTTGAAATCTAGTTACGTCTTTACAGTAGAGATGGCACATGTTGCTCCATGCAGCTCTCAGAGAAGACTCATACCGGATACGTCACATTTAAAAACAATTCACCTTTGCATCATAGAGTAAATGAGACATACTATTTTTATTAAAATATGCATCATCACATCACACCTTAGCATTGCAGGTGACAGGTAGAATAAAGATGAGCAGGAGTATGTCATCATCAGCCTGTATTTGTCCACCGCTGGACATAGGCTCCCCAATGTTCGCCACTGAGCCCTGTCTTGAGCTTTCCTCATCCAGCCTCTACCGTCTGACGTCATAAAGTGATAGTAGGAACGAGATAGCGCTTCTTGTACTGAATAAAAACGAGATAGCGCTAGACTACATGTATAGCTCTGTCTCTTTCCCACAGTGGAACTACTCTCGCTTTATGACGTCATGGTAAGCCTCCTAGTCCTTGAAAACAATAGAACAAGCACATGTTCTTCCATGCTGCTCTCAGACATATGCCGTGTACGTCACGTTTAAAAACATGTAGCCTTTGTGACACACAGCACATTAGACTTACGCTTTGTATTATAATTTGCGACAAAGTCATTGCTGATAATGATTTCGTATTCAATCGGGATATACTGAGTGGCAGGTGTGCAGACTTGCATCATACTTATTAGTCGCGAGATTGTTGAAAGGATATTGAGAAAAAGTGGGACCACCTCTCAATAGGAATAAGATACATATGAATGAATAGGTATTTTTATGCTGAATAAAACTTAGTATTACGACTAAGATCAAAAGTCTGTACTTTCGGAGTTATCTATAAAAATTAAAGATCAGGGTACGGTCGTAAGACTCTCCTACAGCCTAAATCGCTAAACGTAAAAACATGTTTTTTTTTCACAATAATTACAGTTTATTATGTAAGTGGCCACTAAGAAGGGATTTTGCGAAAATCTTCCTATTAAGGGTTGAAAGGGGGTGAAAACCTTTGTATGCAAAATCTTATTCCTTAGGTTTATAAACTTGAAACTTGGCATGAATACGAAGATAAGTAAATGAAAATGATTGGCGTCATTAGTTTTTTTAAACTACCCTCCATTGGTGATTTAGATGGTGTTAAAGTTTGTATGGGACATTGATAATGCGTGAGCCCATGAATTTGAAACTCAGTATATAGAAAGACGATAAAAAATAATTAAATACGTATTTTAGGATTTTCCGAAAATCGCCCCCCAAGTTGGTGAAAAGGAGTAATAAGGTTTTAACGGAAGGATTTTACTGCTTGCTTCGATGAGTTCAAAACTTGGCATACATTATCTCTTAATCAATTAAACGATGCGTATTTATCTATTTTTAAAAAGCCAACCACTATTATTGTGAAAATCGCAAAACTCTTCTTCTTTTAGTAATTGATTAAGGTTATTTTAATTAATTTTTCCTTGAAGGGTTGTGGGTGGGTTAACGAACTTAATCTTTTTAAACCCAAATTCAAATGAAGTGACATGGTACGTATTTAGATTTTCCAAAAGTATCCCATAAAGAGGGTTGCCGGAAGTTAAAATTCACGAATGTGAAGTTCGAAATACGCACGGACGAAGTTGCGGGCGGAGTGCTTGTACACACGGCTACACATCAAGCTATGCAAAACCTGTATTAGCTGACCGTTCATTGTATGTGAAATTCGTAAGAAGCGAGACAAAGACAAACTGGTTTTGTATAGCTTGATGTGAAGCCGTGTGTACTAGGTACCATAATTTATCCCGATCTAAGCTATTAATGATCGTAGTTTAATTAATTTTGAGATAACATTAACCGGACGCATGACGCTCCACGCAAAGTGGGCGGGAGGACACATTTGATATATTATGTTCTCCTATCTGAGAATTTAAGAGAACTTAAAACCGGAAAGGTATTCTTTACACAACACCTAAGTTATTCCAACTAAAACAAAAAACACTGCATAGCGATTAGCGAAAAAAAAAACGAGCTTTCCCTAGAGCAAGCAGCCGCTTATGATGAATAACATGGGGTGGATTGTTAGTAAGTTGGTACCGTACAGTCCCTTCTGCTCCACACAGGGCGGGAGGACTTGTTTAATGTAATTATCACGCCAATCGAGTTTTCTTCCAAAAATAATATATGCAGCCAGGACACTGCAAGTATGACTGACTCAGAGACTCAAACGTCTTTACCGACTAGGCGCCACATCTGTACTTTTCATAATTTTGTATTAATCCCGGCACGGCACAGCTTGTCTCCGTTCCGCTCCAGTGGAACCGCAGCCTTAGTCATTCAGCTCGTACACTAACAATATTAACATTCTAAATTCAAATCACTTTCACTCTAAACAAGGATGTTCACGAAGAATATAGCCCTTTTTAAATAAATGTGATACAAATAAAATGTTAGACGAGACAACTTTAAGACCTCATATCCCCGAAAGTACTCACGTAAGACCATATGTTTACTAGCAAGTAATGTTCCCCTTAAAGAGCCCTATCCAACGGTATATAACATATTACTATTGAAGGGTGGCCCATCATACATGTGTACTTTTTATAATTTCGTATTAATCTCGGCACGGCACAGCTAGTCATTCTACTCGTACACAAACAATATCAACATTCTAAATTCAAATCACTTTCACTCTAAACAAGGATGTTCACGAAGAATATAGCCCTTTTTAATTAAATGTGATACAAATAAAATGTTAGACGAGACAACTTTAAGACCTCATATCTCCGAAAGTACTAACGTTAGACCGTATGTTTAGTAGCAAGTAATGTTCCCCTTAAAGAACCCTATCCAACGGTATATAACATGTTACTATTGAAGGGTGGGCCCAAATCCCATACATCGATTTCCCAATGTCCTTTGTTGGAGTAATAAAAAGATTGACTTTTATGGTTTGGGATTTTTTTATAGGTTGCAAAACAGCTGTAGAAAAAATAATTCCATCAAGTAAGCTAACTTTTTATTTCTGAAAATACATATTATGTGTTATTGTGTACATTCTACCAAACAATACATTTATTCAGAGGTCTTGTCAGACTTAAAAGCTGAACAACTTACCTTTTTAAATTAAAATTGGCTTTTACATTATTAACATAACTTTTTAATACTTAGCTATTTGCTAAAGTAAAGGAAAGCTTTTCACAAAATTATAAATTGCCGTTTTGTTGTGATATTTCTGACTTTTGAGAATTACATTATTTGTGTAGCTAAACAATATTAAACGTACTGCAACGTGACTGACTTTCATAATCGATAAACGCCCTCACTTTCCAAGAAATTCCAAGAAACTATAACCAACGATGTTCAATTAATATAGCTTACAGAAAAGTTTCTCCTAGGGTTACAGAAAAATTGGCTGATAAGAGCTTTGCTTATGAACTGAGGGTTTTGTACCACGTCCAACAACGGTGCTGATGATGTATTTAAAGTCGTTAAGGATTATAAGGATTTAAGTTTCCGCATTCATTCATTTGCCAATATGGGTACAAAAAAGTCTTCATCTTGTACAAAACAGTTTTCATTAGCCATATCCTTCCATAAGGCATGCTTTACAAATAAATAAAATAACACAGCCTTAAAGTAGCCTATGACTGACACTTGAAGATAATGCAGCAGCACAAGAAATTCCGAGAAAATAATTCGGGTAGGCAGCATAGGCAGAAGTATATCGCTATACGTTTTGTAAATTCACGTGAGAACCTTAGCTACGTCACGCTGAATATAAACGTGAGTTTTAAGCTGAGCTAAGCTTGGGACGTGACGGTGCAGGACTGCCCCGCTTGGGCAGAGCACCGCCGTGTCCTCACGACGGCGATAGGCGGAGACCTCGAGCGCGGCGTAAATCCTGTCTGGGCGCAGAAATGGCAAATCGGGACCACAATTAGCCAGACCAGGGCACAGTTAACCCTTTCGCACATAAGGCGACACAAGCCGATACCTTACGACTTTGGCATCCATCAACGCAAGCCTGTGTACGAACCGCTATAGTATTGCGATAGTCGCCTGAATGATACCAAAGTCGTAAGGTATCGGAGACTTGCGTCACCTAGTGTACGGAGAAGCTCGCAAAAGTCGAGTGAGTCAATGAGCGCATAAAAGTGTAGTACCACATTTTATTCTAGGCTTTTTAGACCGTACCGCGATCCAAAAGCACGGTAGCACACTGTTTACTGCTCCCGGCGTAGGCATACTATGATCTATAAAATGCTGGTGGGTTGAGTCATAAATTGATTTAATAAAACAAACCATTAATTAATTAATTACACCAAAATGACAACCCTATGATACGACCTACAATTTTTTTTCTGTTTTTATGCGTTCCACTTTGCCGCGTGCGAGAACATGCGCCCGCTATTTACAATGATGGAAGCTGCACGTGGCTTACAAAACAAAATTTTGATTCATAACCACGGCTTGCACAATGGACTTTACATTGAGGATCATTTGGTTCTATTTTACTTTTTACTTTATTAGAACAGTGTGATAGGCTATGCAGTAATAATTATGAATAAAAAAAAACATAAATTATAAAACCAGTAAATAAACAAAAAATCTCTGAGGAACTTTCTTTTTCATATTATTTTTTTATTGTTACTTTTACATATATTAAAACTCACATACACAACACAAACAGCCAGGCTTGGAACTGCTACCTGCAAGCCAGGTAGTAGTTCCGAGCCTGGCTGTAGGTCATAAAAGTGGACTTTCAGTCAGAAATAGTCTAAGACTGTCTCTTCCACCCAAAGACTGACGGGACTTTTTGATGATTTTACAAAACAAAACAATAAGACTAAAGGCTTCATCTTTGTTCTGATGCCTATAGTTTTTCTGATTCAATAATAAAATTAACATAGGTATGACAACAAGCTCACGTTACAATATACGCAAAAATCATTGTATTCGTAACTTACACAATACCTACTGTTTTTCACAACAACACATACTTACAACATGTTTATTTATTTATTTCTGACGTTTAGTCTCATGTATAGAAAAAATATGTATTTTCTAGCATTTCGACTACAGATTTATGTAAAACGCCATGCTTATGGTAAGTATCATGTGCAATTTTATAATAAATGGAACAAGTAAATATATTTATTTTACATTCAGGATAGGGTTGACATTGTTGGTATTAAAACGTATCGTGGGTTCGATACCCGCACGGAACAATTAGGTATTTGTATGATCTGCAAGTAGTTGTTTTGGGTCTGGGTGTTTGTGTATATGTAAGTTTCTTTCTATGTTTGTAAACGCACCCACGACACAGGAGAAATTTCGAAAGTGGGGCAACGTGTTTTTTTTAAAGAAAACTCCTGTTCTACCTACTCGAAAATTAACGAAAAAAAAATAGGAAAAAGAAAATAGAACTAAAAGGTTATTAATCGAAATATTTGTGCAAACGATCCAGGAGAATTACCTCTATGTTGCAAATAAGAATACGTAGTTGTTCCAGGTCTGCGTGTACATAATTATGACATGTGTCTAAACACACCCAAGTGAGGGGGGAATATTGAAAAAAAAGTAAAACATTTTTTTAAATAAAGCGCAGTAATGATAAATATATTTAATCTCTAATTTAAAAAAGAAACACAAACAACTCTGAACACTGAACATATCATAATCCCCGCTTCATATACTAGAAATAGCACAGACAATTGCACTGAAACTGGGTCAGCTGTTTGAACAAGTTTTCCAGTACAATCCCACCAACTTATCTATGTCAGGCGGGAAAACATGGAACTAAAATAAATGTACCAAGTTTGGCACACTTTTCTTGACAAGCAGCGCCACGTTAAACTGCAAACTTAAAATGGTTAATAAGTACTGATGCAATAGCGTTACAGAGTAAAAATATTTGATAACAAAATGGAGCGCGGCGTAATGTTCGACAACGTGACGATTGTTTTGCACAATCTGTGGACATTAGCAATGCCGGTGATTAGGGAGCTAATTATAGACGTGCCATAATTATGGGCCGATTTTATTGGGCAATCCAATCCATATTAGATTATGGGTAAGGGAACATTTGGAGAACTTATTACAATATTTGCTTATGTAGATACAAGATGTATCAAGAAGGCAATTTTATACCATAAGGGTGGTAAACAAGCATACATGCACCGGCTCAATATAGTATGGAAAAGCGGTCACCATAATCTATAGATGCCTGCAAGACAAGAGATAACGCTTTCGCGTTGCCTACCCTGCAACTCTTTCAAGCCATTTTTAAAGATGTGGAGGAAGTAGCAAGGAGCGTTGTGACAGTTAAAGGGCTAAGTTTTGGTGAAATGTGTTTACACGGTGGGAGGGCTATACCTAATGGAACTCAAAACGCGATTTGATTATTATTATGAGCCTGCTACGTTGTCCCATTGCAGGGCGAAGGCCTCTCTTCCCTTCCTTTCATCTCTCGCGATTGTCGAATCGACACGATCTTATGCGGTGGTATTTTTTTTTTTAAACTTAACACGTGCTTTTTTTTTGGTAAAACAGAGATAAGTCATTATTTTTGTTTTTGCTTTTAAGCATTTAACCAAAATCAGTTATCTAAAAGTACATGTACTTACAGTCTGTTAACTTCACTATACAAAAACTAAGGTGACTAAGGTTTTTGTCTTTATACTTACTAAGTATTTTCCGATCGCTAGAGAAGCAATTAGGTGTTGATGATGAAGATGATACGGTTTATTGCATTTTACATTGTAGTACACACTCTGAGCCTTTTTTTCAACATTTCCTTCCAAAGTCCGCACGTGCAAAAATATAAAAAGGTAACTGTAAGGAAGGTTACGATAATTAAGTAGAATTAATAACTGGTAAGCTTAGGAGGCTAGTAATGAGTATCAATTAGTTAATTAAATTAATTTTCACAAATATACCAAAAAAATTTATTATAAGTAAAGCACAAATACGAAAGTTTTATCAATAAACTTTTTTATAAACTATATTATATTATTAAACCTTTAAAAGCTTTATTTTAACTAAAGAAACATATTTATATGAATACATAAAATAACATGTGCCTACAACTCCTACAAGAAGGTAATAAAAAAATAAAAAAAATACTGTGGAACCCTAATTACATAGGTAGTTTACGCTTTCTCTTTTCTAAAAGTTGTGAAAATTATTTTACCCCCACTACGAAGTTCATATTTGAAATAAAACCCTTTCAACCATAAATTATGTTAGCATATAAAAATATTAAATAACGTAAGTACAAATAACATATTGTATAGGTAAGTTCGGACGCGATGCGTCGTCGCTTGGCGGGCGTGCGCCCCTAGCCTGGGTCACGTTGCGACGTCGATTCGGAAGTGCACATGTCCGACCACGTCTCACGTTATTCTACCTACCTACATTTGTCAATGTGTCATATATACATAGACTTACAAACAACAATAAAATCTATATGTAGGTGAATAAGTCTCAAAATAATTTGGTAGTTATTTAGTCTTTCTTGTAGGAATATTATTTATCATATTATGACAAATATATCATGTTATTGTGGAAGTTTTAAGTTATGGTGTTTTTGAGGTTTATTAACTGTTATGTATTTAAATTTTTATATTTGTTAATATAAATATAAATATATTATGAATCAGTTTGCATGACATAATTAGAAAAATTTTAATTTTAACTGCGTACAATAATACATAATTATTATTAACAACCAATTGAATTATCCTAATATTCTCTATCTATCTATCTGCTAAATTAGCTTTTTCCCGCTACTTTTGGCCCCAGAAAACCTCGGTAGAACAAAATTATATTATTAATGTACTTTAAAATTAGACCATCGCTACGAAAAATTTAATTCAAAGATCCAGCATAATTCAAAATTTAAATTTTCTCAAAAAACTTTACGGAAAATCCCCATCACATAAAAATTCCTTTCACATTCCACATTTACGGTCACCCCAGCCTGTCTATTTATAGGTCCACGTGGTGCGGCTGCCTACATTACCTGGCTTACGTCACGTGGAGCGAGGAAACTCCACGAAACGTGTGAATTATGGACCCCTTCTTGTTTGTGCAGCATAAATGTAATACTGTATGTATGCAGAATAACTAGGTCTTTTGTATGTAAACAGATTGTATTTATATTTAGTCCAGTGTCTGGCCACGTGGTTTGTGACTGGGTGTCAATAAAATTAGGGCTGTGTGATTTTTTGTTGCATTTTTTAAATTTGTATAAATAAACATTAATTTTGTTGGCAATTTGATACTGTCTTATTAGTATTAGATGCGACATGATAAATCGATAATTACTTGAAGAAAAATTAAACGCCCGTAAAGGCTCTATGCATAATAAAATTATGTACCTATAAGAACGAAAAAAAAATGAAAGCCTGTTTTTAGGGCGGGCTTCAAAAAGTATCAATATTTCAGCGATAAAGACGATTGAAGTGTTGAAAAAATTTATTAGATTGACAGATTGATAAGCTTTTCATTGGTTCAAAAATCGTTTGCGAAGGTGGTTTCTCTTCAGCCACACCCCTTTTAAGCTTTCGGGAGCTTTTAAAATCGAAGTGTCCCTGAGTTTTATATATAACTAGCGACCCGCCCCAACTCCGCACGGGTGCAACCTCTATTATATTATGCATGTTATATACATAAAAACCTTCCTCTTGAATCACTCTATCTATTAAAAAAAACCGCATCAAAATCCGTTGCGTAGTTTCAAAGATTTAAGCATACAAAGGGACATAGGGACAGAGAAAGCGACTTTGTTTTATACTCTGTAGTGATAGGTACGTAAACGTGTTTCATTTTACTTTCTTTGTTTTAAAACAGAAAGTAAGTAAAATTAAACGATATGACGTTGTTATAACAGGTAGAACATGGGAGAGCATGTGATGTATTTCCCGGGAATAAGGGAACGATAGCAGATAAAAATATGGCAATTAATTAGAGAATTTTCCCGTACGTACATCCCCTTCCGTTGACGTCAAATAAATAGTATTTCTTCGTAATAAATAATTAGAAGACATAAATATTTATTCTATTGTTGACTGCCAAATATCCGGTCACGTTGTTTCAGTGTATTTTCTTCACTAATTAAGCATACATTATTAAAATAGATATTCTTTTATGAAAAGATTTTTATCAATCGAATAAACCCACACAGTGCTAATGACAGCGCTTACATAAGCTATGTTCGTAAAAAGACATATTCGGTAAATCTTCTTCTTTATCTTTGATGGGGCCCCCTCTCAGAGGGCCAAAGCCTGCTGCGGTCGCGGGACTCATTCCATCACCGTGACCCCGGAACATAAAGGGCTATTGAAGGACACCGTGGATTTTAGACAGTACAAGTCTGATCGTCCCTCCCGCCCTACCCGGGGTGGGAGGACTCATTTGCTGATTTTAACACGTGAAAAAAAAAAGTTCCGCATCTGAAATCACACTATAATGACTTTGATATCCATCAAGGCCCTTTTTCTCAAGAACGTGCCAAAGGTATTTAGTTGAAATTAATATCAAAGACTTAAAAGTTCTATTTTTTACAGCTGAAAATAAATTGAACTTGTAAGTCAATGCGTTTAAAAGATATGGCATATTATGCTCCGTTTTATTGCATATTTTGACGTGACGCTCGCCACGTAATCAGGACCTATTCATGGTACACACGGCTACATATCAAGTTATGCAAAACTAGCTTAAGCTAGTCATTAAATGTACGGAAGGATCATCCAAAGCGAGACCAAGACAAACTGGTTTTGTATGGCTTGATGTGTAGCCGTGTGTACTACCCTAACTTTCACTCCCTATTTGGAGGGTACCTAGATATTATTCAAAAAGTAGGATCTCATGTTAAAACAACTTTCACACTCACTTTGAAGATAGATTGTTATGTAAATGATTTCTGATTCAAAATGTAAAACAGTAAAGAGCATTGAAAATAAAACGTGCGTCTGGTTACTCGTCACGTTAACGAAGTAACCTAGAGAACTCGTCGGCATTATTATTCAAAATAGTGTCTGAAATGGAAATAATTATGTTCAGACATAACTAAGCAATAGCCAGGGTACTGAGACAAACAGACGACATCGTCTGCTGTCGTCGTCTGTTTGTCTATAGTGCCAGGTCAAAGAGACTTATGATTTCGACGCATATATTATGCATGTTACATATATAAAAACCTTCCTCTTCTATCAAAAAAACCGCATCAAAATCCATCGCTTAGTTTTCAAGATTTAAGCATGGGTCATTCCCAAAGTAATCCATGAAAAATGTAATACTTTAATCAATAATATTTATAAGTTTCATTCTGCTCCATGATAATATTAAAGTGTTCCCAATGTACTCCACACCTTTTTATTCAAAACTAGCTTTTGCCCGCGGCTTCCCTTGCGTCAATTTAGAATTTGAGAAACAATTCGGATCGTGTAAGCGGCACCATCTGGAAAATGAAAATTACTGTTGTTTTTCTCGGCAACAGCTTACATACAGAATCGGGAAGCGATTTTGTTTTATACTATGTAGTGATGCTACGGTGCCTCCATACTCACTCCTACAAATATTGATAATATATGTTATTAGATTTACAAAGAGCAGTCGGGTATTTTTATTCCCTCAAGTGTGTAGTCTCACTTTGTTGGTCCACGTGCCCCATGGAAAAATAATCTTTCTGTGGGTGTACCCCACTCCACATCGCACACAAATGCCATGTGATGTGGCATCAAAGAAATAGTTACCGGGAATGTTACCTAACAAGCTTCTTTATGATGGATAGCCTTTTGTAGTTTTCCCAATGGCCTTTTCAGGGTATTTCGATTCGTTATGTCTGCGATTTCTATATTCAATTTGAAAAGCTGTAACAAGATGTTTGCTACGTAGTAACGTAATAAAATATGTGTTATGTTGTTTATCTGTGTGTGTGTGTGTAGTGTAGTAACTTTCGTGGGTAATTATGTTTGTGGCTAACTTACAACAACCCGCTACATCAACGGTGTTAATTGTTTTTTGTTAGAATATCATCAAATGAGTCCTCCCACTTTATGTGTAGCGGAACGGACTCTCAGATTCGTAATTAAAACTTTTCTGATCCTTCATTTTGCATTCCCGAGCGACGATGCCCTAAGACAGTACTTGCGACCCCGGCTAAAGTTAGGCCTCAGAAAGAGCCCCACGGACCTTGGCATGTCGTTTGCTAATAGCTCATAGAGGCACTTGTGGAACACGACGCATCAAGGACTGTCTTGGACTCCTAGTCCTTGATCCAACAAAAATCGAGAAACTGTACCTACAGATAGCGCGCGAGTTGAATGCAGTCGGGGTCTGAGGTGAAGAGTTCCCCGCTACTCGCACGCCCCACCTCACGCACCTGCAGTGTAGTACTTTGCCATCCTTGTCAACAGCACTACCGCATACATAAGCTCTGCATTCAACTCGCGCGCTTTTTTTTTTTTTAGCGTGGTAAAATCATCAAATGAGACCTCCAACCCCGGGCAGGGCGGGAGGTACTGTCAGACTTGTACTGACTAAAATCCACGGTGTCCTTCAGTAGCCCTTTATGTTCCGGGGTCACGGTAATAGAAATAAGTCCCGCGACCCCGGCAGGCTTTGGCCCTCTGAGAGGGGGCCCCGTCATTTTGCTGACAGCTCTTTGAGGCGCGCGTGGAACACGACGCGCCGTCGACCCGGGCATGGTCCATGGTCGGACAGCGAGTTGCCCTTTACTCGCTGTCCGCATGCCCGCGCCTACAGTGGCCGGAGATCGTCTTGCGAACTCGCGCGCTTAGTGTACCAGCCCTTTATACGGTCAGTCAGTTTCTCGATGCAGATAACCCCCTTGCACCTACGATAGTATTTCTTTTTTTGTGATGTTTACTATACTGTAAATTATCAGAGGCCTAATCACAATTTCAGTATTTTATTTGCGTACTTGAAGTATTTACTGTATGGAATTTATTGTATGGAAAAATGAAACAGCGCCTCTAGGGTGCGGAGAAGGAACTAATTTTTTCTTTACAATTAAAGTCGAAGTTCCAGATTACTTTACGTAACAACTTTACGTAACAATAACTGAAAATTCATGATAAGTTCGTCTCAAAGCCTTGATGCCTCTCAAGGCTTGGAGAGGTAAAGTAAACGGGAAATCTGACGTTAATAAAATATTAATTTAGAAAAAAAAATGTTCCTCAATCGTACACTACAAAGGATTTATATACGCGTATTTTCCAAGAAATAAATGCAGTGTATGCTTCAAAAACGCTGATACGTGATAAGGCGTCAGATATACAATGTATGTATAACAGTAAGTCTTTAAATCAATATAATGTTCATGTCAATACATTCAGTGCTAATCACAAGTGTAGTGTGTCTACAAACACTTGACCTAAATACCAGCGAGTGTCACTCTTTAAGCTAATTAATAGCGTACATAATTGTTTTTCACATGCAACCTCTGATAATTGACAGGTTGCTGATCAACTTTTCATTGAATTATGGAATCACGACAGTGATGAGTAATTTTTATATCTTGACTATTATACCTCAAAACAAGCACTTTTTTTACCTGGTAAAATCATCAAATGTGTCCTCCCACCCAAGGTAGGGCGGGAGGGACTATCAGACTCGTACTGACTAAAATCCACGGAGTCCTTCATAGCTCTTTATGTTCCAGGGTTACGGTAATTGGATAAGTCCCGCGACCCCGGCAGGCTTTGTCCATCTAGAAGGGGCATCATTATGCGGACACTCTTTGACAAGACCAATACTAAGCAGAAAAAATATATAGGAAAAAGCATCGAATTTTCTTTAACTACACCATGTATCCTTTTTGGCAACCTAAGATTTTTTTTGTACACCTACCTCTGCCTAATATATACACATATATGTTTACATCCGTTAGGGTGACCATTGACAATCCTTCGAACAGTCCAAAAAGCGTGGCAGTATTCCAAAATCTGCCGATGCACAAGTTGCACGAAACACGTCCATTCACTTGCGTCAACGAAAACGACGTCCATTTGGATGTATCTGGCAATATTAGGATGTATTAGGTAAAATCAAATAGACACTACTGGTCTAAAAAGTTTTATCAGCTTGAAATAAAATGTCCGTGAAGATGAGATAACGTTTCTGTATAATAATTACTTAATTTATTCTCTGCACTACTACTGTGTGCATAATCAGGCATTTTCAGCGGACTTCCTTTGCGTTTTACATTTACACTATGGTCCATGACCTTTTTAAATTACATAACCAAAAAGGTACTCATTTTCGTTACATATTTTTTCAACAAACACACATCCAAAAATGTTTGTAATCGCCAGCGTGTGCTGTTTATTGTTTAATTATAAGGAATTTTCAATTTTAATTGCACTCTTTTATTGCTTGATATCATAAATCTATTTTTTTAAATCGTTTCCTTTTTTTACGGCTCTTTAGTTTCGTTCTAAAAAGTCGTAAAAAAAGGAAACGATTTTTCAAACTGATCGCAAATTTTCCCCATACCTACTGCAGTCATAACTAACATAAATCAGTTAGCTATAAACCAAAGCACCTAGCATTATTATGTCTTCATTCTATTTCAAGTAGTGCAGTTCTATTTCGGTTTCTCAGGGCATTGCTAGGCCGCTGGTATCTCGGCCGGCGACCCGCCATTCTGCAATGTAGGTCGGTGCGCACGTGGCGTGCTCGCAAGCACACGTGCGGCCAAGTGTAGACCGTGACACCGAAATAGTACCAGTGTTGGTAGATTGCGGGACTTTCCAGATTTTCCGGGAAAAATTGTGTTTGGTGTTTTTTGGGAAATTATTTTTTATCCTTATTTTAGTTCGTTTGAGTTGGGCTTAGGTGGGGCTAAATTATGGGATATAATTAAGGGAGATTTTTTTGGTACCTATATAAAATCATCAACAGAGTCCTGCCCCGAGTAGAGCGAAAAAGACTTAATAGTCTGACAGTGTAATCCGTGTAAAAATCCACCGTGTTCCTTCGGTTGTCATTTGCGATCCAGTGAAAAGTGGAATATTTACCATCCATAACATTCGTCTTGAGTTTCCAATTATAAAAAGTTCTCTTGAAACACGGCGATATCAGTTTTAAAACGTACATTGTAGTTACTTAGGTCAGATACAATCTGAATTTGAACCTGCCAACAAACTGTTGCGTATAATTGACATTATCATAAAATCTGTATTTATCGGTTTAATGACGAAGAAGCGTCGGAAATTAATAACATTGTCAATTTACCCTATTTTATAAAGAAACATTTAAGTGGGTGGTGGGAGTTTCAATATTTATGGATTGATTCCATTTCAAATTTGCAGAAAAAGAAAAATAAATGCTAAATGTATCTTCGCGGGCACGCAGCGAACGCGGCGGTAGTAAGACCCCTCGTTGAGGAATGGCTGGATAGGCGTCACGGGCGTCCTGACCTACCATGGGTGGGAGGACTCATTTAATAATTTTACCACGCTAAAAAAAAATGTCATCTACATAGAGAAAATAATTTAAAGTATGTGGAAAATTAAGACTCTTGATCTAGCAACTCTGAATAGTATGCATGCAGCAGTCTCTGGCTTGTGCGACGGATTAGCGTCATTATAAGCCTGACTTATTTAAATGAAGGTGCTGTAGTATTTATAAACAACAAGGATTATAGACAGGGCATGGAATGCAGAAAGTGTTTGAAGGACTCGTACCTAGGTCTTGCTCAACGCCTAGGTAGTATTCCTCCAAAATAGAGCGGAACGATTAAAAAACTAGTCTCACGGAACATTCAGAATAGGTACTTCATAAGTAACTGGAATGTGACGCATCTATAAGGCTAGTTTTGCATACAAGTAGGTATCATACGTCACATCTACAGCTCAAATTATCTACTTGCGAGTTGTAAGGTATGTTCAACTTGCATATAATTTGCAACTTGTAAATGGAAACGCGACCTTATTATAGCGACGCTGCCCCCTGATAGCAGTCCTTTTATGCGCCCAGTGCGAGCTTATATGCTGCTGTGCCCTGGTGGCCTGCCATGATGTGAGGGAAAAAGACAGAGGTATACAAATCCTAGAGGTCACCTGGTCTGGTCCTTTCTAAATATGCTACTGTATTTCTGGCCTTGGCACACCCCTATCAACCATTACTATACAACCATCTGCAGTAAGGTTCGATATCCTGATACGTCGTCAGCTGCTAATGCTGTCTGCAGTCTACTGCGAACTCTTACCATTATTAGAATCAGTATGATCAGAAATGCTAATTATTCAGATTTGAGTGGACTTTTTAAAGACAAACAGTCGCTTCAGTGATTGTGCAGCCCTGTTCTGGTACTCTATTGATTGGGAGATTATTAGAGTTTGCAATCTTCATCGTGTACTCTTTGGTATACACACGGCTACACATAGTTTGATGTGTAGCAATGTGAACGTTGTGATAAAAACTATACAAAACTAATTTATCATGGTCTCGCTTTGTATGATTATTCTTCAAATTCGACGGCCAGCTTAGCTGGTTTTGTAAAGCTTGATATATTATATGTGTGTGAACGTTGTGATAAACGTCATTTTATGATAAGGACAACATGACTGCTATGAAAGTACTTTCTTTTTCGCGATTAGATACCGATGTCGCATTTTATTAACGAGTTCGTTGACCGTCTGCAAAAATAAATTTATATATATCCTTCTGTGTCTTGACCTACTTTTCCGTGTTTATCTGCAGATCGTTTTTTTTTTTGCGGTTGCTCTTATGCTGTTAGCATAGTATAATTGGTATTAGCATTCTAATTTTAAGAATAAAAAACGATCAAAGCTGAATTGCTGTTCTAAAAACCTTTATCATTTTGTGTTTTTAATTAATTATCAGGACGGTAGAGACTGGCAAACTCATAGTACTTAACTACAATCCAACCAGTTACTTAATTTGCCCTTTGCCATCCCTAGCTTTGGTAACTTGCTTCAACTCTTGCAATGACGAGGCGATATTCGTCCACGTTAGCATTCAAGAGGTGTAATACCCAACGTGACAACAGCCAAAAATCAAAGAATACATCCCCGTGTTACACTATAGTTCCTATGTCAAGATATAGTAGAATATAATTCCTTATCATACATCCAAGTGCAATCTAAAAGCCAAGGTATTAAGTACAGTTACTCACGAGTGCCCCCGTCGTGAGGTTTCCTCGTCAAGTGATGCCCCCTCTATCAGCGTTCAAAGTGTGTCAGGGCTCACGAGACGAGCCAGCCACGTGAGTCGAGACTCAACGTGCTTCCCTCCACTGTACTTTATCGACGGGCGCACAGATAGAGGAAGTCGCACGTTTGTGCGTGCGATTGCGTTTTTTGATTGGATTTGAGGCGGTGTCTTTATTGTATTTAGGTCAGATATTTTGTAGGATAACGGGTGCTTCAGTTTCAATTATTCCCTTTCAATTCTACGACCATTTCTTTATCTCTTGTAGTAGGAACGGTAGATGTTTATTATCTTTGCACAGAAAAAGTGTCTACTGAACGGATTCGAATGTTGGTTCGCAGATAGTTTATAATCCGAATTAACACGTAGGATACTTTGTATGAGTATGACGACGTTCCCGTGGTGGGATAACTGTCAAGAAGTGCTGAAAACCTAGTATTTCTATAAATCAATATTACTGTATAATTATCATAAGTTAACTCAAACACATCTATTAGCGTTCTATTGCCTATTGATGAATTGAAAATATTACCATTCTTGAGGAGATCATAGAAAAACAACGCTTAGAAACAATAGCAAGTTATCATAAATTTTCTAATAACAGACATGTATTAACATCGCGATGTTTTTATAGCAATTTGTTCAATACCTTTTTAAATAGCCGTTGTGAATCATTGAAAATATGTGACTTACAACATTATAAACGCGAAAGTTTAGACTGATAGGATAAGGGTTACAACCAAGGGTAGTGGAGAAATAACATGGCAGGTGCAGGTGCAGGTTTATCTTGTTCGTCATGTGAATGGATAGGATATCCCAATTGTAGGTAAGTAATTGTAGCCTCGTTTAGACGATGCAAGAAATTACATGTAGGTAGTCAAATTTTGCATGCAAGTTTGACTACATTGCGGATTAATTATGGACAATTAATTCACTTGCACATATTCCTCCCGTATAAAACCCATCACAATCTTGGTCACCCTCCTCAGCATAGTCATTATGTCATTGTGACTATGCTAAGAGATAACCAAACAGTTATAAAATAAGGTCTATAATAATATGGTTTGCTTACTTCCGACCGTACAAAAGACGGAACCTTAAATACAAGTCATCATCATCATTTTAGTCTACAGTCGACTGCTGGACATAGGCCTCTCCCGGGGAGTGCCGCAGCGCACGATTACTCGCTTCTTTCATCCAGCCACTGCCAACTACGTTCTTCAAGCCAGATGGCCTGATAGATCGATCCATCTTGCTGGGGGGGCGTCTCAAACCTACGTTACCTACACGCGGTCTCAATTTGAAAACCTTCCTTGTCCACCTTTCGTCGGTTCTGCGGCAGACATGGCCATACAAGATACAAGAAATTGGTTTGAAAATCTACGTAATAATAACTAGGATAGAAACGTAAATTGCTTTGACAAGTAAAGAAATAAGCTACTTGTCGATAAAAAATCTAATCAAGGAAATTATTCTAAGTTTGTAGGATATCATTACGTACCGTTACATACTAATTATGAAACTGAGGTAGGTATAACTATAATAAAAGTACAGTTACAATTTAATGGAAGATAATTCTAGGTTTTTATGCAAACCTATCTGGGAAAACTAAGTGGAAACTCCATTTTCAATAAATTGAATTAAGATGAAAATCGGGGGAAAATGGATATGGAAATATTCTCTATTTCCATTGCTGTACACCTGCCAACATACTCGTTTAAATGTATAATATCAGGATGATCGATTCAGAGAACGAGATCCAATATCCCGACTTGAGACCTTCTTGTTCAACAGCAACGCTTGGGACGATAGGGGTACCAATGAGAAAGTTAAAACTAAAACATTATAGATTACGAACATACGACAAAAAAACCTACAAACTCTGTAATAAATGAATTGCACATTGTGCTCGATATCAACCCACGTGGCGCTATATATTCAAATTAAATCACCGCCTGCGCCTGCACAGTCACATTGCGCCTGCAATAACAGCCGGTTAGCTGCACACGTGGGTAAATACAATGTGTGCACAAACGCGTGCTGACGACCTATAAGGCTGGTATACACTTACGAGTTTAGTTTACACTGAACGTCCCATTACTCGCTATGGGGATGACGAGACTTACCATCCGATTAAGGACCATGCCCGGATCCACAGAACGTCGTGTTCCATACACGCTTCAAATAGCTGTAAGAACCCCTGGGGGGCCACCCCCCGGGGGCCATTCCAAAGGATTTTAGTCAGTACGTGTCTGACAGTCCCATCAGCTCCACCCAAGGCGACATCATTTAATGGACATTCTATATCACAGAGGACATGGAGAAGGCCAGTATGTACTGAAACTTTTCATTGAACAACCTGATTGACAAGATGGTGAGCCATCTTGTCGGAGCTTGGCGTTAAACAGTTTTCACTGAGTTCCGTCGTCGCGCAGTAGGATTTACTTACTTAAAAATATGAACGCAATGTTTTTCGTTCTATAATGTAAAATTCAGATAAGCTTACCCTTTGATGTTGCGAGGTAAAATAATTAACAAACATTGCAAAATAACCAAAGCAAAAGCTTTTAAGTAGTGAATAAATTTTCCTTATTTATTCAAAAATTTAGTTCAAAATCCAACCCAAATAATACCGTTGGTTTCTCGTCACATTATTATCTTATCGTATTCGTATACACAAAAAAAGCAAACAATAGTATTTCTGAAATTAAAATAATTGACCTATTTTGTACTATATGTATTTCAGATATTATTTGCTTATTCTTTTTTAACTATATCTATAAAAACAATAAAAAGAGATAACATTTATTTGTATACTTATAGGAGGTAATCTCTGGAATTAATAATCCAATTTTTTTTTTTCATCTAATGGAATCATCACAGTCACGCGGCCCCGGCAGGCTTTGGCCCTCTGAGGAGGTCCCGTCTGATTGCTGCAAGCTCTTTGAGGTGACGTGAAATACCGCGCCGTCGACCCATGCATGGTCCATAATCGGGCGACAAGTCACCCATTACTCCAATCCACGTCATACTATTACCATGGTGTCTGTCACCTTTTTAGGCATAAATTATGTGATAAGTAAAGTGCAAGTTGCATGCCTGCTGAAAGAAAAAGTAAATGAATTGAGTGCTTATTTGTATTAGGCTCTTGAATGTCAACCTTAAAACAAAAGATGATTCTATACCAATTCTACACAAGGGTAATTTGTATGAAAAAGATTGATCAAGAAACTCTGTAAATAAAGTCAATGAACATTGTCAGCAAATCCAAGAGTACTCATAATAAGATCGATTAAATATACCAACTGTTAATTTAGATATCGGGATTTTAACATAATCGAAATTGCAAGATTAAACTATCTTTTATGCAACGGTATTATTCAACATGCGTGAACGTAACTTTGTTTCTTAAAAAAATGATTTTTATGAATAAAATACTTTGCAACATATGTTCAAAAAATATTGTAGCGCCTAGTAACATACAATAAAATTCTCGTAGGTACTCAAAACGCCCAATCAACCGTTGACGCAATAAAAAAATACGTCAAAACCATCTCCACGTTTCCCCGTCCAATTAAAAAAACATGCTTGTTAGTGTATGAGTCTTTTCACGCCAAATATCATCACTATTCACGTGTCACGTTGGAAAACACGTGCACAGCTCAAATTGAATAATAGCAAGATAAAATGTACTTGGCCTAAATTAGCATACTGAATGATTCTTGAATCACGTGGCGTGAATTATGATGCTGAAGTGGCATTTGTACGTGCAGACTTAGTAGGAAACGGTAGAGGAAACTGTATTTTGATTGCTGCATTAATGTAGATCTCTAAATTAAAATACATAGGTCAATTTAAGGAAAAACATCTTAAGGATAACGGCATATCTTAAAACTAAATTTTGGAGTACAACCGGGTCGTTCTTCTTTTTTTTTAAACTATTTTTTGTCTTTTCCTCAGTCAAGTCCAGAAATAAAGACGACACCAAAGAAGGAAGATCAGCCAGAAGGAACTGGAACTCCGGTACACCGAGTCACTGACGGAACAATCACACTGCACCATCGACTATTGCTTACTATCAGGCGAGATAGTGGCCAACGCGAGCCTACCTCTAAAATAAAAAAAAAACATCAGTTTGACGTTTGGTGGACGCAAAATAGTCGGCACTCAGTAGTGCCGACTATTTCGCGGAGCCAGTGCTCCTGCCACCACCAGTCCTCTTTTACAAAGAAGAGAGCAAGGTCGCACTTTGCCAATTTAAAACGATATTTACCAGCCCTTTTTGATATACAATATCTAGCAAAGCCATCACAACCAACTTTTCACAAAAGCCTTGAGCTCATTATAGCTACCTCGCTATTGTTGGCTGCATAAGTGCATACAAAAGGTTTTTTTTAATTGAGAAAAGCGAAATATGCTTGCAAAGTGTAGCCAAACTAGAGAGCTTATAAACTCTATCTAAGATCAATCCAGACTTTTGTCATGAGATAGTTGATAACTGACGATGGCATTATTTTAGCAATGATAGAAAGGTAATGCATGGAATGAATTGAAAAACTGCTGAACGGATTTACATGTTTGCTGTCTTAGAGATTTGATATAGCCAAAGAGAGTGTTTGATCTGGATGAACATTGAACACATGGGATACTGTTTATCCCGATAGTAAGACCATGTAAAAACAGGAATCCACTCAACATAACCCGTAGTTTCATCTAATATAGTCTAACTCTACATAAAATAATAACATTTCCATACTTTCAGAATTTGTACCTAATCATAGCATACTTCTGTGCAAGAACTTTGATATTGTACAAAAAAATCAAATAACTACCCAAAGCAAAGACAATGGAAATCGCAGCTACAACCAGAGACAATCACTAGAACCAAGTAGGTATAACCGCCAAGTGAAAGTTAAACACTGGCTGGAAACAATGCACACGTGAGAGAACACGTGCGCTCGCGCACCTCGAATCCAAACATTATTGTCATTAGAAGTACGTCACGCGTACACGTGGGTAAAGTGATATATAAGTATTGTATTGTATCGTTATTTTATTTGATTTCCATTTGTAGCATTTATGATAAATATGATTGTCATTCTGTGTGTTGGGCAAGGCGATACTCGTTCACACTTGTTGTCATGCTACCGAAAAAGATCGTTGTTAAATGATACCTACACGTGAGACGACTCATGCGTTTTTAACCGACTTCAAAAAAAGGAAGAGGTTCTTAAATCGGTCGTTATTTTTTTTTTAACTGCAATTATACTGCCAAAGATACATAGATACTTTACTAAGGATAACGCTAAGGATGATAAATTATTGTCCTGCGACTGGCATAGCGCATAGCTTCCCTGTAAGAAATGAAATATGAAATCTACAAGTGGTATATGACTTGTACATTACAGCCAAGTTTTTTTTTTCTAAAATTGCAAAAGATTTGAAAAAAAGGCTTGTATGTTTAATATCTTAAACCTACGCATTCAAATATTTTATAACGAACTATAAAGCTATCTTGTAGAAAAAATCGATAGCGATTTCTCGTTAAGAGAATACTGGTATTCTTGTGTACTAAGTTATTAATAATAGTCTTTCAGGAGTGACTTATGAAGTCATGCGACGACGTAGACTGTCCGTAGTAAGTCTTGGTCCTAATCTGATGTAGATAAATTTTTAGATGAAAGATACGAAATTATAAATATCATTCCAATAAATGCTACAAATACCTTTATCTTACAATATTTTATCGCCATAGTAACGTACCTAGTTGGGTCATTGACTGTACTAAAGTAGTCTTTATAAAATAAAAAGAATCTTATACATTTTATCCATCTATTTGTTTGGTGAAAACAGCGGATTCAGCGTTGATAACGTTATCAGAGTGAAAGTGATATGCATTTTATAACAGCTAAACATAAACGGTCTTACTACTAAAACTTAAACAACTATTGAACACTTCTAAAAACAGTCTAAAAAGAATGACAACGTCAAAATGGGATTTGGTGTTGATATAAGGGTCATTTTGCAGTTACACTTTCTTTAGACAAGTGTTCAACTGATGTCTAACTTTCTGTGGTACGAGTACTACGGATGACTTTAAAATACGAATACTGCGTTTGCGCATATTTATAGTATTTAAAGGTATTTCATTCTAAAGTTCCTGTTACTTTAATAATTACGAAGAATCGTTTTGCTATACATTCCGTATTTCATTTATATACTAAGAGTCGCCAGCGGCTTCGCCATATGCGAAAATGATCCGGAGATCGTTATTACGCGATTTATGTGCGTGTTATTCCGGAAAAATAATCTCATTTGGCAAACCAGGAAAAATGACGAAATCACGTGAAACCTATATTGATATAACTGTACTGTAATCTGCTAAATACATAACACGGTATGACTTCTACAAACTCAACGGTAAAAATCATGCATTCGTTTTCAGATTAAATCCATGTGAGCGATTAGTCACTTCACAAGAGGAAAACAAATATCACGTGAATTGCGCGTCAATTTTTTTTTTTTTTATATCTAGCTTCCTAAAAAATGTACATTTTTTTTGTTGTTATTTGAAAACGTTCTAACCTTTTTTATTCATGCAACATTGACACTCAATTTTGAGTATTCGCTGAATTCGAAATTTAAAAGTCACGTTTTTGTTTTTAATTTTATTTGACGGCTATGACCTTAAAATATCTGGTGGAAGGTCATTGTATGTTTGACCTTTTTTTTACCGTCACGGATATATTGGATTTTGTTTTTTTTTCTACTAAAATAAGTTGCTATCTGCGTACCATAGATATATTAAATGATTTAATTAGCCACATTAGGCATCAAAGCACATAAACTAAAAACACGTGAGTCCTTGTTAAAAATATTTACATAAAAGAATGTAGATTTAAGTCAAAATTCAGTAACTCATGTCAAGTTAAGAATTTTACGCTATTGCAGTATCATAATTATGGAAATTATATTTTTATGAATAAGATTTCTACAACATAAGAGTCCAAATAAATCTCTTTGTGTACAATAACAAAGGCACGGACTGAAAAACAGTACCTATACAGACACAGTACAGATAACACATAAGTCTAGACAATACACAATCATAAACGTCTGTGCAATAGCCGAGTTCGTTCACCCGCTCCAATTAATAGTCATCACTGTATGTATTTCAGTAAACATTTCAGTTATTTACGCAATAACCTACTTGATAATTTATTATACTTAAATATACTGTACATTATATGAATCAAAAACATAAATGTGAAAAATGAAAGCCAAGTTCAATATTAAGAATAGTTGCGCATGGTAATCGACTTCGCCAGTTCACCAAAGTGTACCAAAATCATAAAATATGGGTTCACTTTAAGGTACACTCTGGCTATCCCTTCGGAATTGAAATGCATTATGTTATGTACATTTTATTATGGAAACTAATTTTCCTCGAAACACTTCATAAATATGTAAGCATTATACTTGTTTCTAGAACCGATCGTTATCATGCATATTATCTATGACACACCCATAGACTACTAGTCTAGTCTAGAACATTGTTTACCTACGTTTGATTAAGTCTTGAGGAAGTTCCTGCCTAGTAGAGTAAGTTTGGTATAACCTAGATTTTTCTATTTTTTTTTTTAATAATTTTAGGTGAAAAAATGCATTTTTTTTGTGGTTGGTAAGATCAAAAAATGAGGGCCCCGGCTTTTAAATTCAATTCAGCACCTTTAAACTTCAGAAACACATCGTCAGAACCCCAGAAAACCATTCTTCCACCACTTCCTAATATTAAACTGTACTGTGAAGAAGATCCAGGAAACCAGGACGCCCTGCTACCCCACACATATCTAGAAGTAAGACAGATATTATCATCATATACCTAGCGTTTTCCAACTATGTTGGAGTTTGCTTATACCACCAGATGCAGCTGAATATCAGTATTTAACATCAGCTAGAGCAACTGCCTGACAAATTTGAAAGTGGAGGTCAGACTATCGAGCTCCTGACTCGCAATAACGACTGTCAAAGTTCTACAAATGACAGCAGGCTGAGGCCACAGTGTGATCTGAGACACATGAGCGACACTTTCGCTCTACCAGTCGCATCGGAAATCACTGTCTAATGTAGCCTTAGCCTATAGGGTTTTCATGCTTTCCGAGACTCGGAGGAAACTCTCTATGATAAATGGTCAATTGGTCACCCATCCACAGACCAATTGGGGTTTGTAGTTATTTAGCTCCTCAAAAACAGAGATTACATAAATAAACAGACCAAATGTTACCAACTTTCATTCACGTGTTACCCACAACGATACAACGTGTTTCCCCTACCAAAATTCTTCTTTCAAAATCACTAATGAATTCGTTCTCTAATTGACACCCCACACGAGTGACGATGACGTCACCACACCAGTGTCAATGAGTTTATTATGTCAGTTTGCCACGTGCGCTGCGCAGACGGCGGTCACGTGCTTTGGCTCAAGTTTGTGATAACAATGTGAGCAGTCATAGTTTTGGTGTCACGTCACGTTTGTTAGCGTCTGTAATTGATGGTGTTATTATTAATTTTGTCGAATGTGATTTATTTCTATTTTTGGTTAGGTACGGCATTGTTTCATGGTGCGTTTAGTAGCGTCTGATATTTTGAGCTAGTTGCTAAGGTGAAATTGAATATGAAAGAAATAGAACTAAGCAGCACAATTTGATAAGAATTTACGGGTAAAGATAGATAAACGTGCACAAGCTTTCATTATCTTATCATCTGCAACAATAACACGTAGATATGAGAATACTATTAGGCATCGTTCAAACCAAACTCAGAGTCAGGATGGCTGTGGGTCCCATTGACTACGTTAAACTAGACGGTTATTTTTTTTTATATTTAAAAGATCTCAAAAATGTACTCCTTTATAAATTCAAAATGTTGCCTCAATTCTGAGAAAAGCCTAAAAATCCTGAAATCCTCGGAAAAATGAATGGAAATAAAATAAACTGCAGACGCGCGCTCACAGTCGGCGCATTAGTTTGAACACAGCCTTAGAAGGAAATCTAATAATATAGGCTACGTACCTACTTACCCGATAAAAAATCGTATAAATGCCACCAGCATCCATCATATCTATCTATTCTATCTATACATATAATAAAACTGTAGAAAAGTTATTTTTGTACATTAAAAAAAAACTCAAAAAATATAGCCAGGGTATTAAAGGACAACCAATAGAACCCATTTCTAGCATTTTTAGAATTTTTGTCTGTTTGTCTGTTTATCTGTTTGTCTGTGTATTTGTCCAGGTATCACAGAAAATGTACGAAATTAATGTAGATAACTTTTATACACAACGATTAAGCGTAACTTGGAGAGGAATTTAGTTTTTGTTTCATTGTAATCGGTTCAGTCTATCAAAAGATATTTGAATTTAAAGTGTTTCAGAAGTAAAATTACGGGTGCACTTTGGTCTCACACATTGATTTCGTACGTCAGTCGCGCGATCTAACTTCGAATAGAAAATCTACATTATTCATAAAACTGGAATGGACTGGAATGGACTGGAATGGACTGGAATGGACTGGAATGGACTGGAATGGACTGGAATGGAGCGGGCATTAGGAAAAATAGTCCTACATAAACCTGGAATAGAAGTTTCAAATTTTCTTGAAAAATCTAAGAAATTCGAAATACAGGGTTTATATGAAAAACGTGGCCTGAATTAAGCGCTTTGAACTAAAAAATACATTGTTCAATTCCGACATCCACGCGAACGAAGTCGCGGGCACAGCTAGTTAATTAATATAATCATTAGGTTACTAACCCGGCGCTTATCAAGTTAGAACAAGTAAATAACAATGTGTTTCAAAGTGAGATAGTTTATCAGTTATAGGTCGAATCGTTATAAACAGGTTACTATGCTTTTAGTTACACTATTTCGATAGTAAACCATTCAATTTAAGAACAAATTAAATACCACACCGCGATAATTCTATAAAAATAAGATGAGTGCACTTAAAAATGAAACAAAACATAATCATTAATATCATATATTTTCATTTTTTTTTCTTTATTTATTAGTACTGCAGCAAAAATTAAAATTTAAAGGGTATTTTTTGATTTAAGGGCGCTCTCTCACCGCGAGCATTCACCTGTAATGTAACGTTACAGATTCGAACATTCGAAGGGAATAGAGCATCAAATTACGCACTTTTATGTTACATTACAGGTGAATGCTCGTGGTGAGGGAGCGCCTGAAAATTAAACCATCTTACCACAAAAAAGATTACATCCGTTGAACACTTGTCTAAAAGAACTGTCAATGTCAAAACAACATTTCACGTTGAATAAGGGTCGGTATGCGGTTACAATTTTTTTTGACAAACGAACAAGACGCGGAAAATGTTTCATGAACTTATTCTAACTACCTACTTTAAATCTGTATTCATTCACATAAGTAAAAATCGCATCCTAATTTAGTAATTATATGCAATAAATAAAGCTATGTAAAACAATTTTGACGCAGACGGAATCCGCGTTTTACTTTTAATTATTTTTTCACGAAATAGTAAAGTAGAAGTGATAAAGTCTTTGATACACATATTTAATAACATGCTCGTATTCTAATTTTCTGACGACTGGCCATACCTGGGCATACCTTCAATGTCATAATTGCATAAATAATAATTTAAATTTTTAATTTTGAACCCGATGCAATGTGCTCGCGTGAGTAGAGTGACAATCTATCTATACATATAATAAAACTGTAGAAAAAATATTTTTGTACATTAAATAAAAACTCAAAAAATATAGCCAGGGTATTAAAGGACAACCAATAGAACCCATTTCTAGCATTTTTAGAATTTTTGTCTGTTTGTCTGTTTATCTGTTTGTCTGTTTGTCTGTGTATTTGTCCAGGTATCACGTAAAATATACGAAATTAATGTAGATAACTTTTATACACAACGATTAAGCGTAACTTGGAGAGGAATTTAGTTTTTGTTTCATTGGAATCGGTTCAGTCTATCAAAAGATATTTGAATTTAAAGTGTTTCAGAAGTTTCTTTGGTCTCACACATTGATTTCGTACGTCAGTCGCGCGATCTAACTTCGAATAGAAAAACTAGATTATTCAAATAACTGGAATGGACTGGAATGGACTGGAATGGACTGGAATGGACTGGAATGGACTGGAATGGACTGGAATGGACTGGAATGGACTGGAATGGACTGGAATGGACTGGAATGGACTGGAATGGACTGGAATGGACTGGAATGGACTGGAATGGACTGGAATGGACTGGAATGGACTGGAATGGACTGGAATGGACTGGAATGGACTGGAATGGACTGGAATGGACTGGAATGGACTGGAATGGACTGGAATGGACTGGAATGGACTGGAATGGACTGGAATGGACTGGAATGGACTGGAATGGACTGGAATGGACTGGAATGGACTGGAATGGACTGGAATGGACTGGAATGGACTGGAATGGACTGGAATGGACTGGCCTGAATTAAGCGCTTAGAACTAAAAATACATTGTTTAATTCCGACATCCACGCGAACGAAGTTGCGGGCACAGCTAGTGAATAATAAATTAACAAAAGAACTTGACCTCTTTTCTAAATAAACAACCATTTGAATGAAAATAACATTGTAGTCACAAGACATCTAGGTTATTTATAATATCCATGCTTGTTTACTTTGCGTATGTAATAGTTATGTTAATTATACTTAACTAACTTATATTCGCAGCTTCGCTTGCGCAGGATTAGATAAATTCCTCATCAAATCGTAGTACCGGGATAAAATGTATCCTATTTGTTAATCCAGGTTATTAACTATCTCTGTGACAAAGTTCATCTAAATTGATTTAGAATTTTTTACGTTCAAGAGTCACAAACATCCATTCTCACAAACTTTAGCTTGTATAAATAACTTTGCTTTGTAAGGAAAGCTGTTTATTTTCCACGCATGTATTTTATACCTCGAATAACAAAACAGCCTTCAGTAGTGCAAGTGTTAGATAGTAAACTAAGTTCTGTACCCCTAGCACGAGTTTTCTCTATTTTACTTTACAGTATTTACAGCTTTTCTTGTATGGAAACATGGAACAGCGACTCTGGTGTGCAAAGAAGGAACTAATATTTTCCTTGAAAATTGTCAATTTGAAATTGTCAAAGTTCCAGTTTACGTCTCAAATACTGAAAACTCGTGCTAAGGGTACTGTAATGTTTTCTTTTTCTGAAACACATTTATTACTAGCCTGTACTGTTACCCCACTCTACTGTACCCACAGCTGGGCAAAAGCCTCCTTCCCTTCTTTTCAATGGTCATGATTGTGAGCAGTTGCCTTTCAATTCTCAAGGAAGACATCCATCTACTTCGTCGCGATATTATTCGTTTTTTCCTGTCTGTAGCAAAAACTTTTTCCAAATTACGTATTATATGTGTATTTGCATGTGCATTAAGCTTAACCTCTAAAAACACATGGACACCCTACAACGTCTGTCATCTCAACAGACCAAAATTACACTTTCGTGCAAAAAAAAAAACTCAATGTTCCACTTTCCTCTCAACTGAACTACAGCTTAGTACATTCCAGTTCAATGCACACACAGTAATCTAACATGTTGTGCACTGCAGTGTAACGAGTTGGTCGGCCTCGTTGTGTATAATTTATCAGCGCAGCTAGGAAGCGACGACCTCGGCGGTCACGTGCTCGGGTATCTGATAGTGTGTAAGGTTTTTTTTTTTTATCGTGGTAAAATCATCAAATGAGACCTCCAACCCCGGGCAGGGCGGGAGGTACTGTCAGACTTGTACTGACTAAAATCCACGGTGTCCTTCAGTAGCCCTTTATGTTCCGGGGTCACGGTAATAGAAATAAGTCCCGCGACCCCGGCAGGCTTTGGCCCTCTGAGAGGGGGCCCCGTCATTTTGCTGACAGCTCTTTGAGGCGCGCGTGGAACACGACGCGCCGTCGACCCGGGCATGGTCCATGGTCGGACAGCGAGTTGCCCGTGTGCCCGTGCCGTTGCCGCGCCTACGGTGGCCGGAGATCGTCTTGCGACGTACGGCGCCGTGGGCGTACACCACTGCGGTTGGGGCGGAGGGAGGACGCTGTCCTCTCTCTCTCTCGCGGCCCGCCGCCTCAGTGTGTAAGGTTTAGGTGCAAAAAGCCTAATTTTTAAAATGGCAACCTAGTCGCAAAATGTAAGGTTCTCAAAATGGCAAATTCTCTAAACGCCTAAGTCTCAAAATGTCACAAAAGGAAAAGTTCCTGAGAAAATTTTCCCGTAACTCTTATGGACGCCGTTTTCCCCCTTTTGACCAATGATTAGTTTCACCGATGTAATAAGTTTTTTTTTTAATGATAGTAGAAGAGTTTGTTTGTGTTGTTACTGTTTCGAATTGCAAAAATATTTTTGTGTTGAATAGTCAATTTATTCAGAGAGCCTTTAGGCTATAGAACACATACACTAAGTATATGAACTTTAGGAGCAGAGCAGGGATAAAACCACGGAAAACAGCTTGTATTGTAACGTGTGCATTGTGCGACAGCTGGGATCGCAAGGAAGAAATATTTATATGACCTGCAGGTAAATAAGGAAGTTTGGTTGTTGGTCTATTTTGTAATTGCCGAGGTCATGGGACTTAAAAAGGGTAGCGTGGCTTTGAAACGCAAAAGAACATGATGGCTTTTAGTCAGTAAGTACTAGTCTGACAGTCCTTTCCATTTTTCCAAAGGCGGGAGGACTCATTTGATGATTTTTCAACGTTAAAAAATTACCTGATCTTCGCTTGGTAAGATAAGTCCATAGATGAGGAACTGTCCTTTACGTGTCGAGACTGCGTGTCTCCGAAAACAGGTTATCGTCGGTATTGGCTGTCATTCTTTAACTTCCGACTTATATAAGAATAGTCAGATTCCTTTTACGATGCCACGGTGTTCGAATACTAATATTATAGTACTAATACAGACTTAAAATTAACTTTAGGAATATGAAATAAAAAAGTATAGTAAAATATGATATTCATCTCGAAGTACAGCACGCGTAGCATGGTGATTCTATGTCTATTCTACCAAGAAAAGACAAAGTTATTTCATCGTTATTTCTACACAAGTCGACTGTTTTTTTGCACAAATATGACACCATTCGTACGCTATTGAAGAAAAGAATGTTTATTTTCCATATTTTTTACATTACCATGCTTAAAACAATAAAAATATTTCTACGTTCTGTCTTTATGTCTATTCTTCCATCGACAAAACCCCTTTCTACGGCGCCATGCTGGTGATCACACTGGAAGGATTTAAGATGTTTCCATTATCAACAATATATTATAAACACGTAATCAATATAGTGTAATAAGTAAATCTTCGCTCCAATTCAAAACCGAAAAACATGGTACATTTTTTCTAACACGATTGTATACATATGACGGACGTACCTACACACATCAAAAAAAAGTTAGTGATCTACTAGCATAAAAAGTTTTGTTTTAAATTTTTTTTTTTTTTTAATTTTCCTAATCTATATACATATATCATATGTTTAAATAAAGAATTTAAAAAGAAGAAGATATGAAAAAATAACCTACTGTAAAATAAGATTAAGATTTTTCAAAGTGATCGCAAACCTTTTTCCATGAGTGTATGTACTACTATATGTACGGTACTTATCAATATAACGTTCTTTAAGAATTGGGTTACGTACGTTATTCACCACCTCACGTGCGCACGCGCTGCGTACGCGCAGGGTTGCCATTTAGTCACGTTGCAAGAAACACCAGCGTGCGTTTAAAATAAACATTCACACGTCATATACTAAACAACGTATATTTTTACCTGCGATTAAAGTTCAATGAGTATTTGTAGTTGTACCGCATGCATTTTCTTCGGCTTGTCGTTCACAAGATCATCTCATCAACATCAGCCTATGGTCCCACTGTACTGCTGGGACACTGGCCGTCTCTCTGTGAGAGAGTAGGGGCCATAATCCACCACACCGACCAGAGTGGGTTGGTAATCGTCAGAATCTGTATGTATGGCAATCTGAACCCTGTAAATCTAACGATTAATATTATTGGCTATCGACCTCGGTATTCTTATTTTCTGTAGAAACTATCAACATCGGACGTGATCGAATTTTGGAGCCGCAGTTTGCTGTCATTTCATGACCTGGGTAAAACTAATCTTTCGGTTTCCCTTTGCGTTCCAACGTAGACAGTCCCGTGACTTGCTAAAAGGTGCATGTGTTGATATGAATACAGGTGTGACGTAATTTTGAATCTATGATTACGTCACAATGATGGATGATACTAATCCATTGATATATCATATCTTTGTCCATGGCACGTGTATGACGGTGTTATCAGGTTGAATTGAATGAATACTTACTGAACTGATCGCTTATTCAAAGACTGCGCTCAGTTTGTTCACGTGAATATTTTACCTCTATGTAGTTGCTTTCCTTAACTTATTGCGCCGATACAAAGTAAAATGGGATCCGAATACTAGGGACAAAGAAGATGATGTTGACTACCTACTTTTGAACCACATTGAACTCATACAATCATATTGAATAGATAGTAGTATACACATTAAGCGTCGCGAATTTCAAAGATTTTCTTTGTAAAGAAAAATTCAACGTGCGACCTCTAGATTCAGTACATCCGATACTTTTTCAACCGAGCCATCGAGTTTCCTACCTACAAGGCAAAGGATATTGAAGCTCTTATCGCTGATATCGATAGGAGTGAGCAAGTGCGGTAGTGCCAATATGTGCGTCAAATTATTAACGTCAAATTTATCTATCCATTTCTAAATGGACAAATGAATTTGACGTTACTGAGAAATTCCAAACGGGAAAACTCAATAACACTTCGGCCAATTGGGAATCGGTTCCGGGACCTCATGCTCAGCAGTCACACTTGTGACTACTAAACCACTAAATTTTTAAAATCTTAGATTATAAAGCATCATAGAAGGTTAAATCTTTCACAATTGCAACAACTATTACTTTATTGAACCTATAATCGCAGATATCGATAGGAGAGAGCAAGTGCGGTAGTGCTAATGTGTACAAAAAAACTAGGTTATAACAAACTCGCTCACGTGCGCAGGAGTCTGTGTTTGGGCAGGGCTGCCACGCTTGATCACGTTGTAAACGCACGCTGCGACTACGCACTTATGGGAACCTTCGAGTAATGTATTGTAGACGCATGTATGATTTATTAGAAGATAACAATTTTGTTTGTTTTGATTTGAGATTTATTTTTGGATTGTTTCCTTTTTTTTAAATTTTGGATGAAGTATCTACTTCGAATTAGCAAGGGCAGATTCCACATATTACATGTTTAGAATTACTTCCAAATATAAAAGGTTAAAATAAAAGTCGTATATTGAAGTTAACCTTAAAAGTGAAGTTTATATTATCCCCATCACCTAATAAATTAATAGGTATATTCAGCTACAGCAAGTAAAACTGGCAATTTTTTTTTACCTATATTTCCCCACTGTTGGGCATGAGATTCCCGAAATAAGCTTGTCTAGAGATAGAATTTATGTAGCATGACAAATACTGAATTACATGAAATGATAAATATGATATAACCGACGTGGAACAAACTCCTCGAGTGGCGACCACAGACCGAAAGACGCACGCGTCCCACTAGGTGGACCGACATCATCATGAGAGTCACGGGCAACCGATGGATTCAAGTGAGAGAGAGTCGATAGATTATCAAAAAATATTTGAACCGTATTTTTTCTTATGTTACGTACACCAAAATTGACAATGATATACCGCTTCTAAAATCATAAAACGCCAATCGATTGGTATAATTTTTTAGGAATTATGACATCACTAGCTTCTGCCCGCGACTTCGTACGCGGATCCTGTTGCTTATGCCAGCGACAGCGGGATCGTCAAAATCAAAGATCTGAAAATTCTGACACCCAACTCCAAGACTCCGAGTAAAAAATTAATGGGAAATTGGCCAGTAGAGTAAAAGTTTTGTTAATATACTCATCGCTAGAGCAGTGGTGGCCCAGTGGTATCGGTCCCGACTTACGAATTGTAGGTGGTGGGTTCGAACTCAGCCAGGCGCATTACTTTGTGTAATTTATTTCATCACCACTGCCCTTAAAAGGGTGAAGGAAAACATCGAGAGGAAACCGACATGTTCTAGAACCAAAAATTCGAAGACACGTGACATCTACCAATCCGCACTGGGCCCGCGTGGTGGATTATGGCCCACTCCCTCTCTCAGAGAGGAGGCTTGTGTCCCAGCAGTGGGAACATTATAGGCTGATGATGATGATTCATCGTTAACGAAAATCAGTCCTAAACTGTTACCGCCTTCACTGCGTGGAGGTAATCCCAGATTTTTTTTACGTGGTAAAATCATCAAATGAGTCCTCCCACCCCTTACTGTCAGACTTGTACTGACTAAAATCCACGATGTCCTTCAATAGCCCTTTATGTTCCGAGGTCACGGTCATGGAATAAGACCCGCGACCCCGGCAGGCTTTGGCCCTCTGAGAGGGGCCCCGTTATTATGCTGACACTCTTTGAGGCGCGCGTGGAACACGACGCGCCGTCGACCCGGGCATGGTCTATGATCGGACAGCGAGTTGGCCTTTACTCGCCGCCCACATCCCCGCGCATGCCGTCGCCGTGGGCGTCAAACACCGCGAGTGGGGCAGAGGGAGGAGATTGTCCTGTCGCTCACGCGGCCCACTTCCTCCTTCGCGAGCATGATTGCTTCACAGCAGGAGGCAACCGCTTCCCACTCCGTCTCGCCCCGCAGCATGGCCGCGATCAATACCGGGCGCGAGAGGTCTCCGCCTATCGCCGCTGTGAGGACACGTCGGTGCTCCGCCCAAGCGGGGCAATCCTGCACCGTATGCTCGACTGTGTCCTCCAGGGTTTCCTCCTTTCTAATAAGACACAGGTACCTCCCGAAACATCCGTGTCCAGTGAGGAACTGCGTCACGCGGAAGGTTAGGACGCCGTAACGCCTATATACCACTCCTCAAAGAGGGGTCTTACTACGGTAATCCCAGCTTATGTTATTTTATAAATATACAGTGAAATTAGTGATAGCTTTGATTTCCATACATCAACAAAAAGTGCTCATCAGGCGGAATGATTTTGCTAAGACGTCATCCCTGTATATGTTAAAGGTAGTGCTGGGGTCTCGGTGTTCTAAATCAGGTGTTCGAGATTTTCAATTTTTATACGTCAACAGAGAGTGCTCATCAGGCTGAACAACTCTTGCTAAGATGTTATTCCTATATATGTTATAGTGTGGCTGGGCTCTTGGAGTTCCACATCAGCTGTTCCAGATCTTCAAATTTTATACGACAACAGAGAGTGCTCATCAGGTTGAACAACTCTTGCTAAGACGTTATTCCTATATATGTTATAGTTCAGCTGGGCTGTTGAAGTTCTACATCAGGTGTTCCAGATCTTCAAATTTATTCTCTTAGCAGAAAATGCTCATCGCGTGAAACAATTTTCGCTATGATACCATTTTTGTATCTCTTATAGTTTAGCTGGTCTGTTGCGGTTCTGCGCCAGGTGTTCAAGTTTCTAAAATAAATTATAGCCTATGTCCTGGCCAGACTTAATACCTATACAACAAAAAAAGAATCATTCAAATCCGTCCAGTAGTTCCGAAGATTAGCGTGTACAAACAAACAGACAAACAGACATACAGACAAACAGACAAACAGACAGATTTTTTTTTTTCGTTTCGTGCTCTATTACTGTTTCTGAATCCCCCTCAATTATTATTTTTTTAATTTATTCAATGTACAGACACAGTTCTTTTACTGTTTTATTATATGTATAGAAGATAAGCCTTCAGTCCCGCATTTCGAAGCGATTTATCTTTGCCAATATTCATTGATTAGAAAAAAGCAAAAACTTTTTTCAATGGGTACTACTAACTAACGGACTGAACAGATTTTCAGTTTATTTGTGCAGTTAACTACCCAATAAAATTCAAAATACTTGAACACACTATGGATCAAATACACGTGCTTCGAATGTTTTCAAAAACATGGAATTTCTTTTTATTCACGCCTCTTTATGTAAGTAAGTCGAGGTCATTCCAATTAAGGAACTATAAAAAAAGCAAACAAATCATCACTACTTATTAATTTATTTATAAATGTGGCTATAATCACCTTGACAACAAAATGATCACCTGAGGTATGAAGTATCTACGAAGGAGGGAGAGGACAACTCCACCTCACACTAACTACGGTTAGGGAGGTGTGAGGTGGAGGTGTCCGACTACAGCTCGCCGTCCGATGAAGGACCAGACCCGAGTCAGTGCATCGTATTCTACACGAGCTTCCAACAGCTGTCAGCAAACTAATGATGGCCAGTAACCATAGGGCTAAACGCCTGCCAGGATACCAGAACTGTCTTAAAAGGTCATCGCCGTGCTGGAATGCAAAGGGCATGTAAAGGATCAAGGTTTTTAAGTCCGACGGTAAAAGTCTCATTCTTACAAAAAAAAAAGACTCGCAAATACCGGAAACATGATAAAATTAAATCATATCACCTAAAAAGAAAAAAGTTTTTCATGTTCTAAGTAAGTACTCCCAGGAATTTGACATAAATCACGACGTTTCATAACTTTTCTATTGGCTTTATCCATACGTGTTTGTAATCATTTGCATTTAGTTTTTAAACATGACCACATATTATGAAAGCAGCGAAACCAGAAGAAATAATTATGTTGACAGGGTCACTTTTTTTGACACACCTACAAACAGATAAGTTTAAACCTACGTAAAGCTGAAAAACGTATCTTCAAAAAAAATCTCTTTTCCTATTAACTTCCTAAAACAATTTTCAAATATTGGTCCGGTTTTCCCTCTCAAGTGGCGACCACGTGTGGCCATGTCTCGGCCGCGTGTGGCCATGCGGGGCCATCGCGTACTCGCGTGACACGTGGTACGCCAACGTTTGGCCATGCCTCGGCCATCGTGTACACGTGCTAAGCCAACGTTTGCATAAGTATTATGCTGTTTATTAAACGACACTTCGCTTCGCAGACACACGTGTGGCGAAGCTTTTGAAAATTTACAAATTAATTTAAAATAGGAATCTGAAAAAGGTGCAAACAATAGTTTGTGAAATAAGATGGCTTTTTTGTCACAAATATATCGCATCAATTACTTAATAGTTTGCAATTAACAAAATAAATTTAGGTATTTGGCGAATAAAAAAATAAAAAAAAACATTCTGCAATTCAGTTTTGGACATTGAGGGCCTTGCGCGGTGTGAAAAACAACCATATCTAACCCGAAGACCGTCTAAGGGCTGTTTTTTTAACAGTCGGATAACTTTTATCCGACGAATAAAAATTGCGGTTTGACATATTTTCATTTGTTTATAGATAAGCTGTCAACCCGCCATTTTTATTACTTAAATAAAAGCTATCTGAGTATTGAAAAATCAGCCCTTAGCCCTAATAAAAAGGATAAAGAAAGAAAATAATTCAAAAAGAAATTCTGAAATGCATCTACAAAGCCTCTAGTCTGGAGCCGATTTTAAATTCAACATAGATTCACGCCCCGTGCCAACGCCTCGAATATGTCCCTATACCTTATCATCCTTATCATGACTATAGATTGTGTTAAAATATGGAAGCTATAGTTTACTGCAATATTACCCCTTTCATAGCTCTTTAGTTTCATATAAAGGGGGAAGTGTGCCAGAATTTGTGATAATAATAGGGGTTGGTTGACAAAACGCAAACAGTCATGAAACAATGTTTTGTTTACCATCACTAATATTACACATTACAGTGACTACTTGCTTAGAGCCTTTTTTGTCCTGATAATTATTTATCGTGGTAAAACCATCAAATGCGTGGAAAACCATCCCGCCCAATGTCCACACCGCACGAGAAGAGACTGCCATGAGACTCCAAGACATAAAACCCACGGTGTTCCTTCAATAGCCCTTTACGTTACAGGGCCACGTTTATTTTTGGACGGGGCTTAAATCGTATGATTGTGATGATTTCACCAATTATTTCATCTGCAAGTATAATCATAATTTAAAAGTCATACGGCCATTGCTCAGTTACAATGAAAAACTACCACATAATTTTTCTGTTTTGGGTGTCCCTGAAAGTTAAATATTCGGGACATTTTAAGGATAAAATATATGACAAATCAACATATTCAACATAATTTGATTGCTGTTTCACTATTAGTTATTAATTGTAGTAACAATGCGCGGAAACTTCTTATTAAATAATTAGGAAAACAATAGAGTATTACTGAATAATAGTCATATTATTATATTGCTAAATTATGGTATTAGATGTTGTTGTATTTGTTACAGTTTTCATTATATCCTCAACCTGACAACATAAAGTTGTTGATTGTTGATGCCCCAAGTCTAGTGAAGTTCGTTTATTGTTGCTATCATTATTGTTATGGCGAAGAGAAAACAAAATAATGATGCAATATATTGTATAATATATATTATGTTTTGTTTTCATCTGAATAGAAATTTAGAAACACACTTATCTTGAAGTACACATGAATAGAAAGGCTGTGTAATCACCCAAAAGAATCTTGCGTCATTCTTATCACAGAAATATCCAGAAAGTTATATTTATAAGAACAATATACAGAGTGTTTCTTTTAAATGGGCCAAAAGGGAGAAACTTGCATCCATAAGAGATACGAGAAAACTTTCTTAGGAACCTTTAGCTCTTTTTTGATACTGAACATTTTGGCGTTTTTATTTTTTTGGTCAAGTGTGAGCTGTCCACAGAAATGAGTGAAATTGACCAAATTTTTTTTTAATGCTGTTTGATTCTGTTTCGTGTAAGGATTATTTCATTGTATCGGAAGAAAAAAATCGGGACAGCGGAAGTTGGTCAAATTTAGCAAAATATTTTTTCATACAAATTGTATGAACGAAGAAAAATACCATTTTTTTATGATGTATAAATATAGATAAAAAAATATTCTGGCATGAAAAAAGCCTGAAAATTACCTTTTTATTAAAGAAATTAATGAAACTAAAAAGAAACGCATGTTTGGGTTAGCTTGTGTTTCGTTTTCAATTTAGTGAAGTACACTTAAAAAATCACCCAAAAAATACAAAAACGTTTTTACATAGGGCAAAACTCATTAATAAAAAAATACCGAAAAAAACTTTTTCACATTTTTCAGCCACGTGCACATTTATAAATGTATGCATTTTCAATGTCGCTGTAAATATTGTAAGTAAAGACAACTCTACAAGAGTGCGGAAAGGCCTTGTTTTGAGGTCACACTAGAGTAGAGGCGTTGCATTGTAGAACTTCCGCGCGTTGCATTGCACGTTGCATATCAACGTGATACGTCTATTATTAGTCAATTCTTTTGAAATAACAGGTGATGGCGATTCTAGAGTGGTCATAAAATAATTACAGTAATATCATGGTAATTATTTTAAGAATGGTAATAAATTGGCGATGATACTATAAATACTTCACGTGTCGATCTTCAAAGTTAAGCGCTGGCCTATATAGACCAATATAGGCAAGCGTTTCCTAGGTTATGGACGGGTGTCCGTTCATTACATCCTGGGTTTTCTCCCCAAGAATAATTGGGAAAAGACTTGGCAAATAAAGATGTTACGACGGTGCAGTCACGGTTGGCGCTTGGTTGGTACGGCAGTTGAACGGTAGGTTGTTACGCTACGTCTCGCGGTTTGGCTGCCCGCGCTGTATAATAATTATTACGGCCAAAATGATTTCATAAAATAGCCCATAAATAGAACTACAGATATTTTTTAAACTTGTATTCCACCCGTGACTTCGTCCGCGCGAATGTCGAACTTTGGAAAATCTAAAGAAAAACCCACAAAAATTTGAAAACCCTAACTTTCAGTTACGAATTTTCATACAAACTATCAACCCCAAAAACCCTTAGGGGTTGAATTTCGCAAAAACCGGTCTTATTGAACATCCACATCCAAAAAGAACCCCTATGGGAAAATTTAAACTCCTAGCTCTTGTAGTTTCTGATATTTCGTGATAAGCGAGTGACCTTTCGCTTTTATGAAGAGACAAGATTACTTTCCCATCAAACGTGACGGGCTACCCAATTGCACGTTTAGCGCTAGTGTTGTGTTGGTACCCATTAACACAAAAACGTTGTGCCGAAAACGTTGCATACCGTAATTATCCAATTAATGTCTGTTAATGTGCCCGTCACGTTGTGTTTATAACGTTGACGATACAAACAGATTTTACTAGAGCACGTGTTCTTAGGCACATGCCAGACTAACTCGCAACTTTTTTTTACAAAGAAGTTATAATATTAACTTGGCATAGTTCGTTTTGATTATTTTTGACGGTTGAGCGCTTAACTGCTGCAGCTGCTCTACGTGTCGCAGGTTTGGTTCTGGGGGTATAATTCGTTTCGAGGTTTCGGCCTTAGTTACGGACGTTATCTACGTCCTGTCAAATTGAGTCCGAAATAAGAATGAATGATAATTACGATTTGACAGATAGCTTAGAGACCGCGCTACCACTCATGATCTGCGGAAAATTCGTGGTAACTACTACATTTTTAATGCAGTTTTTTATTAATACATGGACAAAAGAGACGTGTCAAAAGGACTTTAGTCCTGGCAGTATCATCCGTCCGCAAGTTTCTTTCTGACGTTAGTTACGTTCGTAAATCCATCCGCATCGTCTTTGTTGACTGATTTAGAAATAGACCTCCTAAATGCAAATCCAGATCCCATTTTTTTTGCAGCTGCTTCTGATTCGACATTCCTATAACACGGATATTTTTTTTCGCTCGTTAATTGCTTACTGAAAAAAATCGCGTTTAGGATTGCAATCTAGATAATTTATTAATTACTCGCATTTATATCCAGCTTAAATACGACATGAAGAAAACCTTGTTCTTTAAATTAGGTACACAGTAAATGTACTCCTTATTTGGACTTGCCTTGGGCTTATAAATCTTTTGTTTCAATATATAAACAGACCTAAACCCAGTCAAAATTCCACAAAAGCTAATAGTTTAATTATCAACTATGACGTAACAGCGAGGAAACCCGAAAGTGGCAAAATGGACCGTCCTCTTTGTTACACAATTAGTTACGCGAGCCATGCATTGCTTGCCATGTGACATTATTTCAGTTTGTAAGTACAATAATTGTTATTGTATTGTAAAATAATAATATGACTAAGTTTAAGCTTAACCTTGTTAGTTACTTTATTGTTTAAATTAGTTTTAAAGTTAGTAGTTTTAGAAAACGATTAGCGTTTTCGTGGAATAGTCGTTTGTATTCAAAGTTCTACAATTATTTGTCGTTATTTTCCGTAAACAAATATATATATTATTTTTAAATAATATAATACATATTTGCCACTGAAAAATTATTTCCTACGGTTTTTTTTTTAAGTTATTATTTTTCGTCCGACTTTTTTTTTTAGTACCTGCTCGTCCGTCGATTATTTTTAAATATCTGCACTACTACTACCACTTCTTTAACTGTCAAGCTTATTAGAATGCTATCTTAAACCACCTGATTACCTACTATCATTTTATGGTAAATTACGTACCTATAGGTTGTCCTTCTGTATCCTACCCACTTTGGGATTTCCCTCGATCATCAAAAATAATAGCTATTCTAATAATATGTATATCAAATTCAAGGAAATTCAATTACCTCGATGACTAGCTGTGCAGTGTGCGGAGTTGTATTTCACGTGACTTTTGTATCTTTCAATATTTTTTGCAAAAGTAGCTTTAAAAAACGTGATAACATCAGACGACATGCGATTATATTTATACACAGGTAGCAAAATAGCAATAGTAAAAACTGTCGTTATGTAGTAGAAAACAGATGTCTACGCTTAGGAGCCGAGTACGGAGCGGGATCGAGCAAAATTTACAAATTCGCATTGGGCTTGAAAGTAGGTACTTTCAAGCCTCTCGTGCTTGGTTCAGAAGCCTGTAGGTAACTTTAGGAAGTGTTATCACTTACCTATATCAGTTAGATCAACCTGATTTTCGAATAAATCAACCCCACTAAAACTTTAGACATCTAATCATTCAGTCACCTGAGTCCGGATACCTAAACCGTAATGAGTTACGGAAATATTCTATGTAGGATACCGTTTATCCCAGTATTAAGAGATAAATCTTGAGTTAAACGCGGCCGAAGCTGCGGGCAACAGCTAGTATGATAAATAATGAGGAAATAGAAATAATCTTCGGCAACAGTGCCTTGTTACTTCAAGAAGAACAGGCAAATATTCATCCAAATCAAACTAAACTGCATTTTAAACGTCAGAAACAATCCACATCCGAAAATCCTAAACTAAAGCAGGATGTATGTAACTAAATTGTTTCCATGAGCGCTGACGCCCACTACCCGGTATTCGGGCACAGTCAGTCGCGCACGTGGCGACAACACGTGACCTGCGCGTACGCACTTGACCTAAACCACAGGATATGGAGGAAACAGAAGGTTTGTGATAAGGGTTAAGCCTAAAGGGTCAGGCAGTGCCGAGGTCGATGATCTTTTGCTACCTATGTATTTTTTTCTAAATTCTGAAGATAGTCTCGTTTTTTTTTAAAAAATGGGGAATAGTTTTGTTGCTGCGTTAGTAGCGTAACTTACATTATTTGTTTTTTGGTAGTTCTCTGATATTGCCACGATTGCGATTGCGAACATTTACTTAGCACATTTATTTAGCGAGCAGCAAATACCTGGCTGGATAGGATTTAGAATTTGCACTTAAGGTACTAGTTTATTAGGGTCACATTTTCGACAGTGTTGTGTTGTTTTTTTTTTTTATATGGATAACCGTCATCGTTAGCCCTACCAGTCCTACTGCAACTTGGCTTGTCTGCGTAAGCGCATCGCCCTGAGAATGCCCTTGCCGCCACGTGCGCGTAACACCTTGTAGACGTCTGGTGGCATGCCCTTCAGTCTTCAGTTGCTATTGTTTTATAATCATTTTAATTAATGTTTATTTAGGTGTTCGAGCCTACGCTTGAACCACATTTGAGAGGAACGTTCCAATATTCGTCAACAACATCTCCTGTCTCGCTCTTCGTCTACGTAAATCTGTGATGTCACAACTATACCTGTCTCTGTTTAGCACTTGACGGGTAGCGCGCGGCGGCTCTCTTGTTCAGTACGCTTTCAATATTCGTGAAGTCAACACGTCTCACTCAAAGTAAGTATTTTAAACACTTTTATCCGTTCGGCGCTTCCGAGCCCAACGTCGATAGGTGTACCGCTCGGCGCCTCAAGGCCCAGCGACGAAAGAGTGAACATACTTCGAAAAGTATGATTTTAACTCGAGGTGCGGACGGTACGACATGTCGCCTCAATCTGAGACAACAAGCGCCGTCAGCACCGGATCGACTGTCGCCTCGGTCGAGACGACAGTCGTTTCACTTCAAGGCGACGTGTTGTCTCAACACGAGCCGTCCGTCGTCTGATTTGAGACGACGGTTGCATCAAACGGGGAGTCGTCGTCCTGGCTAGAGCGACAACTGTCGTGCCAACTGAGGCGAAACTATTTTATTAGTGTGGCGACCGTTGTTCCACAAGTAAACAGCACTATCCCCATGCCAGAACTAAATCGTCTTAATAAAGGACACATCTACTTCCAGAACCATGGCGGAACTAACCTCAATGGGAGCCCTTGCTTCAATACCTTGCGGAGAAGACGAAGAAAGTCTGTCGGCAATTATTGCATCCTTAGACGAAAACTTCCCAAGTAATTGGAGGAATTGGAAGGTCAACAATTATACCTATGAGGATTTGTTTGGGAGCAACCAAGTTCCATCAGGAATAGAAGCAAAGCTTAGATTTGCGATCCCTACAGTGGATCTAGCTCGAGCTTTCAAACCATCTTCAACGTCTTTGTCGGACCGATCATACAGGGCAATAAGAGCTTCCATCCTAAAGTGGCCACTAGGAAGAGCTCTTCTCTACGCTCCGCACAACATAATGGAGAAGATACATTCCCCATCCTATGATGTCTTTATGAACACTGTAAGAGAGCTTAAACCGAAACTCGCCAAAAGACGAGAGGCTTCGCGGGAATTGGAGCGCGATAGCGCGATAAGAGGGGTGCCTTATGCAGGTACGAAACGGACGATCGAATGTTCCGCTGAAGTGCATAATGAAGCGAAACGCTCATCCTATACAAATGCCTCAAATTCGCCCATTCGTTCAGAAACCCGAGCCGCACCGGAACAAGGTAGTAGCGAACATTTACTCGCTTCTGTGCTGAATCAGCAAATGCTACTATTTAACAAAATGCTTAGCATGCAGTCAGAGCAAAATGAAAACATAAAAACAGTTTTACAAAACCAGCAGCAGAATGCAGTGCCGAACATACGCCAGTCGTGTGAAGAAGATCTCAATAATTCATATGACTCCCTTCCGGACAGTACACAATCCGAGGACGATAAGGACGACCAGGCTCGTGAAAGTGGACACTCCCTCCAAGGGTCTGACACCAGGGACACCAAGGAAGCTGATCTGCGGAAAAAGATTGCCGATGCAAAAAGAGAACTGGCAAGTTTAGAAGAAAAACATACAAATATCAACGCTTTTGATTTTACACCAGCTACCACAGAACAAGAACCTAAGATTGCCCGGGCAGAGCCTCTGGCTGTAAAGCATGGTTTGAACTGCCAGAGATTAGGGAGAGTAGCTGGTGCAATGTGAGATACGCTGATATTCAAAAACAGTTTCAGGCAACACCGGTGTTCACTTCTCTCAAAACAAACAATCTTCTGGCAGAATTAACCCCAAATTGGAAATCAGTAGAAGTTTTGGAGAAATCCGATTTGACTTTAGGAGCCATAACAAATGGGCTTATCCAACAGAGGATGATATTTCAAAACCTCTTGGAGAGTCTTCCAGCAGACATACAAAACGTTGTGGGCCGGGATTTCATAGCTGCAAATTCCGAATTTAGAAAGAATTCTGATGCCCTGTTACAATACGTGTGCGGTCGGCGTGCCGAAGTAATAAAACAAAGAAGGGATGTCTATAAACCATCCAATAAAGCTGTCCGGGATATTCTTCATGATATTCCGCCATCGGGGACGCACCTATTCGAAGATAAATCCCTCACAGAAACAGTAAAAGAGCTAGGAGGGGTGCACAAACTTTTTCCTAACAAAAGAAAACCATACACAAACAGGAAAATGACACCTCATGTGGCGAAACCTAAAAACACTCAAACTAATAACCATCGCTTTCGCGACTCGCGTAATAACACAAGAAGGAATCCGCCATACAATAGAGGTCCCGATGGAAAAGGGTACCAACAAAAACCATTCCCTCCCAAACAGCACCAGGGAAAGAAAGACGGAGGGGGGCGAAAATGACATCTTCACTGCAGGATGCCTAGCCAAGTTTGTGGAGCGATGGGAAGGAGCACCAGTAAATCTTTTAAAAATATTGAATGGCTACAGAATTCCATTCAAGAGCATTCCTCCAATAACAAAATTTTCCCAAAGAAACACCCGACGATATCAAACTCGGGCATCTGCAGAAATGTCAAAAGAAATAAGAAAAATGTTACGATCTCAAGCTTTACAAATCAGCGGACATCAATCAGGATTCCTATCATCAATGTTTCTGAGGAAAAAGACAGACGGAGAGAACCGTCCGATCTTCAATTTAAAAAGGCTCAACGAATACGTCCTTCCCCCAAAGTTTCGCTTACTAAACCACCAACAAATCCCATCACATCTGGGGCAAAGGGACTTTATGATGAAAATCGACCTTTCACAGGCCTATTTTTGGGTTGGCAAGCGCCCCTTCAGCTTTTGCAAAAATTACGAACTGGGTAGCACAACAACTTCGTCAGAAAGGCTTTCGAGTAGTAGTGTACCTCGACGATTTTCTGTTCATACACGAAAACCCAACAGTTCTAGAGCAACAAGTGACATTTGCTACAGAATACTTAAAGAGCTTAGGATGGCAAATCAATCGAGCGAAATCATCAACCAAGGCATCAACAACCATAGAATATCTGGGCATTACCTGGAACACAAGTCGAAATACCAAGGGTTTATCGACAACGAAAATCCAACAGCTACAGGAATGTATCCGGGAGCTCCAGAGGAAAGTCCGATGGAGTTGGCACGATGCCAAAGTAATATTGGGAAGACTAAGCTTCGCCTCATTCACAGTCCCGTTAGGCCGGCTTCATTGTCGTCCTATCCAGAAATCATCTCGCCTTCTACCACAAGCTCGACCTCATCAGAAATACCCCATTCCAGACTCGGTTCGAGAACAACTGAAATGGTGGCTAAAAAACATACACAAGATGTCGCCGATCCATTACCCAAATCCATCAATTTTCGTTACCACCGATGCAGCAGAGAAGGGCTGGGGTGCCATAGCAAACAGTTGTCACCTATGGGGCAATTGGACTCCTTCGCAAAGGAAATGGCACAGCAACCTAAAAGAATTGTGGGCTGTATACGAAGTACTTCAAAGACTGGGGCCCGAAATTTACAACAAGGCAATAATGATACAGTCAGACAATCGGACTACAGTGGCTTACATAAACAAACAGGGAGGCACCAAATCAACGCGGTTGCTAATTGCCACGACACAAATTCTCGAACTATGCGATCGGATGAATTGTCACCTGATAGCCCGATACATTCCAGGAATATACAACGGAATAGCGGACAGGCTGTCGAGGGAGAAGGCTTTGCCGGAATGGCACCTCAACAGAAAAGTCCTCGCTTGGATATTCCAGAAATACGGAAGACCAGAGATAGATCTTTTTGCCTCGAAGGAATCAGCAGTACTTCCAAAATATGTCAGCGAAGATGCAACCGACACAGTGAGCCAATTTTGCGATGCTTTCAGCAGGAAGTGGAAATACAATCTCGGCTGGATATTCCCACCACCAGCATTAATTCCACGAATTCTACGTCACTTACAAAAATCGGAGGGTCTGTATATCCTAATAGCGCCCAATTGGAACAGAGCCTTCTGGAAACCAGAACTAGACCGAATGAAAGAGAAACCACCCCTTCTGATTCCGAACCTCCGGGAGAACCTAGTAGATCTCCGCACGAATCATCCTCCTCAAGGAGTAGAACACTTGGAATTGGCGGCTTGGTTGGTACGGGCTGGTCCAAGCAGATAGCAAACTGGTCCAAGGATGAAGTAAAATTATTGGAGTCATCTTGGAGGCAATCGTCCTTAAAAACTTACAGACCTATCTGGTTCAGATGGTGTAGTTGGGCTAGAACGAAGGCCGTCCCCATGGATAATCCCAGTCCTCAAGATTTAGCTAAGTACCTGTGCTACCTTCATACAGTTATAAAGCTAGCGCCCAGGACCATAGCTGTTCACAAGTCGGTTGTGGCAAACTTTGGTAACCCGTTAAGATCTTCCGAGCTCAGTTCTCATCCTATAGTTAAGCATGTCTTAAAAGCAATCTTCACAGAAAACCCGCCTGTTAAAAAGCCTATTTCATGGAAGATAGAAGACTTGCTGACCTTTTTACAGTCTTATCAATTTGATGAAAACAGTCTTTTCGCTGTTTCAAGGCACACTTGTGTGCTCCTTCTATTAGCTAGTGGCAGAAGAATACATGATATAACTCTCCTATCAATTGGGAACGGTGATTTCGAAGACAATGGAAACGAAATAATTTTCTGGCCAAAGTTTGGTTCTAAAACTGATTCGGCATCATATAGACAATCAGGCTGGTTGTTAAAAAAAGGGAAAACAACTTTAAATGTTCGATTGGATCTAATCTTCTGGGTTAACAAAACCATTTCTATTTCAAAAATACGTCGTAACACGGCATGTAACGAAAGCTTGTTTATTACTACACGAGGAAGAGTCAAGAACGCCTCACGAACTGTGATTGCTGGTTGGATAAAATCGTTATTTAAAGAAGCAGGCATATCTGCATCTGCAGGTAGCTTTAGAGCTGTGGTTGCAACTAACAGTTGGATTGGTAATCAGTGTAATATTGATGAAATTTTAAAAAGAGGAAATTGGCGATCCAAAGAAACTTTCTTTAGACATTATTTTAAAGAAATAAAACCAAATCCTACTTGCAATCCAAATATTGTTAGCGAAAACTTTGCACCTATGGTATAACTTCATTATCGTAATATCGTGTTTACAATTCTATTATGTTGATTTTGTAAGAAGATTATTTTGGGTTTGTTTATTTATTTATCTTTTTTTGTTTACCTGCATAGTTTATTAAACTCATTTAATTTTGCGAATTTGTAAACAATTTTCTTAATCAATAAAATTACTATTACAACTCTCAACTCTGTTTCTTTACCAAAAATAAAGAGTCACAGTACGCTTAGCACTAGTCTCATTTTGAAATCCTGAACAAAGACTAGTCAGGCAGCGCCGGCAGATAATAAACACATCTCAAATGTGGTTCAAGCGTAGGCTCGAACACCTAAATAGAATCGTTTTTCCCCCGAAGGGTAAAAAACGGATATTTAGGTTTCAGCCATAGCTTGAACCACACTTAAGCGCCTTGCCGGCGCAAAGTACTGAACAAGAGAGCCGCCGCGCGCTACCCGTCAAGTGCTAAACAGAGACAGGTATAGTTGTGACATCACAGATTTACGTAGACGAAGAGCGAGACAGGAGATGTTGTTGACGAATATTGGAACGTTCCTCTCAAATGTGGTTCAAGCTATGGCTGAAACCTAAATATCCGTTTTTTACCCTTCGGGGGAAAAACGATTCTATTTTATCACCTCGGAAAAGATTTGTGGCTTACTTTTAAAATAAATCTTGTACCTATCAAATTATTATAAAATATAGAAGACAAGAAAAAATTGCGTTTACTGCCACCAACTCAGCTGTTTCGGCACTTTGCCGAAGCACGAGACTTCTGTCGGGACCGCGAAACTGTCTTAAAAGGATACCGAGGCCCTGGGATGCAAAAAGGTAACCGAAGAAACGGATAAAAATATATGGGTATGTATCATGGCCTTCTATGGTTTCTACCTACTCTTATGGGAAAAGAACCCATGTACTTATTTAAACACAACTTACCCTACTCAGCCCTGCTTCCTTTGATAACTTGCGACAAGGGGTACAGACGCCAGCACATAAACCCATCTATCTGTCTTTTTTTTTTAAATGGATATTCAACCTCATCACAAAAGAGGAAGTTTAATGTTCGATTGGTAAAATTTGACAGAAGCGGGTAGGTTGACCCACAGACTTTTCTTTTATAGGTTTTAATTTCCCCAACTGTCTATATTTGTCTTTTTCATTAAATAATAATTAGTACTTTCTTTCATTTTGTAGTACAGTGGATAGTGTACAGTAAATGTTAAAAAAAATTAAATCGAAAAAAAAAATGCTAAAAATATTGATATAAAATTTGTATTATACGATAAAGATATGAAAAATCTACAAATCGAACTCGGGCATTAGGCCAATGACATATACAAGAAGACAATGTGCTATTTCCACAGATAACGTGATAAAATTATTGTAAAATTGAAAGATAATTTTCAAGCATTGGGTGTAATGAACTTATAACGGTCGAATGAGAGCAGCTTGCGCCATCTATAAGTTTTTAACAGAACTATCTAACTGTTGGGAAAAGCGCCATCTCATAGGAAATAATGTAAACTGTAATGTTAAATTATGTGGCTACTCGATGCGAGATGACGCTTTTCTCAAAATATGCAAAATTATTTATATTTCCCTACCACAGCTATACAATTTCGTAATTAATAAATATGTATTTTGAATTAATGAAAAATACGAAACTGCAGCGCTAAAACAACACCTTGCTATTTATGTGGTGAGCTGCTGAAAGAAAAATCTTAAAGGATGGCAATTTAACAATAATGACACTTGGAAACAGCTGTTGTTTTGACTTTTGTAAATGTCAAAGTACCGTGGAACCGCGGAAGTTGCAATTAAAATTATTAAACTTATTTAAAAATTAAATATAACCAGAGGGAACACGAAAAAATACAAAATGAAAGCGCTAATTCAAAGAGTTATGAACGCGAAAGTTACCGGTGAGTTTGCCACAACACTTTTTTTTAGGTTATGTGCAATATCAACAATAGGCACTTTCCATAGATGAATAAAAAATCTGGAGGCTTTATTTTAAGCGATTGCGTCGATTGCGTCAAAAGAGTGTATTCGCTTTATTAGTGTCAGACTCAACACAATAATGGTTTAATTAATTTATTCCAGTAAACGACGAGGTTATCAGCAGTATTGGTCAAGGGATATGCGTATTTATTGGAATATCAAATACTGACAGTAAGAAGGACATAGAATACATGTAAGTAACGTTTTTTTAATTATCTTTGCCTCAAAATGGTTAAAAATTAATTTAATAATCTCCATAAATAAGATTATTAGATTTAAGATTTACAATTTTTATAGATTTAGATTTATGAATCTGAGACCTTATAGATAAACTTTGTTAAAAGAGCTTTTCTGTAAGTACTTTTATTGACTTATTAACTTAAAAATCATTGTAACCGGCTTTGCTGAAACTCATAAATTATTTCACAGGAATATACTTAACATTGGGATGAAAACTATAATTTATTTATTAAAATAGATAATAATTTCTTAAAAAATGTCATCTGTATTCCTAACTAAATGTAAATCATTAAAATCATGCTATAGATTAGTATACAGTTCAAACTTAGCTGACGTCGTCTGTGGCACAATGCTTGCTGTAAGTAGCAGCTCATAATGAAAAATATAAATAATAATATTCCACATTTTTTTTTTCTGTATCCTTAATAAATAATTAAACTACTCAATAAACTTAAAAACTAATGCATTATATAAGAACTGTTATTTGATACCTATCAATTTTTATATTATTATTTTTTCCAATTGTTTCAGTGTACGTAAAATATTGAGTATCAAGCTATTTGATGATGAATCAGAGAGACGATGGAAGAAAAGTGTTTCTGACAAAGAATTAGAAATATTATGTGTTAGCCAATTTACACTTTACAACACATGGAAGGTAAGATCTTACTAGTGTCTGAAATAACATAGATATAATTCCTTTGCCTTAAAAAAATTGTACAATAAAGCTAAATAATTTATTGTAACTTGGCGTATCTACATACATTTTGTAAGGGACATAAAAGCGCCCTTAGCTAGACCAATGAATTTTTATTAGCCTGAAAGTTAGAATTTCAAAAAAATTGACCCTTATTTTTTTCTTGAACTTACGTTAGCCAGAATTGACGAAGTTACAGAGCTTTTAAAAGTCACGCGGTCGTTATTAATTTAAAGGCGTTATGACGTCACAATCCCCACTCTCGAATTTCAACTATTCATTGATTAAAAAAAAAATAAAGACAAAAAATACGATACCATTATTTTTTAATGCTCTAACTGGCTGACTAAACAGATTTACAATTTATTTATTCTGTAATAATCTATTTATGAAGCAGGTTTTAAAGTGATAATTTACTACATTGAATATTATTTTAAGATTTTCAAACACTGTTTTAAAATATTATTTCATTACAGGGTAACAAACCTGATTTCCATCATGCAATGCCTGGAGACAAATCTAAGGAGTTTTACGAAAACTTCCTTCAAACGTTAAAAGATGCTTACAAAGCAGATAAAGTCAAAGGTATGATTCCTATTAAAATCAATAATTGTCTGCCATATTTTAAAAATAAGTCCACTGAGTCATTTTTAGCACGGTTTCCTTCTTTAGCCAATTTAATAGCTAGATTTGAACAAAACAACAGATTGATTAAAAGAAAACTCTTAACTAGACCAAACTAAACAGCTGACTACCGGACTCTAGTTCATCTGCTCCAGAGCTCACATTTTTAACTAGGTCTAAGGGTTTTTTAAACGCGCCGTCGACGCGCAGTTTGGAAACGCGCGTCGACGGCGCGTTTTTGTCCATCAGAGCAGTTTGTTGTCGTGATACAAAATGTCAAACGCGCGTCGACGGCGCGTTTAAAAAACGTGGTGTGCATAGGCACTAATAAGACCTAGTTAAAAAAATTGAGATTTCCTTGTTATAATGAGTCCATCTCTAACCTTCTTCCAAATTAAAAAGTTTTAAAAATGAAGTTCTAATGCAATGCCCAATCTATTGCAGATGGAAAATTTGCAGCCTACATGCAAGTAAGCATACAGAACGATGGACCAGTTACATTTGAGATAGAATCTCCTGCTAATCTACCCAGCAAAGAAAGAAGATCTAACAACGGACCTAAACAAGAGAAAGAGAGTGAGAATCAAGCTGAAGATAATGTAGATAGGGTATTATAATCATTATAGACTAGATTATGCCGGTGGATTCTCCCGTGTGAGAGACTGAGAGATCTCAATGCCGGGAATAAAATAAAGTATTGTATAATATTAATCTTAATATAGCAATGTGTATAAAACTTTAATCAATTAAATACTACGTACTTAATTAGTTACTGTTGTAATAAAAATTCGTCCATCCATCCTAAAATACACAATTTCGCATTGATAGTACGAATTTAAAGTAAACTAGATGAAATCCTGGCTTCGCTCGGGTGAAACGAGACTCATAAATTCACATCTAGGTACTAAATGTAGGTAGATATTTCTGTAGTCATCGGTTCTCAAGGAATATTAAGGCATAGATTCGTATAGCTTCATTCACTGTGTTTAATAAATATAGTAAATGAAAACTGCAGTTTTTCGCCCATTGATCGCGCGTGTTGGCCGGAGATCGTTACCGACAGTCGCTCCCTCCATACCGCCCTGAGATCGCTCCGGAGCCTATGCAAAGGGTGTGTGACTAAAAATAGTAATTGCAACTATATAGCTAAATAGGAGACATTAAGGAGACAATAAAAAAACATCAGAGTAATTAATAAAAAAACTTTATTTTGAAATAATGGTTATTATCTATTAACATTTGTTACAATTAGGCCAGTGATTATGCGATTTCATGTTAGATAATATTATTAAAAAGTTTTTTACAAAGATGATATGCCTACGCTAAGTCTACCGCATTGTTACCACTACGCATAGAAACATCACTCTTCGTCAGACATACTTGATCATCCGATTACATTATGTTAACAGATAATCGACCAAAAATTCAAATCCATCAATACATTAATTTCTAAACGAGTAGAAAATAAACTAAAAAATAAAATAAACTCGTATAAAAAGTTTAAATAAATGCATTTTATAAATCCCTCTATTTAAATATTAAGATAATGAAATTCAACAAATGAGATTAAAGACCCCTATGCAGTGTCGAATATTATAGTTAGGTTAATTTACTTGTATCAATTAGCTGGAGTGCCGCATGATTACTATTTCTATACCGCGAAATATAGATATATAATCATTAAATCTTCATGCTTAGTACGTTACGCCTACCAACTGTACATCAATTCTTACAGAATTTCCCTCATCTCCGATCAAGGCACTATTCGTTTTGGTATATTGCTGATACGTTTCCTCACTCCTAAATTCACAATATCAATGGGTTAACATATTCGTACAAGTGTGAAAGAGTACAATTTTCAAGTTCTTAAGATAATTTAATGTACAACTTTGAAATCATAAACGAAACTGCCTGAGATATTCATGATCGCGCGATTCCACAGTTTACTCATTATGATTGCCAAGTTCCACATCGCGAATCTATTAACTTTACAATAACTATCGAATATTACTATTACAAAAATATCTATAATCTATTCTAAATTATTCGAAAGATGAAACTGTTACTGGGATAGGCTAAGGATGTAATTAACAACATATACCCTTTCAATTCTTAGTGGACGTTGCAATTTACGAGTGCATAAATTTAATGGCGTTACTAGAATTTGCCAAATACTACCCAAATTTAGTTGATTATTAACGAAATAATAGGAAGTGAACTAAATGCATTTTTCATTATGTACCGTTAATTGTATACTTTAAAGCCGCTGCTTAATTCGAGGCCTTCGATTGCCTCAGATCGAGGCGTACTGTTTAAACGGTGTGCCTCGATTTGAGGTTTAAAAATAAATAAAGGCTCGGGCGTTGTTTTACTTTCGAGGGTTCTCGAATGCAGCATCAGCTTTAGAGTATAATCGGTTTGCGCATGCCGATAACCGGCGGCAACTTGTTGGTGGAGTTTCGCCGCGGTGTGGTGGTGTAGGTGGGTGGTCGGTAGTGGTGGTGTCTACCACAGGCCGGAGGAGAAGCCCCCGGGCGGCACGCGGTTGGAGTTGTTGATCATGTGGCTGTTGCCGTTGATTGACGTCACCGTGTTGATCTGGCCGTTCATCGATTTGTAGCCGTCACCGGTGATCGGGTTGCCTTCTGAAATCATTAAATTGGTTCCATAAGTACCAACATCGATTTAATAAGCGCACATCTAAAGCAACACTGTCACTTTAGTGGAACTTTAATGTTGTGAAAAAGTATCTAATGAAATGGAAAGATTTAAAATCAGTTTTGTTAAAACTACTTGAGAGAATTTTCATCTTTGACATGCAAAAATACGTGAGTGGAATGTCCTAACTACAGTTTTAAAAACCTACAAAACAATTAAAAGTATTTGATCGACGTTCATGGTTTATAGATAGTAAGTAGGTACAGCGATAATACACTTGACAAAAGCTAAATATAATCAACAATTTTACCTAAAAATATAATCAATTATAGAATAAAGCAGTACTCAGAGTACCTAATGATATACATCTAAACCTACTTTAAAATAAGTAATAGATAGAAGAAACAGGATTCGTGCGAAATATATGAAAGATAATAGTTTTGCACGTATGTACACAAATACACAATTTATACACAACACAACAACGAATACTCGACAATATTACAAGCAGGACACGATAATAAGCGCTATTCGACATACAAGCCTATACTGCTTCACTAAGAAGAAACGGTCAAACTAAACCCTAATATGAGCAAATTATAAAACGGTAATGGGTGCTCAATTTAAAAACACGAAGGTATCATTCTTCAATCCCTTTGTATGTACAGCAAATGAAAAGTGACAAGCTTTCTCCGACGAAATGATCTCGAGTGTGGTTGATAAATTCCATCAGAGTAATTGGTGCGAAAACAACAACATTCCGCCATTGTAAACTGAGCACCCACCCATTTCTCTTCGGCGGACATAGTCTACAAAGTACGTCTTAGGTAGGAGATCCTCTGCATGCCGATTGCGATCAAAAAGGTATCCGGGAACGTGTTTGTGGAATATAGGCGGGAAGCCGGTCAGGGTATGCGGACCAGGAACTAAAGGAGTCGCTAGAGGAGTAAAATCAGGAATAGGCCCGTCGCGCTCGTATTTAAACAAAGTCGGTGGAGGATTAGCATTGGCTATCAAATATGGATCAATCGGCCCTCCCAGCGCGGGAATCGGATCATACTTATAATCAGGAGTAGGTCTCGGACCAAGAGCTGAATTCATACCAACAAATGCGTACGGAGGCAGAGGGTGGTACGGAATTTTATGTTCCTTAGGCTCCAAATAATGTTGAGCTGGAAACGGAGGCCAATGTCGGTTGAGAACAAGCTGGGGCGACAAAGAGTCTGGGTCGATGACTGGATGAGAAACATCTGGGTCGTCAGTTTCCAAGCCGAGGAGGGTGTACGGAGTTATTCTGGTGGTAAGACTGGGTTTCATGGTGGATTCTACGTAGTAGTTGGCAGGTTTTGGGGGCCATTCGTTTGTGTAGTATCGGTGGGTGGGTTGTGGGTGCAGGAGCTGGGTGTAAGGATCTTCGGGGCTGGGGTCGGCACCTCGCAGGCTGGCAGCGGGGTGGCGGCGGCGCTGCGGCGCCACGAACACTCCATCGCCTGTCACGGGATTCCTCTTCGGTGGAGCGTATGATGCTACCATTCACAGAACAATCGGTTTTCATTCGATCTACCACACTAGAAGAACCTAACTTGGGAGCTATAGGTAATGTTCTAACCTAGAGTTTGTATCCATTTCGTACGCTTAAGTGTAATAGTTTCGTGTGCAATCACAGGTATTTTACTATTATTTGTTATTGTAATCACTGTTATTTAAATCAAATCATTAAGGGTTGGTACGATTAATTCTTTAGTATTAAATTCAAACTAAAATATTATTGTGTAATCATGCTTCATTCTAAGCTAGGCACGGCTCGTTTATAAGTTTGTTATTTCTTGTTATAATGATTATTACAATGAGTCATATTAATTACATTTTCAGTAGACATTATTCGTGAGTGTATAAGTGGAAGAAGAAAGTCAGAGCGCATCTGTATAATATTAAATAATTATGTATAGTAAGAAGCGTTTTCCTCCTAGCGTGCACGAGTGCCAAATATTTGGAATTGAGCACGGTTTCAGAGCGATCGCACGCAGACTCGGAAATGCTCATAAAAACCAATAAGAGCAATACAACGAATTCTGTGAACGATCTCACACACATCTGGAACGTGGAATGGACGATGTTACTCGCTAATCACAAAGTTAAACATTTCAAAACCTTACACGAAACATGCCAGAGACTTTCCGGTCCGTTTCAATATCTGATTGCTATGCAATTAATTTTTAATAGATGTGCACGGACATAAACAAACATCGAACACGACAATTAATGACCGTAAAATAACACAGAAAGTTTATGGAGACGTTATTAATTTACTGGAATCTTCAATTAAAACCATCAGTTAAGATTTTTTTTCTCTTGGGACTTAATTATGATAATCCATTCCACGACCGAGCATGTATTCTTGTGTCCGTGATCACTTCGTGAGCGTTACTAGCCGTGCTCTTTCGTGCCTACATCGAGAACGACTCACAGTGTCCACCGAGGTCCGTCTCACCTCGGCTAGGGGTCGAGGAAGCACTGCCGTTTCCATAGGCCTTGGATGGAGAGTGCATGGGGCTGGAACCGTTCATGTCGGAGTCGCCGAATTGAATGTGGCTGCGAATCGTGTCTGTCACCATCGGGTTGCTTACAGCCTGGAACATTGTGTAAAAATATGACATTAGTTTATTGAATGCTTCATTGATCGGTATCAAATTGATTGACTGTAAACTTAAGCTTTGTTTAACCCAGGGGGCTTACAGTCAAAGCAGTAAAAGGAGGGCCAATCAAATTCAACGGCACTCAGATGCCAGACTAGCTGTCTAGAAACACGCAAGAACACAACTATAGTAAAACCATTTGTTATAAAATTACTTCGAGAATTTCGAAAAAACTGTTTTTCAGTCAATATGAGCCATAAAAATGAGTTGCCATTGCAAAAAGGCTTACCCAAAATGTACTGTGTAATGTGTAGTTACACCTGTCTTGGAGACTACGTAGAGCTACTGTCATACGATGTTAAACATCTTAAGACACCACTCAGGAATCGATTTACTTTTACCGTTCAGAGTAATTGCCGGGTGATCAGACCACCGACCACCACGTCATACGCAGTGGGTGTTAAAGCTACGGTTTTATAGAGCATTTACATCCACCTGTTACAAGTAATCATGTTTTAATTAACAAGATTCCCCGGTGTGTTTAACGAAGATTTACATGTCTTAGAAGCTGATCTCTAAGCTATGTGTAACTTAACCTAACAGAGTTCAAAAAAGAACGAGTTTGTATGCGTCCTGTTTTTTCTATAGCCAGGTGATTTCCACGATAGTTTTTCCTTCGTGCATATTTTTTCATTCCAGGATAGGCTATTTATTAACACCTAAATAAAGTTGCGTTTGTAAGCTTTTCGACACTCCACTTGTGGTATTCTTTGATTTTATCGTGGTTTATGCGGCTTCAATTACAGTAAAATACGGTTCCTCTCGTTTTAGTTTCAATTAATACGAACAGCAACCTCCAGAAATCTGTGCTTACCAAGTAGTGTGTACCAGGATCCCCAAAAGGAACAGGGGTTCTACACAATTGCACATGGTTCTCTAAGTCCAGTTTGGCTGGTAGCGGGACTTATGAATTACCGTAACCCCGGAACGTAAAAGGCTATTGAAGGACACCGTGCATTTTAGTCTGTACGAGTCGTCTGACAGTCACTCCCGCCCTATCCTGGGTGGGAGGACTTTTTTGACGATTTTACGACGATAAAAAAAGTCCAGTTTGGCTGTTTGGGTTTTTAAACGTTTATTAACGTTCCAAAATTAAAAAAAAAAGATTCCTGGATGCTTACCTGTGCCTGACGCACCTGCCCGAAGAGTCTGGAGTGGGTGTCGCGGGGGCGAGTAGGAGTGTCGCGAGGGGCGCGAGGCCTGGTCGCACCATTCTTCACGGGGCTGCCGTCAGTCTGGTCTGCGTTGAAGATCTCCGCAATGCAGCTCTTAGGCGCATTTGGCACCCTATAAGCAAGAAAATTTCGGTGTTATTATTGGATCAAATGGTGAATTAAGTAAGTAGCTATCATAAAATGTGTTATTCCTTAATAACAGTTTTCTTATTTAAAAGTAACCGACACATCTGAAGATTGTCCAACTTCTGGACTTAACAAAAAAAAAACAAAACCACATTCAAAAATCTACTTAGACATCACAAAATCAATACCTGCTTCTTTATTTTTACCTTGCTTTTCGCCCCCCATAGTATTCACCCCTATTATTATCAAAGCCAATCCCTTAACTAAATCGAAATTCGATACATAAACCCATTAAAATTTAATACTTGTATTGACATGCAACTGGACACGGGAACTAACGGACATCCCTATTTCCCTACCTGACCACTGGCCATGGGGAGCCACTTCCGGTAGAGGGGAACATTTTCATTTCCTGATCAAATCGTAATTCGAACTGATGGGGTTGCCAGGTTGGATAAATATTTTAACGGTATTAGTGTAATGTGTGGTGTAATGATTTAATGGGAAAACTATGTTACCTCATTTTTGTTACGCATACAGATTTATTGATGAATATAAATATATCATTTGTGTAACTTTTTTCTTTTTAAACTTTGGCCTACACTGATGTTTAATTAACAAAAGCTAGGAAGTAGGTAGATACGGGTGTCGGGTAAAAAGTAAAAAAATAATTTCAAAAACACTCCGAACATTCTTAATAAATACTTAATATCCTACAAATCAATTTTTATAATATTATATAATATTACCTCATAAAACTCTAAGATAACAAAAAAGAAAAAGTATTGATTTTACGTCGGTAATGAAATGTAATACAGTCTTATTGACGTTTACTTTCCTTTTATTGTAATATAACCTCAGTTATTATATTGAGTTTTATGTTACACAGCTGGTACCGTTCATTAACCGTCTTCTTCGAAATATTTGATGTAAAAGAAAAAAAGACACTAACCAAGAAACAACCACTTATTTACATTTGAATAGAGGTCAAAGAAAGCGTATCTAACCTTCAACAAAGATGCGAAACAATCGGCCATAAAGTAAATTGATAAACAGCGTCTAACCTCAGACTCCTTATTAAACTGCTTCAAAAGCACAGCTGTGTATAAGACTGGGTATACATGAACCGCCACTGTGCAAAACACACCTTTGTTTAAACTAAAGCCCGGTTTCCATCAAAGAGGAAACTTGCAAACTTCAATCCTACCGAGGCAGAAGAGATTATCAATTTCAATCTCTTCTAATTGATCAAATACCGAGCGTATTCTCTCTCTCCCTCTTCTTGTTTTATTCGTTATGGCCCGTGCACGACCTTGCCGCTGTGAGCGGTGACTTAGCGCGGGGCGGCGAACGATAAGATCAAATGTACCTATAGGAATGTTTGAAACACGCCACGAGACGCCGCTAGTGGCGAATTCGCGTACTTACAAAGTAATTAATGTCTTATTTGCGCCGCCCGCCGCTTCACTCACCGCTTAGACAAAATTCGTAAACAGCCGTTTAACACTGGCCAGAAAACGATAACAAAGAAACAGATGCTCGTAGCGTAGCACAGTTGGTGCGCAAAAGTGTACACCCAGCTTTACATCAAGAAAATATTCAATTACACGGCATCTACGTAAACCCAGGCTGGTACTGTCATAACAGTTTAACTTGGCTGGCAAATCGGCGTAGTTAATGCAACAAGATGGTAAGATAACGCCCGGGTTGGTACAGCAAATACTTGGTTTTATGAGTTGATGCTATCGGGGCTTACGATCGCGGGAGCACTGAGTGGAAGCCACCAAAGACGAATCAAGTAGCCGTGTTAGGTTCGTTGATTAAGGCAAGTCTTAGTTTGATACAGACAACTTGTAACCTTACAAGCTGTCTTCGTGAAAGGTTTGTATGCTTATCTTAATGCTGACTGACGTGTGCACACGAATGCTGTATGAATGAAACTTGAATAAATCTTTTTTTATTTAAAGTGAGATTCTTGGCCTCGATCTTGCCCTGAAGCGAAAAAGCCTACGATGGAACGAGTTCACCCAGCAGGACTCACTACTGTGTTAGTATAATCTAAAACAATGTCGCAGGTTCGATCTCCGCACGGAATGCATATTATCAAGTATAGCCAGCAGGTAGTTGGTCTGAGTATTTATGTATGTGAGTTTCTATGTTTGTAAACGTACCCACGAAACTACCAGGAAATTGCTCATTACTTCTCTATTGTGATAAAAACTATTGCTCTGCTGCTCTGCACATGAACAAATGAAGACCTGCAGTAGTTACCGTAGATTCGTAGAATATAGCATTTTATAAAATCGATTTCCTTTAAACGCTTGAGGAAATCTACAGGGAAGCCCACCCAATCAACAACCACGGACAATAACTTCCCCTGATCATTACGTACCTCTCTAAATAGACCACTGTAGACATTATACAAATGGCACAATCTAGGCAGATAAATGAATCGATAGCGCGCCGGCGCTGTGTCCGGTCACACTTCCTCGACTTAACAATGACTAGGTGCCTATCTATCTATGCAGCAGGGCCGTCTTTCAACAAGGCCCTGGGCACTTAGGGACAATGGGGCCCCTACACAGTTCTGAATACGTTATGTTCATACAAAAGTGTTACTAGCAAATTATGTAGAACAGATGAACTTTTTGGGAGTATGAGAAGAGAAGAGGGTGTAAAGTTCATATATTCCCCTTGAAAAAAAGTAAATCTTGAGGTATTCATTTGGACTACAAAACTATACGGGTATTGTACCTGGTAGGTGGGCTTTCTGCCCCGCAATCAACGTTGGATCTTTCTATATTTAAAAATTGTTTACCTCCTAAGTAATAGTATGTTTTCTTCATAACAATTGCCGTTTTGTTACTTCAGGATTCTGAGGTTAGTGGGGCCCTGGGAAAATACCCGGAATTGCCTTTAGTAAAGACGGCCCTGTAGACACTAGCCGTCTTATTACAAAACGAGGTTTAACTATAAACCCAGGTTTAAATCACGTCAAACTATGGTTTACCTAAAAACGTTATTACAAAACGTGGTTTTGCGTTAAACCATGGACTAAACCTTGGTCTAACTTTAATCCACGCCGCCCCCTAGTTTAGCGGTGGTCTAAGTCGTAGCTGTCAAAGTTGTGTCAGTTTTTCATTGAATATTTTTCATTGTATTCTTGTTTTTGTGGTATTTTTACCTAAAACATGGTCGACTTAATGGATAATGATCCTAGATTAACACTGAGGCTACTTTTAATTTTGTATTAATCTGTGGTTGGATTTAGACCTCGGTTCAAATGACGGTACTAAGAAGTCTGAGGTTTATTTATGTTTTGTAATACGAATAATTTTAAACCATGGTTTAGCACTTAAGCCTAGACTTGATAGTTCTGGTCTAAACCAGGGTTTTGCGTTGTTTTTGTAATAAGACGGTAGGTAGTTAGCTCCTATGTGTTGAGATGAAGACTGGATAGTGCCGCCACTCTACTGTTGGAACTGATCTATTTTAAAGTTGAAGCTTTTCTCCCATGGGAAATAAACTGAGTGTTTGCTTTTCGAGTTCGTCCAGGTAAAACCTTTTTCCTTCAATGCTATATTTAATATATAGCATATGCCTTTTATCAGTTAGAGTTGATATGCATAGGTTTGGAAAGACAACCATTAAACATATTAAGGATTGATATTCATTATTGTATATTGTAGTAAGAAATAAAAAGAGTTAAAGTTTTTTTTTTTCATTGCCTTTTTTCAAACGTGGCTTATTCTAAGACAAACTAATTTATATCTAGCCATAGCTACATAAAATTTAAAATGTTCCCATTTGGATAACAAGCGAAAGCCTTGTCAACGACACATAAAACGGGGCGTTCCTAAACTTAATGGTACTCAAGACAAAGCTCTTAAGGCAAAACACAGCTTTCTTCCTCACTACTGTTAAAGAACAACGTCCATAGCTTTCCCATTATAAATTACTATAGGGCAAGGAGCCGATGACGTATTAAGTTGGACTGTAATGGCCCATACTGGTCGTAAAACCGAGGATACAGTGGCGGACACTGGCCTAAACATAGGGTGAACAATGTTACCACATGTTAGAGAGACGGAATTGTAAAGATGTGCTTTCACTGGTTCGTACTGAAAGACGTGCAATTGTTTAGCCATTATGACATGAAATGGCACTTTTTTAATAAAGTGAGCTAAACAGTCGTTGTGAAACAGAAACTAATAGCCTTAATAACCATGAGAAAATTAGTTGAGATGTAATCGATAGTCTTTGACAAGTGGCGGAGGCGTATAAACTTGACACATCCATAGACAGAAACTAGCATAACAATAGAGAAAATTCATTCAATTTAGAAGCCGTATTTCTATCAACATTATTATGACCTCTCCCTTATTATAAACGAGCGTCTAAAGGAACACATATCTTAGAGCTATTGTTCGTATTCACGCCAGTCTCTTTCATCTGCCAACGCCCACGACCGCATTGAGTCTTAACTATTACTACAAACTGCATAAAATATGCGTTGCGACTGCGATGCGATCTTTATGTAGCAACACCTTTATGTTATCTCGTGTGTTAGGGCCCGCGTTTGGCCCGAGGGGCGACGTATGGAGCGCGCGTGCGGCCCTCGGGCGCCGAATTAAATTGCGTAGATTACTCGTCATCACTACCTGGGCAATCTACAACGCCCCTGCATCCAATGATAACAGATTCTTATTGAATACAATCTGCATAGCCCGTCGTAATCACGCACGCACTACGCGCATAAATAACAGTCGAAGTCAAACGCATAGTGAAAATAAACACATGATAATAATTAATATTTTAAACAAACCTAGCGTCGCCTCATCTATAATTACCCGCGGGAAGAAAGTGCGTGAGAGTAAATTGTTTAATTGTGATATACGCAGCGGGGCGGGCTGCGCTTGCGCCACACGCAACGAAAAGAAACATGGCGCCTGACAGGGTACTGTTACTAAAATAAACAGCTGTCAAAAGGGGGAAAGATAGTGAAAACAGTCGCCGGAAGAAAATAATAAATCCCATAAACCAAAAGGAAATATTATGACAACGAAGGTCCCCTTTTGTCCAAGTTAATAGTTGTAGCGTTTTCTTTGAACAAGCGTAACGACGTTAAACTAAGTTTATCTTGAATAGCATCGACTAACGTGCTAAGGTGCGTTAAACACGACGCACATTATAACATAATAAGGTCGTGTAATTTCAAGAGTACAGAATATTGGCAATTATTACTGTACTCGAGTAATAACTGACATGGATGTGAGATGGTGTGATAACGTGCAGGCTAGTTACACGGAGGTAAGCGCGAGCGCAGGGAGGGACGCACTAAAGGCAGGGTGTACGATATCAAAAGTAGTTGTCCGGTTAATGGGTTTACGCCTCTGCATCGCGGTTTTGCTCCACAAACGCCACAAGTAATGAGACCAAGTTAATGATATCTGCAGTAATGAGAGACCGCGTAACTTTATCATACGCGGAACGACAGGAGAAACCGCTCTTCGTTTTCAAATGAAAGGCAATACATTACTTTGTTGCAGGGAGCAACGTTTGTGCACTTTCTCGGCAATTTAAATTTAATGGGTATCAATGACAGACTGATATTTACACCGTTTTCATTTCATTTGTAATTATCGCCATCGATTCCGATGACTTCACAATACTGGGCAATTACAGTTCAATAAATGCTTCTGGGTAAGCTCGCTCCTTTGCAGGCTTTTTCTCTATCACTCTGACCTAGACTAAAATCAAGAGCAAACTATTTCCATTTCAAATAAAAAAATAAAGCTTATTTTATTTCAAAGGAAAATCAATTGTGTTCGCCTCGAACACTTTAGGCCACGCTAACCGACACAGCTTGAATAAAAAATAAAGTCATTTGCATAGGTGATTTGTGGTACGAAACTCGGTCAGATAAACGTCCAGTCTAGTCTAGGTTGGCTCATATTGATTTTCCGTGTTGGGCCATGTTTCACGGGAATGTTGGCTTGTGACAACGGTAGATAAGAACAGTTGTTTCGAGTGCTAACTCGGATTTACTGCTACTCTTTATCAGTTCCTTACAGTTGAACATGTTGTGGGCTTTGTGCGAACATGTGCATGTCTCGATACAGAGATAGTTGGCGGCACGTGTCATGTTCGGTCTCTCGCAGTCGTAGCGACTACGGGTTTCTGTCCGCCAGTGTACCATGCTGTCAAATTTCATTAACTGTTAATCCTACTGAGTTGTCAGATGTGATTTTTAGATATGATTTCTTTTTAATGCTCACTGATGTTACATTATTATGAATGGATGATGGTGAGATTACCTACCTACTTTGTAGTTATGAAATACAAGCTTACTTCCGCGACTTCGCCCATGTGGAATTCAGCAATTGACCCACATTTTATTAAATAAACAAACTAGCTACGTACCAATCAAGTTTTATACATATCCGTAACGTGGTTTTTGCGTAAAAGAGTAACAAACATCCATCTATCCAAAACTCCATCCTATCCCCACAACATTTCGCATTTACGATATCACCAGATTGATGTATACTAACTACAAAGACCCAAAATAATACAACCTCTTTTTCAGTAAGTTGGTACATATAAAATCAAGAACATTTTAATTAAAATCAAGGCTCAATAGAGGGACAAATTGCAATTGAAAACAACACGACTATCGACAATCAATTTGCAATTATCCAATTAGCTTTACTTTTATAGAAAGATCAATCGATATTGAACTCGTTGTGGCCGATTATCGAGCCCAAGAAATAGGCACTGACAATGCTGAGGCCTATTATACCTCCCACGAGTTTGTCAGCATGGGGCACGTTATATTGTTATACTTTATAGCATTCTGGGTACTAAAATGTGAGCTAGGTAAGCTGTCATATCCTTTCGGCCCACGTCTTCAAAGTTTGTACTAGAAATATAGAATCATTACAATCATGTAAGTTTCCTATTTAGACACAATTTCCTGTATTTCGTTTATGAGACGAAAGTAGAAATCGTCGCAAATGTAATGATTAATACGAGCACGATCATTTGACACTCCATATAATAATATTTCTTTCCCTCTTTTTCCTCTTTTTGGGCGATTCCACTTTTGGCAGTGGGCACCATTAATATCATCAAACACTTTTTGGGTAATTCGTAATTGTAACAGAACTTCAGAACCCTTATTTTCAAGTCCTTGAACTAAAAGGTTCTACTTTTTCCTTTCACACTTTTGTACAAATATTTCGGCCTATTTCTGTTTTAATTCGTCCTTCAAACACATCAAGATCGTCACGCCTACGCGGCAGTTGACCTCATCGATCAGCTACCACGGAACATAATTTTAACCAACTTCAAGAAGAGAGGAGGTTATGCGTTTTCTGATCCTCCTGCAGTCTTATATCTTAGAACATTTAGCTAATAGTCCTGATATCTACACGAAGAAACTGGATGGCCGTTACATAAGTTGCCAGTGTTGTCAAATTCTGGACTGATTCTATTTAAAATCCTATTGACATGCCAAGAAGAAGCAAAATCCTGTTCAGATGCCTAATTATTTTAAATATTTAATTACTACCGTCTCAGTAAAGTGCGATTGCTTGTTTTCCTGAAAGTGTCAGGCGTGCATGTGGCCTCACGGGCCTCACGAAGCGCACTCTTCAACTGGCGTTACTTTAATCTCTTCACGCGCGATGCATTGGTTGCATTCATTCAGTGAGCAACGCTCGTGCATTCCCTTTTTCTTTAATTAGTTCCAGTTTTCGAATGCCTATTTTAGAAGTTTCGAGAGTGTTTACTTTCTCTCTTGGTATTCTCTAATTTACAAACGGGTAAGTAGCATTATTCTATATATATCCTTTATTGTGTACCATTTCTAAAAATAAACATATAAACTAAATTTTGTTCACAAAGGCGATTCTGTTAAAATACGAACCAGAAACATAATCAAAGTACATAGGTATATCAAATATTATACATAATTACTTAGTTCAAGAAAAACGTACCTAGACTTTCTTATTACAATTACATCATGAGCTTAAACATAACTTAACGGAATTTAGCTTCTTTATATATTTTTCTTCCAATTAAAACACACGTCACACGACATCCAATAACTTAGTACAAAATGATAACAAAAATGCACACAATTATTATAAGCAGTATTTTTTTTACGTGATTAAGCAGCACGTGCTTTCAGAAAAAGCAAAGCTTTAGTAAATATTATTAAATACTAGAAGCTTCTTTACGACTATATTTAATCGATTCTTCGTAAATATTTATTTACATGAAAGAGCATTATATCCATAAACATTTATCATTATTTTCTTAGTATCATGTTACATTACAGACGGACTTTCGCTTCCTTATTACTTCATTTTAGTCATAATTTCTTTATTACGACTACGTGTTTTATGATTTAATTTTATGAATGATGGCATTTCACTTTTCGGATCCTATTTCACGAATATTTTGTAAGAGATATTATTTCATGACGAGCAACGTGTTGCTATAATAAACTTAGAGATTAAAAATAACGATAAGTTCTTTTTATTTCATTCTCTATGCTTTGACCTAGATAAATCTTGAACCGTTTCCGAACGTTTTGTAGTGTTTAATTATCCATAGGCTGAGTTTTCGGCCGTACTTCGCTGGAAACTTAAAATTGAATTTTGAATGGCAATTAAACACTTTAAATTTCAAATTGCATTTCAGCTACCCGCTGCTGAGTCCGCTTCGCTTCTCGCCACCGCTTATCACAATGTAACCAGTCTTTAACCTTTTAACCGCCAGACAATCTTAAAAAGAAATGTGCCCCTAGCGCCAATCACATATTGTTAGTGATGTGGACCAATCCCTACAGCAAACAAGATTTGTAAGGTAAAATTACACGTTTTTACGAAAATCTTATGTTTTTTCAATTCATTACCCTCATAACAATAATAAGATTAAAATTACCCACATCAAAAACCTATAAACATGTACATAGACACTAACAAAGCCAAGATAGAGTTTAGTTCATAATTCTACAAAATTCGGTTTTTGGAATCCCTATTGTTGCATTTATACAACTCCGGCGCTAACGTTAGAGATAAACAAGAGCGTAGATAGTGCGGGGACAAGTGAAATTATTTCTGGTTATCGATTTTATTACTCAAACTATGAATATGTTAGTAGAAAGTTTTGAGATTTCCTGTTTAAAAAAAAATCTTATTTTATGGTCAATGATAGGGCATTTAATTGTCACTGCTTTAACGGACATTGTTTTGCGAGTCTCTTGTCTATCTATACATACCTCCTCTTCTTCTAACTCATTATCGGGCACAAATTCTTCTACATCTTCCTCAAAACCTTCTAAAATTCTTATTTATTCCTCTGCACTCGACATTTTGCGATAAAAACACAGCCACAATACCCATTGAAATAAATTAGGTACCCAATAATACATTAAATTTTTTAACAAATAAAACAGATGTACCCTCACTATTATCATTATGAGTTCGCTTATGACGTCACAAGCGATTGCACATATACAACTCCGGCGCTGGACTCTTTTGATAATATTAAAGTGCTAGGGTTGTTACTAAAATACGATTTGGTAAAAACCGTTGCTACTATTGTAATATGAATCTACCAGAAATCATGTGAAGTTTTAGATGTTATAGTTAGAAATAGAATCAAACAGCAACAAGCATTGAATTACTTTCTAATTCTGAATGGCTAACTTCTTTATATGTGATTTGAATAAACTAAAGTTGGCATTAATGAACAAAAAATAAACTTAAGTGTTACATCACTACTGTTGTATTTATACAACTCTGGCGGTACAGATTAAGGTCACACTTGCATTTTGCGATGAGTTTAATTCGTTTTTTTCACCGTTAATTTGGCGCTCAGCATCAGTGATTTTAGGGAAAATGAAAGAAATTCCTTGAAAGGCAAAGGTGGTCTTTATAATTATTATGAAATTGCTGCTACGTAAATAAAAATATGCTTGAAAATCACTTCGTAGACTTTTGTTGCGAATTTATAACTGTGGTGTCAGGGGCTCAAAAATAATAAGTTGCTTATATACAACTGCGGCGGTTAATAAGTTAACTCATCAAGAAAATAATTCGCAGAAACGTAGAAATCTTGACACTTAATAAGTGTGGTCATTTTATAATTGCGACTAGTTTCTATCTCACCTTTCGATTGTTAGAGAAAAGTACTTAGCGCCGACTGGGAGATTAAAAAAAACTAAATTGGATGAAATTACACATTCTCCGAGATGAGGCTCAAATTACTACTATACTTGCACTCATCTTTCACCTACGGTTTTATTTCACATGTCTATTGTGGAATACAAGTTTAATTTTACAGCTGAAGAGGTCATGTTCACTCTGATATACAGTGTTAAGTACATCACACAAACTGTATTCATAAGTTTGTAATCATAGGTCATTAAATAGTAGTTTCGTGACAGTAATATATCTCAGTCAGTTATAATTTTGGATGGTCGTTATTAAGCTTTTTTCTTGGAATGTTATTGTTGTATATCATCTGTTACTTTCTATGGGATTGTCAATACTGGCCAACATAAGGTATACTTACATACGTAATATGTATACTGTCGTGTACATTTAGTTTGCATGTTTATCAGCGTGACCTACACTAGTTACTGCCTAAATAGCTGGATTAGAATTTTAGGTCAGCTAAAGTGAAACTAGGTTTCAGGATTAGACTTGTGACAAATAACATAGGCAAATTCATTTCATAGTCTTTCATAACAATAAGATGTAACATTATATTAAACATAGACTATAAAAAATAGACACTGAAGAAAAATACATATTTACATTTTAACAAAAGATGGTCTGTTACATCTAAACATACGAAGAAGATTAACAAAGAATCTATCTGTAGCGATATTGGAATTCTCATCCCTTTCGAAATTAGCATAACCCAAGGTCAAGTAGCAAGAAAATAAAAGAAGACCTCGTTAATTTGTAATCCACACATACTCAGCTCTACCCGAGGCAAGTAACCAAGTGTTAACGACTACCGACGTTGGACTCTTTGTTCCGACATATTCCTGCACATTTTTCTTATTTTGCACCTGGCTTGCTTTCAACAAAACTACCTTTACACTTTAACAAACTAAGTAGAATCTTACTCGTCATAAACTAAGGTTTAAATTCCAAGGTGTGGAAGTTTTTCAGTAACTGAAATATCGTGGTTTCGTTACACGTATGCTCACATTCTTCTCGTGCTCAAACGCTATTGTTTCGGATATCATGCTTTTCTTAATTAGAGCCTTTTCAAACAAGGATAAAACAACACTACAGAAAAATCAACATAAATACTATGGATCCGATTACAAATACAAAGTAATTTACATATAATAGAAATTAGAATACAAGATGTGTGTTATTGATAATTTAGTTAGATAAAGTTTAAATGCCTTTACAAATTTACAAGTGGAGACCCGGGACTTTCTATAGAATTATTTATCATTTTATCAACCCCTTCGTGATATGGTATGTAGATTGTTGTGTGGGTGGATCTATTAAATCTCTGGAATTTTAAGGCGACTTGATGCTGTTGGGCATGAAACTTATGTAAATATTATGATATTAGAGATTGATGGTAGCGCTGAGTCAGTCCAGAAAGGGTTGGGGAGTTAATCTGGTCGCATACCCTGAGAGAAGATTTGAGGTGGTGCGGTACAAGAGCTCTTAGAAAGACCTTGGCTCGAAAGATTGGAAAGAAAGGCCTCCTCGGCTTTTGACCAGCCAAAGAGAGTTTTTCTTTTTAAAATTTTGCTACTTAAATTTACTTAGTGTAGATGCTACAGGTCAATGTTCTTTGCAAATATAGAATAGAAAATAGAGAAGAACCACAAAAAGTGACGACGAAAAAATCAACAACTGAAATTAAGATCAACAATCAAATTAACGGTACATGCATCTTTAGTCCTAAAAACCACAAATAAATACGTCCAGGAAATAAAGAAACTTCATATTAACAACTTAACAATGCATCTAGGTTAACGCGTTCAACAAATGACCAAGATATCTGCAACAGGATGCAATTAGAAGATACACGGAGATTAGATAAATTAGATTAAACCGAAGATCTTCCGCCAAGCCTGCACTCGGAGGATGCTGGGCAATTCAAGTGATTTCAACACAAATGTTACTGATAAGGACACTAATAGAACCGCCAATTGCTATTAGCGGTTACATTTCCTTTCCCGATTTGTCAAGTTGTTGAGGTAAACTGGCCAACAGTACACTGCTTGAAAATTACTAATATGAGGATTTTTTTCAATCACGGATGCTGGATCTTTATGCGGTTTTATTTTATAGGAAGCTAAAGGTGATAGACCCTGATATTCTCTATAAGAAATCTCATCGCTGAACGCTACGATGTGTTCTTCAAAGAGACGGTTTTGAGATCGTCAATGCACGATTGGATAGTGTCGCTGTCAATAGCTTAGTGAATTGCAAACTTTAGTCCCAGCAAGGCTTGAGCGCTGCGACTATGCGGCAAGGCTGTGTTTATAGAGACTACCCACTGTAGACTCGAACCAGCTGATGATGAAAGCCACTGCTACTCTTGGGAGATCCTTTCCGCATCTTCTTTGAGTACATAGTATAAAACAAAGTTGATTTCCGCCTCGGTACACATATACATAGACAGTGAGTGACAGTGATTCAGTAGAAAAGTTTACAAAAATCCAACTACTTTGAAGCCTGGAGCGGGTCGCTAGTTAGAAATAAAGCAAAGGGACATAATAATCTTGTGTAGGTAAGTTTGGAGGGATCCTAACCCTTAAAACTGGGACACACAATGCACACAGCGTTGGGGAATATACCACCGGTATTTCAGTGTTAACTTCATCCTCCGTTAAACCTTTTCACAAAGAGCTTTTCACAGAAGGTACTAATATAGAACATCATTACCTATTCATAAAGCCTTATTCCTTTGTCCCCGGAAACACAATTGCCTGAATTAAATTTCGGTTACAAGAGCAAAGGTACCACCCACCATTTTTCTGTAAGACATTGAAATTAAACGAAACAAAAAGGTCTTTCCATTTACATTTAAACGGTCTCAAATTAACTCAGCATATGCTTCTTAAATGAAAACCATTTTAAAAACGGCAGCCTGCACAAACAAGATCCTTACATCGCCATGTTTTTGAGAAAATATAATATAAAAGGAAATTCTTAAAAGAAAAATCCCAACATTTTTAAAGAGAAAATTTCCGAGCTTTTCAAAAGCTCTTTCCTAATAAGACCACTCACGGTTTTGCTGGAGCATTCTACGCTTTGAAAATTCTTCTTCTGACGTCATATTTTCGTAAATATGTAATTTTTTCTTGAGTGTCGTAGAATATGTCTAACATTTGCTATTGCATGGAAGATCTCTTGAATATTAATGCCCTGTTAAAGTTAACAAAGTATTCATATTCAAAGCATTGCATTTTGTTCGACTGAAAGCCGATCTCAACATAATTTTGGAAAATTAATAATACTATACTATTCCACAACTATCACACAACGCCATCTAGTCCCAAGCTAAGCAGAGCTTGTGTTATGGGTACTACGACAACTGATAAACATACTTAAATATTTTTAAATACATACATAATATTATAGATAAATACACCCAGACACAGAACAAATGATCGTGCTCATCACACAAACATTTGTCCTGGGTGGGAATCGAACCCACGCACCCCCGGCATAGCAGTCAGGGTCACTAACCACTAGACCAACAGGCCAGTCTTGCAAATTGCTAGCCAGATGATGATGTGGTAAAAAAAACCAGACAATATATGAAGATTAGAAAGATATTTGGGAGATAGTTATCTAACAGTGAAATGTAAAATCAAAGCAGGTAGAAAAAGGCCTAAAACGAAAAATGCCTAAAAAATCAACGACATTGAACCAAGCCTTTCTAGCGACATTACTAAGGTCAAACATTCGTCACACCGATATAAAGCTTATATTCGTCATCACATTTATAAAGTTCAATCACCCCTCACTAATTCCCTCCCCTAACCAGTGGGGTAGGTTTATTCGTAGGACGTAGGATCTCATTACCAGTAGGACGTTATTAAGAGGTCATTACCATGAACTAAAAATAATCATAGAAATATTAACGTAGAAGTAAAATTAAAACCGGCCGAAGGGTTCCGTAGCATTATCTAAAAAAGCTCTTTAAATATAAATTAAATAAATTATAGTGTTTTTGTTATTGAGGCAATAGAAATACCCAATCTGTGATCATTTTAACTATCTATCACGGTGATAAATAACTGACTATCATGAGATACATGGTGACAAATGGACGGAAAGACCGACAGGCAGACGGACGGACAGCGGAGTCTTAGTAATAGGGTCCTGTTTTACCCTTTTGGTACGATACCCTAAAAATATATCCGCATCGCTGTTGCAGGGAAAGTGTCCAAAAGGTTGGCAGCATTGCCACGTTGATTTGATTTTTTAGTAAAAAAAATCATTACCAGTTTACTCTCTGATAGTATTTTTATACTGGCTATTTATGGCTTCCATAAAATACAATTACCACCTAATTTTAACAACCTTAACAGCTTATCCCAAAATAGTTCGACTACTTAATAATCGATTTATTACTAAGCTATTAGTCGATTTTATTACGTTTAATCGAGTAATACAACAATTAAAAAAAAGATTAGAAGAAATCAGATTAATAAAAGTATTGATTGCTTTTTAATAAAATTAATTTAAAAGATCATAGGAGAACTTCATGTGGGACTTCTTAAGAAATTGATTATTGGACGATTTTGGATTAATCGAATCAGGAATAATCGACTAATTTGGTGAAAACTTCAAAAACGAAGTTTAACTGGGTCAAACTTAATGAAACAGAATGATAGCTACCACAAAAACATCACGATTTGTATTAGTTTTCGTAGCTCCACGATCTTCTTGTCAGCTCTACGTTACATTCAATCGAAACATCTAGATCTAGATATAGTTCAGGCACGAAAAGGGGTCATTGAACCGAACTCTGCCGTCTGCTGCGCGTCTACAACCCCACCTTTACTTTAAACATACAATATTTGGCAGCTACACAATGGATTGTGACCAATGAATGTTCAGTACGGCGTAATTGGTGTACGCTTGTAACATACAAAGTAATGTATACTATTTTATGCGAAGTCTTCTGTTATTTGTTGGGTGCCCGTGGGCGGTGTGTTAATGGGTAACATTGAATGTTTGCTGTGCAGTATGTTCGATAATTTATCGCTTCGATACACGATAATATCTCGTACATTTAGAGTGGCAATTTTAATGTTATAATCACTTCAGGCTATTATAAATATGGGCTAATTAATTTCTTGAATACAAATGCCTGTTAATTCGAACATTGTGATTTTTCTTTTTTAATTTATTAGCTTGCCTAATTTATAAGTACCGGTAATGATACGATAAATATAATAGCATGCTTAATTTTAAAATTAAATTAATAAATGTGATCTACTTTTTCATAAAGTATAGATACGGACTGACTATTAATAAGTGCGTCCTCACTTTTGATCAGCTGAAATATTGTGATGTATGAATAATATTAAACATAGATTTATTTATATAATTCCAATCATTGTCTTTTGCTTTTAAATTAATGGAATAACATAAATAAAAATACGTCATGACACTAACATAAATAAAAAGAGAATACAATTTCATATTCATTACAAGAAGTGGGACATCCTAGTTCACAGAAACAATAAAAGTAATAATTTCAATTCTCAATCCGTATCCAATAATAGTAAAGCAAACGAAAACAAATCAATCAAAGTCTTAAATAAAAACTGGGTCAAGCCATTGTATCGAAACTTATAAGTTTTTTCCACAAAGATTGTAGTCAATAAGCTATTGAAATAAATTCGGTATTGAAGTGCTGTCAGTGGGTTAGGATACAGTTAAAAATCAGTAAGGTGCCCTAATAAATAATTAATAAATCAAAGTTAATCATCTGTCAGTCAATCAAATTAAATAATCCGACTTATTTGCTATTATATACCTACTTTTGCATGACAACTTGCTAAATGAAATTAGCGCTAAACGTATCTCGTTAGAACATAATTCCTTTTTTGACAGTAGAGTGACTGACTGACGGAATGACGTTTAAAATTATAGAAGATACTGTTCTATATTCTCTATTACTTCGGAATGCGGTTTCTTAATTTATTTTCAGTCACTATTGTTGCAAATAGATACAAGTAAGTATAATAATGAACAAAACCAGCGTTGGGCAAGAAATATGGACTTTTAATGTATATTTTCTTGTAGAAATAATTATAAGTAAAATCGAAATGATACAAAAAGCTGCCAATATCCTTTCAGAGATTAAACTTCCTTCACAAGTCTACACTATTGCGTTGTCATCCGTTCTCCATAATTAAGCGGGGTTTCATTTTCCGCGCGATTCTGTTTTTTTTTTCCACTCGCTATCAATTTAGTCAGAAATAATAGCTGTTTTAAGGAGCAAACTGCGGAAAGAGTGGATGGTTATTGGGGAGACCTTTGCCCAGTGGTGTGCCTAGATAGGTTAAATTAAAAAAAAACTACGATTGTCGTAAAAAATTTTGGTCAACCTTTATTATTCTAGGTAAAGGTGCAGATTGTCTATGATTCAAAAGGCCCTACACCGCTACCTCGTATACCTAGATCGGTAGCTGTTTAATAAGAAGAAAAGATAGAAGCTTATTTTTAACAACCTGTACATTTTTGAGGGGTTCCATACGATATAATGAAACAACGGAACCCTTATAAGATTACGCGTGAGTCCGTCTGTCCGCTTTTTATTTACTGAAATGGTCATTAGCTCTATAATTAGAAATTAAAACGGGATTATCTACCATTATTACTATTGGGTTTGTGGTTTTGATATTCCGGCACTCCAAATTCAAAACAAGCAATAAACACGGCAAATATCCCGTTTTAAATTCTAATTATAGTATCCTTTACATCTTCTATACAACCTTAACTGTCACCGCAAGCTTTTAATCCGGATATCAAACAAGTTACTAAGAAAGTAATGCACTTAATAACTAAAGCACTTAATTTTAACATGAAATAGAGTGCAGAGTCGCGTAAATTCAACGGTTGAGACTGAGAGGTTAATTGCGTGACCTCATCAAATGAGGGTTATTCATTACTGCAGTTTTATTAACTTATTAAATTTATTTTGTAGCAGGGTAACACCGATGACCCGTTTACTTATCTTTGGTAATTTATTTTGAGATTTTTATCTATGGTATCTTTTTGATAAATTCTCATAATTTATTCAGTGGTAATTTAAAAATGTATCAAACTGACATTTGTAGATTTCGAGTTCAATTTTTTATTTTATTAAATAAAATTAACTTTGTAATTAAAACAGACAGAATGGCAAATTGACATGTCACTTTCGCTACATTCCACATTCGAATGATCGATCAAACCTGGCAACATTTTAAGCTGTACAAAAAAAAACCTCAAGTAAAAGGTACGTACGGTAGAGGAATTCCATTAATTTAGTACCTACTCATATCATAAAAGGTACTCTTTGAATGAAGGAACTTTAAAAATAGAAAGCAACAATATTTTTTTATTATTTACAACGACATAAAACTTTAATTGCCAATCATAATTTAGACACCCACGACTCAAAGTGAAACAATTTTATTTTAAGAGTCGAATAAAAGAGTTTTGATTACTTTTATACTGCTGAGACGTGATTTTATTGTCTATTTTTATTTTAAAACTGGGAAATCAAAAGTCTATAAAACCTTATTGCCCATTTTTATGCAATAACACTTCAAAACTTACTTTATAACTAAAGAAACATGTCATTTGTCCTTGATAAGTTGATCAAGGACAAATGACATGTTTCTTTAGTTATAAAGTATGGTGTGTGACAGAGAATTTTACCAGGGAAGGGCCTTGACTTATCTGATAGATAATTAACTAGACCAAATCCGTGTCTGTTTTTTCAATGATTTTTTCTTATAAAACATTACCCCACAATATTTTTTTCCTGTATCGTGAGTGCGTTTACAAACATAGAAATTCACATACACCCAGACAGTCAACACTTACTTGTCGATGATACAAGAATTTGTTCCGTGCGGGGATCGAAACCGCGACACACTGCGCAGGAGTCGATTCCTCAGCTACTACGCCAACTGTGCTGTCAATTAACCAATAAAGGTCCATCTATATGAACACAGCAAAAAAAAAATAAGCCATCTAAAAAAATTACCCTTCCAAAAGTATAAACGATTATGTTGTCATAACCAAAAGAAGTAATCAAGTAAGTACTTAGATGACTGTCGCGGTTCCGTACCCTGTCATAGTTGCCAATGTTGCCATCAATCAATATTCCCTGCTAGAGTTATTGGCGCCCAGCCAGCGTTATCAAGCTTTCAACGGAGTAACATGTTTCGTATAGATCCGATACGTAGATTTTGTGAAGGGTACGTGAGAAGTTGCCAAAGGTAATAAAAGTTGCTGCTTATTTTAGTCTACTTTTTAGTTGATAAAAGCCTAAAGTAGGAGTCGGTTTTGATTATTCAATATGTATGTGTGTTTGTCTACACTAATATTACGAAGAGGTAAAGTTTGTAAGTTTTTGAATGCTTGTAGGAACTAATATCTGGAACTATTCGGATGTTTTTGAAAAGTCTTTACCAGTACAATTCTACACAACTCCTTAGTGAAAAGCTGTATTTATTATGTATATTAAAAATCAAATAAGATAAAATTATAACGAAACTATAATTAGAACATATAAGAAAAGGAACTTGATTTGAATCTGCACCCGTTTAGTTCACATTGACATCGTTAATGAAGAGGTATTTTGAAGTTCCAACCATTAGCGAAGCCTCGTGAATCACTGAATACCAAAGCCTACATTTAAAGGCTACAGCCCACAAAGATAAATAACCGATTACGTGAAAAGCGCTCATTAATTCAATCTATCTGTCGAGCTCGCCGCACTGTATACCTACCATGCGCCGACGTCTGAGGCAGGCAATCGCACAGAATGCCCCGAAAAGGCAAGACGACTCAATTGAACCGCCGACAACAACGTAAACTGCCCTAGATGAGACATACCTCAATGTAAATACATGCAATTACATTTATTGTCTTACGAATACAACTTAACGATTGCGTAGGACGTCGAATAATCACGACGCGGCGACGACCGCCCATCCGTCAATCGATTTTAATCGATTACGCACTCGAATGTGACACTAATTGATATTGTTGTTTCATTAAACGAGCTTAATTAATTCAAAGTGGCCTCACGTGATCGGACATCCGATGATCGTAAAAACTGACAAGCGATCGCGCGGTGTCAAAACGATATTTTAATAGAAAGGCTATGTTGTTCGAGTATGTCTTGTTTAATTAGGCGATATTTTATCAAACCGCTTCCGCTGACAATTCGCGACTAGTTTCTAGGTGCCGGAGAAATATACCGATCGAGATAGTTCGAGATTTATGATGTGGAGAGTAAGTAACTATGTTCGTACTTTGTTCGAAAGTAACAAAGAATGATTGAACGGCTTTATTAACTTAACTAATTAACCTGAATGTGTGTAGGTATGTGTTGAACTGAGACCGATCACGCTTCATACTGTTGTACAATTCTGTTAGTAATGGAATGTGAAAGTTTATCATCATCACCATCTTGTACATATCAATGACCATTTTTAAAAGCTTCTGGATAATTAATAAAGTCATTTTAACATGGCATGTCCGTTTACAACTAATAAACATAAAAAAATTGCGGATATTTAATATTACTTCGCGAAATAATAACTTAACAGTTATGATTAAAAGCACCAGTGGTAAATAATGCCATTAACGTTAATAGTTAGCAATAAAATTAAATGACACAATGCGAAACTTGAAAGCTTTCGGAAGTCATTAACTGGAATATCTGAAGACAAACATTCGATTATAAATCGTGGTTTTAACTAAGCGATGTCGTTTTAAACTCGATTAAATCGTGATCGGAGAAGTTTACAGTTGGATCTTATCTTTCCGTGAGCTATCTAAATGAGTGGTGACGTTTATTTGTATCGCGAAATGAAAATTATAACGTTGTATAATCAAGAACGGGACTTGTAAATACTGTGACCGTTCCAGTTCAGCAATTATTTATATCACTTTGGATTTCACTTTGAATTCTGAATGAGTTATCAACCGGCGCCAAGCCTTTTTCAGATAAAATAAAAATTACCATAAAATAATAAATTAAACACTTTTTGCTCTGACATGAATAATGTTGCAATGTGATCTCATTACAATTATAATAAGCTAAACTTATTAATAAACCTAACATTTTAGTGCGGTAAAATAAACAGGAAACGGATCTGCCTGTCAATTTATTAGTAGGTAATCCGTGTTACGAATATGTCAAATTATTTTTATTTACTTTTTTATTGTTGACTTTCGGTTTCACTTTTCTGTTGTCTATGAATCGGATAATCGCTGAAGCGAAACGGACTGTAGAAAATACCCAAAAATTTAGTCTGTTAGGTCTTTTTTTATTTCTTTGTACTGTTAAAACTACGACAGCTGTCATCTAAAATCGCCAATTTAGCAAAATTGTTCCTTTGAAATTTTTCAAATGGTTCTCTATAAATAAAGTATTATGTACTCTATTCTACTTTAGCAATAGAATAAAATATTGAACTTCACGAATTTTATCCTAATTTTGTTGACAACATTGCTAAAGTGGCCGTTTCAGTCAGACACGTAGTCCTTTTTTTTCCAAGTTGAATTGAGAAAGTCACATTACTCAAACTTTAAAGAAGAAAGGAGCATGTTCAACCTGAATTTCGTTTTAAATATTTTCAATTGAATTGGACAATCTACATTTTTGCACGTGAACAAAGCAATCTGGTAAAGCGAAATACGTCATACTGCATTTTATTTAAATAAATTGGAAACGAATCTGGGCCGTCGGATGTTACTGCGACTTATCATAATGAGATCATTTGGTACGTGGAGAGAGCTATACAGTCTGTTTGTTAAAATTTAATTTTCTTATCGTCGTTTTAACAACAGAAAGTTATTTGCTTATGTAATTATGAAGCTAAATCAAAATCCTCGGAATCTCTAGAACTTTCTGCTTTTTTGCGTCAGTCTTTTTCACTTGGGCCCAGCAAGAAGCTAGGCCAAACTCGGGGTCTGCGTCAGTGCGTTTTTATGTCCGCTATACTTCAGAGCTCACAACAACGACGAAAATACCAGAATTGCCAATCAATTTCTAATATATAAAATTGTTATTAGAGAAAACTTTCAAGAAAAAAACAACAAAAAAATCGAAATCATTCAACCCGAATCTAGAGTCTTCAAAGTTAGAGTTAACAGGCTTATTTTGGGTAAGCTCACTCCATCGTAAACTTTGTCTCTGTCACCTCTGACCTAGACTAGAGTCATGAGCCAAACCCAAATAAAAAATAAACAAAACTTGCGTAGACGCCGTCTACGAAAAACGCTACGAAAATTTTGCCGTCCTTTCGAACGTGGCTGCAAAAACCACAGACTAGTAATAAATTACGTTATCCAAGGAGTGTTGTTGTAAGGCAGCCGGCACGTCTGTCAGCCACCTTTACCCTTAGTCGTGATTAACATGTTGCATCTGAACCGGCCAGCACCAAATTACCGTATGAAACTCTATGCCTACGAAATATTCGTAATTGTTGGTACGGTTGGTACTAACTGCGTTGATGTGGCTTCAAATTGTTTGGCTGTGGCTTGGGGCAATGATTCTGTGGATTTCATTGCGTTATGTTGGTAGGTAGGTACTGTATTTAAAGCTTAAATAGTGGACGTCTTAAAATGTGAAGTGCATTGGGGTTAGGATAAAGGAGAATGGGCATTTTAGTTTCGCGCGCAGCCACAGGCAAGGCACCTGAACATCTTTTTTTTCAAAATGTTAGTGACTTAAAGAAAAACTTAATTCTATCATAATAATATGCCTACTAGTTTTTCAACGTTCCTCCACAACTTTTTACGAGAGGGTGAATCACTACATAGTATAAAACAAAGTCGCTTTCTCTGTCCCTATGTCCCTTTGTATGCTTAAATCTTTGAAACTGCGCAACGGATTTTGATGCGTTTTTTTTAATAGATAGAGTGATTCAAGAGGAAGGTTTTTATGTATTTAACATGCATAATATAATAGAGATTGCACCCGTGCGGAGCCGGGGCGGGTCGCTAGTATCTAATATGATGACTTACCTACTCAAAGAAATAGGATTTCCCTTTGGTAAAATTTGAATACAGCGTATTCAAATATCATTGGTGAAACTTTTATAGAAGAACAATACCTACCTTACTTTACACGCATTACATTTTCAAGCTAAGTAAACGTCTAGCTCGCTACAAAATTCGCAGCCCACATCAAACAACACAGAATCGTACATCGTACGCAACATTATAGCCGAACCGCGATCTTATAGGTACAGGTATTACATACTAGGTACACTATTATATACCAGGTACAGGTGGTTAATACTCAACGTGGGAACGCGGCTAGTGCGGGATTACTTGCAAATTGTGCGCTAAGTGCGGACGTACCCGCGATGAAAACGTATGCGCCCGCGCCGCAACGAGCTGACCTATGACTGCCTGACCGACACGCAGCCGGTAGAAAGTTTGAGTAACGTGATTATAAAATGTTGGGAAATAGTGCAGGGTAGTGATTTTATATTCGTGGGATAATTTTGAGAAATTATTATTGATGGAAGATTGACGCTCAGTGATAACGGCTATGGGCATGCATTTTACTCAATATTATTTCATTGCACTAGGCCCTGACGCGATCTGCGACACATGAGCGATTAAAGCAAATGTATGCTCACGTACCTATATGGCTACACCGTACATCAGCGATACTACGTCGTCTTCATCGTTTCGGTCTTACAGTCGTATCGCAAATCACTGCCTAATATAACCTCAGCCTTAATCCTGTCTGTGTGAATGTGGACGAGGCGATAGGAATATCTTATAAAGATCGGCAGGTGCCGTTTTATAGTTTTTTTCTTACCCCTTTTTGAGATGTACTCGTATTTATGTACGAATTTCTACATGCTGTTGTTACCTCACGCAGTGAATTAACAAGAAACAAAATTTTCCGTAAAAATATACCTAGTTTAACAAATCGTGACTCTATAAAAAAGCTACGCACCAAAAAACGGCAACGAATGAAAAGCATAAAATGAACGGTTTACCGTCCTAACCTAATTTCCTTTGATCACACGTATCACAGTTCTAAACCCACAAAAAAAGTATAACAAACATGCGAAAATATCACATGAATTTGCATGTTGGTTGGCCCACTCTTGCATGACACACTGTCATATTTTACGAACAAAACGCCCGCCCGTGATTGACGGCGGCAGTGCCAAATGACATGAACATGCTATGGTTAGCTTGGTTCCCTACAGTATTATGTAGTTCGTTTGCGAATTCAAATATGTGAAAAAGTAAATTGGTTCTCATTGCAGTAAACTACATACAGCCGTATAACTGTGTTTTGGGTTTTTTATGCTCAAATTCATTGTTGAAGCTCTGCTTTCACTTTTTCAGTGTAATTTATGATAACATGATTGTTCTTGTGGTTTTAAAAATGTAATCCACATAAATTAAAAAGATTATTCAAATTAATTTCACACCGAGAACTGACAACTAAGATAAATGCTACTTAAAATTCATGTCTCATCCAACGAGCATCAATTTCTACGTATAAAAACATCCATTAACTTCACAACTAAATAAAAACAACTGCACGAAAGCGCTAAACGCCAATTAGTCACATCAATTGATTAATGATCATAATTTATAGGCTTCGACAACCGATAAGTTAACCCGTTCGTGACTGGATGAGTAGGACCTTAGACCCGCCACTATTTACGACCTACAGCGGACCTACTACTGTGTTATCGCAAATTGAACGCCACAAACTAATTTACGATAGAGTAATCGCCGCGGGCTACTCGGGAACCGCTATAGGATACACATGTCCACTCCCACGGCAAGTCGAGGGTTGATATAATGATACCACTCCAGATGTGTCGCTTTCTACGTACCGAATTGATTTCTTACGTCTATAAAGCCGTCGATAAGTAGTACATACCTGTAACAGAAAGAAAAGAACAAAATTAAATAAAGCGAAAAGTTTTAGACAGTAATAAATTACAGTACTCAAAAAATTAGCACTCGCAAATGTCAAAATCGTGACTATTTTTGGCGAAAACATGACATTTGCGTGTATTGAATATTAAACGAGCGATTAAAGAATTAAAAAGCTCCTCAACAATTTCTAGGTATTGATAATTATCGCACGTAATTTATGTCCAATCAGATAGTTGTACGAAGAAAGTGATTTATTACATAATTATCCGGCTTTATAGTAGTGATTTGCTCCCTCTAAATACGCAATTTAACTGTATACAATGAGGATATAAAACAATTTTATTGCCACATAAAAAAATACTAGAACTGCAGATATTTTTTCCTGCTAACAAAGCAGCTTTCTCCTATTTGCATACCGAAACTCATTACCAGTACTGATGCGCCCTCATATCTGTTCATTCGCAAATATCCCGTTCAGACAGTCATCGTAGAAATGCAGCGCGTGGGTAATTACAATAAACTCATTATTGCACGTTCCGGGCGGTCGGAGTCGGTTAATCGGCGAGTAGCCACTGAGCAACATAAGAAACGGTACGGTACCATGTCTCGCTCTGATTGTCAACCAACGGAAAAAAGACGCATCAAGCCGATGACCGGCGACTTAATAAGATTTGTATCGAAATAAACAAAGAACTGTTGCGGACGAAATTAGATCGTTGTTGTAGGATTTAGGAACTTGACAGCACAAAACGAATAATTTGTGTGCTTTAGCCATACCATAAAAATATCAGTTGTTTTGATATGCACTTGTTTGTTCAGTTGGTGAATTGGGCCATTACCCTATGTTAAAGTACATAAACATTCTCATGAGAGCGCATCTTGCTCAACTGACTGAACTGAATCCACACTTACACTAACCAAATAAAGGAGGATGCCAGAATTTGCTACAACACACAGATATTGTCGAAATAAAATTTGCAAAACTGCAAGAATTCCTCGCTTGCCGATACAGGGCGTTGTTTTTGATCTGCACTTATACAGTCAAGATACTGACTACGATAAGAAAATCACAGATCTCTCTATCGTGTATTGTAAAATACGAACGAAATCTTCGAATGCGATACAAAGCCCCATTGTTTGGAAACGAGATACCGCATTGAATCGCTTTGCATTTCAGAATCGGCAAAAAGGAGATCGGGTGCATCCGACTGGCAAATGCAACGAATGCAGCAGATCGGTCGGAACGGAAGCCATCAAGACAACCACCGATTATGACGCTCTTATTTTTTAACGAGAAAGTGTGAAATAATTAGTGGTGTCGATGAGCGTGACCAGCTCGTTCGTTTAGCATGGTTGTAGATTAAACACGGCTCCACTTGCAAGAAGTTAGCGTCAGAGAAAAGTATGAAATCACAAGAAAATCAATCGTACATTTCAAATCATTCACATCGGAATGAAATCATTAACGATGCCGCTACGGAGCTGCGGTGTTGAACAAGAAGAAAAAAATATGCAGAAGCATTCGCGCGACACGCGACGTACGACATATCAACGCGTAGCACTCAGCGGTAACTCCAAAGGGTTCCGTGTCGCGACTTCGCATAAATGTGTCGCGCGGTCGCGCGTGCTCGGATGTGTCCAATTACGCCCTTATTCCGCGCAGGATGATCTCAGGGGCCGTGTTATACTTGTGCTTGTCCGTTTGCAAAGTAACAATACTAACAATGTAATCGCCGCACGGAGAAAGACGGTCGGCAACCATTTTAGCTGACATCCTGTCCATTAGCTCGCATGAAAGGCGCAGTTTTGAAGCTCAATTTACATATTTAATATAATCGCGAATACGCAATGCAGTACGGTAGCAAAAGGGCAAAAAGTAAATCCATTTAGTTCCACGGCACTACGGCGGCGTATAATCCCTGCATGTCCCACTTTTTAGATACGTTTTGCGTCTGGCTAATCTCTCGCAGAACGAACGTAACTGGCTCATGTGTGACGTTCGTTTGCAAGGGCGACAATCTGCACTATGTCTGTGCCGTGACACGGTTTGCTAAACCAAGTATTTACTGGAGAGGCCGGCTTGACGGATCACTTGGCAAGTACCGGAGTATAAACTAAGAACGTATTTAAGACCACACGTCACTGTCAATGATGTTTTGCACACATCGTGGGACACAGTACTTTGAAGTTCTGACAATAATTTAGCGACAGAATATAATGAAATCAATTGATAGAAAAGCTACAGAACCCTTTCCGCTGGCCAGTTTTGTTCAAGATAGTCATTTTTAGTTAATTTATTTAAAACGTGAATGTTACTCTTGAAATAAAAAGAAGGCTCACATTTGTAGAGTCTAGTCAATTTACAATCCAAACATTTCCCGACAAATCACCTATGATTGACAAAATATTATATTTCAACGTATACATCGGAGGCAGGTAGTTCACCTACGTCAATCGAACGAAGTAAAGGACAATGGATACTTATACGATGACTTAGTATTTTTAGCTCAATCAAAATAATATTATGATAACATGGGAAAATATGGATACAACAGCGTCTCCAAATTACATAATTATCTGTTATAAGTATAATTACACTATTCAATGTGTGTGTGTACATTACGCAAAATGCACGCATCGCCTACTTTCAATATAAAATTATTGTTTATGAAGCAATAAGACCGTTATTAGCTTGGTAATGAAGAGACGTGGACGTCTCTTCATAGTCATTTGTTAAGGAACATAATATTATGACAAAAGTGTTTCTAAGTAAAGCAAACAGGTGATGGGTTTTGAAACTTCCCAACCTTTGTATAGCCAAAATTAACCAACAATATAAAATTGTTTTGATATTAAATACAGTAAATGAAAAACATGTACTTATAAATCAAACACTTAATACACAATAATTATGTACAACAAAAACATATCCGAGTTTCTCAATTTTATTAAATTAGATAAACATTTTACCTTAAAATAATTAGACCAATTACTTTTAATAGTAAATGGTACTATGTAAATAAACGTGTTTTCAAACGAAACAGTACGGATATTTTATTAGCGCAATAAGAAGGAAAATCTTTAATCGTGTCGTGCCATCAGCTCACCTAACTTATCTAGTTTAGAACATCCATGAAAATTCCGACATTTTCATGGATGTTCCTTCATAATGAAAGCCAGGTTCAGCCTATAAAACTTCAAGGTTGTCACGTTACAAATAAATTCAGTTTTACAAGACATTTTCAGTAGTGATCTCGTGACTTTACATGCAAAGGGTTTCGTGATTTTTTACATTTCCCGGGCCGTGATCGGCGGGCCAGGCACCGTGGCTTGGCGACACGCGTTTTATCGATAAGGGTGATATCTGGTACCCTTCATGCTAGCGAAGCTTTCAAAATGTCAGAGTATATCGATTAGGATTCTTGCGACTCGATTAGGTATGTCGAAGAACTGCAATACACTAGCCTTGTCTACTAAATTAGCGGTTGAATGCTGAATTAGGTATTTCTGTGTAACGAAATAAAAATCGATTGCATTTACGCATTTTTTTTTATCGTGGGAAAATCATCAAATGAGTCCTCCCAGGGCAGGACGGGAGGGACTGTCAGACTTCATCATCATCATCTGCCTAGCCTTTTTCCAACTATATTGGGGTCGGCTTCCAGTCAAACCCGATGCAGCTGAATATCAGTATTTTACATGGAGCGATTGCCCACGGAGGGACTGTCAACAACCCTTTAGGTAACAGAGTCAAGGTTGAGACAGTCCTGCTATCAATTCAGAAATGCATCGACTATTTGGCATTTTTTTTTGTTAGGTTTGTAAATGTGTAGTCAAGTTTTATATTTTTTAAATTCTATTTTTTCATCAATTGTTTACACGCGCTGCCAGGACGATTCACTAGTATTTTTATAATAATAAAGTCATGATAAACATGCGTGTCTTTTTACATTTCGTGCAGTGTCCTTTTTTTGCAAAGTCAATTAATCAAATAGGCGTAACATTGCGTGATCAAATTACTGGCAGAATTTGAATGCTTGTTATTTTTAATAGCTGCCTACTTGAGTCTTTAGGAACTGTTGACCTTTGCTACTGAAGGTACAGCAATTAAATATATAAGTATGTACTTGATAATACAAGTCAGACATTCTCATGAGCCTATGAACGTCCCCACTGCTGGGACACAGGCCTGCTCTTTGTAGCCCACTAGGCCATAATCCACTAGGGCACGTTGGTATCGCAAACCATCGAATTTTTGGTTCTAGGAGATGATGGTTTTTGGTCCTTCACCGTTTTGAGAGCAGTCGTGACAAAATAAATTAGACAAAGTAATAAGATAATTAGACAGCCAGGCGCGTACCTACTCGTAAGTCACTCATACAAAGCAATAAATAATAAATGGAATCTATAATCAAACAAAAATATCCTAAACTAATTTAGGACCCACTGTATCCTATAAACTTTCCACAGCCGGACACAGCTATCCCTTCATCGCATTAACGCTCCCAGCTTTAGTCAAACAATCAGGAAAACTAAACATTGACCGTCTGCAAACGTCATTCCATTAACCACAGATTATGTAAAACTCGTCACGTCGACCCATAAACAAGCTAGAAGCAAGAAGTAAATACTTTTCCTGACAGCCACTCTCGCTTTTCCAATAGATAAAAGTCTATTTTACATTTTTTGCACCTTACGCAAGCCGTTATTGTTTGTGGTAGAAAGCACAACGTCCAATGATTCGACCATAAAGTAATAAGAAGAAAATGGTTGTTATGTCACGACAGTGAGTGTCTACTTACGTTGATCACGAAATCAATTGTCGGACATCGATTGAGTCAGTAAAAAAGTAATCGTGAATAATAAATAGATAAATAAATATTCCGAATAGAAATTGATTAAACATTGTGAAATGATACTTTAAGAAATCATTTAAGGTATGATTGAAGTTGAACAAATGATTGGCAGGTGTCGATGTCGTCATCATAATAGATGAGAATAGACCAAAAAAACAAAAAGATCTTTTTATTCATCTCCGTGAGAAAAATTAAAACCTGTTTTAAAAGCGAGAGTGGCTAATTAAACATACCTGCTAGCTAGATTGGTAGTGCTAAGAATAACTTGAATATAATTATGTACGAACGAGAAAATTAAAATTTCAGACAAAAAATCTAGGCTAGACTTTCGTCTTCATAATAAAACTTTGTTAGTCGACCTGTGTTTACATTAATTAAAAACTTAATCCTTTCGGAGATTTTGTTGAAAAGATCACTTAGCGATGAAATGAGACCGTCCATTGTGCTGCTCTATGTAAAATACGTATCTACTTTTATTCACCTTTCGAGCTTTCTTTGTATTTCGTACCTAATAAAGAATTAAGGCTACCCGTTCGTGGTGGTAATCATACCTTAATTCATTTAAATTCATTGATAGTCGAAAAAAATACTTTAACTATGTTTGTTTCATAAACCTCTGTATGAGGAGTATGAAACACGCTTCACGTTTTAATATAATAAATACGTTATTCTATCTACGGAATTTCTCGCATAGTATTCTTTGATATGGAATAACAAGCAAGGTTCAAAAGTTGTTTAAACCACATCTGTTAAACACATGTTTCTCGCGAACTATCGCAAGTTTCCGACATACGAACCAATCTAAATTAAACTATGACTTTAATACTAGTTGAAGTCAGCAATTCTGAGACACATTTTATGATTCGCACCCGTTCGCGCCATTTAAATATAAATCTTTATTACTTCGATAAAGATTGGAATGGGGAAGATCTAGAGTTTGTAATTACGTGCAGAATAATTACATAAATACATTCAAAAGATATTATATTTTGGTTAGTTAATGGTAACTTAGAAAATTAACTATTAAAGGATCAATTGTATGATTTAGAAAAGTTAACTATTAGTTAAAATAAAACTTTTATACCATTCGTTAGATGGCTTTTACATTGTAGGGTCGTTACTTGTGATCTACTAAACTAACTTTTTTATTTTCTCATCATCTCATCAGGACCAAAGTGCGAGTATAGTACCGTAGGACCATTGATATAATTATTGTCTAGAAAGATGGTCGTATCTACAAAAATATTGCATTTTGGTTTGATAAATGAACAAGATAGAATTTATTTCAGTGACTGTAATAGAGACAGAAAGTAATTAAACACTCTGAATAACTGTTTCGTGAATCTAAAGACGTTTGCGGTTGCAATTAACTCAACGACCGAGAATTCATGATTATATTCCAGTCTAGACGTCACTTAATTAAAGTCAAGTGTAATTTTCACACATTGTAACACCAAATATGGCACTGACTCTATAAACGTGGGAAATAAAACAGAGATCAAACACATAACACCACAATAAAATGGGGAACTAGATCTAGAACCAACTTGGTTGACAGAAAATGTTTGCAAATGGCACCGCTTTCCCGAGCCGCAAAGGTTTCATTGCATTACAATTTATAAAACTGCACAATATTATGCAAACATACAAGATTAACCTTTCAACTACCGGGTACCACGATATGATGCGACATGTAAGCAAAACTGTATTAGCAATAACACGTAACACAGAAACGTGCCTTCAAAACAAAAGTCATTTCACTTTTATTTCACGAGCGTTATTTCAATTTTATTTTTACATAGACAGAAGAGGTTTTAGAACGTCACTAGTCACGAATAGTAACTCAAACGTTGTTAACCCCTGACAACGATAAAAAGTGTCTGCGTAAATATTAGAAAATGGGTGATTACCTATATGTCGAAAGACTTTTACAGGTCACGATTCTAATTAAGATATAAAAAGGACTTTTAGTGCGTTGTAAAAAATAAGTCTGATCGATACTGTACCAGCACATTAAATACTGTTTACCGAAGCATAGACGCTTTTATTTTTAGAGAGATTAAAAGTAAGAATAATATTAGTGTTATCCCGTCGGAGATATGGTAACATCCCCTCCGGGTGATTCCCTGTGTCGGCACTATAATTAGTGGCTCCCATCTCTGCGTCTAGTTCCCCGTCTATTTCTGATCGTGTTGTCGACCCCTGCGCACACACATGGACATTCGCTTTTCCGCTAACACCATAGTATTACCATTTACGGACGGTAATGCGTGTAGGTGTCGAATTTACAAAGGCGAGGGGAGCGATTGAAGTTTGGTTTCACTACAATGTCGATAGACTGATTTATGAAATAAATTAGATAGACTGGACGAATAAGCAAAGAGGTTTTGACAGCATAACCAACAGCCAAATCAACACTCAATATTTCCACTGCGGGAACTCAGATATGAGGGGGAATTTATGGTTCTAGGACGTGCCGGTTAAATCACAATGTTTTCGTTTGCCTGATTGAGTGGAGACACAAAACTGCTAACAAAAGAAAAGGAGCTATACCTACCTAGTTAACCACGAAAGTTTAGAACTCGAGATATCACAAACAAAAAAAACAAATGAACTTTCAGTTATTATAGATAGTGCAGGCCGCAGAAGGAATTTCGTTTGCAAAATATGAGGACCGCAATCTGTTTTATGAAGCATGCAAATGGGTTCTAGGACTATTTAAAAATGCATGTTGCCAGTGTCTGGAGTGGTCCAGAAATTTGTAAAATACTACCGCACTACACGTAGTAAAATCCTTCCCTTAAAACTTAATCACCCCTTTTCACCAATTTAGGGGGCGATTTTTGAAAAACCTAAAAACACGTGTTTCATTATTTTTGATCTAATTTCCATATACCAGGTTTCAAATTCATCGGTTAGCACGTTATGATTTTTCTGTACAAACTTTAACATCGTCTAGAGTATCATTGGAGGGTAGTTTAAAAAAACTAATAATGCCCATTGTCACCTCCTTAAAGGTGAAATCCTTTCTGGGTGCTCACCTACATGATAAATTGCAACTACTTTATGCAGGTTACACTTATAGCGCTTTAAAATCCTTCCCTTTAAACTTGAATACCCCTTTTGACTAACTTTGGGGGAGATTTTTGAAAAATCCAAAGACACGTGTTTGATAATTTCTGTTTTCTTATATACATACTGATTTTCAAAGTAATCGGATCACGCGTTATAATTTTTCCATACAAACTTTAACATCGATTAGATCACTAATGGAGGGTAGTTTAAAAAAAATAAAAGTGCCAATATATTTTATTTACTTGTGTTCTTATTCATGACTAGTTTCAAATGTATAAACCCAAGGAATAGGATTTTTCATACAGTAGTTTTCACCCCTTTTCACACCTTTAGAGGACGATTTTCACAAAATCCTGTCTTTACGCCCCTCTAAATGGTAGACTGCAACTATTGTCCAAAAACTATGTTTCTACGTTTAGCTATTTCGGCTGTAGGCGAGTCGTACGACCATACCCTGTTCTTTTAAATATATAGATAATTATGTATTAATATGTTTTTCTACTATATTTTCCAATCATTTTATCAAGATCTCGTCATAATAAAGTATAATCAGTATGTAATTCCATATCCTATGAAATTTATTCAGATCAAAACCCACAAATATCAACGTTTTATTGATCTGAGACCAAGGTGCGGATTTTTTTTTTTTTGGACAACGATGATTGTTGGCAACATCGAAAATATATATCTTGACAATCCTAAAAATATATTAAAAAACTCAAAACTCGGTCCTCATATTTTGCATACGGATGTCTTCTACGCCGCCTGGTCTAAGATCAGCAAAACATAATCAAGTTTGATGCTTTTTACATATTTCTTATAAAGCTGTCGATACATCAAACTGTCAGGAACTACGGCTGTATAACATGAAAAAAAAACTAAAAACATCTGACAGTTAACCTGGTCGACCCCTTGCTTGACTTTCACATCACCATACGATACAATAGCCCACAGAATTAGGCCTTTCTGGCATGATTTTCCTCTAACACGAAGGCGTTATGAATATTAATTTGATGCCATTACGGTGAATTCACGTCTCAATCATTTTGTTTTATGCAATTCATTCGCTTTAAAATTTGCCGTCATCTTATCACACCGTCACGTCTTTTCAAATAATAAAGAAACGGTGTAACATTCGGTCGAAACCGACATTTTTCAAACTAAACAAAAACATGTGAAAGTTTGAAAAGATTTTGAAGATGGCAATTAGAGATGTTTTTTGTGAAATTAATTGCACATTATAGTATTGTACTAGTTTTTACTCGTGACTTTGACTGCATTAACGACTTTCTAGACACGATCATTGTACACCGGAACACAAATGCGCAAATCGTGATATTTTATATTCTATATTTTAACATAAACAGTGAAAGTTCATGTCCGTCTCATATTTCTTTCTGAAAAGACATGAATAGAGGAACAAAAGCTTTTGTTCTATTTCCCAACTTCATCTTTTCACGTAGATATTAAACATTTATACAACAATAAACCTAATCAAATTGGATTCCAGATAATTATAATTTTATACCACTGCACCAAAAATAATGCATCGTAACAATATCTACTGTACTCTTCGCATTTTGTAAATGCAAGACAAAAACAACATCAGCTGCTTATCATCGAGATGTCGTCTGAGGAAAAGGGTTCAAGTAGCACTATAGCACTTCAAGATACGCGAAATGCGGGCAAATTGTCGACAAAGACAGTCCAGTCACGAAAACTTTGTTTGTTGTAAAAAACCTTCACTGATGCATTGTAATAACTCATCCATCACGAATTGTAAATTTTAATTCGTATATTCATAATAGACTTCACTATTAGCTAAAATCAATTGTGTTGTCTATGGTAGAGTCCCAAAGAGGACGAAAAGAAACAAAAAAAATGACTATGGTAGAATGCAATTTTAATATTTCAAAATCAGAACACGACTTCGCAACGTCATTTCACACATCTTGACATTTTTTTTTTCTCTGGCACTGACATTTTTTAAACAGCCTAGCTGGCATAACCATCAACCATCCACGAGGGGCCACCACATTTTAAGTGGCCCGAAGCGAAACGCATCCGTGGACAGATTTACTTACACAAATGTCAGAAATGTCAGCGGCTTGTTAAGACAAATCATGTTAGTTCGTACTTTATTCTTTTTATTTTATTGACCGATTTTTGGTTGGTGACGAAAGTTGCACTTAAAATATTTAATGTTTGTTTCCACTTTTGTCACCTTATATGTAGTTTAAATAATGTGTTTAGCTAGAAATTATTTGATTAGCAAATGCAAAATCCAACGAATACCTTACGTTAAGACAACGGAACGAAAAAAATCGGTCTACAATTTAACTGTTTTGCAAAAAAAAAAACAGGTGAAAATGAATACAGGTAGATTTGCATCACCAATTTCCCTAAACAATAGGAAAGATTTCGTAACCACAGACAATAACATAATTAGACACTTAGATAGCCATTAAATCCCCGTCGTACAAGGACCTAGTCCTTTCACCTCAGTTGCATCAGCCATACGGGAATCAGTGATGCATGATGCCTCCCTGACAATTAATGAACACTCGTTCAAACCGCGCAAGATTGCCGCACGATGCAATTTGTTACTTTGACAATAACTCAGCTTTCTATGGAGACGGTAGCAGTTGAAATCAATTTTATTCTGCAATTAGTTATGGCTATATGTGCCGCCTTATAAGGATATAATTCATTTGGAATAGATATTATTTATTAATTCAATGCAATGATGGATTGTAATTGAGTCTTTTGGTCCGTTAATTGGCTTAATAAAACAAGACTATGTTTGGCACACGTTCCACATAAAAACATTGTTTGTTATAACCTCCATCTTCCCAAATAGGTCAACGAATTTAAACAGTTTTTGATGATGATTACCTAAGTCTTTATAGCATTTTACATTTTAGTTCGGGCTCGTTTGCCGTATTTGTAGATTCTCAATTACAAATTCCACTCATTAATTCTTAATTACGTACTTATATTTTTAACACAGCGCATAGCTTCCCCTGTGGCTGCGGTCGCTGCCGGTCGCTGGCGGTCGGTTGCGACGCGCGCCGGTCCCCGTGAGAATCGCACCCATTTGCGGCGCGCGCGCATCACGCCCGCAGACCGTGTCCACGTCATATTGTGTGCGCTAACGGACGAACTGACAGTTATTGTGCTAATGCATTTCCGTGTCTCTCGCAATGGTAATCATATTGGGAAAAGGCAGAATTGAATTGGAAAGCAGCTACTTTTCGATTCCGTCTCTGATTGCTGTCTACTCTGTTATCCGTCTTGATATCAGGGAATGTTCACCGTTAAGGCAGATTGTCTTTATCGTACCGTAGCCACTCTAAGTACAAAATCTATGGACGATATCAGAGATTTGTGTAGTGTAATTTATGTTTCTCTGAGAAACTTGCTAAAATCACTGAGTTAGCATTATGCAAATCTTCGAACTGATTTAGTTTCAATTTGTATCACGACGTTGACGTGAAAGTAACAAAGTACCAAAATATTTGTACAGGCTGTCACCGGTAGTAAATCAATCAGGCACTAACAGATGTTTGCTTGCCGTTTCTCCTATAAATCGTTCAATTTTCTAAGTTAGCAGCCGCGTAGATGGCGGGCGCGTTGCCACCGGGACGGCGATAAGCGTTTTAATTAACTTTTCGTAATTTATATCTTTATTAGAAGCTCGACTAATGGTGGAGCGTGATTGCCAATAAGCGTAGCGGTCGGTCTGTAGATCACGATAGCTGGTGAGTTGTAGCGGGCTGCTTTCATTGCAGTATCTGACTGAGAGCGTCACGTTCCTTGTCAGCGGGTTGCGGCGTGTTGGGGACGAGGCTCATGATGACTCGCGGTTTATTTATCGTGGTGGTGGAGCGTGCAATCGCGGCGAGCGGCAAGAGTAATGGGATGAGTCTCGGAGTGGCGCGGGGCTGGCAGGCTGCGTCTGATTGCGCGTCTGCGGCGTCTTCCGCCGACCTAATTGGATGTCACACGGTGGGCTGAAAATCGGCTTTCATAGACTTAGGCATTTTATTTTGTAAGTGCCAGTTTTTATGCCGGATATCACTTCTATTAGTTATAACAATATACAAAAATGACACCAGAATTGATTCTGCACAAAAACGAAGGAATTATAATTTTTTTACGAAAATTTTGTATGGAGCTAGTATGAAAAATCGAAATATCTCTAAAACGGCAAGGATAACCGTAATATCCTTATAGGGAGTTATCGTACTAATTATTTGTGATTTTTTGACATAAGTTACATAATGGTTGTGAATGCCGTTTTTTTTAAAAAAATCGTCAAAATATTTTCATTTATTTTTACATATGAAACGTTCCTTTTAGTGTTAAAGTTGAAGATATCAGAGCTTTAACAACTCTTAACATAAAATAGCATGACCTCTTTAGACCTGAAGGACTAGACAGAAGTGAAAGAAAAGTTATTTTGTAGGTTATTGTACCCTTTTTTGTGATTGTTTTTGAAGAGGCGGTTATATTTTTTTTGAAAACTCGGTGTAATCGATGTACATACATAAAAAAAATACCTACCGACCGAATGGAGAACCTCCTCTTTTTTTTAAAGTCGGTTAATAAAAAAAATGGACTGTATATACACATACTTTTCATTGAAAGGTAATTTAAATAAAACAGAAGTAACAAAAATAATATCAAAGTTCATAATAATTTATGAAAATATTAACTAAACATATGATACAATAAACTAACATGAATAACAAAAGAACATAAAGAAAAATAAATGAATTTTACAAATTTTCTTCACAACTTTCGTTGTCGGACTCCAATTCCGTGTCAGAATCCAGATTGGATACACCTACAAACGCGAACTCAGTTTCCGGAAACTGTATTAGGTCGAGAGTTTCAGCAAAAAAGGTTGTCTTCCTTTTGGCATCTAACTTCGGCCTTTGTGCACTTAGGAAGGGATCCGAAGAAACAACAAGCATATTTAGGATATCTTGATTAGAATCTTGCCTGCTTCTTTTCCGCGAATGATGTTCCCGAAACCTCCTAAAATCTTTGTTTCGAGACTCTGAGGCTTCTTCCGAGAGAGTCCCAATCGGGACAATATCATTTTTTTCGATTATGTCAGCACCGTGTATTAATAGTTTATGTACGGTTGATGACATGTAGTACCAGTCGTATAATTCCACGTACTTTTCTGCTGTTTTGCGAGCAAAATCTTTAAATTTGATGACATCTATCTTCTCACCAGATGGTATTGCTTGCAAAATAACAGAAAATCTTTTTATCAGGTCTTGATCCAACCCAGTAATAGCTGCAGTTTTATTGGGAAACTCGAAAAACTTCCTTGCGGTATTCCCGTCATTGGTAGTTCCCGAGCCTTGTTTCACTATATCAATCAACAGATTGAGCTCCTCTTTAAATTTATTTTGAATGTTTTTTTTTTCTGTTTTGTAACATTTCTTTATGCTCATTACTTCTTGCTGCCCACTGTTTGAAGTCAAGTCTGTACGCAATGTGTAACAGACATTCCATGCAATTTATACGGGCATGTAGGGATGACAGGCTAAATTCGTATATGTCAGAACACACAGTTTTTGATGTTACAGCATCTAAGTGGTTCATTTCTGTTGGTTTTGCTAAGCACAGGTAGCATGATGCATTTGATCTAGCTTCAGAAAGGTACGTGCAGACTTTTGCGTCGATCATTGTCATCATTAGTTTATGAGTCACCCTGTTACTTTTAATGCACTCTGTGGGGTTAAGGGCCTCGATATCCTCATCCATTTTTCTTTTGTTATCTACTATACTTGTCAGCAGACTCATTAGATGACTACACAAGATGTTATTTTGTATTTTGATCTTCTGCAAGGTCTTAAAATTCCTATTGTGTCGATATTATTATGTTTCCGGTTATGTTATAATCATACATTTAGGGTATGATCAATCAACAATTTCATTCCCCTATCTTTCAAAAAGAAGCGACTGCATGGGCACTTTGACACTGATATTCAACTATTTTGGTATTGTTGGAAATCTTACAAGATACTACACACTTCTGTCTAGTCCTTCAGGTCTAAAGAGGTCATGCTATTTTATGTTAAGAGTTGTTAAAGCTCTGAAATTTTCAACTTTAACACTAAAAGGAACGTTTCATATGTAAAAATAAATGAAAATATTTTGACGATTTTTTAAAAAAAAACGGCATTCACAACCATTATGAAACTTATGTCAAAAAATCACAAATAATTAGTACTATAACCCCCTATAAGGATATTACGGTTATCCTTGCCGTTTTAGAGATATTTCGATTTTTCATACTAGCTCCATACAAAATTTTCGTAAAAAAATTATAATTCCTTCGTTTTGGTGCAGAATCAATTCTAGTGTCATTTTTGTATATTGTTATAACTAATAGAAGTGATATCCGGCATAAAAACTGGCACTTACAAAATAAAATGCCTAAGTCCATGAAAGCCGATTTTCGGCCCACCGTGTGTCAGGGTGCTACGATTGACATGTGCGATTACCCCAGCACCGCCTTACGGTTTATTTTGAGAACAGTTTTGGGAGAGGAACATCTGCTTTAAATGTATCGTTCTGTTCGTTGCAAAACATAAACATGTCTTTGATAATATGTGATGCAAATATTTGGCCAAAGGTTTGTTTCCGTGTTGATATTACCGACTTTACTGACTTTTCACTGAATTTCTCTTTCACTAAACCACCATTTATATACTCAGGCAGTAAGTAGTAGAATCTTATATTCCCCGTATTACTTTATGACAGCCGTTTAAACCAAAGACGCACATTATCTCTTCTAGATAGTTAAAGAGGAAACCGAGGATCGTTTAAATAAAGAGTACGCATCAACTGTCATAATGACTGACTTTTATTACAGGCTTTCGATTGATAGTGTAATTGTACTGTAGATTATTAGAAAACCGCTCAACGATTGCGTACTGTGTCTCAATAAAATCAATTCCCATAATAACAAGCGGCGGTGTATGGATAATCGTCGGAAGTCGAATGAATTAAGTACACGACGATCTTGCGATGTAATTACAGTGATCGAATGAAACGTGGAGATTCAATTTATGTATCGATGTCAGGCGGCGCCGGGGAGCCACTCGATGCGAGGCCCGTATTGAATACGGAATGGACCATGTACATTACCAGTTTACGCGATAATGTTAAAATTACACGTTACCCGGCGCGTACGCAATCTACGTAACCTTGTATTAGGGAGACAGTTTGGAAGGAAATTGACAGCATTACACGAAGCGGGGTTTGATGGGCCGATATCATCTTAATGATTTTAATTGGACGATAATTTGCTGAGATATTGACTGCTAATGATAGACAGATACCGCTATTAAGGAAACGGGGGATAATTTGTTGTGAACAGACATTAGTTTAAGTATCGATATTGAACATCAAAGAAATGAACACGCGAATTTATTCCCAAAGGTATTAAACTCGACATTATTAAGGTAAAATTTGCAATAAAATATCTACAGGCTAATAATAAATGCAAGGTTAGGTTAGTCTAACAGATACATCATTAAAATACTAATAAGTCTTGTGGTTTTCCCACAGACACAAAACCTTGCATTAATACAATATTGACCGATACCAGGGCATTCACTTTTTAGCCTCGCTATGAATTTTTATACATGACTAGTGTATTCCCCGACTTCCCGACTTCGAGCGAGTGCAATTTCAATGTAGATTTTGTTAGAAATATATAAGAATTTTATTTTATAAAAACCCTTACTGGATACTGGACTTTATGAATATGTTGTAATTGTTCTTATTCAAATCGGTTTTTGAGTTTAAAATAAAACTCGATAACCCTCTCCGACTTCAGGCTTCTGCAGTTTAGTTTATTTTTTGTCTAACAAATCTAGCCTAGAACATTTTCTAGATTCGTAATTAAGACTAAAGAACAGCATTTGATTTTTATATAAAAAAGAGGAAGATGTAAAATAAAATATTCATTTGGGTACTACACCATTCTGGTCTCAAAATAATGGCGATCGCAATACCCTTACTGCATACAAAGAGGGTGTAACGAGTGCTAAAAATACAGCTGTTACAGGGGTTGTCAAAGATTAGGACAGGGAAGGCAATCGAGTTGATACAGTATCGGTGAAATCTGTACCCCTGTCACTGAAACAGGGTTATGGAATTAAGTTACGAGTCAGAATGGATAGATGGTTCTACGGATTGAGCTGTCCAACATTTTTGCGGAAAATAGCTTTTGACTCAGCTTATTCGCAGAAACTTATCTCAAAGCAAGGTTCGTCAGTTTTCGAACATCTGCTGTTGAAAAATGTGCGTCAAGGCTTTTTATTCCAATATGTCTCGAATGTACTACATTGCCCATATACAGAGTGGCGATTTAGGGCTAGTTGTTTAATCGGTAGTTAAGTAAACACCAGTTTACTTAACACAAGTTAACTACTAAGTTAAAATGCTATACATTTTGAAAGCCCAGACAACTGGCAGTCACATGCATCATGCATGCTGTTTGTATACTTACGTGAAATTAATGTTGGAAAATACAATCACGATACAAGAGTAATTCTTAGAGTGTGTCAACGTTTTTGATTAAAAAACGTAGCAAGTGCAAGTGACTAACTAGCCAGTCATTATCATTGGTTTTGGTTGCATGAATGTATAATAAAACTCCATGTCATTCCATTTTCTACAAAACAAAACCCCAAAGTCAATGGCACGGTAAAATCACAGCCTGCTTTCATCAGTTCATACATATTTCGAAATTTCAACAATTCAATGAACTACATCGAACGAGGGTCGCGAACAAAAGCCAGGCATTGATGACAAACAAACAAACAAGCAGACGGGTGAACGCACTGTTACCCAATGCTTTGTCAGCGCTTTAGCGCTCGTAACTCACTCATCAAGCTTTAATTTAATGTCACTGTCAATACTATACTCTTTGTTCCTGACTAATAAATGTGTTGGTTTTGTGTGGTTAGCATAAAGCGCTTTGTCAAAAACAAAGCTATTGTTTAACTGTACGGTCGTAATCGTCATCGAGAGTAGACTCGTAATTTTACATGAGTTTTAACGCCCAAAAATGCTTCCTTTTTTGGGTTTTAATTTTCATATTATACAGGTTTGCGATCCGGTAACCGTAGCTTATTGGCGCCTGCAATACTAATTTAAACGCTACACATTTTTTAATCATTCGTAAACAGGTATTTTGAATCGATGTTTTTTAAATAATTTGCTAAAAAATGTATGAGAAGAATAGAATTATAAAGAATAGTTAACCACTGATCAACAAACAACTGGCTTTACAAAACGCCAGTAGTTGGATCAGTAGTTGAGCTAACTATTTGTTAAAATCTCATAATTTTAACTAATGATTAACAAATAGTTTAACTACTGATGATTAACAAATAGTTTAACTACTGATCAAACAACGGGCCTTTAGCCGATCTAAGTTAACCAGATTACCAGACACATCACACGCGTCCTGGAAAGGAAACTCGTAACATTAAATACTACAAGCATGTTTAACACCTTGCTATTTATAACTCGCTGTATAATCTCAATTAATTCACTTTTTATGGTGTGTTAAGGAATCTAGTCTCCTGGTAAAGATGTTTCATTCTGTATCCTGTTCCTTGTGAGTTTAATTTGTTTGCTTTACTTTTTATACAGGCCTTAGACTATTATTAGGATAGTTTACGGATCCAAGAACCACATACATATGTGATGAATTATTTAGTACTAAAAATGTTAACTTTATTAATTTAAGGGTTAACTGGCCCTTTAAATAATCCAACGTTTAAACTTTTTAACTGCTCTTAAGCCAATGCCTTCCCTGTCATAATTATAAGTTCATATTAAATTTCATATAGAAAAAAATGTAGGTACACTATGGTATAATTTTTATTAGTCTTTAATTTTATATAAATCTTACTTGGCAAGGTATTATATCAATAGGAAAGCCCACCCGGCAGTCTTAATGGAGTCTTAATTCAACTATACTTATTTATAGTTGAATGGATCCCATCTCGGTATTAATCTCTTAGAAGAAATGAGTTACAAGAACCAAAGGGTGCGCTACTCGCTAGTAGCAACTGATTTAGTTGGACCACACAGAAAAATTCTCTACAAGCTAGATTTTAAGTTATACAAAATATTTGGATTAACATTAAAAATTTATCATTTAAAATACCTGATACAAGATAACTAACGATTACAAAAAAAAAATACAATGACTAATTTGTGACCACACCGACCCTAAATATTTGAGACCCACTGAACCACAAAACTTGACCTGCATAAGTGAAAGGGTGACCAAAATATATCCCGACAAAGGCGGACAACCATAAAATAACCTATAAAACATCCCGTTACTTAATGTAAAGGATGCATTCCACACGTGACAGAAATGTGTATGTCCGTTTTAACTATTCATATCGAAAACAAACGGTCTATTGTATGCACTGATTTGTAATTCCCTATAGGTAGGTTATTTAACAGTTTGAAAGTGCAATCGTTTAGTGCGGATGCAAATATTTCGAAACCTATTGCACAATGCATAGAAAGTTCGCCTTTGTGGTGCATAGTGCATATAGAAAGACTGGACAAGATAATCTGGGCTGGACTATCTTAGAAATTTTATGAATGCGAAAGTTGGAGACTGATTTTAATGTTAAACTTTTTCGAATTGCTGCATAACCCTAACATACCTGATTCTTACATGGTGGGAAGTCGTTATGACTAGTTATTCCACAGATAAAAGTTATCTAAGTATCGAAAAATCAGCACTAAAAAGCTAAACAAAATTTTGTTTGGTGATCTCTTCAGACAAACAGTAGAGTCATTTCCTTAAGAAAATGCTCTCAGAAAACATACAGAGACATAAAATGATCGTAATAACTGCACTAAATAATGCTTTCGAACTAATTCATATTTTACAGCGACTATTTAATTCGAAACTGGAGCTTTCTCGTAAATGTATGCTTTTCTCTTAAACAGTGTTTACGTATGGGTGGTCGGGACATAATGGTTGTTTGCGTAAATATGCAGATTATCATGGGGCTACTACACACATTACAATAAGTTACTTTTTGGAGTTTTAAATTCTTTTCCACGACGCGCGTCTAACCAGTAAGTAGCTTCAAGCAGGTATAAAATACAGAGAGAAAATTAATTAGCAGTAATTCCTACATTTTGCAATAATTTACTCTTAAAGTTAATCGTACTTTTAAAGTGCGCTAATAAAAATGCATCCGCAGGTTTGTCAAAGTTTATGATCACATAAATTAAAACCAATAATTTAATTAAATAATTTGTTGACGGACTTTTATGATGAACATCCGTAAAATAAAAGCAGTGCGGTGCATCGTTTTCTTTTTTTTATGTAGTTGCCTAATTGGAAAAGGCACAATCTAAATTAAATATACGTTAGTCATTCAAATAAAAACAAATAACCGAGTTACAAACATCGCCATTATATATCGAGTAATTACATACAGAATCGACAGGATGTTCCTAATGTGCATGCATATTTATATACAAGCTAGTCCCGCGGCGACACCCACGATTTATTTCAAAACCCGTCCCTAAGACTCGTCTAAAAGATGCAAATACTTGGTATTTACATTAACGCCTATGAGGCTATGAAGTGTCAACTATTTATCTTAAAGTAAACACTATCGTAAAAATAATAAAACACTTTATTGAATAACATTAAATATTGTGATAGTGGAGTTCAAATAGAGAACTTCAATGTTAGCCAGGTGTTCGGTAGTGCACGGGTGTCATCTCAAGCGTTTGAGTGCAGTGCAGTACAAATAGATATTGGACACACACAATGGGCGATTGGTAGCGTTGTTATACATTCAAATAGAAGCCTTGAGCGGATGATATTAGGTATAGAATCCAATTTCATCCTTCTTCCAGTTCCAATTCCATCACCATACGAATTTATCTAGGATAAGAGCTTATCTACTTACTATTTCCATAAACCGCGACATCTATATCCACTTTAATCTTAGAAATATCTCTCGTCATTTCATCTTCATTCATCATTATTCCGTTTATTACAAGCTTCTTCATAAGACGGTGTGAGGATTGGTTTGCCAAAAGCAGCGAAACGGGCAGAGGAGTAGAGTAGAGTAGAGTATAATGCAGCCACAGAAAGGAAACCCCAGATGAGGCCATCGAAAGACCCATACCTCGTAGAAAGAAATGTGAAATCAGGCTATGGTTGATGATTTACCAAAGAATAAGAGTAGATAACTAGATACAACCATCACCACCCAATACCAAATAGTTTGATACGATCAAATCATAACAGTACCACCTAACTATCCCAACATTCTCAGACGATATTCGAACTGCAGTTGAACTCGAGTCCGTAACGAACAGACAGACGTACATAACACAATAATGTGGTATAGTAAATCGATACATCACGTATTGCCGCGTATCTGATCGTCAATCGAGAGGATTACTGTCGCGGTATTACACATTATTTATGCATATTATTTCGATACGAGCTCTCGTATCGAGAGCTGGTTGATCGATATCCGGGCTCGAATGGAATGGTAACCCAATTTCTTTCTGATGCAGTTTTTTCGGGGTCACAAGACAGAAAATATTGTAGCATCAGTTACAGAAAACATTAAAGGGAATGGTTTATCTTGATGGACATATGATGAGGAGAGATGAAAAGCTTTAACTGAAAGAGTTATGAATATGAATGTTGATGGATGGAGAGAGAGGGAAAGGATGAATGAAGTGATAAAAGAAAAGTCAGTGAATGATAAAATGGCTATGAACAGGGAAGAATGAAAGAGCAAATATCGTGGAACAAGTTTTATGGGAGAGGACAAAGATGGAAGAGTAAAACAAAATAGGACTAAGTTGGACTCGCATCACATATAAGCGTAGTCTGAAAAAGCCCAGATCACAGCAGGCAGTAGTACTACAACTCAAGAAAGAACCATTAATTTGAACTTAAATCGATCGTTTCAGGAAACCATCAATAAGTTCCAATGCAAAGCGGATAGATATCAAATTACATTCGATATTTAATCTGAGCCAATAATGTCAATGTGTAAAACGGCTACCCAATAACTACCGCTATTAATATAAGTTAAAGAATGTGTTCGCATCAATTCTCCGGAACACAAGTTACGTTCCAACACTGCCTGCTGCTCTATTAATGTCATAATTAGAAATAGCATCGATAAAGTACGCAGTGTACAACTGAACACAGTTCCATTCATAGTAACTAGAATTATTTTATAACGGTTACTAAGAAATTAATAGTAACTCGTAAATAAATGAAGAATTAATTATATTTTGTACAGGATGGAACAAAACTTTTAAGTGTTAAATTAGAACATCACACCGGAAAGTTGGAGTTATGGAACTTAAGTCGAAGAAAAATATGAACTCTTCATACTCTTTGCATCAACTGATGCAATATCATGTATGGTAAACCAATTCGTTTTCTAAACATTTTCCTTAGGTAAAGGAAAGTTTTCAGTAGAAAAAAACCTAAACAACGATAAATGGATTATATGAAGGATGATATGGCGAATAATGTGTAACTATAAAAGAGGAAGTCATTCTGTATGCATGGGAGATAAGGTCAGCTTAGGACAATGAACATAATTCCTTAGGGAATATTGAAAAGTTTGGTGACCTGAACGACCGAAGAGATATTGAGCTTATTCTGTCATACCCTGTACATAACAAAATGTATTAGCCTTTATTCGTAGATTAGCATTGTATGAATTAATCGCCACCCACGCGAACACAGTGAAAGGAGATCCAACTGATAATACTAATGCACTCTTCTTAGTTGAAATGCAACTAAACAAACAATGTAAATTATCATCTAATGAATTATACAGATGTTGTTTCAATCGAGTTCCATTCACGATTGATCGATGACCCAGTGGTACTTGATCGACAATCGAAACGCGTTGTGGAACATGTACCTAATACGGACTTACGAGTAAGTTAATGAGGGCTAATTTTGCTCGGTTATTGAGCGATTGACTGATAATCCGCGTGTTACGTTATCGATTCTCTCACTGAACAAACAATAAATTAAATTACGATTTATTTCTCTTTCACAAAGGCACCATACAAAAAAAATATTGGTGTGAGACTATAATCTGCGCTAGGAAAGCATATCACACAGATTATTATCAGGCCTAAATATTTGTATGGTCTACAGGTAGTAGTTTAAATGGGCCTACACACGGCAGAAATTCCCGTTTCGAAATAAAATAATTCAAGTTAAAAATACTAACAATATTTAACTGGAACTACATTGAAGAACTTTCATGGAAATCGATTGGATGATATCCGAGATCGAGAACGTAAACAAACGTGACCCATGACTTTTACACTAACAAAACATCAAATGCAATTTTCCAATTTCAATCAAAATGAAAGCTGAACTGAAAATTGCTCATGTAAAAAGTCACACTAACCTCGATTCAATGAAACTAGCTCAGTTTCTAGAACTATTATGAGAGACCACGTACAATATTGCATCTGTACAGTAGCCCACTACATATTGAATATTAAATGAATCTATTTTCTCTTACGATACGTTGAAACACAGGCTGGTACAAAACACCTCGGTAGTAGCTTACCTGCAAAGAGAGAAAACAACATTGAGTATATTTGAAAACATGGTGCATGCATCATTAACACTAATTTATAAAACTACGAGGAGGCTGTAACAGGTGTACTTTAAAACGCTATTGAATACTAAATATGCAATATATGTAGATAATAAATAAGGTTAATTATGCAAATTGCCGCTAAAGAGGCGCATCTTGGAGGAAAAGTTGTCAAACTACTAACAACACTAGTTTTAGTTATAGTCAATTTCACTCTAATACAAATAAAACGACAGTAATAGAACATAATCTATGCAAATGGCCAAATAGATTCAGATTTAGTTAAAGAACAATATAATTAACATATAATTATAGCAACACTGAACACGTAAATAACAGACTTATAATTATGACTGATACGACTGAATTCTACAGACATAAAACAACGAGGTTAAGAAACAAAGGGGATGATTCATACAAGAACAAATACGAACCTTATTGAAAACTTAACAAAGAAACTAAATTCAATTAGCATACAAGGTTTAAAGCCGGTAAAAATCAACCAACCAGAAGTGAAGAATTACACAACGAGAGATTTTCACGAAACCTACTTACGCATATCAAATCGATTCACTAACGTTTATTGAGGAAACAATGATGATCGCAATAGCCAAGAACAATGAACGGAAAGATCGGCACACATACATTGATCATGTAACATCTGAATTTGATTTAAAGATATTTGCCGTTGGTTATGGTCCAGCTGCATCATGAATTCTTGTTGTCTGCGACTCATGAATTTGCAATGGCGGTTTGCTAACCCGATGATACAAATACTGTAGACAAATTACAGCTATGTTTTGACATAAAACTTCCGAGTTACATTTGTAAAAAATTACATGATGAAATTAATATCTTCGTTCGTTGATTCAAAGCTAAAGTAATACAAAGTTAGTTACCAGTTACCAGACAACAAAGTCTAACTTAAGTATTTTTAAGCCGTAGGCATTGATGAATCAGAAAAAAAAAACATTGTTTACGGTTTCTAATTTCCTGGAACACCGCACAAGTTTGACAGCGCCTCAAACAAGCGTATTAAAAATGCGAAAACAAAGGGATAATAAGTTTCTTCCGCTTGATGTATATCTGGGATCGTTTGACTGACGTCTGCGCAACAAAGCCGAGATGGATGTAATTTAGGCCTTTCACGCCTATGAACGCAACCAACCGTATGTTTCGGATATACAACGCCTTGTAAAACCAAATTGGTTATTACGGCAAAGATATTGTGATGAAACGCAGGAAATGATAGATCTTTGACCCGAAACAGAAATAACTGTGGAGATTATTTACGGAACTGATTAGATTTGATTTGAGGTTTTCCATTTTAATGGCACTTTATCTTAAAATAAACAGCTGTTTCGTAATACCAACCTGGCAAAGTGAAGCCAATAACAATGGTAATGATGATGATTATGATGATGTTGGCACGTTTAAAACGGTAGTGTTTGATGATGGTCGATCATCGAACGATTTAAGTGTAGTGTTATATCACAATGCACGATTCGCGAGGCCATTTAACGGAGTTGTAACAGTATCGTTAATCATTTCTCGTGGTATACAGGAAGCAAGAGTTTTTGTGGTAAAAATTATGAAAGTAAGCTATATGTATCTATCGACGGGCACCATTGTTAGATGATTAATTTACCCGAGAATGCTTTTGAATATACATATTTTTAATTACGGAATGTTAACGTTCCTTTTTTTCTTTTTAATTGGAGGTTGATGATGTTGCAAAAATCCTTCTAGAATAAGCGCGAAGGAATCACAAATCCTCGTAATTCACGATAATAGTTTGCGATGTTTATTCATAAACCTCTTTGTATGCAAGCAGTACCTTTTCCCAACCAATAAAATGAAGGCTTACTTTACAGAACCAACAAATAGTCTTCCCATACATCTTAGCAATAATATTGAATTAAGTTCGCATGAAGGTTGCCATTTTGCGCATTAAGATGCACTAAGCACATAACGGCATGGGAAAATTGCATGGTGGGCGGGAAATTATATTAAATTCATCGGGCAACCCTATTGTGTGCGGGGCGCGGGCCGGGGAGTCTCGCTGCGGGGTGGGCGTCCCCATTCATAGCTGACTCTGAATAGGGCCATAAACGCAAATTGCAGGGCTCGTATTGTTGCATGCGTATGCAGAGCAGTGTTGTTGCATGTAAAGGGACGTGCTGACGCGACGCCATGTTGGGATGTCTCTATGTTTTGTTGTTCGCAACATCAAAGTGTTGATGAGAAATGAATGAACGCGTGGATTTGTGTCACGCTTTTTCTGTGGGAAATATTTTTACCGAGAGATGAGAGAACTGGGTTGTTCGTACGGGGATATAAAAGAGAGTGGATTGGTGCTGTGTCTACTTATGCGTATAAGGATTACCATGTATGTTTAAACCACAATGAATCCATGTTTGCTATAAACAACACAACTCGTACCAATTGCTTTCAATAAGCGCCGTTCTACGATCTGCCTTGGACCGCAAGTCCGCAATGACGGCCAATAAATGCGGCCTGTTTTCGCGTTATCCCGTATGAAACCCACATGTGCGCCGGCGCACTCTTCCGCACAGAACATGGGTCTATCGAAATTATCTACTGGCTTTTGTGAAGAATATGCAATATAATTATGATTTTGTTCTTTGAATTTAGATTTCTTTACGCACTGCTGCAGTCGAACCGAAAATTAAGTCCATCTCAAGATTCCATACGGCAAACTACATAAAAAACTTATCTTTGCACAAAAATGCACATCAGGGATGGATTATGTCCAAGCTAGGCATTCACAATTACAGTTTGATTGACGAACATAATCCGTCATCCACGTTATACGTGTAAACATTTTACAACAATAATTTAGCGTCATCACGTCAAGCGAGGTGTCATCAAAGCTCACAACGATTACGACATGATTACTTTAGCTGTAAACTTTATATTATAAAGGAAATTGTTATCCATAAACGGTCCTGAGGTAATCTCCCACAAATATTTTATTGGAAAATAAATGGAGTTATTACCCTTACATCGTCTCAGAATGGTAATTCAGATTTACATAGGAAATGGTAAACATAATTTGATCGAATTATTTTCTCGTTTCCTTTAAATTATAAAATAATAACATTCACCCGTTTTAGGAAATGAAACTAGGAATATTACAATGTTGATTAAAATATCCGAAAAATACTAAACACTGATTATATTATTTTGACAAGTTTCTTATTCGAATAACGAAGACGTCTCAATTTCATAATTAAAAATATACACACAAATTCGATTTCGTAATCGACTTTAATGACGATTCGAATGCGTGGGTGTTAATCGAATTACAATTATAAATTATCTACAATCGATAAAGTTTGATGGTCGTATAGTGTTCAGGCGAGTTTACTCGACTATCCCATGCTTGCACGTGAGACGTGAGATACCCTCCAATTACGATCGCTCATACTGAGTCGACACGGTTCGTTTACTCGACTATTTATAAGTTAACTCGCATTCTTACTCGATACCTATTACTAAATCTTATGAGTGATGTGCCGCTATGCAACGCCGAATAGTCGATTATTCAATTTGAACTATGAAAATCGATAAAGAATTTAATTGATTTCATAAATCTCTTTCTGTTTTTAAATACTTCAATTAGATAAATGTGTTTAATTATTCGGAAACGCCTCATTAAGAGTATAATTAAAGTGTTAAAATTGCAGTGCTGTATAGACAATTAAGTAGCCTCTTTTAAACGATTTCCTGTCAATAAAGTCTGGCTAACAAAGAACATTTTTGTTCCCTTAGTCTAGTCAAACAAAGGCATACTTCACCTAATTGAAGAATTCAATCAGTAATCGTTTCCTTCAACTATTTTATTGTATTTACTTCGTAAGTACTTATAATTAAACCATTTTCGTATCGTATTTTCAATAATTAATTCCGTTTACTGCTTTTAATTACTGACAAAGAAAGTTTACAAGAGAAAAGATAATTATCAAAATTATGGCTAGTAACGACGAAACTAATTTGTAAAACAAATTGACTGGTCACGATTAAATGCAATTAAAACTTTATTTGTTTAAAATACGCTCAAATCGCATTTAATTTCGGATATGCAATACGAATTACGAAGTAATTTATGATCGAAACATTTTAATTGGGCAATCGATTAAAAAATCGACTAAATACATAAAAACTTGTTTCACTTTTATTGAAGCTATCATTTTTATGACAGACTTTTTTCTTAATGTTATGAATGAACCTTACGTAAAAAATATTTTCAGAAGTTTTTTTTCTCAATATATTATGTTTAAGATCACTAAGTTATGTATAAACCGGGAATGAGGGCTATATTCTCTCTGGATAACGTGCTTGGCAAAGATCCAACATGACAGGACGCAGCATCACAAATCGGAGTGGAACACATCAAAGATTTTGATAGCAAGTCGTGGATACTGAAGCATCAGCTGTTAAAAAAAGAGTAAGGATTAATTTTTAATTTTGTGTTGAAGTATATAACTGTGTTGGTGGAGTATATAACTCAAAAAAAACAGTGCTATCTAGTTTTAAATAAAAATTTCAAAAGGACGGTAACATTTTTGTTGGGGCTTGTCCTCCCGAAATAAGTCCTCCCCCGATCAGGGTTAAACGGATACGACTGTCGGAATTATACTGACTAAAAACCACCCTATTGCTTCTGTTGCTTAGCATTCTTGTCCCTGTTTAATATCGCGACCCGCGAAGCTTAGTCTAACTAGACTAAGGCCCGGTATCCACCAAAACGGAAAGGAGAGGAGATGTGTTCGAACAACGACTCAGATGTCTGAACTGAAGCTAAGCGGAGAGGAGAAGTATCTGATTGGTTATTCAAACACATCTCCTCTCCTCTCCGCTTTGGTTGATACCGAGCCTAAGTCTACTAAGGACTAAGTCTTAGTCGTACTCCTGACAATCATAAATATGTATTACATATCAACTGTTTATAGTTTTCGCAGTATACCTACTCGGATTGTATACCATTATTGATCAGTCATGTACAGTACTGATCATCAGTCATATACAAAAAAACGCAATTTATCATCTCAATTCTTGAGTTATTCGAGAAAGTATATTTTAAAATGAAACTTCAATCGATGACTAAGCAAATATATACTTGATGGAGTGGCTATTTATAATATTGTACAATACATATGTAATAACTTTATTTCAAAACCTCCATTTCAAGTGAAAGTGAATATCTTTTGTACTTATAATGTGACTTCGCATATTTTATTGTGTTTCTTGATATCAATTTTCGTAAAATAAATTCGTGTTTGATAGAAACTTTTTCTGTATCTTTCTCTCCTTTTATCATTTTTCATCTTTTAGATTGTAGGCACTCAATCACTTTTTTAGTCTCCGCGCATTTTAGTCCCAAAACTTCACTTGAATTCATTTTATTTATTTCTCTTATGACGAGTACTTTTGAAGATCACTGATACCGCTTTACCGCTCCGTTTAAGTATTAATTTCCAACATAACATCTTCATAATTATTGACAAAACCATCAATTACAGCAACAATTAAAGACATAACTAGCGACAATTTCCTGTATTACCCACTCTATAAAATGTGTAGCATTTAATAAAAAATGATAACATTTTACTACTATTAAGATCTAACCAGTACCTTCCTCGGTAAAATCACGAATAAATTAACCTTAAATCATACGTATTTAACGCGTGCATTGCGCATATATTAGTGTTTTCCGAGCAAGTACCGTTCCGGTTTGTTGAACATATTTTCATAGATTCCAAGTCTACGCATGCGTGTGTTGGTGGAAAGAGTAGAAACTGGACACATACCTAAACTATTCGCATATCGAGAGAGCAAATAGAGCGTCAAGAAAGTCCCACATACATCGCGAACATAATTTTATATCTAGACTAATATTTCCAGTTATTATTGACCTCTAGTGAGTATGGGAACGTTTGGTCGTGAGAGTTCATCGAGTGCCTGGAATCCGGTTCACAGACCGCAAAAAAGGCTTAGCTATAAACAGTGAAATTAACATGATGGTAATGAATGAAAAAGTCGTGCTTGTAAGTGCAAGTCTTAAACGGTATCTTCACTACGATGCACATTTTTGCAAGCTTCATTCTGAAAATTGGCTAGCATCTTTCTCATCAAATTAGGACATGACTTAACCATAAAACGGCCGGTCAAACATAGTGACCTGACTAAGTGATCATCCAGATGGATTGTCAATTAAGGTTTATGTTTATTAGCTGATCCATCCATTAAGTGATGACGTTCTAAATGACATAATGCTACACATAAAAAGAAAGAAAAAGATTTGTCAGAACCGCAAACAAGGAACACATTTTCAAATACCTTTTATAATATTGTAAGTAGCTTTCTACCATCAAAACCACTTCATCATAATGAGTGACTGATATCATTACAAGTCACCACTCAACGCGAAACAAATTCGCATCAAAACCGCACAACAAATGAGATAAATGTACAAACTAATATCTATGCACACGATCAATCAATGAATGTCCGTGTAATCTGAACGACCATTCATCATATGACCGTTCAAACAAGACTTATAAGCTACTGGTCTAGCGAAATGCGAAATGTGAAATGCGAAATTAGCCCGACGAGTGTCAATTACGTATAGTATCAAGTTTCGTTGCGGGATCGCTATCGTGTATCAATGAAAGGGAAACTCTATTGTTTGGTATGAACGGTAGTTTTACCGCAAAATATGCCCATTGTAACGGTATGGCGTATTGATGGTCGTCGCACACCACATTTAATTCAGAACTCTGAGTTTCGGGTTAGTGTCAACGAGTCATTAACTGGGCATTAAGTTCTCTGTCCGATGACACACGCGTCATTTACTCAAATCAAAAGCGCGGTCATCAGAGCTGTCGGACCTTGCCAAAATTATAAAGTTTGTTTGTAGGAAGTTATCTCTGAAACCGATGCACTGATTTTGAAAATTCTTACACCAGCAGAATGACACGCTATTTTTGAGTGACTCATACTATTTTATTTAATTTCTGATTGCACTCTGTGCGGGTCGCCACTGTTTGATAATTTATTTGATGTGATCGCGATTCGACAAGCCGTAATACAGTTTTAGACGCCACACTTAACATATTCTAAAGTCCCATTTCTAAGGTTTAATAAAATAATCCATCCAATCGCTTTACAAATCAAATAATATTTGATGCGTTCACTGGCACTAAATATCATTTAGTGCCAGTGAACGCTTGTCTTTTTATTATATATTTTTTTTTCGCTTATTCAAATAGAATGTGCGATAGCGTTATGTCAATAGGGACTTCATACTTGCTATGTCTATTTGTTTACGTATTCGATATGAGTTGCACGTCGATCGTTGTGCGGGACTCTACTACAAATACTAAGTACGTGTATTTGAATGTACGTTTCTAAATACAACCTCAAGTATTTGCTGTTATTCATATTAAAGTGTTTATTTAGCAAATAATTAGCTTGTTTATTTACTCTGAATTGTTTAATGAACGCTTTCTGTTTGTATGGAAATAATATTCGATGGTGTCACAACTTACAGATTTATGCGAGATTAGCAAGAGAAAAATAAGCTTAGGAAAGAGTAGAACGATATGGGCTTTTTCACAGAAGTTGGCAGTAAAAAACTAATACGAGTACCTAGATACGTCTTTACTCTGCTGTTTTATTATTGTAGTGGCAGTGGCTGTTTACCTTATCCCCTGGTTCGATTACCAGGTCGAGCAAATGATAAAGGAGCTTTTCAACAAAGATCGCTCGGTAGTAGCCACATATCCTGAATTTATGTCCATTCAATGTTCACAGGGGCGAAATTATTTAAGGTAAAGATGGCTTTTAAATTCAGAACTTATAAATAAACAATTTCAGTCGATTTCCCTTTGACATAAAACATCGAAGCTCGTTCTAATAATAGCTAACCAATACTTATTAACTGAAGCTTTTATCGTCCATTTAGTAAGTTTAGTTATTTAGTAGGCAAAGCACGCGATGTGAAGTGCCTCACAAATTACTTCACACATTATACAATTTGTGTTCGGCGCCGCTTTGTTAGCAAATTATACTAAATTATCTGTTAACAGACTTACTTTTAAAGTGGAGTCGCTTTTAAGGATACAACTACGAAATTTAAGGCCCAGTTGTGTGATCAGTAGCAAAACTAACCATTAATTAAAATCTTCTACATTTTTAACCATTACTTAACAAATGTACAGGATTTTAACCTTTGTTTAATTACTCTGATCATCAGCTCGCCCTTAATATATTTTTTTGTTGTCTATGCTCTACAGTGTTGCTTTCATTGACTGCCTTAAAAGGGACAGCTAATTAGGGCTTAGGTTGCCCGTTTTTGACGTGTGACATCTTTCCTCTCGAATTCCTGCAGTTATTTCGTTATTTCGTGAAATGGAACAGCTAAGAAGCAACGCTAGTCTATGTCTGTCTTTGGATGGGTCATCAAAGATAAGCAACGATTGCCGAGGCCGGTGTCTGGATCAGAGACCAAAGTAACGCAGTGAGATATTGAAAAATTATATTTTTTTTTATAAATTATGACATATCATTTTTATGCATTGAAATGCAAAATGTTTTGAAAATTACGTTTTTTTAAAGATTGAGAAGTTCTCAAAGACAAGGAGTATAAATTGTTGAAAAATAAGTAAATAACACAATTTCAAAGAACAAAGTCATCTTCTCTAATAATAAAATGTTAAAGGATGCAGAGATTCCAACACTAAAAAATAATTCAGCTATTTATGGAAGAGCTTATAAAAACAAAACATATTTTATGGATTCAACTTTGGAAGGGTCGTTGCATGCAGCATGGTAATCTAAATGTAGACGAAGTTTTATGTGAAGTCGGAAAAATGGATGAGTAAAAACCTTAAGACCGGTACTATGAAAGCTTGATGCTTAAATATAAAAAAAGTTTATTGTGATACACATAATCACTTTCCATCAGTCAGGCGAGATGTGGTCAAACTATAGATTAACTAAAAAAAACTTTTAAGCTGTGAATCACTGACTGCCTCGATGGTCTAGTAATTCCAAGCGCTTGACTAAGTAAGATGTCTTGGATTTACATCCCAGATCAGGCTTAGTTTTATTTGATTTATTTTGCTCTATTTTAGCGGCTATTTTTGACGGTACATAATAGGGTTGTTCCTAATAAAAATCACTCAAACATACCTACCTGGGAAACGTGGCAATTTTTTTAGTACTCATCTGCCTAACCCTTTTAAAACACGTGCTCATACGCAGGCGTGATATACAATATGAATCACTCCAAAACAAAAGCAGTACATCGATTGAAATAAAATCCAAATGTATTGTATTTTTCAACGACCATTGACCAGCCGATGATCCATAAAATTAATGATAATAACTTTTTAAATTGCCTCCAATATATTTGCGAACAATCCTCAAAGAGTTGGGACAACTTAAAACAATTGAAGGTCGGGGACAATGTATCAATGAACGAAGTGAACCACACAAGTTATTCCAGTAGCACAAAAAGTCACACACAACTTTCGTATCTATTTCAAAGTACAATAGAGGCGACAGCGGAGTGAAGAATTTAGAATAGTTGGCACGCAAGTTGTCATATCCGTTAGAGGAGCTGTGGACCGTGGCTAAGCTATTGATTGAATCTAACATAAGTATATGTTACAGAACATATGTTCGTGCAACTAATATACAAGTAATTGTGTATATTAATAACTAATCGTTAGACGAGACATTATAGGAATGAGAGATGTGCTAGACGAATAGAAAGCGGTACGTCATATTTTATAGAAATTAATTTAATATTGCAATTATTCTTTAGAGGTTTCTAGCTGCTATCCTTGAATTATCAAGAGACATTATACATAAAGATGAAAGTGTTCTTTTCACCGAAACGTTACCGGCTAGGAACTTCTCGTGATGATACAGAGAAGAAAAAATATATACGTTAACAAACATTTGAACTCACACAAACATCCCGACGCGGCACTACTAACTTTATGGGCCATAAAAAGATTTGTTGCGTGCAAGATTCAAACCTGCGACACACAGACTCCTCAGCCATTGCGCCAACCGAAGATTCGCTAATTTACTATAACTGACCTTGTACAAGTAAAGATTTGGTCCAAAAATAAAACTGTCATCAAAACAAGGAAGTAAAACAATAACCACATAATAGTTCTATAATTAAGAAATAATCCCATAAATCCTGACTCATTGCTACGATCAAATAATTACACCAATCAAAATATCAGCGTAACAACATTTGTACGAAAACAGTGGAGTTCGAAACTAAATTGTTTAATCGTCCGCAATTTAACAATTGTCAATAGACTTCCTTAAAACCATGATATTGTCTTCGTAGAACCGTGAGTAATTCTAGTGACTAAGTATTAAAAATGGCCGCTTTGTTTAAACGAAAAAAAAAGAACATTTCTGTCACAAGTAACTGTATCAAAAAGATAATGACCCCTAAGAGTCTGCCGATGTTCTTTCAAAATATTATGAAAGTAAGTCGGCAGCCGGTGGGACTTTCATCTTTAAGATCTGAATCGTTAAGATCTCATTTCTCATCGTTGAAAGGAGCTTTTAGTTCTAAATATTTATCTTTTGAACTATCTTCTTTTATTTTTAACATTAATAGTAGCATTTGAAGTTAAACTTAAGATTTATTATTGCTTTCTTTAGAAATTTCCGTGGTTACTTAAACTATAATTAACTATGTAGGTAAATACCGTTTCAACTTTACATTCAACCGTTTATAATTCACTTATAACTTCCAACTTAAAGTTATGTCAACAAGGAAACTTAACCACAGCTTAAAGTCGTAACTATCTGTGACATCGCACGTCGGTAGCTAATCCCCAGTTTATCTAGTAAATCTAAGTTTCGCGTCAAACCAGTGTTTATCTAACTTTCATTTTACACTGCAGACAAAGTAATCCTTATACAAAAAATAAGTAGAACGTCTGATTTGATCGTGTTTTTGAAGTCTGTAAGACCTTTTTTTTACAAAAACAGTGAAAAAAAGCGATAATGTCCCGCCTCATGGAAAGCGCTCACTGTTGCCTATGGACGCCGACAACACTTTAGGAATCGTCTGCGCGTTGCCGACCCTTCAACTTTTACACGCCCTTTTTAAGGATGTGAAGAAAGTCGATAGAAGCGTTATACTGACCGTTACAGGAACAGGAGTTTCCTTTCTACCTATATCCTAGTAACATATCTTAGGGAAGTGCATCAAAAGAGGTTCTTTTTTTTTACCTTGGTGAAGTCATCAAAATCCACGGTGTCCTTCAATAGCCCTTTATGTCCCTATCAAATGAGGTCTAAGCACAATACAAATTAAAAGTTCTTCGATGCAAACACCGGGAATCTTGTCTGCTAAGCAGCTTGTCACTGATTACTCACAACTGTCACAGTATGACGAGAGAGTCGATCCGATAGTCAATTTACTCCAAAATAATCGTTTGATCCTAGCTATAATTAGAAATAGGAATGATTTATTCATGTTCCACTTCAGACTCATTAAACAATGACAACTCCTTGTCAGTTTCTGCCAAAGTTCATTAAAACGGGTAAAAGTTGAAAAGCGTTAGTAAAAGTGTGTAACTTCTACATTACATCGTACTCTAACTGTTAGTGATGTACGTGACAGATGAGCACATAATTCTCAGCGGTAATAAACCCTATCTGGATGTAGATCATCGTGCACCTGTAAATTTAGACGTTGTATGCGCATGCGCATACGCACACTTTGCTCACGACTCACTGCCTTCCCGTTAAAGCTCGTCACACACGGCTGCTTGTACTACTATTAAATGTGTAATATAGCTTTTTAACGAGTTATATCATATTTTTAACACTGTACCGTATGATAACTTTTAACTAACGCCATAAAAACCATGGAACTTTAAGTACGTCTCTGTCTTTACTTTGAGATAACATCAAGCAATAAATACGGTAAACGTAACTACAGTCAAACGAAAAATATTCATAAACAAAAAAAATATAGGTACTTATATCAACGATGAGACCGCCATAACTCTTTAATAGTAAAAAGAGCTTTGTTAGTTACAAATACACTTTTTTTTAGTAAATAATGTGTGTGTATCATCTAAATACTAACTTATGTATGTGGCGGTCTTAAATTTTACTAGGGACTACTTTCGTAATCTTCAACATTTTTTGGAGAAATAATGTAAAATGTTAGTTAATGTTGACTGTTGACACTTTCGCGGCGAGCGGCGCGTGAGCAAGTTTGTGGACAACTTCAACTGGTAGAATGTTTGTTTTCCTCACAATTCGACGATTCTATGGCAAATGACTTATTGACCGAACGCGAGAATTTATTATACAAACAAGAATGTGCTTTTTTCCCCATAAATTAGGTCGCATTAAGTTTATTCATTCTCATATAAATTAACGAACTACTGATCCGGATTAAGATATTATCGAGGAGGGTTATAAGCTGTATAACATCGCGCTAAGACCAATAGGAGGCAACCAGCGAAGGTAAAACTACGGGGAACAGCTAGTGAATTCATAAATAATCTGTACAATACGTTTCTATGCTAAACGAAGTCTACGAGTTAGAATAGTGTCCATAACAAGATAATTATATTAAGGTACAGGAATATTTGAAAATTCTCCTAACATGAATTATCTCCTTTCAGTAACCATAAGATACTTTTCACATACCACTACATTAATAATACCAACATTACGCATCTTACAAACTCAACAGTCTGTGAAAAAAGATCCGATGCGGCGAGCACCATAAACCCGCGATAATCCGTACCAGTGTGAAGTGCACTTTATATCGATGTCGAGCATTAAATCATCAGCCCACTGCAACAACTGAGCCCTTTGATATTTTATATCTTTACATCTTTATTGTCCTACATAAATCTCAGAAGAGCTCTGATTGGCTGCTCGATAAAAATATATCGGCTGTCATTCCGTGTTGGTGTAGAACATTTTTTGATTAATGTAAATGCCACACTTTCTATCAACTTTTATAATTGTTATTTATGTGGAACATAAATTATTTAGTGTCAATTACTTTTATGTAATGGAGATTGATTGGTACTCGTCATGCATATTGGACGTTGAAGACAAATTGCCCAAAATGATATCCAAATTGGACAAGCAATTGATACTATCTTAATTTTAACGAGATCATTAATGCTAAAGAACACGGAAAACTGTAGAAAGATATTTCAATCAGAAGACTTACAATTTTTTAACTGCTCTGTGCAGAAAAGCCTTGCATAACTTTTTTTTAATGGCTACCTGCATCAATTATTACAGTAGTAGCAAAATGGACAGTGACAACAATGAGCGTAAGATAACATCTAAATAACACAAGATAATTTTGCATGCAACTATTATAAATTGAAAGTAAATAAGCATCAAATTGAAATGCTTTGTGTGAAATAAAATGGCTGCCATTTCACGCTTTTAAAGTCGCAGTCATCAGTTGTAGTCGTATATTTAAGCAGGGTTATTATAAAACACTTTTTTCCTATTGTCCTATGCTTAACACGGAATTTATTCACTGTGTATGTGTAATAATTACTGTTGGACGCGAAAAATGATTTATTTTCTGTGAAATAACACGCTGTATAATTATGTTAATATAGGGTGTTTCATAAAGCTTATTTAAAATTAAACTTTCCAAAACATTATTATGCTACTGATTAGGTAGTCCACAGAAACTTTACATAATTACAAGTCGCCTTTCAGATTATCTAGAGCCAAAGGCTACACTAAGATAATAATCTTGCAAGGACCAGCCTACAATGTAGGTAATAAAACTTGTAACACATCTTTATAAACTAGATGATTTCAAGACATGTTTGCAAATTACTGGAGACCAGATTCTGTGTAGATACAAACAGTTAGCCGCCTGACGACACTTGAAGGGAGAATATATACCACAAATTGTCCTATAAATTATTAAGCGTACAAGATGGTAATCGGTGATAAAATCTTTGTGCATAAACAAGGGTTAAAATGGTTTACAAATAATCCCTGTATAACTTGGGGGGGTGACGCTAAGGACGAATTACAACAACGTCGAGCGCGAACAACTTACTGGAGTTGAGGACTATAAGTGGTAATACAGACTCAAGGGCTGTCAATGTCAGGTTGATAAGATCAACCATCATCATCAATCATTGCTCTCTTTAAGTTCCAAACAATACCAAAGCCTTGCATGCTGAAATAGTTTTCTGATAGTTTTCTCATAGAAAGATCATATAACCTAGTCCGAATGATCCCAACAACGATTCCACAATACCAACTACAACTAAGAATCAAATAAAACAAACCGACAATACAAAGTGACAAAAGCACTATCAGGCAAACACTCGACCGATCGACATTCCGTCTCATGTCCAACGATTTGTAACATTTAACTCAACAATGGCTCATTAAACTGAAAACCAACTCCGTAGCTTTCGCCTTACTTACTTCACCTTTCAATGTTTTCAAGAATGCTGGAACTTGGAAGGTAGGCGGCTATCGCAGCATCCGATCTGCTTTTGTTGTATCTGTGGTTGTGTTAATTGACGTTAATATTGAGGCGGATGGTTGAAATGTTTTGAACACAGGAGGCGGTGGAATGTAAACCTGATAGTGGACGAAACTAGAAGCTTTCGTTGCGTCTTGGATTGTGGAATTTTGGATAAATCTATTGAAGTTACACAACAAATTCCAAATGATTCGAGAAAGCAGTTCCAAGAAATAACAGTTTAAGATTCGAAGGAAATAATTCATAAAAGTATGGCTGATCGTCGCTAAACTTGACATCACCATGACGCATGATTAAAATCCTCATTGAGAATAACATCGACAAATCTTCACATGAAATACAAGAAACTCACATAATTCACACCTCGCAGCAAACTTATTGATTTACGATGACACACAAACAGATGACTACCATCCATTCCTCGGCGAAGTTCCTAATGACCACCATCGACCACTAAACAGCACCCCATAGACCCTGCAGTTCGCAGTTCCACGTAATATCAATCAAAAGTTCCTCATTACAGCCGGTTCAAACCTGCCCAGTTCCGTGATCATCTTTTTGCTATTAGAAAGCAGGAATCCGTAGACATTTCACTAAATTGCAATTTATTTAATGTGAGAATGAGATAAAAAATAACATTTGAAATGCATGAAGGTACACGTTTTCCGAATAACATTACCTATCTCGTCAAAGGCGGTATGGTGTGGGTGTTAGGCCGCCCACACTAGAGCAGTTAGCCAGCTATCAACACACACGGACTGCTCAAGCAGTCAAATTCTACCGCTCTTGAAGCTTTGCTAACTACTCCAGCAGTCGGCATCAACTGCTTGAGGAGCACTTTAAGCAAATTTCGACTGCTTGAGCAGTTTCAAGTATAGTATAGTAGAGTTCCATGTATACCCGCATAGAAGACGAGAGAGAGAGTAGTTTATTATGCAGTCGCAGGAAGTCAGTATCGACTTATTCAAGAAGCAGTTGATACTGACTGCTTCTAGCAGTCCATGTAGATATGGTCGGCCTTAGAAGACATGGACCACACTTGCTACTACGATAACAAACAGAGATCGTAAAAGATCGGTTCGAGATGTAGTTGAATAGAGTCTGAACACTAAAGTTTTAATGTGCTCAGTTGAAAGGTTTCAGTTGCTGCTATGCACCTGTGAAGACAGTTCATCATTATTCAAAAAGTCTTTAGAATTTTCGAAGGGAACTTCTGTATGTTCGCAGTGAATTTGCGAATTTTCAACTGTGTACAAATAGAAAACTTAACAGTAACTTTCCGTTTTCTACGAAATCACTACTTAGGCATCGGATATTATACGGTACTAGTAGTAATTTCGGTTAAACGGAAGATACAGGCTTAAAAAATATTTAATTGTGTGAATATTAAATATAATACATCTGCCATTCTTATCATCATAAAAAGACCAAGAGAATTCAGAAAATGCACGTTATGCTAAACTCATCAACGTAGTGCTAGCTAAGTCGATCAAGTCAAGAATTCAAACAAAAACTCCCGTACCTCGTAATGCACATTCCATTAATGGAAAGCCATTAAATAATTAATAACATTTGCATACGTCACGGTAAATACAGTGCAGAAAGATAGCGTCGCCCGTGTAATTACAAGTTCATAATCACAATGGAAGACAGTAATTAATCTTGGATGGATTCCAGCGATTTCCAGCTAGTGAATGCACAAATTGTGCGCGCGCGCCGGTGTAACGGGCCGGCGATAATCGCGAGGCGATAAAAAAAGCGAAGCGAGCGCATAACGGAGCGCGCGATGCGCTTGGCCCGTCATCGCGATCGCAGCGCCCGCGCCGCGTGGCGCTTCACCAAGCGTCTTTTATTTTGTCATTATTTGTAATCAAACTATAACATCACGACTTTTTGGGTGCGAACGTGCTAAAGAGAACTTTTTTTACTATCGTTGTCTACCATTTTTTGCTTGAAGGCGGAAATGAAATCGAGTCGATTTTTTAGCGATAAAAGCTCAAATAAATAAGCCAGACTGAGTTACGATACCCATAACTTCTTACAATTACATTAAAAATAGATTTTCTGTGAAGCAGCTACGGATAATTAAGATTAATTTCCGTTTATTCTAATAATTAAACCATCTCCATGGAATAAGGGACTCATCAATCACTAGTATGATCGTATCTTGCTGCCTCACTAAGAAACTCCGGCACATAATTTAAAATTCTAATGCACATTATTTTTTAACGCTCACCGCAACCATTTACTACATTACGAATAAGTTATTACACACTAATTAAATGTTAAATAATTATTACTTAAATCATTGCTAATTGCTTCATTAGAAAAACTCGTATAAGAGAAAGACTGAGAAAAAAGAAAATATCTTTAAGAGATAGTTAAGTTTTCTCCTTGTTAACGAGGGAAGATACTCTTACAACAGGATTTCTCTCGTGTTATCAGTGTATATCTTATCAATATCGATCTATAAAATATTGATCTTTACTAAAGGTTATCTGCCGAGACAAATTGAGGAAGAGCGATAATGTTCTAACATGGCGACTGAATACGTTCTAAGTCAAATGAATTATCTTTACGAGTTGGTAATGGGCATCGTTTATACTATTTGTGACTTCAATTCGATGAGACTGATAAATAGAGCTTCTATTAGGTGGGAATCTTTTGAGCAAGGATGGGCTTTTATAAAAGTTATGGGAAAAACTAAAAAAAAAATTGTCGTTTTGTACAAGATAGTAATTAGATGATACAGTGATAAACGTAGAATTTTCGATTTTATGCAAATTGTAAATAAAAAACAAATTTCTTCCAATTAACAATATAACTGTAAACAGTTTACAGCTTGGATGAAAACGAACTTAACATTTGTCCATCGAGACATTGCAATATTCCTAGGGTTGATCTCTTTAGCCGATCATTCTACAGGACTTTACAACATAATATTTAAATGTAAAATAAAATCTACATGTTTATTTACATATGCGCGCATAAAATGTTCCCATCCTTGCAAGACTTGAAATACAAGTGAATAAAATAAAGAAATAAAACAGCTATAATCTTTAGCACCTTAAGTAGATACGTATGTTTACACACTTGTTTAAAACAAATAAAAGCATTATTTTATTGACATTAAAATTACTTTTATCTTATCATAATTTATGAACTTGTCACCTAAGAGCATATTTTTTACTGTTTAAAAAATGCACTAAGCAAATGAAAGTTCTGCCAACGTAAATAATTCCCATAAAAGTAATGTTCGAACAACTTAAGGCAAGCCTAATACACTTTACGAAGAAAAGTTAAAAGGCTTTGTGGCCCATGCTGGTGATTGATGGCCAGTTTCTATTTCTAACGTTCAAATGGACGCTTTAATGTCATTTACGACCTTCCAGCGGTCACACGGTTCTGAAGTGTCGAAATATGTACCGTAACTCAGGTGTCTTTACTGATAATATCATTATACGGTAGTGTCACAATATATCTTATGAGAATAAACATCACTTTACACGCGCACCGAGAAAAGTTTACACAAATCTGTCTGTTACCAAACATAATTTACAGAAATCTGTCTACAACCGACAATTTACACAAATCTGATAATTTACATCTCGTATAATTGAAATCATTAAATACGTTACATTAACATGTCAAAACGCTGCCGCATTATGTAGCTTAACTTCTAAGTCGTAAGAGAAAATTGTATTTCCAAACGAGGTAATAAAATAAAACTAGTGTTTACTTTAGACCGACTCAAAGGCTCAGAACGAGAGTACTTAAATTGTATATCCTGTTAAATGGAACAGGGACATTTTATGTTGAGAAGACAGGTAAGTAGGTAATATAAAGTGGGTTTTATCAATATGCATTACCGGGACGAAGTAAAGTACTAGTTAATGAAAGCTAGGTGGTAGACATACTCGTACCTAGTCAATCCAATTAGAAAAGTTTGCAAAACGCTGACGTTGACAAGACTCAGAACTAAGCGCAATGCGGCTTGCCCGTTTATAACAAGGTCTTTCCTTCGGTTTAATATCCATAAAACATAAATGAGTTTTTATGAACTTCATTTCAGCTTCTTTACGAAAATATGCTTCAAAATAAACTTATTCTTTAAAGAAAATTGTCTCATCATTCCCAATTTTTCCGCTTTCCTTTGCCCAAGACTCATCAAAGTTTGATGTTCGCAGACAAGGTCGTATATCATTATGACATTTCCATTATTCCGTAAACCGTGTATTATATAATAAAATCATGTCGTGATGTAACCAATGCTCAGCGAATTTACATGAACCATCAAAAATAGATATGGCGAATGCACGCAACGGTAACATGCGCAAAATTGTGAACAGTAGGTAACTAGGGATTTATTAAAATATTATTATTTATAGATAGGTAGGTAACATATTTTTCCCAACAGAATTTTCCTATAGGAAAAACCACTGCCATTGTTTTTTTTTGGGAAGAGGATAGACAGGTGATGATTGTGAAAATAAGTCGTAAACATGTTAAAAGCGAATATTAATTGTTTTTGAGCCGATTGTCGATTGAATAGGTAAAAATTTTGTAGGTTTTTTATGACATTGCAATTGTAACGCATAAAGTATAGCTAGTTTTAAATAAATTGCCAATTTAATGCGATTGAAAGAAGAGAAACATAATTATCGTTTGAAAAGGAATCGCGAGTGAAACAGGATTACAAATCGTTTACCTACCTAAAATGTAACTGCAAAGTAAGCAAGACTTGTCCTTATTAAAATATCATTAGTTTACGAACAGGATCGTCGGGAAGAACTTGACACATGTCGAGCGCTCTCCAAGTCTCCATCGACTGTCACAGAATCGATGTTGCAACTTTTTATCGATACATCGATTATCGTTTTAATACGGTCGCACATCTCAATCGAGTTTTTGCAGTGATTATATCGGTGTTTAAACGTAGCCGTGGCGAGTAGAATAAAAAAAAACAAGCGCAGTTATCAGCAGAACGCATCTATGTTTATAGAATAATGTTTAAATGACTACGTAGGAGTTGAAATACGGTTTTGCAGGAAAATGCACCGTAATTACTGGAACTCCATAATATAATAAATAGACCTAGGTAATTGTTATGCATCTTCGCTACTTAGGGCACGGCTACTCGTGGTTGGAATAGATCTAAATGCGCACCTACTATAATTTGTTCTATAGTACGCATTTAGATCTATTCCTTCCGCAATTCCTTAGCAAACCCCAACAACGAGCTAGCCTGGGTATGAATTGCCATAATCACTTAGACGTCACCCTAGTACTTATCTACAAGAACTAATGGCAACTTCTAGGTACAAAACGTCTCTACAGAAGAAGAATGTCCATAACATTAAAGAAAACCGAAATGAAAAATGCCTTCGATCGTCAATTCGAATGGAGCTAAATAGAAAAGATTCCTCAGTGAATACTTCCTCACATTTATTTACCTCTAGTCTAAAAATACTTCGTAGAAACACTAACTACATCCACATGTGCATTCCACCCTGCTAGGTTTGATTAACGACACATTCCGATACTTGGCTCAATAAATAAGTGTCGCTTAGCCATTAGCATGGTCTACCGTCACTACCTATTCCTTGTAATTTATGAATGCCTAGTACCTCGACACTTTTTACGGGCTAACCACTGTTCATTCATTGTTAATTTACTTCCATTTTTACAAAAAAGAAGCATTTTGCAAGTTAGTCGTGTCTGTCTGTGTATGACTGTATCGATTTTAATGCGATTTTTTTATTGAAAGCTTACGTGATTTAGATGGTTCTTAACTATAATTTAAGAATACTTTCTTTTTCAGGCATTTTTCGTTATGATAATAACCAGCTCATAGATATTTTTTTTTTGTTTCTCTTCGTCCTCTTTAGGACAGGCAAAGGGAGCTGAGCCCATACAGCCAAACCAGCTCATAGATAAGAGATTACTTTTGATTTTTTTTAATTGTATATTTCCAGTTTTTACTACGTCTTTTGGGCATGTTTCTGAATGACAGCGACGCGTAGGTTTACTATATTTAAGTAGTAAAAGTAAAATTTATTATATGTTTACTTTTTGCAACTCTAGTTTTCATCAAGTTTATGTCAGAGGTAAATATTTCTGAAAGGACTTTATAGAGTTTATTAATTCGTTAAGGATAAAATATAAACCATAGACAAACATAACTCACCTCTACAGCGTACAGTTATGCTGTAATTTTATCCTTCCTCATTACAATGTGAGTAATAATAAATCTGGAATGTTATTGATAATTGAGTGTGTATTATTAAAATCGGTACTTACCGAGGTAAAAATAAATATGATTCTGTTGATAAATTTTAAGTTAGGTACCTACAGAAACTTTCCACTATTGCGATAAGGTTGAAAATATATTACTTATAGTAATTTGACAGATTGTGTTAGGTTGATGTGCTAACGTCTGTACAAGTAGTAGGTGTATAGGTTATTAATTTAATGCCTATACCAAAGTACCTAATAAATTGTTTAATGTTCTAGTTGATCAATAGTGCAGTGATTTGAGCAGTGGTTCCCAATGTGGGTTTGACAAATCCCTTGCAAAAGAGGGCGAGTCTATTGCCATCAAGTGAGCTTAAATCCAGACTACGTGGGTGGGTGCTACTGAGAAATTCTTAATGGAAAAAAAAACAAGTAACATAATAATGTGGGTTTTTCGAAGAGTATATTGTGGGTTCCACAAATAGATTCGAATTATTCTATGACCCAATAAAAGTCTCTGTAACCCTAGTCTATAATTCTTCGTACTTCATCAGACGTAAATTCAAATTAGGTTAGTCCTATAATAATATTTATGCGGCGAGCCAAGGTCGGAACAACCCCCGGTAGCCCTGGGCCTTATATATTAGCAAATTCTGGCAAAGGAACCGAAAAGTCATGAATAACAGAAGGCCAAACGATACTATCGCAAATATCAAGGGAACGGGCGTTAAAAACAAACTACAACTTTAAAAACATCGCTGAAAGGTCAATTTTACGTATTTCTTAGCTTACAGTCTCAATCGGGTTATACAAGACCATTCTTCTTCATTCAAGATACTCCTTGCCAAAACCTTTATTCATTACAAAAATAATTTCATTGAAAACTATTGACAAAAAAACTTTTCAAGGAATATGCCAAAATCCAAATTGTCCTCGGATAAACACAATTAAAAAAATCTTTGAGCCTTCTGTCGCGTTTGACTCCGTGTTAACTCCGGCTGTGCGTTTGTCTGTCCGCCGCGAATAATCACACACTTCCTATGGATATGCTAATGGCGGCCGGTGGCACGCGACGCCGACCACCATAGCCTTCGCCTACATCACACCATATTACCGTATTTGGAAACCCCTGTCAGATTTGATTGTGGCATTACAGCTGGCTTTCATGTAATTTCATTTTACTTGATGTAGATTTGGGACTGCTATATTTTTTTCTCAAAAAAGGCAAACCTTTAAATCTTTCTAAAAACGTTAGAATTTTAAAATGGAATGTGTTTGTAGTCAGGATTTTGAACGTGGATGAGGTGAAACAAATATTTAAGGATCGCTGTTGCTGTTCCATGAGTATGTTCGGTAGAAATTACATAGACATAACTCGGGAGAAATTTATAAGAATTTAATTTTAAATAAAATTACAGAACGCCCTGGTGGTACTGTTCTATGATTTCTGCTGAACCCTACAAATAAAAGACAAAAAAACTACGTATGTATTAGTAGTAGTTCATATTCAATCATCGTTTTCGACCACTACGGCTAATCTCCCAGACTATGAAATAAAAAAATATGCGACACACAATCCATCACAGATTTATATCATACCATAGACAAAAAAGAAAGTTCACATTTTATGCTCGCATTAAACTCTAGACCATAAATCATGCTCAAGGGCTGAGGATCGATCGGGAGCGCATGAGAGGCGCATTTAAATTAAGAACGATAATCAATAAGCACTAACTGGTTCACTGATAACTGGCATGATACACTCTGAATGTATGGAGATGAGAGCTTGCTCTCTGAAGGCGTGTTTACATTGGTCGAGTAGAATAAGCTAAGTACTGGAATAAGATTACTAAAACGATGTGGAAGCCTTTGAAATCAATTTGACTGTCCAGTTTCGGCAGTATTTGTCATCTATACTAACTACCTTCTAATAGAGCTTATTAACAATTGTTTATTGGTTTGAACGCGTTGATCTCTGGTACTACTAGGTTTAGAAAATATTTTTTTGCATTGATATCCCAATTCTCTAAAGAAGACTGTAACCCTTAGTGTTTAGGTCCTGTGGAGTAGCAAGTTAAACAGTAGGTACCTTTTAGTTTGAAAAAAAACGGCAACTTTTTTGTTTTAAGACTCTAAGAGTCTATTTTGTAAGGATGCACTGTCATAGAAGCATGTTGCAACAATACGACGATGAAATAAACAACAGAGCATGTTACAAAGCTCATAAATTAATTAGCGGGCACATTAAGTATAATGTAATTGCTGTGAACGCATACGAATGATTATAACTAACACTTCTTTTGAAAGCCTTTACGTGATGCTTCCTCAAGGTAAGCTTACCATCAGGCGAGATAGTAGTCAAACGCGAACCCATCATTAAATAAAAAAAAAGTTAAGGTACTTATATAAGTTTTTAGACTGACATGGTCACTATAACTATTATTTGCTTTTAAAACGGGATATTTACCATGTTTATTATTTGTTATGAGTTTCCGATATTTCGGCACTGTTGCAAGCGCCATGATCACGGATGAACTGAAGATATTGCGCGTGGATGTTTATGAGCAGACAAATCGGTCTACCCTCCTTCTCGTATCTTCAGTTCATCCGTGATCATGGCACTTGCAACAGTGCCGAAATATCGGAAACTCAAAACAAATAATAAACATGGTAAATATCCCGTTTTAAAACTAAATAAAGTTAAGGTATGTTGGAAAATCTTGTTTTTTATATATTTTGAAGCTGCCGAGGACAAGAAACCAAATAAAATATCTAAAATCAGCTTATTCTCCATCATATTTAAAAAGCCACCATAAACATTAAATGTGTCTCTTAACATGCAATAAATCAATCATCATCAAAATGATCCTGTAACTACCATAAGTAATTATTTTATTTTAAAAACCTATGGTTAAATTGTAGGAGCATGTATAAAGCTCTGTCAACTTATAATTCTGTATTAATGCCTAAAACTAATTAAAGTGATGGAAACATTTTGATTAAAAAGCTTAACAACCCACAGAGGTGAAATTAAATATGTCTGGACTTAAATAAGTTAAAATTACAGTGGAATAAATAAACCATTTTAATAGAATTAAAAGCTGCTCCGAATTATATTTCACGCCCATGTTAACCCTTTGCATGCAAGCTTAATTCCCGAATGACCTATTTTGCCACTATAGAATTTTCGCCAAACCAGACGATTGCCATTTATAAAAAATCTAGGCGTTACGATTAGGCACGCAGTGTAAAAGTTGCGTGTTATAACCGCCTACTGCCACTTCGCATGTTCAAATCTACACACTTAAATTCTGCGTAACTGTTTGTGGTTCCGTCATAAAATATGGGCAAAATGTGGGAATTATTCTAATGGGGAAAAAAATCCGCAATATGTCTACATATTGAAAACGGCAGTTGTAACTACTGTTAGCGGAGATGGGAAATGTACAGTGATGGTATATCTTGTACCAAATTAAAAAAGAAGAAATACAGAAAATCTATGCGTTTTATGTCCGTAGATTTTAGTTTAGTTTATAAAATCTGCCTTTCAAAGCTCTAAATTGCAAAAGGCTTTTGTCCCGAGTATCTTGAGCATTATTTCTAATCTAAACTTATCTGATAAAGAAAATTAATTTCCTAATATCTTTGCTGTCTCACGGTCGTTGAATGGTTATTTGTGTGAAAACAGCTCAAGTATGGAAAAATCTTACACGAAAATTCTTGAAGAAGTTTACTGAAAGTTCTGGAAAATCGAAAAGTTTCCACGATATGGATCAAAACCTCGGCTTACGACAAAAAAAGGTAGAGCTTAACGTGATCGTAGTTTAAGCGACCTCCGCATTACAACAGCGTGCAGAGTTCAACGCACTGCGTGAAAATCACATTTTCCGATGTCGGGGAAAGATAAAAATAATTTAATTTTAACACTAACGACTGAATAAATTAATTTCGTTGATAGCAGCAACATTAATTTGTCAATGTTCACCGTAATGATAGTAAAATGTTAATAAATAGACAATGCGCAGGGTGAGGGTTGATTTTTATGGTAATCTTTTTTTACAATGCACGAAGGCTTCGGTTTAATATTTTTCAGCGTTCAATATTATTTCAGTGTGAATCATGTTCAATTTAAAAACAGAAAATATTTTTAATCCTTGTTTCAGCGGTTCAGGAAGGAAATCAACTTGAAAACAATTTGTGATAGGAACAGATGTACGCGTACATTATTTTGTTAATTAATTGGAATAACTAATACACGCGAAATCAAAATATAACTGAAACAGACCACTAAATCATGAAAACTCAACATCCAACCCCTGACCTTTCAAACAAAGATGAAACTGAAAATTTCAGCTGCAGCATCCTTGTAGATGTACTGAAAGAAAATTCTTACCTGTTCTTTCCGTGCCCGATTTTGTAGAGCTCGACATGTTTGAACTGAGCGTAGGTTGCCATTGTTGTTTAAAACACGAGGGTATTTTATCACACGAGAGTGCGGTCACTGAAACGGCGCGGTATGAGCGTAGGGAGACGTGCGTTCGCGACGAGGTTCGTCAGCTGACTGGCGCGCGCGGGCCGGTACCCTTGCTTAAGTCGATGCTGGCACCCTCCGCCCGCTCCGTGGAAACGCGCGGCGCATGCGCAAGCCGCCACTTCCGCACCTTGTTTTTGTTTTTTTTTCTCCCGTGACATATGGCGGCTGAGCCAGATGATCGGTGACAACAGATGATATTGGGAACAGGTTTCGGATGTTAAAGGTAGATGATGAATGATATGCAACAGATCAGTTAGAAAGTTGTGCAAAAGACATTGTCATTGTCTTTGTTGACAAGAGATATGATGACAGACAGTAACCGATACTTGTCTCGAAATAGCCTTTATTACAAACGATGGTAGGTACACAAAAAATACATCTTCGTCGGTGAAATTCGATAAGAACGTAGATTTAGGACTAGGCAAACATTCGAGTAAATTACTACTTCAATTTATTGGCAGCTCAATTTCAGTATCACAAAGAAAGTTCGACTTATATTTGCTTTCCATCACGCCTTTATTCCGTCAGTTTTAGCAGCGACGTAGGTAATTATTTTGTGGTGGTGAAATCATTAAATGTTTCCTCCCACCCTGGAACAAAGGAACTGTCAGACTCTTACTGACTAAGCCCACACTGTATTTTTTTAACACGATCCGTTGGTATCCTAGATGGTAACTATTCCACTTTGTGTACTACTGAAAAATATTTATAGGTGTCATATGTGAATTACCTACCTAAAGTGCCTATAACTCTGGTGCCAGTGGTTGCCCATTTTAGAATACCTCCACTTTGTAACAGTCAAGTTTTAGGGCTCTGTAAAAGGGAGCGAGCTTACACTTCAACTGAAAGATTTACTGAAGGCTATTATGCCTTACTAATTGTTTAGTCATCTACGATACTGAAAACAGTTTGTATTTCGTAGCTAAGGCTACGTCAAGGCTAAGCACTGACCCTATCTAGTTTTCAGAAGTCTGGCCGAAAAGAATTATAGCCGAACTTTTTATGTAAAACCTTTTCTGACAGAATAATAAGATGGGTATATAAAGGTAATTTCAGAAGAATCTTAAAACTAATTGTGATAGATTAGAATCAACGACGAGAATATTCCATTTCACGAATTTTATGACACTCATGAAACTAAGAGTAATGAGATATGAATGTTGATGGATGGAAAGGAGAAGGTTAGGCCAAAGAAAAGATGGATGAATGATATGAAAGAAAAAGGAGATTCCAGAAAGTAAGATAAAAGCGTGTTGCGCCGACCCCAAGTAAAATCGGATAAGGGCAGGAAGATGATGAATACAATTCATATTACGATTCAGCTAAAGTGGCCTTTATAGACACCCTGATTAACATTTGACGTCACAGCGTAATCGATTGTGACGCACCACGTTATCAAAATACGTTTTCGGTTATGTTACTGTTGTACTTGTATAATTAGTTATTATAGAGTTATCTATGAGATTAAAAGTTATGTAACACTACGTCTGATAACATTATTAATTATAGTCAACTTTCAGGAATATGATACGTAGAATTTCATACATTAAGCTTATAATCTCGGAAGTGTTAAGTTGGTATTTGGGAGAATCGACTTTAATATTATCATAATTAAGGTTAAAATAAATTTTGTCTTCTTATCAGCCTTTGGTAATTTAGGGGTTAATTATAACCAAAATTTTAATTCTATTAATTGTTAATATATAAGTATAATACATTACTTTTGTGTATTTAAATAAATTGTCAATAATGCTAACACGAAATATAACAAGGAATTTACTTAAATATTTTGATAAAACATAACTTTTAGTCCTGTTTGTCTAAAATCAATACTTCAAGACGATGATGAGTCAGAGACAAGACAAACGATTTTGTAAGCCGTTATTAAACACACAAACAAGAGAAAGTCTAGTGACTAACTTCAAATAATAATTATAATGGCTGTATTATATGAAATACGGACTTCACCCGGTTTAATGAAAGTGCTACGCGCTACGCTACACGGCGTAGCTGCTCGGCCACGGCACAAGCTACACGTTCAAACGCGTCTTGCGACTGCGACTGGAAAAATCTGAGCCCTAATAAAAATATATTATAAACAAGCTATTTACTTTTAATTTTTAAGAATAATACACATGTGCATAAAGTACTGGTGTTAGCATGTGCTAAAATTAATAATGTATGTAGCTTATTGTTTGTTTTTTCAGCAGGTAGGTTTTCAAATTGATTAGCCCCAGATAGGTACGCAGTACGCATGAATTTAAAACATTTTTAAATGTAAGTACTTAAAATTCAAAGATTTCGAGATGGGTCTACACACAAACAATCAACATATCACCGGTACAAATATAAGTACAATTACCCACAGAACCGACCCAAAGTTGAACATTGAACTGTAGGCCCTATAACACGTTCGACAGTCTCCAAAATCTCCAGAGTAGTTCGTTCAGTATGTACTAGTATGTAGTCTGAGAATTATGATACGACTGTCAACGTAAAGGAAATCACACAAAAAAGAAAGAACAAAACGTGCGTGTCTCTTGACGCAAGTTACGTTGCAAGTCGAATAGCCAGAGGTCGGGGAAAGGGCATTCGCTCTCACGATATTACGTTTCAGTAAATTATTGCTATGTAAATGTTACGCTGATAAGTTACTCATGTAAAAGTCAGAATTTATTCTATGAAATACAGACATTTGGAACTAGTATAGGTCAGAGGGTGAGACATTTAGGTCAGCCATTCCTGAAATCTAGACGATTTACATCATAATAGTGATTAAATTAAATTCAATGACTACAATGTTTTTTTAAGACCGTTAACTCTAGTAATTACTCCTGCATCGTGAGTGCGTTTGCAAAACTTAAGCCTCACATACAACGGATAGGTGCGGACTGCCCAGGACCAGAAGGTTTAGCGCTCTTTGGAGGCTTACGTTCAGCAGGGGAAGGCAATAGGCTGATAATATACACAAAAAAACTAACGTGAGACTAGACTCGAGCCGAGTCTAATAATCACATAATCCAGTGACATTACAAACATAAAACATAGACAGACATTTTATGTCGTAGCCGTAGCAAAATCGTTAAAAATAAGCTTTCTCTCCAGACCAAATAAAATAGATTTACAGCGTCCGTTTTTCTAAAGTAGTTCTTGAGGCAAAAGTAAAAAAGGTCTAGACATAGACAAGCGTGCTCTATCTTAGATTATGTCTTTGCTTGCTATCGGGCGAGACGGTGGACAAACAGCTGGGCTTCGTTTCTCCTTTCAATAAAGTATTAGACCTTTTCTCAATTGGTTTTTGTGAGTTTTTCAAAATGTTCTTAAAATTTAAAATCCCGACCGCATAAAAAGCAACCCTAAATAGATGTACCTTTTTTTGTATCGTGGTAAAATCATCAAATGAGTCCTCCCGCCCTGGGCAGGGCTGGAGGAACTGTCAGACTTGTACTGACTAAAATCCACGGTGTCCTTCAATAGCCCTTTATGTTCCGGGGTCACGGTGATGGAAATAAATCCCGCGACCAAATAGATGTACCTAAACAAGATTTTATTAAAGAAAACGACTCTTAAAATTTTGAGGATACTAGGAGCAAAACCATGTAGGAATTAGCAAAACTGTTTTTAACTGATATTTTGCTTATTGTTCTTTAAGCACACAATAGAAGCTTCAAGCATAGTCGTTATATTTAAAAGCTTCAAGCACTGTAGCACCCACGAACATCGTAGCAACAGTGAAAAAGTTCGTAGAACCTTGCATGACGGTTTCTATATTGCTTTTTGAAAAATATTTTTGTGAAATTAGTCAAAGTTTATAGGAAATTAAGGAAGTTTGAAAAGCGAATGTAAAAAGTCAGTTTAAATATGAAAGATGGGTTTAAATATTACACAACTGCACTGCTTATTACGAAAATCTTTACATACAACCAAAAAAATTAGGACAACGCGGAAACCAAAACATCTGTCCATCCTCAAAGCAGACACAGAAGAAAATGTTTCGTTTCACAGTTCAGAAGTCGCACTCTCTTCAATTGCAGCATCGTTTACAAACAATCCATCCCTTTCATCGTGCGCTTGCGCAGCTTTCACAGAACCTCATGTTTACCTAAAACTTCCTGGGTTTGTATAGATAATGTGAACGCTTCCAACATGTCTATATTTAGGAAAAAACCTTAGGCGAAATAAACAAAGCTGTTCGACGCCGCGACGCCCGGCACACGCTGTTAAGGTAAATAAAGTTGGCGCCCGGTAAGGTAATAGTTACATTTAGTTTTATTTTTGGTGTTACATGTTCATACAAATGTTAACTAATGAAAAGTTGGATAGTATGAGTATTTACATCAGTATTTTTAGTAGAATGAAACCCGGAGTAGAGACTTGTGAGCGTCCCTTTAACGGGGGACACAAGTGGAAAATTGTATGGGAAGACTTAACACTCACTGCCTAACCTTTCGAGAAATACAAACCTTAAAGACGTATTTTGTTTTCCTAATTCCTTCACATTTTATCTATAGTCTTTCATAAAAATAAGGACATTTTCCTATAAACCTCTAGCTTCGTAAGGCTATAACCACAAGACAAATCAAATCCAAGAACTAGATTATTCCTAGTTCTACTTTCGGCTCTGCTTGTATACCCAAAATCAAAGCATACTTACTACAAACGGACTCATACTCAACACACCATTCCCACCTAAATTTCCAAACCCAGTTCCACTTTTCCCCAACAGCTACTAACTCAAAACGATTCAATCTTTACGCGTACAAAGTGCCATTAGAAGGTATAATGCGTTTCCCACGCGACTGTACGTGGTACGCACCGGGCGCGCCGCGTGCGCTGGCTTATCGACGACGCGTGCGCACGACCCACCGACGAAAGCCGACAACTGCCGATGACAGGTGTCCATTAGGCCAGTACTGGACGTATCGATATTTTCCTTTTTTGTGTAAATAAAATTATTCTAAAGTAACCTTAGGAACACTTTTGAAATGGGAAACTATAAACAACAAGAATTGTTGTACACAAAATCACTTATGAAAATGTGATGGAAATGCGGGTAAAATCAACTTGTGACGGAGTCTCTCCTGTCTCCTTGACAATATAATACATCGAATACGTGAAAATAAGAATTTACTTTCCGAATTTTCATTAGCTCTTCTTTCGCAAAAAATCAAAACTACACAACCTGAAGTTCCGAATTGTATCAACACTTAGGAATCGAAAACAAAACGTGGGATTACAAATTTTCTAAGAAAAATCTAAGGCAGGTCCTTAGATTTTTGCAATTTGTTTTGTCAACGTATTATTTGTAAGCACGTGTATCGATACCTTAACTAATGGTTCTTAAAAGGAAACCACGCGGTCTAGTCGGCACTGTGTTTTATGGCTCACCGTGGTCCAAATATGAGGACCTTATTACACTTGGTGGGCGGATATGGACTAATAAAGTAGAAGATAGCAACATTAATAGAGAAGACAGCATGATATACTAGCGATCGTTAGTTTAAATGCCGACTGGGTAATTCAAATGAAGTCTAAATAGGTCATTTTGTACGATTGTAGCTTTAAAATTACCACAATGGATGGTTCGACCCGAAATATCTTTATTTAAATTCACATTCTGGTAATTAAGCTCATGTCAGAGGCCAACGTTAGTTTATAGATAATAAAAATATCTAGAAACTACTCGACTCGTATTAATTATTTCTTTTCAAAATGTTAGCTAACAAAAATTACTGTTTAACCAAGAGAGTGTAAAGATACAAAGAAAAAATGTTTCTTCATTAACTTTAATGTTAAACTCCAATTTGTGTTAATGTTTGGCCATTCGAGACGCACGATTCATAATATTCATCACAAAGACAAATGCGTTTTCAACAGCAAAAAACATACTCTGATATTTTAACTGGCTTTATCGTATTACTTTTAGCACTGACGTTGGTTTAACTAAACTTTCATTAAAAACTTTTTCATTTATGAGAAAGTATCTTTTTTATTCATTTTTTATGACGAAATTCATTCTGTCAGTTTGACAGCTGACTTTTCGTTCCCATGACAACGTCAAGTCAAGTTGAAAGGACGTTCCATTTTTAAACACGAGAGAAACAATGGCGATATTTGAATAGGACTCTCACTCTGATTCAATCAACAATACTGAGCCTCCTCTTTGTAAAGTAAACTGTATGGGTTAGGATGACCAGGCTTTTCTTTGGTGTGATGGATTATCCTGTATAATTCGTATGTTATAAGGACAAGCGGAGTCATAACAAGGATATAGACGGTTAATCTCTACATATTCATCTTAAGTTAAATAACTTTGAAGTTAAAAATAAAATCTCTACGTATTCATCTTAAGTTAAATAACTTTGAAGTTAAAAATAAAAATAAATAACTTTTTTCAAAATCGTTTAATTTGACGTTTAAGCTGTATTAAGCTGTATTCAACCAGTGCAAAGCATGACGATACCGCTGTCAAACTAGGTACTTAAAATAGTAATTATGTCTATGAAAAATCGACTTTAGACCAGAACATAAAATCAACCTAGTAATCCATAAATCTCAGTGGATGAAGCAATATTGCTGCGTCCATTAGGGATTTTACCGCGTATTTCTATAAAATTCCGCAAACAACATTTTGTCCTGATTCAACCGTTCGTTGAAGAGGTGGTGACCCTACTAACATTGCGAAGGTGAGACGAGCAGACCTGTCGTCGTCAGTAGATGACGAAGACAGTTTAATAGTTTAAAGCTATTAAAAAGTACTCCGTGCCCCATTCAAGTGTCCTGTCTCAATGACGACGCTAGTCTGCTCAAACGAGGCATAGATTATTTTCGCTTTGATTATTACACCGGACTTTCTTATAATGAAGTTAGTTAGTTTTACAAAGAAATTGTTCAAGTGTATACAAAGAAGTTTGGTTCAATAGAAACTTTAAAAAACTAGTGTAATAATACTAGTTTTTTAAAGTTTCAATGAACCTGTTATAATCTGCTGTTGATCCTGTGATTATCTAAAGATATTTTTAAACTGGTACGGAAAAATTAAAACTCCAGACTCTGACTGATCCATAAAAGTACAATTGAGATAAAAATATTGTTGTATAGCTAACTTTGAGGAATCGGTCATAAAGTTCTCTCCTTGAAACGAATGAAAGAATTCGAATGCAATACTAAGTCATTTAGCAATAGGTACCCACAGGGTCGCGTTGTGGATGCCTGCTCCGTTTATGCACGCACAACATTGGCTAATTATGCTTTATGCTTACTTTTTACTTGCGGTCGTCCCACCATAGGTCTATCAAGAATCGAGACACCAATTTTCTACGTGAATAAATGTATTACTCCTTTTTTCCGTGGCCTTATTTGCGAGGTAAACGGATCTACGGCATATAATTATTTCGAACAAACCGTTTAAAAAGTATTTGTGATACAAATAACCGACATACTTTCCCAAGCGATTGTTTCAAGTGAAACAGCGGAAATACTGAAATTCAATCAGAACCAATCGATTGGTGGCGACTAATCAAAAATACAATCATTGTCTATGGTAATAGCCAAATGGCTTTTCCAGTTACGGGAGAGAGAAATAATGAAAACCATCAATCTTGTTATTTTCGAAGCAGTTGATTTGGATGTCTATCAAAGCTCTATTGATAGACGTATCCCGGAGAATGAATATAACTGTCTCAGATCCTGTAACAACATTAATTAGAAATTTTGAGTAACGAGGAAAGCAGTTTTTTAAAAACCTACTCTAATACTAATCGATCAAAGATTGATTTTTGTACAAAATCACTACATAGTATAAAACAAAGTCGCTTCCCGCTTCCAGTACCTACGTATGCTTATATCTTTAAAACTTTTTTTAATAGATAGAGTGATTAAAGATGAAGGTTTTTATGTATATAACATGCATGATATACAACGTGTCCCAAAATTCAACGATAAGCCGGCACCAGAGGATGGACCTACTAATGACCACTCGAGAAAAAAAAAGAAAAAAAATACCTCTACTTTTTTTTAAAATTATGTACTTAAAAAAATGGAAATTCTTCGAAAATGTATACCCCTTATGACACTTTTAACTACCATGACCATAATTTTTCAAATATTTCAGTTTTTTTTGTTTGTATCGGCAACCTAAGTAGTACTACTATTCACCATGATCTTTGAAAATTACAGAATTTTCGTAGTTTTATACAAAAAAACAACCAAAATAAATTATTTCCCTAAAATTTTGAAAGATTTTAACGTTCAGTACACTTTAACTCATCGTAGTGTAAAAAAAAAATATGGACACTAGTATGGCAAGTTTTTTAAAAAATTGGCGCAACTAACTTAGATTTTAAAATGGTATAATACTTTAGGAAAACTAGCCACAAAAAAAAAATAATGTCACTTTTTCTAATCAAGAACCAAATTTCATAAGTTGTTGTTAATAGTAATCACTTCTACTATGTGCCCAAACTATCAAAAAAATTTTTTTTTTAAGTAGGTATTTTTTTTTATTTTTTTTTTCTCGAGTATTCATTAGTAGGTCCATCCTCTGGTGCCGGCTTATCGTTGAATTTTGGGACATGTTGTATATGTGTACTTATAGTAGAGATTGCAACCGTGCGAAGCCGGGGCGGGTCGCTAGTAATAATTCAATCAAATAAACCAATACTTATTTAATATTTCATGTCACCTATTGTGCAGTATTCATAATGTAAGTATAATACACATGTCAACGGGTCGGTGCCAACACCACTACGGGGTTAACCTATTAAACCGTACCAGGGCATTTATACGGTCAATAAATGTTTAATTGATTTGCTCGTAAAAGGTATTTTACTATCGGTTAAGAGAGCAATCAGTAACCTGACACTATAAGTCACACTGTCGTAGAATAGCCAGCGGTATTTAGGACAAGGAAGAGACAGTGTTTTTATGAGGTTTAGTTTATTAATCTGTTTTTATTTGTGTCAAACAGCTGTAATTTTTAATATATTTCACAAATTGGACTAGATTTTAAGTTTATTTCACAAGCTGGATTATGTTTCCAGGTTTTGAAATAGTTTTCAGTGAATCATAATTTACAATAACGACTTCTCAATCCAACTAAGATGGTGGTTAAAAGTGATAATAATGATTTTAATTGGAAAATGATTTCGTGTAGCACAGAAGTAATCCGTATCAGCTTCACCCAGAATTTCAAACAAACTTTACCCACTTTTGAATTTTTTAATCCAAATTTTAGTAGGTAGGTACTCCAAAACCCTTTTGTAACGGACGCCAGATAGAACTTTCCATTTTTAAAAAGTTTTATGCCTCGACTTTAGTGTAACAAGCAACAAAAGCGAAGTCGTGAAATTAAATAGAAATCCAATGAAATCAAATACCATAGAAAGTCATTATTATTTCTATCATAACGAATTCGCATTGTAAACTATATGGCATAGCAACAATACTAAAGATATTAAATGTAAATCATAAATTAAATGGAAAGTAAAACACTTACAGGATGATTATTATTTTCTAAATCAGTGAGTGGAACCACACGATATATCTGTTCGGTGCATGATTTTAATTTAGTGCTCATGTACTCCATGAAATTACCTCGGGTTTCTGTATTTACTCAGGCGAAAACTTACGCCCGAAATTATAATTCAATCTTAAACAAAATCCTGATTTGTTTTTGACCGATTAATTTGGATTGGATATAAATGTCGAATAGGCAAATTCTGTCGTTATTTGGTTGGTGTTGCATCTAGGTTACAAACGAGATAGTTTTTGATTAAAAATTGGTGTGCTCTTGACCTCAATCTACCCCAGACAGCAAAGATGAGACCTGAGATGGAGCCAGCCCACCCAAATGAAACTGAACTCCTCAAAACTGTTTGTCTCCCAATTCCGGTAGGATGGTGATCGCGATCCAGGCTACTCTGGTGAGTTACCAACACCTATGTGATTGGTTACAAGTCACCGCAGGCTACAGATAAAGGCGCTCCCTCACCGGGAGCTTTCGTGTGTAATGTAACTTCAAAGTCCACATTGTGATGTTCGATTGTCTTCCGCCACTGATGAAATGTTCGAATCTGTAAGGTTACATTACAAGTGACTGCTCGCGGTGAGGGAGCGCCTTTAGGAGCTATTGCCTGGATGGACCGCCAGATGATTCCCATTCCATTTTATTAGCCTTTGCCCAGGAGTACAGGTTAAAAAACAACGTTTTAATTGATCTTTACCGTAAGACAGGACAGTATACAAAAGGAAGAAATGATTTATCGTGTTTTGGTGGTTTTATTATTTTCTCCGCAAAACTTCTTTAAATTTTTCATAACAGAAGATGTTTAACTTTAGTTACCAAAATATGTAAAAGTCAATTTACTTGTTTGTTACTGCATCAATGTTATGACGCAATAACAAACAAGTAAAAAGTCTCAGAATCAACGTCATACTCAACAACAACAGCATTCATACAACAAAACATACAATTCCATTCAACATCAATCATGTACACAAACCCCATCAAAACTGACCGTGGATCTCATCAGCATTGATAGCGTATCTCAGACAATAACTTTCCATCGGAACCTCGTATTACTCGCACCACAGTATTCAGAATTAACATTCAGTATTTCAACTGGGCAGACGACATTGTTGCCATTGCAGAAGTGTCCTGGATGAGGCTGGCGCAAGACCGTGGAGCTTGGCACAAACAAAGAGAGGCCTATAACCAGAAGTGGGTGAAGACTGGCTGTGGATGATATATTATGATGATTTCAACTGGGAATAAATCGTTGGAATTGGCCCACACACCATACATACATGTAAACCCAGGCCTTTTACACAATTCAGTGTTGTCACATTGAAATAAGACTGGGGATTTGATAGGGTTTCTTTATAAATGCTGCTTCAAGTTAAGTTTTCCGTACACAGTCTTATTCATAAACTCACAACTTTTTCCTTTTTAAGACATTAGGCAGTGCAGAATGCCAATAATATCCCTATATTCTCTTTTTCCTTACATATTTTGTCGTCTGTTTTTAACGTCTGTTTTTTAGAAATGTTTATCAATAAACTTCTTTGTGTGCAACTTAACAAAAAATTAACAACGCAACCCTAACACCAGCATGTGATTTCAAAAAAATAACCTAGTTGTTTCACTGTTTATGTTTACACTATGCTCGCACATTTCGCCTCCAACGAAAGTTCATATTCAATTTGCCTCTCTATTCTGGTGAAATTCACATCTTTTCCTTACGAATTGTTATTTTCCTCGGCGAACCGCGTAACCGCTAACGATTGGTCGGAGTAAAAACCGGTGGTAACGACCCGCGAGACTCACGGTGTCTGCTCCTTGTAAATATCTCGTTATTACACTGTTTTCTGTAAAAACTGCACAGAAACAACTGACTGATTTCTTTTATGTTGCAATTTATTGCAGATTTAGTTCCATTTATTTTATTACGAGCAGTTATAGAAAAATTACTTCGTTATGAAGTTTTTATAACTACGTAGTTTTTTTTTTAAATATAATAAATAACTAATTGCATGGTCTTGATAAGTATAATTACAGAAAAAAAATTCACAGTAACATAGAAACTAAAAACCAAATCTAATAATTATCAATTGCTGCTAAATCCAGAAAAGGTTTTTTTATGGTTTCTGAGGCGGTACGAAGTTTGCCGGGTCAGCTAGTATAATTATAAAAATATCCTCACGAAACAATATTCAGGTTTATTAACCAAAGGTTAAAAGTTTTAGGATGACCGCAAACTAGCAGTGACGTTTGAGGTATCCCATAAGATGGTGGGCCTCACAGAGCCGCCTGACTCGTTACCACCATCCTTCCAGGGTCCAACACCAAACAGTAGGTATTTACTATATTCCATCGGTGCGCGGGAGTTCCAGTTCTATCTAATTGACCTCACTCCATCTCAGATCTCATCTTTGTTTTTGGGCTAGTTTGAAATCCATTGTAAATATTAAAAAAGATTTGATTGATCACTCTATTATGGTTTTATCATCTACACTTTCATTTTCCACTAGTCTTAAAACAAAAACCGCGTAAATCAACCAGCACAACACAACAATTTACTTCGCAGAATGAAAGCTCTATTTGGCGAACACAATCGATGAATGCAAATTTTAACACCTGCGGGATTAGCATAGAACACAGACTAATCTTTGAAACGACAATGCGTTAACAGAAATTACATAAGAAACATGAATATTTCGCTTTAAGCTGAGCTATATAAAAGCGCAACTTAGATAAAATAATTACATAGATCGACTTTGTAATTATGAATAAGTAATGTTTTGATTGTTGCATAAAATACAATGTTTAGGATATATAATTAGAATGGACTGAACTATCGATTATACTGTCTAGACTTCTAGAGAATCGTGATCTTTGTGAGGTCGCTACATGTACTTTAAATCTTATGTCAATATCTTGTACTTATTATAATTTAGGTATACACTAATCTTTATGTAGGCATTACGTTTTACTATTCATATTATTAAGTATTGTTTTGTGGCTTTCTACCCCCCCTCTTTGTAAAAGATTTATGAATAAATTTTATTATTATTATTATTTATTTATTATCTTTAGAAAATAATTAACTTTTATAAATAAAACACATGCTGTGGGGTACCGGCAGAGTAGAATAGAACCCCCTTTTGTACCAAGTGTCGCGGGAGTCGTCTAAGTACCCGATTAATGGTGGTATTGGATTATAGGCAAACCCCCCAAATAACTATAACACCAAAAAGACCAGGCCCTCAGTTACCGGCGGCTCGCTACTCCTGGACGGTAGCGACCTCGGTTTTTCGGGGGAGGCCTATATTCAGCAACGTCTCACGGCTGATATGATAACAGTAGTACGACTAGTTTTGTGCAGACTCTAATAACCGTCCAAAATGTAAGGGATAAATCAACAAGAAATTATATTATTTAAGCCGACATCCATAAAATAATAATACTGCAAGCCCACGTCATCCCGGTACTGTAATGTAAATATCTCTCCCCATGACATCCAGTATTGGAGACGCGACCACGAAGAAAAAGGCCAAATAGACTCGTAAAACGTAAAAACTTCAATCCACTATATTCGTTCACTTTTTGAAATTGATATTACCTACAGTTTGACAATTGAAGCTTTTAAAAAGCACGCAATAAAAAAGTTAATATGCTACTCAACAGTAGTCGTTGCGTTCTCACGCACAAGGATGCAATTTATTACATTTTATAATCACCTACTTAAATTAAATCACTAATCATAAACGCATTGAGCATCGGGACGTCTGCGGCATTAACAGTTAACTGCCAATTTCTCTATAAAGTAAGTTTTATTAGCTAGCAGCTAGCAGTAGGTACTGAGTACTAACTTGTAACTAAAGGCTCATTTAGACATTTCCACTGTTTTATATTCAACTACGAGTAGCTTTTAACCAGCGGCTTCGCCCGCAAGGTCAGAAATTTTCTCAGTAAAGCGTCAAGCTGAGACAAAAATTATCCTACTTTTTCATTCATGTTTTGGCATAATTATGTGCAAGTACTAGTGCCAAATCTTTCAACCGTTTTTTACCTAAAATTTTATAAGTAACAAACTAACATCCATAATAGATTGTAAGTAGCAAACCAACATCTACCACACCCATAAATAAATCATCCTCACTAACTTTCGCATTAATACATTTTTAGTAAGATATTGATTGTTTTGAAATAGGCGTATTCCGGCAAAAGTTTCATAAACGTTTTATAAACATTGACGGATATTAAAGTATCGACAGCTGGTGCCAGCATTTACTGAAGTGTCACTTACAGGTGTCGGCTGCAAATTTTACACATGGCCCTTTAGAAAAAGAGGATAATACGTTCCTTCGAAAAGTTTCGGCTTCGTTTATTCGGATATCTCTGTCGAACAAATATTTAACCAACATTATTGGTACAAGACAATCATCAAATAGGTAGTTTGAGAAAGGGATAAGAAGCCAAAATCAGCCAATTTTCTGATACATTATAGTTTGGTGTGACACTTAAGTATATTTATGCCTATTAGAGGGAAATAATAAAATCTTGGAAGAAAATTTTACACTATTTCTAATTGAGAGATCATTTAAAATTTTGATTTATGCTACACGAGTAATCTGGTATCCTGCAGCTTATCTGATGATAGAGTCAGACTACGCGACGCGAGTGATAGTTTGTTTTTATTTAGTGCGCGAAGGAGTTTGAAATATTAACTAATGATAAACTTGCCGAGGCAAAATGTTACAATATTTATAGGGTAACAAAAGCGTGCATTTTCGGGCATATTGAAAATGAACGTCTGTTTACCAACTGCCTGGATCTCAAAATTGAATATTCCCGAACGCATTTCGAAACACCTCGTATAAACTAAGCTTAAGAAACCGTTTAGAAATCAACGCACGCATCGTAACTCTGCAATTTCAGGCCTGCATCTGTTGTGGCCCTCATATAATTACACAGGCCGGTCGTATTGAGCACCAACCATACAATAATGCCACCAATTTGAATCGATACCATCTAATTCTATAAATATGTGTAAGCAACTGCTTTTCTAACGAGAAAGATAATGATAATGACGCGTAGAACCTTCAGTCGGTGTACACTTTTGAACCTTATTTAGTTAGAATAAGGTACAAAAGTATTTAGATATTTTCAAACTCGACTGCACCTAAATTATCGATAACTATGTACGTGATACATATTAGTACCCGCTTCTAGTGTGTGTATAATTTTATCAAAGGCTAGCGACCTGTTCCAGCTTCGCACAGGTGCAATTTGAAAATAAAATATAGCCTATGCAATTCGCTGATAATGAAATTTTCTACAGGCGAAGGAATCTTTAAAATTGGTTAAGTTATTTTTGAGATTATCCATTACAAAACATCAAATCTTGCAACCCGTACCGCATTGCGTTTCGTTACCCATCGAGTCCAAAACTAACCTAATTTCAAGCTGGTACCAACAGTACATATTCACAAAATCTAAATGAATTTATACTAGTATGATGGTATATAGGTCGATCGACTTTTTAATATTAAGACTATCATACTATGGAATCGTTTTCTTATACTCTAACAATTTTTCTAGAAAGCTTTATTCTGATTTGTGAATGCCCCCTTAAAACTTGCTCGTATTTCTACGATGTCTTATCTTTGCACGATACAAATGTCAACCTTTTCACCGTATCCAATAAAAATAAAAGTACTCATAAAATACAAATAGCTCGGAGCCAAAGCCGCGGATAACAAAAAGTGATCCATAAATCTAAGTTCGGCTCCGACTTGCGCCGAAGAAAGCCGAAGAGGTAGGAGCGCACGCGCCGCGGTTTTAGCGATACGCCCTTGTAATTGTGTAGATAATTATCATCTTAACAATTTATTGCCGTTATTATTTTCTTAACCATTAGCCGGTTTTTAATGGAGCGTAAAACATCTATACCTTAGCGTTATCTTAAAATATTGACGGTAACACGGTAAAGGTAGTACACCCAACTTTAATGCCTTTGTTGGTAATTAATTGAATGATCTACATTACTCTGTAGACTTTAATAAACGACTATATTTCACTGTTTAGTATTAATACTATTTAATTTTCTGAATTGTACAAAAAATCTTGTAAAGTACCTATACACTACGTGCGAAGTCGGTAGTGGGACTATCAATTATCGTGGTGACAGATGACAGGTGACAGATCCAAATAAAACAACAGGACAGACACAAACTAAAGCCTATGCTTGTGACCATAGCCACTGACCTGCCAGTAACAAGAGTTACCCCTTACGTCGCACGTTGTCGGTCCAATCAAGCAAATCGGCAATCACACAGAACCAGAGTGCACAACGCTGTAACTTTGTGCCCTGTATATGACTTTCGATGGTATTGATTTTAGCCCACACCACTTGTCGTTCAGTAATAGTAGTGGCACATTTCGCAAGATGGACGTCTTCGAAAGCCAAAGTTCATGCATTTCTCTAAACCACATTAGAAAACGCGAATCCTAACCACAACTTTGTACATTCCCTGATTCCACCATAGAAATTTTAACATGATCCACACAAGTAAGAAACAATTACGCGTACAAGTAAACTTAGAACATAGCAAATCCATGTTGAAAATTATCTATTAGGGCTTGGTCACACCATGCGAGTATACTGGCATAGCCACTGCACCTTGCTTGTCGTAACATTTGCTGTCCTGCATCCAAATGTTCCTGCACCCAAGTTTTGCTGTTAATCGACAATTGCTCAGCAATCTTCTTGCAACTTTTTAATGTAGCTGACTTGCTGAACTTATACTACGTTGTAACCAGATAGGCCCAGCGTTCCCGCCTCAGAGATAATGAACGGAGCAGAATAGAGACGTGCAAGATTCGGCCAATCACAAAGGAAACTAGAGTTGTTTTTTGTTTTTTGGGTGTAAAACCCTCAAATAAGTGTTCTCTCGCTAGGCAAAAGGGACTGTCACGAATTTTTGCTGTCTATAAATCCACCCTATACCTTCAATTGCCCTTTCTTTTCAAGGGTCTCAGTGTCTTTTTAAGATCCTCCTGCGGTCCCGGGACGGTATTAAATGTTACGTGTGGTGGTGGTTGTTCGAAACTAGCAAGTATCCTCTTGCAGAAATAAGGCCTAAGAGAGAGACATGGTCAGGTGGAGCGAGCGGCGTCCTAAATACAAAACTGTGATAAACAGAGGCGATACAAATTAACAACAATAATCGAGCCAACAAGGGACCGCAATAACAACGGAAAGTGTTCGCGAGGGTATACGAACACAAAATGTTTAGCAGTTCATTTAAAAAATCAGCGCTGGCAGGCCGTTTACATTGCAGTAACTACACATAGGTACATATGATATTCGCTTTTGGAGATGAATAATGCCTAGCCTTTTTTTTCTGGGGAAACCTTATAAAGGCGGTTTCCCGGTCTTTTGTGGATAAGACCGGACAGTGTGGAACTTGAACCTCACTAAAACCACCCCGGTGATCACCATCAGCTCATGGAGAAGGGAACCGGGACTTTTTAAAAAACCCAACTGCCGAACCTCCCAGTGCAAGTCCAGTGCCTGTTAACTTTCATATTGAAAACTGCAAAAGGAATATTTATATTTATTTGCGCAATAACTATTTGGGAACTCTTAATAGAAAATAATAAAAAGAATTTAAGGTATAGAAATATAAAGTTCATTCCCTTTTTCTTTGCACAAACAAGGATTTAACTCTTCTTTGTGTTTAGAAAATAAAGATTGAATAAAGAATAAACAGATGGTACGCGCACGTTTTTTTTATCCGTCGAGATAAGCAAAGCTCTTGAAACGTCGAAATTGCGAACTGTCAAAGCCACGTGTGTCACATATGAGACAGCGATTATTGTTTAAAAAAAAACAATTGCTTGCATATTGTTTATGAAGTTATGATTCACACTTTCGCAACAATTGTATCGCTGCCACAAAGAAAGAAAGTTTTATTGAACTTTGAACCTTTCTTATTGAAGTGCACAGTTCAATTTGCTCCACTGATTTGCTCAACGAATGCGTTTAATAAATCAATAAAAAATGTCAGAATGCATGAATCAATTGTGTTGTGGTCTCAGGTGTAATTCATACTTCCGTCAAAAATGTTAGAGGTATCGAAATCTTGATCTTGAAGGATCCATTTGTGGCCAGTAGGTAGATGGTAATGGGTAAAAAAAATACCCGACGAAACGCTGATGTACTGTTAACTATCATCACGCCCTGTAATTTTCGAAAGATACTTTAGTTGGTGGTGTAAAAATCATCGAAAATAATGCCTAGAGACGACAGAAAAAACTAAAGTCAAGCGGAAGGTACTCTGAGGATACTAGAAACCATCTTATTCCTTCATAAATATGCTATTTGCGTTCTTCCTCAAATGACCCATCATGACCAATAAAAAAATGTCAGACAGCCTATATTTCAAGTCAAACTCTTGAGTACTCGACTGTACCACGACGTAGCGACCAAAGAGATAGCGCGTCGGGAATACAGGCACAACGAATGGACCGGCCACACGCGAATTATATCTAGATGTATGGAGAATTGATGCCGTTAGCGTTGTGTACGCGAATGTACCGCGGTGTATTTACTTGTAAAAATTAACTGATGAACTTTGTCCTAGTTATTAGGTTTATTAGGTCGAAGTGACCTTTTGCGCGGAAAATGTTGTGGATACTGATTATGTCAGACCCTTTTCAACTAACTAGCGGTAAGAGGCGGAGGCCATTATCGGAGGCTCTTTAAAGGTCGCTTTAGCAGAATCATTATATGAATTGTGATGAAATTCGTCCATTCAGATCCAGTGCCGCGGTGTCTTTCTGAATCGGCAGGTTCAAGCCCTGTTCCACAATAGAATTTTTCTTACCACCTTTTCGATTCGCGACACAGCCGTCAAATAATAAGTATAAAAATAAAATTCTATTCCACTGCTCAAGCAATATAATAGATATACCTAGAATAATAAAGACTAACAAAAATGTTATGATTCTGCTAACACAGTTGTTTTGATGAACCACTTGGTCATGCACATACGCGTTTTCAATCTCAAAAAAGATTTGAAAAGTGAAAGTTTTAACAAAATTGCACTACAAAGGTTTTTTTTTATAAATTTGAATAGGTATTATGATTCGATCTACGATCAAAAGTGGGAAGTAGTACTATCACAAACAAAATCTATCTTATAATATTTTGGCATCGCACCAAGCCCGATATCGCACATTTAACGATTTTATCAGCGATATCATCTGACTTATACAGACCATGAATACAAAAGAAGCTAATACTGTTGTAAACGAGACTCTTGTTCAATATTCTGATACTCACTATGATAGAATGGCTGATCGAAAGTTCTAGAATCGAATGCGACCTCTTGAACTATTGAAAATGCACATAGTAGCGGTACTGTCAGCAAACTAAATAGATGTGCAGGAAAGTAATGTAAAAATATGATAAAAAAACAACTAATTCCTTGGCTGACTGTACTTCTCGATTCCATTGCTCGTTAGCGGTATTTTGAACAAGACATACCTAATGCGTATTAATCCCGATAAAAAATGCCTATCTGTTATTTTTACTTTTATTAATATATAATGATTAATTATTCAGTGGTGGATTATACTTTGTTTGCTCCATGCGGGAAACACACCCGTGACACGCAGAACCTTGCCGATCAATGATTAAATTATAAAATAAAAATATTAGTACCTAAAATCAATGATGCTAGTTATTACCTACAGACTTGTACGAGGAAAACAGATTTTTTTTACCTGGTTGAACTATAAGCAATGTAATTAGAGCATTCTGATTATTTTTTCGGTATTTTGGTACCTATTTATAATTATGGACAAGTATTCCCAACCGGAGTATACAACAACGCAATTCTTTAAGTTACCGCGCCTTGTGTGCAGCGCTGCCACAGCGACGAGTCGACACTTTGGTATTCATTAAGCTACTGACAACAACGTATCGCGATGCGACACTATCTAAAGATTCTGCTTCGATGACGAACTTGTAGTATCATACAGCCTAGAAATTATCTTTTAGAGCATAGCCTGCTTACTCCTATCTGATATATCAACGTTGACAAGACTAAGGAGTATGAAAGGATCGTAGCATATAGAGTTCTGTACTTTCTGCCTATATGAAAAAAGGCAAGATATTGCATATTATTATATGTTTGTATTAAACACAATAGTGAATCTATGAGAGCTTATCGATAATAGCCACACAAGACGTCGATATAGCCCAATTTCTAATCGATTAAAATGCTCAATGTGTCAATCAAAATGTCAAACCAATACACTCATCGTCCACATTAATTAATTTCAACATCTTATCAAATTAAAATTAAAACAAACATAAAATAAAATGACCATAGAGCATAGAGGAAATTAGATAAAAAAATCAGTCATGCACAAAGAAAGACATTCCATTAATTTTTTGAAAATCGAAGCTAAGCCTTTCCCTTACAACAGTGTGTATTAACCTTATTACATTTAACAAAGGCAAATACAAGTCATCATCCGCCATCTTTTAGCATAATCGGAACGCCACATCAATGCGCTTATTCGCTTTCAATCACAGTATTAGCATTCTATCTGTCGCCTTTCCAAGCTACAGTACTATCTCGTACGGTCGCGAACACAATTAGTTCAATTAAAACAAACACGAACAAACAGTTATCGCCCCTGATACAAAGGTGATACAGCCAATAATGGCTTGTCAATTAGCTGGTAAGTTGTAACTAGCTGTTGTAATGGCATGATGACTCAACGTTTAGTTCTGCTTATTAGTTTAGGAAAGTGACGCGAAAATCTTCACTCATGCATTCGATTCAATGTGTTCAAACGTTTCCGTTTGTTGTAAATGTAATGGACACCCTTATTGATGACATTTGAATGTATTTGAGATAGAAACACCCGTTTCATGTATAAAAATAATCTAGTAAATTATATTTATAAAACCCATGCTCATCAATAATTCATTATTGAATATAGCTGAAATATTTTTCCTGTCTGATTGCACAACCAAAAATAATTTTAAGCCATGAAAACCACAACACGAAAATACACGAATATCAATAGATCTTCCTGGAAGTTGCATTATGTTATTTGCACCTGCTTAATTATATGTACAGCTCGATACTTAAACAGGTTAAATAAATAATAACGATTGTTGTTTTAAATTATACATCATTGTTACTGATTTGTTGTATTATTTCAACTGTTATAATTACTAACATTATAGTCATGCTCACGGTAAATAATATTAAATTTAGAATTGACATAGGTAATCATATGATGAAAACTCCGATATCAGTAGGAAAAAACATCGTTACATCCCAGAATACCATAGCTCCAGAATACACCCAACTAAACTCCATTGTTGCACTGTATTTAAATATAAATTAAAAAGGAAAATAATTCCCATTGTCTATGGAAAAAAGAACAAATTGGCTGCAGTATTTACAGTCTATTTAACCTCTTGACCATCGCAACAAAAAGAAAGTTACATGCCACGTTAAACACGGGAAAATTCGTTCAAATTACTCTTTAGCAGCGTTTTACTCTAATTGCTTGGATTCATCAAAAATATCGCATTGAGGGCGAGTGATCGCCATTACACCGCGATGACAATGACAGAAAAATTGGCGGGAAAAGTGACGTTTACAGTGTCTAGTTATGTTGCATTCTACCGATGAAGGTGCGTTCTTTTAGGAACGTTTTGGCAAGAACATTAAATTGCGATGCAGTATTTATTCATGCTGATTTTCACATATCCAAACAGTTACGTAAATACAATGTTTTTATAATTCATATAGGTATATACTAAATATTAACTTTATTTTGATTTTTGATTTTGCTGCAACAGCCGGCTTTATCACGAATCTAATAAAAAGTAGTATCTAAACATTAACACTAACGTATGAGCGTGACCGTCTACGTTTTATTTCTAACATTCCTAATAAACGTTCATCTACAATCAAAAGTGCACCCGTTTACACCGCACATACCATATCGCAGACATGGCAAATGTAACGGTTCGTGAAATGACCCAAAATGACAGTTAATGATAACGGGTGGATTTAAAACATAATGACGAAATTGGGCGTCGCGTCTGTCACTAATGACAGCGCTGACGCAGAAGCAGACGTGCTCTATTGTGATCTGTGGTGCATTTACAAGATCACGTGATTTAAAAACTTTTTGGAGTACCGTAGAAAGTGAATACAATGTAAAATATTCACTTTCTTTTAAACTATAGAAAATGTAGCTATTTTTGACCTCATCTTCCTAAAATATACATACCTATGGTTGATAATTGGGAGCACAGGTCACCTGAAGAATTTCCTGAATAAGTGCAATGAAGAATCCAAAACGCATAGTATATTAAGATTCATAGCAAAAAACACTGTAAGTAGGGTTCGGTTTTGAAATAAGTAAAATATTATTTGCATTGTAATATAAAAACAATGATAATATTTAATATTAATTTGATATTCCTCATCCTCCTAATATGAAGCATTTAAACAACATAAATATGATGTAACCCTTAATAAATGTATCTACGTACTAGCTAATTAAATAGATATCACAATATATGATATTAAAATTTATCATAAAGCGCACAATACCTGTGTATGACAATTCCGTTTTACCTAGCTAAATAACTCAAAATAAAACAATATTTGTTTATACAGAACCCGTTTTACCAATGGGAATAACACTCATCATAGTTTAATATTAAAAGATACTTTTCAAACGATGGTAACGCGCGGTACAGTAACCCAGTTACTGCAAATCGTTGCTACTTTCCATTGGATGTATAAATTACATATTTTTTTAGCAATTTGTGTCATCCACGGCTACACAGCCTTTCCTAATACTAGACTAAGCGAAACTCCTTTGTCTGTTTAAAAAGTTTACCTAGACGCCAGACGGCCTCATTCAAATCTTACGAGTCATGTTGCTAGATTGATGCGAAATTGACTGTAATTTTCGACACTTGATGACTTCGACGTAAACGATATTCTTAAATCCATCCGTCTACTTACACAACACTTTTTAATGGACACGACAAAAAACATTTCATCTAATTCCCAATTTAAATTACATAAAACTATATTAAACACCTAATCTACGTTTAATATTTCGACAGCTATCCAATCTCATAACATTGATAACAAAAAAAAAAGAAAAGCATAGACAAATTCGAGTACGTTGCGGTTATGCAAGCCAGTATTATCGAGCAAAGAGGTGAAATTGAATGCCAGTAAATCTAATCCCAAATCATGGTACCTATGAAACAAAGGAGACTGGCGAGGCGAACTTTCTCCGCACTCTTCATTAATCAAACTGAATTAATCTAAATAAAGCCGCTGAATAGTCTTGGTCTTGAGGTTGGTACATTATTATAAACTCGTAAGTAATCGGATTATTTTGTCGATGGAATCGGAAACTAGTGACGTCATTCGAAACCGGAACTGTGAAACTGATCTCGATGATTGAGTTTGGGCCCAACTTGTATAATGTTGTTGTTTCAGTTGAATGGGTTTTAAAAACTAATTAGGTTGGTATGATTATGATATTGTGTTACAATAACAAAACTGTTTTTGTAGTGTTTCATCAGTCGATAATAATTCACTGAATCTATTAACCTGTTAACGGGTTTAATAAAGAACGGGAAGGTAGAAAATAAACCTATCGTAACACTAAACACTATTTGAACTTAGACAGTAGGTAGCATTTGATTGCATTATTAATCGATTTAAATTAACGGTAAACTGAAGAGTAAATACATACACTTAAAGTATTTTAAATGATAAGTGCATTTGTTTGCTTATATTGATATGACTTTTAGGTGGTGTTTTCGTCAAATGAAGCGTCCGGCCCTGGATGGACTGTCAGAGACTCGAATTGACTAAAATCCTACGTGTTTCGCCCTTAACGTTACCCTTTCAAACAGTCCCGACCCATAAATGAGACCCTGGACATCGCTATACTTCTAATATTTGCATCAAACAGGCAATGAGGTATACGAGCGAAATCACAGAACAAAACCTAGTATGGAACTAATCCTATTACTTTATTTATATTATATAAAAAGCAGTACATATAAAATTAAGCACACAAAGCTCATCATAAAAATAAACAACATCAAACATTTATAATTCAATATCATCGAATGTCTGTAAGAGTTTAATTCAATGCATTTCACCTGTCGCTTCAATCGAATTGTGCTGTCAAAGTGTTTGTTCAGATCGTTTATTTGCAATATAATCCTGGCTCTTTATTAACTATCGAAGTATCGACGTTCCACTCGATGTAATTAATGCGATTTGATCTCGATTCATAATCGGTTGTGATTCGATGCAAAGTACGAGCGCTGTGTTCGATTGTGGAATTTATCGGATGGACTTAGAAAGGGGAGATTGTAGTACAGAATATTTATAATTATTACAAAAGATATTCTTGGCATCCTAAACTTTTATATGTGTAGTTTTTTAAATTTCTGAAGGGTAGGACCTCTGACCTACAAAGAATCAAGAGCAAAACTAGTCTACGAGTAGGTCAGATGTAACAAAGAAAAACTCTACGAAGTAGTACGCGCGGAACGGGCTATCTTTAAAAATGATGAGGCTGCTCCTGTTGATAAAAGGCTCATAAACATTGACATATAATTAGAACTAGCTTTCAGGAAAATCAAGTTTCTAGTTTATTATTAATTCAAATAATTCGACATCACAGCTGGCGCAGTGGTTGAGCATTTGGCTGCTGTGTTGAGGTACAAGTCCCGCAAGGAAAACATAATTATTTAGTTCCGGGTCTTGTTTTTTATTTTGTTTTTTTTTTAATAGCCTATCCTATACTGTCCCACTGCTGAGCAAAGGCCTCCCCCAAATCCTTCCAGGAATTCTTTTCCTGGGCCGCTCTCATGTTGAGCGTCTAGGTCGTCTCACCATCTTTTTCTGGGCCGGCCTCGGCGGCGCCGTCCATCTCCCGGCTTCCATTGGGTGGAGAGCTGTTTATTTATGTGAGTTTAATTGTAAACACACTCAAGATACAGAAGAAATTTCTAGCGTGGAGCAACGCTTAAAAATGAAGTAGATCTTTTATCTCGATTTCACAAGTATTCTTAAAGTCCGAGTTACAATTTTATATTCCAAAAGTCACAGTCACACTCACAAATACACGTTTGCATGACCGTCAAACCACAATTCAATTTCACACGTGCATTGCTCGAGCTCTCATCTCCTTATTTGCGCTTGCAAGCATGACTGAACACAGGCCTCACACATGATCACACCCTTTCATTTCAATGTGGAGTGCAAATAAAATGAACGTGCATTTTCATGTTGTTTGTTTTCATGATTTCCGTTTTCATTTCAGACTTTAGTGATTCATTGGACTTCGGTGAAAATTCGTGGAGGCACGAAGCATTTTAACAGAACGATCAGTTGAAAATCTGAACTGGTTTTTTTGGAACTGTTTAAAAATATTTGCTGTTGTATTCTACGATTTGTAAATTGAGCCCATTAAGTTTGTCCTCCAATCATCTGTGCTTAACGAAGTAATTTTTTTTAGGGCAAATGTTAAATCAAAGTTATACATTTAAAATTCCAACAATTCAAAATTTTCATTTTTTTTATTCCAACAGTAGGTAAAGTCCACACATTTGTCAACAATTTAATAAAAAAAAATACAGGATTTAACAAATAGTTAATTTAACTAATGTTTAAGCAACTCGGCCTTACTCAGCAAGATGTCGGGGTGGCTACCTCAAGGCGACTCTTATGCGCCTTAATTTCATCGCACATGCAAGTAACCCTCTAAACTTTGAAACGTAAAGATTGAATTAGTGCTCTAAATTTAACTTATTCGTAAAGCCAGGATAAGTGCAGCCATAACACCAGACCAACACCTCGACCCATAACATTTATAAAATAACACCTTCTCAACATAAACAACAGTTAACCTAAGTAGATCTAGTTAAGACCATTTACAAAACGCTATCTCCGCTCCCGATTATAAAGGTCTTATTAAACCGCGCTTTCGAACAAGGCACATGTGAAACCGCGGCGAAATCTAATGCCTAGTAGTAACTAGTAATAGCTTGGGGTAAATTATCGTAGGCTTACAAACCTTGCAAGCTAGCGATGACTTATCGAGCATTAATTGTCTGTTACATGCCCATTGAGTTGCTGATTAATGTGCGTGTGCGCTGCCCTCGGTGGAAGTTAGAACCCCTATTCTTGAAAGCATCGACATTTTTAATTTTACGCCTCTGTTGTTGGGTAATTTTAGAGTTGGGGGAACAGAAGAGATGCTTGGTCGTAAGAACGCCTAACCTAGGAAACTATTTTAAAATCTCTACAAACGTTCGAAAGAGACATTATTTTCAGCACAACAACAAATTCTTGGCTTTGCAGAGCCAATAATGAAACTCAAATGGTCCTTATTTACTAAAAGCGAACTTTTGATCAGAGAGTTAACTAAACGAGCAGCTAAAACCCTAAACATTTTAAATGTACAGGTTTTAAACAAATACTTTGTTAAGTACTGATTAAAACACTCACGTTTAATGCGCATCAATTTCACCAGGTGATGATTCTTATACGAGTACAGGGCATAATTGAAATAACAGTTATTTTTTATAACACCCCACAGCTAGTTCGTAAACCTTCCTATATTACGAGAAGAACGGAATTAATTTAATCTGTTGCATTCAAAAACATAACACGACATCGATATGAATGAACATGTACAAAAGCATAATATATAAGCATTCTACCTATGTGTAAGCAGAATAGTGGATCTTCGAAAACAAACCCTAAGAAACAGCAATAGCATCCCAGTCAACAAGTGGAAGGATTTATTCCAATCACGCAGAAGGCTCTAATGAGAATTTAACACGAACACGCAACTCGCGGAAGCTTTTGATGCTAATATAACGCTATTTCATCTATTATTAAGCAGGCAGTGTCATAGAAGACGATATAAATAGATACGGTACATAAGCTAACTAAGTAATTAGCGCTAAGGACGAAAACCGATGTTTTTTTTTTTTTTATTTACTTATAGGTTCGCGTTTGACATGGCGGGGCTCTCTCTCAGAGGGCCAAAGCCTGCCCGGTTTATTCCATTACCGTAACCTCGGATCATAAAGGGCTATTGAAGGACACCGTGGATTTTAGTCAGTACAAGTCTGACAGTCCCTCCCGCCCTGCCCCGGGTAGGAGGACTCATTTGATGATAACCACGATAAAAAAAGAAAGAAAACCGATGTCTGGGTAGGAGGACTCATTTGATGATAGCCACGATAAAAAAAAAACGAAATACGATGTTTTTTTTTTCTTAAATTGTAGTTTCAAGTTTGACCACTATCTCGCCTGATGGTAAGCGAAGATGTGGTCGATTGATTGTTGATGTGATAACTGATTATAAAAACGATTGTGTTTTCACTTTCATGAACTAATAATCTCTAGTGATATATACTACTCAAAAGAAAATAAGGGCCAACTGATTTTTGTCGATTTATTAAATAATATTTAAATATTACTGGTTATAATGACTGAATCTGATTAATATTAACGATTTTACTTGGAAATACACAATAATTAAGTTTTTATTCCAATCAATCGTCAAATTAAACGAAATTGAATGAAAAGTGGGGAATTGCAGGAATGTATCAACTTACACAAAACATCAAAAAACTCGAAATAATAAAGTCTTTTATGTTCCAAAGTATTCTTTAAAGCTTCTCTTTTAACTCTGTTCTCTCTGTGCTACTCATTTTAATGGAGGTGGAATGTTCAGGATTAAATACCAAACATTTTCTTTGGGAGTCTCTACCAGCAAGTTTTCAGACAATTTATGAGATCCAGCTGGGTGTTGATGGGAATTTGACTTTCTTTTGCACTCCTCTTTAACTCATCTCATAACTGCTGAATAAAACTTAGGTAAAAATCCTGAGTAGCCACTGTAACATTGTAATTCGAACGTCAGCGAATGTATGCACTGTTAGTCGCAGCGTGTCCGCTCGAACATTATCCTGCTTGAAAATGAACGCAGGTACTCGTTGCTGTCCGAATGGGATAATGTGGAGTGGCACCACATTCGCTACGCAATTTTGAGCAGTTACAGCAACGTTATTACGAAGTGCGAGCTCAGTTTTGCGTGATAGAGACAACCACCCCAGAGCATAATTCAGATCTCATCGGAACAGTCTGTTTCAAGAGTGCAAGGATCTGAAACCTGTTGTTTAGATCTTCTCTACACTCTAATGAATCAGTCTTTATTAAAAAAAAATAGGCCTGCAGTCATAAATAAAAAGCAATGAAGCCCATTCAAAACAGTTAAATAAGTTTTCTCTTTGCAAATGTTTCGCGATTTGCAGCATACGCTCCAGTAAACTGAAGGAGAACTAAGCATCTTCTTGAGTATGGTTAGTCTTCATGGAGTCGATTCGGAATAGTCTAGTCAATTATAGGGGTGCCTGTAGCTCAACGCAATGGAGTTTGTACGGTCCGCGCGGTAAATTTTCGCTCTATTTGCGCGGTTAATCAAACTTATTGGTCTTCTTAGGCTTTACTTACTTACTTTCTTCCTGGATCACGGCGTCTGGTGATATTACCCGTCTTTTGAGACCAGTTTCAAACTTTCTGAACCACTGGTTGGGAATATTTCACCATAAGACCTACCTGTTCTGGCTATGCCCCCCCTGGATTAAGGTAACACCCCAAGTGGCTGTTTTTGCATCCATATGTCTCCGAATAAATGGCATTATGAGATTAAACAATAGTTATAGCCTACTTGCTGTATAAGTCGAAGAAAACTCCGTTAGAAGTTTGAAAAATAAAAAACACCAAACCGTACATTCGAAGAAATCTCATATATCTAATTAAAAAAAAGTTATGAATTTCCAATTATGCAGTAGAAACAATATTAATACTTGAAAGAGTATATAACAAGGTATTTACCATCTATTATGTACACAGAATAAGAGTGATACTTGATTAAAGTGCAATTTAATAAGTGGCCCCTATTTTGTTTTGACGAGTATTAAGGCAGTACATTTTTAACTTACCCTTGTAAGGACATTATAGACACATGATAATGATAACTTCAGCGATAGCGTTGATGAGATGCTATGCTATTCCTATAGAATGAAAAGTTGGATATGTATTAAATACCAGAATATTGTTACCCATACGATTATAACTGACGCGGAGGAAAAAGCATTTACAGCAACCTCAAATTAAGATTTTTATGTTGCTTAAAAAATTGTCTCAATCCCGTATGAATATACTATGATGGATGTTAACCATAAAACAAGTGTGAGTCTTTCTAAAATCGTGGCTAATAAAAATGAAGGATTCATAACTGAGAAAACAATTCACACAATAAACAATTGGTACAAACTTGGAAAGGTTACTTTTCCAATAAAGGTTTATTTTCAATTACTAGACAAACAAGCCCTTACCAGTACACGTGTAATCGTGCTGCAATATGCATAAAAGTGACTCGTCAATCATAACAAAAAGCATATATTTCTTCTGAGCAGCGGTAATTGTTCACGAAGTGGCCATAACGGCGCGAGGGGCCGCGTACTACGAGAAGCAATTTATATAATTTTCTATTCGTTCGATCCGCAATAAGATACCATTCAAAGTGAACGGCTACATAGAAGCATGGCTAATGCCTATGCATTACTTTTTTTTACCATCTCTGACGTTGGAAAAAATCGTAGTGCCCGAGAGTTACGTAAGGCTCTTTGGAGCAATAATGGAGGTTGCGCCCGCGCAGCCGTGCGAACTCCGAAATGTCGAACAATCCGACAGATTATCTGATTTATTTTATAAATAATAGACGCTTATGAGCTCTCTGGGAATTTTCACTCACGGCATCGATTGGATGAACATAAAATTGCTAATTATGTAAAAGTGCGTACGTCTGGGAGAGTATCTAATTGTCTGTAGGATATTTACAATGACAATATTAATTTCTACATATTGTGTGTTCTGAAGAGAGAGTAATATAAGCCTACTTAATAATGTTCCGTTAGGTACGTCTTTACTTTTACGATGTAAATAAATACTCGTAAGTATCATAAAATATCAAATTAATTTGCGGCATAAACAGCTCTATCATTCACTTATGTCCTGCCTATCTTCAGAACATCATGGACTCGGAAGTCTTGTTGAAAGAAGAGTCAGTATTCATTGACGCATACGACCCACTTCTCTTTACCGTAGGAGTAAACAGACTTTAACTGGGTAAGGTGACTAGATTTTAGTTTTTGTCTCTATCCCCTCTGACCTAGGCCAGAGTAGAGCCAAGAACAAACCAATTACATTTAAAAAAAAATGGGATTCGAAAAGAATCTTCAAATGAAAAATAAAAAGGTCTAAATGTAACAAGTAAAAATATTGAAATACAGGAAAGCAGCGAAAGTCATAAAACATGTTGATAACAAGGAAATCAGAGCAACACGAACCGAGATCAACATCGAACACCGGAATACGGAAAACTAATTAGACCGATCCTACCACAGATTCGTAATTAAAACGATCAAATAATTACCCAACACGAATTCACGTAACATTACTTTATAAATGGCTATCTTAACCCGAAGTACTTTCATAAAATAGATAAAGTTAACAGAATATCGTAAGGCAAGTAACCTTTACATTACAACTGACTTTCTGATGTCTACTTTTAGATAGATTAGTTTAATTTTCATTTCTTATCAAGTCCCAGCGGTTGTCATCTGGCCCTTTTGCCCTTTATAAAAAAAAAAAAATGAAAAAAATGAAAAAGTGTTTATTTGGAACTTAAGTCAATCACATTACATATTACTTCTGCCAAACTACAGAGTAGTTTGTTGGCAGACGTAGCTCCCACAATACTCTCATATAAACGCATGTACGTTCATCTTCCATTTACGAAATAAAATTACAACAATAATCTGACCACAACCGAGTTACTGCAAAAATAAAACTTTTACAAAACAAACATGACAAACTGCTAGTTATCAAATTTCAAAAATAAAATTGCTGAGGTTTTCACTAAAGTTGGACAAAAGATATGATTCAACTTTGTTTTTAAATGTTCTTTTTGTTACATCAGAATCAAATGGTAGGCTATTGAAAATACGTGGAACTAAATATTTTTTACATCTTTGCCCAAAGTAGTTATTATAAGTGGGTGTTTTTAATTCTACAATACCTCTCCTACGAGACCTATTACTATTGGACACTTGTTTGACTTTAAATTGATTACTACAATATTCTTCTAATGCTATTAACAATGTTACTTTATCATGGACTGGCAGCATTTTACATTTCAAAAATAATTCCTCGTAATTACTACTTTTACATAACTTTTTCGTATTTTTATCGACTAAAAATTTCATGAATCTAATTTGTAACAATTTTATTTTATCTAAATAGCTTTTAAAACTACGTCCATAACATGCCAGCCCATACGAGATTAAAGAGTCCACCAACGCATAGTAGACTGTATACAAAGTTGCCCTATCCAGCATATAACTAAGGTGGTGGAATTTTACTAGTACCGATCTTAGTTTGTCACACACATGATTAATATGGTTCTTCCATGAGAAATTGTAATCTATAACTAGACCTAAGTACCTGTAATGCCCCACCACCTCAATCTCTGCGCACTTACACTGCACAGCGGCGCGAGCGGTCGCGTCGTGAGCGCTCATGCCGCTGTGCGCGTGCAAGCATTCGTAACTATGGCCCACTATGCGCGGCGCGCGCTCACTGCCCCGGAGGTAGGGGGATCGTATAGTCATACATTTGGTTTTGCCTAAATTAATTAAGATACCATTATCATGTGACCATTTTATAATGTTTGTGAAATCTTCCTGCATTTTACATTCGATTACATCTATATTCTTGTCTGCGTAGACCAAACAAGTGTCATCAGCATACATATATATGCGACAGTTTCGTACTATATTGCACATACTATTAACGTGCATGATATATCCGACGGGGCCGTACACAGAGCCAGTCGGCACACCGCAAGTGACGGGCATAGGCTCCCCCACAACTCCGTCAACGACAGTACGTAGCGACCTGCCCAGGAGATACGCGCGGAACCACTCATTAAGTGGTCCCGCCACCCCGCACTCCTCCATAGCCAGAAGCAGCTGGTGGTGTTCCAAGGTGTCAAATGCTTTTTTGAAATCAATAAAGACCACCACCACCTGCTTCCGCTGGTCCAGACACTCATTTACATCATCAGTAAACTGTGACAAGGCAGTCGCCGTGCTACGTCCCCGTCGGAAGCCATGCTGCGCGTCACACAATATTTTCTGGTTCTCAAGGAAAAGTGACAATTGACCTACGATAAATTTTTCAGTAATTTTATTTATTATAGAAAGTATAGCTATTGGCCTGTAATTAGTATACTCACAGTGCGAGCCCTGCTTGAAAATCGGTCTTATTAATGCCGCTTTTAATATTTCGGGATATATGCCTTTTTTAACACATAAATTAATAAAATGCGCTAATACTGAACTAAGATGTAATTTGAACAATTTAATTTCCTTTAATCTGATTTTATCCAACCCTTCCGACTTATTGCTATCTAAATTATTTATTATTTTTATTATGTCTATTGCTTGTGCTTTTTTAAATCGCATTGAAATGTTTGCATAGTGTACATATTCAGACCTTTCTAAAAACTTATAGTTACACACGTGTTTCATATCAAGTATTTCCTGGGTGAATGTTGTAGAAAATTTATTACATATATCTAACGTGTTGTCAGTCCTCCCTAAATATTTAACAATAATATGATCTATACTACTCTTTTCCTTTCCTATCCATGAATTTATTTTAGCCCAAATCTTTCTCATATTTTTATTACAGTTTTTAATTTCCTCTTGACAATATCTATTTTTTGCCTTATTTATATATTTATTTAATCTATTTCTATATTTATTATATGACATCCTCAAATTCATATCCTGTGGGTTATTTTTCCAAGCACGAAAAGCCTTATCTCTAAAACTAATCATATTTTTTAGTTTTTGTGTGATCCACGGCTTGCTTTTTCTTTTATTACTTATGGTTATTTCACTTTTTGCATCATCATAAGCACTATGAAAAATTGAACATAATCTACTGTATAAATCTAATGGACACTTACAATCTAACAATTCTGCCCACGACACTAACTCTAATTTTTCTAGTACTTTTCTATCACTTATAATATATTTTTTAACATTATCACCACATTTTTTCGCACCACTTTCAAGGGATACACCGATCGCATAATGATCTGACAACTTACACGTAAGTACATAAGCAGAAGCTAAACACCGAGTCCGAACCCACGCATGGTCGATGCACGTCCGCGTCACTAAGCCGCCGTACACCTCTTCTCGTGTTGCCTCTGTGATAGCACATTCCATGCCCAAGTCACTCATATTGTTTATGTATTGAGTAGTCGCACCGCTAAAACCGGTTCTACGCAACAAATCTATGACTTATTCGTCAACTCGCCTGCAATTAACTCGCTCGCTCGGGCGAGTCGGCACCTTCCGATTTTACCTATTTTTGTTGTCGTCAACTCGCAACTGACCGAAAAATGGTACAGTCGTCTATAAAAGTGTTATAATAAATTAATATAGAAACCTACTTTATAGTATGAGGCGCTGTAAGATTTGAGTTTGAATATTTGAAAACGTACCCACGATATAGGAGAAGACACCTTGTCAACTATCTGGTATTTTATATTAATTGTATTTTTGTAAAAAACAGTGTAAAATACCTGTATACTATGAAGTACCTTTATTTAATGATTTAAATACCATCTTTTCGTGCAAGCCTAGTACTTTTGTGATAAATAGATTTTGCCCAAAACTTGTATGTTGAGACAGAACTGTTAAAATGAAAAATACCACCTTGATTTTATGCAGTCCTAGTACATTTTTGGGTATTGAGTATTCGCCAAAAGACATTTTTAGTTTTGAAGGCCGTTCGTTGTGCGGCATGAAAACCTTCAGCATGATTCTGTTCTCTTAGTACTTTTTGTTCGAATTCCTCATTTAATTTCGGCACCAAAACCTTCTTCATGATCCTTTTCTCCTGGTACTTTCTGATTTGATTTCACATTGAATTCTTACTTTTGAGAAAAATCATTATTACATAAGTCTTTGTGCTTATATTTTATTAATGATCTCAAAACAACTCCGCCCCTAAGACGACCCACTGGCCCTCAATTAACCTACTTTACACGTTTAGTGTCATAAAAGTGTGAAGAAGGTTTAATTAAATTAAATGTTATAATAGAAACACTTTTGGAGACGACTGTAAATACGTCAGATTTTCGCTTAGTTGCGAGTTGACGACAACAAAAATAGGTAAAATCGGAAGGTGCCAACTCGCCCAAGCGAGCGAGTTAATTGCAGGCGAGTTGACGAATAAGTCAAATCTATGTTGACATCGCCAATCATTATTATTTCGCAGCTTGAGTCAATCTCTGATAATAACTTGTGCATGTTATCGTTGAACCCTTGCTTGCATGCATTTGGGGGCCTGTATATAATTAAAACATGAATACTTTTGCTGTCCTGGATTAGTTTACCAGATATTAATTCATAATACTGTGAATTTGCTGTGACTGCATTGAAATTTAATCTATTTTTTACATATAGAAGTATCCCACCTCCTCTTTTATTTTCTCTGGTATTTATATATGTGTTATATCCTTCCATATTGTATAATGGTAATTCCTGCTTTTTTATGTTAATCTCCGTTAATGCAATAAAATCCAATTTATCTTTGCAATTATCTAATAATATTTGTAGCTGTAAAAAATTTTTTCTTAACGATCTTATATTCAAATGCATAAAATTAATATTATTACTTTGTTGCTTCAATTCTTCCTGCCAGTTATCAATTGAAATATATGTTTTGTATTTTATATTTGATCTTATATTTAGGACATAATGTAACCTACATTGGTAAACGAGGCATTGTTAGTCAGTACATTAGAAATTCAAAAGTTATTTCATTATATAATGAGTATAGCATGGAATGTACTTCATTTTCGGAACATCATTCGAACTTTTGATATCAGATCGGATGCAGGTCAAGCCTTGTATCGGAAGAATTCGATTTGTATAGCTAATGTTGATAGTGAATGTATTGCACAAATTGTTTCCAAATGATGATACGGAAATTCGATATTAGAAGGAACATTAAGAAATATGAAACACACAAAGTTTGGACGAATGGAGAATAGATGGATAAATTGTGTGAGGAATGATATTAAAAAAAGAAATAAATGATGTCCTAACGGCTAATAGGGCAGAATGGAATGTAAAACACGTTGCGCTGCTCTCAACAGAAAAATAAAGGAAAACGATAGAGACATATTAAAAGCTGACCAAAAATCACTGCAAAGCTGATATCAAAAATATGACCTAGAACTAATGAAGATTTTGACGCTTTAGCACAAAATCGTGATGAAGGTAGTGTGTTTGTAGGAGAAAAAGAAAGTGTAAGTAATCAAGAAATGAAAACAGTACAATAAAATATATCAATAAACGACTTTATCCGTTGATAATAAAACTTTTTAATGGCGGAACTTCTCCATTTATAGACAAAACAAACAACCAGTGTAACATATAAAAGGCTTTTACATTTGTACACAGATTAGCACGGAAATAAAGCTCAAACCAGAATGTGCTGCTAAACGAGGCGTAGCCAATTCAAAGGCAAAACGTTTAATGAACGACAATAAAATCCTAATAAACCGGAGGCGTAGCTACAACATCGTTTCTTACTTAAACCCGCAAATTATTGCGGATTATATTAATCGAGTTTTAGAAAACCATTAAACGGATTGTTGTATTGATTTTTATCTAAATGGAGTAAGTGAAAACATGGCTCAAGAGAATGCTCTCAGTGATATTACAGATTCTAATCTAGGTGATCATTCTTCTTGATTTTTGCAACAGGATGACTTTGATTCCTATTGATTTTGGGCTTTCTAAATTAATGAATGGAGCAAGGTGATAGATGGTAGTCTCTCACGCCACTCATTGTACTCACAATCCATTAAGCGTTAGGTCTATTAACAGCGTCCCTCGCGAAGTTTCTGATGAATTGTGTTATCACGATAATCATTGCTTTTGATCTGTGTATTCAAGCATGCACAACTCTTATCGTGTCTTGCCTTATCTATAATCTTCCCACTGTTAGGAAACAGGTCTTCTTTCTGAGAGAGGGAATGGAGTATCCACCACGCGGCCGAGTTGATAGAATGTTACATGTTTTCGAACATATCGGTTTTCTCATGTTATTTACCTACACGGTTTTCAATCACGCGGTATGCCATTACCTAATTGCCAATTTAATTAAACCTGAACATTATGAAATTGAAAACAAAGGTTAATTCATCAACACAAAACAAGAAATATTTACCTACAAAGCAAAAATTCGATTTAAAATCTCGATAACACAAAAAGCAATCATTGAAGCCCTAATGATTAATAGCACCCACACCATTAGTTCGCTGGATAAACAAAAATGAAGCGCACTGTAAACAAACGTATCTTTTCTTGAGTGCCTTTAAGAGTGAGTTTAAGACTTTTACTTCGAAAGTACTGGAAGGAATAAAAAGTTAGTGTTTAAAGCATCTCATACAATTAGACACGAGCACACTCAATTCGACATGGTTTCTAAGCTTTGCAAACATAAGCTGGTTAAGGGAACGGGATTCATGGTGTTAATTTAGTTATAATTGTCGTTTTCCGTTATTTAATTGCTTGAAATGTAGACTACCGGTAGCTGGTCGTCCAGCACTTGTTAAAATTATGTGCGTCGAGACGTAAAACTCTAGAGCTGGTGTAATATGTCATGTGTTACAGGTTTTGTGGTGTCGGTGTTTTGTCGTGTCGCGGTATTGATTCTCGCATGGACCAAACATTTGTATCATGTAATTATTTTGGGCCTGACTATTTGTATTATATGAGTTTTAATGTTTGTAAATGCAACCATGATTATCAAGTTTGGTGCCAGGTTTAGGACGTCTTTACAAAAGATAAATAAATCAAGCAGAGCATATTACCAACTTTCCTTTTCCACATTTCCTTAAGACAGTTCAAAGAAATATTGAAACTATTGAGCCAAACGAATATATTTTGCAGTGGTCGAGAAAGCATCGTTTAGGTGGAAAGTATATTATTTATTTATGCACATACAGCAACCTTTCGATTATTTTCCCTTTTATGTATTTCTGTAAAACCTATGCCTCCTTTACACAAGCCAGTAAAAATGACTCCGCAACTAAACATGCCAGTCAAGGCTCATGACTTCTCATAATGCAACCCGCACCTTTGCCATATTCCGCCATTCTGCCGACGAATGATAGTGCTTAAAATTATACCCGCCATTGTATTAAACACAATAGGAACCAGACAAATTATTTTATTATTGTGGACAATAATGATTTGCGTGGGTGAAGGTGCCGGAAGAGTAGGTCATCCTTGGAGGAAGATTTGACGATATTCATAGAGAGATTTATTCAAGACTAGCGGCCCGTCCCGGCTTCGCACGGGTGGAAGTCCTCTAAAACCCGGTCCTGATGGTTACAAACACAACAAAAAAAGAATTATCCGAATAGGTCCAGCCGTATAAAAGTTATGGGCTTAGCAACACATTTAGCGAACCATTTTTATATAATAGATTTGCCTGGACTTTTATAGTACGGTGCAGTTCATGAACTGGTTACCACAGTATCACAGTAACGTTAAAAATTCTTAAAACTAATAAGATAAATAAAATAGACAGAACTTATTATGCCAAAATGGCCCCAGCAGGCATGGCATGATTGGATTCAGAGGGTGTGTGTAAAGGCTTTGGAACGCAAAGAGCAATTGAAGGAACACGATGGTTTCAGTAAGAGCCTGTAAGTCTTTTCCGATAAACACAGGTCAGAAGGACTAAAAAAATGTTTAGCTAAGCGATCTGATGCAGAGCTGCGCGTCGCGAGATTGATCCCGCACGGTCCAAATACCTAATTGTATGACCTACAGTTAGTTGTTCCGGGACTGGGTTGTTGTATATATGAGTTTTAATGTTTCTAAAAGCATCCTTGATATAGGAGAAATTCATAGTCAGTTAAAAAAAACATATTATCATCATCAACTAACTCCCACATTTATTTCAATAACAGAATCTAGCATTTAAATACGTATTTCCTATTACCCCATCATTCAACAGCTTCTAAGCTAGCTAACTTGTAATCCCAACCAATCGCAGTAAATATACCTCGTAGATGTTAATAAGGAAACAATGTAAGCAAGATACTCAACGTCGCGCGAGATTCATTGGCTGAGGACTAACGAGAGCAACAAGCTTCGCGCGGCCATCCACTACTTCCACCTAGGAGACTAACAGACTAACAGTTTCATTTTATAGCGAACCAGAGACCTTTCGCGTAAGTGGGGTAACAAACGATCCAATACATTTTCTTAACTTCTGGGAAATTGTGTGACATTTACGACAGGACTTTATTTGAATTTATCTCTCGTCTGAAAAATGTTAATGGAGACAAATTTGAAAGGGTTATAAAACATCACACCTGTATATCCCAGAAAGGGTAGCCATGTACATCTATATTTCTCTTGTACAGTTAAATTTTAGTCCCGTGTTGTTGGAAGAAAACCTATTGTAAATTCTGGTGATTCAGGGAATAAAATATTCTTGATAGGGAAATCCGCCAATAGTATTGCTTACCTAGGACTAAAAGACAGGATCTTAGACCAACCAAGGAGACGTTTAGGTAAATCCACGACATTTCGCTTCAGAATCTTCTAAAACACATAAATAATGCTCATATAACATACACTTGAATGGCGCTGACATTCTAGTTTCTACACAATTGTTCACACGTTAACAATTCAGCTGAAAGTTCCGACTTCAGAACTACAGCGCTACTGTAAGGCGTTTCTGATTTCTGAGCAACTTCCGTAAGTTGATGATATAGAACTTTGTTTGTGCTTTTGACTAGCTGCTTATTATAGTCCTGTAACTGTTTTAATTTTGCAGGTGGTATTTATCGCATATATTTCAATACGTGATCGTAGAATATAGGATTGACAGAATAACTTGATTAATTGAAATTGGCTCAATATACAATAATTATTATCATCTTGATAGTGTTGTTTTCATATTATGATGATTTTATTATTTACTAAAACTCTCCTATGATTTTCAAATCAGAAGGAATTTAGATAAACTGACATACAAAGTTTTGTCCCATTATTACACCTATCATCAAGGGGATGAATTTCTTAAAATCCGTTCTTAGTATTCACCTACTTACATCATTTTTATGATTCTATACCAGCGGTTTCAGCAGTACTTTAATCTATCAGTCAGTCAGCCACTCAGTTTTTTATTTAATATTACTGAAGATTAACAACGTGCAAGTTTTACAATAGGAAAAATGTAAAACCAGTTCAATACTCTATGGTAGTCAATTGTCAACGATAACGTACAAGTACTGAAACGGATTTGCATCATCGCGAATGGGAAGCCACTCATTAAAATGAAATGAAGCTGGTACGATGCACACATTGCAAAATCATATAAAATATGTATACGAGTGCTATAAGCTCAACAGTACATAAGCAATCAATCATTTCTTCAGAACGCATTCTAAAGTTAATTTATAGTTTTCATTCCATACATAACATCCTCGGAAAGTCGGATATTGGTTTTTTAATGTGGCATAATGCGAAGTGGAAGTGTATAAGTAAAGTTAAGTATAACTTCAATGTCCAGATGTATGAACATTACGCGCTAAGAGCAATTTCCCCGGTTTCCTGTAATTAACAGATAATTAATATGGAACTTGACCGGAACTTAGACCACTACATCCCTTTAGTTTATTTCCTTGCCGGGTCTATGGTTAATTGGATTATGAGTGAAATTCGTGGATTCATGATGGCTGCAAAATTTTCAGTTATAATGAATTGTTTTACTAATTAATATTCTGATTTGCTCTCGCTTGCGGTATTTAGTAGAATAAAAAAAATAGTTAAATGTGTTGTTAAGCGCAAAACTAGAAGGCTTCACTTTTTTGTGCTTGTTAATAATGATCCATTTCAAGTTCATATGAATGCATTTCTTTTTTCTCTTTTATTAAATTGCAGCCGTAAAGCGGAACTAGTACCTATGGAATAAAAGTTACTGTGGAATTAAAGGTAATGTACCTTACAAACATTTTCTAGAGGACGAGACACAAAGTCTTTCGAGAAATCTTCTCACTTTTAAGATTATAATCTAAAGACCTCCCGGTACGGTACACTTCAGAGAAAATAACTCTATCAGAGAGTGCAAATGTAGCTTTAAACAATATCTACCATCCATCATGAGATTGCTTTAAAAGTGGAACATTAACACCTCCCCGCGATAAAAATATCACTTCATAGATCAAGCAAAACCGAAATTAATTCATGTTTTTACAGACACCGCGATATCTATTGCACTAACGATCATAATACCTACCGCCATGGGCGATACATATAGCATAAAACTACAACTACGCATTACAAACATATTTTTACGAAGAGGAGTCGTTAACAATATCTAGATGACCGAAAAAGATAAGAAAACATAACTTTCTCATTATAATTGATAGCTAAAAATTCGACGTTTCTAAGCTATAGCAGGAAGGAAACTAATAAGGGGAATGACAAATGTGCGCAGAAGCAAATGAGTTCACAACTGGCAGATCATTTGCTGGGAGCGTGATTGACGGATTACGAACTGCGAACATTGTAGATGGCACGACGGATCGTCGAGACTGTTAGAGAACAGCGAACCAACTAGATTATAACCCACTCATTGTGAAACATGAACACACTATGGAACAAGCTATGCTCAGATTAACTCTGACCAATAGAATCCGAATGAGGTGAATCCGAGTGAAATGTTGCTGCCATAGGTCAAAAAAGCTGCAGTGGAGCACAACCGTTTGGGTAGACGATTCTTTGAGTGTTTGGGAAACGTAGCGTAGAGCCGCCCTAGTCAGGTGGAGCTGCGAAAGATAGCCGCATGAGACTGGATGAGGAAAGCTCAGGACAGGGCTCAGTAATGTACTCACCATTGGATTGGAATAGACCCATGTCTAGTAGTGGACGAACACAGGCTGATGACGATGTGTAACGTAACAAAGTTATTAGGATTCTGGTCGGGGAAGGTATTATTGGAATTCTTCTATCAGGAATTTCTCAGTAGTTATACCCGATATATGGCATTAGGATTTGCCAGGTACATGGGAGTAATAATCATCCTCTTTTTAAGACTTAAATATATCTAATCAAGGGCACCTCTGGCTAAAAGTTTGGACACTACAGGCTCGATTTAATTATTTAAGCTTATACTTACATCACAAAAGATTTCGATAAGCATATTTCGATTTACATTTCGAGAGTTCGCGTTTTCGTCTTTTTTACATTCACGTTTTAGCAATAATCAAGACAGGTTAATTATGTTTTGGTGAATTGCAACTAATAATAGTTAATAATAGTTTATAATAAGAATTATCCTCTTCATATCTCACCGGGCAATATTTATCTGCAATATGAAATCGAATGCCAATCAGACTACACTTTCTAACTGGCCTTTGTTTTTTTAATTCCTGATTTCTTTTAGCTACATCTTTGCCTCCTCTCTCAAATCTTAAATTATTTATATTGCTGCCACATCAGCATTAGATACTCTATGAATTGGTGATCGACACCTTTGAACTTACAGGCTTCAATACGTTGCTTCATGTCTTTAGAATTTTACTATCATCCGCACTTAATACACTAAGAACAAATGTCTTAGTTTATGTTCTGTTGACCACAGTTTGTTTAAATAGTGTTCAGCTCAGTTTAGCTAAACAGTTTCCAATAGTTGCCAGAAATCTTTGTCCTGCTGGTCTATAAAATTTAGATACAATTTATGACTGAATTCTTAAACGAAATTTGGATGTGCTGTATGGCGTGCAGTTTCAATGGTGATGTGACTTCTGCCGTCCGCTCAAAGACTACTGCGGATGTCCGCTGTAAAAAATCCTTAGAAAACCCGTCTCAACCAGCTGTAATGAATTCTAACACTGCTCACACAATTTTCTCCAAACTTTACTAGAAATAAAACATTCACAACTATCAATCATACCTCATTTTCTCACCACCCGCTCCCGCTCCCGCTCCCGCGCCCGCTACCGCTCTCCGCTCTCATTCGCACCAAACCCCACACATATTGGGAGCGTGTGAGCATTTCTAACAATGCATGCAGTAGGACCGCCTGTCAATAAGACGGGCCGCGGTGCAACGATACATTAATCAAAGCGCCGTGAGGAAACGTGAGGAGTCGCTAGTACAGTCGCGACCACTATTATGTATAATTCAGTTTTTTTTTTAATTTTTTTTTTTTTCCACTGGACAAAATTCGGACTCTGTAAGTACATCTTTACTTGTAGCTATTTTTGCTTGTTTTTTATTATACTTTGTACACAAGATGGACCAACGACCTTATGAAAGTGGCTGTGACTGACTCTATGCGGAACGCAGACAGGGTGATTTGGCGTAGCCTGGGAGAGGCCTATGTCCAGCAGTGGACTACGACTACCTAATTAGTTTAGGGGTTAAAACTTTAAGCCCCTTTTTACGTGACTGAATGCTATTTTTCTTTTAAAAAACTTATAATTCAAATCAACTCGCCGCTGATCGATTAGCTTGCATGTGACTGTACATGGTGAAAGGTAGATACTAGAGGATGAAAGTAAAAAGAGTTGGTAGTATCGGGAATCATATTAACGTGCTTAACTTAATTTAATAAGGTTCTATGGGAAAGTTAATGATCGTAAGCGGGAAGCTGTCCCTACAAAACCAATGAGGGTGCTTATTTACAGAAGTCCTACATAATTCGTAGGTTTTTTTCTTATCTCTCTCTCCCATTCCAGGGCAAACACTTCCCTCCAATCTTTCCACTTTTGGCAAGGTATTGCACTCTTCAAAAAAATAGATCTAGTGTATAAAGCCTCATTTAGACGATGGCGATGCAAGAAATTCCATGAGAGTTGCATGCAAGTTTGACTACATTGCGATATTTCTTTGATCAACTGAATTAATTCTTCATTATATAATAGTCCAACTTGCATGGAACTTGCGTGCAATTTCTTGCAACATGTAAATGAGCTTTAAATACCGCCGCTGAATAGATACCGACGAAGATGACTACGATGAAAATGAACGCTAATGTAACTAATAATTATTCCAACAAGAGCAAAAAGATGATATCCACTATTCTAAGTAAATACCTAATTACATAATACAATAAAAACTTAGCAGACAGAATCTCAAGTCGAAACGGAAGAAGTTACGAATAAATCGTAACAAAATTATGCTGAAATCACTGAAATAATCGATATGACCTGTGACACCACTGTAATAGTTTACTCAATCGTGTCTGCAGTTAAATAGCCAAACTTTTTACTTAGTAAAAGAAAAATTCACAGTATTTTAAATTCGATAAATCTATTATTTAGAGTTGCACCGCGGGCGTTCATAACAGGCTTATTTAATCTTTGATCGATCCAAAAACAACTAAGCGGAACAAATTAACTGAGAGAATTGAAACTTACAAAATATTAGAAGATAATAAATTTTATTTTTATTTTATTTTTCCTCTCATCTCATTGGTAGCGATGTAATCGAACAAATAATTCTTAAACTCAATCAGTGTACGGAATACTTTTTTTTTAATCGCATTCTCGGCAAGGGCCGTACTTTCGAATGGCCGCTGTGCAGGCGCAGCGCGGGCGTGAAACGCGACACAATGGGAGTTCGTGCGCTGCGCTTGCGCACCGACACGCCGCACGTCACAATGTTTACGCGATTAGATAACATCGATAAGAAGCGATTGCCCACAATCGATTGATTGTAATCGATGAAAAATTGTTCGGTATTTATTTGCTTACAATAAACGTGTACGAGCAATGTTCGAACAGCTTTGCGGTGTGCATTTATGAATAGACAATGTTAACTTTCTAACTTGGAATGAAAAGCAAAGAAATACTACAACTATCAATAAATTAGAAAACTGTCTCTTTGGTTTAGCGGCCGCAATCGCGACTGCTGAACAAGAAGTCTTAGGGTTAATTCCCAGATTATGTAACGTACACTACGTTTAACATATGAGAATTTTTTAGTAGCATTGACGGACTCTGGAACTCTGTATTTGATCCCGGTTGCCGGCCATAAGCTTGTTCTGTTTACAAGGGACTTGAGATTCAAGTGGTGAAATGAGACAACTTGTGAAATCCTCAGCCCTACCTTTGTTATGATGTTATATTATACAATTATAAAAGAAGTCGGTTAATAAGCATTTATAGCTAAAAGCTCCCCAGACACTTAATACAAACGATAACTAAAACTTTCATGTAAGTAAACATCAATTTAAAATTAGTGCAAGCCTATCATAGCGTAATCACTGTGATAGCTCGGGCTCCATCTAGCCATCAGCATCGTAAAACAGTCACAGTGGAACCAACCATTAAGGCCAGGTTACAGAAGTGTGTAAATACATAATCGCGCGACCTCACCCCCCGCCAAAATGCGAGCGATAAAACCTACATTTTAAATGTTTCTTGTATAAAAAAAAAAATTACTTTAATTAAAATTTAAACGTTATGTAACCAACATTTACTTTAAAAAAACTATATCTTTTGATATAACTTAAATATTAAAAATTCATAATGAAATCTCTGAACAACACCCGTTAAAAATAGTGCCGAGATATTCCACGTAGAGAAACGGCTAGGGGTCGCGGGACTTATTTCCATCACCGTGACCCCGGAACATAAAGGGCTATTGAAGGACACCGTGGATTTTAGTCAGTACAAATCTGACAGTCCCTCCCGCCCTGCCCGGGGTGGGAGGACTCATTTGATGATTTTACCACGCAAAAAAAAAAGGGAAACCGCTAACCCTAAGATAATTCCACATAAGGCTCCTGTCAAAATTTTTCGCAGGTGCCAGGTGCCCTATGTGGAATACCTCTAGAGTCTAGTGGGAGGTATTCCACATAGCCTTATCTGACATTTTTTCATCTAGCCAAATATTCCAAATCGCCTTTCTTCATTTACCATTTACATTTCTGAGAATATGTTTAATTTTAATATAATGATTTTAATATAATTAAAAATCTCGTGTTGATTAGACGTTTAAAAGACCAAAAAAAAAGGAAAATCTACCTCTCCTTAAGTCTAGCCCTTCCTGCAGTGTAGATCGTTTAGAGGTGACCATACATCTCGGTATCACCAGGTAATGGTTGCCATCAGCGTCTATCACGGACTTGAAGCACGACTCCAGTCGCGTGGCCACATAAAAAACCCGTCTTTGTGGCCACTTACTTAGTTGTTGCGACGCTTGCACAGATTCTGGCGCGAGAAAATCGAGCGTCGTGTTCCTCTGTAATATAGCTGTATTGCTTTTTTAGAAAAGGTTTTATTGGCAGTCTTAGTAAGCTCTTTTTTATCTAGATCTATTTTCTCCTCGAAAACTACTACCTAGATATTTGTTAATTAAATTTATTCGATCCGCGGGACTGTCTCATCAGGTAATCGTAACCCTGGAACGTAAGGGCTATTGAAGTATCATCGTGGATTTTAGTCAGTACAAGTCTGTCAATGCCGTCCGTCCCGCCCTCGTCGGTGGGAAGACACATTTAATGATTTTAGCACGTTAAAAAAAAGAATTATTTTGTTTGACATAAAAAATAGGGATTTCATAATGGGTAGGTTTTTTTTGGTTTATCTGTCATTAGACTACCATTGGTCCTACCACCGTTATTGCGGTCTAGGATATTACTGTGAAATACAGACAATCATAAATAACTATATTATACATGTAAACAACTACCGTATGCCCGCGGCTTCGCTTTCGCGAGCTTCGTAATTATCTCACGGGAAACTATTGCCGGAATAAGACAATATCCTATGCTATTTCCTAACCCCGGGTCACTAGTTCATCGTTCATCGTACGCCGTTAAGACATTTTAAGGTAACAGACAGACAGATAGATTATCTTTTAATATCTTTACATATCATGTATAAAAAATCAATTGCTTTTAGTTACTTAGTTGTTGAAACTCAAGAACGGGTGAACCAATTTGGCTTATTTTGATTTTGAATTATATTTTTGGTAGTCCAGGGAAGGTTTGAAATGTGAGTAAAATGATCCTGGGGCGGTACGAAGTTTGCCCGGTCAGCTAGTTAATAATACTTAGATATTATAGTGTCTTGGAAAAACCAAATAAATATCGTTAACTGACCACTTCTTCATAACGGTGAACAATTACATAAACAGTACTAAAAACATCTCTTATCCTTGTTTAGGTAATAATTTTAAAAGGAACCCGATCTTAGAATAAATCCGTCGATTACAATCGAATAGATAACGTTACCGTATTTACAACAAAGTGAGAAGGACGCTTAAGGCCCATTTACACACTGCAAGAAATTGCTTGCGAGTTGCATGCAAGTCTGACTACATTACGAACTGTTTTATTTTTAATGTACGTTGGGTTTGTTCTTGACCTTAGCCCTAGGTCAGGGCTGACAAAGACAAGGTCGACGATGTAGTGAGCTTACCCAGAAAAGAAACTTTGAAGAGATTAGGGTTTTATGCGTTCGGAAACACAGATGCAGGTAGTGAGTTCCACTCCTTCACTGTTCGCAAAAGACGTTTGAAAACTCTTATTGCGAATTGGTAGAATAGCAAAAACGCGTCTAGATGTGCGATGTTTACCAAATAAATACCGCAATGTAGACAAACTTGCATGCAACTCGCGTGCAATTCCTTGCATCGTCTATATGAGGCTTTAGTCTCTGTTTTTTACGAGTTGCCTCGCAAGACAAACTGTGCACTTGGGTGCTTGGGCTTAGACATTTTCTGTATTGCATATTGCATTTCATCCTTCTTCTAAGTCGTAATCCTTAGTTTAAAATCGTGACCTGCGTTAACTAATAATCTTTTGGCATTTCGTTGGAAATACATCTCGACTCAATGGTAAATAAGTGAGTAATTTGATATTCTTTTTGGTAGTTCTTTTACATAGCATAAAACATTTTGCCTGAAATTCCCGCAAGGCTCAGCAGAGGTGTCCACATAATCCGCCCACAATTGTGAGTGTTGCAATCATAGTAACCGTTGACGATCCCAGAGCCAACAAACACACGACGAAGAACTTCGAAGATCAGAAAAAAGTCATACACTCATCAAAAAAGTTTATGAACAACTAGCTTAAGCTATTTTCATTATTTTTATAGAAAACCAATTGTAGGTACTTTTTTATATTGAAAATCAATATTTTTAAATAAAGAATCTAAAAAGAAGAAGAAATCAGTACAAGAAAGAAGGAACAAAAAAGATATCGATCTTTCAAAGTGATCTAAAATTTTTTTTGAATGTACATTTATTAGTTGCCAATTACTTTTCTGCGCAAATTGAGAGCTTCTGCAATTAAACCAAAAAAAGTTCAGCAATAAAAAACTCCTTTACGAATATTTCTTTGTTTCATTGCAATAATCCTGAGCCAGCCATCACAATTTTTAACATTTTTTTTTACTCTGAAATCAATTTCCTTATTTCATAATTTCCACATTCCTTCTCTACATCTCATTTCCCTGCACCACGAGTAGCACTACTACTACTACAAACTAACGGAGACTGTACACTGCACAGTTACGTCACAGGAATGCCATTGTAGCGCATCAATCAAACGCCTTCAGTTATTCAGCGGCAAGAAAGTCTACCGGTAAGGTAGTGAATAGGGAAACAAAACTAGCGATTCGCCTCAGCAACTGAAATTAAATATAACTGAAATTAACCTAAGTATAAGTTATTTACTCGTAATAATAATGTTAAAATTTCATATATTGTGATAAGTGAAATCTTTTTTAAATATGTCGTTGGTGATCCTATCAATAAAAAATAAATCGAGTAGGTAGGTAGGCCTTTTGTGGATAGATGTTTATTACTCACAGACACATTTCACACAAAAACTAATGAACGGAACGTGCATGAAATTTAGTAGTTTATAAGGTGTTAAGGTTGACATTATAGTTTTTACCCGGCTCTTCAGTGTCCATAGTCATTTTCAAGTATCAAAATAAAAGTATCTAGCAGTAGCAGTATTTGAAGAAAATACTTAAAATAAAAGATAAATGCGTCAAATGACTGCATGCACAACTACTAAAACTATCTAAAATAAGAAAACCTTTTTTCGACATAAAAGGGCAGCAATGGTAATTAACAGAACAACATATTTCGTTATTATGTTGTAAGTAATTATGATTGATTGTTAACAACGATTTTTACGATCAATTACTATTGCAATAGACACTGGCAAAGTTAAGAATTTCTTACAACAACATTGTTTTTATGTAATCTAATAAAAGCTTAAAATGGGGTTATGAGCACAATAGTTACCTTAAGTAGGAAAAAATTAACATGACTATACAGTCATGTTAATTTTTTCCTACAGCACAACAGATTAATTTAATAACTAGCTGTTCCCGCAGTTTCCACTGCTCGGCTCCTATTGGTCGTAGCATATAGCATTCGTCAAGAAATGAACTATCCAACACGAAAATCTTTTTTCAATTCGAACTAGAAGTTCCTGAAAGAAGACGGATCACGACCCATACAAAATTACCCCACGTCCTATTACAAAGTGACTTATGTTAAAAAAAAGATAAAAATGTATAAAAAAATATGGCATACTCCCTAACTTTATTTTTTTACACCTTCATGTGGAAAAATGGTTTTAAAAGTAGTTCAGGCGCTGTTTTGAAAAATTCGTTCGTACGAGTATTTATGGACCGATTTAAAAAATTATTTTGCTGTTTGAAAGGGTACCCCCAAGGTAGTCACATTGACATAAAGTCAGGTATCTGGTGTCCATGGTCCTGGCGAAATGAAATGAAATTCTCAAAAATAAGCTTATTTTTTGTCAATAAAGGTAGTTTTTATATATTACATTTATTTTGTTCAATAAAAGATCAACTGACGATGCCTGCCGGGGTCGCGGGACTGTCTCACCTGGTAACCGCGGCCCTGGTACATTTTTTTTTTTTAGCGTGGTAAAATCATCAAATGAGACCTCCAACCCCGGGCAGGGCGGGAGGTACTGTCAGACTTGTACTGACTAAAATCCACGGTGTCCTTCAGTAGCCCTTTATGTTCCGGGGTCACGGTAATAGAAATAAGTCCCGCTACCCCGGCAGGCTTTGGCCCTCTTAGAGGGGGCCCCGTCATTTTGCTGACAGCTCTTTGAGGCGCGCGTGGAACACGACGCGCCGTCGACCCGGGCATGGTCCATGGTCGGACAACGAGTTGCCCTTTACTCGCTGTCCGCATGCCCGCGCCTACGGTGGCCGGAGATCGTCTTGCGACGTACGGCGCCGTGGGCGGCCCTGGTACATAAAGGGCTATTGAAGGGTCACCGTGCATTTTAGTCAGTGCAAGTCAGACAGACTCATAGGATGATTATACCACGCAAAAAAAAAACAACGGACGATTGCCTATATCTTTATTCATCTTATAATGAAAACGTGAAAATAATTCAAAAATAACTTCATTTTTAGGATTCCGTAGCCAAATGGCAAAAAAAGTAACCCCAGATTCGTCATGTCTGTCCGTATGTCACAGCCACTTTTTGTGTAAAAGCTATCCCGTTGAAACTTAGAAAGTAGATGTTAAATGTGTGTCCTCCACCCTGTAACTTCTAAAATAAGAGAAAGATAAAACAAAAAAAAAATGTTATTATAGTATTCAAAGTAATATTTGAATTTATACTTTGAATACCACTGATATTATTATTAATATAATAACAGTGATATTATTTATGTATAAAAGAGGCGATTTTGGTGATATGGATTAAAAAAATGAGTGGACTGGGAATTTAAGGATACTACAAAAAAAAAACATTTTTCTATTGTTTATAACCACAATACACACGTTACGATGAATTTGGACAGGACATTTGTGCAACAAATAGCGAGCATACCCCAAAGTTCGTTACGTCATTTTCTCAGCATTCATTTATTGTTCTCTAAGTCCCTTAAAAGATGGTTCAAAAAACTTGCCTTTCCTTTCTTTGGGCTGGTTCCACATCTAGCCCAAATAAAATATTACACTCATAACATGGGAACATACCCCCATTGTCTTACGCCCATGTATACAAAACAACTGTGTTCAACCGCGGCATTTCCTCCTTCATTTCGTCTAATATAAGCTTCGTTATTCGTCTCTCTCATTTGTGATAATGTAAGTGAAACGACCTCTGTCGACCACTGTATCTCGTTACCTTTTTCTGATCAAAATGTAATAAATCAAAAGAAACAACAAGAGAGAGAAAAACAAATAATGTGAAGTACAAAAATGAGCTTATTTTTGAGATTTTACTTTCATTTCTTTAGTATCCTGGAGACCGGAGACCTGAATATAATTATGACAATGGGACTGGCTTTTTTTTTTTTTTTTTTTTTTTTTTTACTTGGTAAAATCATCAAGTGAGACCTCTCACCCCGGGCAGGGCGAAAGGTACTGTCAGACTTGTACTGACTAAAATCCACGGTGTTCTTCAGTAGCCCTTTATGTTCCGGGGTCACGGTGATGGTATGAGTCCCGCAACCCCGGCAGGCTTTGGCCCTCTGAGAGGGGGCCCCGTCATTTTGCTGACAGCTCTTTGAGGCGCGCGTGGAACACGACGCGCCGTCGACCCGGGCATGGTCCATGGTCGGGCGGCGAGTTGCCCTTTACTCGCCGCCCGCATGCCCGCGCCTACGGTGGCCGGAGATCGTCTTGCGACGTCCGACGCCGTGGGCGTCCACCACCGCGGGTGGGGCGGAGGGAGGACCTTGTCCTCTCTCTCACGCGGCCCGCCTCCTCCTTCGCGAGCATGACTGCTTCGCAGAAGGAGGCGACCGCTTCCCACTCCGTCTCGCCCCGCAGCATGGCCGCGACCAGTGCTGGGCGCGAGAGGTCTCCGCCTATCGCCGCCTTGAGGACACGTCGGTGCTCCGCCCAAGCGGGGCAATCCTGCACCGTATGCTCGACTGTGTCCTCCGGGCGATCTACGCAGTGGTGACACCCAGGCGTTTCTTCCTTTCTCATAAGACACAGGTACCTCCCGAAACATCCGTGTCCGGTGAGGACCTGCGTCAAGCGGAAGCTTAGGACGCCGTGACGTCTCTCCAGCCACTCCTCAAAGAGGGGTCTTATCGCCGCTATTGCGGCGTGCCCGGCCGTCGGTCGCGACAGTCGTGCCCTCCATACTGCCCTGAGATCGCGCCGGAGCTCTTCCCGCCGCGCCTCGGCTTCTCGAGGCAGCGGGGTCACGCCCCGGCGCTGCGCCTCCACGCGCCATTCATAGACGCGCTGGAGGGCAGTCGCCTCCAGATCCCAGGGCAGCAATCCGGCGAGCAGGTTGGCCGATTCGCCGGCAATCGTGCGGTATCCCCGGATCATCCGGATAGCCATGACCCTCTGGCATGCGACCAATTTGATTGGTCGCGTCCGGATGCTTAGGGCCCACACTGGGGCCCCGTAGAGGGCCATGGACCGCACGACACCGGCGTACAGCCTACGGCAGGAGGCGTTTGGCCCACTGAGGTTGGGCAGGAGTCGCCTGAGGGCGCCCGCTGCCCGATTCAGTTTCGGGGCCAAACACAGGAAGTGCTCCCGGAAGTTCCACCGGCTGTCGAGGACGAGTCCCAGGTACTTCATCGTCCTCAAGACGCCGATGCGAACCCCTCCCACCGTGATGCTGTAACCCGACGTGGGCGCGTTGACGCGGCCATGAAAACACATGGCCTCCGTCTTGTGCAGCGCCACGTCGAGTCCCAACCGCCGGATCCTCTCCACGACTGTCGCGACCGCTCGCGTCGCCAAGTCGGCCGCCGCCTGGTGCGACAATGGGACTGGCTTGGCGCTTATAAACAAAAAAAAGAATTTTTAAAATCGGTCCATAAATACTCGTAAAAACGAATTTTTCATAACAGCGCCTGAACTATTTTTGAAGCAATTTTTTCATATGAAGTTGTAAAAAATTGAACATAGAAAATATGCCATCTTTTTAAATTCATTTTTATCTTTTTTTTGAGATATGTCACGTTGTTATAGAACGTGGGGCAATTTTGATCCACCTTCTTTGCGTTCAACCGAACAAACTCTTCAAATTTATAATATTACTGTAGATTATTATTTGTAATGTTTTTTCTTCATGGCCCTAGAGCCTGAACCGGAAATACCATTAATTAACGTATTATAACATTTAACGATTATTATCGTGAAAATAAAACCGCATTTCCCGTTAAATAGTAAATGTACTAGTAGATAATAAAATAATCACATTATGTGGTTTTACAATAAAAATCACCATATATGGTCCTCTATCATTAATTTGCCCGCTACCGCCTCATCACTATGACCACACACTAACACAGAATGGATTTCATCCAGCGCCCGCGCAGATTGCTATTTTCGCTTTAACTGTAGATCTAAGTGATCCCGCCGTTAGCGCCGGTCATACGCGAAAGAGGTTTTCTTAGTAAAATGGTTTCGGTATGAAACTTAGCGTTTTGTTACGTTACTATTATTGCTAAGTTGGGTCTTTAAGTTGAGCTAGTGTTACTAGTATAGCGTGCTTAAGTAACTACGTTCTGGTCGTTACTAATAGCACTAGAGTTAGAGATGGGCCGAGGGCATAAACTTTTACGAACAATACAGGCATAATCTTGGCAGATTGGGCATGAATGAGTGTACGCTCAAATCAATGCCCGGTCACTGGAGATAAAACAATTACCGTTGTTTAGAAGAAAAAAAAACAGAAACTTAAGTGGGAAAAAAAGCTCAGACATAAGTCGTTCATGCGCCGTTTGCGGGTATTTATTCACTTCACCCAATATGTCCTGGGCAAATACCCATCTCTAGATAGAGTAGGTACTAAGCTAGCACCTTGTTATGGTTACTGAAAGTATAAAAGTCTTTAGCGGTACTTCACTTTCGTATCGCTAATGGAGTGGACTACACTAACATTTATAGTACCTAAGCGTAGATCCTAAACTTCTCCATAAATAATAGAGCGATTAAACTTGACCGGCACCAGTCGCATCACATTACCAGAGAATTGCCTCCCAAAGCGGTCAGCACCAGAGCCTGCGCCCGCGCCGCCTTTCATTTCATACCGATTGCATGATAATAGAAAGGTAATGAAATCCACGATGACGGCTACATGGAAATGCGTAATGGTCAAGAGAGAGATATTAAGTGGTTTTGAGAGCTTCATTTAAACAATAAAGATCTAATTTCAATAGTTTGAAGCCTGAGTGGGCCTACTCTCAGGCTTGAATGTATCAATTAAGACTTTCTAAATAACATAATAATTATTTAACTGGGGAAAAGGAAGGTGTGAGTAGGCGACTGCAAAACATAAACATACTTTTCATAATCAGCCTATGATATTCCTACTGCCTAGGACATAGCCGTCCTTTCTGGGAGAGGGTATCCTAGAAGGTAGAGAGCTGCATTACACCATTATGGTCTAATGCGGATTGGTAGATGTCTGAAATTTTCGGTTCTAGGATAATCCGGGTTCTTCTCGATGTTTCCCTTCACAGATTTGACAGGAGTGATGATGAAATTAGGAACACAAAAGAATGCTGGCTGGGTTGAATCCACGACCTACAAAATGTAAGTGACGGGACTTTAACCACAGGACCACCACTCGACCCTTTCTTGAAAAGTGCTAATTTTATTCAATTTCATTTGTGAAACTGAACAAAATTATATGATCCATACCTTTAAAAAAATAATTCATCGCAACAGTACACAATAACCAACCAATTGTTTCTCACAACTATTTAAATCCCAGTACAATGTCAGCTGCGCGGGGGCAAGTCGTGGCAACAATTAATCAACCGGTAGACTTTATCGATAAAAATCACGACACTTCATTTAGAGGTGAGCAGTTAGCTGACGATAAGCGCTTTCTAACGCCTTTGCAGAGCCATAAGCGCGACGGACACGAGGCTGCGATGTGGGAATGGGCTAGAGGTCAATTATTCGCGTCCGTGTACGACTGTGCGGCGAATATGGTTTTATTTTATCTTATTGATGTCCGCACATTAGTGGGTAGGGATGTCTTCGTAAAGTGGTACAAATTTTATCGCTAGAACAAAATGTGTTTGACATAAGGATCAACGTCAGTTCCTAATTTATTAATCAATAATACGTAATTAGAATTTAAGTGAATGATTAAATTACAGCGAATACTTAAATATAATAAGCATTATATGGATACGGGTTGAATAAAAGAAAGAGTTGAAATACATTTAATGAGTTAAGTTAATAAAACCATTTAAAAAAGAATATACATACCTAGAACTGCCAGAATTTCAGATTATACTTTAGAAATACACGTATTAATATTAATAGATACATTAGATTACAAAAATGTAGCGACATTTATTTGAAAAAAAAACAGTACTTGGTAAACACAGAAGCACCTGGCAGCCCTAACTATAATAAAGACAAATGCACCGCGACTAAAGAAATGAAGTCGCTAACGCGGCGACAATAAATTTCAATTAATCGATAACATTATTCACACAACTTTAGTAATAAACATCGTTATAAAACTATTAATCGTATCGATTTAATATCGAATAGACATGTGTTGACGAGAGAGTGATTACATCGCTACAATACAGAATACCATTTCTTATTGGGTTCGCTCCGGGCAGCCGTTAATAACTGTTGCAACAGAGCGTGCGCTTGCGCATCCGAGAGTCGGTCGTAAAGTTACGAAACGCGACGTAAACAGAAATAAACGGAGCAACAAAGGGCCGGACTGAAATAGGACGGTGCACTTCCTAGTGGCTCCGGGAATGAGACGCCCTAAAATTAAATGTCCAGCGCGGATTTGCGAGCGTCGCACGCGCATCTATGTGAACGCGAAATGATGCAACCCTTTTAGTGGTATCTTGTTAGATGGCTGGCTGTTGTATTATAAATTCCGAGCTGTTTTAATTTTATATACCACTTGGTAGGAATTATTGCAATAAAAATAAATTGAAAATTACAAAATCAGTTATCTCTTTGTACTTAATTTAAACGCTCATAAATACATTTGTTTTGTAATGCAAATATAATTAATTTACTGCAATAACCGTTAATATACTTTCGCAATCGAAATGGCATAATTTATCCACGTCTCCCATATCAGTGCAACATCGCATCTGTTACTTAAGTAGATGCTTGTTTGAAAAACGCACAAACACACACTCTTAAAAACGTACGATGATTTATTAGAACTCCTATAAGAGTGTAGGGTTACCATAAATCCCACGTCAAAAATGAGACATGACACGTTCCGGGAAACGCCCAGAAACCAAAAATGAAGACTGGATATAAATAACGCAACGGTTTGACAAAACTACGGTAACTAATTCGTGCGTTTTCGTTTTTATTAGGTTAATTGGCTTATGGACTGATAGTTTGAACTTCTGTAATGGAGCAAAGTGCCGCAAGACAGGACGTTACATTCCATTTAGCTTAATATTTATGATTTTATACTTATAATCTTTGGCATACCCTAAATCAGAAAGGACAAAACGCATAATTTGTGGCTTATTGCAGAATTCTAGCTAGTAACTCTTTCGCCTATTTCATAGTACCTATTAGTTTATAATTAATATAATAATTTTAGATATAGTTTTGTGTCAATAGAGTATAAGGGCCAACCCGCACTGGGCCCGCGTGGTGGATTATGGCCCACTCCTTCTCACAAGAGAGGAGGCCTGTGTCCCAGCAATGGGAACGTTATAGGCTGATGATGATGATGATGATGATGATGAGAGTATAAGGTACAATGTGGTTGACGTATCCGTGTGGATATAATCCTTAATCTAATTACTGTAAAGTAAACGATTATACAGAAATGATACACCGTATCAGTTAAGCCATGCCCATAATGAATAAAACTATACTTTTATGGTTCAACCCTCTAATCACGGCCTACCACAGTCATAAAACAGTTTCAAACGAACCAATAAAGTGTGGTCACCCTAGCATGCGTACACGCAACATTTCAATGCACATTTGTTCCGATACGTGCATACGATTGCTATTAATCACTGTACCGTGAAACCGCATAGATAGAGGCTCACTTGACCGAGATCAATGCTTCAAAAGAAAATCATTAAATCAGAATCATGTATACGTTTCATCTTGGCCGACTAACAGCGATAAAAACATTAAAAAGTTAAAATTAACATTGCTAATTGGACCATACTTGTAGTCGTAGTTCTTGCGCTGCATGAATTAGTTTATTCGATTGGTCTGTGGTATGCAAATGATGAAATTTGTTTTTTTTATTTCATGCTGTATTTTGCATTTTCTATGAAGCGAAAGAAAATTGTCGATGGTGCGTGTCAATCGATAAACGGTACCGAGGAAATTACAATTGATTATTTACATTAGAATAATATTTCTTTGTTTAAATAAATAAAAGTATAAGATCACAAATTGAATCGAAATATTTTTAGTCAAGATTTAAATCTGTTAGATAAACATCAACAATAATTTGCTTGTGAAAAAATTACAAACGGTATTACATTTGCAGCCACAATTTTCATTAAGTAAAAAACATTTAAAAAAACTTTCATTTAAAAAGCTACCAGATTATTTTCTCCGAATTTCTTCAGAGTCCTGATGACCTAAAGAGATATGGCGTCATATTTTACAACGATTAAAGTTGTCATGTCTGAAACTAAGGCAGGAGGCTAAACATAGCTTGTAACAGTCGATGTATAGGTATTCTTGAACTGGATTCATACAATGAACAATCCTGAGGGGATATCGATATGATCTGTTGATCTGATTGAGTGACTTGTGACCGTATTGGGTACAATCAATAAAAGAGACATGTCAACGATGCGGACGGCAGTAAAGAACAAACGGCTATCTACAAAATAACTAGTTTACAGAATCGCGATTTCTTAAAAACAGGTGTAGTTGTAAACATTTTAACATTAAAATAATTAATCATTATAATATTAATACGACAAAATACGCCTTAAAATTAGGCAAGTAGAACCATTTTTATGACAATATCTTCATTGAAGTAAAACCTTTGTATTTTAAAAACAAAGAAGTTTTAGAAAAAAAGCAAAACCTACAAACCTAGAATATAATATGCTGAAACGATTGACGCCAGAATCTAAGAGATTGGTCGTGATGTAGTATGTGTAAAACGTTTTCACCCTCTTAATATACTACATCCTAAAAGTACATAAATACCGCTTACACATACGGGAAAACAGTTTAAAACTTACTGTTCGCTTACCTACTTATTTCTTTTATTGTCCGTACATTTGGATTAGGATCATTCCAAAGAAGCTAGAAATCTATTGTAACAATTTTGAATGGTAGTTGTCATCGAACTGATAGGTGCATTGTTTAGTTTTGGCGTCTTCAAGACAACGATAAGACGAATTTAATTTGACGTTTGGACATTATCTTTGTAAGTATGTACACGGAACTCTTTTACAGATTTTTTGTTCAATAAGTCGTCTAATACCAAAGATGGATGTCAGAAATGAATCAAAGAATATCACAAATACAAATGCACAATCGAGTATTAAAATCTTCCTCTCGGCTCTCTTATAAACATGAAATTGTTGACACATCGTGGGTACCTGATAAAGGCTTAAATGCAAAGCAAAGTGGCAGCAACAAAATGCTGAAAGTATTATAATATAAATAGACGAAAGTTCAGCAAAGATCATAGGCACACAAATCAACAACAATTCCTAGTTTCTCCATTTCCAATCGCCAACATATTCAACTCAGGGCTTATCCACGAGGCCAAAACCCAATTCGTTCTCATTCGACCCTTAGTGTCGCCGCACACGGGCAACTGGCCACCACCACAAAACGCCGCCACGAGAAGCTAGAAGCGGCCACAGAGAAGCTAGAAGCGGCCACAGAGAAGCTAGAAGCGGCCACAGAGAAGCTGAAGCGCGCGACAGACACTTGTGGCCGGTGGTTGACACTTGTGGCCGCTGGCTGCTACTTTTTTTAACCAATGCATTACTGAGGTAAGAAAGAGAGAGAGGGGTGCGCGAGTGACGAGTGGCGGCGTTTTATGTCGACGTTTAGTGGTCGGTACGAGCCACAAGAAGCGAGCAGCGACGATTGTAGCGTGTGGCGGTCACCAGCGTCAACCGTGTCCATATAAAATGTATGAAAAGTACGGGAAAAATAGGTGGCGGCGTTTTGTGGTTGTGGCCGGTAGCCCGTGTGCTCGAGCCCTTACAATAATTTACAGCTTGAAAATAATTCTGAATACTCCGAGTTAAATCACGGTATGATTTGCAGTACATGCTTTAATACATCGCCTCATCTCCTTTACTCGTTGGAGGAATGATAGAGAGAGGATGAACTCGTAATGTAATAAATCTGTTGGGTTCGTTACGCAAGGACATTAGCCTCTGGCTACCCCCGGAGCGGCTTGAGATACATAGATTATAATGATTTGTGACCGGTAGCTATTCGCATTTAATACGCTTACCGGCCATCTTCTATTTTATAGTATTGCATCGGACAAGGAGTTCATAAATAATCATATTTAAACGCTGAAAGTTTTGGCGCCAACCTAATGAAGTGTGACTGATTGTAGAGAGGAGGTTACTTGTTGTCTAGCTGTATTTATTTTTTCGTTGTAAGATGTAAACTACTAAATGGATTGTCCTTGTGAATGGACTGCTCTCAACTCAACTATGTAAGAACATTCTGGCATAATTAAAGAAAGTAGAATGCTATGCTTAAAAACTTCATTGGACAAGAACCCAGCGTGGATTAAAACCATAATAATATTATAACAATGGTGGACAGTTTACATGAAATTGAAATCAGTTTTTCAATCATAAAGTCAGATCTACTTTGTTGTATTAGTTTTCTGTATTTTCTTAAGAAAAATTTCATTATCTAATATCATTGACTGTAGTCTATCCTCATTAAAAGTGATAATATTTCTTCTTCAAAGATGAAAGTCACGTTACAGTTCAGTTTCATAGTCACCAAATCATTAAATTTTAATTAAAAGATAATTTTCCGCATTAAAACTCTCGCTGAAAACTTATTATAAATTAGAAAGTGTTCTTGATTTATAAATAAATTGCTTTATTGAAAATCTGAAATATTAGGTTGCTGTCGTCCGGATAGATTTACGGGTTTTTTCTTCGATTCCATGTAATTAAGAGTATCTTTGTGAGTTATCGGCATTTACGAACATTAAATTGTCAATGTGTCTACAGATTTATTAGAATTATCTATCGATAACATCACTTGACAAGATATAACGTAAAACTTATTGATTTTCTATAGCATTTTTCAAATCTTACAAAAATATAATATTATCATGGTTGAACATGAACACCTAAGTCTCCTTAATTCGAACAGATTACTAATTATTATTAATTAGCTTATTGGTTATGAACAGCGAAATGGCACCCTGATGCGCCTTGGGATGCATTCTCACACTCTGTTGCCTGTTGATCATTCTTCAAAATTCCATTTTTCTGATCTAATTTGCGTGAATCCAAGGTGTATCATTGTAACCTAGGTATCGGCGGCTAGCTAGGGCGAGTCAAAAAAAAATGTTCAGAACCCCTGATCTATGGTATGGGTATGTATGTATGAGGCTGATGGAATTTTAGGCCTGGTACAAGGTAGGTCCGGTTTAGCAACCAGAAGGACACGAGTACCGAAACAAAGCAGCATATGAGAAAGGGTTGGGCCACATTTCCCTTCTCGATAACACCAAAGCTTTAAATCAATTCTCGATATCATCGATCGATTAAATCGAATCAGATATGTACACGCACCTTTACAACACAGATCGACGCAGGTAAGTGGAGCGTATCACGGACTATTCTTCTCGATATTAAGGCGATAATTCACCGTTTCGACGGACTTAACATTCCTCCGTGTGTCGAAACCGATTGTGATTGATCGTCGATCAGCTACTCGCAATCAAAAGGACTTAAATACTAACAAACACGCGAAGTAGCTGTAAACAACAATAATGTTTATGTAACTCTTTGTATGGCATGTGTCTTTGTTTCTTAGAAAGTGACTTTAATTAAGAAGCGTAAAGAGGCTGCTATTGCTTCCTAGCAATGGTACAATTAAAGTTCATACAAGTACCTACCTTTATGTGGCGTAATTTGGCGTTGGCCGAAATCCTTGCAATGTAACAAATGAAAAACAAAAGTTTGTGTGTAAGGGATGAAAGATTGACTGTCAAATAGCATAGGCAGCATAGGTATATCATTAGTTATTTGGTATATCTTCTGAAAACCTAATGATCTAATGAATATTAATCGAAATGCAGTGTCAACTCTCGTCTCTTATCTTTGTCTTATGACGAAGGATTTGATAAGATTTTCGAAAAGCTGTTTTCATTGTACTCCTGCAAAACTTAATACTGATTTCAAACAATGACAATCAAGTCAGATATGAGAGATTTAACCACCAGATCGGAAAAAAGAACAAGATTGAAAAACACAGAAATCGTTTCAAATAAGGAAGAGGAACAAATCATTTAAAACTAAATACACTCACATGCAATTTTCCTTCCATTAATCTGTTGAAAAACGGACAGACGACAAGTATATGAAACTGTTTACAAGCTATATGCCGCCGAGAGGAAATTAAATCGCATAAAACATCATGAAACTCCATTAGGTGGTTTATCGCGGGATAGCATCTTTAACTAGCATGGCTAGGAGTTATAGGTACCTAGTTGTAAGTGGTTAAGTTAAATGTAAAGACCACACAAGATGAAGGCAGACAGTGTTCGAAGATTGGGGGAAAATTTTCCCTATTTGTCGGACAAAATATTATGTTGGAGGCGTTTAGGAGGAAAAGAGGAGTTTGGATAATTTTTCGGAAATTTAAAGAGGAGGTTGGATAATTTAAAGGCCATTTCAGGTCAAATTTAGAGATATATTTCACATCACAAAAGGCGAGGTACGCGTTGATTTGAACTGGTGAGTGTGCGGATAACCCACCATTTTTATAAACTTATTGTTCCCTCCATATTTGTTTCATGAATTACCTATCTAAAAATTGGATAGGGAAATAAGTTGCAACATTAATCATTTTAAAACTTGATGTAGCAACCCTGAAAAAACTTTTCCCGTCATCAAAGAATTCATTGACAAAATATACAAGACCTTTTAAATGTGGTTTTCTTTGACTTTCTTTGGAAACTTGAAGACACGTTAATTTAGAAATTGTGTTTTAGTTTTCGCTTTCTTTAGTTCAAATGGCTTGTTTCAGTGGATAACAATGATCGATTGTGTTAAGTTTGGAGTAGTGAGTAAATGGAGTGCTAATGTACGCAAATGCTTTTACGACAAATTAAAATCCAGAAAAAAAACATAAATTCCGGAGTCCGGAGTGTCCGGAGACATTTTGAAACAAAAAATAATTGGGGGCGATGTCGTAGACGGTAGAATATAAAAGACATAAAATCTGTTGGATTAGGCAGCTTTTTGACATCCCTATAATAGCATAGAGCAGTAGTATTAAAGCTACATTGTCAAAGATATTTTTATATCCAGGCATAAGATGACATCACGCCTTTCATTAAAAGGCATAATGGTAAAGCAAAGGTACCCTTATAAAAAATATTTTCGTCTCATAGAATAGGGGCTAATTGAATATTACAAATCTGCACTGCTACTGAGAAATAATCAACCATACGGTAACCTACTAAGTACGCTAAATTGTACTTTAATTAAAAATCGGTCAAGCATTTCATTCCTAAACTTCTCGGTGATAATCAGCGCTGACCGCGGGGTCACCGACCGCGCTGCGCAGGCGCATTGTTCCGCGAATGCATCCGCTGACCACCGCACTCGGCACACGGAAGCTAACGTGGATGTTACCATTACCATCGATTAAATGTGTTGTTTCTATGGTTTTTTGAGTAAAAAGCTGTTGTTCTTTTTTTTCAAATTATACAATTAATGGTTTATAATTTCTTAGTTAAATAAACGAAGTAATATCTTGCTGAAGATAAATAGATAGATGACGATTAAAAAAAATCCCTACGATTTATTCTCTTTTCTAGTTTGTCTATCTTTTTAACCGACGAAAAAAAAAGGAGGAGGTTCTCAATTCGACATGTATATTTTTTTATGTATTTATGATAAGTACGTTATTAATATTTAAAAGAGCATTCATACAGTTTGATTATTTTAGGCGTCGCCTAGTATTACCTACTGAAATCAATAAACAGTTCCTAACACAATCTTCACATATCTCAATATATACAGCATCAATCACACTTTAAGACTATACAACTGGCAATGAAAAACTACACAATTGCATATTACATTTTTTCTTTTTTTTCTCTTAATATTCACCAGTGAAATATAAACGTGATTGATCCATAGTCCATACTCCATGTCATCTAGCTATGTTACACAAAATGCTTCCCCTAATACAACACATGAGCCATGTTAATGTTTTGTGAGCGTCCACTTGAACCTTCACGTAATAGGTTCTAGATAGTTCCCTTGAAGAAATAAATGTAGTAAGGAAGATTGAAAATCGTTGGGAAGCGGGTAAGTATGCAACTAACATGTGATGCTCCTCAGATAGGTATCAGTAACTACATCAGGTGGCCTAAAAGGAGAATAATTCCAGTTTGAGACAGAGCTATACAAGTCGTCTAGCTCCATCTCGTTCCCACACTGGAATTACTTTTGCTTTAAGATGTCATGGTAGGCCATCAGACTTGACAAAACTGCGACGACCAGATATGCAAAAAAAACAATAAAAGATAGACGGGTCTAGAGGTTACAACAGATTGCTGCTACTGAGCTTGAGATGCTAAGTTCGATTCCCTGATTGAACAAAGTACATATGGGAGTTTTCCATTTGAAACTTCTGAATCTTTATTAGTGCCTGGTTGCCAATAGACGCGCCCCGTTTAACAAAGGATAGCTGGCAAAAGATACACCCCTGTCTAGAACTCCGGGCGGGGATGCATTTTTTTTTGGTTTGTTAAAATCATCAAATGAGTCTTCCCGTCCTAGGTGGAAGCCCGAAAGGTACTGTCAGACTCTTACTAATTAAAAGTCCATCCTGTTCTTTCGGTTGCCCTTGGCGTACTAAGGTTATGGTTTCCCTTTAAGACGGTCCCGCGAAAAAAATGTGATGCTAAGTTAGGTATGTTTCATGTCAACCAAAAGAGTAGGTAAATAATTTCAGTCAGCAATAAGCAGTCTCAGGTTATCTCCAATTAAGAAGGAAAAAATACTAAGACTGTATAATCGTAAGGATCATTATCACAGAAAGTATAGTAACGTTGCAAGTCATTCTTCAGTTTTAAAGGAAACTATAGAGCGGGTACAGTAAATAAGCTTATTACATGCTCCCTTAGGGGATCAGCAGAAATAGAGGTATGCTAATACGAGTAAATACCGCTCTAATAACATATGATTACTTGTCAAGTTAGCCAAGAGATGCTGGCTCGGACAACTTTACATCCTCTATGATATGACAAGAGGTGACAAGCAATATTTTAAAGAAACTTAAATAATTAAAAATATGTTGTAAGTTGTGATATGTTATAAAATAAAGATTATTTAAAAAATATATCACAACAGAATCTTTCTATAATACCTAGCCATAGAAAAATAAAGAAAAGAAGCAAGCATGTAACGATCGAACTAATAAGTGATTGAATTAATAAGTAAACTAAACCTCACAAAAAAAAACATAAAAACAGCAATATTTCAATTCTCGAACAAGAAAAACCCAATTCTTTCATATCAAAAGCAAATCGACCGAAAAAAGGCCATGACTACACAGCAACCTGCATGCCAACGCTATTTCGTAACTTAGACCAATTACACACGCACGGCATACGTTTTTATTTCCCTTCGAACATTTCCTGTTTTACTTTCGTGAATAGCCCTGCAATTTGTAACACACGTTATTATAGAATGACAACTACTCATTATTCGATGCATGCCGAAGGGCCACGGGCACACTGTTTGATTTCGTCTGTGACATGAATACTGGCCACTCTATGTCTATGGTTTGGTGTCAAAAGAGGGATTACACCTATTTAGTTTGAACGGCATTGTAATTACTCATTGGAAGGTTGATTTGTATTTATGTTTGCCACCTGTGAATCCTTTATGGAACCGTTTTGATTATGGAAGGAAGTCATTAAATATTAATAGGTGATAAACGATATAGACTTTGAATTGGAGTTTTAGACACTATGGTTTAGAGTTTCCGCTTCTAATACAGAAATAATGGGGCAATGCGCCATTGGTACATTGTGGAAATCCACCCTTAGGTAAAAAGCGTTTTGCCAATACTTTCAGTATGCGCACAGTTAAGGAATTATCTGGAATGTAATTCCTTGCCAAAGTCTGTATTACTTAGACTGTATTAGAGTAAGTCGTGTCTTCTAGGCAAGTTTCACCGTTGATTACCTCATCACACCAATCAGGTGAGATAGTCAACAAACGAAACAATATCTTAATTAAAACTGTTTATTCTAAGTTTCCAAATCTTAATATCCACTCATCAAATGAAACTTTCAACAGCTTTAATCACTCAACGTTAACTGACAGTTTAATCAACGTAAACCTATTTTTTAGCCCAAGACAGCAAAAACAAATCAACAAAATTAAAAGTCCGAATTTTCCTTAACTCTCCGACAAACTGCAGCAACTTTCGAGCGCGTTACGAATTATTAAATTATGACGAATCAAGATTAAGATAAGAGAACAAAGAAAGTAATTCATTGCGATTTGCGATTGATTGTCGGCTGGCTAACTGCCGACTGTCGCAAATTGAATTGACCGCGACTCAAGTCAAGAGACTTGTCGGTCGTCCAATTGCCGATCATAACTCACAAATTATATAATTTCGTCGAGTATTCATTATATGGATGAATTAGTTATTATGTTGTTGAAATGAAGATAGAAACTAATCTACGACTTGTTGCAGAATAAGCGCTTGTCAATGGTAAAATCAGAAATGACTAGGTATATCTACTATCGCCTATTTATCTAGTAGATTATTTTTAAGCTACTAAATGTTTTTTGGGAAAATATGATATGATGTTATTAGGTTCTGGGAAACAAAGTCCAATTGTGCTTATTATTGACTTGCATTTTTACCGTATTACGGAAGATATTCATTTGCCTTCAGAATCCAGTACAATTTCAATATGCAGAGAAAAGATAAATAGATCTATTCTGTATATAACCACAGAAGGTAAAAGCGTACCTAAATGAAGGCAAACGCTTTGCCAATAAGTCAGCCATTTTGAACTAACTGTAAATAAATTGTAGATTTGACACATTTACAACAATAACCAGCGACAAGGTGGTCTATAAACACCGGTGACCACAAAGGAATAATACTGGTAATCCATTACATATCAATTGATATGTAAAGTAAAAGGTATAAATTCTCTTTGCGTATAACTTAATATTCTCTATGGTTATCATATTTGGTCGTTCCCGATACTGTTCGCGGTAAGTAACTGCACATCCCCATTAATTCTATGGTGCTCTATGGCATTGACATGCATGGTGGGGCATTAGGTCGAAATGTTTATGGATAAGGTGTTTGATAATACCTTTACTGACCTGCTAGTGGAAGAACTTAGTATCAGTAAAATATAGATTATTGCAGTTTAACATATACTTGTGGAATAGAATAGTTAAAGAACTCTACACTTTACAGTGATCAAAAATTGTTATTTGATTTTCAGATGTGGTTTATCCCAAATAGCTAAAACAACAAAGTTTGATATCTTCAAGGATATTTAGATTCAAAATCAAAGCATTTGTTTCAAGTGGGCCAGTTACAAGCACTTTTGAAGTGACCAAAGACTAAAAATAAAAAACTACAATCCCCGTTACGTAAACTTAACTGTGAAAATCCCATGCCTGCCATGCCAATACTTATTAATATCATTATTTTGCTGATAAACCAAAACTAATCTAAATAAATAAAATTAAATATTTAATTCGACTCTCCTAACTGCAGACATAAGGCTAAGCGTATGCTGAGACACAGGCAATGCAGCACAGCACAGTACAGCACAGTGCAGGGCAGGGCAGTTGAGGCAGACATATGCCCCCTCCGCATGCTGCGACGCAACTGACATTCGCATCATAAACAAAGTTACCTAGCAATGAATGTATCCAGCATACACAATACACGCGACACTGCAACGAGACGCAGAGCAGGACATACACATGTCTGCGTGGCATGTGCCTGTGCCGCAGCGTACGTAGTTCAATGACGTTCCATGCTTTACAAAATCTACTCTGCTCTGCGCTGTGTGGACCTGCGTAACCTGCGTCTCAGCATACGCCTAGCCTAATAGTTCGCCGTGTCTGGCCAACCATCTTTGTAAGTAAAACAATTAAACAATATTGAGCTCGGTCACGCAATCTCAATACATCATTACCCACTAAGTACTCATCCTTCTTACAAAATTAGGAGTGAAATCAATGGGGGGTGCGTCTGCGCCTGTAATCTCACGGGAAAAGCGCACGCGCATCGTAAATACATCACCGTCATACGCTCCCTCATAAGTTAGTGCTTCTGCGCAGGTAATAGGGCTGACCACATCTAATGCCGTTTTAGAAAAATCCTAATCCTATTTTCATAAATTCAGAGATGTTGGTAAATGGAATACTAAAGAAGGTTATGGGAACTAGGGGAGGGGTAAGAACCTTATTAGATAAGCTTGGTCGCGGGACACACGTATAACGCGACTCCGGTACATAAAGTGGTACCGTGGATTTTAGTCAGAGTCTGACAGTCCAGCTCTGCCCTGGGTGGGAAGCATTTAATGATTTTACCGCGTAAAAAAAAAGTAGGTAAGCTTTTCCAAATAAGTTTGCAACACCATTCTTCTGGTATTCGTAATCCCGTAGCAGCAACATTTAAAAAAATCACGCTCTTTCACTACTGATTTATTTATTACCTATCGTACACCTCAAAATAATACGGAAAAGCTCAATAAATTAAAATCATCAATAAGAATTAATAATTTAGGTACTCGATGAACTCTAAAAAAAATCTCATGATTCTCTTCTACCTTTTTTTATCGTGGTAGAGTCATCAAATGAGTTCCCAACGGACTGTTAGAAGTGTCAGACTTGTACTGGCTAAAATCCATGGAGTCCTTCAATAGCCCTTCGTCACCAATATTTAGTCAGTCCCGCGACCCCGACAGGCTTTGGCCCTCTCTTCTACCTTAATAAAAACTCTAAAAACTTCAGTCAGAAGATAATAATTTGTCTAACCCTATCAACAAATTTATTATCGTTAGCGCAATTAGTTTCATTCATCATAAACTTACAGGGAATCCGCGGCAGATAGTGCGCAAACGCAGCTAATAAATTACGAATTGATATCTACATGTAACGGCGATGTCATTAGACAGTTTCGATGGCCGCTTCTTACTAACTTATACTTACTTTGAAAGTAATTAGGAATGTAGGAACTTACAACTATTTTCCTGCGATAACGCTTTCGCTTGTAGATGTAGAAAACTTACATAGAAAGAAAGTATTGTTTAGTAGATGACTTGTTACAAGCCTCTATGGTCTTTTATTTTGGGACAATCCAACGACGATATATTACTAGACTCCTAGTAACAGGCGACTGATGTCTGTCAACACATTAGGCAAAAAAGTCTTATATCCGTCTTATTTCGACCAATCCTGTGAGCCATAAACATACCTTGACACAGAACCGACCTTGAGTTAGCCAATCACAACGCAGTACCCCGTCCCCCTCGCTTACGTAGTACCTCAGCGAGTTGACAGAATAGTTTTTGTTCCTTAGATCGTCCATACGGAGTCTAGTAATATATCGTCGTTGGGACAATCCCACCGGACTATTCCCAAACTACTGCAACTCTAACCTGTATTTTTAACGTCTTTTTAACGTCTTATCACAAAAAAATTAAACACGCGTTGAACACTTTAAAAAAAATTGACAACGACAAAACGACATTTCTCCTTGATATAAGGGTAATTTTGCAGTTATACTTTTTTTTAGAGAAGCGTTCAACGGGTGTTTATCTTTTTGTGGTACGACGGCAAGAGTTTTGGTCAAAAGGACCTTTAAAATTGGGATGAACCTACTTCCCTAGCAACACACATAACAATCCTACACTGTTTAGTTGCAACCATGGGGTTTAACATTATGCCAGTGAGATGTAGTTACTGGTGTGATGGCGTACTATTACAGACACCGGCCTAACCCTTCAAGAATTACAGTCGTGTTGTTAGGAGTTTGATAGGGCATTAGATTCAAAATAAATTAACCATAGGACGGCTGAAAGAATGAAACAAATTATTTTTTCAAAAAGAAGAACTAAATGACTTTTATCGCTTTGCGGCTATGAATTTTAAGCCTCAATATTTAATTTTAAATCAAACTTTCCAAGACACAGAAAATATCGCTGCACCGACACAAAAGCGACAATCACTTTGTGACCAATTAAAAATCGTGATTAAATATCATACTTTGTATAAAAGTAGCAATTAACGGTGAAAATCACGCGATTACAAACTTGTAGCTATCTGCACAGACATCTTATCGCTAGTAATAACATTTGCAATTAGAAACGGCTGTATATCTGTCCTTTGTACACAACTACTTACTTTGGTCTTAATTACGCTCTCCCGTTGGGCCGCACACTTACGATTAATCGACTAATTATAAAGTCGTTAATCGAAACCTGTGTTAAGAGAATTCTTCAATACAGAAACAGCTTCGTGAAAATATATTCCAAGAATAAACATTAGTCTATTCTTGTACAAGATTTTCGGATTGTGCGATGGTAAAGCTGAAACTATTACACAGCTTTTTGCAATATTCCGAATATATAAGGCCCTTCCACTCATGCTTGCATAACCTCGATCTACATGAAAGTCGCCACTAAACAAAACCGCCACCCTTAGCTCAAATCGCATATCAGTTAAATGGGTAGTTCTCCTGATAACATATCTGAACCCATAAAACAGTCCAGTAAGTGACTGGTTGATTGACTGACTGGCTGACAATTCAGTCTAAAATACCGAAGAAACACAAAACTTGTTGGCGACAGAAGTCACGGGAAACAACTAAGGAGACACTAATAAGATTGATTCTCAAGTGTTATCAGTGCTTATTTACAATGTGGGACTATTATTCTAACCTGGAGACATCCATGCGGAATGAAACACACATAGTAATCAGTTTTTTTTTATGAATAACGTAACAGCATCTCTGTAATGCCCGAAAGGTTGGCAAAGGTGTCTTGGTCAACCTTTCGGGCATTATTTACATAATCACAACTAGATTTCACCAGTTATGTACCAAGTGTAACATGGAATAGGGGAGGTACCTTATTGCCAGCAACTTACAGACTTTTAGTGCTGCTACTAAAAAGCCCTGATGGGAAGACCCAATAGCATTATTCCTGACTTAAGAATAGAACCAGTCAGAACCTCGTTAGTCATAGATTTTATTCCTATAATTATCAGATTTAAAGGGCTCAGGAAAAGGACAGCATAGGCTAAAGAAAAAAATATATATAGAAAGAGCCTACGACAACAATAACTTCCAAATAAAAAATATATAAACTGTCCGAAGTGTCACAACTCCTTCCAAAAGGTCAAATCGGTGACCCTGACATTTCTCAAACTCCGGATATTATTCAGAAAGCTATGAAATATAGGACTAACAGTAGGTTATATTACTCTAATGTGACTACGAACTAAATTGTCCAGCCCAAAGCTATCGGACGTCAAAACTTCAGAATAAAGCATCAAATGGATGCCATGACAAATGTATTGGTAATAATGTCAATCTTGTGGCCAAATAAATTTGTTAAGGAGATGGTGGTCCTAGTCTCGAAATGTAATTATCATTGCAGTTACAACAAAAATGAAGTTTATTCAGAAATATTTGGTGATGTTGCCATTGGCGAACTGAGCTTAGATAAAGAAGAAGAAAACTTAGACTTTCCATACAAAAAAAATCTACTTACGACGAAAATCATAGGTAGGTATTGTGAAAATTAAGAAGTAATACCTTTTTTTTTTACTTGGTAAAATCATCAAATGAGTCCTCCCACCCCGGGCAGGGCGGAAGGGACTGTCAGACTTGTACTGACTAAAATCCACGGTGTCCTTCAATAGCCCTTTATGTGCCGCGGTCACGGTGATGGAATGAGTCCCGCGACCCCGGCAGGCTTTGGCCCTCTGAGAGGGGTCCCCGTCATTGTGCTGACGCTCTTTCAGGCGCGCGTGGAACATGACGCGCCGTCAACACGAAGAAGTAATACCTTAAAACAAGTCATAGATGATTTCCAGACCTTGTGTGCGAACATCTAAACTATTTCAAAAAATGGCACAAGTATAACAGTTCCCCTTTTCCAGTTACAAAAAGTCGCAATTGCGTGCCGTCTCTTAACCCATTACACACTACAATGTCATCAACGATATAAGCATGTCAAAGGGAACCAGTCCGTGCAGTTTGCAAGTCTTCATGAGTTCCCGTTCAACTAAGATTATATTCCCACCTGCGACATAAAGTTATCCCTCATTAGTCGTATGTCCTTCGCTAATCTGTCCGTGGGATTACAGAGACAGACAATTTAATCCGTACCTTCATGTTTTATTCTATTTTTGCGGCTGTAATTAGATTTTGTTTCACAAAGAGCCTTTGGGTCTCAGTTAGGATAAATTGCAGGATGATTAAAAAATTACTGTTGCAGATAATGATGGTGTTATTTTGATAGTGATTAGAATTGAGCAAGATACAAATCTATACAAGTCTATTTAGGTCATAGGTAATAGACAATAGACATTTTCAAACAGAGCCATGTGGCGACATAAAGCAATATTATTCCCCCTATCTCTTAGCTAATCAGCGCCAGCCCGACATTACGCTGTATTTAGGCAAAGCCTTACATAAGGTATGTGCCTTAACCGAATGAGCTATTCGTCTCGAAGCAATCGTGACGTCACGCGCTCAGCGTGAAACAAGTGCGCTGGACAACACTAAACAGTTTGTAAATCATCCCTTCGAGGCAGAAAAGACAAACTGAGGAACCAATCATGCAATATTGGGATCATACATTACTGGGTAAGATGGAGCTAGGGGAATATTGGTTAGTGTTCAGCATGCAATGTATTAGCTAGCAGGCGATAAAGCCATCATTTCCAAAGGTCGTTTTCCTAGACTAGAGGCTACGGTTTGTTTTGAACGGCACGTGCAACGACCAGTCACGATCGCCGACCAAAATAAGAATAAATGTGCACCACAAAAGTTTTACTGGGGGCCATATCTTAGTGGCAATCTCGCCACCTGTGGACCGGGTACCAGCGACCCAGGTAGCGCTAAATATGCGCTACCACACAAATTACTTCGAGCTATTAAGATAGCGCCAACCGTGAGGTGGATATTTATGGGAAAGACCTGGGTAAATCTAATATTATAGGGAAGTGTCTTGTGTCATTTTGTTTATGTGAGAAGTTGTGGGACTAATGGTTTATTTTCCATCAGCAGACCTATTGCACCTTTCACTTGGCGTATCGTATACCAATTGCACGACTGTGGATGTCGTCTGGTTGATCGCTTTGAGCACTCTATTCAAGAAATAAATACGTAGTTATAAACTAGTAGGAGACAGGTGCGGATATTTTAGAGCGAGTTACAGAGGCCATCGAATGGGATTCCGTGACCCTGAAATAAAAAGGCCAACCGAAGAAACAGAGAGGGTTTTAGACTAGTCAGTAAGAGTATGACAGTCCCTTCCGCAGGCCAGGGTGGGAAGGCCTCTTTTGATGATGTAATGATGTCAAATATATCTAATAATATGTCATATACAACAAAATATTTAAACATTAAAAGTAACAGAAGATTATTTTTCCAATTTCGATAAACCTTTCTGGTAATCGGTCAATTTCCAGAACAGCCACAGGAAAGCCTTATTTTTACAAATAGTTCATGTAAAAATTATTGCCTCTTCAGCACGTCTTCGGAAACATAGCATAAGATAGAAAATCTATTTTCCGAAAGTGTTACTCAACAGTTCATTAAGAGAAAGATTCCTAACAAACACTTATAGGAACGGTAAACGCATCCGTTTCTGAGACAAACATCCGCGAACTTCAAGTTCCTCAATAATGAATATCGGTTCATATCTAATTGACTTTTACTCTCCACAATTAAAGACTTTTAATCGCTACAGGAAGGAACAAGGAATTATTCAATTATGTGTAAGCAGCACTTGTGCTGTGCTGTGTATGAAAAAAATGTTGTTCACTGACAAGCGCGGGAGCGACAGCAATCATCTTGGCGATTTCTACCTGTATTCATAATTTCCGATCGATCGATAATTTCTGATCAATTTTAGATAAATTTGAAATGACTAGAATAAAAAATGGAATTAAAGTAGTAGTAGATTTAATTCAATCATAATAATCGATACCTAAAGAATATTCAGAGATGGATAGTTGGTACTAATAAATGCTCCTAGTAGAACATTGTCCAGGCAACTGAATCAATTTGATGTCTCTCTCAACTGAATCAAGTTCTGATCCTTTCTTTAGTTGATTATCACTGTAGACTACAGTCAACAACTAGTTTATAGTTCTTGAATTTCAGGAGATTTCCCTGTTTTAGACTTGTTCTTGAACGCTTGAAGAGATCGCTACCGCGTCCGCTTCTCTCAGTGAACAAACATTAAGTCGACCATTTGCATAATTTACAGCACCCTTTATTACTTCCGCTGCTAATTATCGCAACATGTTATTAACATTAGACTCTAATTAAAGGTTACTATAAGAACCTTAATATCACCCACGTTGTTTCTACGGCAGATTTGAGACACATAAAATGTATTGAAGATGGTCCCGCCCAAGTCATAAAAGATTATGGCTAGCCGTGATAGACTAGACTATAACTAAAGAGTTTCTAATTATATAGAAAAGAGAATTTACCAATGAATGTTACAAAGGAATTTGCCAAAGAAATTAGCCTAGATCTTAAAGGTTAATAAGAAATAAACAGCCTTTATTTTAATTTAATGACGCAGAATCTTTGAAAGAAATGTCAGATGCAGGCCTTAATTTTAAACATTAATGCAGAAAATATTTGAATTTAAAATTAAACCCAACTTCTTAAAAAGTAAATTTTAAACCAATATTGAAAAGAAAAATCACTGCAGGACTGCAAAAAAATAGAACCCATTATAAATCTAGACCAGCTCAAATATTTGCAATAATGAAAAAAGAAAAATAAACACCAAAAACCATTAAGAAAAATAACGCCCCACTTAAGTACCTAATGAAGGAAGCCTCCACGAATCCACATGTGTGTTTCACTCGCCCTACTTCCTTTCCACCAGAACATTCGACCCAGGTCATCATGACACCTGCCCCACATTGAAAGTAGGCCTCTAAATCAAAGGGCCATCGCAGTCTACATTCTTCCAAAATTGTATGAGCAAACAATAGAAATCGGCGAGGATCATCCATCACGCGAACAATATTAGTCCCTTTCACATAAGACGATAACTGTCACGACACGACACAGACATATCGTCCGCCACTGCTCATTTTGATTTTTCCACTCTTTAGTTAGCGCAGTGGCTGAGATGCAATTGACTGGTGCACAGCGTGTCTCTGAGAGCGGGTTCAACTCCGGAAAAAATATTTTTCACTCTACTTGCTCGTAAATGGCATATTATACGTCAGGCAAACCTACTGTAAAGCATGACATTATTCCCCCTCGCTCGAGCCGGGAATAATATATGTACTGAATTTCATTATTCCCGTGGGAATAATGTGATTTGTATTTGGAACCTCAAAGAAAACCTTATGAAAACTTTCACCAAGGTGTCGTATCAGTAATGGCGGCCGCTGGCAGCAACAGCTGATCGCTCACAGTGGTGCCAACTTCACGATCGAAGGTTGTCGTACCACATCAAATTTCATAAATCGAATTTATTTCCTCGCAGTAGTTGTGAAAAGCAGAGTACGCTCCTCGGGAGTAAAGCTGCCTTGTCTTGGGCTAACTTGAATCCCTCGCTACACTAAGGATTCTTAACTTAATTCCCTCGTTTCACTCGGGAATTAACACTTGAACCTCCTCGCTGCGCTACGGAGGTTCACCCCAGAATCCTTAGTGTCGCTTCGGGATTCAATACGCCCGTGACGTAAGGCAATGCTTTACTCCCTTGGTGCGTAATCTACTATTTATGATCTGGCCCGCCGGGTCTGGGTGTTTTTACTGCTGTTTTTGTATAGTCTGTCGGTGTCGCGAGTCTGTCTTATCATCTAACCGTGAACCTGCGACGTAAATCTGACTGGCCTGTTGGTCTAGTGGTTAGTGACCCTGACTGCTATGCCGGGGGTCGTGGGTTCGATTCCCACCCAGGAAAAATGTTTGTGTGATGAGCATGATCATTTGTTCTGTGCCTGGGTGTCATTTATATAATATGTATGTATTTAGAAATATATAAGTATGTTTATCAGTTGTCTAGTACCCATAACACAAGCTCTGCTTAGCTTGGGACTATATGGCATTGTGTGACAGTTGTGGAATATTTATTTATTTTATTTAAATGGTTATTGAAGGAACCGTGGATTTTAGTCAGTACGAGTCTGACAGTCCCTCCTATCCTACCCAGGGCAGTCTCATTTGATAATTTTACAACGATAAAAAAGAAGAGTATGGGTGTTTGTCTATGTGACTTTATATGTTTGTAAATTCACACAAGTCACGATACAGGAGAAATACTTAGTATGGGCAGTAGCAGGAGCCAAGTTTCTTTAACAACAAAAAAAATGAATGAAATTACCGAGTTCGTATCGTTATCGTTTAGTGTAAAAGAGCCTATTTGCTATATCGATCGAATCGGATGAGGTAGACCCGTGCCTGGCCCCGGTGGGACTTGCGTGTCATCCCGAGAACGGATCCGAACAATGTCACCACGAGAACGCAACTTGTAACCTTTTAAACTAGATACATAATTTTTATGATCAGTTTACTGAGACAAATGTCCACATGCGATGATAAAACGTCTTGTGTAATAAAAGTAGTGGAAAATTTGATGCAAACTTATGTAATAGTTAGATAAATCGTACCTAACATTCATTTAATCAAATCACCGCTTTGTCATTAGTGGACCATCATCTGCCTAGCCTTTTCCCAACTATATTGGGGTCGGTTTGCAATCGAACAAGATGCAGCTCAATAACAGTATTTTACATGGAGCGACTGCCTATCGGACCTCCACAACCCAGTAACTGGGCAATACGACACCCTATCGTAAGACTAGTTGTCAGAGTTTTAATAATTCTGAATAATAGTAACGACTGGGAAAGATCTACACATGACAGCCGGGACCAACGGCTTTACGTGCTTTCCGAGACATGGAGGAAACTCGTTACGGAGTATGACCTACAGACCAACCTCGGCAATATATTAAGTTCTAACTATACGAAATGGACATGCTGATGATGGCGAGTAATGGGTGACTCGCTGTCCGACCATGGACCATGCCCGGTTCGACGACGCTTCGTGTTCCACGCGCGCCTCAAAGTCGTGGGACTGCCTCATCAGGTAACCTATACTCTGAACCTAAAGGGTTATTGAAGGATGACCGTGGCATCAGCAGGCGTAGCATGGCACCGTAGAAAGGGGTTTTATCGACGGAAGAATAGACAAAATGACAGAACGTAGAAATATTTTTGTTGTTTTAAGCATGATTACCATGCATGAAGAAAATAACGTTTATTTTCCATATTTTTTACATTACGTAAAAAATATGGAAAATAAACGTTATTTTCTTCAATAGCGTACAAATGGTGTCATATTTGTGCAAAAAAACAGTCGACTTGTATAGAAATAACGATGAAATAACTTTGTCTTTTCTTGGTAGAATAGAGATCAAATCGCCATACTACGCGTGCAGTACAAGTCTGACAGTCTCTCCCGTCACGCCTTGGACTCAGGATGATTTTACCACGATAAACAATCAATTTCAGTACCAAATAGATAACCAATTGTAAATTATACAAATTCGACGTAATAATCCAAAGAGAAATTTCACTTACCATTATTATTAAACAACACAGGGCCTAATGAATCTGACACCTTATATTGTTACGACCATGCTAAATTATGCACACAACTTTCATACTATAAAATAAATCCATAAAATATGTCTGTTTTACAGCTAAAACAATAAAAAATACAGTAAAGCTACTGGAATTGTAGGTACCTATCTGATATGAGATTTTATTGGCTTGATAAAATCGCGAATTGAAGTAAAAAAAATATGTAATTGACGTATATAATAAGTTCCAGTTATATACATAAGCGATACAACCTTCAGTATCATAAAATTGGCTCACTTATACAATTACATGCTTTTTATGAGAATCGGTTGTGGCATAAGTATATTATAACGGAATTAACTTACTTTGTACTTATATAGGACTTTGCTGATCAATAACTTGACAAGAAACTATTTTGCAACTTTAAAAGGGACTGTAGTCATATACATGTATTCATCATCATCATCAGTCTATAAATGTTCCCACTGTTGGGATACTGGCCTCCTCTCTGAGAGAGGGATCCATTCTCTGGGCCATAATCTACCACGGGCCCAGTGCGGGTTGGTAATTCTATTTTTCCATAGAAATCCTTCAAGTCCGCTACTAAATCTCGGATATTACGTTCGTGATTCAATAATCAGTTAATAACAATAAATAGAAAAGGCGGATTGATCCTAGCCAATTTGAATTGGTTAAAAACTCTTGCAGAAATCTAGACCGGTTTGCCAATAGTGTCATGTCGCTGACATTTAATTTAACCAGAATATTAATACGAACTAATTATTCGCGACCTATTTACGGATGAACGGGAGAAAATGGGTTACTATGACGTACATTGCGCAGCGGGCCTGTCAATAGTTATGTTCGTATTAAAACCTACATGTCATGTGTGCGATTCCACGAAAATAGTGTGCGGCACTTTTGTTCGCGCACTTCAGCCGTGCGCGTACTAAAACTGGTATCCCGTTTAGCCTCTGTGTCCACTGTTCATCGGCAGGGCTGACTTTTATTCGCGCACAGTGCAGAACATTTGTGCGCGAACATTTTAACTGAATTAAGTCTAGCAATGTGCGCGCACAAATAACGAGCCTACTCACATGTTTGGGCACAGAAGAATCCAGGTGTGCCGCGAACATTGTAATAATGTTCGTGTTTGCTTCTGGTGGAATCTCATCTTTACGACTACTCGTAACTTTTCTGCTAACATCGGCAAGTTTCGGGTCGGTATTCATAGTGCAGCCCATTTAGGAAATGGGACGTGACAGTAAGTACCTACATACATACCTACTTATGTACTAAAAAAACTAATGTATGGTGTTTAACAATCGTTACTTACGGTTATAATTGGACACTTTATTGGCCTTTCTTGTTTTATTTTTGTGTTAATTCTTTTTTTATTGTAAGAGCTGTTATGCACTGCGTCCGATCCGAATCCGTGAAAATACGTTCCGAAGTAGCCAACACATATCTTATACGACCTTTTAAGAAAATATAAAAACCCCCGACACAAAAATCAAGTTCCCTTTAAAGAGTAAAAAAGAATAAAAATACGTCGCGTTGGGGGACTGCTCCAAATTATTCATCTTCTCCTGTTTTTTTGCAGTCCCCCAACGCGACGTATTTTTATTCTTTTTTACTTTTTAAAGGGAACTTGGTTTTTGTGTCGGGGGTTTTTAAATTTTTAATTTATTTTTAATTTTATACTTTTTATAGGTTCATACCTGTATCATTTTATGTTGCTAAGAGTACTCCCGATTAAGTCATCAATATTCCCTTTCAGTACGCTTTCATTTGATACCCAACTCGAGTATATTTGCAGACCCTCGGTTACCTTTCCCAACTTTCACCCCCATAACTTCTAAACGGCTCAACCGATTTTCATCAAACATGTCTAAGAACACTCGCAGGTAAGTTACCTTTCATACAAAAAAAACTAAATTGAAATCGCTTCATCCGTTCGGGCTCTATGATGCCACAGACAGACAGACAGACAGACAGACAGACAGACAGACAGACCGACAGACAGACACGTCAAACTTATAACACCCCTCTTTTTCCGTCGGGGTTAAAAATATAATAAACCTATTCAGATTATTTGCAGGAAAAGCTTAAAAATCAAGCTTCTGAAATAAAAGTAACGCTACGAATAGCTCCACGGTTTTAAAAACTTTATTCACTTCAACATTTTCCGACTCCGTAATAAAACGAAACGCTTGAAAAGTGCTCAAAATGTCGGAAAATGTTAAGCATTGAAGAAATCCAACATTTTATTCCGTTAGCTTTTTAATGTTGTGAATTAAAAACTGATTGCAATTCAATGGCAGTATTTGAATACTGAATAGGTAACACAAACTTTAAATGGAAAAAGAATGTCAACAAAAATAGTGTTATGTTGTTTAAGTAAACTTACCCACATCCTTCAACCCTAAATTCACACATAAACACACGAAAAAATATGGCTTCAATAATTTATTACCACTTAATTGTCTTGACGCGTTTATATAGTTCGATACCTTGTTTACAGTTTCCGAAAAGTTTAGAGCGCCTTCACGCTAGCGTTAGTCCAAAACGTTCGCGTTCGATAAACGTATGCGCAACGCAAACGCAACGTGGCGAAGGCGCGTTGTTGCGACGTAAAAGAAAAATACGTGTCTATTATTTACAAAACTCTAACTGCCTTATTAATTAAACAAGTAGTAAAGTTACGCCAAAGTTAATGCTTAATAAAAAACGTATGGTTAGTTCGAGGATTATCCCGGTTGTAACTTTAGTTCACGTTTATTAATAAGGGTGTAACTGACGAGCTAATTAGATTTGAATTTATTGATGGTGGAAACTAGCCTAATATAGCTTAAAAGACTCACCCGTACTCGTCGTAATCCAGACTGGCAATCACCCGTGACTTGATGTCGTAACTCAACTCAGGACTCGATCCATTGTCAGACCTACAAGTACAGGATGGTTAGGAAAAGGAAAGTTATGGGAGGAATAGGAATATTGGGTAGGGAGGGATAAGTATGCAGGTCAAAACGGTGCTCTGGTGGTGAGGGTTTTCAAAGACCGAAATGTCGAGACACACGACGCGTCGTCTAATTAAATTGGACCTTAAATCACGTAATGCGTAAGTGAAGATTACAATATATTGGCAAAGAATCTACAAAAAGTATCTAATACAGAAAAAATACAAAATATAACAAATAAGAAGTGAGCCACAAGGTATTTAACTTGTAAAAGTCAGTAATTTTTCAACTTGGTTATTACGAAAAGTAGGTAGATCTCTAACAAAACGATGGGTATTCATTTATTAGTGGGTAGCTACGTACCTACTTCCTGAAAATTAAAAGCCATAATTTATCCTATAGCTTCTATAATATCTCTCTAGTTCCAGCTCCCCATAGTTTTATTACCAGCGATTTAAGAATACAGTGTAATTTCAACAAAACGCTCTAAAATCACTTTATACTTTGCATTCCAAGTGTACAATACACAGCAATTGAAGCGCATTAAATTGAAGAGCTGCCAATCATAGCCGGATCACTGTCGTACCGGCCCGTCTCCGGTTCAACAGACAGGGTTGCTAGATTGACTTTATGAAATTTGCTCAATTTCATTAAGTATTTTTGATTACTTAGTGCATTTTTTCTACATCATGTTTTCCAAACAGGAAATTGTTAAAACAGCGCCGTTACTGTCAATCGCAAAAGATACGACTGGGTTAAAAATACTTATTATTTTTTGTATAGTTGTTACCCAATTTATGGAGCTTTAAAATGTGCCAAGTCTTTAAAATGTGTCTATGATTTCCTAAATTTTACCTCAATTATTAACTGTTCTATAATCCTTAAAGATTTTTCTCTGGAAGTTAAGCCAGAAAATCACTACCTTGAAACAACCAACCCAACAACAATTTTTCAATCTAGCAACACTGCCGACCATACCGCTCGGGGCGCCATCTACGGTAGCGAGACTGCAGCGGCCTGCATTACGCCTCATTAGCCAGGGAAACTTAGTCATTTCGCGTAACCACCGGCCAAACACAAGACTATTTTTAAATGACCACACATTGAAAGCGGACTGAATTGTTTTCCGAGAATGTGTTTTCTTTTAAACGTTGGTGGGATGGTTGACTTGAAAATGACGCTTCACTTTCAGGAGAAAGTGATGAATTCTACTTTTATACAAACAAAACCGATATAGATATATAAGTAATCTATAACTGGTAGACGTTTCATTATATGATGACCTATCCATGAAAATAGAAAACCAGTAGATTTCGAACAAATTAACAATAATGGGCAGACAGAAACACCAGAGCTTTAGCAAAGGTTCAGGTTTTTCATTCGGACATACGGAACCATAAAAATGATGAATTGAGCTTCTTACGCACAGGTGCTTCAATAAAAATCGAAACCAAATTATTATCATTTGTAAGTACAAAAGGTAATTGAGAAAATGTAACGAAACCGAACGAACCTACACGAGCAAACAGGTAGCCGCTTTGATTATAATTAAACTAACTTTCTAATTGTATAATCTCGATTTGTATTAATGAATAGCCAACGCAAGGGAGGCATTGCTAATCAAGGCTTGTTCAATAGTAAACATCCCACAATCGGGCAATTAACTGCGTAGATAACAATTGTATTAACCGTAATGGTCTGGACTACAATCTTAATAAATGAACCAATCAAACTAGATTAAGGTTTCTCATTGATATAATTTAGAAAGAAGATTTATAACTCTTCTTTATTGAATTGACTGAAGATTAAAATGTACCTAAGTGTCTTATAATATGACGGGGCCCCTTCTCAGAGAGCCAAAGCCTGCGAGTGTCGGGGGACTTATTCCATCACCGTGACCCCAGTATTGGCTACTGAAGGACACCGTGGATTTTAGTCAGCACAAGTCTGACAGTCGGGGTGGGAGTCATTTGATGATTTTACCACGCTAAAAAAAAAGTATCTTATAATTCTTTAAGAACCGAAAATGAAAACAACTTCTTAAAAAACTCTACAGGAATCACCAAATTGATCCATTAGAATTCAAAGGCTTGTAGGCGTATTAAATCCAAAAGAGAAATTCTCCCTTATTAAAATAGCACACAAGAATCTAACTACAACACGTTCTTCCAACATAAAAATTAAAATTTTAACCTTTTGATAGACAACGAAAATTCTTCGTAAAATACACTAAGTCCAAACGCCTATGGCTCACAAACGCGCATTCTTCCCCCTAATCACCGTCAACAACTTTAGAAACAATTTGTATTTCCACCATAAAGTTTTCCTTAATTTGATAGCTACACATCAATTTGTTCCCGGTGCGGACCAAAATAGAGAAAAGGCGATAAAGGACGCCCACTAATTGACACTATCTCCGTTTTTATACCCATTGTATCGAACCCTTCAATTAACAGATATTGTGGCTTAGGGCCGCCAATAACAAACAATCAAAAGATCATTCCCCGGAAGAGTTGGGGTTTTAATTTTATTGGTGTGTGGTTTTCTGGATGGATGAGGAAATGGATAATGCCTGTCTATTAAGTCTTTATGTGGATTATTGCTTGGAACCGATCAGAAATTCCGAAACATTTATTCTACAGACGAAAGCGTCTGAATAGAACTAAATCCGTCTAGTATTTAACCAAAATAGAAATACATTTGTTTAATTCAACACCTCTATCTAACACGCCATAAATAATACAAGACCAGTTCCAACGAGCATTTCATCGCCTAACATGTCAAATTGTCAATATCGGTACAGGAAAACACGTAAAGACGTCCCAGAAATTCCGCTCAAGTATCATAGTATTGACCGTAAACTGTCAAACCGTTGTGCGGGTAGGACGGGCCGACGCGACGCCATATTAGTCAGCCTGTCACTCGACCACCTGGGTAGTTACTAAAACACTATTTTCTAATTTATGTGAGTGCGATCCCCTCATCCTTATTTACTCTGACATTATCTAGTAAATCGCTGAGACTGGATCTGTGTCGAGTAATTACTTTGTAGTTTACTGCCCGACAGTTTTGATGGACCATTTCAGTCTGTTATGCAAGAGTTTGGTTTAGTACTGCTTCTTAGAACAAGCGTTTCGGCTTTATGATAGGTAACCATGAATCATGTTGTGAATTAAAATATGACAGTGAAGTCACTCATGCGCATCTGAACTATCAGAATTTGTGAAACATGACCCAAGTTAATGGCGACTAAAATAAAACCGCATCGGGATAATTATTTATGACTAAGGTACTGCTTCCAATAGAAAGTAAATATTTAACTTGAAAAACTCCACGGTGACAAGCGATATAATCGGCCAATGGCACCAACACAAGTCCGACATAAGCCTGTTAGTCATTGTTGTCCCATAACCTATGCTCAGCTCTTATTGTTTTTCAAGCTATATAAACAGTGGAATAAGCTTAAAGAAATGCATTATTGTACACAGCTTTTCATAATGATATAAGATTTCAATTAAGAGACTGCCCAGCCCACACAAAACCACCGATGCCTTGTTAAGAAGAGAGGCTTATTCAGATACGAAAAGAGCCGCTAATGCTATCACTATCACTTTCATTAATGCCCTCCCAAGCATAAGTAGTAGGTACATATTTAGGCATGGTGGATCTCAGCAGTTGGAATTTGGAATGGCTGATTATATTATATCAAGGCCATCTATTTGTCTCAGTAAATAGAATCCAATCAAATCTGCACCTGGCACAAAATCACAAACCAATCGATTCCAAAGAATGCAATAGTTATGAGCGAAGATTGCGGGTGACCGCAGGCGCAGACGGGCAGGCGCGAGTAGCCGACCATGTAATGGCGGCGACTTCCGCGAGGGTGTGCCGGCATTGTTCCCAGTCGAGTCGTGCGTGACTGCCGCCCCCGTCCGACATCAAACACCAGAAGCTTCCGATGATGCAGCGTTTGTTAGCGAATGTCATCCACTCGGCCTTGCTATTGCGACGATAAATCGAAACTGGAATCTAGTAATTTCTGGTTGGTCTATAAACGTCAAAATTGTATAGTAGGCGTTCTGATCTCGGCTGATAATAGCAAGGTCTCGAACAAAGTGTATTTATTTATCTAATAATCCTTGAGGAAAACGACAAGAAAAGTGACAGAATATGAAACCAATTTGCTTGGTGATGGAGCAAAATTATTTAAAAAAAAGCTCTCTAAGCTTAGCTAATGAACTGTTACCCACTATAAATCCCTAATTACATATACCAAGGCTCAATCACTAATAAACCCGACAACCAGAAGACCCTCAACAAACAAACAGCAGGTGTAAACAGAATCATATTTAGCTGAAATACAATATGCACTTATGACCAGAGGGCATGTCTCGTCGCATGCACCGCGTAGGTAGGCCTGCAGGGCTTCGCCCCCAGCGCTATCCTGTTACCGCAGTCCTGGCGCGCGGGCCTAATCCTGTTATAATTGATCGGGGTAATAGCGTGGAATATTGACACTTTACGCCAACGATGTGAATTGAAAACTAGCTTGATTAATCTAGCGATATTGGTGGCTTACACATTGTTAAATCAAGAAAAAAATTGAAAATATACTTATGTATATTTAACTAAAAATAATCCCATTGCTGAAGCAGTTGTCATCTGTCGAATTTAAAGATTTCTCGTTCTGTATTCGAAATTATTCTAGGACATTCTGGACATTCCTCACGGCGATTTCAAAAGATATTTCTTACTGTTTTATGAGCAACGCCATTTCGGATTCGGTGCCATGACCAATAAAGGTCCCAAGTAGTTTAATTTATCATTTTATGTGTTCATCGTCAACCACACAAAGAAACTACAAATAGAGGATATTATACAGGAAACCCGACCTAAAAGACAGCACGAATTAGAAAGGGCCGCAAAAATTAACGTCATACTAAAATCAAAGGACACAATTCTATTGTGTTAACTTGTTCCTTCAACCAATCGCGAATGAGCGGGGCGAATTGTCAAAGACAACAGAACTATTGTCATAGACAATGTGGCAACTTTAATGACACACTGGGGACACCTGGATAGTACCTTTATAAGGCCTCCAGCGAACAATGCACGTGGTACAGCAAGCAATTTAGTATTTTCTAGTCTAAGAGCCCTTTGGAAACTTCATAATTTGAATGCATTTTACGATTGCAAAGTCATTTCATAACACGATTAATAAACATACACTGGAGTTTTTGTGATGTTTGCAGAAAATCATGGTCTTTTCCAAAATTAAAAGCGTAGATACAAATTTTCTTGTCTACGCTGTATCAACTGAAGAGAGAGAAGAAACAAGATCAGTTCATGTCTGTCATCAAAAACTATTGACACCAGAACCAAATGTGTGCAGGCAATTCAATCATTTGGGAGAAACTAATTCAAAAGCAAATAAAATAATACGCCGAAAAGTGCATTTACAAAAATATTTTCTATCGATTTTTATCATTAGGAGGAACACCAATCAAGGCCTATAACAATAAGGAACAATTTAGTTCAGGTCTTTGATGACTAAGGGTTGCCGACCCGTTTGCGAAGCCATATTTATTTCCAAGTTTGCACATTTGCCGTCCGAGCAGACGGTTTAAGCCCACACATACTCCGAATGCAGCAAAGCTCTTCATTTAATCATTTACCCTTCCACTTAACGTATCTGTACCTTAACGATAATATTATTGCTATTTATTGCTGAAGGAGAAGTAATAAGACTTAGAGACCTATAGATAAAATAAGGAGCATCAGCTACAAGGGAGTCGTCTATATTGGTATGGATATATAATGTAATTTGGCACATTGTGATGAGAAGGGATGGCATGCATGTGACAAGAATGATGGAAATATAAATGTGGATGAAAAGGTAGGAAGAGGAAGGATAGAAAAGAAAGATAATATAGATGGATTGTGTGAGGAATGCCGTTACATGACAGGGGATAATGGAGGAAGAAAACGTGCTGCGCCGGACTCAAATAAAATGGAACAAGGGCAGGAAAATGATGATGATTACATTCAGGATAACAAGCTTTAGAACTAAGATCACGTTATAATAAAATGACAAGGTCGTGAAAACACGAGCAAAGTCTTTCTAGGTTGTAGTTAACAATAATATTGCACAATAACACCTAATTTAGACAATAACAGCACTAAAACATAAACAAGCCAGTCGTTCACCCTAATTGGAAGTCTCAAGGCGAAGCTGCGCTTGCGACGCCCACGTTACAGAATATATCTGGAGCTGCCTACACCTTCAATTAGAACAAGGCACTTTACAATTATAGGTACCGCCTATACTAAAGCGCTTAATGTAATAATAACTATTGGTTTTCTTTTTATTGTGGCCAGCCTGATTTGGTGACTGCTTGACAAAGGCGTCCTTCTATTTCTTCCAACGGTCACTATTGTGGGTTCTTTCTTTCCAATTCACCAAGAATTCCAATTCTAATAAGACTTTCATTTCGTCCGGCTCCATGTTCTTCGTGGATCATCTGAATTGTACTTTGTTTTCAATCATGATGTCATACATCATCATCATCATCTCAGCCATAGGACGTCCACTGCTGAACATAGGCCTCCCCTTTTGATCGCCACAAGTACCGGTTGGAAGCGACCTGCATCCAGCGTCTTCCGGCGACCTTCATAAGGTCGTCTGTCCACCTTGATGGTGGACGTCCTACGCTGCGCTTGCTAGTCCGTGGTCTCCACTCTAGCACTTTTCGACCCCATCTGCCATCCGCTCTGCGAGCAATATGGCCTGCCCATTGCCACTTCAGCTTGCTAATCAGGTGGACTATATCGGTGACTTTAGTTCGTCTACGGATCTCCTCATTTCGGATTCGATCACGCAGAGAAACACCGAGCATAGCCCTCTCCATAGCTCGCTGAGCGACTTTGAGCTTTGAGATGAGGCCGATAGTGAAAGACCACGTTTCGGTGCCGTAACTCATCACTGGTAACACACATTGGTTGAAGACTTTCGTCTTGAGGCACTGAGGTATATCGGACGAAAAGACACTGCGTAGTTTCCCGAACGCTGCCCAACCGAGTTGGATTCGGCGGCTGACCTCTTTCTCGAAGTTGGATCTACCTAATTGGACTACTTGTCCTAAGTAGATATATGAGTCAACAACTTCGAGTACCGAGTTTCCAACAGAGACTGGGGTGGGCACAACATTGGCATTTGACATAATTTTCGTCTTGTCCATGTTCATTTTCAAGCCCACCCGTTGCGTAACTCGGTCGAGGCCATCGAGCATCATGCTGAGTTCCTCCATCGACTTTGCCATGACTACGATGTCGTCGGCAAACCGAAGGTGAGTGATGTACTCGCCATTGATGTTGATGCCAAGTCCTTGCCATTCCAGGAGCTTGAAGGCGTCTTCCATTGCGGCAGTAAACAGTTTAGGGGAGATAACATCCCCCTGTCTGACGCCTCTTCTCAATAGAATCGCCTTCGTACTCTGCTCCTGTACTCGGACCGACATGGTGGCGTTATTATACAAACACTTCAACACCTCGATGTACCGACAGTCAATACGGCATCGCTGGAGTGACTCAAGCACCGCCCATGTTTCCACCGAATCGAAGGCTTTCTCATAGTCCACAAACGCTAAGCATAATGGCAAGTTATACTCCTCGGTCTTCTGTATAACTTGCCGCAGCGTATGGATGTGGTCTATGGTACTATAGCCTCTTCGGAAACCGGCTTGTTCGGGAGGCTGGAAGTCATCAAGTCTGTGTTCGAGACGGTTCGTGATAACCCTTGAAAACAGCTTATAAACATGACTCAGAAGCGTGATGGGTCTGTAGTTCTTCAATAGGCTGTGTAACAATATTCTTTAATAGGATAGTACAATTTTATTCTAGAGTATAAAATACAAGTTGGATAATATAAAACACAGTTCAGCACTTCACAGTTCACAGTAGTACACAGTACAACGTTTAACACACACTGAAGGTTAGGCTTTAGAAGTAGCCTCAGCAGGTTAGGCCTCAGGAGGTGGACCTCAGTAGTGTCCTCAGTAGGAGAGGTCTCAGGAGTGACCTCAGTAGGAGAAATCCCAGGAGTGACCGCAGTAGGAGAAATCTCAGGAGTGACCGCAGATGGAGAGGTCCCCGGAGTGACCGCAGCAGGAGAGGTTCCAAGAGTGACCTCAGTAGGAGAGGCACCAAGAGTGACCTCAGTAAGATAGATTCCAACAGTGACCTCACAGGAGTGACTCAGAGGGTAAGAGGAAATCCCTCAGTTAAGTGACTTAGAGGGTCGTATAGAAGTCTGCGATCGAGTCCAAGCTGTTGACCATTCAACAGTCCAAGATAGAGAGAACCAGGTCCTCTGACGGCCTCCGCTTTTATATCCGTCAGATTGTTTTCGTAATTTCTTCTTTTCTCTTTTCAAATATTAGTTTCATCAAAGGTTTAGGCATATCAGACCAAGGAGGTCTGCGTGCGTTTACATAATGTAAAATTTAGATTTAAGTTATTACAAACATAATTATAAAAATAGAAAATACAATGTTTCTGTGAAATCAATTAGATAAAATAATTTAATTACATAAAGCAAAAGCAACATCATAAACAAGAAACTATAACATAGGTCATAGACTAAGCCGGACAGAAAAATAAAAAGTAACTGACAGTTTCATATTTGACAAAAGTGTCACAACAAAATGATCAAGTAATATATTTTACTAATAAAAGGATGTTAAATAAGATAAATGGATGAAATGGATGACGTAAGTATACATAAATACTATATTTCTTAAGTGACTTAGAGGGTCGTATAGAAGTCTGCGATCGAGTCCAAGCTGTTGACCATTCAACAGTCCAAGATAGAGAGAACCAGGTCCTCTGACGGCCTCCGCTTTTATATCCGTCAGATTGTTTTCGTAATTTCTTCTTTTCTCTTTTCAAATATTAGTTTCATCAAAGGTTTAGGCATATCAGACCAAGGAGGTCTGCGTGCGTTTACATAATGTAAAATTTAGATTTAAGTTATTACAAACATAATTATAAAAATAGAAAATACAATGTTTCTGTGAAATCAATTAGATAAAATAATTTAATTACATAAAGCAAAAGCAACATCATAAACAAGAAACTATAACATAGGTCATAGACTAAGCCGGACAGAAAAATAAAAAGTAACTGACAGTTTCATATTTGACAAAAGTGTCACAACAAAATGATCAAGTAATATATTTTACTAATAAAAGGATGTTAAATAAGATAAATGGATGAAATGGATGACGTAAGTATACATAAATACTATAGCTGTTATCACCTTTTTTGAAGAACAGCACCACCTCACCTCTGCTCCATGCTTCGGGCGTTTTGCCCTCGAACAGGACGGTATTAAAGAGCTTCTGGAGGACTTTAAGTACCGGTGTTCCACCCGCTCTCAGAAGCTCTGAGGTGATTCCGTCCTCACCCGGCGCCTTGTTGTTCTTAAGCTGTTTCAGGGCCATCCTAATCTCGTACAGACTGATGTCCGGGATATCTTCGGTATAATGTCGGGACAGCTTGGCTCTTGGATCTCCTACCAAGCTGTCAACGGGCTTTGCGACCGAAGTGTATAACTGTCCATAGAACCTCTCGATCTCGCCTAAAACCTCTGCTTTGGTCGACGCTATGCTGCCATCCTCCCGTTTCAGCTTTGTCATCTGGCTTTGCCCAATAGACTTGCCCTTCGCGAACACTTTGGAGCCTTGGTTTCGCTGTATGGTCTCTTTAACACGATTCGTATTAAAGAGACGCAGGTCGTGCCGCAAGGACTTAGATATACGTCTATTGAGCTGCCTATATGACTTCGCGTCATCGGAAGACTGCAACTGTAGCAAACGTCGTTCAGCCATGAGGTTTAAGGTTTGATCGGTCAATTTCTGAGGTCTATCTTTACGGCCGGGTCTAAAAAACTTAGACCCTACCGTGCGGACAGTTTCCACTAGCCCGTCGTTGATCTCGTCCACTGAAACTAAGTTCTCAAGGCAAGCAAAGCGATTAGAGAGCTCGAGTTGAAAGCTTTCGGGGTTTTGAATATGGGACCGAGTAGGTCGGAGCGTAGACTTCATCAGGTTGGACCTTTCAAGTTTAACATTGATATTCAGCGAGCCTCTTACGATTCGGTGATCGCTACCGGTTTTCACCCTGTTGATCACAGAGACATCACTGAATATCCGTTTCCTGTCGGTCATGAACAAGTCTATCTCGTTTCTCGTGGAACCATCGGGACTCAGCCAGGTCCATTTCCTGTGAGGCGGCTTCTGGAAGAAAGAGTTCATCATGAAGAGTTCTTCTTTCTCCAGAAAGTCGGCCAGCCTCTGTCCCCTAGGGTTCCGTTGCCCATACCCAAATTGCCCCACTCTCAACTCATCACCGCTTTTCTTGCCCAACTTTGCGTTAAAGTCCCCCATAACAACAGTGAAGTGAGTTTTTGAGCTATGTATGGCCCTACTTACGTCCTCATACATAGTCTCTACTTCCTCATCGGAGTGTGACGAGGTCGGTGCGTATACCTGAATGACCTTCAGCGAATATCTTTTGGATATTCTGAGTATTAGGTATACCACCCTGCTCGACACACTGTCGATGGTTATTATGTTGTTAACGAGGGACTTGTGAACGAGAAACCCGACACCACCTTGGGACTGTTGGTCGCCCTCCCGGTAGTAGAGCAAGTTACCAGACTTCAGGGTCATTTTTGTCATTTGTATTGATGTCATCCAAGTAGGCGAAATTAATAAAAATGCTCACAAAATAAAAAGTACTGAACCAAATTTGATGAAATTTTTATGGGACTAAACTGCAAGTATCCTGCATCGAACAAAAAAAGAATCACACTAATCGGACTAGAAACCTCGGAGTAATCGATGTACATACATAAAAAAAAAAAACATACCGACCGAATTGAGAACCTCCTCCTTTTTTTGAAGTCGGTTAAAAACCAAACATACATACATACCGGTCAAAATTTTAACCCTCCTTTTGGCTTTGCTGTAGTCGGGTAAAAACAACAAACATAATTCAGGGTTCTAATACAATAGTTCCTAGTTTATTTGCAATAGCATTTCAGTACGAAGCTTTGTTCAGTCATCGACATTCTTCTGGAACTAAACGGCCTAAAAACAGTAAGAACCAACTTACAGTACAAAGGCTTTACATAAATAAAACTTCGTAACCATTTCAGCGGTACTGAAAGGATTTTACAAAGCTCCACTTCTCATAGGCGAGGCAAAAGTCTCATAACAACCAAGACGCAGGGAACAACTAGTGTAATATAAACTAAACAACGTGTGTCTAAAATGAAACGGGTGCTCCATTGTACGTGGAAACACTAAAAGGGTTTCCAAAACGGATTTTATGACGAGCCACTGAGGCGCTCGCTTAGCGCATAAAAGCGAAATTACATAATAATAATGTTCAGGCGCTTTGTGCAGTTGAATAGCGCTATTGGCATGAGACGACGCTTTCAGGAGTTACTTGTTTATAGCAAATAAATATTTATTTTACAACTGGAGGCATGTGTAGTAGCGACACGATTTTTTGTTGTTTTCCTACGGTTCCTACCTGACACACCGTTTTGGACTTACAAGCAATCAGGTACTCATTGTTTATTGTAAGCCAATGTGCTTTCTAATACCTAAAACCTCAAATTAACCCGTTTCCTACGAAAATTACAAATCAATAGATTCTTTCGCATAATCTTATCTACATCGCTGCTCAGTACACTGGTAGTGTGTCAATCTTTTATGTCATGGTGAGATGACGGGAGTCATAAAACATTGCTAAAGTGCTCGAATTTTCTCCGTTCTTACATATTCAGAAATTAAAGCCACTCGCATGAGGCAATAATGAAACTGGAAACATTAGAAATCAATAAATCGTAACATGTACTTACTTTGTGATAGAGCTTTTGGAATCTTCAGGCAGTCCAACAAAAATTAGGGTGGATGACATTGGAACACTAGAACTCACTTGATTTTATTAACGAAAAATTTAGCCAGATTTTCGCGGAAATCTTAAAATACTATTGAAAATAAAATTACTTGATCATGATAATTGTAGTAAAATTTTGACTTATGTCAAAGAAATAAAATCGATGGTAGTTTTAGAATAGCTAGCCAGTGCTGACGAGTTTGTACGGCACACTGTCGTTTTGCATTTAGGTTTTATGACAAAGTATACGTGGGTGATGATTGTAGGTGGAAATCACCTCGACTCTTGTATGATATTAAAGCATAATAACATTTCCTTTTCTAGATAAATGATCTCAGGTCGGACTTATTTAAACTGCATGGCTAACCTTGAACGAGTTTTTCACGAAAACTTCACTCTCGAAATAGGAATAAAGGGATGAGGATGCAGAAAGGTTCAGCCTCTAAAGACTTTGGTATCCATTGAAGCATGCCTGTGTGCGAACCTCTAGATTTGTGTTGCGATATTCGACTGGAGGATACCAAAGTCGTATCGGAGACTTGCGTGGCTTTGTGTAGGTACGAAAGAGCTTAAGAATACCTAAACTTTAAATTTCAATGAAATAGAAGCAGTATCCTAAACTCTACGAAAAGTGACAGAAGATCACGCCATTCAATAGAATAGCCCACTGCTGACCCGCGTTAAGCGAACCATTTTTTTTATCATATTTTACACCTGTACCCGTTTTATTTATTTTCATACCGTAATAGAACCGTTTTTATATAAAGGAATACAACGATTTAACAAGTAAAGCGCCGTATTCACCATCTGTCACGGCTGTACGTCATGCACGATGCACGACGCAAAAACAACGTGAATAGGCTTGACGTACGTCCAACTACGTCATAATCACGGTGTTTTTGCTTCGTGTATCGTGTATGACCTTGGCGGGACGTACAGCAAGATGGAACGTGAATACGGCGCTTAACACAAATAATACTGAAAACCATAAAAAATCCAGCAAAATGAAAAACATAAAGAAAAATCAGTGTTTATGACAGACATGACACATCATGTCACCAAACAACATGAAAATATTTTATGATAACTTGGATGGAGGAAAAACAAGGTTTGGTTGATGATAACTAGAGCCAGAGGACGCGCACGCCTACCACCCCCGGAGTCGTCGCTCAGTTCCGCCTCGCCGCCGCCGGACATCGGATCACCTGCGTCACCGGCAGCGGCAGTTGCGTCGAGCTCGAGCGACGAATATTTCTCCCCGCCGACGTCGCCACCACCTGTACGTCGGCAGGGGAGAGGCCGGCCACCGAGGAGCTTGGGATCTAGGGGCCAACCGGCCCCGAGCCGGGTCCCCGCTACCGGTGGTTGTGTGCAGCGCATGCGATGGACTCAGTCTATAAATGAGAACGTCATGCGCGCATACTACGGGTCTACAGAGGGGGGAACTAGCCTCACTGCGTACCGTGTTAGGATGCTGTCTCTGTTCCGGGAACTTGAACCAACCCTAAACGTCTCGGCCCAACGACTGTCGGATCAGGTGCGGGTCATCCAGCGTAATCACATGTTGGACGACGCCGTGCTTGATAGGGTGCGCTCAGAAGTACTAAGCAACCGTACCATCTTAACTCTACCACCACCAACGGCGTCCGTGTCTGCTAACAGAGTTCCGCCGCGGTCTGCTACTGCTTCTGTTGTGGAGGAGGATGATGCGGTTGCCATGGTAAGTAGCCAGTGCAACGAACGGTTGAGGAGCGCACTGGAGGATGCGCTTCGTGAGTACCGCTCAACTCCCATTACGCTTAGACCCCGATTGCCACGATTACCCATGCACAAAAAAAATAGGGCGCTGGTGAGTGCCTTGAACTCGCTGCTTAAGAATCTCTTCGAGAGCAGCGAGGATCTTGTCGATACACATTCGATCCTGTTTTGCGGGGTTGTTGCGGCATGTCGATTGGCTAATGTCAAGTTTCCGGACAGTGACGGAGCCAATCGACCAAAACCAGCTGTACCAGCCTGGCAATGCAGGATTGAGCGTCGTATCGGCAAGGCCAGGGTACTCATCGGCAAACTATATTGCTTCAGGGAGGGAAATACACGACCACGTGTGATGCGCTTTGTGAGACGGGCATTCTCGGGGATTGGTATCGGTCCTCAAGAATACATGTCCCGTGTCACAGAGCGCATCGACTTCCTGAAGCAAAAAGTTTGTGCATGGGCAAGTCGTATTCGGCGATATAAGCGACGGGTTGAGCGGTACTCACAGAATCGCATGTTCCGGAGCGATGAGAGGTGGGTATACAGAGCTTGGGAGCGACCTGAACAGAACATGGCTGACCTGTGCCGCCCAGATGACAGCGCCACGAGTACATTCTGGCGCAGCATCTGGTCGGTACCCGTCGGTCATACTGAGGCTGATTGGATGCGGGATGTCGAACAGGTGTGTGAGACTATACCTGAAATGGAACCTATTACCATTACACCATCAGATATAGCAAAAGCAGTCCGTCCGTTACCGAATTGGAAATCACCGGGACCGGACGGACTGCACAACTTTTGGCTAAAATGGTTCAATAGTTCACACACTGGTCTGGCATCTCAATTCCAGTCAGCCTTAGAGTCTGGGTCGCTACCCCAGTTTCTAACAACTGGTGTTACCCACCTGCTCCATAAATCTGGTAGTACCACGGAACCCAAGAACTATAGACCGATCACTTGTTTGTCGACGGTCTATAAACTTCTTACATCCATTTTGAGAGTGAAAATTAACACACATATTGAAAGTAACTCCATTATGTCTGCCTCTCAAAATGGATGTAGGAACGGGTCCCGTGGTACTAAGGAGCTACTCCTCATTGACATGGCCATTAGCCAACAGGTTCGTCGATCTCGTAGGGATCTGTCTACATGCTGGATAGATTATAAGAAGGCCTACGACTCGGTGCCACATTCATGGCTCATGAGGGTGCTGGAGTTGTACAAGATAGATGCAACTCTACGCGCCTTCCTTGAGTCATGTATGGGGCAATGGAGAACGGTCCTTCGCTATCCAGGGTGTCGACAGATCCAGGCGAACGATGAACCTGTATGGATCAAGCGGGGAATATTCCAGGGCGACAGTTTGAGTCCACTTTGGTTCTGCTTAGCCCTGAATCCTCTAAGCACATTGCTGGAGGATTCAGGTCTGGGCTATCGGTTGAGGAGAGGTGGTCAGGTCATATCTCACCTCTTATACATGGATGATCTGAAACTCTTTGCCCCCAACAAATTGCGACTGATGGAGCTACTGAAGGTAACTGAAACTTTTAGTAGCGCCATCAGGATGGAATTTGGTGTGGACAAATGTGCAGTCATGCATGTAAAGCGAGGGGAGATTATGGAATCTGAAGGGATGCAGCTTTCAGATTCCATACACCTTAGATCACTCTCCTCATCCGAAACCTACAAGTATTTGGGTATGTCGGAAGCGTTAGGCATTGATGTACTGGACATGAAACAATCGTTGAAGGAGCGCTTCTTTGGACGCCTGAAAAAGGTTTTAAATAGCCTTCTTTCAGGCGGAAACAAGGTGCGTGCCTTTAACGGTTGGGTCATGCCGGTCCTGATGTACTCTTTCGGCATACTCAAATGGACTCAAACTGAACTCGACGCCTTGGATAGACGAGTTCGTACGCTGTTGACCGCAAATCGGATGCATCACCCACGTTCATCGGTGATGAGACTGTACATCCCGCGGAAATGCGGGGGTCGAGGGTTTTTAAATGCCAAGACCCTTCACAACCGCGAGGTGTGCAGTCTCAGAGAATATTTTTTGAAGATGGAAGTGGGTATGCACCGAGATGTGGTCACGGTGGACAACGGATTCACCCCGCTATCCATGGCTAAAGAGAACTGGCGCAAACCTGTGGTACTCAGTACCGAGGACCGCAATGAGGTATGGCAAGGCAAGGAGCTTCACGGACGCTTCTACCGGGCTCTTCATGGGCCCGATGTAGATTTTCTAGCGTCCGTGTCCTGGCTACGTTTCGGTGACCTCTTCGGGGAAACTGAAGGTTTTGTCTGTGCGATTATGGACGAAGTTATCTTGACGAACAACTACCGGAGACATATTATAAAGGATGGGACGATTGACGTGTGTCGGGCATGTCATCGTCCAGGAGAATCCATCAGACATATTATCTCTGGTTGTTCTCGTCTTGCTAACGGCGAGTACTTGCACAGGCATAACCTAGTAGCCAGAATTATCCACCAGCAACTTGCTTTGAAATACAATCTTGTGGATTCTGAGGTGCCGTATTACAGGTATGTGCCCGACCCAGTTCTCGAAAAAGACCATGTCACGATGTACTGGGATCTGCCTATCATTACTGACAGGACTATTGTCGCCAATAAGCCTGACATAGTAGTGATAGACAGATCAGCGCGCCGCGCAATGATAATCGATGTTACCATCCCACATGACGAGAACCTCGTGAAAGCCGAGAAAGATAAACAAATAAAATATCTTGACTTGGCGCGCGAGGTTGTCGACGAGTGGAATGTGAGCTCGGCTATCATTGTGCCGATTGTTGTAACGGCCAATGGCTTGATGGCCAAGAGCCTCGACGAACATCTGTCGAGGCTCTCGTTGGGTAGTTGGATCAAGAACCAGATTCAGAAGGCAGTACTCCTTGATACGGCTCGTATTGTGAGGAGGTTCCTGTCTCTGGAACCCTAACCACCGGTAGGTTGGACCCTGCTCCCACACCGGCGGACAACTATTTTTATATTTTTAAATGTTTTTTTTTTTTTTTTAATTTTTTTGTTTTATAAAATATTTAAAAATGTAAATGTATGTAAAAAGATGAATAAACATCATATTATTACCGTGCCTATAAGGTCATAGTTTGCCCAATACATATTTTAAACTCTCCTTGGCGCTTGAAATTGTTAAACGTTATAGCCACTTACGAATCCAACCTTAATCCCTCCTCCGCGTCGAGTAAGACACTCCTCCAATCTCAGGATCAGGGTTTACTGCTCCTTGTCACCTTGTGGCAGCCGTACGTCTGTTACCTATGAAGTATACTCCGAATTAACCTTTTCTGGAAAGTATATACTTTGCGTTATTAACAAGAACGCCGTGCCTTCTTCTGACTGACTAACTGCGCTTCCCTCATTAGTTTGTGTTGGACCTCCTATTCCGTCGCTAGGATTAAGCTCGGGCCATCGCAAATTATTCACAAGGCAATGGGGAACAGTCCTTCGCTCTACTCCAGAGGGGCTCCCCGAGAAACCAATTCAAACCACAAAAGACTGTGAGACCGTGAGGTATCCTTTGGTCACGTTGACGGCCATAACTCGCCAGGCCTTCGAAGCATGGTGACTATGTGGGCGCACATATACAGGGTGTCTGTCCAGATGAGGCCGCCGGCGTTATGGAAGAACGCACGGTGTATCATCCAACCTACATATGAGACCTAGGGCCAAACCGTGCGAACGCCACAAGAATTTTTAGACTTCTCCCTATTTCTCACTAACTATCACTTAACATCTTAATCTTAATCTTTTATCAACTTAACATCTGCTATAAAATGCAGCGGAGGAAGGTAGTCCGTGGCAAGCAATTCTCAACTATAACGAGCATCGTAGCGCCATCTCTTGTTTAAACTCCGAATTAACATTTACTGGAACCCCACAATATTTTTTATTTGCCTCTTGTTTTCTATTATTATAATATACCCGGTAGCCTACCCGCTACTGTGTATGCCGCATAGCGACGCTAGATATATTTTAGTGACGCTTGTGTGTTTTTAAAATACCCAAAATAATAGCCCGATCATACCCGACGCCAGAAACACCATTGACACAGATTAAAAAACGTAAATTAATGCGGGCGTGTGGTGTGCCCATATGCCTGTGCCATGCCTTTGCATGGCCTTCACACAGGTTCATCAGTTCTTTGAATAATATTATTTCAATTTCATTTTTTTTTAATTAGAGTTGACACTAATAATTAATAAAAAAAACTTTATAAACAAGGTTTTTTTTTAGACGCAATAAAATTCAGAGAGGAAAAATAAAAACAAAATTCGGTTCGTTCGTTTCCGAACGCAAAAGATGCTTGACGGGACGGCTGTTGAATGCAGCGGACTTGTTATTCGCTTTCAAAGTGATTTATTCATTTCTCTTGTTTTATCACTATGAAAACTGTGTTCACCCTTTAACCATGTTGAACCAAACATCCACTGAAGCATTGCTTTCAGCGAGTTACGTCGAAAATTACTTAGATTGTGTTGAAAATCTTCCGAATGACCTGCAAAGACATTTATCGCGTATGCGAGAGCTTGACGTAACATACAGAGGTAATTTTCCAATTTCTGCATGTCCTTTATACCATAATTGCACTTACTAAGTATTAACAGTAGTATATGTTATTAATAATTGATACAACAGCTTGTAATTATATTGTTGACGTTCGCCTTTCAACCTCATTACGTATGCATACCTATGTATAGATTACGACTCGCAAGTACAAGTGGACCAAAATAACACGAAAACCACTAGTCTGTTGTTACTTCTAAAGATGGTTATAAAAAGATTTCATATTGACTACTTCAGAGAAGTTATTTTCGTCTTGTTGTGTTGTAAAAAAAGTGCAGTTATGGAGGTTAACTAGCTGATTTTGTGTTGCTATGTATTAAGTTTTGGGTCTTTTGTGAATAGAATGTCTTCGTGAAGCTGAGAAGCACCTGGCAGTATGCATAGGAGCCAACACAGAGGAGCGTCGCCGCAGCCGGGCAGCTCTGAGGCTGCAGACAGTGCTGGTCGCAGCCCAGGAGATTGGCGACGAGAAACTACAAGTTGTGCAGACACTACAAGACCTCATTGACAATAAACAAAGGTCACTTGATGCAGATCACAAAAAATTAAGTGAGTATTCAATCATAACCTATTTTGAAACGGCCCACCTAGTGCTTATAAAACAAAATGGATAACACTCCAACAAAATCATAAGTTTTTATAAGAATAAACTAATTAGTGCAAGGTCAAATTAAAAAGAACACAATCATGTTTACCAAAACAGAATTTAATGCAAACAGATAAACACGACAATGCTAAACTAAAAACTGAAAAATGTTGTTAATTTACTTTACCATTTCACATACATTGGCAAAAAGCCAAAAATAATCCCATCACCAAAACATCTAAACCATTTGTTTACAGAACATTTGTTTACAGTATCTTGCCTGGAGGTGAAGACTAATGGAACGGTGAAGGAGGAGCCGGCCCCAGTTCCAGAGACACTTCGTGCCGCTGAGAAGGAGGTGCCAGCTCCTGTGGTGACACCACAGCATGCTCCACCACCTCCGCCTCCTGAACGTAGCAATGAAAAGGAGAAGGAAAAAGTGGACAGCAGAGACAAATCTGGAGGTACGTTTACTTTCCTATTTGCTGTGATTCTTTTTAAGTTTGTACTAAAATAAATTAATGAATGAAATATGTTTTGAAGTTTATATGACCATAGAGTACTTGTTAACCTCCTTTTATCAGTGTCTACAAAGTAATCCTTCTGTACCCTTGTTTGTATTCTATTTCATCTTGGTCTAATTTGTTAGTTTCTGAACTATCTACTTGCTGTCTCAGCTAGCTCTTCTCTTCATCCTTATCATCTTCATCCTTCATAAAACCATTATAATACCTTGTAAATAATACTTACTAAACTCAATGTTTATCTCAGGTGAGCGATGGTCCAAACGTGCAAGGCGATCACGGGCAACGGCAGGTGCTGCTACAGACGGAGCAGATTCAAGTGAACGGGATAGTGAGAGGCATGCCCACAACACTACCCACAAGAAAGGTATGAAAAGTATTCATAGAAGATCTTGAAACATTTACAATTTATGTCAGCAGTTCACAAAGATTGCAAGATCAATTTAATTATTCCATTCATCTTTACAAAATGATAACATAATTTTTTTATCTTCCACAGGTATAGGCAAAAAGAAAAAGCGCAAAGCACGCCAGGCTGCACAACGTTCAGAAACGCCACCAGAAGAAACAGACGCCATCGATCCAGATGAACCACGCTACTGCCTCTGTGATCAGATATCCTTCGGCGAGATGATCCTCTGTGATAACGACCTCTGTCCCATCGAGTGGTTCCACTTCTCATGCGTCTCACTCACAACCAAGCCTAAAGGGAAATGGTTCTGTCCCAAGTGCCGTGGTGACCGACCCAACGTCATGAAACCTAAAGGACAATTCTTAAAAGAATTAGAACGGTATAACAGGGAGAAAGAGGAGAAAGCATAGTCTTTACTAGAACACTAGGCTAAGGTACATGTGGATTTGAAATTAGTGAATACATCTGCAATATTTCTGATGGTGCTCGTGGTAGACATCAACTTGTGATATCTGAAGTACGCGTTTTGACAAAATCTCATCATTTTTTGTGGTGGGAGTAAGTTGCTAAAGTTATAATCGATAACTGGCAAAACATTCTAACTCATGGACGTCAGCTCAATTTTTATAAATAAAATAAATTGTATTCACTTGTTTCTAGTCCATATAGGGTGAAATCACATTTGTCAGCATCGATCCGCGTTTTGATTGTTGGTTTTGGTCTGACTAATCAGGTATTACATGGGTTCAGCTTTAATGGGATTCTACCAAATAAAGTACAGTATATTTTTCAACATCATAGTTTGGGGTGTTGCCTGCACCTCCATCATCATCACACAAAAAGTAATTTTCAATGGATTTGCGAATTGATGCTGACCAGTGTGATTTCATAAAGGCACAGAATTTGCCTTGAACACTTTCAAGTATTGAAATGTGATTTAAATTTTATGAATATTGGGTTCTTTCTACTGTGTCGAGTGGTTGTAAAAGAAGGATTTATGGAATTTATTTGTAGTATGATTAGTTGAATCTCCAGAACAGCACGGGATCGAAGTCATCGAATCTTATGTTGTTATTTTGACTCCGCGATTTGACGAAATGTTGTAAATATAATTAGTTATGTTACGGTCAAACACGGAACTTTAAGTACAGTACGGCATACATTTAGTTACGCGTTACGGCATCTATTGAATAGAGAAGAACTTCTTTATTATAGGTTGTTGCGAACAGATTTAATTTCTTACATTAAATAAGTTATATTGAATATAAGGATTAATAAATAATACAGAGTGGTTTCATTATAGTGTTTATATTTAGCCACGTATTTCCCATTTTCGTTCCCCAAGAATACGAGGCTTTAGTCGTAGCCAAACAAAGAACTGCATATATTTTATGTCTTTTGAATCAGAAAATTATCATGCCCCATATTCACCTGGGTACTCACTTGGCATTGTTGCATGTAACGTATCAGATACGGTATCAAGTGAGTACGTAGGCACGAGCCCGCTGCGAATCGCTCGCTGTAAGTTCGCAGTGATACCGCCATTTGGCGGGTCATACAAACACAAAGGCGGCTCGCAGTGTGCTCGGACGAGCCGGTAGCCGTACCCACTTGCAGGTTGATACAGTATCTGATACGTTACATGCAACGCTGCTAAGTTTGTACCCAGCTTTCGAGTCGACAGTATATTTTGCTGAACAAGAACATTCTTGAACGATCCGAGTGGATATCCTATCCACTTTTCCGAACCGTAAAAATATACTGGGGACCCGGTAATCATGCCGCGTTTCAGATATGATTGCACCAATCGGTTGATAAGATATATGCTTAGATTAGATACGGCATGAATAAGTGTGCAGTTTTTAGGCTATCTGGTAAAAGGCCTTGACATATTACGTAATAGCTGGAAATGTTATCGATCATATATCATAATGTAATTTCCAGAGATCAAGACCGATTCGATAAAAATAAATAATTCAAAACTGGGAAAATTTGACAGATTGGAGTAGGTTGACGTGCTGGCGTCTGTACATAAGTCGATGAAAATAATACATAACAATTCAGTATACAATATGTCCTTTATTTCATATATGAATTATACACAAATCGTCTAGATACAATTAGTTACCATGCAGGAAACAAAACAGTATATTCTTCAAATAAGTCTCATAGAACTTCTAAATACATAGTCCGTACATACTACATCTATTACACTAAAAAATATTAATAATTTGATTTGTCATAAATGCCATTATTATATTTAAAATGCTTCTAAAATCAAGGTTAATATTTGTTTATAAAATATTGCAATGGCTTAAACTTTCGACTAGATTTATTATTATAATTAAGTATCTCTATATTGCAAATTAATCGTAGTGTAAATACTTTAAACAGGATCTTTTAACAGTAATATAGGTCGTAGAGATTCTAACATAGTGAAGTACCATACTTATAAATACTGTAAAGAGTTTGAAATGGTAAATTAAAACGTCAGGTTCACTAAACTCATACACCCATGGCGTCATAATACTTTAGAACTTATTCGTTCCACAAGCTTACTCTAATATCCAAATTGGCATATTTACTCAGCACTCAACATTTTCAAGCTAAAACTCTTCACTCCAATCATAAATCGAACACAATAATAGATGGGATAAAATTACGAAAACTAGGTAGTCAATGTGTTATTAGTTTCAAATCTACGAATGTAACTCATATTAAATCGTCACACAAAACACAACGCACACAAAAATACACTAAATAATATCGTTAATAATTTGAATGCACTTGTTCCATCTAATTCCAATATCGATCAATATCAAAACAACGTAAACTATACGGCAAGACACAATAATACTTTTAGTGTAAAGAAAAAATATCGAGCCGATACTCTTAAGTACACTTCATTTAAATTTCCAATACACACTTAAAAACGATTAATTTGTGACAAAATAATAATTATAAATATGACACTAATTTGAACACAAATACTAATAAATTAACCGCTACCGTAGGCTATAGAAGTACCACAAAATAATATCGTGCACATTATATAGCAGCACTGACACTAGGTTTCTAAATCAAAAAATGCTCTTCAGGTGTTTTCATAGAAAACACCGAATAGAGACGAAAATAGTAGAATGGATATACAATACATACGTATTTCCATAAAAAAATCGTTGTTTTCTATGGACAAACGCTGAATAGGTCTGGTCTGTAAGACAAGATCTGATAGAGATTCTAAATAATAAAGCTGTATTTTCAGATCAAACCATCGCAGAATATTTCCTAGCTATAATGTGATGTTTAAAAGAAATAAACAGATATAGAGTGTATTGAAGACTTATAATAAAGAAAATCTTATACGCTTAAAGAAGAAAAGTTGATTATAGCAGCAGTAATTAGGTTAAAACTATTTAAAATGTCTCCATCATATAGGTAATCGAGATTCCTACCAATCTATCTGATTTAGAAACCTAATCAAAAAAGTTATATCTAGTTTTGATCTAAACATTTTCTTCGCTACTTAAATTAGGCCGTCGCGTTTTAAATAGGGGGAACTTGAATGGCCGATTGTATAGTTATGTATCATTGGACATTATACCCACACGCCATGAGGGTTCTTGTTGGTGGGTGCTGCGTTTTCCAGCTGTCTCGGAGACCCGATAATCCTGCGGGCGCTACCGGCTTTGCATAAACCTGCGGGTGAATAAAATATATTGAAAAATTTCAGTACAGTAACTAGAAAATCGGATGCACGCTCGTTAAATAATTACTCAAGTTATCTACTCCGTATACGTAAAATATAACTACAGTCCTATCAGTAATAGACTTATGTTCAATTCAGGAAGTAATACCATATGGCTGGGGTCTAATCTCTAAGCACGAAATCCGTGGTTTCGGCATTCGTTACGGACGTTTTGAGAACGAGCCCGAACTAGGAATGAATGATATTACGATTTGACAGATAGCTCCTTAGAATCTGCGTCACCACTCATGACTTGCGTAAAATCCGTGGTAAGTACTAGGTTGTGGAGGGACCTCCACAACCAAGTACAAGTACAGGCAGTCGTTCCATGTAAAATATTGATATCCAGCTGAACCTGGTTTGACTGGAAGCCGACCCCAATATAGTTAAAAGAAAAGGCTAGGCAGATGATGATGACATAGCGCCGCGTCAAAATGACTTCAGTCGTGATGGTACAGATACGCAATTTGATTTTGACGTTAGTTAAACCCACAAATCTCCTTCATATAGTACCTTATAATAGGGGGGCAGTATACTGTAATTCATGTCCGACTTCAAACCGGGAAAAAAATAATCTTTTTATACATACCATCTAAAGGATGCCGCAACTCATCCACGCTGCCGGTCAAGCTTTGCAGATTGGCTTCTTTCATCTCTTGCACCAGGCGCTCCACTTGACGCTTCTTCTCCATTATAGCACTCTCTAGCACTCCGACCTGCAAACAATGTTTCTTAATAAGCATAATCAAGAATAATCCCTATTTGATAGATATGGAAGAAATAATAACTCAAAAAATATTTGAAAGTGAGAAAGAAAGTTCATGTGCGAAAATCGCCACACTGTTGACCCCCTCGGAAACAACAAACAAAGTCATAATGTAGTAATTAAGTAGTCGTATTACAATTATCTCTCCTTAATTGACAAAAGTAATAAGGCATACCTCTCTCTTCAAATTCTCGGCGGTGAGATTGTTAATTTCAGTCGCGTGTTTCGCCTGTTGTATCTGACTTTGTAAACTCTCCATTTCAGCGAGCATTGATCGCTCCAGCGCTTGTCTGTTATTAAAATAAAATTATCATAATATTAATCCATTTATGGAATGAATATTTGAGTTTTTAGGAGTTGTATAACTGTGAGTATATCTACGTGGTGCAACATGGACATTTATCAATGCCCCATTTTCGGCCGTTTAATATTTTCGACTTAGAGTATCGGGGCCCTGGAATGCGAAGAGCATGCAGTTGAAGGAATAGAGTGAGATTTAATATGTAAGAGTCTGTCACTTCCTTTTCCTTTCGCAGCACCTAGAGCGATTAGAAAAGTTATTTGATGATGACGACTTGCTTTTATGAACCAGGTAGCACAGCCTGATCTTTTAAAGATTGCACAACACATAAAACTTTTGGAAGAATCTAAACAAACAAAAAACCAAGGTCTTTTAATTCCCAGAATGATGATTCTTAATATCAAAAAAACAATCTAATTAACATTCCCACGCGATTACTTATTTGTTGTTCCTCTTCTAATTGTACCGTAATTACACGTTTTCAAGTCGAACTCGGAATTACAAGTCGTGAGTTTGTGATAACAAATCACTTTTCACGCTTTATAATTGTATTGTATTGTATTGTAAAACGGGCTGGTATCCGCAACTCCACGTCAGATGCGCGTATTTTGCGTGCGGCACGCTTTATAATCTTATCAATAGCTACAAAATAAACGTAACTAGTAGGACATCTAAACATTAAATGCATGAAATTATAATTTCAGTCTAAAATATACTTATGCTATTAAATGCGAGATGCAAAAAGAGAAAACTTTTCGCAAATTACCTTTTACTTATGCAATATTATGTAAGTAGCAATGATAAGTAGCGTAGTAGTTACTCAACAGCTATAAACACTTTTTAGTTATTTTTTATTTTGTTTGCCTCAGAAAATTTCTCTTCACTTCAGTCGACAAGTACCTCAGTTTATATAGCTACGCGATACAAAACTTGCGGAAAATATGTACTACCAAATGTTATTACACCTCGGAGTATATCTAAGTAAGTTAAGAATATTTTAATCGCGTGTAGCAACATCAACCAACATTATCAACTACACTTCTACTACAGCCTGGGGATCCAAAAGACTACTCCAGCAGCGATGCTGGGTACAACAACATTGATTTGTTAAAATTAGATAGTAGAGAAAGAACAATTTTAGTACATGGCCATGTTAGACACGCTAACTCCACTATCTGCCATTCATATGGACCTTTTTCTTTTGTAACTCCTATAAATGGGCAATTTGCGATTGAGAATAATCCCAACCACTCATCTTCCGAAGCCTAACTCAACAATGGCGACCAACAAAACAAACTCAGAAATAGTAAAGTTCAACTAGTCCCAGATGATCAAAGTTAGATCCCACAAATCCCAGAGTTTGCCGACACGGTTGGCGCAGTGGCTGAGCGACCGACTGCTGCGCAGCGTGTCGCGTATATATGATCTGCAAGTCTGGTGTTTGTGCATGTGAGTTTCTGTGTTTGTAAACGCACCCACGATACAGGAAGAAATTCCTAGTATAGAGCAATGTTTATAAAAAAATTGACGCGAATAGGAATAAAATAGAGGATAATAAAACCTCACCTATTTTCCTGCTGACGACTGTTAATGAGTCTCTGCTCATTGTGTATCTCCTCCATTAGTTTCCGTATCTTGTTCTTACATTGTAACAGCTCAGTTTCACAGTTCGCCAGTTTCGAACGCACCAGTACGATCTCAGACTTTATAGTCTTCTCATTTTGTTTCACTATTTCACTTTCCTCTTCTACATAGTTTAGTGATTGCACCTGTACCAAAATAAAAAAGATTTTCATTAGCATTTAGCTGCGATGGACTGCATGCTGACACGCTTTTGTGCTTCCAAAGCCCGTACTTAGAAATGGGCAATACAGTCAAGCCATCACCACAAGAAAACACACATTTTAATTGATCTGCTACCATCATTGCAAATTGATGACTTCCATAGCTTTACAGACTATAAGCGTGAAAGAAAAAAAAAGAAACCGTGCGACCCGGATTGCGCGAAGTCGTGATAAGACAATGTTTTGTTAGTAATTATGTGCCAACAGGTGATTGCTTTGTGTGATCTTGTGAGAGAGTGCCAATTACCTGCTCAGTACTGATCCGCAGTTGATTGTCCGCGGAACTGATTTGTTGTTGTAGTAGTTCTACTTGACGCTCCTGTTCTCGGCCTTTGTTTTCCCAGAAACCGATTTCTGCGTCATACTGTAAAATGTATAGGATTTTCCATGAATGAACAATATTGGACCAAATATGTTCCCTTGGGTACACTTTAAGGTAGAACTGGTTTAATAGTCACTTAAAGTCTTAAAATTTATAGCCTCTGAAGACAAAAAAAAGAAACAATATCAATACATCAGAATAAATTCATAATAAAATTATTAATACTAGTAATATAAAGCAACAAATGATTGCTTTAGGAAATCAAATGCTTAACTGCTTACCTTTATAAGGTCTACTTGCTGGCTGGACAGCTTCTCCCTCTGATAGTTGACCAAAGAGACCAGTTCCCTGTACTGGCTGTTATAGCTAACTGCCTCAGGACTCCTGTTGTCCTGGTTCTCTTCAGGCAAGTTGACAGGGGACATGTGTTGAGGCCGGTTCGAGCGCATGCGGTTGGGAGACTTTCGGACGGCTTGGGATGGTGGCGGCGGAGAACGGTATGGCGGCGGTGGTTCTCTGTGATTGAAATTATTAATTTGAAGTTGAAAAATAGTTAATTGTATAGCTATTCTTTTACTCAATTAAATATTCATGACAATTTTCTGTTTAAAGTTGTACTTTTACAATACATTATGAGAATAATATTTTTGCTTATCTGCCTAAGTTTTTTCTAACTATTTTGGCCTATTTTCATTTGACTAAAACCAGGGTTCAAATTGTTGCAAACCACATCTAGTCTAGGCTATCACTCGTCTCAATGAATCAATCTATGGAGCTTTACCACATTCTCTGGGGTAAAACAATATCCCCTTGGTAAGTCTCATTGTCAGCCATTTGAGTTTATAAAAAAATTACAGCCAAGATTAATTATATTTTTGCTCACATTCCTGATAATTCTCTAGGTTACCAGTATGTGTTATTCAATATTCGAATTGTGTTATAGAATATAGTGTTATAGTACCTATATTTCAAGTATGTAACTGTTAGTAGTAATATGATAGGCCAGCTATAAACTGTTCACAGGCAATTAAAAAGTGGGACATGTGAGTAAATTAATGCTGTAACCATATAGTAAAAAAATAACCTTTGTGACCATCTTCAATATAATAATCTTTGAGCTACCTGCATATTGTAAGTAATAGCGTAATAGTTATAGTCAATAGTTTTTATGAATCATAGGACATTTGGGTCAGGGATCTTAAATGTCAGTATGTGATGAGTCATAAACATAAGACAAAATCCAAATTATTACTTCACCAATCTTTTCTTTATTAAACCTTTATTAGTCATGCATAGAAAAGACAATCTTCAAACTAATACTACTGGTATCATATCTTTTGTTCTGCAGTAAATGTTTACATGCAAATACTTCCTAATTATTTTGTTTGTTTGTAAGTTCTATAAAAATATCATCAAGAAATGATATTTTTTCAACATCATTGTTTTCAACCTAACTGAGAGAAATACGTAAGATCGCCTTCGCCAAAAATAGTCCTGCCCTGGCATCCAATGGACTAGAGTCCATTGGATGCCAGGGAAGGGAAGGGAAGCATTAGGTCTGATATCAGTCAATCATTTAGTACAACAAATACAAAGTTTGTAGATGGTATTGCAAATACTATTATATTAATTATACTGGGAAAATCCACTAAACAATGTATGAGTTAGAAAGGATTGTGTGTCCTTACCTGTAAGGTGGGACATCTTTGAGCACAGGGCTGTCAGACTCAGGAGTTTTGGCTTGCTGCACACCCTTGACCACTCCAACAGGGTTGCCAGGTGAAGTGTTAGTCACATTGTTATTACTATAAGTTGGGGTAGTAGACATTCTATTTGGAGAGCTCTGGGAGTCCAACATGTTGGGGTTTGATGTAGTGTGACCACTAAAAGGAGAAAATGGTAGTGGTTAGACACCATTGGTAGGTTTGATTAATTGACCAAAAAGGAAATTATGTATTTATTTAATTAGTTTTTAAAAAAAGATTTACATTAAACACTAATGTTACAGAATAACCAGATCTGGTTTAGTGAATTATGATAACTCACCCATTTCCTATAGGTGACCTAGAACTGTTAGTTGGCTGAGGTTTCTGGTTGTTACCGGAGTCTGACCGCCTCAGTATAAACTGTATATCATTGGAGTATTCACCCCATTTCATTAAGATCTGAAAACATATAGATAGCTATGATACTATATGATGGGAAAATATTAACTTTGACTACAGAAAAACAGATAGTCAAAATATAATTCAGCATACCTCATCCATTTAACATGCATTTTCTCTTTTTTGTTTGTACAAATAGTTACCATAGCAACTATATGGTAAGTAGAAGCACAGGAATGTTCACAAAAATAAACCTATCATTCTGTATTTGTGCAATTCATTGAGTTATAAATAGAACTTGATACCTTCAGAGGATATTCTTGGGGTGCCAGCAGCCGTTCATTATTTCGCCATCGCTCTATCAGCGTGAATCTGCCCACTTTTCCAGTGGCATGAGCCAATGCAAAAACTACATCCTGTGCGAAAAATATTCTGATATTAACAACAATCGAAAGTTTCTAAAAGTGAAAAGGAATACATAGCATATACTAACCGTGTCAGTACTATAATCATGACAATAAAAATTCTAGTATACTGACCTGGCAAGTTGTGGTCTCTGTAACCCCACAAACAATCCTTTGTATTCCCTCGACCCAGACCTTCAGCTCCATTAATTTCACACTGTTCACAATCAACTCATAAACCACATATTCACCTAAGATGTCATTTTATAGCTTATTCAGCCTGCGCGAGACTTTTTCCTCACACAATATGAGATAAAACGCAACACAAACATACCAAAAACACAATAAAGAAAATAAAGCTCCAAGTGGGTTATGAGAAATTTTCGTTTAGAAACACGTCGCTGACATTAGCATGACAGCCATGACAGCTTTGATTTTTATTTTTTTAAAACAGAAACGATAGTTTATGGTTAGGAAACTTTTGCAACATTGCTTTTCCTAAAACCAAAAAAAGCTTTCTTGATACTCTTGCTAATATGCTTTCCCCATTTGTGGACTTCTGGTTCCTAGTGCAAATTCCAACAGTTTTAATTTGTCTTACAGAAACTTAGTTCCAATTTTATGCACTAAGCCATCACATACGCAACCCACAGACAAGAAAATGCAGCTATGCAGCTCCAACTATGGAAGCGGCAAATTCAAAACGATTCGCTAATAGCCAGTGCCCGTAACGAATTTTATTATAATCAAATTGTATATCAAATTCAATTTTATTCAATGTTTGTTTTCGGCGTTATCTTGAAGTCTTGACTACATTTTTGTTCGTATCGAAAAAGTGCTCATAAACGTACTGGCAAGTTCAACCCTGACATTTATTTACTGTTTGTCGTCATCGTTGTTACTGCACCACTGCATACAATAAATATTGATTATTTACTGTTGAAAACTTTCATTTGTAAAAGGCCCGCGTAATCAGTGCACGTAACGAATTATGGCAGCACCACCACCAGCACCTGCAGCTGCGGCGGACGACGACGATGATGTAATGTGATCCTATATATTAGTGTTATCATCATCATCAGCCGGAAGAGGCCCACTACTGATCATAGAACCTACTACTGACTTTCACCACTTCGTCAGTGGGTTGTCTTGCATCCATCGATTGCCCGCGACTCTCACGATGTCGTTGGTCCACCTAGTGGGAGGCCTGCCTACGCTGCGTCTCTCTGTAGTTTAGTGCACCTGCATATATTATTAATTCACTCAACTCCTAGATTCAGGCTGACCATTTTATCCACAATGCACTCACTTTCTACTCCTACCTTACTTACAATCTCATTTCATCCTCGATGTGGGAGAAGAGGCGCCAGGGATGTTCCCTGAACATGTGTAGCTTAATTAGCTTTGGGGTCGCGGGACCTACATAATTTGTGCGCGGTACTGACGAGGTACCGTGACCCGAGAACATAAAGGGCTATTGAAGACCATGGATTTAAGCCAGTACAGGTCTGACAGTCCTTCCTGCCTTGCCCTGCCCTGGGTGGGAGGACTCCTGCCCTGGTCTGAACAGTGTTAACAGATTGAATATATCTCTTTTTTTCTTCCAGGATATTGTGTTCAATGTCGAGGAAATACAGAAAATCGTAAGAGACAATATAGAGTTGTGTCTCGGAGGCAACACATACAGCCATTCACGTAGCCCGCAGTGGATATCTATTATCACAGATAAAACTCTTACCAAATTCAATAAATTGAATAAACCTTTTAAATACATTAGTAAGTATCCATGGAGTAGAAATCAAAAAAAAATAGAGCATATAAATGTAGGCTCGTCGATTACGAGTACTATAACTAGAGTCAAGAACAACTGTGAATCCCCCTATGGATCGCAGGTCTGTATTAAAAGGGTACCGCGGCCCTGGAACTAAAAGGCCAACTAACAGAACAGGCTGGTTTTTAATCAGTCAATTATGTCTGTCCTTGCCGCTCCACAAAGTGACAGAACTTTACCTTTTATTCAGTGAACTTATATGACCACGGGAAATGTCGAAGATGTAAAATTAACAATATTTTTCTACCCACAGTGCGAATCACAATAACCCAGAAGAATGGAGCGGGCTTGCACACGGCCGCAGCGTATTACTGGGACACAGCAACCGACGGCTCTTGCACCGTGCGCTGGGAGAACAAGTACATGTATTGCATAGTCAATATTTGGGGACTAGCCCTGCAGATTTAAATAAATAGCTTTTACGTTTTATGGCTTTTTGACTTAAAAATCATAATTAAATACCTTACACCATGCTAATAAAGTATTTCTAGCGCTTTAATACGTGTGTATTATATTGATACCCTTACTTTTAGAAAGACTATCATAGGTAAAACAATAATAAGTTATTGTTAGCTTTGACCAAAATATACGCAACACTTGCTCCATCAGTACTGTCGCGTCATTGCGCTGTTATGTCTGCAATGCTATAATGCTATTCTCTAAGGACACAATCATGCGCGCATCGTTGAAACCGCAGCTTGTCCCCAATGGATTTATAACTTTAACTCTTAAATAATAAAGTTGAGAATCCACTAAAAACTACCTGATTGAGAATCCACAAACGGCTACCTGACTGGCCTGTATGGAGTAGTTACTGTAGGTTTGAAAAAAGGTTTGTTGTTTTTGTGTACAAAGTTCATCTCTCAATGTGCTGTGCACGCATTCAATGTTTTTTTGTACGATTTTGACTTCCTAGTTCAAGTGGCAAAAAACGAGACCTCTTGTAATATTTTTTAACAAAGGAGTTTTTTGATGAATGGGCCAAAGACCAGGCGTGCCGTGCAGCATCTGTCATTTCTTCTAAACATATTTTTTTATGATTGGTCTGGCTCTGGAATAGTTCATCCTACATACTCCATAAAAGCTCCATAAATGTAAAAGGACAGTGGGTAAGAACGTCACAGACATACAAATAATAAAACAAAATATAAAGCACATTTTAGTATTTTTATTTTTGGTAAAATTTACCACAATACAAAATAATGATAGAAATAAATAAAGTAATAAAATGTATAGACAGGTCATAGAACTATGCATTGTAAAAATTGGTGCTTTTAAAGCAATTTCTTTATAATTTATAATAACATTAGGCAAAATGGCATTGTGTACATTTAAAAATAAAAGCATTATTTTTAACACAAATAATATCAAGGGCAGATGCAATACACTTAATAATTTACGAAAAATGATTCATCACTTGGTGATTTGGTCTTTTGATTTCTAATTAATTATTCACGTATATGTTACCGTAAAAAGCCGTTGGTGCGGCCACTACAGCGCTTACTTATAGATTACATGACATGCCCCAGAGTCCGATCGGACAGATTGGGACAACCATTTCTAACAGATATTTGTCATAGTTTGGTGATTACAGACCGGTCTGGATGGTGTGGCGTCACCTAAAACTGTGGACCGAATAATCAGGCATCATCCACTAAAGTGCGGAAAGATAATTTAAGCGCCTTGTTTTTATTGATCCCATAATTTGTATTATAACGAGAATAAGACATCCATTAGGTACTTTTGACTTTGGCTTTTGTAAGAGTTTAGAATTATTCTGGTAAATTACATCTACGCACTTTAGTGGATCTATCTTGTTCACTAGAAAATAACTCGCCGGATTTTAATGTAATCGGCTTATTAGCGGTAACATAGACGTCAAGTGGCGGCGCGATTTCCAAAGCTGAATAATAGGACTTGGTAATGGGAGCCGTAGTTTATGTTATCATTTAGATTTTGTATTGAATTTATAAAGCTTACTAAATCTTCAATACGTCTCCCAAAACCCAAGGCTCGCCCCTCCACATAGTACAAGACTAACAAAATGCGCACATACATAATTTTAAAGCATTCGTGAGTGTACAAAACAAGTCAACTTTATTATAAACCATTTACAATTGATATAGTCCACAAATTGTTAAATCGACTTTACCATTTGGTCACGCCTGTAAAATAACATTACAAAAGAAATGTTCAGGAAAGAGGAAAGGAAACGCGTGTTAATCTTATGTCAAAATAATAAAAACTAAATCTTTAAAAATATTGTGTTAATCTTAATAATCGAAAGTGATTAAAATTACCTGTACTTTTATTATCATAACTCGATGTAGGCTATAACTCCGACTAACTTTCGTATCAAATGTAAACAAAATATAACAACCTTTTTTATAAAAAGAATGGCTTATAACCGTTATGGCTACGTTCGCATCATTTCAGTTCTAAAAACCGATAGGACTAGTCTACAGATATTTCCAGACTGGCTGGACAATATCAATTTAAAACATTGATGGGAACACAGTCAACACAGTTCATATACAACAGAATGTTACTATCATCAATTTGTTTGCATTACTTCACAAGTTCAGGCTGTTTGTCTACTGAAGTGGCTCAATTATTATGCAATATAAACTACTAGATATGTCGATCAAAAAAGATAAATCCCGCTTTGGAATTTGTATTTCTAGTAACAACTAAATAACACTAAAGTATTAAGATCCGATTCACATGCTAAATGTATATTGTGACTGCTGTCTAGCTTACATTTGATGGCTGTACAAGAGATCACATATAATGTGAACTTATCATAATCTAATAAATAACACAGTTCACAAAAACAATTTAAAATTATATTCTACAAGGTAGACAAACTGCCTATAACAAAACAAAACAAGGGCTCTGATTGACAAATATGCAACTATCATTGATTCTCGCTAAAACAAGACACCTGTATAACAAATTAGCACATATATTAAAAGTTTAATTGTATGCACAGCTTATTATAACACCAAAAATGTACCTTAGCTATTGTATACTTAGTTTCATGATTCTTATACAATGAAATTATCTGATGTTTATCAGAAATACAGAACATTTATCGTTACTTATGTGCATCTTGTTCTAACGTATAAATTTCAAAAAGTACTAATAGTTACCTCTTAATTCGGGCCTACGTTAATCCGTCCTATTGAATTTATCTATAAAATACTTGGGACACATACAAGTTATTTTAATACTGCTATTGTTAGATGCAGCAACAAATAATACAAATTCAATTGTAATTCTATGGCATGGTACCCAAAACTTTATTACTCACTTTGTTTCTGCATCTAATATTCTATTACTAAAACAACAAAATTGTGAAGCAGATTTATTAGCAATTTGACTGATTCATGTGATGACTGTTATTTGTGTGATGCATTAAAATTCAGTCTATAAATGCTTAGGAAAAAAATGCTATAAAATTATATTTGCCAATTAAAACAACACACAGGCAATCAATTAGAACATTAAAAAATATATATCTTCTAAATTAAAACCAATTAAGCTTTGCTGAAGTAGAATTAAAGCTAACAAATGTGCATTTTTATGTTAAACCGTGCTTCGTAACTGGGAGTCATTCAACTGTACATGTCTCGATCATTATGCGTCCCGCAGCCGCGCCACTCCCCTCTGCTCCGCGCACTAAATAACTTATTATATACACCGTAAAATATACTCTATAAAGTACAACCTACCACTATGACTACAATAAAACGATTTGTCGTTTAACTCATTATTATGACAGATAATTCCTCTTATTTACAATTTTACTATACAATACACGATAAAATTACTAAAAAGTAACATTGTACTTGTAACTTTGCTACCCTCCTTTCGAATGTACTAATTTTATTATTATTTATGCCTAAAGATCCCTCGATATATGTACACATACGCGCTATGTTAGTCGAGACTTAACTGATCACAAGTGAAGAGAAAATATAAGAACATAATGAGGAACAAATATACACTAGCTACACACTAACCATCTCTTACCCGAGCGCTCCGGGGCTAAACATATCACATCAAAGTTAAGTGCACACACTTAAGCCGTTCGCGAGTCAACTATCCATCTTAAAAAAATTCAACATAACTAAAATATATTTACAAAATGTATAAACCTATCTCAAAATACGATTTTTCAAATAAATCTAATTCAAAATTATTATAAAATCCAACAACTCTAACACTGGGTAGATTCAAGAAAGAGATCATATTAAGATTCAAGTAAAATTGTTTTTAATGTCCGATTAGGTAGGCTCCAGTAAGTCTAGTGTCAAGATACGAGGTGGGAGTAACGCGATATGTGAATTTGACTTATTGTCTTACATACATAATTATGTACACGTAATAATTGTGCTCGACCCAGTATTCCATCATCAAACATTCATTTCCGCAAGCTACATTCTAAATAGGCTTACTTAGAACTCTCACGAGATCCATCGATTTATATTTGGCGACGGCGTACCGCCAAATATGTCCGTCCAAATTACATGTCACCCACATCTCACGTTATTACTAAGTGTTTACGTCTAATTTCAGTTATGTACTTCTAGGATTATGCTATTCGTTAAGTAAAACCTGTGAGGCTAGAAAATTTACTGATCAAAAATACTACAGGACATTCGCAGTTTCCATGTTCGACGGGTTTTGCAGTATTATTGTTCAGTTTTACAGCATTTTAAACCTCCTTGATCATAGATCAACACAAGCATAATTGACACAATCAAATCACTCACTCCATAGTGTGGTTCATAGTTAGTTGAGGTACTTGCGGCACTTCTTGGCGCCACAGGTGCAAGGTATCTTGACCTCTTCAAAGGGGAACTTGTAGTCATACGTGAGCTCTTCCCCAATGGTTATGCGTCGCAGAGCGAAGATGAGGATGTGTTTGTGGCCATGGATGTCCACGACGCGAGAGTAGCAGTTAGGCTAGAAGAGGAAAATATATCATGAGATACAGAATGCCTAATACAAAAAAAAATTATTTATTTATTTATTATCTATTATACCTAAAATAGGGATACAAACAATTCCATGTTTTAATCCAGGCTGTAAACTATCTGTGCACCAAATTTCATCCAAATCCTCGTTTTGGCGAGAAAGAGCCACAAACATACATTGTATCCTCACAAACTTCACATTCATAATCTATGTAAGATATTGTGGTTAACAATACAGTAACATCCCGTATCTGCTTTAGAAAGATTCTGTCACATAAACCATTAGTATTGGAATTAGTTGTATTGTAAAATAGCTGTATATCAATTTTGGTTTGAATAAAGTAGTAGTATCTATATCAGTGACACAAAGATATGAATGAGACAATGGTATTTTTCTATGTCAAACAGACATCATGATTATTCATAATTAATGTCTAGTTGTTATCATAACTCACATCACAGGAGTGGTTGATGAACCTGGCCGCGTTGCCCTTGAGCGTGGCGTCGACCACGAGGTTGTCATCGATGCGGAACATGTAGCATCCGCCCACGCCGCGTCGCCCGCTCATCGCTTCGTAGCGCTTCTCGCGCTGGTCGGCGAGCACTGCGCGGATCACCTCTCCTGCGTATTCTATTACCATGTCACCTGGAAGAATTAAATCGGATGTTAGTGTTGAGTCTACAATTTTAGCTAGCAGACTATAGGGAAATAATTATCGTTAATATTTTAACGATGAAAAAACAAAACGTAAGTATTTACTTTAAAAACTTACCTTCTTCAATATCTCTTTTGCAGAATAGTCCGCGCCCGTGTATGTGTGATCTGTACACTCCTACGGACGCTTTAGATGTCTCTTTCAGTTGTCTGAATCTCATAGCCGGCGGTAAAGTTGCCAAACGCCTGTAAAAGAGGGTTATTGCGTTAATTTTATTTATCAAGTTGTAGGATTAGTCCAAATAATGTGGAAAAAACACATACTCCTTAGGGTAATTAATCTGTAAGATAGTTATAGCAGTAGAATATACTGTAGAGATGATTCACACTAAACTAGCTAGTAATTTTAGATTTACCTAGAAATGGAGCTCTCTCCTTCCTGTCCTCCAAACGGCGGCGGCTCCTCTCTGAAAGGCGAGGCCATCCAGCTGAACATGTCGTGGTTCTGTTTCCGCGCGACCGGACCCGTGCGAGCACTGCCCCAAAGACTCTCCTTGAAGCCCTCACTCAAGTCCAGATCGTTATCCCAGCTGCTCAACTGACGGCCTTGCCGTGTCTTGTATTTGGTGCAACGGCTAGCCTGTAATATTAAAATCATTAGTAACATAATCTCATCAATAAATAAGTATAATTAATTATAATGGACTCGTGAGTAATAATGTCTACTTACTCCAGGTAGTTGTTCGACAAGGTATCTCAATGCGTTGTTATTGAGTCCCAAAATATGTGCTCCAGATAAACTAGCCGGCAGATTGTACTGAATCGGTGGTAATCCCGATTGCTTACGAGCATTTTGCACAGCCTCCACAACTTTCGCCCATAAGTCGGTCAGTGAAGAAGATGTGTAGTTGAAACCATCTTCTGATGTCACCTCATAAATCAGTTTAGGACCATCATCCTTCGGCGGCTCGGGAGCAGGTTTAGGTACGGTAGGTTTGTTCTCCTTCGATATTTTATTCTGCTTCTTCGTAATAACCGTTTCTATTTCCGTTTTCCTATCTCCCAAAGGTCTCTTCATGACTTTGTTAGAAGTATTCGGCATTTTCGTAGCAACTGGTGTTCTGTTGGTGTCTTTTTCTGTTAATACTTTTGGCGGTTCAACTTCAATCATTTCGACATCCAAGCTTGGTAAGGACATCTTGGAACTGGTTTCAATGGGTTCAATGATGCTTCCAGTGTCCATGGTCGAGGCTGCCGTGCTTGTATTAGCTTGATGTATCTCGGTTGATAGCTGCATTGCCTGAGCTGCATCCCTTTCTTCTTTTTCCTTTTTGGCCTTTTCCAGTTCCATCATACGTTTAGATTCTGCAATTGCCTTTTCTAGATCACTATCAATAGTGTCATCTTTTATGTTCAAGTCGGGCATATCGTGACTCACGGGCCTCTGTTTCGGCACTGTAGCAGTTTTGGTGGTCTTTGTAGATGCCTTGCTTTGTCCATCTCTATGTAGTGGCAATACTCTATTCATAGGTCTCATAGACATGGGATTAACCACGTTAGTAGGTATGCCAGATTGTTGAGTAGGAGGAGCTTTTGGCAATGATATGCTGGAACTAGTTTGCGTCGGCAAATTGATGGTATTGTTCGCCACTGGCATGCACATCAGGTTGTTAGCATTGTTCTGATTTTGAAGCAAGTTGGTGTTTGCTTGAAGTGGGAAGTTGATGTCAGCCGCAGCTTTAGAAGCGATTTTAGGATCAACGAGATTGTTCTGAACCGTGATATTGACAGTGTTATTACTCGAGTTAACGTTGATATTCATTGGAGCACTGTTCGGTATCGCCTGGAAAGGCACGTTGATCATGGTACCGCTGTTGTCGTTATTTGGTTGGAAAGCGAGAGGATCAGTCGTAATACCGGGTACGTTGTTGTTGGTGTTATTAGTGACCACGCGTATGTTATGCTGCTGTGGTACATGCTGATTTATATTGTTCTCTATGTTTGTATTATTCATTCGAGCCCTTTCAGGTAAATTAATAACTCGATTATTATTCTGGGGGTTCATTTGCATATATCCAATTTGATTACTCACTGAGATAGTATGGTTTGGCTTTTCATTGCTGACCATGGAAACTTTCGCGCAGTCTTTGTTGTTAGGTAAATTTGGCATGGGTAAGGTGTTAGTAGGTGGAGGACCCATCAAGTTTTTACCTCGTAGAGTATCTGGTGCGAACTTAGGCGGATCTGACACTGGTATAGTATTTCTGTTCATTTGATTGTCCATGTTGGTTATACTTTGACTTTGTGATGTATTATTGCTGCTCATGCTGCAACTATTTATATTTATTTGCGCGGTGTTGGACACCTGGCTGCTGATCATTTGGTTTTGACTGTTAGCAGAGTGGGTTTGTGAATTGTTTAACATCATGTGATTAGACGTTCCAGACATAAGGTTATTAACATTATGGTCAGTGGAGTTGGAGCAACTCATCAACATGTCGTGTCCCGTCATGGTGTTCTGAGTGCCGGGTCCATACATGTTACTGTTATTAACGTTATTCATCATCATATTGTTTGACATAGTCGAGTTATTCACATTCATGCCATGCAGCATATTTCCTGTGCCCATATTCATGTTATTTTGATTCGTGCTCATGTTCATATTAGAGCATATTTCCATCGAGTTCTGATTGTTGGCAAACTGCGTGCTGTTATTGGAACAGCTACCGCTGCAGGAACTTTGAATATCATTCTTGATGTCAGGAATGTTTGGCATGTGCATCATTGAGCTGTTCATCGACTGGTGATTGGTGTTGACAATTTGCATTGTACTATTGAGATTGGTGTGCATGTTCATATTATTCATGGAATTCATCTGATGTTGCATCATTGTAGAATGCTCCATGGAGCTTCTGTTATTCTGTATTTGTTGATTCATAGCATTCATATTTTGCATGGAGATTGAGTTACTATCGTATCTATTCCCGTGAATATTTGGCATAGAGCCAGAATTGTCCATCTGGTTGCCTAAATTAATATTGGGGGCATTTCCTGACATATGATGCATGTGTAGGCTGTTATCCATCTGCTGTCTGTTGTGCATTTGATTAGGCACATGTTGGTGCAAATTCATCATGTTGTTGTCAACGTGAGGTCGATTATTTTGGATCTGCATAACATTAGACATCTGATGTTGGTGGTGTAGTCCAACATTCTCCATTTGCCTGTTCTGTTGCATCGACATTTGTTGGTTTACGTGCATGTTATTGTCCAATTGTCCTCGGGTATTATTACTCGCGTGATGATTCATTTGTTGCATGTTGTGCAACTGCGAGTTATGCATATTATCCATAGATCTATTGGAGTGCATGTTATGACTCATATTGCCCATGCTGTGAGGCTGCATGTTGTCTATCATCATCCTGTTATTTTGCATGTTCATGCTTGTCATTGGCTGTTGCATATGCATATGATTGAGATCGCCCAAATCAGATCGGTTTATATTGTGGTTATTGGCGCCCAAATTATGCATGTTCATGGACTGATTCATAATATTGGTGTTGTCAGGAGTGCTTCGATTAGAAAGCATGTTAGACTGATTATGATTTTGTTGTGAACTCATCAGATTTTCATGGAAGTTCCTATTAGGTGTTTGTTGATTTAGCTGCTGTAACTGGTTGTTTTCAACTTGTCTGTTATGTTGAATCTGTCCATTCATAATGTGGATCTGATTAGGTGCCGGTATTTGATTGTTATCATGCGACATCATCTGTATGTTACTGCTGTGAGACATATTCGACGTATTCATAGAAGTAGATATGTCATGTTGCTGCTGGTTGGACTGCATACTGTTATCACTCGATACTGAGATGTTCATTCTGTTATTTGTACTTTCTTGACACGACATGTTAATATTTTGCAACGAATTGTTTCCAGAACTTAATATTTGAACTGGTCCATGTGAATTGTTGTTAGGAATGGAGCACATTTGATTTTGGTTATTGGGAACAGAAATAGTATTCTGATTGTTCTGTATCTGCTGTCGCATGTTGTGCGGTATGATGCTGATCGCTGGGGAGTTGCTGACATTCCCGCTCATCTGGCAGTTACTCATCTTATGACTATTCATCTGGTTGGACATACTATCTGTATTATGTTTGTTGTCTGTAGTTCCCATGTTCTGGAAGCTTTTGTCATTGTTGGCATGTTGCTGTGTGTGTGAAGCCATTATTTCTGGCGAGAAATTCAAAAGGCCACCTTCAGCCTTTGATAGAGCATTAATTTTGCTCAATTTTAAGGAAGTGTCTGCATCGAAGTTACTGTTCATAACCGAAGAAGGTGGGTATATGTTTCCAGCAGTAATTTGGATGACATTGTTTGATGTGGTATGTGATGTTGAATGGTGGCTCACGTTGAGGCTTTGCTCGAACTGGTGGGAATGCATGTTCATTCCAGACATGGAGTTATTAGGCATCTGTATCATACAGTTCTGATTCACTTTGTCATGGTCATTATTGAGATGGGATCTTCCTGACATCACATTGCTTTGTATATTTATCGAACTAGTATTCACAGTACTTGGTTTCACAGTTATGTTCTGATGTTCCATCTTATTCTCCATAGAAGTGTTGATCGGTTGATTGATTTGCCTCCAAGGTGTAGGTGACTTTATGCTCTGAGTAACACTTATGGTAGGCATATTGGCGTTGTTTGAATTATCATGCAAGTTTCCACTAATTTCAATGACATGAGAATTTTCAATCTTGTAATTATTCTTGGCAGGCGGCGCAATAGAACTCGATACTATCGGCTGTGTCAGTGGAATCGATTGCATAGGGAACGATGTGGCTGGGATCGATTGAGAGATCGCCATCACAGGCTGGCCTATGGATGACACAAGTGTTACGTTCGGAGACATCGATACAATGCTGGGTTTAGACATGTTTCCTCTTTGCATCTGAGGTGAACTCGAAATAGTCATCCCATGAATTTGAGAAGTTATCGGGTTAATGCTTTGTCTGCCCGAAATAATAGTCGGTCCCGATTGTGATCCAACAGTCAGTTGTGGTGATGGGCTCATTTGGATTACTTTGGGTGTCTGCCGGTTGCTGTTATTTGATTTATCGGGCAGCGGCTGTAGTGTTAGGTTGGGGACATTCGTTTTAACGTTCTTCATAGATTGTGGCGATGATTGTACAGTTTGCGCTGTTACCACGTTAGGTGTTGACGATACAGCTACGCTTTCGCCTACATTATTAACCACTACATATCCTGTGGGCACCTCTACGATGGGCTCAATCTTGCTTGCTTGGAATACCTGGGTGGTCGTAGCCGAGAAACTACTATTCTGTGCAAGCACTCCTTGCATTGCTGTTGATACGAACTGCTGCGATGACATCACTGTGTTCTGGACGATTGTTTCTAAGCCATAATAAACAGGCTGTGTCGTCGTTAAGTACATACAGCCAGACGGATCTGTGACCATTTCTAGAGTAGGTGCGGATCCTAATAGCACTTGATCGTTGCAAAATTGTGGCAACAGAGTCCCTTGGGGCAAAATGGTGGTACCTCCTGGACCGGAAGAGATGAGCGTGTTGCCTTGTGTTTGTAGTGTATTTGGTATTATGGTCGTCTGACCATTACCGATCCCACTTTGCGGAACAACAGTTGCTCCTGCTGTCTGCAATGTGTTGCCATTTGTCAATCCTTGTATAGTTCCTTGTGGTATTATAGTAGTACCATTTTGCGTGTGTATCGCTTGCGGTAGAATTGTGTGTCCATTGGGGCCTTGAGAAATAATGCCTTGCGTTTGTATTGCACCCTGGGGTAGAATCGTAGCGCCCTGCTGAAGTGCTTGAGGCAAGATTCCTACATTCCCCTGTGGTAACAGTACAGGAATGCCGCCGCTTGGGACAGCTACCAGTCCTCCCGATTCAGTCTGTTGAATTTGGAATGTTTGAGGCACTAGACCACTCTGGGAGATGAACTGGGTGGGACCGGTCTTGAAGTCTCCTTGTGGTGCAATAGTCGCGATATACTGCATGTTTTGATTCTGCTGTTGCGACAATGCCTCTACATAAGCAGACATAATGTTCTGGTTTGAAACTGGCTGCACTATAATCGATGGCTGGCCTGTCTGATTGTTAGTTTGCAACTGTATGACAGTGTTGCCAGGACCTAGTGGTGACTGGTTGATGGTCGTATATGTTTTCTCCATTTTAGTTTGTCTCTTGATAGTGGTAGGTTTAGGAATTGGACGACCTCTTCCTCTGTTTGTAGCTTGGAATATTGGTTTGGGTTGCACTTGCTGAGGCTGCTTCTTGGGTGATTTTTGCGTATTGCCTGGTAGTATTAGTTGCTGTTTTTGCGTATTTGGCGATGATAATCGTTGTGCTGTCATTGCAGGGACGACGATAGTATTTCCCTGCATGTTGGGTCGAATCATAGGCTGAATATTTTGAATTATAGATGCATTGGGCATTCCCTGTATTGAATTTACCGGCAATGCTATTGACGTTGCACTTGCCATATTGGGGAAATGATTTTTGCCTTGAATCATTTGAGCTTGGATCATTTGACCTTGTTGGTTTTGAGGTATGGTAAGAACTTGGTTCGAATTTGATGATATAACTTGAATACCACCTGGTCCTGACAACAGCTGTGTCATATCATTGCCTTGGATTTGTTGAATATTTCCATTTCCATTGCCTGGCTTGACACAAATGTTGTATGGCAGAATGTTAGGTTGAGTTATAATCTGTGGAGTCATAATCTTTTGGCCTCCAGCTGAACTTGTTTTGGGAGGAAGTAACATCTGTGGCGTCACGACTATTTGTGGTGACGACATTATTTGTTGGTTAGCAGATACTTGAACATTCGTCGTCTTACTTTGATCGAAAATCACCGTTCCTGATTTCATCTGTTCTGTTATAGTCATAGTCATTTCGTTTGAAGGTCCTGGAGATGGCGTTTCAACGATAGTCCCATTTATTGTGATTTGTCTGGTGTTGATAGACGTTCGTCTTGCAGCAATACCTTCTGCCTTGACAGTGTTTTCAGTACCACTGACAACGCCAGTGTGTATTATCATTGGTTGCGCAAATGCGCCTTGGAAGGCATTCTGTAGTGTCGTCAATGTTCTATTTTCTGGTGACTTAGGATTCTCACTCTCACTTTCGCTCGTCGAGATCATATCACACGATGGAACATGTCTGTCGTAAGACTCCTTATTCCTGTAAGTACACTGGCACCTATCACACCTCACTGGTTGTTCCATGTGATTGGAGTTGCCTGAGCCATCATCTAAGGGCCTCATCACAAGTTCTGGCTGGCCACTTATAGAATTACCGGCAAAAGTCACGGTGTAGCTCTCTGTTCCACTAGCTCGATACATAAACTGATTGGTTTGTCCTCTCTGCATGTTGTCATTTCCATGGTGGTTGTCTTCAGCGCCATCTAGTTGTTGTATCGGCGTAAAGTCATTATCGTTATCACGGGGACTGCCTGGTCGGGAACTGCATGTGCTCTCCGATCCCGACCAGTCTGCAGCTCCGTCTAATTGAGAGATAGGACTGCATTGAATCTTAGTGTAAAAGTCTATTACATCAGTGTAATAGCCCTCGTTCTTGTCTGTTTTGGTGGTGTTTGAGTCATCTTTTTCTTTGGGCGAGGTTGTGCGATATGTGATACCCGATGAATGTGCCGCCTCTTCTCCTAAGGCGCCACTAGTGCAGGTCTCTACTTTTGCTTTCTTATCAGTATTACTATCAGCTTCTTTTAGCGAATCGATTGGGCTTTCAGTTAGAGGTATTCTCTGGACAGGACTCAGTTTTCCCGTTACTGTGGATGATTTACCCATTTTGCATCGTTTTATGGTTGATGATAGTAGACTTGTGTCAAACTTATTATTCCAACTGCTGGACCTTTGCTGTCCTCTGCCAGTCGTCAGAGTCTTCAGATTATGACTTTGTAGAAGCATTTCAGATTTGCTTCTCTTTAGTTCCTTCCCAGTTTCGAATCGTGAGTTCAGTAGTTCGTCAATGAAGTCTGTCGAACGGAAATCAGATTTGTCATTGCTTTTATCATCGGATTGTCCCATTGCGCAATAGAATTCATTTTTGAGGTCTTGGAAAATATCTTGCATGGATATGCCATCTAAAAGATCATGATTCAAGTCTTCGAATATAGCATCCTTGACTTCAGGAGGCAACAGATCTGCTGTGTTCTGTGGTTCCTCCTCATCTTGCTGCTCTTGTTTGCAGACATTGTCGAGTATATGTTCCAATACTTGCTTTACAGCTAGGTCTTCTAATGTTACTGTATTTCCAAACTTTATTGGTGACTTGTCGTTTTTGAGCATCAAAACAGACTTGCCGGTGCCAGTCTCAATGCTCTGATGCCAGGCCCCAATTTCTGCCATCACTCTTTCCACCACATGCACATCTAAAGTATGATCGACAGTTATGTTCACACCAAAGTCAAATCCTGGTAATGGTTCAGCAAGTATTAATTTAGTCTTGATGGTATACCTCACTATTTTGGTAGGTTTCTTGCAAGACCAAAACAGACGAGTGCAAGAAAAGTCTACTGGCATTAGAAACTCTTCATAATCGGAAACAGATGGCACTATTTTTCCAAGGCTGTGAACTGTTAGTGAGCCTAGTATGAATTGCACTTTGGTAATTTCACTGTATCTTTTCTTTTTCTTGTCAAGTTCTACATAGACTGGTCTAGTGAGCTCAAAGTCTGCATCCTTTTGCAAACTCTTCTTGGGTACGTCTTTGCCGTGAGATGGGCAGAACACTCTCTTATCGTCCATGAAGGCACAGGTCGCCTTCCTTGCGCAAGTATAGTGGTATGTCTCACTACAGTTCTTAGCACAACATCCAACACTGGCGCCTTTCACTTCACATGCAGCACATTTAATCATCTTCCCTCTGGATATAGCAGAGTGGACATTCTGGAGAGATCCATCGATTTCTTCGAAAACCTCAGCAGACCACAATGCACAGTTGGAATGAATCCAGTCATTTTGTCCACAGTAGAGTAGTCGCCCTTCCAATGAAGGTGAACCATCGCCTACAACTTTACAAAGGACACACAATCTTGAATCCACCACTGGATAAAACTCCAGCAAATCTTCTTCTAATTTATCGCTATCAGCTTCCAACTTTGGTACTATTTGGTCCATGGGGCGTTCAATAGATTGCACAGCTGCCTTGATTTTGCTGTCAGCTATAGCAAGGTCCTTCATAGATTCACTATCTTCCTGTTCACCTTCCACTTCTAAATTAGGTTGAAGACAATTGTTTTCACAATCGAACCAGGGGAATGTCTCTGAGAATAAGCCCTTGTATATTGATGTGAGATCGTCACTTGTTGTTCTTTGGATGACCTCTTTCATATCGTGATTGAAGTCTTTTAGTGAGACATATCCATCAGTGTTTACTCTTTTCTTGATATCCAGAAGTGATGGCGAAATAATTCTGTCTTCGTCATCTCCAGTATGGTCCATATCAGTTGACTGTCGTAATACGACTGGACTAAGGTCCTGCTCACTACGAGCTTGCTGGAAACTTTTCATAGGCTCATCATCATCAGATATCGCCTCATATTTGTCATCATGTACAGTTGTCGGCAACATTGTGGTTGCTTTGTCTGATTTCGGTTGTGGAGGATAATTTTCATGGACTTCAACACATGAAGCCTCAAATTCTGGTTTTGTGCCATAGAGGCCTGTGGAGAAGCATATTTCCTTATTCTGCATTAACGGTTCTTGTAGGTTTACGACTTTATGAGATGTGTGAGGCATTTCTTCCTTCTCCATATCAACATCTTGTAGTAAAGATGGGCACTGCCACACTTGTGGAGTGTGTGACTCATCAAATTTGTTCTGTGGGAAATTATTATTTCGTCGGCCTCTTGCAGTGTTTCTGTACACTTTGGTTTCAGATGTCTTCATTGAAACATCTACGACGTCGAAGTGTAGCTTTCTGATAGCTTGTGGTGACATTAGCCGGTACGGCTTGTTTGGCACCGGCGTATTCTTGTGTGGCGTCAACTTTAGTAATGCGCAGGCCTTCTTATTTTTGGCGAGCAGTTTCAGTAGATGGAGTAGTCGCCCTTTAAGGTGCTCAGTGATCATCTTCCTCCATGGGGGATCGTGCGGCATACACTTGCAGCAAATGTACTCAATTGAGGGTGGTAATGCTGACAGTAGTTGATATCCTTCACCAGTGAGGCCTTCGCAACTGGCGTGCACCCATCTGCCGCACCAACCACACTCCATCATCTGAAAAGAGCAAAATACAGATTAATTAAGAAAAAACTCATCATCATCTACAGCTCGATTTTACGCAATGTTAGACATTAGCGACTCCTAATCTGTGCTAAGCTACCCATTCATATGGAGACATTTTTAAATTTTTTGAAGTCCAACCTTCTTCTGATGCCTAAAATATAATAATATTGTACGGATCATACCTTGCTGTCAAAGTCGTTATCCCGGTAGCATGCTTGGCAGAGCGGGCAGTAGTTGCCCTTCTGGCGCAGCTTGAAACAAGGGCCGCAGAACGGCAGGCTACCCACGAACTTGCTCACGCGGCTGCTGTCACAACTCTTGCACTTCAAGCATGCACTACATATCTAGAAATAACACGATAATTTTGAATATATGAATAATTAACTTTATAGCCTATGTGTAAAGTTGAGTTTTGTATACACTTTCTTTTCACCAAGAAGAAGAACGCTACATACCTGAGGCCAATCGCTGCGATGATCAGGCGGCGGCGCCGGCAGGCAGGCGGCGTGGTAGTGCAGTGCGCAGGCGCGGCACCGCAGGCGCGCGGCCGGGCGCGCGCACGCGGCGCACGCCACGCAGCGCGCGCACGTCCAGCCGCCGCCGCCCGCCGCCTCCTCCGCGCACCAGCTGTGGTACCACTCGCAGCATGATGAACACACCAGCATCTGCAACATAAGTACGATTCTTCAGAAGTGTCTAACCAGACTCATACCATAATTTTTTTGCCAGGTTGAGTATCTTCTTTAGTGATTTGTCTGGTTTTAATTTCGCTTTGTTTTTCCCCTTAACATATTTTTATCTACTTATCCTTTTCTCATTTTTATTGGGGACACTAGACTGTGGTTTCAGTCTAAATGGATGTGCAGCTAAATACCAGTATTTTACATAAAGCTACTACCTCTTGGAAAAACGGCTTGTACATTATTCGTAACACAGCATACACACATTAGTCTTTAGGATCACTGAATATTTATTGAAAAACTAGTGAATGATTTGTGAATTTAAAGTTTAAGTATTTACCTTCTCCTTGCCAGCACTCCCACACAGGAAGCACAGTCTGGTCACAGTGAATGACCCTGTACCAATGAGTCCAAAGCCAGAACTGCACACTTCATCAGGGTCATAGCTTTCCCAGAAATCAACACATATCAGTTCTGGTCTGTTCTGTCCACATTTCTGTGATCGACTTCGCACCTGAAAAGACACAAAAATATTAAATCTATCTTCTTTGAAATGAACATGAAATGTGAATACATTTCTTGTGAAAATCAGTAAACTTACATTAGTAATGTTAGTTAGAGGCTTCATGAATGTTTTCTTAGGTACAAGATCCATTATTGTTTCGTCCTCACTAGATTCAGCTTTACTTTGTGATTTAATAGACACTGGTTGCTCTATCTTTCTCTTTTTGGTCTCTATCTGTGCGTCTACTTCACTATCTTTTGTAACCATTGCTTCTGGAACAATTTGAGGAGCTTTGTTCTCAGAATCCATCTCAGATTCACAGCTTGACAAATCAGGAGTCTCTCCATCCTTCTCCACAATGCAAAGAGCACCTTCTTCATCAAGAGGTAAGCTCTTATCCTGCTTCTCTTTCTCGTCCTGAGTAGGGAATGTAGCGATTGGCTGTCCCAAGACAATAGATGCACTTCGACAAACATGTTTGACTCTAGGTCCTTTGAGCTCCACCTTTTGTCTTTTGGGATCCTCAGTTTGTTTAGCATCAGTTTTATCTTTTTTCCTAACTTTCACCCTTGTCAATTGACGTTTTCTACTCGCGTTAATTTCTTCAGCTGATTCGCTGGTGACTGGACGTTCTTTAGGGGCTTTCTCCTGAAATTCAGACGAATTTTGAAAATTTCTATCTCACAAAAAATAAATACATTAAACATTGAATTACGAAACAATCTACAATGTAACTATAAATTTATTATTTTATAAATAACAAACAATTAAATACAACACATACCTCTACTTTTTCAATTTCCTCTATCTTCTTAGTTGGTTTAAGTGTACCAAAGATCTTATTACTGTCGTTTTCAGTGTTAGTTATAGCAAACACTGGTGCATTTGTAGTAGTGTTGCTTGCTATTCTTAGTGGGTTTGCCTGTGTTAAAGAGCCAGGTGTTTTTACACCCGACCTCATGAACGGAGGCAACATTGCAGTGAGGCCAGCTCTTATGCTAGGCGGTACCTGGAATGCTTTCAGGCACATCTTGAGCCAGCATGCTGGACATCGAGCCTTGTTTGTGCATCTAAGTAGTTTCCACTGTTGTGAACGGACTATTGGTGGAACATGACAATTACCTAAAAATAAAGCTTTTGTTAGTCAGTCTACTACATAAATAAATGCTTACTTACATCTGTAACAGCAAAAAGTACTGACCTTCGCCTTTCAAACACTGCATAACAACTTGGCCAGTCTTTTGAGACAGCTTTTCTTTTTTTAACATCTTGGATATGAATTTGCGGCAAGATTCGCATGAGTATATTCCGAATTTCCGTGCTTGTTTCACAAACCTGTAAAACCTTACAGCACCACATACACCACATGTGACAGTTGTTGGTGGAACTGGAGCTGAGGAACAAACAGATTTTATTAATATGCTGAAATGAAATAATATACAAAGAAAGATCAGTTTGAAAGACAAATACATACATGACGAAGATGTAACAGTTGAGAATGGACCATCTAAGGCTGAAGTGGATTGTGTTGGTGGATTCAGTTGTAATCTTGCTTCTCTAAGAATGATTTTTCCTCTCAACAGCTGAGATGCTGATGATTTATCTTTCTCTGGGCTAGCTGGTGGTGGTTTTTCTTCTTCATCCCCACTTGCTGGAGGACTGGCACTGTCCCAACTATCTTCTGACTCAGAGCCACTGCTAGTGCTACTAGAGCTACTTGCATCTGATATGTCCATGAGTTTCCTCATTGCATGCCCAGTTCTATCTTCCTTGGGAGGTTCTGGAGATTTTAGCTTCTCCATACTTTCTAGGTTTGAGTTTTCATCATGAGGTGGCTCTTTCTCATATGAGAATAGATCATGCACCTTTCTAGGGCCAACACTGAGGCTTGAAAATGAATTTGATGTTTTGTCCTTGAAAAGATTTGAAGACTTCAATGGTTGTAACTGTGTTTCTTTAGCTTTTTCATTTTGGTTTGTTTTGTCTGTGTCTTCCTCATCAGGGGTGTCGTCATCATTGTGCAAGTTGTTAAAAACTAATCTCTTCAATTTAGGTTTCTTTAGCACTTTGTTTGATGTTACTGTGCTAGTTGTTGTTGTTTGCTCCTCACCGTCTATAAACTTCTTGTTGGGCTTGATTACTCTTGATGAATGTGCACTTCTGACAGGCAGAACAAACTTAGCAGAGCTTCCACTCTCTTTCTCTATTGGTGAAGAGTTCCTTGGAGGTGGTGACATACACCGGCTTTCACTAAATTGAGAAAATTTATTCATAGGCTTTGACAGGGGGTTCAAATTCTTTCTCAAATAACCCTCATGGTGTTCTGAGTTTGATTTTGAGCTCAAATCTGTTAGTTTGGCTGGTTTCAGAATACTGTTGAATGTAGAGTATTCTGTTTGTTTCAGAGATGACTTTTTCTTTATGATCGGTATAAGAGGAGCATGATGTTTTAGTGGGATCTTCTTTAGTGGGAAAAATATATCTTCACAACTTTCCACTGTGCCAAAAGTGACTGTTTTCTTCACTGGTTTAGGTTTTTCTCCTTTGACTGGCTCCATTTTATTCTGGGACCTAGTCCTTACGGGAGATTTAGACAAATCGCTGTTGTTTTTGTCTAGTTCTGGTTTCTTTGCTGTATCAGTCACTTTATTTTGGCTAGTTGCATCTGTCTCCTTCTCATTATTATTTTCTTTCTTTTCTTCCTCCTGAAACATGTTAAATAAGATTTAAACCTTTTACTTTCTTTATATTAAGAGTCAAGGTTTAGATTCACTTGACTCTACATTGTGCTTTTTGCACAATCCCTTCAAAATTTAATTTATTTAAGTTGTGTTTGTCTAAAATACCCTTTCAAACAAATCTATTCAATGGTAATATAATGAAATATCACAACAATATGCTTTTTTATTGTCTCCGAGGATGTGTACAACCTTGAGAAATACAAAATGTCAGATTTACTCATGTTTTTTGCCAATCCAAACTCAAACATACGAAAAATATATCCTCCAAACACAATATAACCTGATTTACATTTATTATATATCTTATCACAAGTGATTAGGTAGAAAATTGTTGCTGAAATCATGTAACAAACACAATGAACGAACAAGCAACTGATTGGAAGTATATATGCTTCCTTTGTATTCTTCATATTTATCAGACTTTTTAAGTCAAAAGTATGTAATTTCTTTACTGTAAAACAGCATATAATTAACAAATCATTGTTACAAGTTGTGTTGTAAAGAATAAGAGTGTTGTCTAAATAGCTGTTAAGGTTATGTATGTCGACCATCAAATGTTTACAGTTTGTTTGTAAATAATATCGAATATGTTACAGTGGTATTTGTATTCATAATATAAATCTTAGATCTAAACGAAACCTATCCCAAACTCTACAGTTTACATTTTGTTGACATGAAATGGAACACGCAAATGTCAAAGTACGTAGATACATACTTGACGCTCTACCTATGCGATTATCGCCTCGAATGCTACTAGTTATTACGTAAACACAACATATCCGTGTGTACATTCATATTTTAATTAAACATACGAGAAAACATGGAGATTTCACTACAAATAAGCTTTACCTCTTGGTCCCCAGCAAAATCATTGGCCGTAGAGCCGCGCGCTGGCGGGTGATTCTCTGGAGCAGTCTCATGGTAAACAGCTCCCGATAGAACACTAATACGTTTTCTGTTTTGGAATTTGAGTGGTTTCCCTGGGAATCTCGACCTTCCCATTTTGATGTGCACGTAAACGAAGAACACTCAGTGCGTTCCTAGCGATTGCGAGGAAACTGGCGCGCATGCTCGGGCCCGCGCGCTCCGCAACGCCATTTCACTCATTTATGCAATGTGTATACCAAATTACGACGCAGTTCTCATCGCATGTACGCTCAAACATAAACACTAACATCACCCTTCACATTATTCACTAAAACCATCACTTAACACTGTTTTTTGCAAAAGACGACATCATCCATCATTTTTAATGGTCGACTGGTTGTTAACGCCGTAGTCGTATCGCTTCCATTCAACTAAGCGTCAGCTACTAGTGAAACAAAAGAGAATGTAACGATACTCTCGATTCTACAACACTACGCGTCAATATCACTGCGGTTTGTTCCATTTGATTATTTATTTTATCACTAAACAAATTTAATTATTAAAATTGAATCGCCGTAATTTGACAAAGATGGCTGTTCGCCGCGCTTTAACAATAGCGTACACGAGTGATTAACGAGACGAGGCGCGAGGCCGCGGTGTGAACGACACCTGGCTCTCGGAGGCCAGTTATGGATTTTGAACCAATCGCGACGTTAATTCGGACCGGTATGAAAACAAACATGTCGCTCGCTACAGTACACTCGTTACCTCGGTACTCTATCTGTACATAGAGGCGTTTCACTCATTTTTCGTCAATATAAAAGTTATGTTCTGCTTACGACTGATCTTATAAAACAGCGCAAACGGGTCGGTACACAACGATGGCATTTACTCCTTTCCAATGTTAGGTACTGGTTTTATATTTATTGTTTAGTAAAAGGCATCGATTAACATTGTCAAGATGCCTGAACTCTACAAGACTTTATCATTGATAGGTAGTTATTTTTTGTTTATCGAGTTTTGAGAGCAAAATGGAAACATCTGTCTTCTCGGGTCTTTTGTTTGTATCATTTTAATTCAAGTAGCCGTAAGCCCCACCACGTCTTTGTTTTTTCGTCTTTATTATACCTTTAAGGTTCGATTCGTTGCAATAAATAGAAACTTACATAAAATATCAACGTAGGTAGGTAAGTGTAAACTTAAATGTATGTAGAGCAAATTTTATTATTGTAGTAGGTTAGATAATTGAAAAGGGCGATAAAAGATAGTACTAGTTAAATTATTTTTTTTCAGTTATTTAACTGTTCCGCAATAGCACAATAGTATAAAAGTAAGTAGGTACTTATCAGTTTACATTAAAGATCCGGTCATTATATGTTTAGAAAGGTAGAGTACCTAATTGTTGTTCAGAGCAATCTTTTTTTCGACTTTCTTGATTGAGGTTTTTGTTTATCTATCCGATTAATAATTTTGCTTCAACTTTATACGCAGTCCGTCGTAAAAGGATATCGTTCCTACCTATTGCATTATTTACCAAAATAACAAACTCCACTCTTTTGTAACTAATAACTATACTAATTATGTCTAAATTTATTTATTGAGACTTGAGAGATGTACTGAAAACAGGAACCAGAATTGTTACCAATTTTAGCATACCTATATTAAAAAAACAGAATTGAACCTGGTACCTAGTACAAATCTATTTGACTGCGGCTTACTATTTCGATCTAGACTTATGTGAGTGTGATTATTTTCTGAATGGCAAAATGTTAGGAACGTATTGAGTAGGTACGTACATACTCGAAGAATTTAATTTTTACCTATTCATTAGAACAAACTGTCCCACATTTAAAAAAAAATACCACGACAAATATTACGAATCATACACATTGGCATCCTTCAACGTAGAGCTTCAGTTTTCAATAGTTCAATGGCGCATTATGCTATGATGTTATAGCTATGGGTGACTATACAATATACGTACGCGTATACCCATAGAACCCGCACCCTACCCTACACCGAACGTGAACCCCAAAACTACCGGTCGATCATGCGTAAAGGGCGGAGAAGGGCTGATAAAGAGGGAAGCTTGTCGGTGTTTGAACCCTAGATACATCGCGATACTTATAGCTACAGATAAACCAATGGGTTTTAAATAGATTATGACTGAAAAACTTTTACTTTTAGCGGCTAAGTTTTATACTGACCTCTAGCGTAAGTTATGAGAACGAAAAGTTCCTTGCTGAAATGCTTCCTGAAATAGGCACATTGAGTACGGGCGGCATTTCCTTGGACTTGGATCGAAGCGAAACAATTCACAGCCACAATTCTCAGTAATTTTCACATAAAACTCACTTTTTTTCACTTGAATTCATATTAACAACACTTTCACTATTTGTTGATGTTTTGAAAATAACAATCCGCGTGTAAATATTATGGTAGGAGTAATATTTACATCAGTTTCATTGCGCTGGTGTACGTGCGTGAAACTGTAGTAGCGAGACTGGCGGAGAGACGACGCGCATGTCGCGAGGGACACGCTGTAAATATAAAAATGGACAAACTCCCCTTCTTGGGGGCTCACCGAATGAATCACAGTAAATCACTAATCTCACACGCACTCCGGATATTTTTTTTAATGGACGTTTTTCATCGTTGCGGTTTTGTATTTCGATTATAGACGGAAATGCTCCGGAGATGATTCAAATTTGAGCGGTATCGAATTATAATGCAAACTTCCGTATAGCTTGTAACAAAATATTGATCGTCGTGACTCCCGCCGTCGTTGTTCGACATTTTCAAAAGCCCAACTTTGGGAAGAGATAATCGCTGTAGATCACCCGCCTGCTATCCGTATTGTGCCCAAATCTGAGACCTCTTTTGTAGCAGGTAGAATTTTTTGTATTCTTTGGGTCGCATACTAAGGAATTAAGAGTAGGTAAAAAATGACTCATGAGTTGGTTTGAAGTTATTTACACAAGTTAATATGCAGCCGATCCCACCGGTGATATTTGTACCTACATAAATTATGCATAGGTACATTATTGTATTTCGATCAATGAAAATGTATGAGGAGTCGCTCATTATGTTTTTTTGATATGAAATGAAATTTTGATTATGAATTGTTGAATCCTGAAATAAGTGATTATACCTACGTTAAGATTATGTGGCATGATTTTTAATACCATAAGAATAATAATAGATAAGATGTGTTATGCACATATGAACAATCAGTAAAGAGTTTTTTTATCTCTAAACGATTACTTATATTTAAAACTCTGTCGAGTTACGATGAATATTTAATTCAATAGGTACCGATCGACACATAGCTAGGGCATTTTTATTTGACTAGACCATAACTAGACAGTTTTACAGATCGAGAGAGGGCAGGGGCGGGCGCCAAAATCATAAAATAGGTATGCTTGATTGATATTAGTAACATGATAAGTTTTTTGAGATATTTGACAATTTGCAAGGCTGTAGAAGGGGCGCTACTTTATAGTTTTGCCCCGGCTTGGTAAAATCGCAGATCCAGGTAGCCTATGGCCTAACCATGACGTCTTAAACTTTAAAAGACGTACGAACGTACGAACGAAACGTACGAAAAAAAGAATTTTCGGTTATCGAGTTTTCGAGTTTTTCGAAAATCGAATATCGGTTTTCCGAGTTATTAATATCGAATACGTTCGTTACGTTTCGAAAAGCGGAACCACTCACGCTTTAAGTCTTAAAGCGTGAGTGGTTCCGCTCAGGGAACGAGATGGCGCTAGACGACTTGTATAGCTCTCTCTCTTTCCCACAGCCTAAAGACAACGCTTCATCCTGGTCTGAGTGAGTAGTAGGTACATGATAGGATCTACTTATTCAGACCCGGATCAAAGGAAATTGTGCAGCCATCTCATATGATAGGTATAAGTACCTACCGAAAGTGCAATAGCATAGGTGCATCCACAGAAATATTAATAATATATCTATGGGTGCATCCATAAATAATGTTTCAAGATGTAGATAATAATATGGATTAGAGGTCATTCAAGTAGTAACTTATCGTCCAAATCGTTATTTAAATCATTACTATCAGTATCAGCTACAAGTATTGTACGTAGTACAGTCACGTGCAGTAATTTGAGAAGCGCTTCATCGTTTAATCAACGATTTTGTAGCCGGGCCACACTGACGGCATTTTCTGTGGATTTTCACAATAATAGTTCTTAAATGTCTATTAACGGTAAGTCGATTATTAACGGTATTTCCCCATGTGTTAGTTAAGTTGTAGAGTTAAGGATGAGTTTTGCTATTGACACATCGATGCACTTCGAGCTTTCTTCTCTGCGCTGTCGCTACTTATACGTATACATATAAAGGATGCGAGTAAGTAGGTATTGTGTCACTATTGTGTTTAATATTTGACAAATACTTAGGTAAATAATATGTACAAAAAAAAAACTCAAACAACTTTCATAGGGATACTTTATTAAGTAACAGAAAAAATAATATAACACAACTAAAATCGGTACTGTTTGACGATTTGAGATTCGGGTAACTTTAATTTGCTGGCATGATGAACTCTGAAAGCGTGAGTCTTTAGGCTGTGGGAAAGAGATGGCGCTAGACGACTTGTACAGCTCTGTCTCTTCCCCACAGCTTCGTGAGCTCGTGGTAAAGCTCCTGGCGTCCTCTGTAGAATCAGTATCAACCTTTCCCAAATTATCATAATAATATTACATTAGAAGTACTTATTTTGCTATGTTACCATATGTAGTTGTATTGCAGTCACTTTGTGAAAGTAGGTAGGTACTCTAATAATTACAATTTTATTGATTTGACTTTCGCAGGTCAGCAATTGCATTCCTTAGTGTAAATAATAGAAGGAAAGTGTGTACAGCTACTGATTTTTTTTTGTAAGAAACGTAGCAGGTTACATTCTGTAATTTCTGCGTTTGGTTTTCAAAATGTCAACGTTCATAATATTAGGTTGAATGGTAACCAATGAGGGATTTTCTTTTGAGTGTTTCCCTAGTCGATGGATAGATGGCGCTGAACTTGGTATGTTACTGCAATTAACGGAACGTCGTCATTTTTTGATTTTTTTCACTTATTGTAATTTTAAGATCTTAAAACGTAACGTACATTTCGTGTCATTGTCAGTCACACCACATCACACCATTGGCATTTGGAAATAAATAACAACAAGGAAAAAGAAAATACTATTCATTGACCAGTCTTTTTAATTTATGAGTTTTCCACGCCATAAAGCAAATGTCCCAAGAGAAAAAGAAGAGAAGTCTGTGCCTCGTGGATTTGTGCAAAAATGAAGGCATAAATCTAGTAACGTAGACTAACGTAGTCAGTTCAACGCCATCTACTGAGTTCTTGGAAACTACTTTTTTTTTAATACTCTAAAAAGAAAACTTCTCATTATCAATTAAAAATAGTAAAATTCTCTTTCTTCAAACGAATCACCAATGAACGATCGTTGGCTTTCGGGTAAGCCGTCCATACAGGACCTACGAAGGGAAGCAAGTTCCGTTTGTAGGGCCGGTGTGTACGCGGCATAATAGCGGCGGACCACTTCATTCATGACATGTCACGACAACTATTTTGCAATATTTCGCGCCAATAAACGTCTGTAACGTCAAATCTAGCGGGTTTTTCTGTTGCTAGTGAGTGACCGGCAGTTCACAAAATCACGTTAACTTTTTCCACTTTTAAAGCGTTTTTTCTGGAATTATCTGCTCAATTCAATTTCAAAATTTCACGATTTATTCAACGAATTCTATTCCATTTGTCCAAAATGTCTTCTGGTCTAGAAACTGAACTAAAATTTACGCGTTTGAGTGAGCATGCTTTTCCACCTGTGAAAGGTTCTGAAAAAGCTGCAGGATTCGATCTGAAGAGGTGAATACAATTAGTTTATTTGGTATGGTTAATGTTTTCCCTATTTCTAATATTATCTTTGTTTCAGTGCCTATGACTACGTAGTTCCAGCACGCGGCAAGGAACTAGTCAAAACAGACCTGCAAATCGAACTGCCATCAGGATGTTACGGCAGAGTAGCTCCCAGATCAGGATTAGCTGTGAAAAACTTCATTGATGTGGGAGGTGAGTTTCATATCCTGCCATCTGATTGAAAATTTTGCTAAAGATAGGTTATGATTTAGGAGTGGAGAGCAAGATAAAAGAAGATTCATTACTGGAATAAAGTAGTCTTAGAGCAACTCAAATGAAAATTACATTTTTTAAGGAAGCTTTCTAATCAGCTCAGCAGTATAATCCAAATTCTACATTCTAAGATATTTTTCAAAAGGTCTTAAATATTTGCACTCTCAAAATAATTATTGTGAATGACAAAAATGGCAAAATTTCCTAAAATCTTTTTCTAACAAGTGGTTGATTAGCTAGATAAATACTGCATACACTTTCAATTTTACATTAGCAAAAGATATAAGTATCTTTATTATGTTTGTTCTACTTTTACCATATTTGATAAAACTTTAGTACAAAAATAAATAGGACAAACTCAAGGGTTACTTGAAAAAATTAATGATTGAAACTTTGTGAGTGATCTGAATATAATTATTTTGTATTCAATCCAAACCACCAAACTAACTAACTATCTAATATCAACCTCAATCATTCCCATTATTGAAACCCCCTACTGTCACTAAGATTTCTTTTCAGAGAATATCTTGTGAGATTTTCACAGGGAAAGATTGTTGAAAAATTTGTACAATTGTTATGAAAATTAATCTTAATGAATAATTTCCCAAAAAAGTTATTGCGTTAATTTGAAAATGGATAAACTGAAAAGACATTTCATTCAAAGTTTCCCGATTTTCACTCTTAGAGTGGTAGATCATTGAAAATTGACCTTTTACTTGCTTTAAGGATAATTAAAACAATTTTGTTGTTAATTATACCAAGAATACTTTCCCATTTCATTACATCTTTTCACCCTTATTTTATCTCACACAAATTAACATTCCTCCATACAAACTTTAACACTCAGATAACCAAAATAATTTGTTTTGTCTTTTGTTTTTGATTGTAATGATTATTGTAAAATGTTTGGTTGTAAATCTGTCTTGCACCTGCCTTATTAGGTATGCAATTATCAATTAAGATAGTAATGACATCATAATGTCAATGTAATGATAATGACTATTTTGTGCAATCAGTCAATAAGAAATTTTATGAGTATGTATTTACAGAACAATACATTAAAAACAGCCTGTTGCAGGTCTTGGACAATGCAGAAAATAACAATTCTTTCGATAGCTCTATTTAAAACCATTTATTCCAAATGGACCATTTCAAGTCATCACCTAACTGTCAAGAACGAAAAGATAAAGCTACTTTCTTAGTCATAACTGTGGATGGTTTGAATTTGGAACCTATCTATCTTAATACACTAGTACAGGTTGCAATATATTATAATAGTTTGATTTAATCAATCACCACGTAGGCAAGTCATGTTACATGACTCATTTAGGTACTTATGATAATACTGATGCACATAAAATTTTTAGTAAGATAAAACTTTTATATCAAGATTGGAGTCTTTAATCTATTTAGATAAAACCTAAAATTTGAAAGGTCACCATGCCCTTGATAGGTACTAAAATTATGTAAAACTAGCTGTTACCTGTGGTTTCACCCCCTTCTTATTGATCGTATCGTAATTTTATTATATAATATGTTAATGTTTTTAGTTTTCCTAAATAAATAGACAAGCCAACACATAAAAAAAACAATTCAAGACTATTAGTTTGTGAGATTAGTGCTTTCAATCAAACAAAAAAACTCTTTAGCTTTATAATAGTTTAGTTAGATAATGAAATCTATGTAATGAATGAAATTTACACATGTAAACTTTCCTAAATTATTTGGATAATTGTTATCATTGTTACTTTTTTGTTACAGCTGGTGTCATAGATGAAGATTACAGGGGTAATGTTGGTGTTGTTATCTTCAACCATTCAGACAAAGACTTTGAAGTCAAGAAGGGTGATAGGATTGCCCAACTGATTTGTGAAAGGATATACTACCCAGTCCTGAAAGAAGTTACCAATTTATCAGAAACTAAACGGGCAGAGGGAGGATTTGGTTCAACAGGCAAATAAAAGAGTTGTTTCCTAATAAAATAAGGTTTAATAATAACATGAATAACATTTATATTTTAAGGAATGTTAACACAAAGTCTATCTGTTCCACTATGATTAAGTTTTGTACTAAGATATGGTAATAATATGTGAATTTGTATAGCAACGAAAATGTAGTGTGTCTGTTATTTTATATATTTTTAGAGCTGCTTTATCAAATAGTATCAGGCATGTTTGAAAGTTGTTACACCACATGCATACATAGTCGTAGGTATTCATTGCTTTGTAGTTCTGTTGACCTGATTAGTTTATTTTTTTATTTTGTAAGTTGTTTTATATTTTCTATCATTGATAAGAACCTCTTTCTTAACTTGTGGTAGATAATAATAAGTTAAGCCATTAAATGTGCTGTAGTTATTAAGATTTAGTTTTGTAATGCGAATGAGCACTCAATAAATTTCTTTGTAACTTGAAATAACTTTTAGTTTATTTTACCCAGCAATCCTTAAAGTTCACAATTACTATGGTTCAAAAATCAAATTGAATTGATAATTCTAATTATTAAAATAAGAATAACCTATACCTATTGGAAATGGCTCATAAAGTAGCTTACAAGCACCATTATTACCCTTGAGATTTATTAAAAATATTTTACATTTATTAGATAATATAAGTACACAAATATACTATTTACAGAATAAGAAATTCATATTTTAATTAAGATAACCCACATGTATAAAAATAGAATAATAACCTATTTCTTTTTTTCTTAAGGCTTTGCATCTTCAAAACAATCTGAAACACTTTCAAAAACTAATTTCTCATAAGGTTGTATTAGAGTATTAGTTGCAACAACCTCTTTGTTTCTTTTGAGGAATGGTTTAAGAAAACTTTTAATTTTGTTATCATTGTTTACACCAAAATCAGCTTCTGCTTTTTCCACTTGTTTTTCTAGTTGATCTACATTGTTTTGAAGTTTTTGTATGACATAAATTAGGGTTGTTATTTTCTTAGAAAGTGCTGTTATTTCACTGCGGTATTTGCTTATGTCTTCTGAAACTGCTGAGCCACAATCACTGTTCTTCAGTTTCACCATTTGCAACACACTAGTTAACTCTTCGAGTCTTGTAAGCATGTTGTCAACAACATCCTGGACGGTTTGGAAACCATTTAATACATCCAACTTCAAGTATGCAGAGTAATCTTTTACCATCTCGTCCAACATCTTGAAATTACTCTGAAAACCCAGCTTTGCCTTCAAAATCTGGATACAAATATTCGATGACACTCACTAGCCTATCTACGATATCTGACACAAGTTTTGATAACCCTCTAAATGACGACGGACACCATCGTAAAACTTTTAAAAATAATTCCATAATAAGTCTTGTACTGTTTAATAAAAAAAATCTTCACAACGACAGAAAATACTCAGTTAATCGAGGTATTGAGAAATTATTTAATGCTTTGCCTTGAATTTCCCACCACTCTCTTCATTTTTGTTTTCGCAACAACCCTGACATCATTTTCAATACTGTTTGATGTTGTTAGTTAAACTTAGTGCTTATTATTGTGATAATTATTTTATCAGAAACTTTGTTAACGTGTTGTTAAATAGAGCTCTGTGCCAAAGCTGTTGCTATAAGTCTATTTTGTTTAAAAAAGTCATCACATCAGCCCGGCACACGGTGGGCTGAAAATCAGCTTTCATAGACTTAGGCATTTTATTTTGCAAGTGCCAGTTTTTATGCCGGATATCACTTCTATTAGTTATAACAATATACAAAAATGACACCAGAATTGATTCTGCACAAAAACGAAGGAATTATAATTTTTTTACGAAAATTTTGTATAGAGCTAGTATGAAAAATCGAAATATCTCTAAAACGGCAAGGATAACCGTAATATCCTTATAGGGGGTTATAGTACTAATTATTTGTGATTTTTTGACATAAGTTTCATAATGGTTGTGAATGCCGTTTTTTTTTTAAATCGTCAAAATATTTTCATTTATTTTTACATATGAAACGTTCCTTTTAGTGTTAAAGTGGAAGATTTCAGAGCATTAACAACTCTTAACATAAAATAGCATGACCTCTATAGACCTGAAGGACTAGACAGAGGTGAAAGAAAAGTTATTTTGTAGGTTATTGTACCCTTTTTGTGGTTGTTTTTGAAGGCGGTTATATTTTTTTTGAAAACTCGGTGTAATCGATGAACATACATAAAGAAAATACCAACCGACCGAATGGAGAACCTCCTCTTTTTTTTAAACTCGGTTAATAAAAAAAATGGACTGTATATACATATACTTTTCATTGAAAGGTAATTTAAATAAAACAGAAGTAACAAAAATAATATCAAAGTTCATAATAATTTATGAAAATATTAACTAAACATATGATACAATAAACTAACTTGAATAACAAAAGAACATAAAGAAAAATAAATGAATTTTACAAACTTTCTTCACAACTTTCGTTTCGAGTCCGACACTCCAATTCCGAGTCAGAATCCAGATTGGATACACCTACAAACGCGAACTCAGTTTCCGGAAACTGTATTAGGTCGAGAGTTTCAGCAAAAAAGCTTGTCTTTCTTTTGGCATCTAACTTCGGCCTTTGTGCACTTAGGAAGGGATCCGAAGAAACAACAAGCATATTTAGGATATCTTGATTAGAATCTTGCCTGCATCTTTTCCGCGAATGATGTTCCCGAAATCTCCTAAAATCTTTGTTTCGAGACTCTGAGGCTTCTTCCGAGAGAGTCCCAATCGGGACAATATCATTTTTTTCGATTATGTCAGCACCGTGTATTAATAGTTTATGTACGGTTGATGACATGTAGTACCATTCGTATAATTCCACGTATTTTTCTGCTGTTTTGCGAGCAAAATCTTTAAATTTGATGACATCTATCTTCTCACCAGATGTTATTGCTTGCAAAATAACAGAAAATCTTTTTATCAGGTCTTGATCCAACCCAGTAATAGCTGCAGTTTTATTGGGAAACTCGAAAAACTTCCTTGCGGTATTCCCGTCATTGGTAGTTCCCGAGCCACTATATCAATCAACAGATTGAGCTTCTCTTCAAATTTATTTTGAATGTTTTTTTTTTTCTGTTTTGTAACATTTCTTTATGCTCATTACTTCTTGCTGCCCACTGTTTGAAGTCAAGTCTGTACGCAATGTGTAACAGACATTCCATGCAATTTATACGGGCATGTAGGGATGATAGGCCAAATTCGTATATGTCAGAACACACAGGTTTTGATGTTACAGCATCTAAGTGGTTCATTTCTGTTGGTTTTGCTAAGCACAGGTAGCATGATGCATTTGATCTAGCTTCAGAAAGGTACGTGCAGACTTTTGCGTCGATCATTGACATCATTAGTTTATGAGTCACCCTGTTACTATTAATGCACTCTGTGGGGTTAAGGGCCTCAATTTCCTCATCCATTTTTCTTTTGTTATCTACTATACTTGTCAGCAGACTCATTAGATGACTACACAAGATGTTATTTTGTATTTTGATCTTCTGCAAGGTCTTAAAATTCGTGTAAAAGTGTCCGGTTATGTTATAATCAAACTTTTAGGGTATGATCAATTAACAATTTCATCCCCTAAAAGTATGATTATAACCTACCTTTCAAAAAGAAGCGACAGCATGGGCACTTTGACACTGATATTCAACTATTTTGGTATTGTTGGAAATCTTACAAGATACTACACACTTCTGTCTAGTCCTTCAGGTCTATAGAGGTCATGCTATTTTATGTTAAGAGTTCTTAAAGCTCTGAAATCTTCAACTTTAACACTAAAAGGAACGTTTCATATGTAAAAATAAATGAAAATATTTTGACGATTTTTAAAAAAAAAACGGCATTCACAACCATTATGAAACTTATGTCAAAAAATCACAAATAATTAGTACTATAACCCCCTATAAGGATATTACGGTTATCCTTGCCGTTTTAGAGATATTTCGATTTTTCATACTAGCTCCATACAAAATTTTCGTAAAAAAAATATAATTCCTTCGTTTTTGTGCAAAATCAATTCTAGTGTCATTTTTGTATATTATTATAACTAATAGAAGTGATATCCGGCATAAAAACTGGCACTTGCAAAATAAAATGCCTAAGTCTATGAAAGCCGATTTTCGGCCCACCGTGCGGCATAAAGTTGAAAATGAGAATAATAGAAAATAATTTTTTTTTCTCTGGTAACACTTGTTAGTATGCATGCATGCATTTTGTCAAAACCCATTCAAATCCACACGTTCACGTACAAGTCGGACAACCCATGCCCATGGAGAAAGAAAATTCTATCTCCATGGGTACTCCTCATAATAGCTTTGTACAGCTTTGTAACAGTCGATAAAATATAGATGTGTCAAGTCCATACAATTTCAGTTGACAACTGCTGCTGCTGGTCAGGGACTATCAAGTTAACCAATAGCCCTGCTGTCCCCACTCTACTAGAAATGAGGAATCGTAGAGCGAGTAACCATCAATCTAGTCTGTGCATCAATCTCTTATCTTTAAAACATAGTCAATTTAATGTCCAAAGCGGTGTTTTGAAGGATTATGATTATTTAATGTTTATTACAATTATTAAGTTTACATTACCTATACATTTTTGTCCTCACGAAATTCAAAATTTAAATTAGTGAGGATCAGCTACAAGTATAAAAACCATAGACGCCCGATGCCCGTTCTTGGATTCCTCTCTTTTTATTTGAGTGGGGCCAATTTAAGCCAGCTATTCCACAGTCCGTACTTGAAGTCTATGAGGAAGACGCAGTAGATCCAGTACATCCTTTAGTCCTCCTCCTAATTAAAAAGCTATAGGTCCTTTTAAATAAAAGTTGAGCTAATGAACTAATTAATATATATGTACTAAATAAGAACATCAATCTCTTTCATGTGGGACACAAACTTAATAGGGCTGACAAATATCATTTGTTTTATGTAATTTACTTTGCTATGGAAATAAATGGTCATCATTTATATATTTAGAAGTTTAATTAATACAATGAAATCACTTAATCGTTTTTTATTTATCTACTACATTTTTAAAACTCAGTTTTTAAAGAACTAAGAATCTAGAAATTATGAACGTATCTGTTTGTGTTTTTATTTTTTAATCTGTACTAGAGTGAGTTATTTTCTCTAGTTTTTGGTTCGCTCTTCACTATTTTGTGGACTGGAAAATAATTAAAATAGAATGCTTCCATCGACAGGGTATTTTAAAGGATATAATTGCCCTTTTTATGATAATGGTCTATGTGAAAGACCTTATTGTCATTTTCGACACGTTAAAAAAGAATCTCAGAGTAGTACAAATGATGGAATCGAAAGTGGAGCGATATTACAGAAACTAGTGTCGGCAGCAGTACAAAAGGTTCTTCAACAGAAGGAAGCCTCAGCTGTAACACCAGCAGTAACCGCTACACAGCCAGAAGCTAGTACAGTAAATCCAGGTGCAAATGTTGCTAAAGTGACATACAACCCCACACCAATAGCTGAGTTGAAAAAGATCAACAATCTAGACACAGAGGAAACTACTGACGATGTTGTTGAACAAAGAAAGAGACATATTCCAGTACCTTATACACCAAGAAAACCTGCAGGTCTACCTCTTCAAAGGCCCATAGACACTAATGGGTCCTCCAAACCTTTTATCTACATTCCCCCGCCAGTGAAGTATACACCAGGTAGCACTGAAACTGTGCAGTGCGACAAATATACACCAACAGGATCAACTGTGTCAACTGAAAAGTATCTGCCAGGCACTGAGACTGAACTACAGAAATATAATCCTAATGAAGGTTCCAATAGCACTAGTAACATTAACTATGTTCCGTCTGATAAAAGTACGAGTAAGAAGAAAATATTAGAATATAAACCAGCCAAAGTAAGCACAAAAAGTGAAGCACCATCAGTTACCTATCAACCAACACCACGGTCACTTGCACCCTGTTTTTCCAGTGATGAAGACGAACCTGATACTAAAAAAAGGAAATTATCTTCAGACCTCAATGGGCTGGATGACCTGGGGCCAGAATTTGATATTTTAGATCAAATATTAGATGAAGAAAAGTCTGATCAGGATAAAATAAGGAAAGATAGTTTGTGTAGTGGCATAAAAAAGGATAATAATAAAAATAGCATAAGCAATAACAATGACAATAAAAGAGATGTTGAAAAAAGTGGTTCTAAAAAAAGAGATTCTGATAAAAATGAAAATAGTAAGTCACATCACAAAAGCAGTTCAGATAAGAAAGATAAATCTAAATCTGATGATAAAACTAAACATGATGACAAATCTAGAAATTCAGAACATAAATCAAAACACAAAAGTTCAAGTAGAGACAAAGAAAAGGACAAAAAAGAGAAACACTCATCTGAAAAGAAAAAGCATTCCAGTTCTAAAAGTTCTGATAGCTCCAAGGATTCCAAACATAGCTCATCTAAAAAACATGACTCAAAGAAGCATAGTTCTAATTCTAATAAACATAAGTCGAAAACAAAAGATAAAGACCATAAGACCTCTCATAAGAGTTCCAAAGAATCTAAAAGAGATCATAAAAGTAACAAGCAAAATGAAAGCAATAACATATCTGATAATGATGATTTTAATGCTGAGGAATTGTTGGATGAAGAGTTTGATATGGAATCAGATGAAGATGCCATTGCATTAGAATGTAAGAAAATATTTGATGAATATGTTCCAATTGAAAAGCCTAAAATTATTGAAGATACAACTAAGATGGAGGATACAAATGATGAAGAAACTGTCATAGGTAAGAAAAGAATTTCTCGAGCTGCTGACAAAGCTTTGAAAGTGGCACCAAAACCACCAGTAAAACCAGATTTTAAAGTAAGTGCAGCCCAAACAATGGCAGAAAGGCTAGCAAAAGTTCGAGAGTATCATAGTGCAAAAAACACAAGTGTTTCTTCAAACATTGAAAATACACCTGTTAAAAATAACTTCACCCCTCCTACTGGCAACAAGATACGCATAGCTCATGTGCCATATGCTTCTACTTTATTAAATGCGAAGAAAACCATTTCACCAAGTCAGTCTTCCTCCAGAAGTGAGCCATCTACTAGTTCTACTATCACACAAACTGTCAAAAAAGGAGCTCAAAGAGTTGCTCATGTACCAAATGAAAAGTTCATTGATAGGCCAGGTGTTTTAGAACCTCTTGGTTCTAAAATTGCTGCAAATATAAGATCTACATATTTAAACATGATGATAGATGAATGTTTAAAGCTGTATCTTACTGCAACTGATGCTTATGCTCGAGCTCAACATGAAGAACTAAATACTAGTAAAAAATGTTCAACTGTACAAATATATAAGAATTCTGCAGTATTAGCTGTTAGTCGCTTAAGGAAAGAGTTGCAAGAATGCAAAGGTGTAAAGAAATCAGCATCTGATTGCTCAACATTGCAAAAAATGCCCGGAGTGACACCTGGTAAACCAACAGGCTCATGGAGCATAGAAGGAAAGAATAGAAAAAATGCAGATAATTCTAAAGAGTTTATAGGAGCAAAATTGTATAATAATATTGCAAAATGGATTTTAACTGAAGATCAACTAAAACAAAACGGGTTTCCTAGGCCCCATGAAAGTGGGCAAAGAGGCCGGGCTATTATTTATGGTCAAAATAAACAAAAACCTCCAAAAGGTTTTTTCAGAACTTGTTGTAGATGCAAGAAAGAATATATGGTGAATAAGATTGGTTTTGCAGCAACAAAGGAGGAATGTATTTACCATCCCAATAATAAATACAGAGTTAGAGGGGAAGCAAGATATCAGTGTTGCAGTCAAGATGGAACATCAGATGGATGTTGTATAGCTCCCAGTCATGTTTATGAATATGTTGACTTTGAAAATTTGAAAGGCTTTGTAAAGACACTACCTCCAGAAACAGATATGGATGATTATGGCATTTATGCATTGGATTGTGAGATGTGTTATACCACCCATGGTTTGGATTTAACAAGAGTAACAGTGATAAATTCTGAATGTAAGGTTGTGTATGAGACATTTATTAGACCACTACATCCTATAATAGATTACAACACTAGGTATTCTGGAATAACTGAAGAACAGATGTATGGAGTGACCACGACATTATTGGATGTTCAAGCCGCACTTCTTACGATGTTCAATAGCAAAACTATATTAATAGGGCATAGTTTAGAATCTGACTTTAAAGTACTTAAATTAATTCATGATACTGTGATTGATACTAGTGTTCTGTTTCCACATAAAATGGGCCCTCCATACAAACGAGCACTCCGAAACTTATCATCAGAATATTTGAAGAAGATAATACAAAATTCAGTAGATGGCCACGACAGTGCAGAAGATGCCATTGTTTGTATGGAATTAATACATTATAAATTAAAAGAAGACCTTAAAACAAGGTGAAGAAGTATTAGTATAACTAAATTGAGCTTTGTTCACACTACCTATATATTCAATTAATCTGTATGGAATACAAAAAGTGTAATGGCGCTGACTGACGGTATGGCAGGGCAAGCTGACGCATCCCGTTGAATACCGAAGGATCCAGTGGCATGCCGCGTCAAGATGAAAGCAAAACACTCACGCCAGCCGTCCCGACAGACTAAGCTCAGCTGTAGACAAGTAGCAAGCGATAAGCGATAAAGATTTTTAATTATCCGCTGCCTTCATATTTGGGCTACAGTCGCGCGCGGCTGTTCATATAAAATGTAAAGGCATGTGCTAAGGGCATGGCGTAATGTGAAGGCGCCTTTATACCTCAGTGCATAAAGTTGGAAATTAATTATACTGCGAGTTAACCACCGGAAATAACGAAAAAGTTCTGTAATGTTTAATACCTATATTTTCAACTTTATGAGACTACTACTAAGCGTTTACGTTTATCGCTTACCATTTGTCAGATTCTTATGCTGGTTTTATTGTTACGCGTTTCGGCAATGCCGAAGGAGTGCGCGCGTTCCGAAATGTAGGGGGTAATAGTTGTGTTAAAGTCGCGTGCTTCGGCAACACCAGCAATGAACGCGTGCTATTCGCCAGCGCTGATGATGCGGGCACTGCTCCAGCGTATCTACAGTATAATATATGCGGTTTAGTGTGACACCGTTGAACGCGCCGTAAGATATTTGTTTACTGACACTTTCACAGCAGCGGATCACGCGTTATTAGATCTAATTTCACAGAGCAAAACTTATTTCAGCGCGCACTGCCCAATGTCGCGACTATGAAACCAGCCATTATTTTGATTACTTAACGCGGATATTTGATTTTTTTTTGCCACGCCAGCCGTGCCCTGCCGTGCCATGCCAGCCGTGCCCTGCCGTGCCATGACGACAGTGGCCCTAAAAATAACATTAAAAGTAAATAAAAAATATTCCCAGTTCTATGGTCTCCCTAGAACTTGTTTATTGATATAAATTATATCAACGAATTTTTATTTAGTTGTTGGACTTATTTTATGTTAATATATTTCAATAATGGTGTAGTATATATTAATACTTTTGTAAGAATTCACATTTCGTATAAACTATTTTTCTTATTTAATTGTTTTATTTATCTCTGCTGGTAGAGCTTTAATGTATTTGAGGATCAAACCCACGCCCACGAGCAGTACTGTTAAAACTCGCATTTCGAATTTATGTAGGTACTAGCTGCTGTTCCCCCTGATTTCACCGGTCACTGCCCAGCTCCTATTGGTTGTAGCTTGACGTTATAGCCTTCATCGACAAATAGAGTATCCGACATAAAAGTATTTTTAATTTGTAATACTAGTTCCTGAGATTAGCGCATTCAAACAAACTCTTCAGCTTTATAATATTAGCATAAGATTGATCAAAGCAGGATCACGACAAGACACTTTGTTTTTATTGAAAATAAAAGATAATTTCGAAAAGCGACCCTATGTCCGTGTCTGTTATGGTTTATGAAAATTCAGGATATTCGGTTTGTGGTGTATGCGTAAAAAGGAAATAAACAAGCTTGCGCAATTCTAATACTTGTTTGAACAATTTATTCTCTTAGTCGCTGGGAAGCAAGCCGCACGAAGATTGTGCAGCAATACAAATATGTACCTCCTACACACACACACTTAGGGCCGTACTCTAATAAGTTAGTTTCAAATACTACTATATATGAAACAACATCAGGATGATCTTATATGAAAATTAAATAAAAGGCATTTGTAAAACCGAAAATAATATTTTACTAGAAGACGAAATATTACACATACTTAAAAATGTCCATGAAACAAGACATTTCAAACATTCAGCTTTATTAGAAAACAAGAAAACTGCTACACATTTCAAAAATATCCATTGGGACGCTTATAATATACACGAATGAGACTCGACCTAATTTTGTGCAGCAGAGTAATAATGACAACATATGTATTAGTAAAAAAACCACTGGAGTCAATAGATAATAATTTTGAAAATTAAAAATAAACTTGTACTATTTTAGGTAAACACTTGATAATACCACTAGGGTGTTAATTAATAATTAAATAATCCAGAAAATAATTATAATTTATACATTCATTACATGTATAGTTCATCAATAAAAAAGCATTTTTAAAGTTTAGACAAAATCATATTACAAAAAAGGAAACAGAAAAAAAATGTTCTAGTATTTGTTTGCCAAGATTTATGAAATTTGTTTTAGTAAGTCCCAAGAAGACATTTCAATCATTCTAGAATTTAATCAAGCAAAGCTTAGTTAAGTTTTTATCATGTGCTATTACTTGATAAAAGTTCATATTATTATAAGTTTAACTAATTAGTTAAAAACAACGCAGTTCTATTGAAAAATATTTCTGTTTATCAATACAACTACAGATATAAATGAATATACTATGGTAAGACAAAATGATTAAAGTTCACTATGAAAAAGTATTTCACACAAATGAGATGATACATTTGAGAGCAATGCTGACTCTTTCTTACAGTTATTGGTATGTAGTAAGGTTTAATATTGTCAATGATAATTAAATTGTATAAATGTGGAGCTATTTCTATTGCCTGTTGACTCAAATTTTGGTTCCCTATCAATATTATTTAAATTAGTTTACCAAAACCCATACTTATTATTAATCTGGTATACTTTGCAGTATTAACTTGGTGTCTGATGGTGTATGTAATTATAATTTACATGCTTGTCCCAATGAAATTTATAAGGAGGTATTGGCTGGTGACCGGCAGCGCAGGTATTGTGTACACCACATTTAATTGAGATCCAGGCCGACCCCTGCTAGTCAATAAATGATTGTTCTACACATGCTTTCACCCGTTTTTCATATTCTCGCCGGTTCTCCTTGTAAAGCTGTGCTGCCATAGAGTTTGCAGGTGAATTAGGGTTAGGGTCACTTAGTAATGACTGAAACAAAATAAATTATTCAATGTTATTTTTTTAAAATAGCAAACAGATTAAACTGCTTTATCTGAATATTATTTAAGAAAGAATTAAAGTATAAGTATCATTAGATTCTTATATGATTTTTACCTTCCATGGACAGGAATTTGTCATTTAGAAATGGGTTAACATTGTGAAATACTAAGAAAATTCTATACTTGTTCTAGATTGTAATGACTCATTATATAAAAATATAGTTTGTATAGTATGTAGGTTCCTATTTTTATTGTATAAAAATAAGTACAAATAATTCTACTTGTATGATTTTTATTTAAAATTAATATTTACCTGTATAGAAGTTAATATAGCTGAAACATCATATGTTGGGCTCCATCTGTTTTGCAAGATATCTAAACAGATTCCTCCATCAGCATAAACATTGGGGTGAAACATTTTAGACACAAATCGAACCGTTGGAGGTTTGTTTGGGTATTCTTCTGTGAATTCTATTGTTAGCTTGAATGTGCCATCTTCAAACGGAGTGTCATGGGGTCCGAATATCACAGCATTCCAGATCATGATATTGTTGTCAGTAGGAGCACCAGATACGCCAGTAGGTGGGTCCTCTTGCAAGCTGTGGACATTGTATGCCTCTTATGAGTTATTGTTCACTAAAACAGTTTGTTTAGGAAGATAATCTATAGTAAAGGTTAAAGCACACTTTTTTCTTGTATAAATCTATTAAAATAAACATTATTTTATAATTTATTTATGACTGTATAACTACAGTGAGCACAAAGAAGAAAAAGTAAAAAATGTTTACAAAAAAAAAAGTTTTCTGATTGTATCAGTTTAAAAGTGCTATTTATAAGAAATATTATGAACTGCAATTTACATACAAAGCTTTGAAGTTCTCATGGAAACCTCTATAACTTAATCAAGGTCATGAGATGACTTTATAGGTTTCATACAGGTAAGTTATGTTGTGATAGCATGGCATCTTTTGTGATTTTCTGAATCGACTTCATGCTTCGTTTTGACGAAAAAATGAAATGTATTTGGATAACCTAAATAATCTACCAATAAACGACGTTTAAACATCGACAGTGACGTAGCTATGTCTACTTATAGCGTATCCTACTCTCCGAGTGCGACACAAAGAGCTCCACCGTCTTACGACTTCACTGGTTTTAGTGGAATCCGAAAAATAGAACAGAATAGAAATCAATTAAAATGACTGTGATGTAATTTGATGAATCAGCACTACACTTTCGCACAAAGAAAATTTTATTGAAAATGGCAACTAGGTTACATAGAATCCATTGCTGTTTACAGATGCTTTTGAGGACGTGAGAAATATCTAGATACAAACCGTTTGAAATCTCTCATCAGGCGTCTTCTGGCTGGAGTTGACATTTTGGTCTCAAGCACTTAAGCCACTAATTTGATATAGGTATCGTTTCTGATTTTGGGGTGTTTTTCGTATGAAACTTTTCATATGACAAAGTCCGTAAACTATGTAGGTTTAGCTTGTACACAAAAGATTCCGTTTTGTCGTTGTGTAGAAATTTCTGTCGTCACGGCCAGCGAGATGGTTGTCAGATGACCATGAAATTAGCAATAAAAAACCCTGCAAGTGGTCAATACAGAGATGTCAAATTCTCAATTCTGATTTATGCCTAGCTTCACACCGGTTGATATTCTCGCTAGCTTTTGTTGGTAAAACATAAAGGTAGATCCACACAGACACAACGCGGAGAATTTCAAGAAATCGCCTCACGTCCCACCTGTGCGTCCCACCTCTAGTTTGCTTGAATGTCATTCATTCACAGCATTCATTCATTTTGACCAAGGAGTTTAAACTCCTTGATTTTGACACAAAGGCAGCAATCATGTCACTGTCATTTACTGTCTGTCAATTTCTGTGTGTGAATGTCATTGATTCGCAGAAAAAGAATACTTATTTATCTGATTTAATTTGATAAAGAAACTCTTTCTAGGAACCAAATTTAATTTTATGTTTTTGTTGAAGTCTGTACCATCTTTGCATCCATAATTTTTGTCTAATTATGACTAGTTTGAGTTGTAAATAATAAACAAATTTGTAAACAACAATCAGGTGATACATCCGATTATGTTGCATTGGAATCCCTCCATGTATTATACTTAACAAAATTTGTGAGCTATAGACACACACATCCTTTAAGATGAACGATAATACTTCAAAAAAGATTCTATTCAACAAATCTACTGTAAGTACAATTTCAAGTTTAGTTAATCTTCTCAGTTTTTGACATAATATCACTTGATTTGATTCCTATTTTACCTAAAGTATACGTGGAAAGGGATACAAAGGATGCAACCTTGTTTCTATCATCAGGCCATTGAATACCTACTGCAAAAATTGGCAAATCTACACATCCTTTACAGGCACAAGAAGATGACATTGTCAGGCAAGCTGGATTGATAACATTGCCACATTAAACATAATGGTGTTAATGGGAAGATGTAACATTATAGAAAGGCTTAAAACAGTGATAAAGGGTTTTCCAATTTTTTTAAAGAATTAAAATCTGGCCTGAAATGAGTTTTATTTATTTTTAATTTTATTTTATAACCCATTTACAGATACTTGAAATGAATTTATTACATTTTTTCAGCTATTCAGCCTAAAAGCTGAGTTATTAAGAAAACAAGAGGAGGTCAATGAAAAGAGGCAGCTGCCTCAACATAAGGTTGAAAATTTCAAGCCTCCTCCCGCTAAAGACAAAAAGCAAGACAAAGAAGCAAAAAGAGAATACAAGAAAACATTCAAGGACAGTTTGAAAGCAGTTGATACAGAGGAGTTAGAAGCTTGTAGGAAATCTAAGTAAGTTATTATTATTTAAAATAAAGAGTTCATAACTGGCCACCACAATGTAATCTAATATTAGCAATATTAGTCATTTACCAAGGCTATAATGGGGGAAATCAAACTGAAATAGCCAGGCTAACCATCCAATTTCGATAAAGGATATTGTTGAATTTAGAACTAATATAACCAAAATGTGAATGTGAACTACCTTCATTATCAGCCCATAAATGTTCCCACTGCTGGGCCACAGGCCGCCTCTCTGTGAGAGGGAGTGGGCCATAATCTAATCTAAGCCCAGTGCTGGTTGGTGGATATCACATGTCTTAGAATTTTTGGTTCTAGGACATTATTGTTTCCTCATAATGCAATGACTGGATTCGAACCCTTTGACATGCAACTCTTAAGTCGGGGCCAATACCACTACTACCTTGTCTTTCTCAAATTTTTTTTTTCATATTACAGGTTAGCTTTGGAGAAAAAAGCCGAATTGTATGAGCATTTAGCAGATAGTGCGGGCAACTCTCAACTTGCAAGCAAGTTCCTTGTAGACTTTAATACTAAGAAGCAACAGGAGCCTGAGAAACAACCAGAAGAAGATCCAATAGAACAACAAAGTGAAAGTAATGCTAAGTTAGATGATGATGATGAATGGTGAGTGATGTTCAAATCTGTTCCATAATAAGGTCAGCCTACTCATGCAAAATACAAGCATGTGCTGTGGAGTTGCGGATACCAGCCCTATGGCTTAGCTGGTAAGGTGTTTGGATTTAGCAGGCTGTAGGTTGAACTGCTACTCGCAAATTCGAATTTTTCTTTCCCTCAAAAATGTGTATGTACATGTAATTTGTATATATTTATTAATATTTTGTTGGTTGTTGATGTTTCAGGACTGAGTTCACAGATTGTCTGGGTAGGTCAAGAAAATGTCACAAATCAGAGATAGGAATGTTCCTGAAAAGAGATGTTGACCTTATGAGAGCCTTAAATAGAGAAAAAACAAATGAGGAAGAAGTACCGAAGCCAGAGGTAAGTTAATGGAACTAGTATTGAGAGTAAAAAATTCCACTATGGATCAAACTTACCATTTATTTTTCGAAAAAGACTTTTTGTCTGTTCTGATGTTTTTCTCACTGTTTTGAGTGCAGTGATGATGATGAAATAAATTACAAATAATATGCCAGGCTGGGTTGAACAACCTACAACTTGTAAGTCAAGACAAATACGACTAGGTCACCACTGCTCCCATTGCTCTGCCGATTTTATGGCTAACACATTAAATGTTTTCTTATTTCTGTTTCAGGAGACTCCTCCAGTAGTCAAGGAGAAACCACTACTGGTACAAACCACAAATGAGTATCTGCAATCTTTAAGAGACAAATGGGAGGAGAAGGAAAAAGAACTGCTTGCCAAAGATAAAGATATACATTACCAAGACTTGCTGTTTGATGGTTTGTAACTCCTTCAGTTACTTAGTTTGATTCTTGCATAAGATAGCGGTAGTTATTGTAAGTTACTAGACAGTGCCATTTGACTTTAATGTTGGTTGAAATAACGTTTAAACTGTTTTGGTTGTCGCGTACCCGTGAAAAAAGAGTACAAGACCTCATGTACATCTAAGTTTTTTTTTATGAAAACCTGACCGAAAAAAAAATATTACTGACTCTGCGCCTCGATTGATTGATTCCTTTTAACGCGGTATTAATGTGGATGTCATTACATCTTTATTTAATAAAATGTAGTACCACAATTTTTCCACAGTCCTTTTTTGGCGCGCGCTCTAGAATTTTAACCAAATCATTCTTCAACGAACTTCAATTTTATTCACAGAGGCTCGAATCCACGGCGTCGGTTACTTTTCATTCAGTACTGACGAAGAGGAACGTAAGAAACAAATGGAAGAGCTGATAAAGATGCGCGAGGAAACTCAAAAGGCGCAAAAAGAGGCTGAGCAGGTGCGGAAGAAGAGAGACGAGATGATTGCCGCGAGAGTAGCAGCCGCACGCGCCAGGCAGAGAGCCAGGGCCGGACTGCCGCCTGAGGAACCAGCTAAAGGTAAGATAGATAGAGGATAGAGTACTCCCCCACATTCATTATTGAGTATTAAATATTTCCTTGCTTTTAGTCGCAACTTTGTATCCAGTGCCTATTTTACAGGAATAATTTTTTTTTGTAGTATGTACAGCTTATGTCGCTGTGGCATTGCTGTCTCATGCTTCATGAAAATCATTTCTATGAAAAAAAGTTCGTTCATTGGCATTTCTCTTCTTGAGAGAAGACCGTAAGTCTGTTAATACTTATTACTAAATTATATCTTTAATTGCAGAAAACGAAAAGGACTTCACTACCTGTCTCCTAGAATTTTTGACCCAACAGAAGAACGAAGCAGATGCCAAAGCTATGGAGAAAGAAAAGAAACTTAAAGAAGAACAAGAAAAAGAGAGGCAAAAGTTACGTGAGGCTTACGTTCGAGAATGGGATCTTGGCAAGGAAGGCGTGGAAGGAAAAGTGAAGAAATTCAGAGAAATGAGCCAGGAAGAATATGTTGAACAACAGAGAGACAAAAGAATCAAGGAATTTGCTCCGCCTCAAACTTCTACTTCTGGTAACTCAAACGTATTTGACGATAAAGGGAACAAGTTGGGTAATAAAGAAGCAACTGCAACTAAAACTTGGGCAGACGTAAGGCCTCGAGCCAAGACCCCACCTCCTCCCGAAATAGGTGATCTTAATGAAATTGAAAACAAAGGACTGTATTTCACATCATCAAAGAAAAATGATGGCAATACCGTTAAATATAGGAATTTTTTTAGGGCTCAGGAACCAACTCCTATTATTGACGAATTAGGAGAACCGGATTTGGTTGCTACTAATACAAGAACAGAAAAAAGAAAACACGATTCAGTTGGTGTGGAAGTACCGCCGCCTCCAACATTTGAGTATTATGGACCAACCAGAAAGCAGACAAAGTTTGAGAGACCATTTGAGTCAGATATAAGAGAAGCATACAGCCAAGGAGCAAAAAGTTTAGAAACAAAATCGAGTGGGCGGAAGCTGCCGCAGCATTATGATTTCACCTTCGACTAAAAATAATGTAGATAGTAATAGGTTCGTCACTTATTACATCGAAGAAATTACAACTGTGATGTTAAATGTTGCATTATAAGTTAAGTAATAAATAAAAAAATTAAATGGTTTGTGCGTATTTATTTCTTGTGCCAATGCCAATCACATCTACATAATTACTAAAAATATTGCAGAAAATATTTACAATTTGTCTATGCTAATATCACATGGAATGAGCGCTACTATTCTACATTTAATTTCTAACAATTAAAGCTTCACTTACAGAGATCAACTTATGACAGTGAATAATTCGAAAAATATTACACAACATTATTTAAATCTTACACATAATTTAAAACTACACCGATGGCTAAAGTAAGAATATGTGCTTCGATTCGCACAGCGGTACTATTTCGTGGTTTCACTGTAGTGGTTACCATTAAATTAGGAGTAGTTTTAACTATTGTTGCCTCATGTTGTTGAGGTCCTACTGTAGGTCCAGGTTCACTTGGTTTCGGGTTATTTTCATTCATTTTTACTTCAATTGGAGCAGCTTTTGTAGCTTCAGTGGTTGTTTCTGCCATGGTCTTTGATTCCATTGCCGCCTGCGTTACTATTTCTGCAGTTGTTGGAACTTCTGGGATATTAACATTGGTACTGGACATGTCTGGTACTTTTGCATCATTTAAGAGCTTGGTTGTTTCACTACTCATTATTAAGATTTCAGTTTTGAGATCTCTACTTTCAATACCAACACTTGGAATATCTATTTGTATGCTAGTTTCATTCATGTGACCATCGTTGGTCTTAATAACTTCATCAGTAACAGGACTATTAGTAGTAGCTTCACTGTTCATGTTTTCGACATTTCCTAGAGTAGTAGTTTCAATCACCGGTGTTTCGTCGTTTTTAACATCTGGTGGTTCACTTGCTGCAGTTGTATCAATATGATTGTCTACGTCTTTTATATCAGCCCCTGCAGTGGATTCAATGTCATCGTTAGTTGGATTTTCATCTGCTTTAACTTCCACTTCATTGTTTTCGTCGGCCTTCATGTTATCTGTTAAATTGTTTTCAATATTATGATGTTCTTCGACTGTTGTGTTGTCTATTCGATTATTTCTGTTAGTATTCATCATGCTTATAAAGTCAGATGTTTTTTTGAGAGCTCTTCTGTTCCGTTTATTTTGTGTCCTTGCCACTAGTCTGGCTAGTCCTGCGAACGCATCAAGCTCACGTTCGGTGTTGGGTCCATTGCAGAGGTCCCCTCGGCACGGACAGGTCATGCGCCATGTCCGCGTTGAATTGCAGTACAGCGAGTAACATTCATCTTGGTATAGCTTGACGCAGTATCTCGATTCTACGTAAGCTGTGGAATATAAAATAGCACCAATTAAAAAAAAATGTCCGATGATGAATTGGTAGTGATCAGTTTATATTGGTACAAGAGAGCAGGTTCGACATAAACTGTGTTTGGATTGCTTTTTAAAAGTATTATTAAGAAAACTACCTACCTACTGTTGATTGGAAATTAATACTTCCTGTATAGATTTGTAGTGATATAACTGACTACCGACATTGTATCTGCGAATCGTGAGTCTTCGCGTCCTGCAGTGGGTCCTACGAGGTCACTGACGTCCTGAAGGTCCCAGTAATTCGCTGAATGCGGGAAGTAGGCTATTAGTTGACTCAGTTGTAATAGTGGTGCTTGAGAAACGATCAAAAGGCCATGTCCAACTGTAGATATATTTTGCCTAGACATACCTATTAAGGGTGGTCTAGCTAGTGATAAATAGAAAAGTCTATCTCATTGGTTTAGTGGCTAAGAGGCTTGTTGAGTAGAGCTGACTCTCGGATCGGGTAAACTACCTTTTGTAGCAGCGCGGATTCTAGATTCGTGTGTCTGGAATAGGCCTCTCTCTTTTCGCCAGTAACGTAAATAGACCGCTCTTTCTTGAATACAACTTTACTGGCGAAAAGTAGGTGTACTAATAGGTATTCCTGTCCTTCGATAATAATGCTGTGACGTCTGCCAGAGAATGGAAGATAAAAATTAGTTGCGCCCACCCCAAGTGCATAAGGGCGGGAAGATGATGATACTAACGCGGTGCAGTAGCCACGACGGCGCAGTACGGGAAGCCGGGGTCGCAGTCGGTGACCTCTGTGTGGGGGGCGCTGCAAGGTGGGGCTCGTTGGCTACGGTGCACCTGCTCTGCCAGCGGCCCGCACCAGTAGCAGCGCCGGCTCTCAGCCTCCGTAGACACTGGAACATTCAGACATGTACAGGCAGCAAACGTGATGGTCATCATCTGCCTAGTTGGCGCAGTCGTTAAGCAGTGACTTGCAGTCACTGATTTCATTCTTGCAAGTGTCAAAGTATATTTGTATGGGCTACAGGTACTTGTGCCTGCTTGTTTATAAGTGATTTTATATGTTTGTAAGTGCACTCACGATAGTCTTAGTAGATAGGCTTAGTCTAACCGGATGCAGCTGTATAACATCGTAACATTAATATTCATTGCAGCTGGTAACATAGCGATTGCCAGTATGCGTTCGTCAACTCAGTCAGTATACTGGCAGTTATCGGTACCAAAAAAAGCGGTTTATGAAGCAAGCAAGACTTTCTAGATTCAATCAATAACATAAGAGACGAAACTCGAGATGTGCATATCAACCAATTTGATTGGTCGGTTCCAACACGTGCTTTCTCTCCACTCGACTCCACTTTAGTGAAAACCGAGCCGACACGTCAAATACGGATACGCGATGTAACTTGAAGCAGTTACATCGCGTATCCGTATTGATGCCATTTGATGCATACAGCTCCTGCTGTGCATGCATCAAATGGCATCAATAACCGCTAAACAATTACTTAAAAATACATTTGATAATTAGGTATGCTATTTTGTATTTTTGGCACTGTGCTTAGGTAGTTATGTTTACATAGAAGTGTTTGTAACTTACTTGACTAACAACAAAGGTTTAACGTAATCCTTAGGTATTCTTGATATCCATATCAGAGTTATTCAAATTCCAATTCATTCGTCCAAAAGCCTATTTACTAATCCTGATTGCAATTGAAAACTTTTTTCGTAAAACCAAATAACACTTAACAGGCTTAAGGAGCATTATAAATTGGTAATCATTCGACGAATTCGGCAGTAGGTACCCTACCTAAGTACTGACAATTTTAACTTGTTCGTCGCCGAGTGCGAAGTTTGTTAATTAACATTTAATTGTGTCCTCCCTTTTTAATTTTCTAAAGTGGGTCGCTTCTACACTCCCGGGTGTGATTTTCATATCTTTTAATTTTGATACGAGCTTTATATTATAGTACATTTTAAATACACAGCTGGGAAAAGGCAATGTATAGATAGGAGTAATGAAATTTACATTTTCATTTTTTTGAAGCGTAAACGGAGCTGTCGTTATTTCTCGAATGTAGTCTTTGGAATTGTGTTAAGTATTTACCTAAATTTATTTAGCACATGCAGTGACGGATTAACCCTTAATCAAATTAAGCAATTGCCTAGGGCATCACGTCTGGGGGGGCACCAGAAGAAGCACAAAATTCCTAAGGGCGGATTTTATTGTGCTTCATTTGGTGCCCCCATGATGGGTATCACGTCTCAATCTAACGTTATCAAAAACTTACTGAAACAACTTAAATTTTCTAGCTCGCTTCGCTCGCTATTCCATCGTGCGTAGACCTTGTTTATTATACCTTGTTTATTGAATATACAAGGTGCAAAAAAAATTCGAGCTCGCTTCGCTCGCCCTTGCATATCCCTCGACTTTGTTTTCGGGCACGCCGCAATCGCTGTCTGTAAGACCCCTCTTTGAGGAGTGGCTGGATAAGTCCCACGGCTTCCTCACCTACCGCTTGACACAGGTCTTCACCGGTCATAGATACTTGGGGGTACTTGTGTCCGAAGAAAGAGGAAACGCTCGGGTGTCACCACTGCGAGGACCCCCCGGAGGACACGATGGAGCAAACGGTGCAGGACTGCCCTGCTTGGGCGGAGCACCGCCGTGTCTTCATGCAGGCGATAGACGGAGACCTCTTGCGCGCGTCATTGATCGCGGCCACGCTGCGGGGCGAGACGGAGTGGGAAGCTGTCGCCTCCTTCTGCAATGCAGTCATGCTCTCGAAGGATGAGGCGGACCGCGTGAGAGAGAGGACAGCGTCCTGCCTCCGTCCCATCTGCAGCAGCCCCCCTTTAGAGGTCCATAGCCTTGCCGGGGTTGCGGGACATACCGCGACTCCGGTACACAAAGGCTACCGAAAGACACCGTGGATTTTAGTTAGTACAAGTCTGACACATCCCGGCCTTACGCGAGGCGATTTCCGGCCACCATAGGCGCGGTCATACGGATGGCGAGTAATGGCTGACTCGCCGTCCGATCATGGACCGTTCCCGGGTTGACGGCGCGTCGTGTTCCACGCGCTCCTCAAAGAGCTGTCAGCAAACTGGCTGTGTGTAAGACTGCCGGGGTCGCGGGACTATCTCATCAAGTAACCGTAATCCTGGAACGTACAGGACTATTGAAGGATCACCGTGGATTTAAGTCAGTGCAAGTTTGACAGTTCCTCCCGTCCCAGCCTGGGCGGGACGACCCATTTTGAATCACGAAAATAACCCGTGGATAGGGGGGCACCAAAGGCTTCAATTGCTTAGGGCATCAAGTAGTCTTAATCCGTCACTGAGCACATGCGTTCCTAGTTTCTTAAATTTTAGGTTTTTTTTGAAAATATACAGAGCCCTTTATCCGTTTAGTTTTTCCCTTGATGAAGACTGGAGAAAGACTTGATTAAAAGAAATAATAAAATAATCTGGGGACCACTTTAGTAGCCATATAATTTCCTATTAAATGGTAGGTAGATTCTAGTGCCTGGGTATATAATGAATAATAACCATTTTACGAGTTAAATCGGAATTTTAAATTGGCCTTATTGACCCCCTGTTCTGATCTGCCGAAAGAAAAAAAGGCCAAGTGCGTGTCGGGCCACGCACAGTGTAGGGTTCCGTAGTTGCCCATCAAAATACTTATGCAAACTAACTAATCTGATTCGCTGAATTTAATTTAACTAATTAAAGTTGTCAAACTTACAATTGCAGTTAAAAAACTTGTTCTCCGATACATTTTGTTTAGGAAAATATGTTATCCATACGTACGTTTTATAAGTTGGTCGACTATTACTCATAAACTTGTAAAGCCTACTTAGTCATAATAATTTTCCTTTAAACTACGTTATATATAGTACTATTGTGAATTTTTTCACACCCCCAAACATAACCGTTTAGCTGGTAGAGGGTGGGGCACTCGAGTCGAGCAATAATTTAGCACTTTAAAGCTTAATAATACACAAACTAATCTTTTTATCAAAAAATTGTTAATGGAAACTATCAATATTTTTTTAAAACCTATTTAATGATATCCCACACTAAGGGGTACGCGAGAAAAAAAAATAAAACATCCCCACTTTACGTGTACATGAGGTACCCTAAAAAAATATTTTGCGAGATTTTATTTTACCACTTTTTCGGCACAACAAATCCGTATATTTACACTAAATTACACGTCTCTAGCACTGGGCGTCTCTGAGCTAAGCTGACAGACGGACGGACGGACTGACGGACATGGCGAAACTATAAGGGTTCCTTGTTGACTACGGAACCCTAAAAACGACGTAAATATACTCAAATATTGGTAGATACAATTAAACTTTACTACATGCTCTATAATTCACAATTCCCCAAACAATTCAATAACAAAACGCTGGACACTTGATTAATGTGCCTATTACCCAAAACTAGGACATCAATACTCGAAATTAGGTTACCGCAGTGAAATTGGCTACGTGTACACACGGGTATACACATCAAGCTATACAAAACCAGTTTATCGTGGTCGCGGATTCTATGATCTTTTCGCACATTATACGGTCAACTTATACTGGTTTTGTATAGCTTGATGTTCATCCGTATGTACAATGTATATGTCCTGTTCTGTTACTGGCCAAATAGCGCGTTACTATATAATTCAGGTGTTCCTGAACAGCGGATAGCACATAATCATTAATTCACGCGATGCAGCTACAGTTGGCTTCTGTCTGTGTTCTGTTGATTACTCTTCGTGTATGCCCAAGTAAATGTTTGTTGTAGTGTACATATAAGTACTAGTAGGTATATTGCTTGGTTTCGAATCTTCAATTGACGTGGTAAAAAGTTAGTGGAAAGCATTTATTAAAGGAAAGTAAAATAAATTCAAACTACATAAATAAATTCTTGTCTGTTTGTATGTATGCACTTATATTCCGTATTCACGTCCTAGATACAAAGCCTAGATATAAAATAAATGAATAATGAAATAAATACAAGTAGGTACTTAATAAGTAATACTTTTTTTTGGTAAAATCGTCAAATGAGTCCTCCCACCCCGAGCGGGGCGGGAGGGACTGTCAGACTTGTACTGACTAAAATCCACAATGTCCTTCAATAGCCCTTTTTGTTCCGGGGTCACGGTAATGGAAATAAGTCCCTCAGAGAGGGGGCCCCGTCATTTTTGCTGACGCTCTTTGAGGCGCGTGTGGAACTCGACGCGCGATCGACCCCGGCTTGGTTCATGGTCAGACAGCGAGTTGCCCTTTACTCGCTGTCCGCTTGCCCGCGCTTACGGTGGCCGGAGGTCCGACGACGCCGTGGGCGTCTACACCTGCGGTTGGGGTGGAGCAAGGATGCTGTCCTCTCCCTCTCGCGACCCGTCTCCTCCTTGGCGAACATTACTGCTTCGTGAAAGAAGGCGACCGCTTCCCACTCTGTCTCGGCCCGCAGCATGGCCTCAACCAATGCCGGGCGCGAGAGGTCTCCGCCTATCGCCTCCGTGAGGTAATAAGTAATACTTAGTCGATTTATTGAGTAGGTACTTAATATGTGTGTGTGTCAGTACCTATAAGATATGCCTACAACTATACTACAGGCAAACTTGGAATGCAAACGGGATGTCAGTAACGTTGGCCTCGGATGAATGAAAGGTCAAGTTGTTAATGTTTGTCATCTTACATTCATAGTAGACTCGTAGACTGATTGTCTCGGACGTTCTACGGTGCGGTTGCATTCTTAGGCTTTAGCACAAGATTTACGTACAACGTACTTGAAGTATTTACATCGTTTACTGTATGGTACCTAATTGAAAAAGCGCCTATAGTGTACGAACCAAAACGTTACTTACGTCACAGAAACGTGAAAAGTCCTGTTGGGGCCTATTTTGTGAACGCTCCCTGTGTAGGTATTTATGAGCAGTCTTAAAGGTTTTCCAACCTAACTAAATACTTGATCTTATAGGGTCTTTGTTGGTTTATGTCAGACTGGCCAAAGCGGAGGACAGCGTATTTTCGTAGCAACCATTGATATTATTATCCGAAATCGGCGTGAACAAATTTTGTCCTGCATCTGTCATAGAGCGCACGTATTTGTTACGGTTTGGCTTAATTGAACTTTTAAAAAGTAGCTCTAAAGGTAAGATTATTTTGAACATAAACTAATAAAAAAAAAAATACTTATAGCTTGTTACAATTACTCACACAATCTAAAAATTTCATGTTAATATTTTGAAAAGGTTTTTCATTAATGTAACATTATGTGAACGATCTGGAACACTTATTTAAAGTTTATATATTTCTAAGGAGCATTATTTAGGGTGCTGTTGACAAGTTTCTTTATTTATCAGACACAATAAGGTCACAAATTGATGACAAACGCACGAAAAGGTCACAAAAAGTCAACATGTTAGTACATATGGAAGTAATTAATTTCAGGAGTCATTTATTTTAGGAGTGTGTTTAAGTTACAAATGTAATTGCTTACTTACTTACTGAGGCCTTATCACAAGATTTCAGTTAGTTTATAAGAGAGGCCTTTTCAAACTTTGACAATTTCAAATTGTCAATTTTCAAGGAGAAAATTAGTTCCTTCTTCGCACACTAGAGGCGCTGTTCCATTTTTTAATACAAAAAACAACCACAAAAAAGGGTAAAATAACCTACAAAATAACTTTTCTTTCGGAAGTCGGTGGCTTTGTTTTATTATTTCGATGTCTTTTTGCCACCGACTTCCGAAAGAAAAGTTATTTTGTAGGTTATTTTACCCTTTTTTGTGGTTGTTTTTGAAGGCGGTTAAATTTTTTTTGAAAAAAGTTTTTTATTTTATTCTTTTTAGTTTAAATATTCAACCCAAATTCTTGGCAAATACATCATTTTCTTACATGTGCACTAGAATTTTGTAATCCGTAACACCGGTATTAACATCGCCCATGTTGTGTACATAAAAGAAAGTTCCAATAAAATTCCCTATCTCAAAAAATGCTGAACAGAGTTCGATGAAACTTACAGTATTCCCTAAGGTGAACGATCCCTAGTACAACAAAAAAATAATTTTGAAAATCGGTCCACAATTGGCGAAGTAATCGCGTAACAAACACGCAAAAAGTAAAGATCATCATGTCGTCCAAGTAGGCGAAATTAATAAAAATGCTCACAAAATAAAAAGTACTAAACCAAATTGGATGAAATTTTTATGGGACCAAACTGCAAGTATCCTGCATCGAACAAAAAAAGAATCACACTAATCGGACTAGAAACCTCGGAGTAATCGATGTACATACATAAAAAAAAAAAAACATACCGACCGAATTGAGAACCTCCTCCTTTTTTTGAAGTCGGTTAAAAAATACAAGTTTTTAAGCATTCATCGTGAGTTTACAATTGGAAACTACAAGAGCCAATATGTTTAATTTTTTGTGAGATTCATAGGTTCAAGGGACCTAGTATTTATCCCTTAAAGTGGCTTATTATTTTCAGTACCTTCAAGTCACCACAGTTCAGTACAAGTCAGAGCGGGAGGGACTTGACAGTGCTTCCCGCTCTGCCTTGGGTGGGAGGACTCATTTGATGATTTTACCATGCTAAAGTGGCTTGTTATTGACGAAGTTTCTCCATAAGTCAGATTTAGAATGACCGTTGTCTTGCTTACAAGGCCACCAATACAGGTCTTTCACGTGGCGACCTATACTTACAGGTCAACTATAAATGATAAAACTATTATTAGTTGTCTAACTTGTCTTATTTCTGGTACTAACACATCCAAAAAAAAATTGGTAAAATATTGTTCCGTGTTTTTTGCTTTTGTAGAAATTGATAAATGCTATTGTAAGTGCCAAACACGTCGCAAGATTCTGATCCGACTTAACTTTAATAAAACAAAAACCGTCTCAACTTAAAAAAGTGTTACTACAAAACGTTATATCAACGCTAAATGCCGTTTTGCGTTTTTTTTTGACAAGTGTTCAACAGATATTTAACTTTTCTGTAGTGACTTTAAAAATTCAATTAAAAAGAAACCCATATTCTTCTAATCTGTCTATCGTTAAAGTCTTAAGTACCTTATTATTACAAACAAAAATAATTTCAATTGAAGGGAATGATTCGATTGATTCCAAGAACAAAACGTTTATTTCTTTGTATCAAATGAAAAGAAAATGCAATATACTGTAAAGTATGTGTCATTGTATGGTCGTAAACGTTCGTGGGAGCCCTCCATGTGTCTTGAAGGACGCGCCAGGCGTGAATATCTTATGATCTACGTCAAAACAGACACCTTTAATGATGTACTTTCAATATTCAACATTTACAATGACGTGGACTTTTATATAAAAATCAATATTTTACTTAGAAGAAAGTAAGAGTTATTTACGACACGTTACAAATACTTTTTTTTATCGTGGAAAAATCATCAAATGAGTCCTCCCACCGGTTACAAATACTTAGGTATAATAACGAAAGCGGTTTATAAAAGGGTCAAGGAAAGTTTAAAGTGACTACTGACCGTAAAAGCGCTACTAAAAGTTAGAGGATACGTAATGTTCGTAAAAGCATCTCGATCGGATAAATATCTGTAAAACGCTCAACACGAACCACGTCACGTTACCGACAAATACAAACGAAATAGCTCTATCTAGAACAACAACACTCAACGTTTATTGCGAAAGTTTTCACTTTATTAGAAATGCGAAAGTTAGCGAAATAATCTCTATGAGTACTCACCACATAGCGAGATGAAAACCACGGCACTCACGACAATCTTAGAGAGGCGGAACTTTGTTTCGGTTGGCGGCATCTGAATTCAAAACTTTTATGTTTTATTACACCTATTTTTTTCCTCATACTTCACAAAGACAACTGATTTAATACCTTAGCTATTTAAGATTTAAAAAAAATGTATGTGACACAGAAAGAGCGAAGTCGTGTATAGGTGTGCAGCGTCTACGCGCCGACTATTCGAAGTTCGTAGCGACTCCTCATAGGCCTACGCGGCTACGTAAAGGTCCGTTCATACACGTCACACATAATCGTAGCAATCAAACATGAAAAACGTATACGATGTAAAGATAACGTTTTGTTGGTAGCGTGTCACGGGCTTTAATGAAGCTTAATGTAATTTTGATGTGATGGTTTTGTCGTGTCTATTAATTTAAACTACTGATATCACTGTAATTTTCATTCATTACATAATGTGGTTCATAAGTTGTGTTTTAGGTGAGTTTCTTTTATTTTTTTGTTTTTATCGTAATTTTTAATATTTCTTTATTTTTTTGGTGACCAATCTAAGTGTCCAACTACTTTTCAGACATGTTCAATACCTTATGTAATCCATTAAATTGTCTAAAAGTAGACAAATTTATTGTTAGTTTTACCTTCACCTATGTGTGACAGCTCTCGTAGTTACCCGTCGTATTATGAAAACATAAATATTTTTTCTTGAACAACATTTTAATTTGACGTCGAGCAACTCTTAGTAAAATAACGGGAAGTTCCTTAGAATGCTCTTAAGTTTTATATAAAACTGAGTATAAAACATAAAAATATCAAACGATTTTGCTCTGGTCTAGAAACTTTCAAACATTAGCACTTGTTTGTCGGTGAAGAAACTTCACTATTTCAGCGATTATGATTGGACGGCCCTGTAGCAACAAAACCTATATTTTATCGAACTGTGCGAAGCCCGTATATTATTGTAAGACATGGCCATTTTCTCGGTTGTTTTCCCCGACATAAAGTAGCTTCTTAGAAAATAAGGTCGCTCTTTAGAAAATACGATCGAGCGGGGACAATAAATTGAGGCATGAATAAACACTCAAGAAAATAGATTACTTACCTAACGGGAGTGTTTATTACAATTCGGCAAGTTTTACACAAAAAGTATGTTTGCATTCATTATTTTATGGCCGCTGTAAACGGACACGCCACCGCCATTAAAATAAATTTTAGATTGAAAACTTGTTGTTCTTGTTTCGTAATCTCTTAGTAGTTGTAAGCTTAGAGTACAATCATTTATTCATGAAACCGTCTATGGTTCAAACAAAACAAGTCCAAAGTCATTCTAGTTTCGTAATAATGATTCTGTAAACTTTTCTGTACAGTATTCTAAGTCTAATATTACGTTATTAAAAAGTAACTTTTCAAGTTGTATAGATTTCAACGAAGGATGAATACTGAATAGGCTTTGTCCTTTATCCCGCTGTAAAGTATTATCTGACGAAGTGAGAAGGGTGAAAGCGAAGCTCGGAAGCTGCAGCCTTATCTTGCTTTCATTCAGACGCGTTTTGATGGTGTTGGTGCACACATCTTTGTAAAGCCGAAAATGTTTCGTAAAAGAGAGGATTGAATGCTTTTTTACACTGACGATGTGGTTGTCCTTTTAGTTCCTGTTGTAAAATTGTGAGTACGGAACGTGTGGGCTTATCAAGTCACTGTCTGTCGAAGTGTCTACCTGTTCGGTTGTCACTGCTCTCTGCCCATTTCTCAGACCTTCCGACATAGACAGGTGAGTGTAAACTCGGTTCACTGAGCAAGGAAATAAAGGCATAAAATGTAGATTCTGTATTTATGGACTTTTAAAAGTGTTTTTGTATCTATCTGCGTAACTTGAATGTTTTATTCTTGAAATTTAAAGTGTGTTTTATTGACTACTAAATTAATGCTAGAATAGGTATTATTTTAGTTGTTTTTCTCCCTATCTATATTATTCGTGGAAGAATGTGATCACTCTCTAGTTTCGGGGTTAATTAAGCCGCTTTTGGGAACCGCAGGCCTCTGACATGACTTAAAGCTAAAAGCATTGCTGCAGTTCTCCTGTATCTCAACAAAAACTTACCCCCGAAGTGATGAAAAAAAAAACAAAAAATTCAAAGACACCGCATAAAAAAAAATCTCGTGTTAAAATCCGTCGAAATAGGATCAGCTGAGCAGCGATACATTACCTGCGGCTGTGGCGTTAAACATTCACGTATTGTGTAAGTTAATCTTAAGAGCAGTTCGGCTTTGTGGAGCTGTACAGCCGTGGAGCCGCCGTGGATCTAGGTCAGTGCTGCAGCCTGCAATGCGACGCCACCGCTCATCATAGCGAACATTCTGCTGAATTTTTTATAGTTCACACGTTCGGTCCGCTCCCAGGGACATTCAAGAGTCATCGCTTCGTGTTCTCTTGTCTAAATATTGGTGAATAAAATATGTGTGCGGGCTTTGTGAGTGTTGCTTGCTATGTATAGCTTGTTCTCAGCTGCGAAGGATTTTGGTATGCGGGTCGTATGTGTAGTTTTCAGACGTCATTGACATAATACAAGAGCTGCATTTCTTGAAACGTGTGGTCTTGTAGTGTAATTCACTTTTCTATTCAATTTTTTCTTTGTGGATGTGGCCACCACTTTTTGTCAAGAACCTCATAATCATGCTTAAGACTTCTTTTAATTTATAACGAGTCTAGGTTCCGATGTTTCCGTCAACAATATCGGTGATGTCCAAGAAATACTTAGAAAATACAAATCATTAAACAAAACATTTCTTCTTGCCGATGTTAGAATTCAATACCTCGCGAGGTGTTAACATCTGCGTATTGTTAACCTCAATCACTGTAGCTGTGTTATGTAAATGATTTTAAACTGGACGAATTTACTTGAACATAGCAACTTGTCCGTGGTAAGCACGGACGCAAATCTGTACAAATAGTGTCATTTATCGCGCGTCTGTAACCCGACACCCGACACCCACCGGTGACGCGTCGCCGCCATCAAATGAAGATGGAACACCCGCTCCGCGACCCTTGAAATAAATCTTTCTGTAAAAGTTTCACTCGACAGATTTCCTTTGAAAAAATTTCACGAGAAAACTCTGTAAAATGTTCTCGTTACGTGTTATTTTCATTAGAACTTTATACAGTTCACTTTATCATGAATTTTGTATGTACTTTCTTTAAAATTTAATTATTTTAGTAAGCGGGTTTTTGGCTGACCTATTTTTCTAAGTTTCATGTTTAGTCCATTAGGCACTTATACAATTTTAGAGCTTCCACAAAAAAAAAATACGTATAATGGTTAACTTGCAAAGATATTAAATATGATCCTAGATAATAAATAATTTTAGGAAACAAAAATTATATTTTTGTAACCCCAACGAAATGTTCTAAAACATTCATCAAAATTTGAAGGGTACCTCTCGATACCTTTTAAGGGGAGGCTTAGATTGCCCCTTCCGTCGTTAATGGCGTGAATTTTATAGCGGTGGAGTGTCAAGCGGAGTGTGGCGAGATTTCCGATTCCCGAGTTCCCGATGCCACTCGAGTGCGTACACAGCGTAGATTATACTGGCCATGAACTTATGTCGGTCGCCGTGGCCCATAACTGCAGTGGCCCACTTAGTCCCCTTCTGACCCTGTTGTCAAGCCGATGTAAATATAAGTGACCCTCGCGACGTTGTTATAATTGTACCTATCTATGTAAATCGTGAATTGCATGCGAATGTCTTGATTTACATACTCGAGGTTCTTTTGTTTTTCGCGGTTTTTTCGCAAAGACCTAGATTAGACACTTGGCCTTTTGAATTTATGACTTTTAAATGGTAATATGACACAGTAATATATTTTAAGATATTATTTATCGTCTTTGGAGTCGTAGTTTGCTATCCTTGTAGGAGTGATAAATGTCGTGTAAGGCCTAAGAGTTGTTCCAAACTTGCCGACCCTTGGCTTCAAAGGGTGCATATTAAATCAATTGTACGGCGCGATAGGGCAGATCCTCTGCTATCTAATGTGACCATTCTCTGTTACATAATAGTCTAAGCGTTACAGTATCTTGTTTTATGGGTAAGACACTAGAACTATCTAACGCTTAACTGGCAACTGACAAGGTAGCTAAATTATAGTGGGGTTAGGAGATATTCTGACACTACCGGTTGAATAATTTGCACCTAGGTCTACCCACCCTATCTTAATCACAGAACCTATACGTGAAGGTTCTTCTAAGATAAGGTAATTTTCTTTACATACCACATCTAAAGATGAAAATCCAACCATACATTGTTATACCTCAAAGGGAATAGACAGTGTTTTCGTTGAAAACCATTTCTTTTTTTTGTTTTTTTGTTCCAATTTAGATAAAATCTGTTTACACTTTACATCATTTCCTGAAAATCACGAAATTTAAATGAAAATCTGTTCTGTGATTTTTTAAGCTATCGTAAACAGTCACATAGTTGGTCGCGGGACTTATACCATCACCATGACCCCGGAACATAAAGGGCTATTGAAGGACACCGTGGATTTTAGTACAAGTCTGAAAGTCCCTCTCGCCCTGCCCGGGGTGGGTGGACTCATTTGATGATTTAACAAAAAAGAAAACAGTCAGACTGTCAAGGGATTTAGCTTTGTAGAATATTTAATGCATATTTTCGTACCACTTGCTCAAAAAAGTGACATTCTATGCCACAAAAAGCGAACATAACAATAGTCATTTTTAATCTGTGAAAAACAGGGAAAGAATGTTGTACTGAATTTCATTCTCTCTCTAGGGAGAGAATGTGATTTAAATTTGGAATACTTAGATTACGCTAGACTCGATCGAAAGCTAACCAGAATAATAAAACATTAAAAAATAAAGATTTCGAGTCGACAACATATATCCGCAAAATTCGGATTGTCGAGTATTTTGTAAATTTCTAATGATTTTCTGACCAGACAGATCGCAGCCGCCATTATTGACATCGGTTATCATGTTGAGTTTTTTTTTTCTTTCTTTATTTTCGGCCTATGACTTACCGTGACACCTACATTTAGTACCTTGATATGCAGTATTTGGGACACACGTTTCACCCGAGCGAAGCCGGATTTTCATCTAGTTAAATAAAATTACGAAAATCGACGAGGCCGTATGAGCTTGATGCCTTTGCTTTTTTAATTTGCCGCGTTTTTGTATTCTTCAAATACATAAACGTTGAGTTTATTTTTACTTATTTTTATAAATAAGTTAATGTTAAATATTAATGTTTAAAATGCGTATCTCATATTATTACTGTGTTATTTTTTCGCAAATGGTACGAAAAGTAGAGTATTTTCCTCGGTGATAAAGCTGCCTTAGTCTTGGGTGAACTTAAATCCCTCGCTACACTCAGGACTCGTCTTAAATCCCTCGCTTCGCTCGTGATTTAAGTTTTTAACACCCTCGCTACGCTCGGGAGTAAACCTCGAGTCCTTCGTTACGCTCGCGATTTAATTCGCCACCCGCGACAGAAGACCCTGCTTTATCCCCTTGGTTAATAATCTACTATTTCAGTAGGTAAAATTAAGTTATGGACATATGGTAGATTCAAGTTGGATATCTACGCATGTTTTATGTCCCTCATCCTGGGCATTTAAAATGTGACTAACAAAACAAGTAGATGCATAACATGGGTTGAATTGAGATGGGTACCAGGTACCTACCTTCTGTGTGTAATGACAACAATATGTACGAATTATGGCAAAAGGGCCAAAGGGTTTAATGGACAGTCGGACTGACATCTCCAATGTAACCTCTTGTCCGGCCAGGACCTTTGGCTTTGCATATCATTCGCGATGAATGTACCTCGGGTTCAATAGAATACTTAGGTGTTTAGCCAGAGTCATTCCCTGGTATTGCATCAAAACTCTTTCTCGATCTAAGCAAAATACTTTGTTTGCTTCTGGCCCGTCTGTTTGTTTATCGCTCGGTGCTTCAACTCCAGGTGCAAGCAATTTACGCCTTATGGGTGATCGCTGATCGATCGCCAGTGTTTGATGTGTCTAAATTAAAAAAAAATATGCTGTTGACTTCGAGTCGAATCGGATGCAACTGGATATCAGTATTTTTCACCTCCACAACCCAGTTATTGGATAAAACGAAAATCTTTTTGGTCAGATTGGCTTACCTACTTTCGGGCTACCCTAACGACTTTCGGGCCTTACTGTTCACGTTTTTGTGATGTTAAGTAAACTGGAACTTTGACGTGAATTTGATGGAAAAGATTAGTCCCTCGTTCGTACACTAGAGGCGCTTTTCAATTTTCCATACAATAAAAGTTGTAAATAATGTAAATATTTCAAGTGCGCTGTAAATAAAATACAGAAAATTATGTGATAAAACCTGTTTAACTGTTACGACTGTGAAAAATGTACGCCGGGAGGTCACGGGGCTGTCTCATCAGGTAACCGTCACCCTGGAACGTAAAGGACTATTGAAAGATCATCGTGGATATTAGTTAATACAAGTCTGATAGCCCATGCCGTCCCGCCCTGGGTGGTATGACTCATTTGATGATTTTACCACGATAAAAAAAGAAATAAAAAATAAATGTACGCCAGGACTTACGAGCTTTCCGAAGAGGAGAGGCAGTCAATAAGTAGCGAATGCGACTCATCCAAATACCGACCTTGACCTTAAGGCCTTAAAGATCGATTCGTGCAGCTGTTAATATTTAAGCCATGAACTCGCAACTGTCCCTGTCTTTAAAATGTCCATGACTATAATATGTCTGTGTCTATAATTTATATCCATGTCTATTAAATGTCCATTTCTGTCTAACTATAACTTAATTTTCAAGTAGTGGGTGGACACGCTCAAGTGTTGTTGACAGACAATGTCGCACCTCGTGGGATAATGAGGATGTGCTCAATTTCATAACTAGCTTATAGAGTGATTTACGAGCGGCACGTTGTAGTTTAAATTAATTGTTTCGCTGAGGAGTTGGTGGTTACATACTTCGAGGACAGGACAGTGTGTTTATTCCAATAAATTAAATTGGAATTGTGTACACATTGTCTTTTTGTTTTAATTTAATCAGTAATTTAAATTAAATTCTAAATAATACATACGTTTATATCAATTTTAGGCTGTTATCCAAGTGTATTACAATTAGAAGAGTTTTCAGGAGGCATTTTTCAATCAGTCTTGTGTGTCAGTCTTTGCTATTAAGCCTCATTTGCACCAGCAAGTTTCAGTACATTGGGGTATTTGTTTGAACAACTGAATTCGTTGTGCCTATAAAGTCCGCAATGTAATGCAACTCGCGTTCGAGTTCTTGCATCGTTTAAATAATATTCGTGACGACTTACGTACCACATATTTAAATAAATGGTTTATTTAATTATATACTGTGAAATCTGAACACAAACAATAATAAATAATTAGGTATCTAATCACAATTTACTCGCGACAGAGAACAGAAAATTAAAATAATGATGTAGTACATAACATAAATTGTGCTCGCATACAGCCTACATACAACATATTAATTACAACAAATGCCATGCATTTGGCACAGAACGAACATTACTAGATCCATGCACGAGCGTTCCTTTGTGAGTCGCGAAAATATATTATTTTCATGTCAGTGCAATTCGCAGTTGGAATGAAATGAACAGGAACTAATTGGAATTTGCATGGATGCATTCGTAATGCATTCCGCTTCAATTGGACCCCGGCAGGCTGGAGGGTTATAACTGTTGGTTAGTAAGTAAGGCGCTCTCCCACCGCGAGCATTCACCTGTAATGTAACGTTACAGATTCGAGCATTTCATCGGTGAGGGAGAAAAATCGAGCATTACAATGCGCACCTTGTATCAAATCTATACTAAATGTATGCGAATGCTCGTCAGTCAGAGATACTGTAATGTAATGCTAAAAGTTGAATCTATAATGTTACATTAAATGAGAATGCTCCGAGTGAAGGAGCGCCTTATTCATTAATACTTTTTTTTAAACTTTTTGAGGTTATATACAGGTATTGACTGTGCATTGCGTTGAATCTGCGTCGACTGAGCGATGATGATCCGTTGTTCTACATATAAATCTGAATGACATGCCAAACGATGTGTTAAAGTAACGGACGGTGATGCGATTTAACTCATTATCAGTGAACAATAAACAGGTTTCTTCTAGCAAATTAGTTAAGTATAAAATATCAAGTGGAGAGCAACACACTTTAAAATTGTTTAACCAGAATATTCAAGGGTGCTCTTCCAAACTACTGGAAATAGAAATGTTTTTGGAATCAACCAAGTTTGATATTGTTTGCCTTACCGAACATTGGTTAAAAGATCATCAAGTTATGTCTATTTGTTCTGATAATTATTGTGTAGTTAGTCATTTCAGCCGCAAACGTATGTTACATGGCGGATCATTAATATTAATTAAGAAATCAATTAAATCTAAAACTCGAAATGACATTGTTGAACTGTCAGTTGAACACGTAATTGAATTGTCCTGTGTTGAGCTTGATAGGCATGTTATAGTATGTGTATACAGACCCCCAAATTACCAGACTCTTCCTATATTCGATTCTATAATGGAAGATGTGTTAAATAAAGTATGTAATAGTAGTAAAACTATCATCATCTGTGGTGATTTCAATATTAACATATTAGAAAATAACTCCAATAGTATTAGATTGTTGAGTCTTTTTAAATCATTTAACTTGTCACATATTTTTATGGAACCTACCAGAGTGACAGCTTCTTCTGCCACCTGTATAGATAACGTTTTTTCTAATTGTGATTATTTGCATAAGGACATTATAAATAAATTGCCATCTGATCACAGTGGCCAAACAATAACGTTTTGCGCCTACACACCTATGCAGAAAACTAATATAAGGTATAGGCCAATTACATGTAAGAATCTAGAAAAATTTAATGATACACTAGCAAATAAATTATGTGATCAAGATATCTTTAATAATATAAGTGACCCAAATGAGTTTTACGCCGAGTTTTTTGCAATTTTAAATACAGAATTTACTGACACATTTCCAGTAAAAACTAAAACCATAGTCACAAAATTCCTGTTTAGTGATTGGGCGACACCTGGAATTCGTAAAAGTAGAGAAAGGCTCTTTGAACTTTATGGTCTAAAGAAACACATTATGAATAATACCTTTCATCAGTATGTTGCAAAATATTCAAAAACTTTTAAAAATGTATGCAAAACAGCTAAAGCTATTCATATTAGTAATAAAATAAAATCAGCCGATGATAAAATTAAAACAACTTGGAAAATTATAAATAATGAGACAGGTAGGAATAAACAGCGCAATATCGAATTTAATTTAGAAACTGCACATGGCCCTATAAACACTGATAAAGAAGTAGCTCAGGAATTTGAAAAGTTTTTTTCGAATATACCTCTTAAGACGACTGAGTCCTTAAATTCGTCACCTGCACTCGCTGCCGCCTTACTTAGAAATAATGTAAAAGCTTGCCCGATGGAGTTTAGATTTCGGCACACAAACCCCCAAGCTGTGATTAAAGCATTCAAAGATCTTAAAATGAAGTCAACAGAAGATCTCTGGGGAACGTCCGTGAAGGCCTGTACATCCATAATAGAAACTGTAGCGCCTTATTTAGCTTTTATATTTAATACCAGTGTTGACCAAGGAGTGTTTCCGGATCTCATGAAGCATAGTAAGGTAGCTCCACTTTTCAAATCGGGTGATTGTAAAGAACCAAACAATTATAGGCCGGTGTCAATTTTGCCAGTTTTCAGTAAGGTGTTTGAAAAGTTAATGCTTACACAAATGCTATGTCACTTCAATAGAAACTCCATCTTTCATGATCAACAGTTCGGTTTCACCAAAGGCCGTTGTACAACTGACGCCGGTGTTACCCTATTGAAGAACATTTTTAACTCCTGGGAGGAAGCGCAAGATGCCATAGGAATCTTTTGCGACCTCTCAAAGGCATTTGATTGCGTAAACCACGAAACGCTTTTGCTGAAACTGGAACATTATGGAATCAAAAATAAAGCTCTTGATTTACTAAATTCATACCTTAGAGATAGACAGCTTAAAGTACAGATAAACGGTGTAAACTCTTTAGGGGCTGAAATTACTATGGGCGTGCCTCAAGGTTCTATTTTGGGTCCATTCCTTTTCTTAGTATATATTAATGATATACCCCATTTACTAAAAAATCAACCACAGATGGTGTTATTTGCGGATGATACATCGTTAATTTTTAAAATAGATAGACGTGCAAAAAATCTAGACACTGTTAATGAGTGTATTGCTAAGGTTCAAAATTGGTTTACTCTGAATAATTTAGTTCTTAATGAAAAGAAAACGAAATGTATTAGATTTATATATATTTTTCTTTGCCAAATGTTAAAAGTAGCGATTGCGACATTTTACTAAACGGAGAAAAATTGGAATTTACTGATCAGACGGTTTTCCTAGGAATCAAGTTAGATGATAAATTACAATGGGGGCCCCATATAGCATCTCTAGCGGGGCGACTAAGCTCAGCCGCTTATGCTGTTAGAAAGATAAGGCAGTTAACCGACGTCGAAACTGCGCGTTTGGTTTACTTCAGCTACTTTCACAGCATTATGTCTTATGGCATTCTACTGTGGGGCCGGGCAGCTGACATTGAATCCATTTTCATTTTGCAAAAAAGAGCTGTCAGAGCAATTTACAATCTTCGTCGTCGCGAATCTCTTAGGGAACTATTTAAAAAGATAAATATAATGACAGTGCCTTGTCAATTTATTTATGAAAATATAATGCATGTTAGGAAAAATCCTCATCTTTTTAATAAAATAAGCGACAGACATAATTTTAATACGAGAAATAAAGATAAAATTGATCAACGATTTTTTAGATTGTCTAAAGTACAAAAATCTTTTATGGGGTACTGTGTTAAGTGTTACAATAAAATACCGAGTGAAATCTTAAATCTAAATGAAAGAAAATTTAAAAGTTATATAAAAAATACACTTAGTAAACAAGCATATTATAAATTAGAAGATTATATTTAAGATAAAAATGTTTGGAAACATGCTGGTCCTGCTCCATAGTACAATGTAGGGCTTAAACAGAATCAAGCTGGTTGAAATTTGAATGCTCACACACTCCATAAATTGTATTTGTAAAATAGCTTTAATTGCAATATTTTGTTAAAATGTGAACACCATGTACCTTTTTGCTATTTTCTTTATTCCCTATTATTTTATTTTTTAATCATGTTTTGTTTAGATTTTCAAGGTACATTGCTTTTACATTATTTATTCAATGATGTAAAAAAATATTGTCAAACATTTTTAAAAAGAGTAAGTATGGAGTTTCTTGCCCATTCTTCTTCATACAACCTACCTTTGCGAATGGGTGTAGAATCAATCCCATCCCATCCCATTTCCTTAATTTTAATTCGTTTAAAAGTGCCTCTTTGATGGCCTAATTGAAATAAATGATTTGACTTTGACTTTGACTTTGCGACGCACGCGCAGCTCGGAAAAACAGCAGGAGACGAAGGGGTAGGGAACTGCGTAGAAGCGATGAACCGGCAGCTCAGACGAGAGTGTTTAGTAGCATATCGAAGGTTGCCTCGTCCTGCACTAACGGTGTGATGTCGGAATGCGAGTGAGATGTGTGTTGAAGCAGCGCCGATGCCGCACTCGTTTGGTGTTTGCTGCGTTGAAATAATAATTATATATAAATAAGCAACGCCCGTGTGGCATGCCTTTGAAAGAGACGTTTTTCAGACAGATATTTTAACCTCTTATTCATTGTCAAACTTACCTACAGAGAATAAAGCGCCGTCCGTATTCACAGTCCATCTTGCTGTACGTCCCGCCAAGGCCATGCACGATGCACGACGCAAAAACATCGTGAATAGGCTTGACGTACGTCAATAATTATTATTAATTGTTTGCTGGATGTGCACGACCCATTTTTCATCCAGCGAGCACCCCCACCACTGCGAACGTCGTGCAGATGGACAGTGAATAACGCGGACGTACCTACGTCAGAGCAGTCCAGCATAGTGCATGCTGGACCGTGTATAGGCGTGCTGTACAGCAGATTTAACATTTAGAGCTTGTCTCGAGAGAAGACTGCACGTGAAAATGTATAGTGAAACACTTTCAAGATTTATTGAAAAATATAAGTTCCGCACTTGCGTGTATTCTGTACGTTTATGATATTTTTTTTTAATCCAAAATCTTTTCCTTTTTCTTTTCCTCTTTTCTGTTGCTGCTGACAACATCAGAAGAAATCCCATTTTTTGGCGTTTTGTTAAAACTGCTGGCAATTTCTAAAACACGTCTTTATTAGTTCTATTGATTCTGCTCGCTGGATGCGTGCACGATGGTGTGTATGCTACATCCATCACAGCGACCTTGAGCTGACGTACAGCCGTGACAGATGGTGAATACGGCGCTTTATCCATTGTCAAAGTTACCTACAGAGAATAAAGGATATTTTTGCGCTTGAATGACATAAAACAATTTTAAATTCTATCTGCCAGTATTCAAGTTTTGACAGACTTTTGAAAGATCTTTGTTAGTCGACGACAGTTTGAAAGGATTGTCTTTTGTTTTTACTTCAGAATCAAAAATGTTGGAACTTGATGAATGAAACTTCAATGTTATTGTATTCTTACAACTTCTTTCGGAAGTTCTACGACACCTTTGTGCCATACAAAAGTTTACTTTAACTTAAGAATCTCCACACTAACAGTTTTCAAAGAGAGAAACAATTTTTTTTTTGTTTAAAACTTCTGGTTCTTACTGATGGTGGTTTAGGTACAAACCATAATGTTGCCTGTTTAGCGCATACAAATCTACTTTGCACGTACCTAGTTTAAAATTTTCGCACACTTCATTGTATAGTGTAAAATAGTGCCTAAAGTAAAAGGACTACCAGACAACAGCTCAAAGATTCTCCACTAAAAGCTAAAAGAACTATTATTACAAGAACAGAACTCGTGTTATTTGCAAAGTCCGGGCATTTATTATTCAACATAGCCATTTGAAGTCAAGGAAACAAAATTAGAGACAGCTGCCCGGAGCAGTGAATAATGTACTGGCTTCCACCCTTTCAGACAAATCTCCAGGGTAGTATAGGTTGTCCAATCATAGCGGAATATTTTGCGGATAAAAACGGCCCATATCCGTCCTGTGTCACCGCAATGTGTGGTGACCACTTGAATGCCGGCCCTGATTTGTGTATTGTGCCGTTTTTTCGAGTGGTCATACTACCCATGGCCGAATAAATCACACATGTTGTGCTGTCACTCCCAAGTTCTACATATAAGTAGGTATAGGATGGAATGTCGTAGGGAAGTATTAAGAAGGCTACTCGATATTAATTAATCATACGTCTTTAATTGCGAAGATACTGATTAGTTTTCCAAAAATTGCCAGTTTCATAAAATGATGTGTTAAAAAGAAAACAATTGTTTTTTTTGTGTTTGTTTGTAACTACAACATTCAGGCTATATTTGTGTTGCAGAAGAGAGCCATTCGAGCAATTTACAACCTCGCTAGCCGGCATTCACTGAGGGATAAATTTAAGGAAATAAATATAATGACAGTTGCCTCTCAATATGTATATGAAAATTTGATTTTTGTTAAAAAGAATATTAATCTTTACACAAAATATAGCGACATTCATAGCATTAATACAAGAAACAAGGATATGCTAAAAGTGCCCGCGAGTAGGCTCCATAAAATAAGTAATTCATTTAAATGCCAAAGTGTACGTTTCTACAATAAACTCCCAAACCACGTTAAAGAACTAAGCCTAAACAAATTTAAATCAGTTATTAAACAACAATTATGTAAAAAGAGTTACTATAAAATCAATGAATACCTTGATGACAAGATGGCCTGGGAGTTAGCTGCTCCGATGCACCCTCAAGCATCAAACACCCTGTGATGTTTTTGTTTTTTATTTTTTTTATTCTTTGATAATGTGAAGAATATGTGGTTTCAGAGGTCGTAAAGCTCCTTACGTACTGAGTTGAGCTTCTATTCTCTGACACAGCCATGCTTACACTGACTGAATTTAAAGCTTTTCTTTGTAGTCCTTTCTTAAAAAGACTATCTCAGACGAGAACCTACATGATCCTCACAAGTATCTGTATGTATGTATTGACGCATGTTTTTTTTTTATATACAAGCTGACATTTCCTTTTTTTATACTATCTGACATTTTCGATTTTTTTATATACAATCTGACATGCATTTTTTTTTTTTACACTTTTTATATAAAACCTGACATGTATGATTTTTTTATTTTATATACAATTTTTATTTTTTGTGTGAGTACTTGGATCCGTGTGGGTCAACTTGCTGTGTTTCTATTTATTTTTTATAATTATTGCGATGTCTGACAGTTTGAGTAACTTACGCGGCCTACACAAGTCCTTTCTTTGGTATTGTTCGTCGTGTCGTTGAGCTCCTTGAGTTATGAGTCGAGCTCTACGGTAACTGACAAATGCTTGCACTGACTGGACAGGTCCACTCAAATTTGTGTGGTTCTTTCATCAAAAGACCATTTCAGACCCGGCCTGCATGATCCTCGTATAACCTTTTCTGCATTTATAATGTCTGGACTTTAAAAGAGACAGTGACCTCTGAGTTTGTTTCGGCTGTTTCTTCTCAGAGTAGTCAGGTACGAAACACCGGCCTCTTCTAGTTTTATGAAAAGACGTGTAAAAGTGTTGATATAACCTACTTGCATAAATAAACATCATTTCATTTCATTTCATTTCATTTCACTAAAAAAATAGTATTTTTTTTTTAATTAAAGAGAAAAATTAAGAGAAGAAGAAGATGAAGAGACGAATAAAATAAATATTTTCAAACTCTACATGTGTAAGATGATTCGTGTCCCTAGTAGTATATAAAATATGTATTTCATGGAGTTAAAATCTGGTTCTGATTTTTCTCGTTAAATATTTACCTTGTCTTTGAGGCGGGGAGGCTTCAAATAGAAAGCGTTTAATCCCTGAAAGATTAGGTACGTGTTCTTTATAAGATACCAGAGATTTACTGAAAGGAAGATCCTATCTACCTATCGTGATTTTCTAAACGATTGCTGTTTTATATTTGGGTTTTATTCTATAAGAAAACTAGAATTATATTTCAGTCTGTTATTTTTTTTCGGTTAGTTAGGTTAGAGGTTCACTTAACTTCTTGCGATTCTAATAATAGAGGATAAAGAAATAAAATGCTTTTATTTTTTACCGAAACTGCGCTAGTATTACCTATATACATTATATTTGCCTTCACCTCTTTTTGAACACTTTCTCTTCAGTATTTATTTAAACACAATGTCAGTCTCCCGCCTGGTTTTAAGATATGCACTTCCTCCTATCCTGCCCATCCCGCAAAATTACTTGTATCTTTCAGAATTGAAAAGCCAATTTTAGGACTGTGTGTGCACTTATGCAGGTGTACGTAAATAACAAGATCCTCCCAAGATTAATAACAAGACCAGTGACGGATTTGGTGTCCACAGTTTTTTTGTGGTTTATTATATCAAATGGGACCTCCCACCCAGGGCAGGACGGAAGGTTTAAGTCAGTCAGACTTGTACTGAGTAGTTTCAGTAAGTTCTTGGTGACGTTAAAGTAAGGCGTGATGCCCTAAGGACGGATTTTTTTGTGTTTTTCTGTTGCAACCCCAGACGTGATGCCCTAAGCAATTGTTTGATTTGATTAAGGGTTAATCCGTCACTGAATAAGACCTCTAACGTGTCCTTTTTCATTAAGTTCGCTTTACAGTTCAAGAAGACTGTATTCGTGCGTAATCAAGTGTACCGATAGGTATTATCAGCACGATTCAAATGCAATCACCATGAGACGAGCGATAGAGATGTAAAGGTGGCTACGATTTGTTTGGATACTTTTTGAGTTCATCGACACGCTAAGAAAAGAAAATATGCAATCACCGGTCGCGAAAATCACCAATGTCACAAAATAAACAAAAGACGATCATCAGTTCCGTACCTATGTCCCTGAGGCATGGCCTACGCAGCCAAGTGCAGACGGCTGCCGGCATGACGTCACAAAGGAGATACATCCGGCTCGGAAGCCGTAAGTGCAGGACGCGTGCAGTCAGCAGCCGGTGCCCGTCCGGGGACACGCGACCTTGCACGGCACACAATCACTGCTTGGAGTGTTAGGCTGAGGTTACACTAGGCCGTGACGCGATGTGCGACATATTATGAGCGATTAAAACAAATAAATGAATGCTTACGTATAATGACTACATTACACACATATAGCGGAGGCGGCCCCACCATATTTTATAGTCAGTCCCACTATGTGAAAAAACAAATCTGTATTTTTTTTAAATATTGCAACACATATTTTTTACTGTACACCTAGACTTCAATAAATTGTCTAGCAATACTCAATATTGTGTAATAATAATTCAGGGGTGTTGTCCGCCTGATGATCCATTTACGTACGTGCCGCTATGAATTGTGACTTATTACGGCACAGCAAGCGGCAGGATCAAATGTATAGAAATGTTTTAAACATTCCACGACGCGCCGCCATAGCGTCGCGTATTCTTATTCGCGCCGCCCGCCGCTCCGCTCATCGCTTAGACCAAAATCGTGAGTAACCGTTAAGGACAACTCACATTGGTACTTTAGTGTGTAGAGTTCTATTTGAATTTTGAATGTGCATGTCTTTTGAGTGCTAAGTGGTTTGTGATTTTTTCTATTGCTCGTCGTGGGGGAAATGCAATGTAGATTTTATCATTGCAAATGGCGGATACATTTTTAGTATCTTCTTCTTTAGGATTTCCCCAATTTTATTATCACATACTAATCCTTTACTGTTGCTGCTGAATATTAGCTAGTTCCATTCCCTATAATATTCTTGGGTTATTGGGATGTCCCATCTAGAATTGCTTAGTAGATAGCGATTTAGAGTCTATATATGCCTGGTTGATGGCAATAGGCTCACCCCTATTACACGTGACTAAAACATAACTGGTGAAAAGTTAGTGTAATGGGTAATCTCTAGCTAACCCTCTTGGTTCAAAGGTAGGCTTTATGTAGGTGTGTTGTGTTCACCTTTTCAATTGAGGTAACTTTTACCTAATATATAAAAACTTAGAAATAAATGAATGTATCGTGCACATTTATTTTGCTTTAAAAGAATTAAGATATGAATTTAATTGAAAATTGAACATTTTTGTCAAAATTAGTTTAACAGACTTGGCCACTAAAACTTTATTTTAACCTTAAACGCGAAATTTAACATCTTCATTTTTTTAGTGTTCGATATTTCAGTAATGTTGCAAGCGCTGTAGATCAGTGATCAGGGGCAAACTTATTCGTTTTGTTTGTATATAATAATAAACCTACCTACATTACTATAGTTTCACTACTTTACTTTTTCACTTCTCTCTTGTATGAGACCAGTATTTATTTTCAATCTGTTTAATCGGTTTTGAGGTATAAAACCATTAAGGCTGATACAATTTGAATCATTTATGAATATCGTAATGGGTTTGCGCTGTATTTCACATCGAAAAATGAATAAAATGTAAGTATTTAATTTTGTAACAGGGTTGTAATTATCAATTTAATCCGCGTTGAATTGAGAGCAAAGCTTAAAATGGATTGGATAATTTTGTTATCATGCTTTTGCGCTGAAATTGGCATCGCAGTAATGTAAATTAAACGAGCAACAATGTTGTACTAATTCTAAATTAGAGATATTATGTAAAGTGAGCTATTTACAGAGACAATGAATAAGCTTTTGTAATAAAACAATTAATACAAAAACAGCCGAACATTTAAGAAACTTCATTACCAAATTATCCAATTAATAAAATCCATGGTGTCCTTCGGTAGCTCTTTGAGTACTGGAGTCTCGGTATACGTATGTTCCGCAACCCCGGCAAGGGATTATTGATGCCTATATCTATACACTGGGGAATTAAATGAATCAGGGGCCTTAGTCAAACAGCATTCGATAGTAAACTACAATCGTTATCGTTCATCAGTCACCAATACATTTTCAACTTTATACTCCAGCGCGTAAAGTTGAAAATCTATTAAAAACTGCTAATCGATAACGAACGAAACAAACGAAAACGATCTGTGAACTTCAATAGATTTTCAACTTTACGCGCTGGGGCATAAAGTTAAAAATGTATTGGTGACTGATGAACGATAACGATTGTCGTTTACTGTCGAATGCTGTTTGACTAAGGCCCCAGGGTTTTGAATAACGGTTTTAAATCCTGGTTACAGTGCTACCGCGGCCCTAAAACGCAAAGGATAACTGAAGAAACAGTATTTTTTAATCCAGTACGAGTCGGAGAGAACCATTCACTATACAAAGGGCGGGCGGGAAGACTCCATTTAATGATTTTTCATCCCAAAATAAAATAGCTTGTTAAAAAAACGTTATAAATAACTTTCTTCTACTCTCCTAGTAATAAAAATAAAGGTATTGTATTGTATTGACCTTTGATCACGTCTTGTATCTCATTTCAGAAATACATCTCGTATTACCTTTGCATTTTACTGAAACGTTTCACGACGACGCGACGATGTAAAAAGAACCTGAAGGTGTTATTTTATCCTTCTGTACAACTTGAATAAGCGTCGTTTGAATAATTTTAAAGTGCAGAATTAAATGAATAATGATAATGCTTTCACAAGTTGAAGTCAAACGGTTAAATTGGCAACGTCCTTTTTGATTTTGTAATCTTAGTTGACATGAATTTCCAACTACTTTTTCTTTGATAAAGTTTGAACGTTTAGTTGTGAATATTAAAATGTTTAAAGTTTCCTTTTAAAAGCTCTATTAATAAAAACAAGAACAGCTCTTTGCTGTAAATGGTTTTCCTACCTCATAGCTAATAGTTATTTGTGCAACAAGAGAGCAAAGTCGTTTTTTGGTGCGAGTGCCGATTTTGAATCCTGAGTGTGGCGAGGGATTCAAAGGCACGAGATGCAAAAAACTTTGCTCTCGTGTAACACACATAACTTTTCACTTCAGCAGCGAGAAAACTTTAGGAGATAAAATAATAAACACTCTTTACGCCAGCCACGATATTTTATTCCTGCTCTTTTATTTAAATTAAGGCGTATTCGGAAATAGCACCCATGATATTTTAGTATTCAAAATATTTAAATAACATTATTGAAACTAGAAATAAATATTTACAGGTTAAATATCAGTTTTATTCGCAGTAAATACTCATTTTCGTTTAAATACAACAATAAGTTAAAAATTCAATAAATTACATTAAAAGACATAATTATCTTTTTGCAAAATTTCTTTAGTTTGTACATATTTCCGAACGTGTTTGTCTTTGCTGAGGTCGAATTCAAAATCGGAACTTCGAAAGGGCTGGTCTTTGTGGCTGTATGGGCTTGACTCTTTGCCTGTCATAAAGGAAGAAGGAAAAAAAGGGCTGCTTTGTCTCTCTCTCTCTTTCTAAGTGCGAGAAAGAGATGGAGTGTATATGTTTCGAATTTGTATGATTAACCTAAGGCTGAATACGATATTCGTCGTGGCTTTCTGATAACAAAAATTAAAAAGTTACTTTGTCTCACTCAGTGAGCAAAATCGCATTTTGCTCACTGCTTTCAGGCAGCAAAACCTACATTTTTGAGCTACTGAAGTGAAAAAAATATTGCAGCGTGAATCGACCTTCGAGTAGCAGTGCTTCCCAAAGGCGGACATTAGATTGTGGTAGATTGGTAACGAGCATCATACCGAGTTGACTCCATGTCTCAGAGCCGTTGTCCCAGGTCATTTGTAAATCTTTGGCTGTCGTAATGTGTGGATAGAAGCTTGAAAATCTATGTTTTGCCAGAGGGTATTATATTACTCAGTTTTGGGTTGAGGAAGTGAGATAGGCCGTTGTTTCATGCAAAATACTTTTATTCAGTTATATCTGGTTAGAATGGAAGGTGACGCCAACATAGTTGGGAAAACACTAGGTTACTAATTTATGACGGTATTCTGTAGCCGTAATAGTACCACGAATGGGCAAACGTAGTGTAGGAAGCCCTGCGTCAAGATGTGTCGATGATTTGAAGAATGTGGCTGGCAGTCGGATGGATGCGGGAATGCCCAGGACCGGGAGGGTTGGCACTCTTTGCGTGAGGCTTACGACGGCAATATAATAGTGCCAACCTACGTGACGAAATACGATCGTAATTTTAATAAAAATAAGTGTACCTACAGAATAAACTGATGTTGCTACATTAAAGAAAGATAAACGTGATTCAAACAAGATTTCTTGCGCTATCATCCTGTCACCATTAAAAAGCTTTTTGTAAGATTGAAGGGATCTTGCGGGATTTTAGTTTTACGCACCCTTTCTATCTCGTATTTTTTTTGTAATGAAAGATGTATTTCTAAACTTAATATGATAGTAACGACTTATAGAATTAGTACATACTAGAATTGATATTAGGTGCAAATGTTTGCTGTGATCATTGGTTTGAATGTTGTTATTAGTTGTTTAGGGGAAGATACGTACCTTATGCCTAGCTGTATGTTTTGTAGCTGTCCGTTAAAAAAAAAAGTAAAATAGCCACCAATCGCGGGGCGTCATATCAAGATTTTTTAAAGATTTGAATTGAATACACGGGTTAGCGCAGTGGCTGAGCGATTGGACTGCTGTGCAGCGTGTCGCGGGTTAGATTCCAGCACGGTACAAATATTTGTATGACCTACAAGTACCTGGTTGTTTCGGGTCTGGGTGTTTGTATATGTGAGTTCTATGTTTGTCTTGCTGAGCAACGTTTTTCTAAAAGAAAAAACGGCAAAAAGAAATAGCAAGAATAGCTACCATCTAAAATTCATTCCTTAAAATCGATTCAAAGCGTAATAACAAAAAAACTCACTTTGGGCGGTCCATTTATATCATGTTGACCAGAAAGAGTCCGTAAATAAGATATGGACCTACTTATCGTGAATTCGTGATAACGTGTTGTCTGATCATTGCGTTCTAACTGACACCTGTCACATAGCTATTGTGAGAAAGCATCTTCAGGAAAACAAGGAAAAGAAAGAAAATAAGTATATCCTTTGTTGTAGTTACGTTTACCCGGCTTCGTATAATTCTTATCTTATTTTTTATATATCAGTGCACACAATGATGTGATTTTTTCTGTGAAGTAATTATTTAATTGATTTTTTGGGTATTTAAAATTAGTGAACATTAGCAATATTTAAGTACTCGTCCGTAAGTAGATTTTGGAAGAAAGTACTTTTCCATTTAAAACAAAAAATACGGTAACATACTATTGAAGGTAGATATGAGATCGTAGAGAAGGTGTTTTATGCGTGTAGTAGAATGGTTGAATAAAACACATTTTGTTCATTTTTTATTCGTTTTTATATAAATTGCTCGTAAAATCGTCACAATTTAATTTCTTGTCGTACTTTACTAAGACGTAAAATGAAACCAAGGAAAATAACAAGCTCGTATTAGCTATGCTGAAAACTCTACCTCAAACTATGAAACATCTACAGAAGTGCTTGTTACGCGAAATCCTTGTTCCTGTCTAGTTTCTACGGTCTTGCCTCTTTATGTGCTTCAACATTATAAAACGCAAGCTCAAAATACATTTTTCTGTGCGCATTCCAGTTACCAACCTAATAGTAAAGGTACGCGGGACATTTAGGTATATTATAATACCAACATCAGGAACAAATATGCGCATCTGTCTACTGTCTATGGCCCCAGGCACATCGAAATTAAACCACAGGACTGCACTGCAATTTACCTAGCGTAGCACACGGACACGATTTGATATTTCCATAGAGATTTTGAACAATAGAGGAGTGTTGATGCGAAATTTTATTAATTTGTTGTCGTTTCATTTAGCGATGGACTCAAATAGAATTAATATTTTGATTGATTTATTAATAGTATGGTAATTTTGAATTGAACCATGTTTCAGAATTCATGTTATTTATTTAATAACTGTATACAACACTTTGTAGGGATAGCAAAAAAAAATGAGAAGATGGTTCAGTCATAATTTTGACAAGTTAACATCAATAACAACTGTGCTATGAGAATCTGTTTTAGTCGCGGGAATGTCATAGAGGTTACCACAGCCGTGGAACGCAAAAGACAATTGAAGGAATAAAGTGGTTTCTAGTCACAGTCTGAAAGTCTCATGGACTCAGAGAGGGAGGACCCATTTTATAATTTTTCACAAAAAAGCTCTATTTAATTAAATTATACTAGTTAAGAGTCTCTACACAACACGAATCACATCCATAAATTAAAAGAAACATTGTCATTTCAAATCTATCAACAATAAAAGAAAAATAACCTAAATTATAGAGCGAAAAACAATTGTTTATTAGTTTTTTTCGTTTAGAAATCTAAGGATTTGGCAATGACATAAAGAAATGTGAGAACGCGGGAAATCAAGGGGACTTCAACATCCGTCTTCCTTTGACAGTTTTCATTTAAAGAATATTTGCATGCTCCGAGTATGTCCTTGTTTGTTCCTTTGTCATTTGATCTCTTTATTAAACCTTTATAGTCTTACTGTACTAAATCTTTCTTCAGAGAAACTTCTTAAAAGAAATATTTATTACTTTTTTTTTCAAATATCGTGTGTTTTATAGGTTTATTAGGTTGGTATCATTAGACAATTGTAGTTAGGTATATAGAGTTAGTTCTAAATCCTGTTAGTATATTATTAATTCAATAATTCTGAGGTGTGCATTGCTTTTTCTGTATAAATTCTATAGTGGATTGCTTGTCTAGCTCTAATATGCAATTCACCACTTTTCACATTGCGGAAACAGTAGAACTTTAGTTAATTTCGAATTTTGAATAGCATTATGTTCGAAAACTAGATTCACTATTATTTTGGTCAGAACTAACTGTTTAATTCTATCAAAATGTTTGTCTACATTATTGTTTGACGTAACAGCATGGTGAATGTTTTTGACAGGTGATCTATCGGTTAGGTACAGGTTTGAATCCATTTCATCTAAATTCAAGCTCATTTATTTATTTTGTGAACAAAGGATACAAAAGATGTTCTATGAAAATGTTTGTTCCATGGTTTGTGAGTTTTGGCGATTTTTGTTCTAGGTATGACTTAACATTTGTTGTTTCATTTTATTTTAAACTTAAGAAGTCTATAATAGTCCACGATAGCGAATCAAATTTATATTTTAATTATAATTTATTTTAAAACCGCTTAATAACATTAAGCGGTTTTAAATCACCTGGAACAATAATGTGCTACATCTACTTTAAAACATGGTCATATAAAGTACATTCCAATAATTCAACAAGAATTTGTCTAGTACTAAAAGTCTTCAATTTTATTCGCAATAGAATATCGAATCGACATCGATAACTAACTTACAAGACGAGAACTATGTTACGTGTGGAAATAGGTTTTATTATCGCGTAGTATCGTTCGTATTTTATTCGTAGTGAGATGTTAGTGGCGTACCGTCGCGCCACGTACCGCACGCCTCGCGTATTAACTTTAAAGATCGTATAGTGCACGTAGCGACATGTTCGCTGTCTTGTATTAGTAGAAACTTCTTTAATTTGTCTTCAAGACTTCTGTTTATAGTTTGAGTTGTACGACAAGCGATAAAACTAGAAGTGCAGGTGCTAGAAAGGAGATTAATTCAGATTGAGGGAGGAGTGGTCCAATATGGGGTATATATTTACGCTGCCTTCACATTTGGGCGACAGTCGCTGCCTAAGCGCGGCTGTTCATATAAAATGTGAAGAAATGTGCTTCTGCCGCGCTACTGTCGCGCTGCTAACGCCCTAATGTAAAAGTGGCCTTAGTTTAACGGAGGGGTCAATTACGGGAAACATAACCCTCCTTCTGGCGCAGTCAGTTAGGTAATTACGGGGTATACCACAATTATTTAAGCTTGAATCTAGTCCGTTTATTCTTAAGTAAATATTTGAAATCGATGAGATACCAAATCAATACCCTATTAATAGAAAAAGGAGCTAAAGGAGGAGTTGGAGCTAAATTTAGACATTCCAATGTGTATATTGACTTTAGTCACCAACGGATTATCAAAACCGTGGGAAGGGAACTGTAATAAACTTACTACAAAGACTTACGCTATAGTATTCAGGTCTATTATTATTGATGCTACAACGGACGGATGCCATTCCCCTCCCAGTAAATATCATAAGAGATTACGGCGCCCGTGGGAGCTCCATCCATACATAAGTTACCACATAAAGTTACAATTAACTGGCATAGTAATTAAACCTTTATATGAAAATTATTCCTTGTGTCGGAAGGTATCTAAACTTATTACGAGGGGGATTAAGCGTGCGATCAAATTATCCGTGTAACCTGCGGTGAACTTCAGTTAAAAGTTGGTGCTATCATTTGTAGAGCTCGTTCCAGTTCCGTTGGCGGCTCGTTACGACTTTTAGGTACTCTGTGCAACTTCTGCTACTTATTTTTCTTAGACTGAAACAATATTTTGACTGAAGCTTTACTTCGAGGACTCTTTAAAAATCAAGAGAAAAATATATTTTTACACCTTTTTTAGACACAGTTTCTCTAGTAAAAAGCTTTCTGCACTCGTAACTTAATAAAATCGCTAATTTCATATTCCTCCGTCTATTTTCTCTTTCATCACGTAATAAATTAATTTATTAAAGGCACTTAATGGGTATAAAGTATAAACATTACTAAAACTAGAAATTTAAAAATAAGTAAACCTTAATATTTACAATAAGATACTTAAACTAAAATACATAATTAAAAAAAAAACTTAAAAAGATAATCAGGCGTCAAAGTACTCCTTCGCATCACTGTCATCCGGAAACGTGCCCAGAAGACTGGCAGCATTGCCACGTTGAATGGCAATGCTTATTCTTTGACCAAAAAATACATATGCATAGATATCTTAAAGAGAAAGCGTGTCTTTATTTTTTAATTTCGTATATTTAAGGTGTGTCCAAACACGACGTGCAAGGTGCGCGGCAGCTACGCGCGGCATTCGCGGGATACAAATTTGCCGCGCGGCTTGTTTAGACCTTTTGCGCGGCAGTGCTGCGCGGCATGTCCGAGACACGCGTGCGGTGCGATAACCACTGTTGTCGCAGAGCTCGCGCGTGTTATCTATTATATCTCGTGTTGTTCGCAAATAAAATTTGATTCCTTTTTGATTGAATTAGACCCAGTTTAAAATATTTTAATGATTGATAAGATAGTTTTTAAAAGAATTGAATTACGCGTTTCATACATGTTGGATCAACTTGAAAATTTATTTTTATTTTTGTTCAGATATCTTAACGATTACGGTGTCAAATGAAAGATCTAGGCCTAAAACCATTTTATCAGTTTGAATCATGTAAATCGGTTCACGCCTTTAAGAGATAATTAAGAATTAGTATAGTGGAAATATAATGATGCAGAAAATTAATAATAAGTCCCTACTGTTATAAAATGTAATAAGATATTAAACTTACCACAATCAGTGACATTACTTGTTTTTTCTCTGTTTCTCTCCCTTCTATAAGACCTCAAAAGACTTTTCATTTTTAATTTTAAAGCTGCTTTTGGTTGTCCGATTTTTTTTGCTGTTTCATCCCATATATCTTCTCTCACGTTATTATTGTGATATTCTTTAGGTACGTCTAGTATCCCATAATGGACCATGGGAGCCATATATTTCAATAAGACGAATTGCTGTTTCGTTATCCATTTTACTTGATAAAATACGTCCGTCCACACACAACCATTGGCGAACCAACACTAAGGTCCTTCGAACACAAGGCGACGCAAGTCTCCGATACCTTACGATTTCGGTATCCAGGCCACTATCGCAATACAATCCATAGAGGTTCGTAAACACGCACTCGTCAATGGATGTCACAAGTCATAAGGTATCGGAGACTTGCGTCGCCTTGTGTACGAAGGGCCTAACACCGTTCGCGGCAGGGTGCTCGCGCGGCAGGTAGCTCGTGGCTGCCGCGCGCGGTAGTCGTCCAATCACAGCGCGGCGGGCCGCGCGCGGCAGCCGCGCTCGATTGCCGCTCGATATTTGGACACACCTTTAGATTGACATTGACCTTTGCAGCAGGTAGATACCGACATTTAACCATTGGATTAATGGCTTAACGTCAGTTAGACGATATGTGACCCACTGTCAATCACACGACAGGTGACCCTAATTTATAAACCAATACATCAGACCACTTTGGTCTAACCATGTGACCACCTGTCAGTTAGTAACAGTAGACATAACAATCAATAACTAGCTTATACCCGTGTCGTTACACGCGTTTGATAATTATTCCAGTCAGTCATATCGGGATAAAAAGTATCCTATGTGTTTATCCAGGTAGTAAACTATCTATATTATTATTATGTATCAAATTTAAGTCCGTAGTGTTTTTTTTGTGTGAAATTGTAAGTAAAAAACATCCATCCATCCATCTTCACAAACTTTCGCATTTATAATATTATAAGTGAGACTATTTTTATTAACCTCTAGTATCCCACTGCTGGGCAAAGGTCTCGTCCATAACCCCTTTTTCCTCCATATTTGTTGGCCAATCTCGTAGACCATAGCAAATGAATATCCCAAGTCTGACAGGTCTGACCGATATTCCTATAATATCGATGTACCAATAATTGGGTTGCGGATATCCGAGGGTAGTCTTGTTCACGTCATATTAAATAAGTTATTATTCAGTTAAATCTAGACTACAAGCTAACCCTAATATAATTGGGGAAAAGTCTGGATAATTTATTTAAATCATAGCGTTTTGCTCGAGCGTAATGTAAGTTACATTCCATCTAATAGATTGATTTTCTAAGCATTTATGCTTGAATACGCGAGCGCGCGTGTCTTTGCGTGAATCCCTAAATCGAATTTTGTCAAAATCGGTTTACTGATCCATGACTAGTAACAAACAAACACAAATCACATTTTTTTTCGCCTTTATTAGTCTTTATTCATCTTTATTACATATTATTTTACATTTTAAATATTATTAAATAGAAAACACAGCAATATAAAAATATGGAAAATAGTGTTCCACCGATGTGGGAGCGGGGTTCAAGCTACCGGTGGTGGGCTCCAGAGACGGGAACCTCCTCACAATACGAGCCGTATCAAGAAGTACTGCCTTCATCAGACCCTTGATCCAACCCCTTAAGGAGAGCCTCGAAAGGGGTCTTAAGTCTTTATTATTATTATACTTACTTACTATCCTATCCTAACTAATATTATTTACAAACTTGGAAGTTTGTGTGGATAGACTTTTGTTACCTACTCTTTCACCCAAAAACTATTGAATGGATTTGGATGAAATTTGGTTCACAGACACAGATAGTTTATAACCTGGATTAACACATAGGATAGTTTTATCCTAAGTTTATGTTCTTGTGGGATAATTTTAGAATTTGGGTGAAACAGTTGGCAACAGCTATAAGTACCTATTATAAATGTGAGGATGTGTTGATGTTTGCACTCCTTTATACAAAAACAAAAAAAAACGGATTTGGAACAATTAAAAAAAAACATATAGTTTATAAACTGGATTAACACATAGGATAGTTTTTATACCAATATGATGTTCTCAACGAATAATTTCTGAACCACACGCGTGTAACGCCACGGGCAAAAGATATTCACAAATACCATAAAACATTATCCATTTAATGAACGTGTTGTTAATTACAGTAGTTATTAAGCGAATAGTTAAACTACTAGTTCCGTATGTAACTAACAAATTATACTGTTGATAGAATTGGAATGGAGTATAATTATACGTTCAGATCACACAGGACTCTTTTATGTGTGACTGTAATTACTTCTCAGTGTATTTTGAGTTCGTTTCGGTTTGAAGAACCTTTTACTTTTATGCTGTAAGATTTTTCGTTATTTTAGTTAATCGCTTATGTGTATATGTGTCCAACTTAATCATCGGAAATATACAAATAACACAGCGGAAAAACATTACCTACTAATGTATTGAATATTTATTAGCACATTAATAAAAACACCTCCGATAGAGAAAAAATCCCATTATGAGATCAGGTTAAAAATAGTTATTTGTTATACAAGAGTGCAAAGTTGATTTTTAACCGCGTGCTCAATTTTGATGACCGAGCAAGCGAATGATTCTAAAATTGAATCACGAGTGCAACGAGTGATTCAAAATTAGAATCATGAGCGATCGCGAGGGAATCAAAAGAGCACAAGGTGAAAAATCTTTGCACTCGAGTGCAACACGTAACTTTTCATCCCACCTCAGCGAGGAAATGACTAAATGCAAAAACAAATAAAAACAGATGTACATTTTACAAACACAAGATAGGCTTTTATTTCAGTTTAGGTATAAACTAAGGCCGTTATCATACTAGCGGTTTGGAAGCGGCTGCGGGGCGGAGCGGACGCGGAGCGGACGCGCAGCGGACGCGCAGCGCATCCGTCGCGAACACGCCGCGGCTGCGCAGCGACGACGCCGTGGACGCGTGGCAAATGCGTTACGTTTTCGTCACGTGTTTGTACACTCAGTAACAAAATAGATTCCGACGAGGAAACATTGCTGTTGACGTTATTATTTCGAAAACGCCGGAAACAAAAACGAAAGCATCGACGAATTTGAGAAGATCCATTATAAGATTAGGCTGAGGAATTTTTGGCAGAGAGTTATAGGCAATTTTCATGTTTCGGTAAAAAAAAAACATCTCGGCTAGAAAAAAATTGGATTATTATGCATCTATAATCTGTATCACCTACTCTTATCATATGCCAAATTTCAGCGCTCGAGGAATTTTTCGAAAGTCTTCATACATAAAATTCCTCGTTCATCTGAGGTGGGGCGGACGTTTGGGCGTTTGTTCGAGGCAGTACAAAATGGCGTCCACTTTGCTGTTCGCGGCGATCCCGTTGCGCGTCCGCAACGAATTCGCTGCGCAACCGCGGCGTGTTCGCAGCGCATTCGCTGTGCGGCCGCTCCGCTCCGCAACCGCTTCCAAACCGCTAGTGTGATAACGCCTTAAGACATTATTATAGAACAGAATAATTTTTAAATTAAAACAAATAATACCTAGGTAGCAGTTGAAAACTACTACCTAAGTATTATTAAGTTAATTATTTCTATCTTGGTTTGTCATAACATAACAATAAGACGTGAAAGGAAAACCGCACAAAGCAAATAAAAAAAAGTAAAACAAAGTACTGAGCCAAGAATGTTCCGGGTCCGAGATTTTAACAAAATAATTGTAGATTACGCTCCAAGGGAGGCGTATTAAATTCCGAAGCGGTACTAAGGATTCTGGGGGTGAACCTCCGTCCGTAGCGCAGCGAGGAGGTTCAAGTGTTAATACCCGAAAGAAACGAGGGAATAAAGTTAAAAATCCTTAGTGAAGCGAGGGATTCAAGTTAGCCCAAGGCAACGCAGCCTTACACCCGAGGAGCGTACTCTGCTTTCCCACATAAGGCGACATCAAATTTTAAAAATAGAATTTGTTTCCTCGACAACCTTCGAACGTCAAGTGGGCACCACAGCAAGCGATCAGCTGTTGCGGTCACCGGCCGCCATTACTGCTGCTACTCTTTTGTTCATACGATGTTCTAAATTCAAATTTACTTTATTCACTAGAGGATAAAAACGGCTTTTACTCACTTGAGGATAAAAACGGCTTTTACGGTCAGATATCGAAGAGCAAAAGTACCCTTTCCGAGATGGGGGGATGAAATAGTTATTTGTTATACAAGAGTGCAAAGTTGATTTTTAACCGCGTGCTCAATTTTGATGACCGAGCAAGCGAATGATTCTAAAATTGAATCACGAGTGCAACGAGTGATTCAAAAATTAGAATCATGAGCGATAGCGAGGGAATCAAAAGAGCACAAGGTGAAAAATCTTTGCACTCGAGTGCAACACGTAACTTTTCATCCCACCTCAGCGAGGAAATGACTTAATGCAAAAACAAACAAAAAAAAGATGTTGTACAAACACAAGATAGGCTTTTATTTCAGTTTAAGTATTAACTAATACATTATTATAGAACAGAATTATTTTTAAATTAAAACAAATAATACTTAGGTAGTAGTTTTCAAAGTTACTTATTCCCACGTTTTTATACACTCACTTTTCTAAGCTACTCTCACTCTCACGATACTAAGGATTCTGGGGTTGAACCTCCGTCCGTAGCGCAGCGAGGAGGTTCAAGTGTTAATTCCCGAAAGAAACGAGGGAATAAAGTTAAAAATCCTTAGTGTAGCGAGGGATTCAAGTTAGCCCAAGGCAACGCAGCCTTACACCCGAGGAGCGTACTCTGCTTTTCACAACTATGGCGAGGAAACAAATTCTGTTTTTGAAAATTGATGTGGTACGACAACCTTCGAACGTCAAGTGGGCACCACAGCAAGCGATCAGCTGTTGCAGTCACCGGCCGCCATTACTGCTGCAACTCTTTAAAGTGCACACGATGTTCTAAATTCAAATTTACTTTATTCACTAGAGGATAAAAACGGCTTTTACTCACTTGAGGATAAAAACGGCTTTTACGGTCAGATATCGAAGAGCAAAAGTACCCTTTCCGAGATGGGGGGATGAAAAATAAATTATCAATCTACTTCTTCTTTTCGTATCGTCATTCACTTCTTGGTTGGATCTAAACTTTGCTACTTTTTTATGTGAACAAAAAAAAAACGTTACAGTTTAAGGTTTTATCTTTTGCCAATCCAAAAGGCTTACTTGAAATAAATGCTTTGATTTTAGTTTGTTACTGAAATCGAAATATTCGAATTAAGGAAATATTACGTATTTAGATTTAATTGAATAGTGGCAGTAGTACTTAAAACGAGAGTCTTTGTAAGCGACTCCTTTTTTTCTAGGCTTCAGGTAATATTAATAAAACGGGTTTCTAGGCTACTGCGGTTGCCAAAGACAAATACTAGAGTACACATAAACGTTGCAACCACATTTTCGTTCGGCCAAAAGATGCTGATGCCGGATGAGAATGCGCAGATAATATCTATGACTTATGCATTATTCTAACCCGAATACTTTGGCACAGGAGTACCCACGAGAAGTGAGGCCGGTCGGGCAGTGTACCGGCTAGAGAGCCAAATGGTACACATATAAATAACAGCTGTTGCCAGCGGGTTGGTCTGCTACAGCTTGAAATTTATCCCAGGGGGGAGATAAAATCGGGATAAAAACTATCTCATGTGTTAATCTAGGTTATAAATTATCTGTAGACCAAATTTCATCCAAATCCGTTTAGTAGTTTTTGCGTGAATGAGCAATTAAACTACGTACTCATCAACAAATATTTCTAATAATAAAGTTTAATGAAATCAAAACTTAACTAATATTATGATTGGATAACAGGAGCTTCCTAATTTGAACGCTGATTCAAACTTATAATTGGAAAAGATGAAGGATAATAATTAGATAGGATTAATAAAAAATATTGAAGGTATTTTCTATTTATCCTATTATAATTATCTAAAAACATAATCGGATTACATATTTTTCTTTCGAAAACAATAGTCAATATTTGTAAAAAAGGCACTTTGGATAAAATCAGCGAAAATCTAGTTACGAAGGGCTGAATTTCATATTAAAAACGAAAATTCATTTTATTTGTTTGTATGTATGGAGAAACCTCCTATTATAATATTCTTATCTGTAAAAGAAAATCTTAAGTTTAGAAAACAAACATGGGCCCCAAGGAGGTATATATGTTTAGACAGTCCCACTACTCCAGCAGGCGTCTGGCCCTCTATTATGCATCTATTTTATTTTTTTAGCATGTTAGAATAGCCTTTTACATTGAAGTCGTCGTCATAGTTCATTTAACCTACGATTATATTATTTCGTAGAATATATTCATCATCATCAGCCTAATGTTCCTACTGTTGGGACACGGGCCTCTCTACACAAAGTAATGCGCCTGACTGGATTCGAACCCACAACCTACGACTCGTAAGTCGCCGCCGATTCCACTGGGCCACCACTACTCTGCGGTAGTATAGTGGTAAGTATCCATGTCAGAATACATTCGCGTATTTGAATGACATGATTAATTTATACAAATCAGTACTTCAGTGCGACTGAATTACTTGTGTGATTAATTACATTACCACAACAGAAGACAGTTAATTCTAATTGACACGAGAATCTAAACATAGACCGTCTTACCACAAGAAAGATTTAAATGTCAGATCTGTTGAACACTTCCCTAAAAAAACTGTCAACGTCAAAACGATATTTCACATTGTTATGGGTCATTTTGCATGGTTGCGGGACTAATCAAATTACTGTGACCCTGGAACGTAAAAGGTTATTGAAGGACACTAAGGATTTTGGTCAGTACAAGTCTGACAGTAGGGTGGGAGGGACTTATTTGATGGTTTTACCACGATAAAAAAGGGTCATTTTGCAGTTACACTGTTTTTTTACTTTATCTTTTTGTGGTAAGGAGGAGAATATCTTAATTAGGTTATTTCTGTGATAAAGAAAGTTAAAGTAGTGGAAAACTCCAGTGTACTAATTGATGGATTGCGTGGAAGCGAGGAGCGATTATCTTTGCACCGTAGGTGTGTTGTGTGTATTTCTTTTTCTTCTTACTTCAGAGGTATCATGAATCTCAGGACTGTATAAACAGAGTATCACGGTCTTGAAATACAAAGGAAGACTGAAAGGTGGGCTATCTTAAATGACGTCTCAAAGCGAGAGATATATGTGTGTTTCTACTTTTGTAAATGCACCCATGACACAGGAAAAAAATCCAGTGTTACATTACATTAAAAAAAAATATGTCTCAGTAGTAGATAGGTATCCCTAGGCGTGGATTTGTGACTCGACTTTTAGATAATAGTAAACATTGCCTCTTAAGGATAAACAAAAACAATAATAAAACAGTTAATATCTTTTAGTGGGCCTCGGGGGGTCATCTCACTGAACGATAGGCTATAAACTGTTTTCCAACGTTGAATACTTTCTTACATTAATCTTATAAAAATAAGAAAGAAGAAGTCCAATATAGTTGGTGGAATAATGAAATAACCAAATAAACATTTATTTAAATAGTTAACTATTAATATTAATAGTTATTATCTACTGATCGCTATTAATCTCTCATAAACTATTAATATTATAAAGCTGAAGAGTTTATTTGGTTGTACCCGCTAATTTCAGGATCTACTGGTTCGAATTGAAAACATATTTGTGTGTAAGATAGTCCATTTATTGAGGAAGGTTAGGTATAGGCTATATAACACCGCGCTACGACCAATAGGAGTTGAGCAGCGGAGTTGAAATCACGGGACAGACAACTACCTAACAACAACAACTAATTCTATTCTTATTGCTTTGTTCGCTATTCAAATTAAGACTGACTGGCCTGTCAGATCACCGCACTATTCCCCCAGCGGTCATAGAAGAATCTTTCAAAACATAGTAGGATGTTCTGGAAACAACATTGGAATTCAACACATTTTCATCATAGAACGTTCCCCAACGCAACGTCCCCATCAATTGAAGTTTCCGTAGCCCATAGGTGCTCTAACGAGAATGGGTTTGAATTATATTTTATTTCCCGATTCAGCAACACTGCAAACAATAATGGGTGCGCAAACAGGAACACAATAGTTGCTCAAAATATAAGTGCCCTAAAAATTGTTGCTCAAAAGAGAATACCTTCCTGGAACGTGCTAGAACATTATAGAATGGTCTCGTGATAGTATGTAACAATATGTATAAAATTTTATTTATTAAACTGATTCACGATTCCGAAGTAACAACAAAAGCTATCATACTTGTATAAAGACATAGTGGCAGCAATAATAGGGTAATCGTTGTATTCAATAACTAGCAGACAAGTGGCAATTATTATTGTAAGCTTCTATTGTAATCTCCCCAACCATTGTTAACATTCTCACACTATGGCACGTACGATGTATTGGCAACGTGTCAATAAATGGCTCAGATTATCATATTAATAATTATTTATGTGTTCTAAGGAGGCTCTCGTTAGGTAGTTGGATCAGGGTCCTGATTCTAAAAGCATTCTTCTGGCTGGATACGGCGCGCATTTTTAGAAGGTCCCTTTCTTTGAAGCCCTGATCTCAGGTAGCTCGGCCCCTGTTTCGGATATAGGTGGCCCATACTATTTTAAATGTTTTATATTTTAATTATTAACGTATTAAATAATGTAAATAATATGTAAAAGACAAATGCAGGAAATGAATGTGAAAGTTTATAATTATGTTTGGGTGTTTGTTACTCTACTCATTCACGCAATTAAACGGTTGGTCTGATTTGGGTACAATTTGATACATATAGTTCCCGGTAACTACTGCCATTTCGTGAGACACTTACTACACTATACAAAGGCGAAACAACAGGCACAAGTTAGTGAAGAATAAAGCATAACACACAGGTAAGTAATGGGTGAGTCTTCGCTCTTAGCTCATCCTTTGTTGACCCCGTGCTTCTATATAGTTTTGAATGCAGAATGCTGTGCGGTTCGTGCAAATCTCATAGCTTCTATGCGGTGACCTTTATCCAAAATATGCAGTGTGTAGTGTCCCAAATGAGAATTTAATGAATGTGTCAGCAACAATGATTGCTCGATTGATACTCAGTTGGCATGTGGGTGATTGGCTTCGGCGCAAGTAGACTATTCAGGGATGGAACGAGGAATTGTTATGAACCGTATTCATTGCGAGCATTCGCTTTGCTAATATTTGTAACGGACGAATGATCATTCGTTCGCGTGGTGTTTGGGTTATTTGCTTCGACTTGGTTGTCGTGTATTAAAAGCGAAGGCAGCGCATATTTTCAAATTAAAACTCATTCGAATCTTAAGTAGCGAAAGATAAGTTCTTAATCGAAAGAAATTAAATAGGCATACTGTTTAATTTTCTGAGGTCCGTCTTAGATATAGATACATTCATAATATTAGGTACCTAAATATTTTTACTCGTGCAAGCGCCTTAGTTACTGAAGCCCTACTAAAATGACTTTTTTTATTTTCGTGACGTAAAGTACCTAAACTGGAACTTTAACGTTAATTTAAAACAAAATAATATTCTGCGTTAGTAAACTAGATTAGGCGGCACGGTTAGCGCAGTGGCTAAGTGATTGGACTGTTGCGCTGCAGTTCGCGGGTTTGATTCCCGCACGGAGCAAATATTTGTATGATGTACAAGTAGTTGCTTCGGGTCTAGGTGTTTGTGTATGTCACTTTCTATATTTGTAAACGCACCCACGACACAGGAGATAATGCTAGTGCGGGGTAAAGTTTTTTTATTTTTAAAAGAGCCGGTTTTTCAAATTTGTGTACAACAAAAGCAGTAAATACTTCAAGTATGTAGTAAATAAATACAGAAACCTATTGTTATGGCATTAGAATTGTATTGTAAAACAAAACAGAACCGTCACCCGGCTAAATCCGAAGAAACATTGTACAATACTACAGAGGCTCAGTCTGTCAGCTGTCACCTAGGTTCAGTTCCGTGCCCCAGTTTAGACGCTCTATTGTGATGTTGAAGCCCGATATGACAGATTTGGAGCGATCTATTTTCTATTGCTTTATCGCATTGCTTTGTTTTATAGCTAAACATTAATATTGTGAACAAAACAGTATGGTTTTTAAAGTACCATGGTGACTTATGACGCTATCATTAGAGCTATTTACCACTGACTTCCACTGACGCCCGCAATTTCTTTCAGGTGAGGTTTAGGCCGCCCGTACGCAACCATATCGCATCCCATCCTACGACCGCGCTTTTTTATTTTTTTGACTTGCTAGATAAAAAAAATTATAAGTTACAATATTCCTGAATTCATCTATTTAGGAATATCTCTAACATTCAAAACGGAACAAATAAATACTATTGGATTATTAGGTTCGGAGATAGCCCCATAGGGACGAATAAACTATATTAATACCTCTTAAAACATAAGTATAGATTTTTATTATTATGAAAACGGTAAACATCATGAAATCGGTATTGTTTGAAACGTAAAAACAGACAACTTCGTAATATTATACGTAGCAACAAAAATTTTAGAATTGCAATTCTAAAATTCATTTTGAATAGTTAGCTTTTGTTATGCAGTCAAAACATTTGTTTCGGAAACTGGACGATGCTACTAGTTTGTTTTGCTCTCGGAATACACACACCGGCACAATTAGCAGGACAGATAAAAACTGCACTTTGTTTCTTTTATTTTTGATTATTTTAAGTAAAATTTAACTAAGACTATCGAAAGTCAATGTTGAAAGATGTCAAAATGTTTTCTGTTCCACTAATTGTGCCGCTGTTTCTATTATTCCGGATTGTTCCATCACGGTAAAAGAGAGAGGTACATCACCAATGGTTGTGAAATATTGAATTTAGTAAATATTACTAAATAAAACCTAAAGAACATTTCGCAATACTATATATTTTAAGATTTTCCTGAGAAGTTCCCACTTGTTAGTATGCCTCCTACACTTTTCTGTTTTACAATATAAAGATTGTGAAAACATTTATTTTTAAAAGAGTAACCAAAGAATATCTTGCCGATTCTTCTCCTTAAAAACAGCCTGTATACCTTTTATAAGCTTTTATAAGTATTCAGGGTTGAGCCCAAGGTGTGTGTGTGTGTATTATAAGCAAAGCAAATATTTTTAAAAAACTCATGCATTTAAGACTTAACCGAATCTTACAATAACATAACAATGATGTCGAAAATATATCACAAATTCCACAACAACACATGTTCAGAGTTCCAGACAGTTCCAATAATGTAAGGCAACACACACACTGTTGTGATAATCATATGTTATCCCATTGTCACAGCCTGTAGCCCAGTAACTAATTAATTGGCTCGTGTGCACTCCATGGAAGGCTTGATTGCTTTAATCCCAAATGCATTGGTAATTGTATTTTGTATCTGTTTTGTACTTATTGAAATGAGTCTTCCCGTGAGTATCGGATAATGTAAATGTGGTTATGGATGATAATGGATGGTTACGTTCGTCTGATATTTAATTCGAGCTTTTAACAGGGAAGAAAAATAAAAGCAAGATTTTAAAAACATATGTAATTCCATGTAAATTTTACATGAAATGAGAGTATTAGGATCATTATTTCCTTTTTTTAAGTGTTCTTGAACTTGCAACCATCTGCGTAAACTTGGGCGGCGCGGGCAGCATGGCAGTGCGGTTGCTACGGCGTAGTCAGCGTCGCCTACGTCGTAGCACGCACTGCTACGACATCGTAAATTCGGAAGTGTATTGAATATTTATATTTTTTCAAGTTTCTCAGCATATTATATACTTTGTAAAACTCTTATGTTTATTGACTTTTTAATAAAATTTTCAAGTTAAAGAATCTGGAATAAAACTCATAACAGAAACCCGTAATTTATAAGAAAGGTTGAACTTTTAAAAGTAAAGGATCACGGGCTGTTAATCTTCAATATCTATTAAAATCCACAAGGTTGGGGAATTTAGGTCCGAAATAGCTTAGAAGCAGCCATGTTGAAATTGGATTACAGGTCAATCTTGTGATGCGGTATCTAGGTTTATGTAATAGATCACTTTACTTATGCAACTTGAGTGGATTTGAACGTATATATTGGGATATATTTTGTATTACAATGTTAGAGAACGAGATCTAACTTACATTTCCTCTGAGAACACTCCCCGTGATAAAGTGTAAGAATACTTTTCTCAGATTGAAAATTTTGAGGTTGTTGCTTTTTGTACGGAAATTGAAAATTCGGCAAATAAACGATTTAAATATCGTACCTCAATCCAAATCCTGATCTTTGTTATTTCTTGTGATTGAAAATCTAAAAAACGCTTATTACGAAATTAGGCCGTTAAAGATAAACATACAGTGGAGATAGAGACACAGATGTATTTAATAATTTAGCTCCTGACTTTAGCGTAAATCCTCTTTCCCACAAAAGCTACTAAAAGGATTTGGGTGAATACACAGACAGTTTATAACCTGGATTAACACAAATAGAATAGTTATTATCCTAATTTTATGTTCCCATGGGATAATTTTCGAATTGTAACCGTTGAAACCGCTGGTAACATCTAGCATTTAAATAATGTAAGAACTACGTCTCCTTTTATTTCTAAGGGTGGGTGTAGCTCATGTAGAGGTTTTACTGTGTTAACCTTATAAACACCCTGATACAGAGTCGAGCCAATAAAAGAATAATTTAACTTTTTTATCACAGTTTATACTTGGGTACTATACCAGATTGATGTCCCTTATCACACGCCAGTATCAGACACTATCATGCTGACTGCGGCACAGTCTCCTCTTCCGCTTCCAATCTCCCCGCGTCTCCCAGGACGTCCGCCCATTGGCGCGCCAGTCTCACTGTTTGTCGGTTCCGGTTACCATTACAGTATTTCTCAGCGATCGCATGCATAACGAAAAAGAGTTTGTAATTTGGCTCTACGGATGAAATTGGAACGTTTTCCGCAGAATCTGTCTTAAATTTTTTGCTTACGTTGTTTTTTAGTGTAAAATTTATTTTCATGAAACTACTGGCTTTTGTTCCGTCGCGTCACTTGCCCCTCCCTACCTATCTCTGAATTATAGATAACAATCGTTACAGTTTTATTTTATGTCAGTATTATACCTAATACAATAAATTCACATTTGCATTTATAAAAAAATTATACCTAATACAGGTATAATTTTCTTATTATACTTTTACATTTACAACAACACTGTCTTTAGTTTTATTTAAATATATTCACCATTCCTAGCGAACAGAAGGTCTAATTTTCCTTTACGTCAATCTCAATCGCAAATCATTTTTTTTGAACGAAGGTTACTGTCCTAGCAACAAGGTGTAATAACTTGTAATAGTACTCTAGTTTCCAAAGTTAACCCAAAGTTTCCAACAACGACTACTTCCAACAACCAATATTGTTTTTCCATCATAAATCTTTAAGAAATCGCCTTGTAACATATTGTGGTGGAGTTGCCACCTTGGTAATTAGCACAAGTTCGGTGTCGTGGGTATTACGGTCTGCTGCTGGTTGGCAGGCCGCCAACAAACGTGCTCCGGCCCCGCTCAAATACAATAGAGGTCGGCTTTTACATTTCAAATTTAGAGTTAGAAAAATAAATCCTCTCCGATCAGATTGTCGGTTTTATGTTTTTTGGCGGCCAGAACTCGTAAACCTTGTCGAGTGTTTCTGTTAGTGAATGCGGCTTCGTGAATGTAAGTGTATTAGCTGATTATTACGTGAAGCTTTAATCCCTAGCAGCCGGGCCACAATAACAGCATTTCGCGTTGATTTTCGCGATGATGAAATGTTCGTATATTAACGTCCATTAATGCATTTCCCGTAATTGCAACCCGAGTGTTAGGAGATTTTATTAATTTCCTATTATTATTTCCACATATGGCTTTATGTCACTGCTGGGCAAAACCTGCCTTCATGGCCGGCCAAAGTGCACCACATAACATTAAAATTTGATAGTATCTAATTTAGTTTGATGGTGTTCCTTCATCAAGATCTCAAACTCAATTTCATATTAAGACAAGTTGCTTAATCATTTAGTCGAAAATTTGGGAGTTCAGCTCAGCAATTATTACTTAAAATTAATGTGTGTATTATGTTATGGGATTATTTATTTCTAATTTTATTGTTTATTTGTTCGTGAAAAAAAATGATTATTATTGATTATTTATTTCTAATTTTATTGTTTATTTATTCGTGAAAAAAATTTGATTATTACTGATTATTTATTTCTAATTTTATTGTGTATGTACTGTAACTATGGGCAATGTCTGATGTAAATAAATAAATTAAATTACTTTCTTATTTGCGAAACTGTAATTTTTTCTTTCATTGTGACGGAATATTACGTAAATAACAATAAATATAAAAGTAAATAAGTCTTACATATCTGAATCCAGTATGCTGAAGTAAAAGCTCAAGACCATTTCCCATTTTCAACTATCGTGTGAAAATAGATAGCTGGAATCTATTCGTCTATGTTTGATCTTTTTAGTAAGGAAGTAAATAAGGTTTACCTGGATATCCCTGAATATCATTCATTGTTGGCGCGATATTTTTCATCCTCGACTAGAATAGAATCGGGCTCATAATAAATTCTAACGTGTGCAATGGTCTGGCGCGGCGATAGAGCGCCATCTGTGACGCGCTCAAGGAACTAGCGCCGCGGATACATAAAATGCTAAGCATATATTAAGTTACTAGCTATTGCCCACGGCTTTGTCCGCGTGCCGAACTTTCATACAAACTATCAACACCTTACGGGTTGAATTTCGGAAAATCTCATCTTGGTGAGCATCTTCGTCCTAAAAACAACCACTATGCAAAATTTAAAACTCCTAGTTTCTGAGATTTCGTAATGACCTTTCGCTTTTATGTATTTAGAAAACTATCAACTTAAGCTTGTATAATATCATGTAGTGTTTCAAAGAATGGCTCCACTAGCAACTGAGTTGTATGGTAAATATAGTTCCTTTTGTGGTTTCTAGCATAGTTTGGCATAATGATAGTGTTTAGTTGACCTGGTAATTATCAAAAAGCATTATAAGTCAGACAATTAATACACACGAAAGACTATTGTGACGGCTATAATAACGTTTTCACACTACTTGCTCGTAAATGTCATATTATATGTCAGGCAAACCTACTGTAAAGCATGACATTGTTCCCTCTCGTTCGAGCCGGGCAATAATATATGTACTGAATTTCATTATTCCCGTGGGAATAATGTGATTTGAATTTGGAACCTCAAAGAAAACCGTATGAAAACTTTGACCAAGGAGTCGTATCAGTAATGGCGGCCGCTGGCCGCAACAGCTGATCGCTTACAGTGGTGCCAACTTCACGTTCGAAGGTTGTCGTACCACATCAAATTTAAAAAATCGAATTTATTTCCTCGCAGTAGGTGTAAAAAGCAGAGTACGCTCCTCGAGGGTAAAGCTGCCTTGTCTTGGGCTAACTTGAATCCCTCGCTACACTAAGGATTCTTAACTTAATTCCCCGTTTCACTCGGGAATTAACATTTGAACCTCCTCGCTGCGCTACGGAGGTTCACCCCCAGAATCCTTAGTGTGGCTTCGGGATTCAATACGCCCGTGACGTAAGGCAATGCTTTACTCCCTTGGTGCGTAATCTACTATTATATACTTAAATGTGTCGCGAGAAACAGATGGACGCAAGCGACAGATTTTCGGTCAGTGTGGCAGTCTAGGGGGAGGTCGTGGTTCAGCAATGGATGTTGGACGTCCTTCGGCTGATAATAATCCTGACTTCGGTATGATTTCCCGCTGATCTTTAATTTAAACAGCTAAATTACTAGTGTCTGTCGTTCACTCTACGAGCATTTGTGGGTTCGAAATGTTTGAAGTAGAGCTCTCCAAATGCAAGATTATTAAAACTAAATTACTTAAGCCCAAATTCCGTATAAAGATTGCATTGTAAGAATATGAGAAAAGTACCACCTGATTTCTCCGGAAGACGAAGTGTGATGAATCTCGATACACCTGTATACCGACCATGTTATATCCTACCTACATTATGATATAGCCCCACGCTTTGTCGAAGCCATCACTAAAGGCGAGCACACAATAGCCACTGTTGGACAAACTTCACGTCGTTTGATGGATTACTCCTTCAATAGACCTCTTATGTACGAAAACATGGTAGTTTACGTGTGCTGAAATTTATACGGCTTTACGTACCAACTTTGGCTATGGACGCTTTCAAGTTTAAAATTCATAAATTACCAGTATATACGTTATTGATTGATAGCTTTTACCGGAAAATTAGAAATGATGCCAAAGGAGCTCATTATTTACGCCCTCTTTATTACTTTTTGGTGTTAAAATCATCAACGAGTCTCCGCCCTGGGTGGAGTGGAAGAGACTGTCAGACTCTACTGACTAAAAGTCCTCCTTGACCTTTTTCTTGAGTTTGCACTCAGAGCCATGTCCTCCTCAGATGGTCCCGCGACCTTTTGTTTATGCCCTACATCCAAAACTTCATAAAAGAGTGGATTACGTTCTCAGAAAAGTACGATAGTCCAAAAGGTTATAGAGGCCAAGTTCCCAGTAGGTGTGTCAGTGTGTGGAGTCGAAAAGGACGATTATCTGTATCAGGTCCTTCATCTTGCGTCACAAAGATGCCTATATAGGATTAAAGTGGAGGTTCTTGACTATGAAACTTTCACGACCGCCAAATAATAAGGTATTCCCATTTGAGCAACTATTTCCAAAGCACTCAATTTTAGACCAATCAAATAATGAATATCGAATCATATAAACTTGTTATTTCCATCGGTTGTGAACAGTATAGTCGCACTTTCATTAGTAAACAATATTTTCGCGTGAACCGAAGTGAAACAGGAAGTATAACTGAAGCTCGGCTTTGTTGTAACTGAATCGTTGGTTTATCGCGAAGTTTCTGCAGGATTCAGAAACAATACTGAACAGGAATTGTAAGGAACTTTTGTCAAAACAAAGGGCACTTTATGTGATGGTCTAAATAGAAGGATTACTATACCTATTAGGGTAGAATAGATCGTAAGACATGTCAGACATATATGGTACATCTTACTGTTTCTAATATTATAAGTGTGAAAACGTGGATGTATGGATGAACGGATGTTTGTTCCTGAATCATGCATGGGCATTGACAGTGCGGTTGGCGCAATGATTGAGCGGTTTAATGCTGCGCTACGCGTCGCGGGATTAATTTTGTTTGGAAATTGTGATTCGATTCCTAGAAGGAACAAATATTTGTATGATCTACAAGTAGTTTAGTAGTATTGGGTGTTCGCGTGTGTGAATTTAAATGTTTGTAAACACACCCAAAATATAGCTGAAATCTAGTAATTTTCAACAGCCACACGGCCGAAACATCACAGCGAATCGAAACCGAATCTGGTACAAACTTACATAAACTCACCACTGAACGTCACCTGCTGGGTTCCCTACGTACTATGTTCACCTCGTCTAAATTTCATACATCTGATCACGAAACTAGACAGATAGAAATAGCCGCTGTGCCGGTAATCAGTTGGTACCACGATAATGATATATTTCACTGTGAAGGCTGATTAAATACTTCTCCGGTTCCCCGTTCTGAAAGCAAAAGACATTCCTATTATTTTATCTAGTTTCCAGACCGTAACGTTACTTGGAAAGAGACTAATCTAGACTACATCAGATATACATTAACAACGACCTCCGCCTGTAGTTCGACATGTACAGTTAACAAAAGAGTTAGGTATGCAGACATTAAGTTTTAAATAGTTTTCCTGCATGCTATTTCCTGTTTGTATGCGGTCTTTGGCTGTATGCTACTTGCGGCCAAAGATTTTACTACGCAGATACAGGATAACCGATTAAAACTTGCCGTCTGCATACCTAACTGGGTGTACCTAACTTTTTAGTTGACGGTACTTTCATCTAGTTCCAACATCACTAATTCCACGAAATACCGCTTTCGAGAGAGCTTTCAACTTATAAATGTAAAATAACCATCGGGATCACTTAAAAATTTAGTGTAATCAAGTGTCCCCGTTGATAAATGTTGGCAACTCTCCCGATAACTTTGGGAGCGTCAAACAGGCAGAGATTAATAGCTCCAGCCCTAAGGTGAGATAAAAACGAATCTTTTCTCTCTTTTGTTTCGTTTGATTTCAGATTTATCTCATTATTTCTCGCCCCAAAAATAAACGACCTCACTCAATATCATTATCTCTTAATTACACGAACGTCCATGCGAAGTTATCGCAGTTTTCTATCTTTATGCCGAGAATTATCTTGTTCTTACGGTGACCGGTCCCTCTACAAGGGGGCTTAGACAAAGTAACAATTTAAAAACGATAACGAACTTCGTTATGACAAAAATGTATGGGAATGACATTAGCAGCGTTAAGTCACGTGGTCAATCGTCATCGTTATCGAAAGTTGGTAGACAATGTTATAATTCGTAACGAAACGATAGAGTAACGAATCGTTATCATGTTTGTCCCGTACAAATGCGTAGACAAGTAGTGCTTTTAGTGTTCGCCATCGCCTCGATCGTGATCGCCAAAAAAGATAACGAAACGAATGCCAAAAGGTTGTAGTTATCGTAGTTAACGAAACAAAAATGGTCGGATTTCATCATTTGGCAGCAGATTTTTGATATTGATTGATGACATACTCCATACTCATTGTTTTAAACAAATATTAACGCATTAGCATTTAATATGATATTATTATAATTTTTAGTGGTTTATTATTATTTTGAATTATTTTATATTAATTTGACATTTTTAATTTTAATTTTTCTATGATTTATTGATTTATATTAATTTTCAATTTAGCATTATTATTTTTTCTGAATTATTGTTATTTTATATTTATCTAAAATTTGTAGTGGCTGACTTACGATGAAATTGACTTGTTGCCTTACTAACATTATTTTATAAGCATTTAGCACTAACACAGTTATGGATACTTGTGTCTGAAGCAAATAAATAAATTAGCAAAAATTCTCTTCGGCGGTAAGTAAAGTAGTAAAGAGGGGTCTCTTTGAGGAGTGGCTGGATAGGCGTCACGGCGTCCTAACCTTCCGCTTGACGCAGGCCCTCAACGGACACGGATGTGGAGGTACCTGTGTCTGATGAAGAAGGAGGAAACGCCTGGGTGTCACCATTGCACTGCGAAGATCGCCCGGAGGACACAGTCGAGCATACGGTGCAGGATTGCCCCGCTTGGACGGAGCACCGACGTGTCCTCACGGCGGCGATAGGCGGAGACCTCTCGGCGGTCACCTCCTTCTGCGAAGCAGTCATGCTCGCGAAGGAGGAGGCGTGCCGCGCGAGAGAGAGGACAATGTCCTCCCTCCGCCCCAGCCGCGGTGGTGGACGCCCACGGCGTCGGACGTCGCATGACGATCTCCGGCCACCGTAGGCGCGGGCATGCGGGCGGCGCGTAAAGGGCAACTCGCCGTCCGACCATGGATCATACCCGGGTCGACGGCGCGTCGTGTTTCACGCGCGCCTCAAAGAGCGTCAGCATAATGACGAGGCCCGCTCTCAGAGGGCTAAAGCCTGCCGGGGTCGCGAGACTTATACCATCACCGTGACCCCGGAACATTAAGGGCTATTGAAGGACACCGTGGATTTTAGTCAGTACAAGTCTGACAGTCCCTCCCGCCCTGCCCGGGGTGGGAGGCCTCATCTGATGATTTTACCACGTAAAAAAAACAACAATTCTCTTAAAATAAAGATTTATTTTGTTCTCATAGTAGGTATTTATTCTGTTAGAATCAAGAAGTTTAAAATATTTAATCTCCTTGACTATAATATAAAAGGGTAGATTATGCATTCTCTAAATGTATTGCGGGCTGCACACAATGAAAACGTCTGAGAGAGGCGCCAAAAGCGAAGACAGCGACGCAGGCGCTGCAGGGGCTGGTGTGGCTGGCGGGTCTGGCGCAGCAGGCTGCCGTTCTTGAGTGAGCACGAGCGGAAGGGGTGATGGTGTTCGTGTGTGGTATGATGAGATAAGCGGAAGCCAATTATTTGAGGGTTCTGAAGTAGAAAGTTGAGGAGATGAAGTCACTTGTGGAGTTCCTGAAAAAGAAAATTAGTGTTATTTTGGATAGTTTATCCTTTGTTTATCCTTTGTTCAAAATAGTTTCTTAAATCAGATACTGCTATTATTTTGTAAAATGTGAAGGTTTAGATGTTTGTTAGTTTCTTACTCAATCATGCAAAAAACGGCTGAACGGGTTCCGATTTAAATTGGCACACAGATATAATGGAATATAGCAAAACTGAGGTTCTTTAGGAATATCAGATAATTTTATATTTTAAATATTTATTTGTTATGTATAACAAATAATTATAATACTAGCTGTTGCCAGCGCCTTCGCCGATAAAAACTATCCTATAATGTTAATCTGGGTTATCAACTATGTGTGTACTAAATTTTATCCAAATCCGTTCAGTAGTTTTTGCGTGAAAGAGTAACAAACATCCATCCATCCATACAAAATTCCACGTTTATAAATATCCATACAAAATTCCACGTTTATAAATAAATATGAGTAAGAAGAAGTAAGATTTTAAGTCTTTAGCCTTACCATCTAAAATTTCAAAAAATACTGAATCAGCTTGGTTGACGTGTGTGGGATCATCTTGTGTAGTACTCAGAGGTCTCTGAAAAAAAATGCCAGTGGTAGTTTTAATAAAAACAAGTGGTAGATGTAATGAAATTTTGTATTACTGAAATAGTGTATTTATTTTTTTGTGTAAAAATTAAAGCAACGTTTTTTCAGTCAGAAAATAATATTTATTTTGTAAATAGATACCAATTATTAACCAGTTTAACCCAGTTAAAAATAATTTATCAAAAAATGAAATGGTGTCTTTCATGTCAGATAAGTAACTTTTGTTGTCATCACAGACTTAGTAGAGTTTACACTGTTGTCATTAGCTAACATAAATGTTGGTTATTATTAACCAATGTTAATAGTAATATCTTATGAATCATGCAGCATCTGTCTAAGTACTAGAGAAAACTAGCTCATTATTGAGCAGGAGCCTTGAAGGTACTTTAAGTATTTTATATGTATTATTACTAGTGGCCCCTTAAGTCCACCGTTGTACATTGTTGTGCATAAAGTTTAATAAATAAATAAATACTTACATTAAATCCTAGCTCTTCTATATAGACTTGTCTTGCCACTGCTAAAGGACCCATTATAGCCAGCATGCGTTCATCGTTAGCTGACAAGGTTTGCCCGCTTGCTGGCCCACCTCCAGTCCCAGTTGCATGGTGCTGAATGGTCAATGCCTTTTTTTTTGTCTTTGACTTCCAATCTGCCCACACCTATAATGAATAAAAATCAGTTGTAGTCATAAGTTCCTATGTTAAAAGTGTAAATGAGAATAAAAAGCCAATATGGTAAGAACTTTTCAAATAAATTGAAAATAACAATAAGATTGTGGGGCATCTTCTCTTATGTGGCCATCGGACACCATAGCTTGTACTGTACTATCATTTTTTATTATTTATTGATATTTAATTTCTTGTAGTAAGAAGGTTAATGGTTAGTTGTAAGTTAATCTCAAATATTTGCTTTCTTTATTATTGTTGTGTGTTTTTATGCCATGTGCCAATAAACGTTTTTTTTTCTTACTATGGGTGTCAGAGGTTGATCATCTTCATCATTATCAAAAGTCCCCAGTCTAGTAATAACAGAGAATTGATTACAAGCCAACCTTCATAACCGCAAGGTTATGTCCACTTATATAAAACCCTTGAGAAAGTAGCTTGCTAGCCACTCTACCATCACACCAGGCCTCAAGTCTGCTATTACAATAGTGTCAGAATGGTCTATCATTGATTTCATAATTGTTGATTTTGACAAGTTTGGTAATCTACTAGTATAATGGCGTCATTATGACTTTCCAATGGTCAACCACTGACATTCCATTGAAAGAAATGGCTTAGAATGGTAATCTCGTACATAATGACAAATGAATGACCGAGCTTGCTCCCTCTCCCAGTGAGGAGGCCTGTGTCCCAGCAGTGGGAACATAATAGGCTGATGATGTATATAAATGAAATCAGGCATGAGTAAATGTTCAAATTTAGTAAAAAAAATATTTCTACTACCGGGTTTTATAATAATGGCAATACGACAATGTCATTCTGCCACGATTCCATTACGAGACCACTGACCGACCAGTGACGACCATTATGAATTTAGCAGATTACAAACTTTTATCAAAATGACAATGGGATCGTGTTGGAATGACGACATTGTGAAAAATAGCAGACTTGGGGCCCAGTCTATCAAAAAATGTTCATTAGATCCTTACTTTTTTCCACTTGTCTGTAGTCTTCGATCTAGATCGAGCCATTGTTTAATTACTTATTCATGAATAAAACTTTGATTTACTTACGTTTCTTTATATTCAAGCAGCGAGCGTTGCCAATTATTGCTCAGGACTTGCTCGAACTCTTGATTCCATAGACTCCATAGTGTATCACTAAAAATTTAATCATCGTTTGAACACTAGTCACATATAAAAATGAGTTTTGGAAGCGATCTAAAAGTAATAACACTATTCACTTACTTGATTTTTTAAACTTCTTGACTGTCACTGACAGCTGACAGCTAAATTTTCGATACCATAACCAATATTTTTGTTTTTTATCGAACAAACAATTCGAAACAACGATCGCGACCGTAATGTTACATTGGCTACGAAATGTTTGTCGTTATCTCAGAGACGATGACGAATTTAGATATCGTTTCGGTACAAAGCGATGTTACTTTGTCTAAGCCCCAAGGTTATGCAAGGGTGCACTTTACCCCATCGGTCGAATTATTAACGTTAGAATAATTTAGTCAGCGGTGTAGAAGGGAAAGGAAATTTAAATATTCTCTTGGTGGAAAGTGTAATATTTGTAATAATATTTACAGTGTAAAAGCAAGTTAAGTGGATTAGTGGAGCGGGTTCCCGGCTGGAGCCGTGACGCCGTGTCTGCCGCATCAAATCAATGTCGCTGATTACGCCAGCCGCCTGCCGCTTGTCGCCCTACATTCACCAGCCTCTCAAATTAACTTACATTCAAAACATGATAACGTCACACCAGTTTATGTTCAACTATATTATCGAGAAGAAAACATTATGAACATAATTATCTTATCTAAGAAACTATTTCAATGTGAAAGTTTATGTGGAACTGGATGGATGGATGTTTGTTGCCCTTTCACAAATTAACGGCTCCACGAATTTAGATGAAATTTGGCACATAGATGGATTATAAGTTTTTGTTCCGGTAGTATGATCCCGTGGGACAGTTTAAGAACACCATGCGGGCTAATCCGCTAGTATATGTTAGTTAATTAATAATTCACTAGTTATCCTTCTCCATAATATCTTATGGATCCAAGCGACCGCTAATAGCTCTTGAACTTTGAACTCAATTGAACCTTAATAAGAAATAAAAGATTTCCAATAAAATGTAAATATAGACTCTAAGTTAAAAACCCGTAATTGATTGCTGAGCAAAAATATTCTACGGCTTCTCGGGGAATGAAAATGGATTAGTTTCAAATTACATATTAGATGAGATTCATAATAGTAGATTACGCAACAAGGGAGTAAAGCATTGCCTTACGTCACGGGCGTATTGAATCCCGAAGCGACACTAAGGATTCTGGGGGTGAACCTCCGTAGCGCAGCGAGGAGGTTCAAGTGTTAATTCCCGAGTGAAACGAGGGAATTAAGTTAAGAATCCTTAGTGTAGCGAGGGATTCAAGTCAGCCCAAGACAAGGCAGCTTTACTCCCGAGAAGCGTACTCTGCTTTTCACACCTACTGCGAGGAAATAAATTCGATTTTTGAAATTTGATGTGGTACGACAACCTTCGAACGTGAAGTTGGCACCACTGTAAGCGATCAGCTGTTGCTGCCAGCGGCCGCCATTACTGATACGACTCCTTGGTGAAAGTTTTCATACGGTTTCATTTAAGGTTCCAAATTCAAATCGCATTATTCCCACGGGAATAATGAAATTCAGTACATATATTATTGCCCGGTTCGAGCGAGAGGGAACAATGACCTACTTTATTCCTTTTTTGCATGACATATAATTTGACATTTACGAGCAAGTGGTGTGAAAAATATTTTTCTTCTTTTTCGAACTTTGTGAAATCTGGATTAGCTTAGGACTTTGACAGATTTGCCTGTACAGTATTGTACCAACAGATTACAAAGAAAGTTTGACAGCTGTCAGAATTATGACAGCTTGAAAATTCATATTTTGTTTTCGTTTTTTGTTTCCAAGGAAGGGTAGTTATTTTAAACTTCCTTTCTAATATTTGGTGATAATTTTATGGACTGACATTTAGTAGGAATAGGCAGGTACAGATATTTTAGAATACCTAATCCAGACATGCGTCTCTGGGGTCCTAAAAGCCACCCTGTTCCGTCACATGCCCTTTGTGCCTTATAAGCCGGTCCCGTGACCTCTACACCTTTTGAATGACACATACAGTTTTAAGAATGAATAATAAATATATCGTAGCTTGTTCAATTATCGTTTGTCGAAAGCAAATTTAATGAGACGAGTGGTGATAAAATAAATTTCACACATTAATGCACCTGCTTGGGTTCGAACCCACGACCATAACATCTTATGGTAGTGGGCTGTTACCACCGGACCACCATTGCCACCAAAGATATTGTGTTGTAAATAATTTTATAAGGTGACGCTTCCTTTAGATAGTAAATTATTTAAGTTTACAAGTTACATTAAGTTTGTATATAACAATAAGGAGCAGCTGAGCAAAGGGTCGTAAGGTTTGAACCCCAGTTCGGGTTAAGTGTATCTTCCTAGGTCATGATATTATTAATAGCAGCCCAGCTTTGATTTGTGGGCCGATTAATATTGGCTAAGGTTTAGATCTAAAATGTAGGTGTACTGTTAAAGGTACTACTACAAAGCTAGTTAATTTTAAGGAATAAAAATGTTCCTTGTTTGTACACTACAGGCGCTTTTCCATGCAATAAACACAGTAAATACTTCAAGTACATCATCATCATCAACAACAGCCTATAATGTTCCCACTGATGGGACAACGGCCTCCGCTCTGTGAAAGGGAATGGGCCATAATCCACCACGTGGGCCCGGTGCGGCTTGGTGGATGTCACATTTACTATAAGTACGTTGTAAATAAAATACTTACAAATATATCTTATAAGGCCTCAGGTAAAATAAGACTGTACATTGACTTCGACTTTTCAGTAGAAGCGTAGACACCTACGTACTTGAAATAAATTCTGTAGTTAATTTAATTTTTGTTAAATTGTCGGTAGGCATTCAGAGCACTTATTCAGAGAGGGCGTTTTATTAATTTGATACACATGACTCCCATTTTAAACACTTCTTGTTCCACTGTCTTATATTTATCTCGTTATGCCGTTTAGTGCTTTTAATTATGGCAGAAGACGTTGAACAAAAAAGGTAAGTGGGTGACTGCGGGAGTAAGTAGAGACGATTGTGTAAAGTATAATAATTTTTGTATTTTCCAAAATGTTAGGTAGAAGTTTTTTTTATTTGGTGAAAGATTCGTGTTTGACCTCTATCTCGCCTTGGAGTAAACTTGAAGCACATTGCCTAGGAGTAAACTATTCAGTAAGTGAAAAATAAATCAATAACTTGTAAACAATCAGTTTTTTGGTTGGCCATTTTATTAATACGAAACAACGCCAAGAAATATTGCACAGATTTAAATTACAACTTAGAAACTGAACATATTACAACTAGTATCGAAAAATCAATTAGTATTAGATAATAGATATAACGGTGCGGGTATTACCAATGTCCGGCCATGCCAAAAATATTCAAATCAAATTAAGAGTCTTTCCCTTTTTTTTTCGTCCGTTAAAAAGTAATACCAACTTTGTTCACCGACGTGCCAAAGATTCTTTTATTAAAATTAAAATTTTATTCAAGCCTTCGCAACATTGACAGGACGAACAAACTTTTATAGTTATACCATCCTTTGGAAAGGAAAATACCTGCTTTCCTAAGTTCCTTTAATAATTTCCCTTCCCTCTTTGTAATAAATTCCTCAACACAATCTACACAACGTTTAAATAGTCGACCACCTAGTTATGAAGAGGAAACATTGTTACGAAGGAACAAGAACTTTCTGAATAACTTTATCGTCAGCGAATACATATAAAGTGATTTTGATAGGAGTTCTGATTAGATTTGTTTACAGATACCGCTCTCATTGAATTATTCAGAGGTGGGTAAGCTAGGGTTACCATTTCAAAATTAGAACGTAAATAATTTTGAAATGGTAACCCTAGGTAGTCCTCACAAAATTGTATAGGCCCAGAACATGGCCTTTTTAAGGTCGCTCTTTTTGGAATAATCTATTCTGTTCCACTGCCGGGCAAACCGCGCGGGTCCCGACTTTCTTCTTCCAAACCTCTCTAAAACTATAATGTAAAACGTCTATAATGGTGAAAACAAATTTTCGTTTTATTTTTAATCTTTAAAATTAATGTTTTACCCGCAAGAGTGTTAGTATAAGTTCTTTTTTTTTTTGGGCATAAATAAAATTATTGTGGACTTTTAAATACTTCTAATTATAATACAATTCTAATATTAACAGAGTTTATATAAAAAATCATTTTTTTTTACTTTATAGCAAAATTCAAGTGTCAAAAAATAAACAGACAATAACATTCAAAGACCATTTAATTGTTTAAGCTTAAACTTATTTCTAAACAGAAGTCCCTTTAAATGAAAAGTTCAGATAAATAACAAGGCCCGACGTAATCTGAACTTTTGTCCATAAAGAAGGGAACGGTATGTCCATATAAATCCGACCGTATGGTAAAACTAGACATGGGTTCTCGCGCTATTTAAAATTGTTACACCGAGTTTAAACCGAGTTATAGTGAGGATGATGAATGCTAAGATATTTATGAAGGCGTCGCTTCTACATACTTGTAATCAAGGAAGTTACTACGGGGAATAGCTTTAGTGTTTGCTTGTTATGGACTAGAGAAGCCATTTAAAGTAATATTAGTTTCTAATACATAAACTACGTCGTCAACTTACCTGATTACATTGTCGTAGCATAAATTAAGCCTGAAACACATTATTAAAACGCGACACGACCCGATGAAACGCTATGCGTGTTGAGTCGAATCAAATGTATTATTTTCTGTAGACCAGAATCACACTATGAACATTCGACACGACGCCATACCTGCACATTTGATTCGAGTCAAAACGCATCACGTTTCGTCGGATCACATCGCGTTTTAATCACGTGTGTGTTTTCGCCTTTATAGAACTAAACTAGTGTAGTTTGAATTATGAAATCATTTAAATTAGTTCTAGAACACAATTTGTCTTTTTTATTTTAATGGAGCTATTACATTAGCTGTTAGCTCGTATTCGGGCATCCAATTAAGTTTACTTGAATTCGGACATCCAATGCATTTATTAAACTGGGCTTTGCAATAGAGTAGGTACTTGCTAACTACGAGTAGTTGCACCGGCAGAATTGAAAGAAAAATTGACGACGTTTATCAGAATTTGGATGGAAAACTATGATGAAAGAGATTTTCAGAAAACGGGCGTTCGAATATCATACGAAATCGAATTCGGGCGAATAACCGTTGTTTACTGTAGGCTGGACTCAAGAGTAGGATGGAAGGACTCATTTGATTATTTTACGACCAAAAAAGAAACTTGTCTTGGAAACTAATGAAATGCCCACTTTCAACCGACAAACGATCTTTATAAGGACTTTTCTAACTGAAAGTGATCATTTCTGTAATGTAAATGCCAATCCTGAACCGTGCACTCACAAAAAATTTAAAGAATTTTAATTATTCCTTTACAATACTGCTCTCGTTGTTTTAAAATGTGATAAAGCATTAATCGGAAAGCAAAGCTTGTATTCAGTTCAGAGTAAGAATAGCGAAAGAATGAATTAAAACATTCGACTCATTGTGCCGTTAAAATTGCTCGCGTTGAATGAAGCGCATATTTTAAATCAGTGTTTCCTAATCTTTTTTTTTTTACCAAGTCCGTCTTTTTTTGTTTGTAGGCACTATGGATTCAAGTCTGTTTCTAGAAGTTTTTTTCTTTATGCTTTCATGTCTCAAACGTTTTATTATTTTTGATGAACTTTGGCGCAGATAAACATACCCATGTTTATCTTGAGGCAATTATTGGTAAAGTTAAATCTTTTACATTCAAAAGTAACAACTACTTCTACCGATACCGATATCGATACTATTTTGAAAGATTTCCATTTCATCATTATTTTATAACTTGCATCATAGATAAAGTACGAATAAAAACTTTCGCAGCCCTAGAACCACAGGTTGGGAACCACTGTTAAAAATGGATACATTTTACAGCAGCCATTGTGTCTGTATTAAGGATCAACGTAAAACAACCATGTTTTAAATTAATCCGGAATGTTCACCGAAAATAAAATGGTTTGAGTTACTACTTATTTCGTGACTGATTTAACTTTTACATTTACAGTTTCGAATGTGTTGTCAGAACGAGGTGTGAATGAAATTTTAATGTTTGTTACAATGTATTTTAATAAGCGAATTTCAAGGGAAACCGAATTGGCCGCGGGACTGCTTAGGCAGGCCAACAACGCAGCCCTGAAACGCAAACACATTTATCTGCTCTGTTGCTTTATCAATAGAATAGAATATTCCATTTTACGGATTTTTTAAAATCAAAATATTTTATTTCACGTGGGCCTAAATGGCCACTTATAAAACATCGAAAAAAAATGGCACGGTTCGGGTTGGTCGTCATCTAGGTTAAACTGCGAGATGCCACACAAAAAAAAACGTAAAGTTTGAAAAGGTTGGTTTGGCAGTCAGTTATACTGGAAGCTGACGTCAACATGGTTGGAGAAACAAAAGGCATATGACGATGATTATATTAAAGAGATTCACTAGATGATTTCGAATCTAAACCTGCAAGTTTTTATGGCACCGCTGGCGTAGTGGCTGCGTGATCGACTGCTGCGCAGCGTGTCGTGGGTTCGATAACCGCACGGAACGAATATTTGTATTTGAGTTTAAATGTTTGTAAACGCAGTACGATACAGGAAGAAATTCTCAGTATGGGGCAACGTCTTATAGAAAAATATAAGTATCTTTATTCCGAAATATCGTCCATCATCAATGTTGTTTCCGATCAATGCGAAATGCATGAAATTAATTACGTATAATAGTTATCAATAAAGTCAACTTTAGTAATTATCGGCCGCGGTGTGGGAAGCCCGTTTCGGAACACTGGTTCCATAACACAGTTTAAACTTGAACTTCTAATGGAGTCGGAACTTCCGCCTAGTTTGATTGAAATACTGCCATCGAGAGGGCAAGCTTACGTTAATTTATTGCGGTGATCGGCCGTAGTTGACCGCATCTATTAAAATACTAACTTTTGCCAGCGGCCTCACTCGCGCATAAAATTACTAACAAAATAAAATTGTATTAAGTATGTATAAATTCTACAACGTGTAACACTTTTATTTTGGGAATTCCCAAAGTCAAAAAGTCTTAGGCAGAACGAAAATTGTTAAGTAACATGGGCTGAGTTATCCCACGAGAGGATTTGCGCATTTGGTGTTACACGTTGTATATTCGATTTTCTCTTCACTCTTGAGAATATAATTATAGATTTGAATTAAAAGCTCTAAAACTTATTTCAATTAATTCATTTAAAAATAAAAACGGTTTAAAAGGAATGGCTGCTACGATTGAATTCGATTAATCAAAGACGTTAGCACCTCGACCGCGCAGAAGTCAGTAAACTAATGACCCAGTAGATAACCATCTACCCTCCGGGCTTAATGAAAAGACTTGAGTTAAAGTTAAGGTACATTTTTATACTAGACTAGCTTCTGTCTGTGACTTTGTTCGGGTGAAGGTTTAACCCTCGACCTGTCTTTTCTTTCGCATGCTATTGCGCCCGCGCTATTATAAATTTGTGATAACTCGACTTATCTATGCCTGATTTATACCTTTTCCTAGTGCTTTCACCCATTGCAGCGGAAAACCGCGGGTGAGCACCGTGCTACTCGGCTCTTATTGGACGTAGCGTGATGTCCTCGATTAATACACTATCGATACATTTTTTTATTCTATTTGTATATAAGTAGTTTCTGAGAGCGCGTTTACTAAACAAATTCTTCAGCTCTCTAATATATTTTAGTATACTACATATAAATGTAATGTATAGTATGTTGGAACATTAGTCCCTATCTTTATACCTAACGTTCTAAAATTAGATCTTTTTTTTAACTTGGCCTCTCCTAGTACAACAACTCTAGAAGGTTGAAACTACTTAACCGGACAATCCTGTGGTGGCCAAAAATTACTTTAAGGGCCCCTCCAGCCAGGGTTTACAAACTAAGGTCACCCCCAGTGGGGTTCGGGCCTAGGCTTATATTGAGGGAGGGCAGCAAGAGTCAGGCTGGGTCGAATTATTACTAAGGGAATTTGATGTTACTTGCTCAGCTGCGCGAGCTGGCGTTTCGAACAAGGTTCGGGCGGTGTCTAAAATTAGATCCTCCATGTATTATAAAAAGTTTGTCATACATGAATTAAATAAATATCATAAAAAAATACTACTAATAAATATTTGTCTTATACAAGCCCACTTAAATTAATGGAGATGGAAATAGAACATTATTCAAGAATATACGATCTTGACCTCAACAAAATAGGAGTGTTAGGACCGTTATTATAATAATAGTTTTCCCAAACGTTTTCGGCCATGGCGGTCAGCGGTCAGCCATGGGCAATGTTAGATAAAAGGACTTTATTATAGAGAGATAATAATTGCTTCGGGCATTCAATAACTATGCAAAGTACGTATTGAAATTCAATCATTTCTGTAATAGCATATTGCGAGTTAATCACCCTATGATAATGCATGTATCGTATGTTTTTATAAGTGAGAAGTTTGTTTGATCTGCCATAGAGTGGAAAACGTTTACCATAGACTATGGACAGCTGTATCATCAGAAATGTTGCTTGTGCGTTGCTTATCCTGCAGCTTTTTCACTCTGTTATCGAAGATGTGAAGAAACCAATAGTTAGTTCCGTTGGTTTAAGGGCCGAAAGTTTCGATGAAATACCAAGCACGATGGATGATCCTTCAAGAATTGGCTCACACCGCATCCGCGGATGAAACATAGTGGTAAAAAACTGCGATCTATTCTCACAGGTTTTTAAGTGCGGTAACGGCGACCGTGACGGTTGCAGAAACACGAAATCGCTTCTCGTGGCCCGTCACCGCGCCCGCGATCGCTCCCGTCACAGGCCTAAGCATGTTCACTATGGACACACATATAGACGAGCCACTCGACGCCGAACTTATGTGAGTGAGTGGTCGCCAGTCAGTCAGAATCTGAGGGGTACCTACCAAATGTCATGGATTTTGGCGCATCTTACGACAAGCGTTTGTTCCTGATGTCTCGCGTCTTGCCAATGGGAAACATGACCGTTCCTTCTTATGCTGGGATACTGGCTTTCTCTTTTTCAGTAAAAAATAAAAGACTGTGCTTCTGCCTCATTTGTAAGACAGACATAATTGTAATTTTGCCGATAACAAAATATCTTCAAAAAAAAGTTTTAATTTGTTGCTTATCTTTATTTTCCCGTTCCATTCCACTAGGCATTACTTTGAGAAATTAAACTGAATAAAGTCGATCATTATTGAACAATTTTATAAGATACAATAATAGACTCTTGAGTGCGTCTTATAAAAGTTTTTCATTGCCAGATTCTTTCAGAGAAAATCGGTCAAGTGGAAGTTCGTCTATACATGTACCTTCTATAGACTAGAAGGTTTTGCCAGCGGTTTTCCCACCTCTATGATAGTCTTGGAACGCACAGGGCAATTGAACGGAAGGGTTTGGTATTTCAGAAAAAAAGGCCAGGTCCTGATTATCAGGGGTTTGTCTCCACGGATCTCGGTATCAGATTGCAGTCATTAGCAACTAAAGCATGTTGAAGATGAGATAGGCTTGTATTAATCTCGGAGGTGGCTGTGGTATAACATTTTTGTTTGAAATAACTGCAGATAGGAACTTAAATCTCTTGGTTATAAAATATCTTCATAACTGAAAAATGATATAGAGGATCTTACAAAATAACCAAATTTTATGTAAAATCCAATGAGTATTTTACGGTATGGTTTGCAAGTAAATGCATAATGCAGTCTCTAGAACCGTTGACGTAGACATTATTAGAGATAAAAGTGCAAATATACATACAAACCATGTTGCTCGGAGTCCCCCGGCAGCAAAGCGTGAAAATCGCTTTATTTCGACAAACTCTACACCGGACATCGACTGAAATGGACGAGAGCACTGGGATGGCTCCAATTTCTGCTCCAACTCAAATAAACTTATAGATGCAAGGAATATTTCCATACAGAACCTATCTACATTATTAATACTTGCTACTCAAAGCTTTGATGCAACTGAATGTATCAGTTTTAATGAAGAAAGTTCGTTTTATAGCGTGTAAACGTATGCAAGAAACTGTTGAACTCGCGTCAGCTATTTCCGAACCGTTAGCGTATCGGAACGGTGAAGCAGCCGATACTGAAACAATTTCAGACTATCCACTTTCCTATCTACATATTAGGGGAGCGGAAATCTCTCTGGTTTTTCCTTTACGATACTGTGCACCTACTTGATATGGAACGGTAACAGTACAGGTGTGTTCTTGTGTGGGTAACTTCTCTTTGCTTACGGATAATGTTTAAGAGAGCATATTCTATACCTATATACCTACGTTGTACTTATTTTCCTAAAAACCATTTTCAGGAACTCATTCCAAAGAATATTTTTCTCATTCCGGCCCAAGGCTGATTCAATCCCCTAAAAGGTTATTCGAAAAGATGAGAAATTTTTCCAAAGCAACTTCAAGATTTTATATACGATAGGTATGTTGATAGACAACATACAATATGCATATTTAAACAGGCACTTACTTTGTTCCGGCCCGAACATGTTTACTGAGCTATCTCATTATGAGCTAACGTATTCCGTCGTCGCGTCCTTGATGTCAGGTAAAATTAATTCGTAGCACCTTTTAACGGAGAGTCACCGGAGCCTACGGTCCTCGAGGGGCGAGAGAAATTTATACGCCACATTGCCTATTCAAAAAGGTCTCTTGGCAACAAAATAAATTGAGAAGACCGAGTAAAATAAATGTAGCTGAAGAGGAGCATAAATAAACGACGCAGTGTTCCGGCGCTCGTCACACTCGTTACCCGATGCGCTACGTATCGATTGCCATCCAAACGGAATTTCTGAACATTTATCAGATTCGAAATTATTCAACGTGCTCTCGGCATATTGAAACCGCAGCATGCGACAGCGGCGCACTGCCGCCTCGTGCGGAGGCCGACTGATGTGGAGGCAGCTCGCTAATACTCTGTAACACTAAACACGTGGTGTCGCGTTCAGTCGTTCCGCAGTGGCTACTCATTCATTATCTCGACATGAGAGGCTGGTTCATAAATCTGGCAAATGTTTCAGCTACTATGTCTAATGTCAAAAGTAAACGATCTGTAGAAATAATTTATAAAAAATAGTAAAAAGTGTTAAAATCAAGTTAAATTAGTGTTATTTAGTTTAGTCTAGGTATAAGATACATGAAACATTAATTATACAGTGTTAATTGTCGCGAAATCGTCGTAAAATCAGTGAATGAAACCAGCTGTCAACGGAACATCTCAACGGTGACGGATTTCAAACAATCATCGAACCCGGGGAGTATTTTTATTTGTTTTTGTAATTGTAGAATATATTTACATTACACGGAACATAACACAATACCGCTCCGGTCTCTGAGCAACGTCCATCACACACCGGCACTGGTTTATGACTCCTTTTGCTTGACAATTGGTGGAAGCAGAATCGAAGACGTAAACATTCGCCCAGACAATAAACACTACAAAATATACTACACAAAATAAGGCTCATCAGCTACCTAATTTACTATATCCTTAAAAAAAAAAAAACCCTGATAAGTGACAAAATCTTATTTAATTAAACTGTCAAATGTCAATTAACAAAATTCAGAAATAAAGCAGTATAACTTCCTATTCATCTCTTAAAATTTACTTAATACTTTAGTCTCAAATTAATTTAAACTCTTGAAACTGTAACTTTCAATTTAATTTCTTTTCTTTTCCATATTTTTTTTTTCCCCAGTCTACCTCCCATTTTCTAAAATATCTCATCTTTATTTTCAATAAACATTAATCTGCTTAACTTCACACATTTCAGGTGACAGTCCAAATCAAAATGATGACCCGCAGTGCAACCATCAAGGACTTGGAAGCGAAGCTGAGAGTTACACTTAAGGAACTTGACCATTCTAAAGCAGAATGCAAGAAACTTCTCCAGGAGATGGATGACAGCGAAGTGGAGGTGCAGAAGGTTGTTGAAAAGAACACCTTCCTCAAGAACCAACTGGCTGAACTACACATTGAACACATGGACTTAGCCGATCAGCACAACCAACTTAAACAACAAGTATTGACATTCCAACAGTGCAGTGATACTTATGATCTAGCCATGCACAGGATATCAGAACTGGAACAGGAGTTATGTGATGCCCATAAGGCCCTTTCACTCTCAGAATCAGCTAATGTTAGTCAACAGGTTTCAAACACCACTAGCCTATTTCATGAGTTGGTTTGTACCTCATCAAAATTAGTGTGTGAGCCCGCTGTAACTATTGATTTAACTGGTGATGACACCATGCCATTGTGTCCTATTATGACAAGTCACAATAAACTTAAAAAATACATTAAAATTAAGAAATTAATAAAACGGTCACAAAGGTCAATTAAAAAAAGAAACCTTTTAAAGTTAAATATTTCTTTGAGAAAGGAACGTGTGATCCTGACAAAAAATCTTAATACTTTCACTAGTGAGTTAGACAAATGCAGGGAAAAGTATGATATTGATATTCAGCTGCTCCATAATGATTTACTATACAAGGAGCACTTGCTGAAGGATATATTTGAAAAATATGAAAGATCACAAGAACAGTTAAGTGACCGTCTGTTTGAAGCCGGGGAACTGCTGGACTTGGTGAAGTACAATGCTGAGCGGTATGAGTCGCTTACAAATAGCTTCTCCTGCAGCTGTACCAACCAACAACCACCTCATCAGCCCCAGCATGACTTATTGACTCTTCCATCAGAAGAGTGCAGTAATATTCATAAAAAAAATAAAACAATTTTTTTTTGTGACGAGTTAGGTTCAGGCTTTGGAAAAATTCTACATAATCACCTAAGCCATAGTTTTACAAACCATTCATATCACAATATAAATTTTAAACAATTAATAAATAGAATTACTCATTCTAACTTAGAGGACTATTCTTCAGTGGTTCTTCTATTGGGGAATAGTGTAGGTTTGTCTAAAAGGGACATAGTGGATGGTGTGGACGCCTTATTAAAATTAAATGTGGAAAAGCTGATGTTGTGTGCTTTTCCTTATTCAGACAGTTTTAGTGATACTGAAAACCACCGTATATATAAATTGAACAATACTATTCACATGTTGACATGTCGTCACAGTGACAAATTATTGTATTTTGATTGTAACAAATTTGTTAGTAGTTTTTTTTTGAATCGGGAATCTTTATCTTTGTCCCGGAGATGTAGACATTTGATTGCTATGTTGATAGCATTTAATATTAACCATGTTGTTGCCAATGTATTAGACTCTAGGTTAAGTAGTAGTTTAAGTGACGAGTCTGTGTTGTTAAGTTGCCCTAACAACATAGTGATACAGCGTTCTGTACCTGCATGCTGTACGAAGGAGAGTCTGCCTAATATACCACCTGCCTTGGAGACCACTACTACACAGGTTGGGTATTCCCTTCCTGCTTGTAAACTAAATGGTCCTGTTTTGGAGATCACTCCGGATATTATTTTAAACTAGATTGTAAGACAACAGAAGAAACGTCTGCAGTTAGTAAATCATTATTAGTGAACGATAAACAAGTTTCTTCTAGCAAATTAGTTAAGTATAAAATATCAAGTGGAGAGCAACACACTCTAAAATTGTTTCATCAAAATATTCAAGGGTGCTCTTCTAAATTACTGGAAATAGAAATGTTTTTGGAATCAACCAAGTTTGATATTGTTTGCCTTACAGAGCATTGGTTAAAAGATCATCAAGTTATGTCTATTTGTTATGATAATTATTATGTAGTTAGCAATTTCAGTCGTAAATGTATGATACATGGCGGATCATTAATACTAATTAAGAAATCGATTAAATCTAAAACTCGAAATGACATTGTTGACCTGTCAGTTGAACATACCATTGAGTTGTCCTGTGTTGAGCTTGATAAGCATGTTATAGTATGTGTATACAGACCCCCTAATTACCAGAATCTACCTATGTTTGAATCTATAATGGAAAATGTTTTAAATAAAATATGTAATAATAGTAAATCTATCATCATTTGTGGTGATTTTAATATTAATTTATTAGAAAATAATTCAAATAGTATCAGACTGTTGAGTCTTTTTAAATCTTTCAATTTGTCACATGTTTTTATGGAACCAACCAGAGTAACCGCCTCTTCTGCCACTTGCTTAGATAATGTGTTTTCCAATTGTGATTACTTACATAAAGAAATTGTTAACAAACTGCCATCTGATCACAGTGGCCAAACAATAACGTTTTGCGCCTATACACCAATTCAAAAAACTCAAATAAGGTATAGGCCAATTACATGTAAAAATTTAGAAAATATGAATAATACAATAGCAAATAAATTATGTGATCATAGTTTTAATAATGTTAGTGACCCAAATGAATTTTACACTGAGTTTTTTGAAATTTTAAAAACACAATTTATTCGTACTTTTCCACTAAAAACTAAAACCATCTTTACAAAGTTCTTATTTAGTGATTGGGCAACACCAGGAATTCGCAAAAGCAGAGAAAAACTCTTCGAACTTTATGGTCTTAGGAGTCAAAATACTAATAATATTAGCTTTCATCAGTATGTAGCCAAATATTCTAAAACTTTTAAACGTGTATGTAAAACAGCTAAAGCTCTTTTTATTAGTAGTAAAATTAAATCAGCTGATGATAAAATAAAAACTACATGGAAAATAATAAATAATGAAACAGGTAGGAATAAGCAGCGCAATATGGAAATAAACTTAGAAACTGCACATGGCCCCATAAACTCAGATGTAGAAATTGCTCAGGAGTTTGAAAGGTTCTTCTCGAACATCCCTCTTAAAACGACTGAATCTTTAAATTCGTCACCCGCTCTCTCTGCTGCCTTACTTAGAAAGAATGTAAAGGCGTGCCCAATGGAGTTTAGGTTTCAGCACACAAACCCCCAAGCTGTTATTAAAGCTTTCAAAGATCTAAAAATTAAGTCAACAGAAGATCTTTGGGGAATGTCCGTGAAAGTCTGCAAATCTTTTATTGAAACCGTTGCACCTTACTTAGCTTTTATATTTAACACTAGTGTAGACCAAGGAGTGTTTCCAGATCTCATGAAGCATAGTAAGGTAGCTCCACTTTTCAAATCGGGGGATTGTAAAGAACCTAACAATTATAGGCCTGTGTCAATTTTGCCGGTTTTTAGCAAGGTGTTTGAAAAGTTAATGCTTGAACAAATGTTATGCCACTTTAATAAACATTCCATCTTCCATAATCATCAATATGGTTTTACAAAAGGGCGTTGTACAACTGACGCAGGTGTTACCTTGTTAAAGAACATTTTTAACTCCTGGGAGGAAGCACAAGATGCCATAGGAATTTTTTGCGACCTCTCAAAGGCATTCGATTGCGTAAACCATGAAACACTTTTGCTGAAACTAGAGCATTATGGAATAAAAAATAAAGCCCTGGATTTACTTAATTCATACCTAAGAGATAGACGGGTTAAAGTTCAAGTAAACGGTGTAAATTCATTAGGGTCTGAAATGCCAAAGGCGTTCCTCAGGGTTCTATTTTAGGTCCGTTCCTCTTTTTAGTTTATATAAATGATTTACCCCATTTACTCAAAAATCAACCGAATATGGTGTTATTCGCGGATGATACGTCGTTAATCTTTAAAATAGACAGACGTTCGCAAAACCTAGATACTGTTAATGATTGTATCCTTCAGGTACAAGATTGGTTTACTGCAAACAATTTAGCTCTTAATGAAAAAAAAACAAAATGTATTAGATTTACTTTACCAAATGTTAAAAGTAGTGAATGTGACATTATACTAAATGGGAAAAAACTGGAATTTATTAATCAAACAGTTTTCCTGGGAATCACATTAGACGATAAATTACAATGGGGCCCCCATATAGCATCTTTGGCGGGGCGTCTAAGTTCAGCCGCTTATGCAGTTAGAAAGATAAGACAGTTAACAGATGTTGAAACTGCACGCTTGGTTTACTTTAGCTACTTTCACAGCATAATGTCTTACGGCATTCTACTATGGGGACGGGCGGCTGACATTGAATCTATTTTTATTTTGCAAAAGAGAGCCATCAGAGCAATTTATAATTTAAATCGTCGCGAATCTCTTAGGGAACTATTTAAAAAGATTAATATAATGACAGTGCCCTGTCAATTTATTTATGAAAATATAATGTATGTTAGAAAAAATATTCATCTTTTCAAAAAAATAAGTGATAGGCATAATTTTAATACTAGAAACAAAGATAAAATTGATCAACCTTATTTTAGACTGTCAAAAGTACAAAAATCTTTTATGGGGTACTGTGTTAAATGTTATAACAAAATACCTAGTGAGGTCTTAAAACTAAATGAAAGAAAATTTAAAGCTTATATCAAAAATACTCTATGTCAACAAGCATATTATAAATTAGAAGATTATATTCAAGATAAAAATGCTTGGAAACATGCTGGTCCTGCTCCATAGTACAATGTAGGGCTTGAGCAGAATCAAACTTGGTTGAAATTTTAATGCTCACACACTGCCTATATTGTATTTAATTTTGTATAAAAGTTATAATTGCATTATTTTGTGAAAGTGTGAACACCGTGTACCTTTTAGCTGTTTTGATTATTGTTTTTTTTTGTACCTATCTTTTAAATGGTCATAACTTGAGTACATCGCTTTCACATTTATTTATTTAAAAAAAAAATTGTGATTTCAAAACATTGTGAAACATTTTTGAAAAAGAGTAAGTATGGAGTTTCTTGCCCATTCTTCTCCATACAACCTACCTTTGCGAATGGGTGTAGAATCAATCCTATCCCTTCCTATTTCCTTTAATTTTAATAATCGACGTTCAAAAGTGCCTCTTTGATGGCCTAATTGGAATAAATGATTTGACTTTGACTTTGACTATGTTATGCGGGATTAGTGTGGCACCTCAGGCGGCGGGGCGAGCCTTTAAATTAAGGGTGTTTGCGCCACTGTGGTTTATGTATTACACGGGTCAGAGTTAATAAGAGCGAGCGACGCTGCCGCAGACTGCTGCCAACAGCGCTGCGCTGCAATTGACCCATAATTCTAGCCGACATCTTCAGCTAATGTCTAATAACAATATGGCTGCCCGTTGTGGCGGGGACATGTGCTCTTCATTGTTCCGCCTCGCTCTATATTTTTGCGAACAATTTAATTGAAACTATTTATAAGACACGGAAGCGAGTCAGGAACGTTTATAAAATGCCAGCTTATTAATTTGTATGTGTCATGTATCTATATGATGCTGTTGCGAGTTTGCCTGTTTTGGTGAAAAACAAGATCATTGTTAATCAGATTTTTCTATCGCCTACTTCCAATGTCGTTGAATTAGCCATAGAATATTTTCTTTTATTTCTTACAAAACATTGGTTTTTCCGTAAGATTACTTAATAAGAATTACAATAATTTAATTTCAGTTTTTCTGTTTTTTCGTATTAAAGTAACAATATTAAAGTTTACTATTAGGTACAATATCTTGCGTCAGTCCATTATCGTTACGCCGCATTTAAGGTATCTAAAAAACTTCCCAATCAACGACAAAAACAACAACAAACAAAAACTTTCATTTAACTGTAACATTATTCAAACCGATTTCCAATTGAAAATGCGATTATCTGCGAATGAATAGCTAGGGGATGGCGACGGCTAAGGCTGGCGGCGGTTATTGTTTGTCGACAGATTAATCTGTGTGCAGGACACCTGCTCCTAGCAGGCCATAGCCCCGAGTGAGGTGGTGAGGTGGGCACCTCAGAGCTATGCAGGGCTATATTTCACGAGCCAGCGACTGCACCCAACCCCCGCCTTCACTTATTCAGCCGGGCTTTTTGCGGAATTGCTCCTGCATAACTCGCCGGCCAACTCCTTGTACAATTCCCAGTAATAACATCAGAAAAGATTAATATTAATGAATTCGTACAACAGATTGCTGAGAGCTGCTTGTGAAGAATTATGTACAAACAACTCGCTTTCCAAATGAAATGAATGTAGCGCGCAAATTGTATTAATAGGCAGCTCATTCAATATTCATGTTACTACATGCTCATTCACGTTTTTGATTTGGGTACTGTTTTTTTGTAAATCTGATACTGTAAATTTTATACGGTAATCTGACGTATTTGTTCTAACAAAAGGTAAAACAAGCCTAAAAATCGGATTGAATAAAATGGGTAACGAGAGCGTGAAAAATGAATATAGGAGTAATACATATGTGGTGTGGTATGTTGGTAGTGCAACGCGGTGTTTTATCAGAAACACATAAATGCTCGCAGTTTTATGTTTGCGATCGTGCGCTGGCACCGTGCGCATGACTTATTCAGCAATCAGCGGCGCTCGCCGGTGGATTACGGGCGAGCAGCGCCGCGCGGGAAGGCTTGTTTGCCCACAATAATAGCAATGCCGCGATGGTTGCGATGGCCAGTTATGTCATAACTCTCTTTGTTTACACTATCAAACGGTTGTGACCCAGTTTGTTTGTGGTTGAAAGCAATAAAAAATGCAGCGTGTTTTTATTGGAGATTCAGGTACCCAGATAAGTGCTGACCAGTGTCGCCATATTTAGTTAAGTTATATAGAAACTTTGAAATATTTTGTGGTAGGTTCTTCTCACTAAGTATAATTCAAAAGATAATCCTGAAACATGTCTGAAATGTCTAGATAACGCCAACAAAAACTAATGTGGAGCTAAAATACACAGATTCGCAACGGTCTGAATGTGAACCTTAATACTAAGGTCAACTGTGAAGTAGCTGCCAGCAATCTAAATAATTATGAAAATAAAATCGTGACACTGTTACATTTTAATTAATATTTTGTCGTAATTTCGGATGGTTCTATCGTCGACAAACAACCACGGGCACCAAGAGGCAACAAACGACAAGAAAACAATATCAGTATAATATTCTTGCTCATTATTATGTCTCACGCCAAAACAATTTTGTAATAAAGGATGCCGAAACAATTTTCAGTAATTTCATAAGCCTACTTTGTGTTAATATTGCCGAGGTTATCTAAATAAAGAAAAGTTTTAAAATGATTATTTTTCCAAGCAAATTGCGTTGGTACCGAATAGCGATGACTTGAATTTTGGAGGGTAGCACCGGAAAGTTTGTCGGCTCTCGGCGGCCAAACAAAAAATAATGCAAGAATTTTTCCTTCAATATTTAGCAGCATATTGAAAACCTTCTTGTCTTTTTTAACTCACAAAATGTGCTTCTACGAAGCAGGGTTGGGCAGTATTTGAATTACTTGTAATTAAAATACGTAATTGAAATACAAATACGTATTTTGTATTTGTATTTTAAATACTTCCCTAAAATGTAATTTGTAATTCGTATTTCAAATACTTAACGACGAAGTATTTTGTAATTAGTATTTCAAATACATGTGGCTCCAAAATACATTTTCACAAAATACATTTAAATCTTCATTTACCGTCACTGCACTCTCTGCAATGATGGTATAGCAGATTCGGGCAGGTTGACCTGCTGGCGTTTTTACACACTATTACTGTACATACATCAAAGTTGGCTAATATACGCAAAAAAAAATGAATGTCGAATTGAGAACTTTAAGCTAAGAACTTTCTTCTACTTTTCAGCCATTCAGATCATGCTGGTCTAGATTATTTATTTTGTAATATGTAATTAGTATTTTGTATTTCAATTAAAAATAGCTAAAATACTGTATTTTGTATTTTATATTTCAAATACCTTACTTAAAGGTATTTGGTATTTTATATTTTAATTACTTGCGGTAATAGTATTTTGTAATTTGTATTTCAATTAAAGCAAAGCATGTATTTTGCCCAGCCCTGCTACGAAGATAAATAGGGAAATTACGGCTGTCAAGTTTGAGTAAGAGCTTGCATTGGTCCCTAAATGTACCGTGTAAGCAATTTTAGAGCTACAATATTGTGAGCATATTGTGGGTCACAGTCAAACAAAGCAAAACGTCTATTTTTAATTTATCCATCAAAATCCAATAAGGAACTTTATTGTGCCGTACGCTTATCGGCCACTTTAACTATAACGTTTGTAAAAGGTACCTGCTCACATAATGGTGTAATTGAGTCGATGGCTTCAAACGGAATTTCCTTAATAATGTTAAAGCATAATAGACGAGTCTATTAATATAATGTAGACATTATAGAACATCGCTGTCGCCGGATTAATGAATCTCCTACCTTTGTTTATTATCCATGAATGCTTCGCGCAGAGGATTCCATAAATTATGTTGTTCAGAGAGCGGTAGGTTCTAATACCGTCTCTACATGAATGTTAACGTGAATGAATTATTACGAATGTGTGTTTAACATCGTGTTTGTTGTTCATGTTTTATTTTAAAATGAGAAAGTTTTTTTTTTGTTCTGCGGCTTTAGCACTTTCTGAAAACATTATTTAAATACATGCCAACATTTGAACCTAAAATAAAAATTTATATCCATACTTTATTTTGAATGTTAAGATTCGTAAGGACATGATATCGAATACACATTGCGAGTGAGGTGCACTCGAACAAACAATAACTGCTGCAGACTCCCAGATGTGCCTTCACACGCATTGCACCGTCAATCTGAACAAGGCCTTCGACGTCTCTATAAAGTGACCACTTACTGGTCCCAAATATCTAATACAATTATTGAATTGTGGTAAAAGACAAGAAAATAATTAAGAAGAATGTTAAGATCGTCGTATTAAGTTACACTTGCCTTTGCCATAATTTATACTAGTAAAAATTTCGTTGCACAATTTTCCGTGGCAAGCATGTGTCACGTGTTCTTGTCGTACACTGGCAACCGCCGGGAAATCTAGGTATGAGCCAGAAATATGAGCACATTTTGATTATTTTATTTGCCTTTAGGATAGTTGTATTGGAATCTCGAGAACAAAGGAAAAAATAACTTACAAGAATATTTGCTTGTAAAAATTCTACATCCTTTTGTACATACTGGTATATCTTAAAGAAAGTTACTTAAAAAAATATTTCTAGTAATAGTCTGGCTTTGAGACCCTGTGGGAATTCTTAAAATATTTTACTTATAAGAATTTTTAGTAACATTTATTTTTGTTAGCAGAAAAAAGTGGCTGGTTATGTAGAAACCTACTCCTGTAGAAGTAATCCCGCATAGTGACAGATGACAGTTGTTATCACATCGGGTGCGAACTCGGTGGAAAGTCTTATCCCTCATTTAACTTTCACAACTTTAACGTGTTAACTTCTTGGACACTTGCTATTTTTCTTTGGTCTCGCCACGGTGTTGTAAAACTGAATATTTTATATAATTAAATAAAACGAATTAATCTGCTTAAACAGTTCCAATGTTTATCCTATTTTCTTTTGACAACGTCTACTCATTGTGTAAGGACGTGAGTGTTTACTTAGCAGAGTTACGACATGAATAATTATATTCAATGGGTCTTCTTAACCTAACTCACTCCATGTCGTCCCATTTTGTTATTGTACGAAAGAATGAGCTCGGGTATTTGTATATGTATGTGGGTACAAGTTTTTACGTACATCATGTATAACACAAGATGCTCGTACGAGACATATTTTGAGAGCCTTGACATAAGTGGTGCATAACAATATAACTCCGTACATTAACATTACGTCTTTACGAGTAAGAGTACCTAATGTACGGCAGTACATTAAATTTCCATAAGTTATAGGCATACTTATGGAAATTTAACAACATTACATTAATCCTCCCCAGCATACGATTACATAAAAACACATTCGTGTTCATCTGTTAAAGTACAATCAATCGAAAGGGCACGACGCGTTGGCCCGCGTTATCACACTTGATCGTAATGAGCGAATTCTGGCGGCCGAATTGTTTCGAATCCTTCGTCTGTCAAGCCACTGATGAGGGAGGGCTCACAAAAAAGGGTAACCTCTTCGGAAATGTTCACAATATATCTACGAGAAGTGACAATCAGTTTGCGGGAATTCGAAGTATTTGGGATGTAATTTGTGATTGGAAGGGTACGAGAGGTCATGTTTGGCTGGGAATATTACTATATCAGCATAGTACCGCTATCTTAATTGGTTTAAGCTTTTATCAGTGATCACACGTACATTAATGTACGTGAAAACAGCTCTGAACTCTTGCCTTTTTCATGCTTAGTGACGTGAAAATTAGAAAAGTTTTCTTATTTTAACAAACTCAAGAAGATATCATAGTTTCGAGAAATAACTTTTTATTTCAAAGCTTGTTTAAGAATACCTTCTAAGAAAATGTAGGAAAGAATGCGAAGAATGTCTTGATTATTAATTAATGGCTTTACAATCTTAGCGAGATGGAAATAAGGAATCCCTTTAAAATGCTGCAAATTCTGATGTCTACATTTATTTTGTTACTTTAAAGCTGTGATTTGTGAGGTTACAAACATTAACAGTTTGCTAATATAAACATAAAAGCTAGAAATACTTACGTCTTCGTCAATTATTACTATTTTGTAGGATTAAAGTGTCTCAACTTTTGTAAAAAAACAGTTTAATAAATCCCACATTGCCGGACCTGTGGATTGTTGATTAAAATTCATTAATTAAAATGCCAGCCGTTAAATTAAATATAAACTGTTTTTAAAGTAATTCTGTATGATTACAGTCCATATTGGGAGCACACATAATTAACTTCGTTCAACCGACGCACTCGATGTCGAGATTTATTTACACATCCCTTCTTGCAATATTGATGGTGTTATTTATTATTAATTAACTCTGTGGTGCTGGTTTATTTAATTATACGAGTACAATGTATGGTTATAATAATCGTGTTTGTCTGTTTTATGGAAGATTTATTTGTTTATGGAAAATATAAATTGATTCAACTTTCAATTCATGCATGGTTTTCTATTTTTATATATTTTAGAAGGATTTTCAGATCAGCACATTGACCTACTTCAATCTGCCAAATGTCTATAATAGAATTTCTATTCTATTCTATTTTTGTTGTATGGCAACCAAATCGATATCAACTCATCAACTATTCTGCCAATGACAGTGAACTGGAAAAACAAGTGTGCATCAATGATAATAAAAACAAAAGAAGTTACAGAACTAGAGATAAAAAAAAACTTTGTTTGATATAGTTGAACGCAGTGTAGATCAATAGAATTTCAACGTTATCACAGTAGTGGAAGGTAATATAGCATTGGTAAAAATTGACAGATTGGGGTAGGTTGACCTGTACAGACGCCAGGTCTGTACTATAAATGTTTTTACGTACTTTTAGAGTAAGTTTTTTTTCTGTTTGTAAATATAATTTATTTAACTTTTTAATTTCGAATTATTACACTGTGATACAGACCTCACTTAAGAAGGTAAAAAGCTTATAGCAATTAGTTAAAATGTTGTTCAAGCTGGTTGTTTATTTCTAAATGAATTGTATCTCTATATACTCGGTTAGTGGGACGTTGACGTGAGTTTATACAGAAGGCGTATGTCAGTCACAGAGCCGACGTGAGTGGTTGAATTTAATTTAATATTAGAGTAAGCTGGGAGGCTGTGTGGCCCCCTGATTGATGTGATAAGATGACGTTTCGTTCACGCATTTACTTATTAAATTCCCTTCTCAGCCAGGATTGATGGTCTTGTAAAAATGTTTATTTAATCTCTCCAGTTATTGTTTACGGTTTTGTTTACGTAATACATTAATAACCAAGTTGTCGAGCAAGAGTGGCAGCTGATTTATCAAGTTTCTTAATACTGGTTTTCACAGTAAAGTGTTAGGTTTTATTATCGAATAACAATATTTTTTTAAGGACTGTTTACCAAGCTAAATCCACCAAGCGCATCCAGTATAAATTGGTAAATGTCCCAATTATCTTCTCATTTCTAGTTCTAGGAACTTCGCCATTTTGAGTGCAATGTCTGCCGAACAGCCTTTGACGGGTATTGAATAGACATGTTTTCAAATTAGGGACTGAGGAACTAATCACAGAGCTTTATGAAATAAATATCTGGTTTCCCAATCGTACTTAACATTAAATTTCAAAGCACTTTTTATATTACCAATTAATTCACTACAAGGCCACTATAGAAGGTCTTCCGTACACACGTCGCAAACATCAAAGCCAAAATGTTTCCCCTAACAAGAGCCGGTTACAGATCCGTTTCCACTGGAATCACGGACCCGAGTCCCGACCGAAAGCAATCAAATGAAAACTTAATGAGATTGAAAATTTGCCCGATCTGTCTTTGTTAGCGGCCCATTGTGTGGCTGCAGACTGAATGTTTGATAGATAGCGTAATTAAACACGTGATCACTGAGAATGCTTTTACAGACTGAAAAGGTTGCCTTCTGAAAATTTGAGCGAACTTCACTCGGATTTTTGTGAATTCAGGTGTGCTTTTAACGTTTTTTTTAATAAATGGTCGGCGTTAGCTTTAGTCGAAAGTAGAGCTGTGGAGAGATAATTGGACATTTTTGAGATGTATAGGAAACGGGGACTTTGACTTAGCTTTATTTTTTTCAATACAATTTTTCGTCATGATACTATAAGTACGCTGTAAGACCATATACATACAATTCATGCTATGGTTTCTAGTATTGTAATCCTTTAATGTATCTAGTTAATTAAGTCGATCCACATAGCTCAATATTGCGATCTCTATCAACAATGCATCAAATGTATTTAGTTAATTGATTGGAATTGCTGTTACATGACTACATACATTTGGCCGATTCTAGCAAAGTGCACCTTCACAGACCAAAACTGTTGTCGAATTTCTGAAAATCTGAGCTACGTGGTCAAATAGTAGAGCTTTACAACACGCTCCTCTGTTGTTTTTGTTCGTTTTAGGGAAGGCTCTGGAGTAATCACGTATGTAGTAGTGAAAATAACATTAGCTCCGAAACTGTTTCTTTTTATACACGCTTTTGCCGTCGACTTTGCTCACGTTAAAATAGGAGGTAGATTTTTCGCAAGAGCTATAGTGTGTTGCGTCGGTGTTTATCACGTTCGTGATTTTCTTTCTGTACTGATACGTACAACTGGCTTAAAATAACTACGAGGTGTACATGTGCTTAACTATGATAAAATATAGTTTTTGTTGGTGGTTTTTTTTGTCAACCTGTCTATTTCAATATGTCATTGATGTTTTTTTTTATTGCAGATCCCATATAGGTCTTTCGTTAGGCGGTATTGGTTTAATATTGAAAGATACGGCTCATACGGCTTTTATATCGGGTGCCATTGGTCCCACGTTGGGCGGCATTAGTCCCATGTTGGGCACCATTAGTCACACGTTGGGCGCCATTGCCTTTAATTCGGAAATGTATAGGTACTCAAAATAACAATACAATTGATACCACTATTCTTGTTTGCAACTCTAAATTAGCAAACAATATACATACAAGAGGAACAATGAATACAATAGAAGCCATTTAATAGAACTGCAAAGTGAAACCAAATGATTACCGAGTTGCAACACACAAGTACTTTCTTTTGTGATGCCTTAAGAATAAAGGATTCAAAGAGTTTCTATAAGTTCATTTTAATTTCCTTGCTATAAGTTTCCTAGAAGGAATACGGTCATTCGAATTGTCGTTAGCTTCTAGAGAGATCGGTCGTAATACCGAGTGGAGCACTTGGATGCTCGTTTTCGTAAGTAGTGGGGAATCTAGCGTTCGGTCACAGTTGTTCTTTGCAAGAGAACAGTCTTTTTTAAACACAAAGAAGGTTGACTATGCTTTCAAGTATATCAAAGTACTGTTATTGAAACTTCGTTAAATATTTTATTCGTTCAATATTCTTCCTTTCGTATTCGTGGTCATATAAAAATATTGCACTGTAAAATTCTTATAGCGGTCTTAAAACAATATATTCCGCGGATGACATCTATAAAACTGTGGCCGTGTGTCCACTACAAATGTTGCAAAAGTCAGAAGGTCGCTGGTTTGATAAATATTTGAATACCTTACGGATATTGTTCCGGGGCTCAAAATTTTGTGTGGGATATAGGGTTTACTACTCCATCCAGGCTATCTATTCTTCACACCTAAGTAAATAACGGAATATATTATAAATAAAATATATTATAATTAAATTATAAAACGTATTAAAATATAATTTTTAAATGTCAAATTATTTTGCGAATATGAAAATTAAGTTCTTAAAACTAACCACTATTCCAATGCACACAAAATATGTACCACATCATACATTTTAAATGATCAAAGTAAATATTTCATACGCAGTAAACGGGGCTTTAAGCTATTTAAGAAATAGTTACTAGTATTTTGTATCTAGAATACTTAACATAACCAAGTAAAGCCGCAAGGTAATTGTACAGGCATACAAACTTGTATAATAAGAAATATAGCGTAGGAACCTGTATTAAAATTGAGCACGTCTTGAGGCCTGTCTGGGGATTTCAGGATTAAGGCTTTACAAGGCTATGCATCGTAATGTCTGTCGAATTAAGCTACAGTTGGGGGTTTGGCTTAAGGACTGTTGAGAACTAATTGGTCTCGAAGCTACACATTGAAACTTTTTGATTGATAAATTAATTAAAACATAGTTTCGAGAGTCAAAAACCATAATCAATAAAATTAAATTCGAATAAAATAATGTACCTAAGTCTAATTATAAGAAGAAAGAAAGTAAAGATGAAATACGGTATGAAAGCGAAGCAATAAAAAAGGCAATCAGAGGGGCACACAAGGAGCCGCAAGCACTACGAAGGGTGCCGAAGATCCCCGACGGGCCCCGAGGTAGATTTCTGCGGATGCGACACATCACATGGCAAATGTATTTACACAGAACCGTTAAGTTGTTGATTGGATGGTGTGGTGTTCGAAATCGAATATTTTCTTCTCGTGCCTATATTTACCTATATTTGATTTTCGACAAGCTATGAGCAAATGAGTTTGAGCAAGACGTTTAGCTTTGGCGATGTTGTTTGTAGAAATAAATATTGACTAAATTGCGTTGTTTATTGTGTCGTGTTTACGTATTTTGGCCGTCACGGTTTGCTGTAATATGTATCTATCACAGCAATCAATTGTACATATTTCGAAACAGTGATAACGCTTTGCTGAATATGCACATGTACCAACTTGGGTTAGGCTTCTCATCCTTCGACACTGTTCTAAAGAAATATCTGTAATCTCAAAGTAACTGAAATGTAAGTTTCGCGTCTCCATAAAAAAATATTATCACCCTCACAATGCATTAAAAACAAGATAACCATAAACATTTTGAAATATCTGTCAGTCTATTCGTCAGGGTGTAATAATTCAAGTCGCACGACGCCACATATTGCTTTCTCTGAGCACTTTACATGTTTCAACTTTTATTATTAACGTACGTTTTCCGCGCGACATTTTTCTTCAATTGCTTGAATGCGATGGCAGTTTAAATTTGAATTTAACCCAGTCTGCCGACATGAGAGAGCTATGCGAGTCTTCTGCTGAATTATAGATGAGACTTGAACTTAATTTTATCTAAGAATAATGTAAGTTGTAGAATCACGTAACTTAGAATACAGAGAATAAACTATTAACGAGTACATAGGCGAATCAAAGTATCATGCGTTTTACGAAGTCCTTTAATTTATTGAATGAACGCCTTTCATTAGTTCGTGTAACAGGCAGAAAATTGGCAAAATATCGTAAAGAAGACGCGGAGCTGAGTTCCTACTTAGTGGGTTGTTGTGGAAAGAAAATGCAGTGAAAACGAACGCCCGACCGCTTCGCTGTTCCGCGCCGGCGAAATGCTGTCAACAACATTTTGAGTGGCGGAAATCATGGAGTCACTACACCATGGTGCTAGTAAGTAGTCCTGACTAGAGATGGGACGAGGGCAAAAACTTTTTTGAAAATGGGCAAAACTTGGCAAATTGGGCATAAATGAGTTTATGCCCAAATAAATGCCCGGTCACTGGGGATAAAATCTTATAATTTGCTTTAGTAAAACATTAAGCAGAACTTTAACGGGGCAAAAGGCACTAATTCAGCGTTTACGGGCATTTATCGGGTGTTTATTCAATCACCCAATATTTCTAAGCATAAACCTATCTCTAGTCCTAATATTAACTCATTTGTGAACCGCTTCTTTACTTTTGATAAATAATCTTGCGTTTAATAAAAAATGGAGAGTAAGGTACTTGGTATCCGATTTCACTTTTTCTTCGTAATTCCTTTAGATTTAGGTTACGACAAAGACAGAAATGAGATATTCACTATGCTATATAATTTTCTAAATTGATGCTAAGTACAAACGTTCGGGCAGTCTCTGTTTTAATGTTTTCTTTGTTGCTAAGCTGTGAAGGTGATTGAGGTCACATTAGTGTCTAGACTACATTACCCATTAGGTGTTACATCATTAATATGGTTCAGCTACTTAATTGGTCTACAAATAACAGTGTATTTACATTTCTAATGTGTATGTACAATACATTATGACTAAACCCCAAAAAGTATCGCAGTGTTGTACCTTATAGTACTGCCACATTACGCCCGTTACATTAAAGTCCTATAAAGGACCGAGCCTTTTACCGTCAACCTGATTAAATACTTATTCAGACAAAGCATCTGTTACTGGGAAATACAAACAAAATATAGTAAAACTTTCCTAGGACTGGGACAAGCTGGTCGCCGGACTAATTTCTATTACCGTGACCCCGGGACATAAAGGGCTACTGAAGGACACCGTGGATTTAAGTCAGTACAAGTCTGACAGTACCTCCCGCCCTGCCCGATGTTGGAGGTCTCATTTGATGATTTTACCACGCTAAAAAAAAAAAAATAGGACTGGGACAAGCTAGGCGGTAAGATATATTTTCAGATCTACAGATGTATAGAGTGAACTTAGGCTTAAGCTAGTTACTCGCTTCATTAAAAAACAAACCTTCTCGCATTATTTTTATGTTTCATTCAAATGGGTTGATCATAGTAGCTTTTATGTTATTGTTAAGCGTGGGAAATCATCAAATGAGTCCTCCCAAGCAGGGCAGAGCGGGAGGGACTGTCAGACACGGCGGTGCTCTGCCCAAGCGGGGCAGTCCTGCACCGTATGCTCCACCGTGTCCTCCAGGCGATCCTCATAGTGGTGACACCCAGACGTTTCGCTCTATAGATCTCAGTCTTACAACTAAGTTCGTCTACATACCTACATTTATAATAATTATAAGGTAATCTCAGTGTATTTAATACGAGCCTATAACTCCATGCTCGTATAGAATTGGCTTCTTGGATACCAAATATCTATCGACATATTCTGCCGAGGATCCAATTTAAGGGAAGTATGGATTCCGATCTATGTCTGTAGTGTAGGTTATACGTAAGACGGTGTGGGCAACAAGATAGGTTATCGAATGTTTGTTACCTATTACGTGATAAATGTTGAAAATTATTGTAACCTAAGAAAGTACACAGTGTAGTTAATAAAAGAGGTTCTGTTTTGATACTTATTAATTAATTTGCTCTTCCTATTTCACGCGTTTTCATCCGCTATTCGACTTAGGCCCGTATTAAAGAACGTCCCTCAAGGCCAAGTACTACATACTTAAAACTAGTTTCATCCAATCAAATCACTTGAATCTAGTTTAAAGTTGTGCTTGGGCAATGTTATTATGGGAGTTAGCCTAGGCTAGCTTAGACGAAAAATCGTGTTTTTTTTTAAAATTCATCTGGTAGTTCTAGAGATTAAGGCGTTCATACAAAAAAAAAATAGTGAATAAAGCTTCGTTTTGAAATCATAGAAATTTACACCATTTAATTATAACCTTTTTCCTTTTACGAAAAGAGTGCTTATCTCCTTTGTAAATAAACTTCACATTATTTCTGACTTTGGAAGTTTACATCGCAATTTTCAAAAGATCCGTCTGTTTTTCTTTTTTAATGTTATTACTTTATAGCAGGCTAGTTTATTTTGTTAGACTATTATTTTAAGTCAAGTACGTACTTAAAATAACAGTGAAACTACTTAGGTACTGTTAATATATTATCGACTTCATGTAGGCGGGAAGTGAGGGTCGAAAGTCAAGCTCCACGTGGTAACAATAATATCGTGAGTATTTTTATCTAATACTCGGAATAGCTCCATGTGGCGTGTCTAATCTGCCTAACTAATATGTATTATAAATGCGAAACGATGGATGGATGTTTGTTACTGTTTCACACAAAAGTTATTCAATTTTATTATTATTTTATTAACATACTTTTTAAAGATCAAATACTGCATTTATTGTAGGCATAATTAGGGCGCCTTCAGGTTATCACACGACACCGCGCATAGCCTCCCGCGGAGGCCGTGCGGTGGTGGTAAGGCGGATTCGGTAGCGGTGCCCCGTGCGGTAAGGCGGTTTACGCGCCTGTCCGCGCGGATCGATTTAACACCGAAATAAACTCTTTCGACATCAAAATCCATTTTCAATTGCAATTGAGCGATGCCGTGTGTGAATCGCCTTATAGTTAGTGTTTGAACTAGGAACTAATTTTTTCCGTCAAATTAACGTCAAAGTTCTAGTTTACTTTCACATCACAACAAAACGGGAATCTGAAATAACACTCATAGTTTTTTTTTTCCCGGTATTAAGTTCCAGTAATAATATTTTACAATTTTAAGGTGAAGCCGCTGGCAACAGTTAGTGTATTGATAGAATTCGCGTAGTGTAAACAAATTGCTAATAGATAAAACATAAATGCCAATTCCCTGTAAGGTAATCAATATCATAATAGTAGGTGTAGAAACATTTAGGTCGTATTGTTGGCTTCCTTTCATAAAGTCTATCTGACATTATTTTCTCTATATTTTGATATCGGCACCTGCTTTCAAAGAACAGTGTTATTAAAGCTTTTATATATCGTTCTAAGAAGCTTAGGTAATTGCTAAAGGAATTATGAACTTGCCAGAAGATACAACAATGGGTAGACTGACCTCAGTTTTATTAGAATTAGACATAACATTCAGAATTTACGGCTAGTCCCGGCCTACTTCTTTAGAAATAAGTATAATTTATGATTCCTTGAAATTCTCATTTCGTTACTACAATAGATGAAAAATAATCCATTCTAAGTTTATTGTGAACGCTTGGCAACTTAATATGAAATTAAAATTCAGTCCAAACACACGAAGAAATTCTATTACGAGAGTTTTCCAATTTATCGGTTGCCATGGTAACAATAACACAATTGCAGCTCTAATGTGCAGGAGTAAAACAATTTCCTATTTAAAATAGTTATTTGTGCAACAAGAGAGCAAAGTCGTTTTTTGCTGCGAGTGCTGATTTTGAATCCTGAGCAAGCGAAGGATTCAACGATTGAATCACGAGCGTAGCGAGTGATTCTAAATTTGAATCCTGAGTGTGGCGAGGGATTCAAAGGCACGAGATGTAAAAAACTTTGCTCTCGTGTAACACACATAACTTTTCACTTCAGCAGCGAGAACAATTTAGGAGATAAAATAATAAACACTCTTTACGCCAGGCACGATATTTTATTCCCGCTATTTTATTTAAATTAAGGCGTATTCGGAAATAGCACCCATGATATTTTATTATTCAAAATATTTACATAACATAAACTAGAAATAAATATTTACACGTTAAATATCAGTTTTATGTGCAGTAAATACTTATTCTCGTTTAAATATTAATAACAGTAAGTTAAGAATTCAATAAATTACATTATAAGACATATTTAGTTATCTTTTTGCAAAATTTCTTAATTTTCGAACGTGTTTGTTGAGGTCGAATTCAAAATCGGAACTTCGAAAGGGCTGGTCTTTGTGGCTGTATGGGCTTGACCCTTTGCCTATCCTAAAGGAAGAAGGAAAAAAGGGCTGGTCTTTGTCTCTCTCACTTTCTAATGGCGGGAAAGAGATGGAGTGTAAATGTTTCGAATTGTATGACTAACCCAAGGCTGAATGAGGAATACATCGCGGCTTTCTAAACACAAAAATTAAAAAGTTACTTTGTCTCACTCAGTGAGCAAAATCGCATTTTGCTCACTGTTTTCAGGCAGCAAAACCTACATTTTTGAGCTACTGAAGTGAAAATGTAATTATTAGTGTGTGGCCAGGTGCTGCAATGCGGTGGAGCCCGACCCGACCCGAGCCGGCACATGGTGCAATGTTGTCTTATGTCACACACTTTTTATTATCCATGTGGGAACAAAAAGGTGAAGGATTTATTATAAGTTGGCGAAAAAAGGACCGTTTTGTTTGAATAGGTTGTAGGTGCTATGTTAATGTATAAAGTTTTATTATTGCTGCCCGCATCAAAAGAGTACGTACATAGGTATGGGAACATAATTGGATTGTCTGTGGAGGATCAATGAAAAAGGTGGGTATGTGGTTGGTCCACGTTTCTAGGGAATTCCACCCAGCATAGCTTTTGTGTTGGTATAAAATAATTTAAACAAATTGAGTCAAAACCCGAAAAACTTTTCATAAAAATCAGGTTTTTTTTTTAACAAAAAAAAGTTTGTTATTATGAAATAAATATATCTTTCTATTAAAGAAAAAAAAACATTCAAAACACCAATTGCAATGTTGGTACTATTGTGTATTACATGTAACACATAACATTATAAGGATACAATATTTTTCCAGGTATTAAAATCAGTTTTTTGCTCCACATCGTAGAGGATGGTACAAAGAAGTTCCGGGAAAAACAAGTGTCCCCCGGGAAGGCTATTGTCGGCAGCATGATATTGTGTTATCACAACAATGTTTCGTGTGGCGCGTTATCAAGTTTATAACATATTGCGCGCCACCGTTGTGAATCGCGTGCGTTTCCTTTTTATTTCCCCGCCATAACACAATGCTGTGGCTTACATTGAAACACATTTCTCTCTTTGCAACATTTTTACAGCAATATTTTGAAAAATTGAGATATTTCGTGCATTGCTATTAGTGCGAACCGGTGTGCACTAAAACCTTTTATTTTTATTTTTCAGACTAGGAATAGAGAAATTCTGGAAATGTGTTCGAAAATATCAAGGTGTAAAAGAATTCAGGAAGAAACACTGAATCCAAATAAATTATTCTGAGGTGAATGAGACCCACCCTGGGCAACGGCACCCCCTGTAACCTACGGTGGCGGTTAAACGATCCCACGGGGGCAGTGGTAGGCTTCACCAGGGCCACCTGACTCGCAACCACATTCCTGTCGGAGTTCGGTGAAAATCAGTTGACTGGTATTCTACTCAGTTCCATCTGGGTAAGTCCATCTTACTTCAATCAAAGGTGTCATGTTTGCGTCTGCGCTAGATCGAGGTAATGTATTTAAAAAACGAAACATAATTCCGTCTTACTAAAAAAAAGTTCAACATCTGTTGAACAGTGTCTAAAAACTGTCACCTGTAAAACGGAATTGTTGATTGAGGCTCGTCTTGCAGTTACAGTTTTTAGACAAGTAATCAACACATGTTTGACTTTCGTGGTACGACAAAATATTATGTTTAATGAAGAAAAATGTAGCTACATACAAGCTTCTCACACTACGATATGCTTTTAACAAGTACATACTTACTCGTAGATTACTCGAGTTTAATATGGGGCTGAATTCGTAAGTAGTTCAAGTTGTGAAACTACATAATATTTGGGTCGTTCAAGATTGTAAAGCCGAGGTGCTCACATAGTGTTAAAGTTCCCCGAATTGAGAAACAATATCTCTTCAGTAACACCGGCTTAAGAGCGCGTTTTCTAAAAGTTGGCATCTTTGCAAATGGCTGTCAAAAATTTACAAGGTTTAATTAATTTTGCAAATAAGAAATAGAGCTCTGTAGTGCAAAAAAATTGACTAGGGAAACAATGAATAGTTTTAGACGTAAAAAAACATTTGGAAACTTTTTAAATGCCTTTTATACTCCTGAAACGGTTACAACATCAAATTCAGTGTTTTAATTGCATTCTTATATCAATTTTCTAGTGCACTATAGAGCCTTATTTCTTATTTCCATACAGTAACATTGACAGATAAATTAAAACTTGTAAATCTTTGACAGCTATTAGCGACGTTGCCGACTTTCTGTTTACGCGCCCTTAACTGTAACGGTAACTTAATATGTTTTGTAATTAAATATGCTGTAGTTCGGTGAAATTATTTTATATCTGTATATTTTAAAATAACTAGCTCTTCCCAGCGGCTTCGCCTGCGTGGAGTTCGTTTATTGTTCTAGGAGTTTTTACTATTGGGATAAAAATGTCTGTCCAGATCCACTATCGTTCGTTTTGGCGTGATTAAGTACCAAACATCCATCCATTCAACGAAACCTCCAAACTATCATTTAATACGTGAGGAGTAGTGTACAACAATTTTTAATTATTTGTTCAGATAATTCGTATAAATCTTCCTGTGTATTGACAGGCTCGAGACATTGCTATTACAGAAATCGGTATAAACACCGTTGCAACCACGTAAACAATTAACCAACGATAAACAGAATAAAAACAACAACAAAAAAATATAGTGTTTTCTATAGGGTAACACCGAAACTCAGACAGTACAAACTACATACCTGCTTAATCCCGCTTTTCATCTGGTCCAAGTCTGATAATTAGTGTCTACCACCTTCTACATGATTAAGTGCACCTCATTTATAAGCTAGACGAACTCGCTATGCTAGTTGGTCTTAATCTAAGCTCAGGCTATATTAGAAACTAAGCTAAGTCCGTTTAGTTTATCTCATTACGAGACCGCGTTTTTTCATACACCGAATCACATTGTGAACTACAGAGCTGAATTACGCCAGCACAAGCGGTGCCCATTGACAACGATCTTAGCGAAGCTAAGTTCTATCCACCGTACTTTTGTAATTAAACATTAATAAAATATCTATTTTATATGTGTAACAAGAGGCCCCTCGTATGACAGTCTACATAGTCTCACGTCATTACATTCTTCGTCGTAAGACCTTTCGTTGTGCTCGCTTTAAGCCCTACTTATAGCTGGACTAAATAAGCCAAGCTAAACGAATGTATTTTCGTTTCGCTTCGTTCCCAGTGTGGCCTACGCTCTACTCATTTCCATCTATCTTACGACGTCTATCTTTACGACTAACTTCACAGCACAAATCCTTTGAATCTATATTATAAAATCTATCTACGAGTAACAGGTTTTGATGAATGCGTCTTCTGAATTTATTAAGTAAAATGAATGTAAGTTATACCTTAATCAATTCGAGACTTACAAGAAGCTAGACTAATCAGTCGAGTTGAAAACTTTACCTTGCTTGCACCGTTGAATCCTTTAGTACTCTCTAGTTTGAGTCTTGAGGTAGTACTTTTAGATATTTTCTTGATGAACTTTTCGTCCCGTTGTTTTTATTAAAATGTAAGGAAAATTAAATGTACTTTTTTAAATTAATTGCAGGTGTTTAGTTATTCAGCTCAGTGGTACCAGCCTCGACTTATGAGTTGTAGATCATGGGTTGGAGCCCAGCCAGCCACGCGCATTACTTTATGTTATTTATTTCATCATCACTGCTCTAAAAACGGCGGAAAACATTTTGAGGAAACCGGCATGTCTTAGAGATTCTGCAACGATTCACCGACGACCCGTTCATCATTGGACGTATCGTCGACAGAACGATTCACTTATGGCCGTTTCACCGATAGACTCTTTCATATAGGGACTTTTCGCCGACAGGACGATTCGTTTATATCCGTTTCATCAATAGACTCTTTCAACAACGGAGTTTTCGATGATGAAGATGATAAGTTTAAAAGAGTTATAGGTTAACCGTCGTGTCGGCAAAACGTCCGTTGTCGAAAGAGTCTATTGAGGAAACGAATTGTCCTTTCGGCGAATAGTCCTTAGGTGAAAAGTTCTATCGATGAACCGGTCGTCGGTGAATCGTTGCAGAATCTGTAAGGATTCATAGGTACCTATATAACGAGTGAGATCTGACATCAGAACTCTTAAATTTGTTCACGCATCCAAAGACAAACCACGGCAAGAGTACCTACAATGCGAGTACAAAACAAAAGCGCGCATTTCCTCCGCTTCCTGTTACAAATATCCGTTCCATTTTACGAAATCATTCCCACAGATTGCAGGAAAGCAACAGAGAGATGTCACACATCAATAAATTAGTAAATCTGATGTTGTTGTGTTAAGCATTTCTCTTCTCTTGATTGAATTTTGATTTTCATTTCTCATGGATATCCAACATACTGTACTATTTTAATTAGGGTCAATTCACACCGAGACGGAACGCTTCGCTCACATTTCAAAAGAGTGACTTTAAATCTTACTTTATTTACTACACGAAAAAAATTACAATTTCACCGACGACTACGCGACGCGGGGCGCGGCCGATGCCGCCGCTCGCAACCATATTTTAATAACGACTCTAAATCTAACTTTATTATTGCATGAAAATATACTAACTTCGCGTCACGTCGCGTCGCGTTACGTCGCGTCGCGTTACGTCGCGTCGCGTTACATCGCGTCGTGTCAGGTCGCGTTACGTCGCGTCGCGTCACGTCGCATCGCGTTACGTCGTGGCTTCATAATTATATTGTTGAGTACACAAGTACGGTGGAGTCAGCATCAGTATAATTGATCTGTCAGTAGTTAATATCTCCAGTATCAGTTACATTTGCGAATATTACTCGGCACATAGTGAAGCGATATCTACTTATTGAAATAGACTTTGATATTAACTATGTATCTGTCTGTTTACAACAATAAGCAATTACACAATAACATATAACTCGAGGGGATAATAAATTGCTATTTGTGCGGGTGTTCTATCTATAAGCACTAAACTATGAGTTAGATCATGAATTATTTAATATTATTGTTTTATTTTATTACATAGTTTAAAAAAAGAAAGTTTGTCCCACACCTGTGCCCACACTAAGAATTTCAGCCGTATCACGGTGCGTTTAAAACATGAAACTCACATTCACAAACACCCAGACCCGGAACAACTAGGCACTTGCTGATCAGACAAATATTCGTTCCGTGGATCGAACCCGCAACACGCTGCTGAGCTGTTGATCGCTCAGCTCCCGCGCCATCTTTCCTGTCAAAAGTTATGATTAATACAATATTTGTTTTATTTATGCGTTGTTGAGAAGCATGTACACACGGCTACGCATCAAGCTATACTAAACCAGTTTGTCTTGGTCTCGCTTCGAACGATTTTTACCCACAATGAACGGTCAGCTAATACTGGTTTTGCATAGCTTGACGTGTAGCCGTGTGTGCCATACCATGGGTACAGCTATACACTCCTGTTTTGGTTAAATTTTATACCAAAGCTTTATGGCAAAACTATTGCCGCGATGCGTACACGCATACAATATCATTACAATAATATCATTAATTTCTCATTTCTCAATACACTGAGAAATGAGAAATTAATGATATTGTACAAATTTCAGCAATCCCAAATTTAAAATATGGTTACAATACCATTGGTAAAGTCGGATAAAGTATTGATTAAAAAGATAGTTAAGTAAAATATCAAATTATGTTCACATCCCTTTGCTTTTAGGCTTAAATGAGAGCTGCTTATGGCCGCAATTGGTATCACCATTTTGTAAATGTATAAATACAAACTGTACTCTTGTCCGCTCATTCAACAAGCAATTACAACGAGCGGAACAAACGTTAACGACAGTTCGGCTGCTGTACCTAAAGTTAATGCTATTAATTTGAGAAAATGTTCTGTTCTCGTGTTTCTTGTTTGTAATCTCACTAACGAAGTAATCAGGTTAAGTACACACATTATTCTTTTATCACGATCGCTTCCAACAAGCTTTCCACGAATAAGGCGATTTTCACACGACACCGGTACCGCTTGTAGTATATATCTCACGTTTTGCATTGCGTTGTTGTTGTCGTCGTTGCCTAAGATCTTATTCACACATTACCCGTCATTGACGATTTGTCAAAACACTGTTTTTTTTAGAATTGAGCATTTTCACGGATTCGTCTCGAACGAAAAAAAAATCGATGAAATCGTTTGTTTTTCGACGACTTAGTTCTTAAAAGACGTAATAGTTTTATTTTGTCGTTGCCTTACCGCATGACTTTCTTATTATCGTGGGTGGGGTGGATGGCAGCGTGAACAAGTACCTGCAGATCATACTAATATTTATTACCCGCTGCGCAGTAGTCGATTGCTCAGCCACCGCCTAACAGTGCTGCTGCACTAATAGTGTCGTCAAGGCATTTTTCACGATTTGTGATGCATGAGAATATCAGAATAAAACCGAATCATTAAAAAGGTTTAGTTTCGTCAAACATCCTCGTGTGCACCGCCAGACCACGCGGTCGAGCGGTGTTCCCCCATTGAACGCCACCCAGCGGAGGTGGCGTTCAATAGTACCGTGTGAAAAGGCCGTGTTGTGTGAGAATCGCCTTAAGTTTCTGTTTTTAGAACAATATCATGAAGTGAAAATAAAGTACAAATATTCTTGTTTACTTACAAAATATAGAAGCACGCGGACTTTTGTTTACGATTACTTTGAAACTAGGCATATTTGTTTGTTCTGTGATACAATAACTTGACTTAGTTCTTATTTGTGGTATATTTTCTCACGTAAATAAAGAGTCTGAAATACGAGTAAACTAAGGGTTAAACAAACTTATAGAATGCTTGAGGCCATTTTGAGACGTATATTTTTTGGGCTTTTATTCAATCCGAAGATACATTGCAACCAGTTATAGACCTATACCATTAGGTCTAACTGCCATTAACGCGGCCATTGGTACAGTAAAATGTTGGCCAAAAAAAAATAGCGGCCATATTCTATGTGTCGCCAACGTGTGGGCGGCAATAATCGTTTATTATCCAATGAACCGTGTCGTGTGCTCTTAACCGAACTTTTAATTTAATGTCTATACAGTCCGCCCAGCGCACTCAACCGGGGCTTAGAGACCACTAACTAGTTAGTGGTAATATAAGGAGCAAAAACTATTTGATTACGACCCTGATTGGATACTCGACCTTATTACAAAAATCCAATAATATAGTGTATAATTCGGTTTGAAGCACCATCGAAAACAACATGTAAATTGTTCAGCTTGTGTGTCCAAACAGGTAGGTATACAAAAGTTTCGATATGCCGAATGCGAAAATATGATGCGAACTAACCCGAGCAATGCAAATCCGAACTGAAAATTCAAAAGTTCATCGAGGTAACCGAGTTGCGGTGTGAATATTTTATTTGAAATCGTGTGAGCGAGGGCTAACAACTGTGAGTAAAGGTCTTTTCATATTGCAGTATTAAATTATCCGAGCGCCCGTCGCAAAAACACCCGAAAATAATAAAAAGATGCATTTTGCGGCGCTTTTTGCTCATATCAGCAAGCATTTGGCAACAGCCGTTACTAAAATGAGATTCCCGAGGGATTCCGAGAACGAAGACGCAAAGTTTAATATAAAAATATATAACGAGAAAATAATCAGTCCGCCAACAAGTAGCCAATATGTAAAGCCAACGATTGCATGAATAACTCACGATTTTTCATTGTTATTGCAAAACGGTTTGTCATGGGAGTTTTGTTTCAAAACAGAGGCTTAAAATTCAATTCCAACAGTACGCCGAAGTTGGAATATTGTGAAAAACTACAGTATATATATCACGCAGAGTACACAGAAAAGTTTTTAGATTAAAAATTCAAAAGGTGTTTGAAATGAATGAACTCTATTAACATTGTTTTGAAGCTATAAAAGGCCGCATAACATTAATCTATCGTCCGCAGACGTTCATCTTGAAGCCAGTCAGTTTACGGTGAAATTATTACATCAGTCGGTACCATTCGCAGACGGCCAGGGGGCACAAAATCTGTCTACGGGTTGTAACGGTTTTATTGCAGGCAGACTGGGAGCAAACACCCCGACACTCCCTCTCTACCACCCCTTTAACTGTCGAATACCACTGCAAAATATTTTCTACTAATAATTGTGTTAGTGTGAAATATTTTTCATAATTATTACTGTTTTTCTTCCTTGTTTATGGTTTGTGGCAATAGTTGGATTGGATTGGCAGTTTATTGTATTATTGACGGTGTTTATATAAATAAAAATGTATTTTACGGCTAAAATAACACAAATGAGAAAGGCAAACCCCGTTCTGTAACGAAATTATTGTTTGACTTCGCCCTGTAATGAAACTGTGACTAAAAATAAATGTGTAAAGCTAACTAAACTGTATAAAATGCTATGTTAGTGTGTAGCAAATGTTTTTGATTATAATAAAAGGATTTTTTCGACGGAAGTATTTCCAGCTGTATATTGAATTTTTTGCTATTTGTACAAAAATTGTGAAAATATTCGCAGAGGATGATGTTTTTTGTTGTTTTTAGTGTTCGGGCTGCCGACCAAATATATAATCGCATTAGTGCCCTTCGTGTGGTCTATTCTAAATAAGCTAGGATCTCAGCAGGGTAAGGAATGATTAGCCAACATTGAATGCAGTTTTACTTAATTATATTCGTTGCTTGCAAAACGCACTCTGATGTACAAAATTAAGATTATTATTAAGCTTTCATTCCTCTGTTTTTCCAACATTCACTGCACATTTTTCAGAATCGGAAGCAGCGTAATATATTAATCATACTCCGATTCAAATAAAAGAAGGGTGAATGGCGAATTTCAAGTGAAAATATTATAAAGTGGCGGCGCATGGCGGGTCGGTGCGAACAGCAGATATAAAGAGTTCAGTGATGCGGTGAAACAAGTTTTCGTTAGGGTGTTCCACTCCGCGAGTCACCAACATAATGGCGACTATCGCAAGTTTATAACTAAAACTCCACTTTACAAAACTAAGCCAAACTAACTACAAATTCTTTTTGTTTTCACGTGATTAATCCCGGTTGTTGGCCGAGTCCGCGTTGCTCTATTTATCTCTATCTATCTTCTTAGCCACAAACTCTATTACCGCTAATTCTTCGACGCCATTATTTTTCTGCTGACGTAATAACTGGAGCGTAAAATGTTTATACCTTGGTCATAACTGCCCGTGGCCACTAGCCTCGAGTCTGATCGTGTTTTGTTTTTGCGGAACAGGCGATATTATTCAGAGCACAATGTGGATGCTGGAAACGGCGATTGTTTTAAACAAGAATAGCAACTACTGCCGCAGTAATTGTTCAACGTCTCAGTAATTCCACACAGTGTCGAGAAACAAAGTTAATTATAATTGGGTCGGTTGCTTATCGTGGTACTTAGTGTAACGAGCTACAGTTGGGGCTGTAATCCCGGCATTGTCTCCCATTTACCGATGACAGTCGGATCTCTGCTTAGAATAGTACCTTGGAACAGTGTGCCTTGATAATGTGCCAAAGTGCTTTGTACTCACGTGTCGGATATAAAGGCGGGTTCGCACTGTGGGCTGTATTATGCGTGTCGACATGTATTGAGGCACATTTCTGTGCCATTTAACCGGAGCGTAATCCTGGGGTAGTGGTTCGTTGTGAAATGCCGGGAATTCTTGACGGTTGTGTGTATGTGGATTATGGAGTTCTAGTCACTAACATGTATCTATTTCTGCCTTATAGGAATGAAGATTAGTGTTGTTCGATTGTGGAGAAGATCATGGAATATTAATGTAGGTAATGCTCGAAGAATCTTCATGTAAGTATAACAAATTAATAGGCCGAAACTGTTCAGTTTTCACCGATGTCAGTCAAATGGCTTTTTAAGTTAAACTCTACTTAATTTAGATTCTAACGTTTTCGGCACACTTCAGAAGGAATGTATAAAATTCTACATTTCCTAAAACTATATTTTTTAACGGTTAGTAATGAAAACAGATTTCATAGTAAATGTTTTCTGCTAATCAAATAATGTTTTGACCGGTCAATAGTAGTGATGAGTAATTAACAATTTTGAATGTGAAATATTTTAAACAACTTATAGCAACGTATTATCCAACAACAATCAACTCATATTCATGAGACTCTCATCTAGAACATACGTAGTTTTATCATCTTGAATATATTTAAGATATTTATCTGTAACTCCATCAAGTAACATCACAAAAGGCAATAAAATAAAAACGAATGTCCTTCTAAAGCACACATACTTAGTAATAACGAGTGAATAACGTAAGTATGAGCTAGTAACTTGAGGTTTTTTTTCTACTTGTGCGATCACAATTTCACAAATACGTCGTTTCGAGTACCAGCCGATTGTATTTAAATCCTCTTGAAGTCGGAGTAACTAGCCTTTTCGTCTGTCCTTTGTTATTTTGTATTTTGGGATTTCATTGCCTATTTATTTGCTGGGTATATAATCCAAGGACGTTAGAACCGAACGTTGTAGCGTGACATGTTTTCGCTTATATTCCTTTGTTATTTTTTTTTTCATTGATCTAAAATTCGTAAGCATGAAAGGTAGGGAATATGAAATCTTGAGTCCAGGTCCGACAAAGTATGTTTGGGTTTTGGCATCAGGAAATTCCTCAATAAATTTCTGCATTTGTGCTCAGTTGGTTTAAATACTCCCACTTCTTATTACATTGGATTTTAAACTAATTGAATGTGAGCGGTCTAGACGATGTGTGTGCGATGATAATCTCCTCTAGCGACCACATTTTCGGCTTGTTCTTCATAAAAAAATAATTTAAAAAAAACCTTAAAATCTGCTTACTAACAACGTCGTGGTGGATATTTACTCAGACCCGTTCTTCACACCAGGATTGCCCGCCCCCCTTTATGCTCATTACTGCCACAACGCGCGCCGTGATCAATTTGATGGTCTTCACCACCAACTTAGCATGTACTGTATAAAGTAACCTCTACCTAAGCCTTCAAGAAGTAGAAGCGTGTTGTTTAGATGTTTCCAGAATATGCCTGTGACCTGTAAATACTAGCGAATCCATTATGTGTTACTGTCTTTTGTGTATTGTCCTCAACTCCTCAATAAGCCTGCCGTCTATTCTTTGCCGACAATCTCCCAGCCTTTTGCTACGAGATGACTTAAGATTTAAGCCTTTTAGATTAAAGAGAGAAACAATAGACGGCCGCATTCACTGGTGCGATAATCTGTTAAGTAGCGTTGTGAATGTTAGCTGTATTTCTTTATGAACATTTATTGCAGACGTTTATTATTGGGTACTGGATTTACGATCTCATAGAACAATGGATATAAATATCAATACTCTTAAATCTATGTCAATATTCGACACTGTAATTAGTTCTAAGTTAACGCATGGTTCTCTTATAATTTACAATCTTAACTTGATTGATCTAACCAAGGTTTAGTAACTACCTGCTTGTTCCTCGTATAACCTGATCTACAAATATAATTACATATACATATATTATAGATAAAATGTAATGTAACTTTTGGCCTTATTGCAATTAATGTTTTGAAATGAATTATGTGTGTAAAATGAGTTTGTGAAGAGTTCGTAGCTAAATAATAAGAACCGCATCGGTTGTTCTTTAAGGTTAAGCCGCGTTTGCCAAGGACGGTCGGTGGATTAGTGAATATATCGATTAAGTTTATGTTTTATCTCGGAAGCCACGTTAAGCCGATCCCGCGATTTCCGGCGTCATCTTTGACCATCGTAACATGTAATCAGTAGCTATAAATTCAGACAAACAGTCTTACCCAGAACTAGGTAACTGGGTTGTGGAGGTCAAATAAGCAGTCGATCTAATAAAGTACTAGTATTCAGCTGTATCTGGTTACTGGATGATAATGATAACTTCTTGTTTTCGTACCTTCGCCCCTTAACGAATTTCGATGATTTTTCATGTGTATAACCTATAGGTTAGCACAAATAATACTGTACATTCTAGTAGTAGAACGTACTCGATACCGCGAGCAAAAGCCAGAGTACTTATACATAAACACAAACGGACGTGCTAAGTGTTAACTAAGTAGTACTTATGTCAATTTGTGGACTAAGTATATCAAGTTATGCTGGATAATTAGACCCCCACACTGACAGATTGGATGACATAATTATTGATGCAGCCCTTCAAAATCCGATTACCGACGTAACACAAGTAATTGGGCAACCCCTTTAACTTGATAATATTGATCGATTTTGGGTTACGGCGTGTTTAACTTTTAAGATTGGCTAACGAGAGTTCTGCCCCTCAGGGTTGTGTTGGGCAACCGTTTGGGTCATGTATGTTTTTCAGATTGAATTTGGTTGTTGCTGTTTCTACTTTATATAACACTAAGTAGTTTTCAGTTTGTAAACTGTCATGGTCACTAACACTAGCATTTTATAATTTTTATTAACCAATTAATCATGTTGCTTTCAGTATAATTAGACGATCTGATGACAATTCTACCGATAATATAAATAGTTTTGTGGATTTGGAGTTTACTGGAGTCATGCCCTATAACACTGAAGATTTGGATCTACTTAGAATAATTAGTTCATTCCAGTGAGACCAGGCTATATGAGCTTAAACCATTTGCCTTTTCCGTGTGAAGGAAATTCTATGCCCTTTATAAAATTGATATTTTTAGATCCTTATGTATAGTACACCTATCTTCTTCTTAATGTGTAATAGCGATAATTGTAATTACAGCCCTTTCTCTTAATTGTTCCCAAAAGCAAGTCATACCTAAATATTTTCTACAACGGTCTACTATTTCCTCAAAATTAGTTTTAGAATACTACAAACACCATTTCAATTGCCAAATTTTACTACACCGTACAATTATAAGTATTTGTTTAAAACGTTTATTTCAAGCCCCTAAGTACATCGTAAGGACTTAAGTACCTGATTTGATTACGAAGGTTCTCGCGATCGGGACGCGATAAGGACCTTTGAAATACGCCCTTAATTTTTTGAGCACGTGTATACGTCGTTTTAATTACAAATGTGTATTGTGTCCTTCTCTCGTACTTTGATGCCGACGGGAAAAAAATAAAAAAATATTTTTGGAAAATATGATGTATTCCTATTTTCCTCAATATAACAATATTAATTTGTAACATTTCTTTAGAATCTGATGAATACTTAATACATATGTACGAATTTAATTTAATGGCTACCTTAGAAATGATAAAAAACCCGCGTCTGTACGTTATCCGCGAATGGCAAATAATATTGTACCCAAATCATTAGAAGAAAAATAAAAGAGAAACGCCGAATCTTTTGTTAGCGAGCTGCTCGCATCTCCTCTCGTTTTTAAAGCCTTTCGTCCTTACGAAAGTATCAAATAACTGTTTATAGCGAGCTCTTAAAGGGAGCTATTTTAAATTAGAATTTCGAGACAAGCACGTCGATCCGGACAAGTGACTTTAAACAAAATGAACGACGTTTTTTAATCATGTAGTTTAAAATTACTTCTCTTTGAAGCATTGCGTGTTTCGCTCGAGCTCTTACAAAGACAAAAAAAATCCTTACTGTGAACAAAAAGAAGCGTAACAATATTAGTGAAGCCAAAATCATACCTTTGAAAGAACAAAACAGTCGCGTTCCTGGACTATGAACAACGGAACACTTTATGGTTTCATGAATTTAATTTGTAGCTAATGCGGCTTTTGTCCGTGCTTATAAAGGGATTTTAGGCATAAAAATAATTTGCCGGCTTCACCGTCCCACATTAATAATGTTGATAATTTGCGAAGCTGAGGTGGTGTGCCCATTGTTCTTAACACATTGTTACGGTAACATTTTATTCGTGGCTTAGCATGTGGTTGCGGCGTCTGCGGCGGACATTTTTAACAATTTACCAAAGAACTTTTCGTAGTTAGCTTCTTTATAAAGCATAAATATATACAAATTAATTTTTGCTTTCATACAGAAACAGTTTAAAATAATCTGTTAAAAGCTTAACGATAAAAACAACACTAATTGAGTACTTTCAACATTATATATTTTCGTATCTATGCTTAGAGATACCTAAGTCTATAAAAAAGAAATCTTCCTCTTGTACACGAGTGCTTATATTATACTTATCCAATTCGTAGCTACAAAGTTGACATAAAAGGCACTTTTGTGAATGAGCCTGAATATTTCAGGAGGCTGTATTAATACGCACGGTGCTGTAAACCTTTTTACTGTTTTTACCTTCGTATTGTCTTTGGTTCTCTGTGTAAGCTCGCCGTCCGCTTTAAATGCATACCTGTTTATGAATACATTAATTACTGGTTACTGGGGTACTGTTTAATAAGGACCAGTTTAGTCTTTAGAGCTTATGTTTCATGAACCATGCAGGTCGACGGTGTTGTTGGTGGTCCACCCGAGGCTCAAAGATCGGTCAGTGACATGACGTGGCCCCCATAGAGGGTCAAAGTCTGTCGAGGTCGCGTGGCTGTCTCATCAGGTAACCGTGACCCTGGAACGTAAAAGGCTATTGAAGGATCACCGTGGATTTTAGTCAGTACAAGTCTCCCGCCCTACCCTGGGTGGTAGGACTCATGATGATTTAACCACAATAAAAAAGGGTAGCCTGGGCCATCCACGTCAGCCGCATGTCCAATGAGATGTGAACCAAAATAATCACTTTATGGACACTCACAGCCAGAAGGCGTTGCGGTAGACAATGACGGAACGACCTGGACTAAACCAACGGCCAGTAGACCACTTGGGCCCAGGATCGAGAAAACTAGAAGTCATGAGGAGAGGCCTTTGGTCCAGCAGTGGGATGATGCAGGTTATCAGTAGCAGTAAATATATCTTTAATGCACACAATGGAAGGAAATGTATAGAAGAAGCCATTTTGTTACCAATCCAGTGGGAATCCGAGAACCGAGTGGAAGAAAGTATGTGCCGTAGTGATAATAGAAATAAATGGGTTGACCTGATTAGTATCCTTATATTAATAAAGAGACTTTGCAACACCTTAAATTATCAGGCGTGGAATAATAAAATAGTAATTTGTTGAGTTGTTGTTGATAAAGTAATTAATTGAAATGATGGGGTGTGGGGGATCTTCAAGGTTAAGTAATTTTTTTTGAGACTACCTCTTCCCCGCGGTTTCTCTCGCTGCTCGAGTTCTATTGTTCAGAAATTGGAAAGTCTGACAAGCAGTAGCAGTAGTGGTATCATATTACCCAGGTACTGGGTTGTGGAGGTCAGATAAGGAGTTGCTCCATGTAAGATACTAATATTAAGCCGCATGCGGTTCGACTGGAAACCGACCCCAACATAGTCGGGAAAAGGCAGTCAGTAATTTGTTAAGATGTTCATAGATATAGACGAATTGAATCTCAATAATTGTATAGAATCAGAACCAATGTAAGTTTAGAAACTTATAACGAAAGCAAACAGTCGTAGCAACATTCCCTTATTTCATTGTTAATTTTCTAATTGCCAAACAGCTCACTGAACATATTCAGTGAGCTCCCGAGTCGGAGGACTCTTGGGATGTATCTCTGAATAGATAATATCACGTAATATGAGTGCTACGCTTCAACGAGCGGCATCACCTTTGCACTTCATCTGTTTGTCAAACAACGTTGCTTTATAAATTTTTCGATTATTGTAATATTTTACTTTGCTTTTCTTTTCTTTTTCAAAAACTAACACTAAGAATTTCGCGTTGTTGTACATTTATAACGAAGATTATTAGCTCCATTTTTAAATCCTCATACATTGAAAGTTAATTCACCACAGCTTTTTATTGTACATAATATCCTCATTTCACGTCATTTTTCCTAAAGATGGCGGCACCAACACCTCCATGAACCAAAAACTGTGGCTTATTTACACTTGTTTCCATGGCGAATTAATTTTGTACCTAAATCCGGAATTTCTTCCTTTGTTGTGGGTGCCATTACAATCACTGACAACACACACACAAACAGTCGGATATTTAATTATCCGACTGTTTACCGACCAATTGCTGCAAGCATGTCATAGGTTCGATTCCCACACCAAACAAATATTTGTATGTGTTCAAAGTCTGGGTAATTATGTATGTGAGTATCAATGTTACACACACCCAAGATTAACACGTTAACTTCACAGGGTCGGGCCTCGTTTTTAATATAAGAAAAGGTAAGAAAAGAACCTAATCCTAGCCCCGTTCCTAAAAATTCCAATAATCTAGTGTTGCTACAGTTTGGTCCTTAAAACTGCACATGACAGTGGCTGAACATCGAGTGTCCTCGTGCGCAGAGGACGCCTTTTGTTTAAAGTTGAAAGAGGTGTCGCGCTTTGACGAGGCTTCTATACGTAGGTTATTCATCGACACACTTCAATATGCTGTTGTTGGGTGCTACCTTTGATACGGAGTTCAGAGAGTAAAATTAATCTAGGTGCGTCCTTTCCGTATGAGTTTATTAGCTGTGGCATTTCATCCTCTGCTCGGCTCCTTTTAACCGTAGCATGAGCGTATAGCGTACACCTACAGCCAACCTCTATAAATGGACTATACAACACATAAATATTTTTTTAATTCGACCCAGTAGTTACTAATATTAGTTCATCAAAAGAAACTCTTCAACTTTATAGTACTTATTAGCTTATTTAGGTATCCATAATGTAGACAAAAAAAAAATAGCAGTTGTTCTAACTGTTTCTGATTTTTGATATTGATACTGTAAATGTTTACAGGTCAAACACATCCCTTATTGGCTTCGTCGCAATCGAGATAAAAATTGAAGACATCATATTAACTCGCTTTGGATTAGCGAAACGCGGGGTGGATTGTAGTCCAATCCCTGTCACAGAGAACAGGTATGGTATGTATCCCAGTGGTAGGAACGTACCTAACTTTCTGATGGGTTTTGACATGGTTTTTGCATATTTGGACATTAAGAACTTCATGAAAAAAGGCATACAATTATTAAAATACCCTTCGATGTTTTGCTTTTCCTAGATGTAACTAAAGTCAAAGATAATTGTGTACATCCACAAGAGCTCGGCACCGACGCCAAGAGTGTCCTTGGGAACGTGCCGGAGGACTATTCCCACATCTTTGATACTCACCTCAATAGAACACCGACGCACTCGTTGCTAGTGTTGGCTTTGCGCTTTTTGTTAAAGAAACTATGTCCCTTTGATGCCTCAATTAGTTAGAATAGTCAGATGTGTCAAGACAGCAGGCAAGAGTTAATTTGCCTGTATGAAATCTTAGGCATATATGCACCACTATGCAAATCCTGCAGAGCTATTGGCTAACTTGATAGTCACTGACCAGCAGTTGTCAACCTGAACTTGGATGGCTAGATACGTTATGAGACTAAGTTGAATGGAGTGCTTCAAGAGCGTTAGAATAATAGATTTTAGGAAACATTTACTTTTATCAGTTTCATTGCATATGCAAAAGCCAATACGAAATTTACCTTTTGACAGCTATTTGATGGTCATCACACAGACACCAAGATACGCAATAGCCACACAGGTAATCTACAAGCGTACCTGTATAATGTATAACCGAAGGTACGGCATTTGTCAACGCAAGAACAGACAAAATGACAGAATGTAGAAAGTTCTTACCGGTTTAAGCATAGGAACCTTTAAAATATGGAAAATAAATGCTTATATTCTTCAATGGTATTCGGATAATTCCATAATTGTAAAAAAAAACCGTTGAATTGTATAGAAATAATCATGATGTAGCTTTGTCTTTTCTTGGTAGAATATGTAGATAAGTTTTTCGAGTGCAAAGTTACAAATAAATCTTTATCACATGTCAATTTTATGGCAGCTTTCTGGAAGACAAATAAATGTTTAATTTTAAATTTATTTTTCATAAGGTTTTTCATTTTTAAAGGTGTGATCCCATCAACAACTTTATACCGCCAGCTGTGAGTGCCTGCATGCTCTCTACCGTAATACATATTTCAGAGAAATTTTGACATTCGTCGCCACATTGTCACTTACATTGTAGAGAAAATCCCGAGGAAACCTCTCTCGAGGAATAGAGCGTAGATACAATGTTTTGTTTTCATTTCATTTTACACATTTCTTATTCTGCGAGGAACGTGATTTTCTTAGAATATTGCCGAAGCTTCACAGAGCCTTCCGGCTTATGTTTTTTTTTCCAATATTTAATATCCGCAAGTCTATTGTCTCGTATACAAAAGTTTGAACTCCAGTCAATTGGCGTATGTTACATTACAATACAATCCCTAAAACTCCAAGAAGAAAATCACGACTGTATCCTGCAAAGAAAGGCAGACTTGTGCTTTAAAAATACTTCCTATGTACCACTTACCAAAGGTTCAAACTCCTGTATTGCTAAAATAAATATTCTCGTCGGTTCTCGTAAATTTCATCGCTTTTACTTTCATCTTCTTTATCAGTCTCCACGTGTCAGTCTATTTATAGCATGCTGTTTAATACACATATATTTATTTGTACCTGAAATACTAGTAAGCGGGTGGACCAACATAAATTGCATCAGCGGTGCCATGTTGTTCTCATCTGGACATGTTCCAATTACGGTGAACGTCCGACGCTGCTGGGTCAATGCACACTTGAAAGTACTATATGGAATCAAAATCATCTCAATTCGAAACGTTTGAGATTTTTTTTGAAACTGAAACTGCGAGAGATTTATTAAAACTCACGGTTGGGCTTCCGATATGAATCAGTTAATCAATCAAGCTATGTAAAATGGACGATGGAGTGGTTATAAGTATGTATTGAGCTTTAGAAGGTACGGACTGACAACTTCCATGCTTAGTTAGGTACTCATATTACGATAAGGGAAGCACCCTATCGTAAAATTAATCTGATTCACTAAATCATGAATCGGCAATTTTTTTAAAGAATTTATTAGATTTTTAAACATAATACTGTCTCCTTATGAATTTCTTGGTTACTGCAATCTGCGTCGTGAGTACAACAGTGATATTGCCTAACATAAAAAGCTTATCCACAACTTTCGCAAGACATTGAATTTCCACAAGTATTGCAGAAGACCTAATCTTTTATTGATATTATAAATACTGCTTTTTAATTGGAAAACACTAGTTGTTGTCTTCAATTTACTTTGGTCGCGGTCGCTGCTCTTTACCACCAAGACGCGTCAAATTAGCATGGCCGAGGGCTAACAAAATATGTCAGCGCTGTTTGCGCGGCGGCGGCGGACCTCTATGCGGCGGTCATAGAGTTCATGCGGCGGCGGAGGCGGCGCCCCAGGACGCCAGCGCGACGCTGTCATCGCTGCTAGGCGACGACTGTTGACTTGTGTTTTGACAATTTTTTTTTCCGTGTTTTTGTGTTTTTTAAGTGTTTTATTGTATTTTTGTGTATATATAGTTGGTAAGTAGTAAAATAATATTTTCCCTTTTATATGTCCAACGCCGGATGTAGCGACGCCGGTTTGAGTGGTGCCAGTCAACCTGCCGCATCACTGGATGTGCAACTAGAAAGATGTCCCCATTGCTCCCAGGCTCGTTATTTTAAAGGCGAAAGGGGTCTAAGGATACACTATGGCAAGGTTCACAAAACACATAGTGTACCTTTGGACCCCCCAGCAGCAACCCCGACGACATTACCAGTTTTTGACCAACCGTTGTGGAAAACCTTATCCAAATTCAAAAACTCCACTCCTATTTTAAAGAGAGTTCCTCGTGGTGCGAGACGGTCTGTTGCGCTAAGTTTGGCGCAATGTGTCCGTGTCGCCACCCAGGAGAACTCGGAGCGTGCCTGGGAGCGGTTACTCACCTTCCCTTACAGGGTTCTGCATGTCGAGAAAAATTTGGCTTCAAAAAAATCACTGACTAACCAAATTAAGGAAAATTGCAACATTTCGGCCCCTGTTTTAGATTCTAAATTACCACTTTCAACAGTTTCTTTCAGAAAGGCATTTGTTCTCATGTGGAATCCAAACTAAGTGAGGGTGATATTAGGGGGGCGGCCAGACTACTGTTCAGCAGTGATGTGGTGGCGCCCTTCTCTCCGGAGACTTTTTCAGCTCTGGAGAGTAAACATCCAGCGCCTGCGGATGGCCTCACCTTTCCTGATCCGCCCGTTAACCCCACTTTTCAGGATACTCAAGTCAAAATGACAACCCCACAATTGATCGCAGCCGTGAGCTCTTTCCGGAGCGGTTCTGCCGGTGGCCTCGACGGCCTGACTCAACAACATTTAAAAGATTTGTGGAGTCCAGGTCCAGGCCGGGGATGCTGGTGAATCGCTTCTGGGGGAGCTTGCGGCTTTGGTCAACCTAATGCTCTCCGGCGGCGTGAACGAAGCCGTCGTCGATGTTTTATACGGTGCCAACCTTTGTGCCTTACGCAAGAAGGACGGCGGTATTCGTCCAATTGCCGTCGGGTGCACCTACAGGCGTATGGCAGCCAAAATATGTTGCAAGGTATACAGCGATTCGCTTGCAAAGAAGTTCCAGCCCCTACAACTTGGCTTTGGTTCCAAAGGGGGCTGTGAGGCTGCCGTACATGCCCTATCCTCTTTTATTAATTCAGGAAATGGTGATGTCATCCTCAAGGTTGACGTCAAGAACGCTTTTAATTCTGTGAACAGGGACACTTTGTTGGCTGAGGCAAAAAAGGAATTACCTGAAATTTTCGGTTTTTTGTGGCAGTGCTACCGGCACCCTTCTAAATTATTGTACAAAAATAATGTTTTGGAGTCAGCAGTCGGATGCCAACAAGGTGACCCTCTCGGGCCTGTCATTTTCAGCCTAGCCATACATCCCATCATCCAAAAACTAAATTCGAAATTTAATGTTTGGTATTTAGATGATGGAACTCTAGGAGGTGATGTAGACACCGTTATCAATGACTTAATTTTTCTTAAACAAGAATTTAAATCCATCGGTCTTGATCTAAACCCTTCCAAATGTGAAATTTTTCTTTCTGACACGACTGACAGACTATCTACCCTTGATAAATTTAATGCAATAGCTCCCCAGATTAAAATTTTAGACAAAAATTCCCTACACCTCCTAGGTTCCCCTATTTTCGAAGACAGTTTTTCATCATTCATCGACGAAAAAATTAATCATTTTAACGACATTTCAGATCGACTTTCCCAAATTAATTTACATTCAGCTTTCACCATTATTATGTATTGTTGTTTTGGTCCAAATTTTATGTACTTTCTCCGGTGTTCTCCTCTATGGAAACACACACATATTTTGGACAAAATTGACCAAATTATTCGTGAAACGTTAACATCCATCCTTAATGTGGCCCTGGACGACCGAGCGTGGCTGCAAGCCACCCTCCCTATCCGATTTGGTGGACTCGGCGTCCGCAAAATTTCTAGTGTGAGTTTACCGGCGTTCCTGTCCTCTGTCCACAGCACTGAAGCCTTAACCAGGAAGATTTTAAGTCCCTCCCTGGTTGACCCTGAAGTGCCGTGCTTGACCGATGCAGAGAACGCCTGGAAAATGACTTGCCCGAATTCAGATCGACCCGTGAACCCATCTTCCCAGAGGCAGTGGGATGAGCCGCTCTGCAGGTTGGTACGGTATAATCTTATTAATACGTCAACCAATTCTGTAGAGCGTGCCCGCCTGCTGGCTGTGGGCGAGTGGGAGTCGGGTCTATGGCTTCAGGCACTACCGTCACCCAACATAGGCACCATGCTGGGTGACGAAACCTTCCGGATCGCTACATGCCTGCGTCTGGGCGCTCCTTGCGGGGCTCCACATCGTTGTCAGTGTGGCGAAGGCGTCGACTGCCTCGGGCACCATGGCCTTTCCTGCAGCAAGAGTGCAGGTCGGCTAGCACGGCACGCTAGTTTAAATGACATTATCCGTCGTGCTCTTGTCACCGCCGGGGTGCCAGCCGTTTTAGAACCCAGTGGCTTGGCACGCGACGATGGCAAGAGACCAGATGGGATGACTGTAATGCCATGGAAGTTGGGTAGACCTTTGGTGTGGGACGCAACATGTGTCGACACCCTTGCGCCATCCCATCTTTCTGGTACTGCATGCTGTGCTGGTGCAGCTGCTGCAAGTGCCGAAAACCTCAAACGGCGCAAATACAATGGCTTGACTAGTAGCTATGTGTTTGAGCCGTTTGGGGTTGAAACACTAGGGCCATGGGGTCCGAGCGCCCACCAACTTTACAAAGACATCGCCAAGCGTATAGTCGACGCCTCGCGTGACCAGAGGGCTGGCCTATATCTTGGTCAAAGGATCAGCATTGCAATCCAACGAGGCAATGCTGCCAGCGTTCTGGGCACTTTCCCCATTGACAACGATGTGGATGAATTTTTCGACGCCCTGTAACTTTTTGTTTCAATCATTTTTGTAAATATTTTACCTTTATGTTTAGTTTTTAAATGTAGTATATGTATATATCCCCAATATAGAATAAGTTAGTTCTGAAGTTGAATTAATCTTTTATTATATTTCAAGATACGTTAAAACAAATAAGTGGCCGGACTTGATCAAGGAAATGAAGAAAAATAAAGTAGAGGTTACTATTTTCATTTATTTATTTAATAAATCACAACAACATTTTTAAAACAATAGATCGATGGTGATATTAATTGACGGCTATATCTATACGTATGGATAAAAATGAACATGTCAACATGGTGTTCAAAATACTCGTACTTGGAATCTATCTATTTTATTTTAGTATCGGTCTACAACTAAATCCTCACAGGTCGATTTTTACGCGCACCTTTAACTTTTTCAACACTTCAATAAAATTTTATTTTATCAAGTTCCTTACATCAGTAAATCGACCGGTGAGTACCAGACATAGCAAAACTTCTGTAATATGAGTTCATAAACTACTATCTAAGTCTGTACAATCAAATCCTGAGTAAGTACCGTCGGCAAAAGAGATTAGTAACTATCTGAGGAGTTAACACCTTCGCTGCGAAGGGAAAATTCTATGTACCTACGTGATAACTTTTTAAGACACATTCAGGCGAGCTGAAACGAAGGGAAATAACTTGACATGGCTACATGTCTCTTTTGCCATCTGTACACTTTGCTGGCAATTGTAAACTTCCGATACGATGTAATTATTCTACTGAAATGTGTTCTGTGATTGTTGAAAAAGATTACGAACTCGATCCTAATTTGTTGAACACGAAACTCTATATCAAATATCCTCATTAGTATTTACAATATTATATGTTTGGCACGAGGGTTATAACGTATCACAATTTGAAATTATGAAGGCGATGGGTACAAGGTAGAATGGGTTGCTTGGAAATAATAGGAATGGGAGAAATTAAATAAATATTTGTTGTAGTTATTCTAGTCAAGTAACTACGACGAAAGAGGAAAATGCTATTTGTTAAATTTCCTAAAAGTGTGTTTTTAAGCACAAGTTTTAAATGAGCGTTGATTTTATTTTCGTACATTGTATGGTATTTGTTTTGAGCTTTCACTATTTATAAAAGACAATAAATGGCAGGTCAACATAATGCTAGATGGCACTTAAACCTTAAATAGAGTACTCCCTAAAAAGTCTAAACGTCATTCGCTTCACAAATCAAAAAGGCGGTTCAAATATGTGAAATTACAAAACGTTCTTATTTGTTCCCAACAGGTCAACGCTAATATCAGTTAAATTCTCTGGGTATCATTCATAAATTACTCTCTTAATATTATTGTACTTAGTTGAGAAAACTTTGAATACACCTAGGGTACTTGTGTTTCGCGGTCGTCGCGTCTAGGCTGCTAGGTATATGAATAAGGTGGTTAGGAATAAGTCTGTGTGTATGGAAGATGCGCCGTTCGAGTTGGCGGGGAGGAATGAGCTGGGGGCGGCCGGAGCCGACACGGCATGGTTGTGGACCCGCGACTCCTCGTACGCGCCGCTGCCCTCACCCTCATCCTCGTCATCATCTGAAGGAGCCGTCGGTTCTTGCTTCAAAGGCTCGGCCCTCGGCTTCTCCGCGTCCCTCAATATAGAATGACTGTTTATTGTCCCTGGAACCGTCATCACTGTCGTCGGCTGAGACAAATTCCTCACAATCGCTGTCGACGCTTCAGTAACTTCAATTGTTATCGCTTTGTAAAGACTCTCGTCCGTGACGTTCGCATATTTTGTTGATTGGAAGAATGTTTGTGACATGTCGGCGCTACTGTTTGTGAACGTAAATGTAAAGTTTAGGAGCTCATTCCTTAATTCTGGCGAGAACGGTGCATTGCAGAGGTGTGTGTTACAGACACACGTCAGTTCGAATGAGCTGTTTGCAGTGCTCCTGATCGAACACGGTGTCGTGGAGGCGGCCGCACACGCCAGCGATGATACGAAATCTGCACAGAATATTAATAGCATTTTAATATTCCATCCGATAATACCTTAAACGCTTTCAATCTAAAAATATTATATAACTAAGTCGGGCGTCGGCTATAAAGAAATATGATAATTTCCATCCAATTTCGCTCACCGCTTATTCAACTCACAATAACATTACCATTCCTCTCTCGCTGAAAGAGCAATTTTTCTTTGACAGAGCAATAACATACTAGAGTGTAATGAAATTAAGCCTTTAGGCGCTCTCAGGGGATTGTCTTTATTTCCTTTTACATGCATTCTCTACAAAGTTTAAATTAGGTGTGTTTAACTTATTTTGCACGTTGAATTAATAGATTGCAAACAAATTCTGCAGGCAGGTATTTTTTTCCTAGATTGTTTAATTTTATGAAAACTTATGTGTTGAATACACAGAAAAACCACATGGTTTGAATTTCCAACTAATAATAACAAAGGCTCGACGGCAAAACACAGCTTTTGTTTTCGGAAACTTTGACCACAACTCTTACAACTGATTTCCTATTTGTGAGAGGAAACCAGTTCAACCACATCACATATTCAGCTGTTTTTTAACCAATTTGTGAACTCAAGATACTATCCATCATATTTGTATGTGAGAGTACTCACCAGGTCCTACAGCGACTGTGGCACACATTGGTCTGTCCTCAGGGCACGGCGCAGTCGCCCAGCTGCCATCACAAGCGGTGCCGTTGCTGCCGCACGCATGGCATCGGTCCGGTCGAATATCTGTAAATAAAGGGACATTAGTGGCTGCCTCTTTGTTCTGGCAGTCGTACCCGTGGCTGCCGAGCAGAAGGCCCTTTTTCCTTCTTATAAAGGCCCAAAACTACCTAACATTTTCTGAAGGATACTTTTAGATGAAAGGGAAAGTGGTTCTCGTTCGGAACCGTCAGACAGTTTTATTGGATTTTTTATGCCTTCCTAGCAGCAGTGGAGCCTGGAATTTGATGGCACGGTGTGCGCATTGGCTGATAGGCTGCTGAGCAGCGTGTCGCGAGTTCGATCTCCCCACGGAACAAATATTTGTCACGTCCTATATGATCTGCAATTACTTGTTTCGGTTGGGTGTTTGTGCATGTGAGTTTTGGATGTTTGTTAACGCACCCATGATATAGGAGAAATCTTAGTATTTGAAAAAAACGAACGAAAGAGTTATGTCAAAGAAATTAGATAAGCGAAATGTGGGCTCTATTATTAGCTTTCTACACCCCTGGTCATTTGTCAATCCATTCCACGATTACAGGAAAACATTTCAGGGTTACAGGCCTGATGTTCCGTATGTAAAAGGACATTAGTAATGTATGCTTCAGAGTGCGCTACATCGTAATGTCAAACACAGCCGGGTGTACCCTTTTACACAGTGACGTGGCTACGACAGCTGACGCGAGTAGAACCGACCCGGTACAAATTTTAGAGTTCGGTCAAAGGCGGATATAAACAGGCTTTCAGTTCCGCTGTAACGTTTGCCTTCATCAAACTTGAAGTCTATAAATATCTATGAGGAAAGAACACACAAATTGTTTCCTATAACTCAGGAGTCAGGTACAAAACACCGGCCTCATCTAGCTTTAAAATATTGTTTGACGTGTGAAAGTGTTATTTTACAACAAAAGTTGCAAATTAAAGATTATTTTACTGAACTGATCTGAAAACTGATGATGAAGATGATGCCATCCAGCTATTTTCGGGCAGTGCGACAACATTACAGGGCATTCTTAAGAGGTTGATTGAGCATTGGTGTGTGGCATTATTGTTTGCTCAAACGACAAGGAAATTGAAGCACAGCGGTCACGTCCATTGAAAACGATTAACTAACTAATCTATGAGCACTGTGTGCGATGTACGTGCCTCAAGGTGTGTACATAACCGATGATGCCCGATACAGCCAAATGACCGACATGTTTGTGAGAATGTCTTACGACGTTACCATAATCCATGGAAGCAAAGGGCAGTTAAAAGAACAGTGTGGGTTTTAGCCAGTACGCATCTGATAGTCCTTACAGTAAGGATTCAATGATCTATCACGCCAAAAATATCGTTGAAAGTTTAATGAATTAACTCCTAAATTGAATTTATTCTGACGAGAGCACCCTCAATCTCAATTCAGATAATAATCACTTTTAAATACTAAAACAGTTTAAAAATTAACCTCTGAATATAAAGTGGTACTAAGCTCGGACAGCTTTTAAACTAAGTAATTAGCTTTTGCCCCGCTAAGTACTCGTATATGCAATTACTATTTGACCGGGACTCAAGCCAGAATAGACAAACATCAGCTGAAATTCTAAGTAAAACCTGTTCTGTATTTCTACCGTGCAAATGTAATTCCAAACGGCAAATATCTTACTACAGGGTGAAGTGCACATATCGAGCAAATTCGATTAGGCTTTGTCGGGAACTTGGAAGAAAGCCAGGAACAATAAAAACACGAGACGCTTTTGTAAGCACAGGTGATATGTACAGAGTATTAAACAAAGCTGGTTAAAACGCATGTAAGAAAATACTTAAAGTTGTGGCGACAAAGATTTATGAGAGGTGGCAACACCGAAAAATGACAGACGGGCATGACGTTTCGACGCCCCGCCAAAAAGGCAGAACTTTGTACAAAACTTTTGTAAAACCTTTGTGAAACTTATATCCATGTTGTTCATGTGATTAAAACTTACTTTTACATCATATAGTTTAATTCCGTACTGATAATCGCCAAAGTGGTGACCCCGAAGTCGGAAAACAACGTGCCGAAGTAGCTGACCAGCGATCGTCACCGGCGGCGTCTCGCTAGATCTCACCGCTAGTCCAGCCTACAATAAACTGCCGTTGCAAAGCGGCACTAGACCGGCACTGCTGTACCGTAAATCAAGACATCGAGTATCGAAGACCAAATCAGAAACACGTCGGAACCTGCACTTCTGGATTTCATCTCTAGAACCCGGTCGTAGAGGCGTGCAGACTTCGAACACTCCAACATCGGCAATTGGCAGCCGATTCAGTAGCGCATATTTTGTGTACGCGAGTGATATTGACTCAAAAGTGCATCAATCAAATTGTCGAAACAATATTTTCCCTGTAGCGTCGTAGTGACATCTCAAAGTTATATTCCTCATCGGCTCGTACCCACAACAGTGACAAGAAAACTCATCGGTCAGTGGGTCATCTTAACTCATCGAGTCATCATTGATAAGTGCCGTTCCAGACACGCAAGTAGACTACCATTTTTTTTTTGCATCCAACGTCTACACAACTTACAGGCCTGAGGCCAGCATGCTGAGTGTTGATAATTTTTATTAACAATTAAGGACCCTGATTTAATAATTAAGTACCCATAATTGCATAGTGGATATATATATATTTTTTGTGTTTTGTTTTACCTGAAAAAAAAAATTATTTGTTTTTTATTTTCATTTTTTTTGTGCATTGCATATTTACTACATTACAAAATTAAAAATATTGCTGGCCATTCTAATATTATTGAGTGTAAAGAAGCAGATACTAATAATCCTTTTACATGACAATTCTGTTCCAAATATTGTAATCCAGTTGCATGTGTACTCAAACATTTATTTATGTATTAGCCGGGTTGTGTTCTAACCTTGTTACTGGTTCTGGTGTATATAAATTTAGCATCATATGATTGTTACCAAAATTCTACTTACTATTGCTACACACAATAACCTGGGTTTTTTGCTGTCGCTTTACATCTCCCACCTGCGGTGAACGGTTTCAGTACAAAATTATATTGTGGGTGGTGGTATTTGTCTGTACATTATAGATCAACATTCTGAATCATGTCAGATGCTGAACTTCAGACACAACTGGATGACCTGCGTGCCAAGAATGCAGCACTACAGGCACAGCTTAACACTCAGCAAGAATCTAAACCATACACCCCAACGGAGCAAGTCTGCAAGGTTTCCATAAAATTACCACCCTTCTGGGCAGACAGACCGGCTGTATGGTTTGCCCAGGCAGAAGCCCAATTCCATCTAGCTGGCATAAATAATGACATAACCAAATTCAGTCACATAGTTAGTATGATCGACCAACAAATGGTAGGAGAAATCGAGGATATTGTTATGAACCCTCCCGAGACAAATAAATACCAAATTCTGAAGGAGGAACTCATCCGTCGATTGTCATCATCAGAGCAGCAACGGGTCGAGCGGCTCCTGAGTGCTGAAGAGCTAGGTGATAAAAAACCTTCAGCCTTCCTTCGCCGCCTTCGTTCCTTAGCTGGCCAGTCAAAAGACGAAGGGATACTGCGTCAACTGTGGATGCGTCGTCTGCCTAATCAGGTGCAAGCTATCCTTGCTGCCCAAGCCGACCTTGGTACGGACAAGTTGGCAGAGTTAGCCGACAAAATAATTGAGGTGACACCGGGCCCCCAAAAAGTATATAGCCTGAACAAGGAGTCTGATGAATTGTCTTGCCTTAAGGAATGCATCACCCAATTAACCAGTCAGATAGCTGCTCTTACGGTCTCACAACAACGTGGTCGATCCCGCACAAGGTCTGCTTCGAGCAGCAAAAGCCGAAATGGCACACCGGAACCCAAACTTTGCTGGTACCACAAGAAGTTTGGTGCTAAAGCTACCCGGTGCACTACGCCTTGCTCCTGGAAGGAAAACTTCAACAGCAATCAGTAGAGGGGGCCACTGATTGCTGTGCTATTACACACAATGGCCGCCGTCTATTTGTCACTGATAAGGAAACTAAACACCAGTTCCTTATTGATACTGGATCTGACCTATGCTGTTATCCGTATAGCTGGCTTCGAGGACAGAGAAAATCCACCGACTGGGAGCTCAGCGCCGCTAATGGCAGCAGCATAAAGACATATGGAACTGTCAACCTCAAGCTTGACATCGGACTACGCCGGGACTTCAATTGGCAATTTGTAGTGGCTGACGTCAGTACAGCAATCATAGGATCAGATTTTTTGGCACACTACCATCTACTGCCAGACTGTCACTCTAAAAAAATTGTTGATGGCACCACTGGTCTGAACGCCATGGCTTTCGCCGCTACCACTGAGCAGTCCAGTGTCAAAGCTATTGGTTCCTCGAACTCTTCTTTTGCACAAGCGCTAGCAGAGTTCCCAGATATCGTCAAACCACCTGGACTGCCTCGATTAATTAAACATAATACCGTACACCACATACGGACTACAGATGGACCACCTATCTCCTGCCGCTCTCGGCGTTTGGCCCCGCAGAAGCTGATTGCCGCCAAAACAGAGTTTGAGGACATGGTGCGAAATGGCATAGCAAGACCTTCTCAGAGCTCGTGGTCCTCCCCACTACACCTGACCCTTAAAAAAGATCAATCATGGCGTCCATGTGGAGATTATCGCGCTTTGAACGCTAGGACAATTCCCGACCGGTATCCAGTTAGGCACATTAATGATTTTGCGCATAACCTTTCGGGTGCTAACGTTTTCAGCACCATAGACCTGGTGAAAGCGTATCATCAAATACCTGTCGCCGAAGAGGACATCCCAAAAACCGCCATCGTTACCCCGTTTGGCCTCTTCGAGTTCCCTTTTATGACTTTTGGACTACGAAATGCTGGCCAAACATTTCAAAGGTTTATTGATGAGGTCACACGGGGTCTCGATTTTGTCTTTCCATACGTGGATGATATCCTCGTCTTTTCAGCAGATGAGGATCTGCATAGAAAGCACCTGAGGATTCTCTTCGAGCGCTTGCAAAATTTTGGTATTGTCATCAACCCATCTAAGTGTGTTTTGGGTGTAAAAGAGGTCGTGTTTTTAGGGTTTCATATCAGCCCAGAGGGCACTCGCCCCCCTCACGATCGAATTCAGTCCCTCCTTGAATTCCCACCCCCGAAAACAGTCCAAGGTGTGCGCCGCTTTCTCGGGATGCTAAATTATTATCGTCGGTTCATTCCTCACGCCGCCCAATTTCAGGCCCCTCTGATCGAGGCCGTAGTTGCGACCAACAGCAAAGGTGCTAAACCATTTACATGGTCACCCAAGCTCCTGGAGCATTTTGAAGCGTGCAAAACCAGTCTTTCAAATGCAACACTATTACAGCATCCGGCAAACGACGCGCCCCTCGGATTATTCACAGACGCTTCTAGTGTCCATGTAGGTTCTTGTCTTCAGCAGCAAGTGAGTGGTCAGTGGCGCCCTTTGGCTTTCTTCAGTAAAAAATTGACCCCACAGCAGTCGCAGTGGCCTGCGTATTACCGGGAACTGTTAGCGGTGTACGAAAGCGTTCAGCATTTCCGCTACATCCTGGAGGTTCAACATGTGACGATCTACACCGACCACAAGCCGTTGCTGTACGCTTTCGTGCAGCGCCGAGAAAAGCTTCCGCCGTCGCAGTTAAACCAGCTATCGTTGATTGGCCAGTTTACAACTGACATTCGTTACATAAAAGGTCAAGACAACATTGTTGCTGACGCAATGTCTCGAATTGAAGCAGTTTCAGTAGACGACAACTATGAGGCTCTTTCTAAGTCCCAGGAGACCGATTGTGAGCTCGCTGACTTGCGCAAAGGAGATTCAAATCTTAATTTAACTAAGGTTAACATCCCGGGGACCGGCATTTTTGTAGAATGTGACATGTCGACCGGAAAACCTCGTCCCTATTTAACCCCTTCGTTTCGCCGGGCAGCGTTCGATAAACTACACAACCTGAGTCATCCTGGCGTAAGAGCTACCACTCGCCTTCTTACTGACCGTTACGTATGGCCGTCCATCAGGAAAGATTCGCGCCGGTGGGCTCAAGCTTGCGAGGCTTGCCAACGCAGCAAAATCTCACGACACAATACTGCTCCCTTAGGTAACATCGACCAACCATCTGGGCGTTTCGCGCACGTCCACATGGATATTGTGGGACCTCTCCCTGTGTGCAACGAATTTCGCTATTGTCTAACAGCCATTGACAGAGTTTCTAGGTGGCCAGAGGTCTGGCCCATGCGCTCCATTACTGCGGAAGAAGTGGCTGATACATTCATCCGAGAGTGGATATCTCGTTTTGGCGTACCGTCGGTGATAACTACAGATCAAGGAACTCAATTCGAGTCAGATTTGTTTCGTCGACTTATGCAGACCTTCGCCACAAAACGTATCAGGACAACCGCATACCACCCTTGTGCAAACGGCATGATAGAGCGAGTCCACCGACATTTAAAAGCTGCTCTCATGTGCCATAATGATTCATGGGTACGCGCCCTGCCTTTCGTTCTTCTCGGGATGCGAAAAGCTTTTAAGGAAGACCTTAAAGCCACCGCTGCAGAAATGCTGTATGGTGAAACCCTGCGTTTGCCCGGGGAAATGTTGACTCCTGTTAGCTCAGATCAATCTGAAGACCCGGCTGATTTGGTCATACGACTACGACGAAAGATGGCCGCTCTCAGACCAGTTCCAGTATCCCGCCATTCAAAACCTACCTTTTTCATTTCGAAGGCTTTGTCGACAGCTTCACATGTCTTTATTCGTGATGACACGGTTAGACGCCCATTGCAACCTCCGTACATAGGCCCTTATGCTATACTCACGCGTGCTGCCGATGGTAAGACTCTTACTTTAGACATTAAGGGAAAAAAGGTTGTAGTGAGCGTTGACCGCGTCAAACCAGCGTTCACCGAACACGATAACTTCGAAAATCCTGCCATAGATGCGTCGCCCTCAGGTAGTTCACCACCTGGGAGCCAATCAGATACTAAATTAACGCCCCAAACAACAGATACTACCACCCAAGACAAAAGACCCGTTACTACCCGATCCGGTCGTCGCGTTAAGTTTAACGACTGCGACGATTTTTGTTATTTCTAATAACTTCTTTTTCTCCGTAGGGGGGTGGTGTGGCGACAAAGATTTATGAGAGGTGGCAACACCGAAAAATGACAGACGGGCATGACGTTTCGACGCCCCGCCAAAAAGGCAGAACTTTGTACAAAACTTTTGTAAAACCTTTGTGAAACTTATATCCATGTTGTTCATGTGATTAAAACTTACTTTTACATCATATAGTTTAATTCCGTACTGATAATCGCCAAAAAGTCAATTTGTCAGGTGCAGCTGCGCTTGCCTAGGTTGGTCCGTAGATGGGTGACCATTCCTCAACTAATGGGTTATACTCCGTGCTCACCTTGTTGGCAAAAATACGAGTAAAACTGTGTCATTTTACCTATTTCACATAATTTCTATTAATGTTTAATTAATAATTTCAATTTACCCAGTAATAATTGGATTGCGGAGGATGTTGGGTGTACCTAATACATGAAAAATACTAGTATTCAGCAGTGTCCAGGTAGATTGGAAGTCGATCCTAATAGTTAAGGAAACGTTTAGGCAGAAGGTAAAGGAATGAGCCGTTGGGCGAAGTAATATTGTTTCTAATACATAAAACGAATACAGAAACGTTCATTTTCCCCTTTATATTTTGTATTTTTCTCATATCGGCAAAAAAAAACGTTCGTTCATGCCGTGCTAGAATATTATGCCAGTCAGCATGATTATGGCCAGACGTGCCTTTCAGAGCGTCCCAAACATTCATTTAAGAAAAACTTGTAGTAGCTACTTTTTACTTTAATCCACCTTCAAAATTACATTTCTTTTTTAGTAACATCCGATTACATTTTGTTAGAAGCCATGCTTATTTTATTTTTTATTTATTTTTGTGTATTTATTCCTGATTATTTTATTTAGTTTACATGTAGAATTTTAGAAATATTGTAAGAAAAAAAAACATAAGTTGAACATAGAATTGTAGAGTGTAGTGACGCCAGCAGATCAACCCACCTCAATCTGTCCAATTTCTTATTAGATATTATTATGTAGGTTGACTTCGTCTGTACATTATTTTAATCCGACATCAAAAAAGGAGGAGATTCTCAAGTCAGTCGGTTTTTCTTTGTCGGTGTTGTCTTTGATTTCTTGTACAAATTGTGTAGTTCTTTGTTTTTTTTTTCATGCAGTTTTGCCATTTCATCCCACAATTTTTTTATAATATATGTTTCGTAAATCAAGAACATTCTCTGATTCTGATGACCTCTCAACAGAACAAAACAGTCATATACTAAAAGCTACACGAGTAACAAACTCAAATAGTATTAGTAGTAAGTAATTGCTGAGAGGCAGTCGTAAGTCAGGCGAAGTCGAAAGTTTGTTGTCGGTTTGACACACGCGACCGTAACAACAAACTATGAGGGTTTGTGAGCTACGGTGCACAACCCTTCCTAACTTTGATCACGACTTGCTGCTACACAACTACGTATGCTTGATATTTACAGGGTGGTCACATATACCGCCGCATGGTGATATATGAGAGGAATCTTACTTCTAACTTCTTAACTATTCTAATTATAATACCTTTTCATCCCAATTGTAGGAGGAGAATGAATCTTAATGAAGAGATCATTAGTTAAACTGACTTTTTAAGCGACTTCAAAAAAAGAAAAAAAACTCTTTAATAAATTCCAGTAAATTAACGGTGATTGCTGCTATCGCATCTACATCTATCTATGCATTAATATGCAATTACGCTTCAAAATATAACACCTGTGCCCACTAAAAAGGGTGAAATATAAAACTTTTTGAAGTAAAAATGAAACCGACTTCTAAAAATCACGAAAAAATGTAAGTACGATAATACATTTTTCGTACCACTTGCTCAAAAAAGTGACATTCTATGCCACAAAAAGCGAACATAACAATAGTCATTTTTAATCTGTGAAAAACAGGGAAAGAATGTTGTACTGAATTTCATTCTCTCTCTAGGGAGAGAATGTGATTTAAATTTGGAATACTTAGATTACGGTAGACTCGATCGAAAGCTAACCAGAATAATAAAACATAAAAAAATAAAGATTTCGAGTCGACAACATATATCCGCAAAATTCGAATTGTCGAGTATTTTGTAAAGGAGATTGAGCAAACTACTAGGGCACTTGGTTGCGCTCCCTTTGACACAGTATGGTAGTGAAAATTGGACACAAGTTAGGCTTATTGACATACTTCAAAGCAACGTTAAATACAGGTTGATATTTTGTGGGGTTTTTCCAAAAAAACATAATTTACTCAGGATATTATTTGAGGTTATGTTAGACGTCAAAACAATATCGTTTTGAAACCGTACCTATTTAAATTGGTACACATTGATACTGCAATATTACTTAATGTAAAAAAATAAGATTTTGATATGTAGGTTATTATTGGGCGTTTTTCCATTAGCTGGCCGGCACCGGCACAGTCGCCGATGCCATGCCGATGCCTGCGAAGCAAAAATGTACGAAAATGAATGACTCGCTTTTGCACTTATTATATTATAATAGGTACAAACATTTAGTAGTGCCGGTGGCGGGCCGGCTAATGGAAAAACGCCCATTATACTAGGTATCATGAAGGAATATACTTGCCGTAGTAGAAATCCATATATTTAAAAGATTAACCATGGCATCCGTTGCCTCTCTCATTTGACGATTAGGCAGTGGATGCGATAATAACAAAGAACAATTTACACAGCGCGAATATTGTTTACTGTCCCGATGAAATCAACGTAGACGTATACTACAGATTCACTATAACAGCGCACTACAGAGTCCAATTGCTCGATGTATAAAGACGTGGAGATACTCGACACGAATATTAGTTCAGATTATATCAGAGAAAAGCAAGAAATAATAGTTCGCCGGTATTAACGAAATCAAAACCAAACAAACACGAAAATCATGAGGTTGACTTTGACAACTGACACTTCATGGAATAGTGTTGGAGACATTAGTCAATTACGATATCATAATCATAATCGATTATTTTTTTACTTTTATTATAAGACCTCAATATATGTTATCATAAAATAAATCATATTAGAGTTTTTAGAAAAACAATAATAACAGCTTTTAAGGTAGACTTTAGGGACACTAGTAGATTTTTCAATTGTTTTACGATTCTATTCTATGTTTAATCGATCGATTCTGGTAACGTAGCCCTTCACTATACCGGAACAAAATATATAATAGTAATTACTAATAATATTGAAAATAAAAACCCCACAAATGATTTAAGTGAATTTATGCCAAAACAATTTTAAAATAATAACATTATTTATGGATTTGCTTAAGTGTCCATACGCTTCAAAAAGCGATATTAAAAGTGCTCTTTCTCCTTTCTAATGATTTTCTGACCAGACAGATCGCAGCCGCCATTATTGACATCGGTTATCATGTTGAGTTTTTTTTTTCTTTCTTTATTTTCGGCCTATGACTTACCGTGACACCTACATTTAGTACCTTGATGTGTAGTATTTGGGACACACGTTTCACCCGAGCGAAGCCGGATTTTCATCTAGTTACATAAAGTTACGAAAACCGACGAGGCCGTATGAGCTTGATGCCTTTGCTTTTTTAATTTGCCGCGTTTTTGTATTCTTCAAATACATAAACGTTGAGTTTATTTTTACTTATTTTTATAAATAAGTTAATGCTAAATATTAATGTTTAAAATGCGTCCTATCTCATATTATTACTGTGTTATTTTTTTCGCAAATGGTACGAAAAGTAGAGTATTTTCCTCGGTGATAAAGCTGTCTTAGTCTTGGGTGAACTTAAATCCCTCGCTACACTCAGGACTCGTCTTAAATCCCTCGCTTCGCTCGTGATTTAAGTTTTTAACACCCTCGCTACGCTCGGGAGTAAACCTCGAGTCCTTCGTTACGCTCGCGATTTAATTCGCCACCCGCGACAGAAGACCCTGCTTTATCCCCTTGGTTAATAATCTACTATTTATACCCTTAAAAATAAATGACGTACAATTTATATTTTCATTAATTTAATCATATTTTAACTATTGATCAACTGGCGCTTAGTATGAACGCCGAAGTAATACTGCTGATAAGCCAAATTATTTCATTTGGATTAAAGTAAATATACTTACTAGCTAGACAAACTATAAGTGAATTAAAAGTTAAGTCTGAATCGGTTTTCAACTTAATTATAAACTGTTAATGTTATTATTTGTAACATCGGCCATATTACGTTATACATTCAACGTTAAGTACTTTGCCAGTAAAGCGTTATTTTTACTTTGAAAGGTTATAAAAATAAGGTCACATTACGTTTCGCATATTAAGATTTTAAGAATGAAGGGTGACTAAACATTAAACATGCCCTTTATTTAAAATGTCACCCTGTATGAGCTTCGTGTTGTAAATATACGCGTCGGTCATGACCCGTCTGAGGGAAAGTGTTACAAGTATGTGCCAACTTGCCGCGATTTCGGGTATTATATTTTTGGTTGTATATTACATAATGGTAAATAATTTACGAATATATTCGACACCACAATTTGATCATAAATCTGAACCTGAATAAAAATACTGCATAGCTTCTCGTTTACATATCATTACACATGTAATTTTCTAAGGGTTGGGCAGAAGTACATCTACATATGTATGTAATCCTAGCTTTGTTCTATCTATTTCTGCACCAAAATTACTCAAAATAGGTTCAGCGATTTAGGTGTGGCACCGTAACGTATTTGCGTATACCTGTCATAGATTTACATACCAGCACTAAGTTTATATTTTTGTTTTTAATACATTGTATGTTTCGCTGTTGGTGTAGGTACCTTAAAAATATAAAAAATAAATAAGTAACAAATAAACAAAACCTCTTTTTGAATTTTTAATACTGACTGTTGCCTGAGGTTTTACAACTCCAAAATAATTCCACGGGAACTTATAACTCTGGTGATGATAGTATTCCACGTGTTCTTCCAGACTATTAATCTATTTCTGACCCCATCAAGACCCGTTCATTCGTTCTGACGTTATTGAGTAAAAATCAATCCAAAGATCTAAATATTGACGTTAATCATAAATTAGGATTGCCATCAGCCAGTCGCAAATTCCGACTTCTGACTGTTACTGAAAAATGCTTGCGTAGCCTCTAGTTCTAGTAGATTTAAACAACAAACTAACAACTAACGTTAAATTGCTCGGTAGACAGATCGTTGTTACAACGATATTAAGTTTCACAGTCACTGAAAAAACTGTAACTTTGTACAACAAAGTGAAACTAAAAAAAAAAACTAGAATTGGCTGACCGCTTTTTTCGGTAGTGAGAATTAAAAACCGTATATGGAGAATCAATTTAGTTGTGGATAATAATTTGTGGGTTGGAGTACCTACTTGTAGATAGATAACTTGTCATCGAAACGTCTAGACTTCTGAAACATAAAATATTGAAATGATGTAGATAAAGTATCCCTGTATTTGAATATTCAAATAAATATTTATAAAAATAGACATAATCTACCAATTTAAAGGAAAAAAAAGCAAGCAAACGCTTTATTCCACACCATTAAAACACTTCAAAGATATTACCATCGCAAATCGAATTATGAGTGATAGAGACAGTTAGTGGAAAGTGGTTCTCAGCTCCAGGGCCGACGCGCCTCCAGGCCAACTAAGATTGAACAGCGCTTTACAGCCTCCCGCGGCGTCTATCAGCGCTTTATCACCACGTTTATATCTCCAGTTATTATTTCATTAAATGGCCTATTGCTCTGATACTAAACGGTTTACGGCCGCGTGGTCAGAATGCGCTCAAAGACGTTTATGTCATGTTCAGCCATAATAAAAAAAAGCTTTGTGGTATTCCGTTCTTTTGTTACATGTAGTTCAGAATAACGGTAATGTTTCGCAGTAAAAACACTCTTATTGTCGCGATTCTTAATAAAGGACAAGTGACCTACTTCTTAAATAAATCTCTGGAAGAGACTTCTATTGAAACAAACTGAAAAGGACGTGAAACAAGAGACTTGAGAATTTAATTTTATGAAAACTCTTTTAAAATATGAAGACGCGGGTAGATGGGAAAGTAGGTCATTCATTGTAGGTATGTATACCTATATAGCGATCTATTATGATCCAGACAGCTCTGCTGGCATGGCTGAGCGATTTCTGCGCCACGAGTAGCAGGTTCGATTCTTTATCTAAAAATATTTTTATATAGGTAGCTAGCTTTTTCCCTCGGGTTAGCAAAGCTCTCTCTGTTGTATGCAAAAAGAAAATATTACAGTTTCAATGGGCAAGTGCAACAAACCAGTTCACAAATAATACTAAGTTAGACCTAAAAATAGAACTCGTTTCAACAGTTTTTTAAATTGCACCCGGCAATCTGAATTTATTTAAAATTGCATCACTTAGTTTTTGAATAAGAACAATGGATTTAAAACTACATTTTTGTTTATGTTTAGGTTTCCAATTAATTTGTTTAGAAACGCTTTACAAAATTTGCGTTGATGTCTGTTCGCGTTCGTGTCAAGAAAAAACGAAAATGCGTTGACCTAATCATCTTGTAGAACGATCACCAAGTTTCAGTTAACTTTCACACTTGAATGTTTATGTAGCCAATAGCCATGAAACAGTAAATTATCTTCGGCCAGCAGTCTGTACTGAACCTCCATAAATCAGGTTATGTTACATGTATCAGAGCGTACATGGTGTTCAGTCATTCGTGATAACCTCGTCATCTAAGGTCCTGTTAACAACCTCGTACAATGCGACTTGTTACTTTGGTTTGGTTTGGTTGCAAATCTTGACGCACCGTACGTTAACCACATATACCATGATTAAAATAGAACATAAACAAGAAAAAAACAAATAGAACATAAGACATAAAATAGAATTGCAAGTCCCTGACTGTGCAGGTATTTCATAGAGTTCACAATCTTGTCCAGTCGGTGAGATCACACTTTAGACAACTTTTTTCATTCCAATCGCAGCATTTGTCGCTTTAAGAGGGAGTATTTCATAATCCACCACGGGGGACTAGTGCGGTTTGGTAGATGTCACACGTCTACGAATTTTTGTTTCTAGGACATGCCAGTTTCCTCACGATGTTTTCCTTCACCGTTTTTGAGAGCTGTGATGATGAAATAAATTGCGTCTGGCTGGGTTCGAATACACGACCACAGAGTCACCACTCCCCTGGGCTAAGAGATAAGAGCCACTAATGACTACTTCTTTAGATAAATGAAATGTTCACTTTCATCTCGGATAAATATAGCTCATCATTTGTTTGAAGTCACGGGAGTATTCTAGTCACAAAATTAGCAAACGATCGAGCACTTTACCTAAACAAATGAGTTTTGTTACCAACCGAGAAATCTAATCATAAGTGATATGATATACTCGTAATTCCCTCGTGGTTTTATCTAAACGGTGTATAACCAAAAATGTTATTAGACAGATCTACCCACACCAAAACTATGATCCAAGTTGGTAAATCAAACCCGAATATATGGGAATCTCGTTATAGGTACACACGAACAGTTTTTGCCCCCGGCGTCGTCTGCGCGAACTTTGAAATTGGACAGTATTTACCGTTCCGTCCCTTATTCAAACAGGGTATAAAACATCCGACCGTCTGGCAGACAGACACTGGGGCCCTTGCCCTATTCAATAACCCATTTGATTCCCGGAAATTGTTACTTTGGAACTCTTACAATGTGCTCAGCTATTTCAAATAACATCCGAAAGGAAAAGTAATTTTAAACGTGTTTAACGCGTTCAAACAACTTATTTATTTTGGGAAGTGTCCGTCAGTAAACGTTTGACAGCGGTAATAATAAGATTAGATACCTTCATATATTGATTTTTCTATAAAAAGGTCAATCAAAATAAAACATGTAAACAGAACCAGCCGGCAGCTTTTGATGTTGTTTACCAAACATGTTATGAAGGTACGACGCACAATTCAAGCCCACGGGTCCCACAACAGACTCCTAAAAATATCCTTCTTATAAACTTTCAATATATTTACAACCTTCCTCTTCTAGATCAACAGTACTATCAGTTTCTCGGAAATGTGGAGGTTTTCAAACAAAACGAGCAAAAGTATTTCAGTCGAGTAAAAGTCTTTTGAAGCATAAATTCTCCCGCTCACTTCAGGTAACTTAGCGAATCGACTTCTCTCGCGTACAAAGAGAAAAATTAATCGATTAACGAACGACATTTCAAATAAAACGTCCCAATTAGGTACTAAAAGAAAGGGAAACTTTGTAAAACGCCGTAAAACGACATTTTGTTTTAATTCCTCTTCTGATTCAAACTCAAGTTGAATAAAATTTTCAACGAAGTGCGTCCTTTGAGGTGGGTTGGTCGGTTTGTTTTCCCTGCCCCTCCCCCACCTGCCGCACCGCAGACCAGGTAACGTTGCCTCGGTACAATTTCCCCATGCGGTGCGGTACCAACATGGAAATTTTTGAAACAGTCAAACAAAGGAGTTCGTTATGGAAACTTGTTTTCTAAACCACTGCCGCGCCGGTATGACACGTAGTTCGATGCATCGTTAGTTCTGAACACAAACCATCATGCTGTTGGTTTTGTTCTTTGCCTTTATATTCTAAACCAATCCAGTTTCCAGTTTAATCAAATGCGGTTCACTTGCATCATTCGAATTTATATAGACGACTGGCGACCGAACTCCATTGAATAGTGTCTGCACTGTACATTCTATCAGTGGTTCGCTATTCTCACTGCCGGAATGGAGATACTTTACACAAATAACTAATTACGTGGGCATTGTGAGTGCCACCCAAAAGTAAATAGCATCTGTTTATTGAGATCAAATAAAAGGTTTTTAAATATATATTTTTTTTACCGTAAAACGTTCAAATGATGAGAAATTCAGCTTCCAAGTGGGAGTTGCGATAACCTTGTTGGTTTAGGCGTATGGAGTACCTATCCAGAAGACGCGGGTTCGAATCCCACTTGCAACTGATTTTTTATTTCCTCATAAATCATCTTTACGTGTTGAAATAGTTCCAAACGAAGGCAAAAAAAATAGTAATATAAACTAGAGTACCTTTCGGATATCTATAGATTCAATTATAAATCAGATCAAATTATCCTTTAATATTAATTACGAACTAAAAACTAGCAATCTATAAATATTACAAACTCTATATTTGCAAAAGAGACCAAATTAAATCAGATTAGGTCTGAAAGTTTAAATCGATATTCATTAATGAACCAACTTCTAGAAAACCGATCTGAGCTTGCAATACAAGCAAAAGTTGCCGAGAATATTTTAATTGAACAACTTATTCATTTGTAGATGCAATCACAGCAATGAATCGATACAGCAACAAATAATTGCAAAGTTTCTTCTTTAAGTTAGCAGTCAAGTCAGATAGTTCTCTTAGCCGTCGTGATGGAGAACTCGTTAGTATGTATAGACCGGACAAGAAAACCCGAGGCGCGTCTGAGAGCGGGGATTATTGGCCTCACTGCCTCACTTCGACGTCTATAGATAAAGGCGGAATACCTTCCGCGGGATGTGCACTGAATTGCTTTAAAACTAAAAGCGGATCCAATGAACAGAGAATTGCAGGTGACTTGAATTGCAGGAAACGAGCAATATTGTGCTCGACTATTGTTGGATTTGATAGGTAATTAAAATTGTAATCTTGCATTGTTATATCTCTTAGTTTTTACATAATTTACCTTACATTATATTGTAGTTAAAGCAAATTAGATTGTAATACGAGTACTTTAGATTGCAGAAAAATAATCTATCCTTAGAGATTCCCGCAAGGAATAAATATTTGTATGGTCTTAATATCTACGTCCCGGGTCTAAAAGTATTTGTATATGAATTTAAATGCTCGTTTCAGGTTCCTGGCGTAATTAGGATAATGTGAGGTTACGTTTTTTTTTCAAACCACCTTGGCCCAAACGCATAGCAATGTTTTAAAACTGCAATAGATTATGCGGATTAAGATTGCAGATAACCGCAATCTACGAGTGTTTTGATCTGAAGATAGAACAACGTTTCAAAAGTACCATAAAAAATACTGTACGACAGACGTAATATGTAGACCGCAAGTGTCCATTCTCATTTCTAAGCTTTGACTGCTACTTATGTATTACCTTAGAGAGCTATTAAACCTATAAATTATGCAAGTTACGTTTAGCCAAGTGAAGTTGTCTTGAAAGATAGTACAAGTGACTCTAATCTGTGCAGTTTCATCCATCTCAGACACTAATTTTCATGTCATGCGGACGATGCAGGATTCTGAGATTGTATTTTTTCTCAGAGTTTTGTTGAAAAACAGCCTTTTATTATAGTATCCTTCAAATTGACGTCATTGCAGTTTACGTTACAAAACTCACTATTGGGCCTCTGTTTATTGAATCAGAAGGTCGCAGGTTCGAGTCCTGTCCGCAATCGAATTTATCTTTCCACAAAAATCTTGAATAACATATGAATGTCTTATTTATTTTCATATAGACATGAGTGACAGAGCTGAAATGTAAAATATGGCCATATGAATCAGTCAAAGAATCTCGAAGAACTATTTTCTCCAGTGTAGAAAAAACTTCTTAAATTCTAATGTGTCTCTTACTATGCAGACATTTAAACAATTCAAGCAGAGAAAGAGCAACGCTGCTTAGAAATAGTTCGTGTTCCAACCTAAACTCAAACATGAGAGTATGTAGAAATTACAGAGCGCCACTTGCTGCGATCCTTACACACTCCTTTTGTTTCTGGTAAAAAGATAACTAAATTGTTTCCATTTTTTTTACATTGCAATTTGACAGCACAGAGCATTGTAATAATCAAATAATTTTTAGTAGGATTTCCTGCCAGAGTCTGTGCTCTATGATAGCTATAACCTGAGGGTCTCTAAGTCTAGAGTGTGTGCTCTATGCCAGCGGCTTCGCTAGAACTTGAAAGTTACGAGTGTCACATGGGAACAGAATATTGGGATCAAAAACTACAAAAAACATACTTTTAACATATTTCATCCAAATCCGTTCAGTAGTTTTTGCGTGAGATTATCAAACATCCAAATATCCATCCTCATAAACTTTCGCATTTTAATATTAGTAAGGAGTAAGGTTAGCTCGTGGCTAAATAATTACAACGTCACGTGCCGATTTTTCGGGTTAATCCGCGCTTGCCGTGGTTAATCTGTGGATGGGTGACTATCTGTCATAGCGAGATTCCTCCGTACCTCGGAAAGCCGTTGGTTTAGCAGTCGTTACTGTTATTAAAAAGCTCTAAAGTCTTTCAACCAGTCTCACCAGGGGGTATTGTATTACCGAACTATTGGGTTGAGGAATTCCGATAGGCAGTCGCTTCGTATTACCGAACTACTGGGTTGTGGAGCTCCGATAATGGTGGCAATCGCTCAATGTAAAATAAATCAATTAATAAGGTATTATGTTTTGATTACCTCCCTCCTGCAGGGCTCCGGTCCTCACATCCACCACCAGCAGAGCGACGATGCTCATGAACCACATTGAGGAGTACATTGTCTTTGGCACACTATAAACAGTCTGGAAATTATTCACTGGCTCTCACTGTACATTTAGTCTCTAACTAACATACATGTATTGTCCATTAATTGTCTTTATTTTGTATTCCGGAGAAATTATCTAGTGAGAGAAAAAAATGTGGTCAGTTGCAGTAGTTACTAGTCCCAATCAAATATTATTTGAAACTATAGTTAGCTTTATTATTATTAATGTGACATTAATGTCAAATTATCGTTTTGTAGATTGTTAAACCATGAAAAGCCACCAAAGTTTAAACAACAATCTAAAATACATCTCGTTTTGTTAATACAAGTACGTTAAACTTAGCTTAAAACATTCCCAATAAAACTTTGAAGTTTCACAACGAATGGTTTCAGACTTTCATTATTCAAGCTACTATAGTATTAAAGCACATTAACCTTTTAACTAATATAAAAGTTGAGCTCACTTTGATAAAATCTAGCTCATCGCATATTTATATTAATCATTATATTTTTTATCAGACCGTCTGAGCCAGACCTGAAAATATTTATGAATTGTGAGAAACGTGACGCAAGCATATTCCTAATAATTTATTTACTAATGGCTAACGCTTACCTACTTTATATACAGCTAGTACCTACTTGGAATATTGTTGCTGAGATATAATGCCACGATCCGAGATCTTACCAATGCAATAATTAATTTTTAATTGATTGCTAATACAAAACAAAGTACCTAACAAGTGCGAAAGACTATCAAAGTTATTTTAAAATATAAATATTATCTTATACATTTCATAAATAAAGTAAACTTCACTAAAATATGTAACACAGATAAAAATAAATACGAGTCAACGCACGTGTTTACCCAACCGCGAGCTCGTAGCACGGCGTAGCACCGCGTAGCGCCGGTACTACGGCTCGTAGCCAACTGCCGTAGCCCGTAGCGAGTCAGATTCGCGCATCCCCCGGGGCGGTTGCACTGAGCCACGTGAATTATTCCCTCCAAATGTTCACAATACCGTGTTTCGCTTCTATTGATGCTTGTCTATACGATGTTCGATATTATTCACAAACATAACCCGTCATGTATATAACCCTGGGGCATGCAAGTGTGTGCGTACTAAAATAAAACAAGAGTATCATGTTAAAAGCGGCTGTCGGCTGGGGGATTACCTGGCTATTGTGTAGATAATATTTCTATTTGCTTGTGTTTGGTAATACCCTATTTATATCACTTAACTCTATTGTTGTTCGCTCGCTGTAGGTTGGTTTAATGATTTATTTATAAATAATCGTTTTACGTTTTATTACAGGAATAACTGGTAATACAGAACATTAGTTTTGAAGAATATTGTTATGCTCCTATTCTACTTACGGCAAAATGCAAACCTATGCCATCTTAAAAATATATAACAAAAATAATGTAGCATTGTGCATCCATTAGTACAACGAAATATTCTCCTTGCAAACATCAACACGAATTTTCAGTGAATAGCTACCGGCACTCCTCATAAAAAACCTTTTACCCTGAAAGGAACTAACTAGTCACTGGACAGTGATGCAATCCTTTTTTCAACTGAAAAGACCTGCCGCTACGTGCGACTCAAACTCATTTTTTTATTTTTAGTATAAACGAACTAATTCTGTTAGTTTCTATTCTAACCGAATGCGACTCGAAATATCAGTATTTTTTATAAGGCAACTGCTTCTCGAACAGGATGACGCTGGATGCAAGCCGCTTCCAACGGGTCCTATTAGAAATCTATAGGAGAGTCTTATGTACAGCAGAGTACGTCTTACAGCTGATATGATGATGACGAAAAGAACTGCCTACCTGGTGGTCAGATAGGCAGTCGTCATCATTGGTTAGATTAGCTTTCAGACTATAACTAACAGTAACGACTAACACTTAAATATAATCTCATTTAATCAATACCTAATACTAAAAATACATGTAACATAATGACATAAAGTAAAGCAGTCACGACCTTAATCTCAGAGGGACGAGCCGAAAGAAGTAATTATTTACAAATAAGAATAATGTATTCAGAGAAGAAAAAAGAAACGAATAAATCCCGACTCCCCGACGAAAGGTATCTGGGGGGTTAAGCCTCGGACACACTACAATAGCGACGGAATTACCACTGTAAAATGTGCCGACGACTTGTTAACTCATAAAAATAAGCACCTGATTAATGGTTTTGGTAAGTTATACTGGTAGGGGAGCTGTAAGCCTCAGGCTGTGGACACGTACAGTTTTGTTCTTGTTGAATTAGCTGGTGAAAACTACTTAGAACTGAATATTTTAATTCAACATATCGATAAATTGCTAGTCGTCGATTGTATATCACCGTATACAATATGTTGTCAGTCTGAAAACTTGCAGCAGCTCCAATATGTTACACTAGTCAACACTTGCTGTATCCCCATCTTAAAATAGCGATGGGGAGAATATCGGGGCGCAGTCGGCGGACACATTAATTGGCAATTTCCTCGGCTCGCTGCCCTCGAGCCGACCCCTCCCCTCCCCCCCCCCCCTCCGCGCTCTCCGTGCATTACTCATCGGCACAAATATCTGATAATGATGTTCATTAGCAGCCGGCCTTGATTACCATGTGGGGACAACCTCGGGTCAAAGCGTCAAGCCTTTGATGGGATGTGTGATGATAATTATAAGATTTGCTGCAGGACTGTAAAAAATCAATTGGTGACATAATGATGAAATGATTCCATGACTTTGTGACGAAGTGAACAAGAATAAAAAGATAAAATATTTTTTATCGATGTGTTTTTAACAGTCGTTTTCAGTTGAAAGTGCACCCGATTAAGGACAATAAGCTCACGCTGACATGTGACGTCATATCGTCGGTCCAGTGACGTTAAATCCCAGCCCACACCGATGCTTCGTCAGGAAAGTTTCGACACTTTTTAAATTCGTCTGTTTTTCGACAGTGCCGATGTCGTGACGTGTGTCAGCACCTTAATGGTCTGTTATCAACAACTGAGCTTAGATTCCATTAGATCTTTTTGCAACTCAAAATGGCGGCTCGTCGGCAACTTTGAAAATATTCGCCCCTCGAGGCTAGAGTTTCGGTTCTACGTTTCTAGAGGCAACAATGTTGTGCGAAAATTGTGTAGAAGTAAAACGTTCAGCGATCAACTTGACACGGAAAACTTTGTGTTGCACCAAGTAATCGAAAGCTGCAGGGAAATTTTATATTCAATACGGTTTACAAAGTCCGGTGTAAATTAATTTGAAACATTTTTCTGTGGTGCCGGGCGTTGATAGTGCTGACTTTTAATCCAACGTTGAACCCAGGAGAATTAAACCGTAAACGATAGTAACATGTTTTGGTCAGAAAGCTATAATTATGCAAAAATATTCAACCGCAGTTAACAGTAACAGTAAACACGAATAGAAATACAGAGTTGTATTTTTTGGTGAATGTGAATTTAAACGACTTGATTATACAGCAGTTTTGTGCAAATTGGATTGGTACAGAAGTGGGAACACTCGTCCCGGTTCACAATGTGCTGCTCGGCTGATTGAGACCCGCTTGTTGACTTTAAAACCCCACAATTTACGAAAAAAAAATTAGACATAGAATATCATCTCTTAAAGTACGTCATTTGGAAAGGATCCAAACCTTAGATGGAAGCAGCGAGCGATAACCTTAATGTTAGTTAAAAGCTTTAAAAGTAATAATTTGTTCGAGACGTTTTTCTTAGAATTTTGTTACTCAAATTGATTTCGTAATGTTTCTTTTGGAGTTTTCCTGACATTAGATAATTTGATCGGATCATTTAATTCTACGTTATAAACTGAAAGCTGTATTGAATGTTGTTGGCAGACAATGTCCTCTGTTTATAATTTAGTTTACCAAATATGCCCAAAAGGCCTTGCCGCAATATGCCAGACAAAAGTTAAATAAAACGTACCTAAACGTTTTGACGAAATTCGACAATAGGGCGGCCGCACTTAGAGAAAGGATAACTTATTCTGTGTGCGGAGTCGCGTGGCTTCTGTCGAAACAACAAACAATTTACATATCTCCACGAAAAAGGGCGCTCTGATTGAATTTTATGAAAAAAATACTTTCCTCATAAATATTTATTAGCTATTTTTCACCTACATTTAACATTTGCTTGAAATTATTTTCATCAAGGTGAAACTTTTAGGAATTTTTTGAATCTGATTTTGTACTTTCAAACATTTTTATTAATGTAGGAAATCTATTTTACAGTAACCAAGTAAAAACTCCTTTGATTTATTTGAAATAAAATGCTGATTTGCAGTTCCAGTTATATTAAAAATAAATACGTAGCAATTCTATCACACTTGTCGACGACATCTAAAATTATTGTTCATAAAAACACAAAAAAAAACATTTCAGTTTTATCCACACGTTATTTCCTTCACATGATGTATACCTAATTAGTCAAAAAGCCAACCAAACGCAATATAATATTAATATTGTAAAAAAATTTCCGCCAACAATTTCATAAAATAGAGAGCCAAAAACTGTTTCATCGGTTCAATTAAAAGTTTGTCGTGAAGCCGGCGGCGTCAGGGGCGCATAATTACGGGTGCCAGTCACACCGGGCAGGCAGGGGTAGGCAAGGACAGGCAGAAGCAGGCAGCCGCAGGGCTCAGGCAGCCAGCCAGCTTTGACAACGTCACTAGACTAGAACACAAATAAATTTCAAACAAAATAAACACGATGTACTGAGCCGCGCCCACTGACTGATGTCTTTGGTACGCGAGTACTTTTAATTGGGAATGTGCTGTCTATTTTTTTTCAATAAGCTTATTCATATTCGTATTTTAATATGGCTTATGAACTAGTTCTTAGTTACTTAGATGTGCTCAATCTGTCACAAAAAACACAAAAAACTCGTTATAAAATTGTAAACGTAGTAATTTACTCCCATTTTCGTCTTAAGAAAGCAATTAAGCGACGAAATCTCTTGTAGAAACACACTAAGACACAAAACAAACTAACAACCCAATCCCGCGTGGTTAAACTCAAGAAACATAGTTCTAGGTTCTCGTTTGTTTTCACTTAATTGTATTTGGAGGATCGCTACTAACTGTTAATCTCCATTTCCAATGATAGGCCCACAAAGCTTGTGTGTATTGGGTACGAGGGTGAACGTAAGCCCTGAACGGCCGGCCCCATCCTTAGGCCTCGACAGTCCAGATGTTCGATTACATTCATAGATTGTATTTCACTTACTAGTTAGTGGGAGTAATCTGGGTCTAGTAACGGGGCCTATCGGTATCGGCCGAAGATTTAGTTTGCCTATTAGAATTTATGAATGAAATCATTTAACGTGAAAAGCAAGGGTTTTCACAAAAAGGATTTGTGATAGCAATATTAGAATGTTTTTTATTATCAGTGTCAACTATGATCACATCAGAGACTATGATTTCGCTGACCGGTCTTAGCAGGCTACCAAGACCCTGGAACGTAAAGGGCAATTAAAGGATCGTGGTGGATTTTGCTCAGTACAATTCAGTCTAATCATTAATTCTAATTTACCTATACCTATATAAACTCTAATAATCCATTTGTATGTAAATGGGTGTAAATTATCTTTGTTGTACGGCAAGCATAATTATCATTATAACCGACACGGAATTGAGAGAGAGCAAAAGAACTGATTTTATAAGAACCAATATTTCTTATTTAAAACTAAGTAAGCAATCACGCTATTCAAAACGTGACGACGTTTTGTGATTACCCTTCGAATTTTATTGTAGCAATACAAATTATTATGAAGGTCAGAGGATGCCTAAATGAGATACTATAAGCGCGATAGGAAATTTCTGTCAGAAAAATTCTGATAAAGGACAAAATTCAGACGGATCGGCCGCTTTTGATGGGCGCCCGAAGACACTCGTTATACAGTTTTAGTTTTCATCAAAATCGGCCTCGAGACTCCTTTTAACGTTTTTCGATATTCCTTATAGTTTCGGATATAGCCATCCACGCCTTGTTGAAAATTCACCCTGTATACATTTTGTTTTGAAAGCCAGATCATAATTTCTGATAGTATGTGGTGCATCCGGCGAACATTAGATTTTTTCTTACATTTTCTTAGAGTATACGGTCGCACTAAAGGCCCAAAGATTATTATTTGGGGCAGTAACACAAGATACAATGCTTCAGTCACTAGTTTACGTGCTCACTACAAATTATAATGAATGGAGAGTACGCAGGGCATATAAACTGCTATCATATATCTTGGTAAATACGCCAAATGTAAGTTAACCCGTTATATGAGAAACTAAGCTTTGTCTCAATATTTTAGCTGTGATGCCTTCCATTTGCTACCAAGGCTATACCACCGTCATACGATAAGCAGCTTAACTCGATGCAATTAAGGCTTAATTTTGGACTAGCAAAACATGTATTGTGTACTTAGAATAAGGTATACATGCTACTACATAATTTGTATATTTAAACTTTATCTTTTTATAAAACATTACTACGCAAAAAGAGTGGTATTACAAATTTGAATGCAGTGTTTTTTTAATCTGAAAGCTAGATTTCCAGCGATAGTTCTTGGATGTGTTATATCAAAATCGTCGCAGCCGTTTGAAGATCATCAGCTCTTTTGTCATTCGTTGAAATCATTAAATTTATAATTAGACATCGGATTATATGCATTTGCATGTTTGCATATGCAAATGCATATTATGCTATTATTTTAGCGTTATTGCATATTTTGGTACTTTTTCATTGATAGTGCTTATTTCAGTATTTATACGTGTTAGACGTGTTGTACTACGCCATCCCACACCACACGTCAACACATCTGCCTGGCACGCACTGCGAAAGCGCACTGAGGAGAGCGTACACTTCAGCAATATACCCGATGCCATTGAGAGACTAGAAACTAAAAACCTTCCTCTGTGCAAGTCCTTGGAAATATTAGACAAAATGATTGAACAGAGTAACGCCCTTCCGAATTCACTTTCAGAAAATGTTCGTGGCAAATTAAATGCTGTTTTGTATAAAAACCCGAGTCTCGAAGCAATAAAAAAAGTTAACACATTTATCAATGGCAGCGGACAAACTCTACCTGAAGAGGTCTCGGCAGAAATGGCGCCAAATTTCAAGTTCTGTCCGGTAACGTCAGTTGACGTCGAAAGATCATTTTCAGCCTATAAATTAATTTTAAGTGACAAACGTCACAAATTTGCGGCAGAAAACCTTGAAAAATATGCAATTGTATATTGTCACAAGAATTACAACTAATAGTACCTCTATGTATATTTAAATATATGTTGTGAAAATAAAAGTTAATTCTAATAGTGGTTTTATAGTTGTGCATATTTTGTGCATATTTCGCTCTTTTTTAGTGCATATTTGCATGCATATTTTGGCATTTTGATAGTGCATATAATCCGATGTCTATTTATAATATATTAAATTGTTGGTATTGATTTCTATTAACAACGTGTTAAGAAGTTTCCGAACAGTCTCTACGTAAACAGCAATGAAACATGCATATTTTCGTAATAAAATTATCTACTAAATATACTATTATCTGCTAAAATGATACTTCAAAGTGATGTTTTTAATTCTAAACTTAACGGAATAACTGTAATTAATTTTTAATCCATAATGGTGCATTTAAAACTACGTCAAGTCGCCAATCGCATCACTTGCAAAAGTCACTTTTTTTTTACCGTGGTAAAATCATCAAATGAGACCTCCAACCCCGGGCAGGGCGGGAGGTACTGTCAGACTTGTACTGACTAAAATCCACGGTGTCCTTCAGTAGCCCTTTATGTTCCGGGGTCACGGTAATAGAAATAAGTCCCGCGACCCCGGCAGGCTTTGGCCCTCTGAGAGGGGGCCCCGTCATTTTGCTGACAGCTCTTTGAGGCACGCGTGGAACACGACGCGCCGTCGACTGCAAAAGTCACTTGCAGCCTAGTTGAATTGTGTTGTAGATAGTTTATTTAGCGACGTGTAAATTCCTCATAATGTTAGCAGTTCTTTAATAGAATAAAAATACGAGTTATAAAAATACACGGGCGCCAGGTAAATTCGTTTCTGCGTAATTTTGTTGTAGCTTTACCTATGTAAAACTCTCTCCTTTAACAGGTTTTAACGCATCAAATTTCTATCGACATCATACTCATTAGCATATAATAAATGCTAATAATATACAAGCGTAGGAAGCGATCAATAAACATCTACAGGGAGGAAAATTACGAAATTTCTTTTACAAAATCATTAATATGAATGTGATTCATTCATATTAATGATTTTGTAAAAGAAATTTCGTAATTTTCCTCCTTCTCTGATTAGGTGAAGCAATCAAACATCGTGCGGGAATAACATTATTACGATGAAATTGTAAAGGCCTCGTAATTTGTATCTTTAATGAAAACCAAAATAACTTGCGGCGAATCTTCCAGTAAGTATTTCCAGCTTCGCCCCCGTGACGAATTTATTATGTTTACCGTATACAAACTCGTTGGTTTAGGTTTTGTATACCAGAATGAGTAATAAGCTTTTGGTCTACTGAGCTAATTGTTTACAGAGTGGTAAATACCTGTTTGCAGTAAACATAAATGTTAAGATTTGTTTTTGATGTGTAAAATCTTTATTATCGCTCCTGTGAGAGTGATTTCATGAAATGTAACGTAACTGTATAGAGGGAAGTCATACAGGATTAATCAAGTGAAATACGACACGGCAAAATTGGCACAATTTGACTTAACCAATGACCGCGTCGTAGAAGAGTTAGCCCACAAGTGGTAGCAACTCTTGTCTAGGTCTATCTTTGTATGGGTCACTAAAATTATGCATATTTAAATTATTCATCTTTGTCTTTGGACCCATCCAAGCAACGGTTGACTACGTCTGTTTGCGGATAAATCTATTGCCTCAAAACCAAAGTCAAAGTCATAGTCTAAAACGAGGTCAAAGTACTGAAGTCAAGGACAAGGCCAAAGCTTAGGTTACCAGTTTTTCTTTTTACAAACTTGGCCAAGTTAATGACACTCTAATTTGCAGGATGGACCTACATAAGTAATAACTATTTAGTGTTGATGACGTGAATATTTGCTAATTGCGAACTACGCTGCAAATATCATATAGAACCTGTCACGTTCGTGTCTACTCCGTATATTCGCATAAACATAATTGACGTAAAATCAAACATTGAGTGTGATGATTGAATGACAAACAATTGGAAACCGCAAACACATCACGTACACATCCTGCCTATTTACAAATTAGTCTCTCGGGAACAGGAGCGAAACCCGACGATAATGCGAGGTAAGTAAGTTAAGCTGATCCGATAGACAACGATCTGTATCAGTTTCACGAGGTTACGATAAAGAGTAAATGTTTAAACTGTTAAGGTCAATACACACAGAGACGCGATGCTGCGCGCACGTTTCAATAGAGCAATTCAAGATCTAACTAACTTTACTTATTACACGAAAGAATAAATGTTTCACCGATGATGCAATGCAGCGTGAAGGTACACGCACTTTAATAACGACTTAAACTTTATTTACTGCACGAAAAGATACACATTTTCAGTTTCGTCGCGTCACGTCGCGCCTCGTGATGAGCTGACCCTTTAGCACCGCGGCTATCGCGAGCTTGAAACTTACTTTTTTTTACAAAGATGCAAAATGGTCGCTGTTATCACACAGTCATGCGTTTGTATCGCCATAGTAGCGATATGATGCATCGCATGCAAGTGCGTTTATGAAACCGCCACAGCCGCGCTACAAAAAGTCACAATGGATGAAGACCCTTAGCACCGTTTCATTGCAACGAGAATTTAAATTATGCATAACGCGCTTCCGAAATAAAGTGGCGCATGTTGCATCCATTAACGCAAAGGCACGTCACTAAAATGTATGGCAATGACGTCGCTTCACCACGCGCGGCTGTTTGATCGCCTTTAGTTCGCTTGTGTCATATACATATACATGTTACTGAGAAAAAGTAGTCACATATTAATGAATCTGAATCTTGATCAACATTTAATGATGCTTGTACACTTTTGCAACATGAGTGTACACTTTTGGAGCGCAACCTAGAACCAGACATCGCCGTGCGCGTTCAAGTAACCTAGCCAACCATTTCACTGCCGGCCTCGGGATTTAAAATATTCCATTTTTAATAAAAACCTAACATTTAGATACTTTGCAAAAGAAACCCCAGTGGTTTTCCCTCAATAGCACGGGTATACTTTCATTAAATTCGAAATCAAAGCCCAGCAAAACAATCCTTAAATTGTTAGCTGTAGGTACATGTATTTCGTACATGCAATTACATTATAGCTACATATGTATGAATCGTGTATTTAAAATATAATAGAGTCGTATTCAGGCGCCAGCAGTTTAATCAGGGTACACCGGCGCCACAGACGCCACCAACTAACGCAATTACTGACACCGACACAGAATATACACAGTATAGCAGATGCCATTTTCTTCTGTATGTAGATGATATACACGAAATGTAGACGAAACAACAATGAGCCAATTTACATCTTGTATAATGTTTTTCTACAATACTTTTTGATAAGTAAGCCTTTCCCAAACAAACAGACAGGCGAGACGAATGCGATCCGAAGCGTACTCACATAAACTATCGGACCGCTTTTGTTTTTCAATGTGACTGGATTCAAACAATTCCATACATTAAAAACAAAAACGCTTCGGCACGCATTCGTTTCGCCTGTCAGTTTGACAATATCTTTAATGATATCCACCTTCCACATAGGCGGTACCAGCCAGTTTATATTCCAAAGCTTTTTTGCACATTTTTAAAGTACTTCCTTTAAAGTTTAAACGGTATTAAGTACATGTAGGAAAAATTGTATAATAAACTTAAAAGAGTAATAAAATTTCGTCGTACACACTCCCCATTTTCTTTTGTGTTTTCTTATAATAACTTGCTGAAAGGACCGTCTTAAAATGTATCCGGCCCTTTTAGGGCCATGATATATTACTAGCAAAATAAGACATAATTATATTTAAAGTACCATTATGATACTATTAAAGTAACTGACTTGGTCGCGATGCTGGCTCGTTAAGGCTCTTTTTGGTTATTCTCACCCTGTTATGGGTCCCATTTCAAAATCCCTTTTTAATGAGGTTTTACTTAAATGGGAGGCGTGCATAGTATTTTCATTTGGGGCTGCGCTGCATCACAAGTACTATTTGTGTTTTATACGCACATCTACGTCATTCGTTCATGAAACGAAGGAATTAAAAAATAAGTTGTGTAACTGCGATATATGTTTACTCTGTGACACAGTTACCTGAGATGTTCGCAATTTTCGAGAGCGGCAGTCAAGCTTTATATTAATCATTTTACCATAGTGCCTCGCGCAATCACAAAATTCACCCCGGTCACATCTCCCAGAACAAATGAAGGGCTCAAATATTCATCATCATAGTCACCCCTTCATGTGATTAAGTTTCGTAGAGGATGCACATTGTAATCGGATTGTAGCTACAAATAATGTAGAAGGTGCCACATGGACTTGTCTCCATGACTCGAGATTAAACAACATCGGTATCAGAAAAAATGTTTCGGTAATCGCTGAAAATACTCGTATGAAACTGTCTCATCACCTGATGATAGATTCGTTACACAAAAATAAACATTTTTATGTGTTATAATCATCTAATGATTCTTCCTTCCCACCCAGGGCAGGACCGAATGGGTACGATTAGGTAATCGTGACCCTGAAACGTAAAGGGCTATTTAAGGATCACCGTGGATTTTAGTAAGTCTGACAGTCCATCCCATTCGGTCCTGCCCTGGGTGGGAAGGAAGAATCATTAGATGATTTTACCACATAAAAATGTTTATTTTTGTGTAACGAATCTATAAGATGAGGTAGTTGGGACTTGCTTGTTTTTCAGCTCAGTTTATCAACTGCACACAACGTACCCATCTACCTAAAGCTACTTCTAATTACCGTGCTCTAATAATTAAACGTGTATTGTACCTATCACATCACTTCTATACAAATTACCTACATTGTTCTCTTTCAAAGTACTTTTTGTTATTGTATTGTTGCCTGACAAAGGCCATATCGCACTCTCACAATAAAACTGTGGAGAGCTATTACTTTTAACGCTTTTTCCATTTTTATTGGCAGTATTTTTAAAATGTTTTAACTCTACGAAAAGATTAAACGATCTGATTGGTGTCGCTAAAATGGTAAAACCATTGAGCTTTAGTTCAATGCGTTAAAACTTTATCTAGTTGTCGACTATTTTACCCTTTTTTTTCAATTTTAAAAGGCTGCTTTAATCGACTGTGAAGCCTTGCGCGTTTCAATTTAATCTACACCATGTTCAAATTGCATTTTTCCATAAAGTGTACCCATTACTCATGCATCTTCGCTCACCAATAACTGAAGCCGGTCAAAAATTTAGATTTTCCTTTCTGTGGTATATTTATATAGGCCTTGCAGTTTGTGGATGTATATTTTATATGTAGAGAGTGGTGATTTCATTTTATAAGCTTTTCATATCGAGTCTTTTATTCCTAGAAAGCTGTCCTCAATTTAAACGAAAAAATATCTTAAACTCAGTCGACTGTTGAAGCATTGTCGTAAAAACTGGGTAATAAAGAGAGTAATAAAAGTAAACATTATGATAACTTTTACTGAGGGTTACGCTCTTTTTAACTGTTATCGTATTGTACGGGAGGATGTTTATTTTATGAATTATGTTTTATTTATATTTGATGGCGATGAATACAGAGATTCGTCGCTTCAATACAAAATGTAGCTGAAATATGTGACGTGACGATTGAGTTTCATATGTATTTGTGAAGGGGTGTGGATGCGGGTCAGGCTTTTATGCCGATATATCGGGGTTGGAGCGGGAGGGGGGTGTAAAAGTTAGCGCAGCGATATCGAGTAATTTCACGATAAATTGCCCAAATTTATCAGTCGGTTGAGTGCGGTACATTCGCACGCTGTCGGGAGCTGCTAGCTGCCCACTCTAATGTCGCTCATCTACTCGTGTGTACGTCATCGGCAACACATCAATAACCGCTGAACTTTATTGCAACTTAATTTCATACTGAATGAATCGTTCGTTTAATTAATGACGAGTAATTTCGCCAAAAGCATCGCCCTTAAGTAATGGCAATGTAGGGAACAAATTATTCTTTATTACTCATTTGTTTTGACACTTTCTGTTGTGCCCATTAATTTGCCATTCTTGAATAATGAGCCATTACCTGAATTTACCAAATGAAACATTCTGTAAGGAAATTAGAGTCGTTAATTTCTATCTTTCGTACGTATTAAATCGTGCCAATAACGCTTACTGAAGTTGAGCTTTTGTCCTAACAAATATCCGTGGAAACCGCCTACTTAACGATCAAGAGATTCGAACTTCCAACACTTAATCAAACTTCCAAACGACAAACAATCGAGAGGCATTATTTCTTGTCATCCTAATTATTGTAGAAAGGGACCGATTTATCCAGTATCCTTAAGATAGAAGGAGATGAAATATGCTTGAAATAAACCTATTAAGGAGTTAATTTTGCTGTGAGAATAATGCGGCGCTGCAGTTTATGAGGCAGATTGTCTTTATGAAGCATGGCGATATAAAATGCATTGCACTAAATAATGACATGAAAATGGAGTCTCCTGAGAATATAATACGTAAGAAGCTAAAGGAATAGCGTAAAACTATAGGTAACTAGCGGCCCGTCCCGGCTTCGCACGGGTGGAGGACCCGGTCTAAAACCCAGTCCCGATGGTTACAAACACAACAAAAAAATAATTATCCGAATCGGTCAAGCCGTTTTCATGTTATGTCGTGACAACGGAAAACGGGTTTCATTTTTATATATATAGATAGATAGTTGACAAAACACCCCGTCATTTTATCGTTCAAAGTTCAAACTTACTAATTAGAACAACAGGCGAGTGTTATAAGCTAGCAGTGACCACACTTGTGTAATTCCAAGTACTAAGATTGAGTGCTAGAATGATAGGGCCTTTTGTCAACTGGGGCGTATTACCTAGTTGTAACGACTGCTGTAATAGTCAATAATCAACCCTCGAGAACATAATGAATAAAAAAGTGAGTAGTCCCCTATAAGTTCTTTCCAGACCATCCACCAACACTTTCACGTATTTATAGATAATAACTAATATTTATAATTTTTGGGAGAAACCCACCACACTATTCCCAAATCACTGCAACTCCTGAAACCCAGAATCAACAGTGGCAACCAGCAGAAAAGCGCCGAGATATCGAAGCTCGATGTGTCCCGGAGAATGAATTTAACTGTCTTGGATCCTGCAACGAAATTAATCAGAAAAGAATAGTGGAGGAGTAGGAAAAACATCCTTCGCCTGCTTGCAACACGAGATTTGTCAAACGGTAATAACGAGATAAACGGTATCTTAAGTATTATTCCAGAATATTAGACTATCTCAGAGACGATTTTTATCAAAGATTCGTGTAAATATTCTGATGTGATTGAGTCAGAAACATACACCCATCGTATACACGATTTTGCGCATCTTGGTAGCCTGAGGGTATTTTAGGTCGTCGAAATTCTGGCTACATATCTTGCCTCGTGTGTTCCTTTGAGTTCTTATCTACCATCTATCGAAAGGGTCAGTTAAAGATATCCATTAACTTTGATTGCTTCAGTAACCGACTTGAACGTGGAAGCTGCCAGAGACGGCAGTTGATTGGAGACGGTTTAAAAGAAGTGATTATCCGCTTGCTATCTTAACTCTTCTTAATAAAGATAATACGTTTTCGTAATATTTACTAATATTTTATAGATACTAACACCACTAATACTAATATTTAAATGGGTGAATGCTATTGCAGTCGTATCAACTGCATTCAAACTGCATCTGAACTGCAATTTGCGATTGGATTTAAGTTAAAATGCGGTCCGTCTGTCTAGAGCCTTACTCTTACACACAGAAAGTACCTACTGAACGGATTTGAATGTTTAGTACACAGATTGTTTAAAACCTGGATTAACACATAGAGTAGTTTTTATCCCGATTTTTGTTCCCGTAGGATATTTTCCCGAGTCGTAGCGGGCGAAGTCACTTGAAACAGCTGTAGTCAAAAATGAAAAGTCAGAAATCGTATAAAGTACTTGTAAAAGATTCGCTCTTTTCATCTTAGGTAAGTCACTTATAATATTTATTATCTATCCGTAAATACATCTTTCTTTACTCCTGGGATCTATTTGAATAGGATCTATTCTAGGGTGAGAGCTTCAAGTCAATAAACCTTCATTACTGTGAAATTTCTTGAATAAATCTATGGAACCTATGGGTGAATTTCCCGGGACCGAATTGCGTGGCATCAATGAAATCGGTACTAAAAAACATAGTTATAACGTTCTCAATTTTTTTTCCGGGTAGGTGAAATAGTAATCTATGTGTAGCACTAAATGTTTATTTAATTGGATTAATGGATATTCAAAAAAAAAAAATTAAACCTCGAAATCTTTCATTGCCGTGTTTGTCCACACTTCACCTTGTTGTGTATTATTCCACATTGATAAAAATCTATTGGTTATTTATACTAAAACCTCGTTTTATTTGATACATGAATAGTTAAAGTATTGCTACAGAGTACATTTATTCAAATATTTAAACAAAACCACGAATGGTTAATAAAAAATCACTTGTCCCAGAACTACCCTTCATCGCCGTGTCCTAATCATGTTCAAGGATATTGTTTTACCTACTACTTTCTTCCCTCCTACCGGTATGCTAAACGTTGCATATTAGTGCTGCCTAAGTGCTCAACGTGGAAGGAAGTACACACGTGCCTGCGTTTTCGCACCATAAATTTAAATAATCAATTTTTATGTTACTGCAAAAAATTTCTTTCATCGCCGTGGATAGATACAACTGATATTTGAATAAGTTTGTCTTCATGAGTAAGCATTCGATAGAACACCATTCCTCATATGTTCATTTGTGAGGTGCTTATTTCTTCGAATAGTTAATAGATTTTTTGTTATTTATATTTTTTGCCTCGATTTTCATCGACGTGTTTTCATTGCCGTGGTTTCCGTGGCCGAAATTTGCTATGGAAATGAAAAAAAAGACATGGCAATTAAAAAAATTCCATTGCCATGCCTTGTAAAACAATTTAGTTTCATTGCCGTGGCCAGGTATTTCATTTCCGTGACTTGTGTTTTCATCGCCATGGTATGATTAGGCAAAGAAAACATCTTTTGTCACCTGCGATTCAGGTAATACCGATTACTGACAGTACAAAATTCGTCAAGTTAACTCTAGATTATTTCTCTCTGGTCTCTCTTTAGATTTGATTTGAAAGGTCCAGCCTGATGAAGTCTACGCTCCCACCTACTCGGTCCCATATTCAGAACCCCGAAATCAACTCGAGCTTTCTAATCGCTTTGCTTTCCCTGAGAACTTATTGACCGAGCAAACCTTAAACCTCATGTCTGAACGAGGTTTGCTACAGTTGCAGTCTTCCAATGACGCGAAGTCATATAAGCAGCTAAATAGACGTATATCTAAGTCACTTCAGAGCTTCTGAAAGCGGGTGGAATACCGGTACTTAAAGTCCTCCAGAAGCTCACTAATACCGTCCTGTTCTAGGGCAAAACTCCTGAAGCATGGAGCAAAGGTGAAGTGGTGTTTTTCTTAAAAAAAGTTGATAACAGCCTATTGAAGAACTACAGACCCATCATGCTCCTGAGTCATGACTGTCAGACTTGATGACTTTAGCCTCCCGAACAAGCCGGTTTCCGAAGAGGCTATAGTACCATACACCACATCCATACGCTGCGGCAAGTTATACAGAAGACCGAAGAGTATAACTTGCCATTATGCTTAGCGTTTGTGGACTATGAGAAAGCCATCGTATCGGTGGAAACATGGGTGGTACTTGAGTCACTCCAGCGATGCCGTATTGACTATCGGTACATCAAAGTGTTGAAGTATTTGTATGATAACGCCACCATGTCGGTTCGAGTACAGGAGCAGAGCACGAAGGCGATTCCATTGAGAAGAGGCGTAAGAAGGATGTTATCTCCCTGAAACTGTTTACTGCCACAATGGAAGACGCCTTCAAGTTCCTGGAATGACAAGGATTTAGCATCAACATCAACGGCGAATACATCACTCACCTCCGATTTGCCGACGACATCATAGTCATGGCAAGTCGATGGAGGAACTCAGCATGATGCTTGATGGCCTGGACTGAGTTTCACAATGGGTGGGCTATGGGCTTGAAAATAAACATGTACAAAACGATTTTTTTTTAAATTTCAAATGTCGGTATGATGCATAATATTATTTTGTCAAAGTCTGCCAATCAGTTTGAATATAATTGTAGTTCTAATTTTAACATATATTGTACTCATCGTTGATTGATTCTTTCATTGCCATGCCACAGTTCTTTCATTGCCGTGGGCGCTTGTTTCATTGCCGTGCACGCATGTTTCATCGCCGTGGCACGAAATTTTTAAATCCTTATATCTCGTTAGTTTTTTAAGTTATCTGCTAGACGTTAAGCAAGAATATATAAATTATCAAAAACTTTAATAAGAGCGTTTCTTTTTTTTTAAAAAGCTTAAGATTAAAAAAACCACGGAAATGAAGATTTTATAGGACCTGTTGAAATTCACTCCTATACTAATATTATAAAGAAATAAAATAAAGTTTTTATGTAGGAGGCCATCTCCGTAAGGTAGGTGATTAATTGCTATAAATTATATTGAATCGCATATTTGCGTAGCTTTCAGAATTTAGGTATATTTTTTCAGCAAGTCTAAAAAAGTAATAGCATATAATATTGTGATGTAATGACTCGGGGATGTAATGACAAAACGAAGTCGCGGAGCCGGATTGTGCTAGTAAACAGTAAAATTAATATATCTTATTAATATTATAAATGTGAATATTTGGATGGATGGATGTTTGTTACTCATCATCATCATCATCATCATCAGCCGGAAGACGTCCTGAACACAGGCCTCCCGCTTAGACCGCCACGCCGAACGACAATTCGCCACTTGCATCCATCGGTTGCCCGCGACTCTCACGATGTCGTCGGTCCACCGAGTGGGAGGCCTACCTACGCTGTTTGTTACTCAATCACGCCTATCCTAACGGAACTAATCTTAATGTTTTTTGCAAACAGATCGATTTATTGACTGGTATCACATAATTCCCTTCCCGGTGTTACAGTCCTGTGAGATAAATCAGACTATAATGCGTGTGAATCATCGGCCAAAGTGTAGTAAGACCTGTCTTGTTCGATACGACAAATAGGGTTTCAATAAACAAGTTTCATGAAATCATAAACCGGCGGATGATTTGAAACAACACGTGATGAAATTTTCTATAGGAAAATGAAACTCCAACAAAAAGTTATAGAAAATATTTTCGCTTAACTGGCATCATATTCACAGCGATATCAAACGACTGGTTTCGCAGAATATCTCGCTGATATTTACTAGCACACACGTATATAATTTACTAGATATTTACTAGTTCACATTCGATATAAATGCACCATCACGTGCGCATCGCTTTCATTGCGACACCGCGGCATAAACCAGCTGCGAGAATATCGTCCGAGTTCAATAAATAATGCACCTGACGGCACATAACGCCCTGGTACTAGTGATGTAACTCAACTTCTCAACTGTCAATACAAAACTGAACTTTCCGCTCTAATAATATTGTTATTGCTGAAATTCTTCAGAAAGGTAAGGAGCGTAGAATAACCGGTGTGTTTGTATGACCAGATAAATTAACGTGGATGAGGCGAAAATAAATACGTAATAATCGTACTATTGGCGTTTTGTAATTTTTGCCCCCTAATGCGTAATGGGCGTTAATATGTACTTTCCGTTTCAAATAAGAATAGAACGACTGGCGTCATTTTGTTAGTTCCTGCACGCTTTTCTTTATTTTTTATAATTATACCTACTTGTATTTACAGTTTACACATTAAATACGCAATTAGGTAGATATCATGAAAATAACACGATACTAAATAATTATGCTTTGTATTTTTCTAGTTAGGGCACAAAGACAATCCTATAAGTTGAATGCGCATAGTATGTACAGACAAGTCATCTGTCAAATTTTAATCAAACATTAATTTTCCAGTATTGTGATAAGGTTGAAAATCTATTAAGGAAAGACAGTTAGAGGTAGGTTGATATGCTGGCGTCTGTACCTACACTTTAATTACAATTTGGAAGGCTACACTTCTAGTTGTCAAACATGTCTGTATCTGCAACTATCGCAAATCGCAATATTACTTGCTGGAAGTTTGAATTGAAATTGCATCGAACTCGCGATCAATTTTGAGTAAGCATGTAACTAAGTACAGTAGAATCCGTTTATTATGACTCCGCTTATAATGACCAACCGCTTATTATGACTTATTACACAGAGAAGTTTGGTTTTCATACAAAATTCTTTAAACAAAGTCGGATATAATGACTTCGCATTTAGGGACATTCCGCTTATTATGACCCATTTTTAATAAATTGTGTTCAGTTGATGCAGTTACCGACGTGATTCATAAAACCTTCGACAAAGTTTTCGGGATCGTCATACCAGACAATGTTAGGTGTATGCATGTTTTTTTTTGAGTCTCAGTGTTAATAGATAGTTAAATTATTAGATAATATTAACTTAATTCTATTTTGTCTCTCTATTGTTGTTTATTTTGTACAAAATGCGGATTATTCCGCGTTCAACCGCCAAGATTTTCTACCCTCTTCCGCATTCGACCCCTAAACGTTTCCACATTCGACCCCCAAGGGTTGAAAAATGCCAAAATGCTTTGTATGACGTCCGCTTAGTATGACGTGTTTATTGTTTCCCTTCGATGTCATAATAAACGGATTCAACTGTATACTAATATCCTGCGACTCCGCCTATGATCGGAATCGATGATAAGTACCTACACTATCTGACATTCGTCCCCACCTACCTTACAGATTCCAAACTTCATTGCGGACTACAAGTATAATTAGATGCTGCTGAATACACGTACTTTACTTGTAGTGACTGCCTGCATGAACACCCAGTTACTGGGTGATACAATACCCGACAGAAGGATTAGTTGTCAAAACTGAAGGGTTCCAACTACTTAGGTAGGTACTCGTTACGACTGTAAAAATGTTATAAATTATAGCCTGTACCAACAGGTTGTGCCCGGGTCGCGGGACTGTCTAAGCAGAGTAGGTACCGCTGTCTCGGAAATGTAAAGGACAACCGAAGGACAGAGTCGAATTTTGTTCAATATAAAAGTCTGACAGTCCCTTCTCATTAGATGATTATACCACCCCAAAAAAAGGACCAACGGGTTAGCATGATTACATGAAGGACCAAATGTGGTGGACCGTCGAGTGATAAGTGAGTATGGAGCGGGTTCGCGGATCACACGAGCTCGTATAATTGATTCGAGTCCCTCCCGCGAGCTAAGCGCACGCTCCGCCGCCCGGACCCCTTTGTTTTAAAAATGAAGACTTTACCCGCTTTGCTGGGACTCCGCAAAACAAGCGACCCTTTTTTTGGCAATAAAGCTTTTAGGAATGTGAATATTTCGCCCCACCGGAAATTTTATGAATTTAATAAACGGGTAAATAGAATTTATTTGTTTTGTCTTGATATTGCCTAAACATTGTCATGTCAATGTTTTTTTCCTATTAAATTGATGTTTTTAATAGATTTCTAAGAAATGTCACCGCTTTGTTGCCTTTATATATGTACTTCAAACAAGTACCTACTTTCCCATCCTCTTCATTCAGTTTTAGAAAGCTGTTTCCTTTTCCATACAAGCGTATTTCTTTTTCTTCTAAATATTAAATTACGTAGCACAGCGCTAGTATGGTATTGACTATAGAGTCGAATGTATATCTTTGCCACTAAATACTACAATCGCCATTCATCAACAAAATACACAAGTTGGATATTTATTTGGAACACGTTCACGTCACGCTACCAAAACGTGACCCATTTTATTTATTCGACAGCCATAGTTATACATAAACAATTTCCAATTCCAAAGGGCAAAATTCGATTATGGCGGGATAAAGCGACAAGCCGCCGCTCGAGGTAAATAGAACGTGGTGTGTCACGCTACAGTTATTAATACAGTGGCTACGAACCATCTATGTACGTAGCTCTGCCATTTGAATATAATATTATACTCGTAGCCACTCGTAGCATTAGCATTCGTAGCGCTGTAGACTGGCTGTAGCCATTTCGCAGCCGACTCGTAGGCCTGGCCTACGCCTAATGGAGTAATCTACTGTAATAAATGAAAGCGCATACTAAGATCATCTAAGATGTTATACGACCGCCTTTTTCTACTTAATCTTCGTCTAAATCATCTCATAATCCATTAGTACCGCTTTACGTACAAAAACTGTGTTATACTTGCGAAATCCTAATGAGAAGATTAACTGGAAGCAAAATGCTTTAGGTCTTTTTTCGTGAAACACTTCTTTTTTTTTCAATCTTCTAAAGAAAATCTCTTGGTCTATTCTGTGATAGATAAGGTTGCGTTGTCTTTATAGCGCCATAAAGTAGTTATTGCTTGGAGGCGATAACAGGCGATTTATAACACTTTAACGCTCGCTGGGTGGCCCACTGAGGGTAAGGCCCTACTCTCACACACTTTATTTTCACACATTTATATTGTTCTCTCTTACCAAGTTTTTGTTTACTGCGGTGCGTTGAAAAAGTACGCACACGAGATAACTTTGAACATGAAAACAGAAAATGTTGTTTCACACAATAGCCTCTATTACATTTTTGTCTCCAGGCGCTTCTTGAGCCTAACTTAGAGATCTTATCTTCAAACTGGTACTTTGTGCCTGGCTTTTAGCCCCAATGAAAAAAAAAAGAAACATAAAAGAGACCTAGTTACATTAAAAATAGAGTGATTCTCTTTCACCGTTCGCGCTATAAAAAATAATTGATAGCTGAAATGAATAAATTACTAAAACAAAAATATAATAAAAGCGTTACGTAATTCACAGAAGGATTTCCATTTGAAAATACAGTCATCGCGAATGTAGGCAAATGTCGTTATTTTTTTCCATTTTACCATAATTACGTGGGCTCTGTTGAATACGCCCATGCTTCTATTTCAATTAAGTCGTTTAGCTGGCCCTAATGTCAAAGTGGGTGAAAATACCGACAACCAACCGGCACTCGTTGTTAGCCGGGAACGGACGTAAAGTTAAATTGTATTGCTGTGTGACGCCGTTTATATAAATCGCTCCGAAATTATGACGAGCTTCTATTTGGACTTTATTAATAAACATAATCTGTTTTGTCTGTGCATAATGTAGATAGAGGGTATTTAGTGTGAATAATATGCTTAGTGGTATGTTAATTACCGTCATTAGGTAAGCTCTCGCTGTAGTTCATATTAAGGCTAAAAGTCGGTAGGATTTTTAGCACGTGGGTAGCACAAATTTCTATCACACTACTCAGGAACGTTCTTGAGAGATTTTTTAAAAATAATTTTGCTAGTAAAAAAGTTGATTAAAATTAAAATCAATCATTAGGATTGCTAAGCGGTACCCTACAATTATTTTTTGACCAGGCACAAAAGTTTCAGTTACATTAAAGGTTACCAACCTCTGTAATAATAACTTGGGTCCATACGTCCTACAGAAGGTAATATAATCTCCCACCTCCTACCTAGCAATTATTCGCTGGCACCAAGTTCCAACATAAGCTTAATGGCCACGTGATATCCAACTGCAATTACTTTCATTATTATATATGTAGCAGTTATAAAGTTGGAGCCTACAAATATGGGTTTATTGCTCTTGTTAAGCTGTTTAGTTTTGGGTGCAAACATTGTACTTTCCTGAACTGTTGTTTAAACAGACATAAAACAATTTAAGATGGATGCTACCCTATTTAAAATGTTTCGTTGAAAACGGTGGCATTTTACCTTTTACGAGCTTCGTCAATAAAAGACACAGTAGGTTTATAATTTGTCAAAACTACAATTTATTTAAACAGGTACATTTATTATAGAGTGAGCTGAAATAGGTAATAATGCGAACTAAGCCACGAGCAAAAGCTATAATTAACGTATAAATACACCTACCTAGGTACATAAGAATTAAAGGTTAATTATTTGAACTAATGACATTATTTTATTGATTTTTTACGTTAATTTACCCAAACTCATTCAATACACTGTAAAAAGTGGCATTAAATTGAACAGTACCTAGATATAAAATTACTAAAACTGAGGTGGATGTCTGCCAAACTTGTAATAGGTATTCATGTAACCAGTCACAATTTAAATTAAAAAGAACGGAGGCTGGCCCTGTTAATAGACAAACTTCCCTACTTTCTAAAATGGGCGCATAGAGAGCTAATTTCATAAGTAGGGTCTTAAAATGCAATCTGCTTTGAATTTTTCTTTAAATTAATATCCAGCATACTGTAATCGAGGGGGGATATAATTAATTAAAACAAACGCCCCTTGCTGAATGTTAAACAAGAGACATTTCCCATAGGACTAATGATTTAAAACTGTATATGGAATTAAACGTAAGAATCTTATTGCCGACAAAATCAAAAATCTACTGTACGGTAGGTACTAAAAATGACTAATTTGATACCTACAACAATACCTACCTATATTTACCTAAATAATGCAGACAAGTTAAGTATAAATAGATACTTAAAAAAAAGAAAGCTCATGTTTTTAACAGCAAATTCAAAATAAGTTGGTTGATTCATGGGACAAAATATTTAATAATGACGGCATGGTTGGCACATTCGAAAGCAAGACGGGACGCGTGAGGGAGAGGCCAGTCTCCACCTCACGACCCAGCCGCCGCTGGATACGCCCATGGCAACGGACGTAGCGAAGCGATTTCCGGTTAGAATAGGCGTGGACATGCGGACGGCAAGGCTGACTTACCGTTCGCATGCCATGGATCAAGCCCGGGTCGCCGGCGCGTCGTGTTCCACGAGTCTCTAAGAGCTGTCAGCAATTTGGAGGCCAAGAGGACCAAAGCCTGCCGTCCTGCCCCGGGTAGGAGATTGATGATTTTACCAATTAACAAAAAAAAACGGTTGGCGCATTGGCTTAGCGATTGACTGCTGCGCTACGTGTCGCGATTTCAATACCCACACGGTACAAATATTTTGTATGATCTGTATGTGAGTGTAAATATTTGTAATCGCATCCATTAACATGAAATATTCCTTGATGAATTAACGTTTAATAAAAAACTCAAACCTAACATACATATATTTACATACATAAGTAGGTACATAGACTGCCAAAATCATTATCCTTCTTTTTGACTTCGGCGTAGTAGGGTAAAAAAATAATATTTTTGTTTAAATGTTTTTTCATTTAGGTCAAGCCCCATAACATGTGTAGACTGTGTAGTCATCGTTATAAGAATTATGATAATGAAATTACTGTGATGAAAACGATACATCACGATTTGAACTCAAACTTTTTATTATACACTTGTGGTGCCATCTAGTTTGACAACAGTGTACTTTTTGAGACTAGTGTCTGGGTGCCTGTCTGCACGATCTGCGACTCACATTACTACCTTTAGGGTCTGTTCAGACAGAGACATCTTTTTAATTTTAAGTAATGACAGAGACACTAGCGCCGCGTCAAAAGGTCATGACTGGAATCTAGTCAGAATAAGAAGCTTGAAAGTTTGTCAACCAAGTCTTACCTAGTTAAAAGCGTGTACCTCACATACCTATTCTGTATCAGGGTAGAGTATCCACTGCATTGTTTTATTCTTTGAGCATTGACTGGATCTGAGCCGAAAGATATCATTCGACTCCTGCCGAACCGCTATCTCTACTTTGTTATTACCGTCGTGAAAGAATAGGTTATGTTAACTTCCGCAGTTTTTAGGCTTATAGACTAAGTGCACTTTATAATAAAATTAATATTTGGGTTTTCGCCCGACTTATGACTAAACTTAAAAATGTCTAAGTTTTTAAACTAAAAGTGCAAGTCACGCTTTTCAGACAAGAGAGTGTAAACTGTAGTGGTATCTGGTATCACAATGTTACCATGGATGTGCAGTTGACTGTACACACGCCAGCTGCAGATAAACCTACCCCAGTCTATCAAATACCAATTTGAACCTTCCTACATTGTGATAAGGTTGAAAATTAAATTGATGTGCAGGCATCTGTTTATAGCAGCCATAAAATAATATAAGAAAACAGTAACCAGAACAATATTTTATTAAAATATATTTTTATCAGGTATTTGTATAAAACATGTACAATAAATCAAATTTAATAAATATCCCTTGGAGGTGGCCCTCCAAACATAAGGTTCCATGAAACAGGATGGATTAGTTGTGAGTGATAGTCTGTGTTGTCAAACAGTGGAACAACAGTGTTCAAGTACTGCACCATTTCATAAGCGTCTGGTATGTTGTCACCTTCAGACACAAACTTGTACAAAACGAGGCATGGAACCGACTTCTCCTTGACTATTTCATACAGTAGAGATGCAAACCCTCCTCCAAGTATCTTAACTGTCTCCCCTTTTGGTTCATGTTCCACCCAATCCAAAGTTCCCAGCTTACTTGTATAAGGACATAGGTTGTTCACCACATACCGGAATGGAGATGTCATTATGTGCTTCCTCTCATGAGCAAAACTACTAGTTAAAATTATTATATCCTTGATATTTTCACTCTTGAATTTATCCACTACTTCAGTCAGGAATTTCTTTCCATACTTTGTAACTAGTGGTGCTCTAAGAAGCAGAATAATAACTTTTCTATCTTCACATTGATAAAGTTCACAGGAACCTGATAAATCATCTGAATCAATTTTGTAAGGGTCATATCCCAATATTGGTATAAGGGCAGGGCTGTAAACAAATCCAATCTTTCTCATGTGTAAAGAAGAAATAACTAAATCACAAGCTAGCTGTCCAACATTTCCAACCGCCACACTTGGTATTACAAGAGTGTAGCCACTCAAATCACAACCTGGTAACATCTTCCAACGATTGATTTGCGCCATTTTCAATTACACTAAAATTTTCTATTAATCAAATCTAGAAACGTTTGAAAATTTATATTCACGAATAATCACACAACACAACTTTAGAAATATGAAAATTACCACTACTCATCTAGACTAGAGAGGTTCTGACAGTTCACAAATTGACAGGTTAACAATACTATCGACTAAATCCAATAGTTTTTATCTCTTCAATTTAGGTACGATAAATTGCATAATCACTTCAAAACACACTGAAATATGCTTTGATTTCGAAACTTCTTAATTTCGTCCATTTAATAGATAATAGATTCGATAGGATTATTATATCCGGATATGACTGACTATCTAAAAATTGGTTGATTTTTTGTATCAAAAACCCTATACGGGGAAATTCGGGAAATTAATATTTTTGTGACAGTTGAAAACAGTTATTATTTAGTCTAGGTCTAGGTGTCTAGTTCATTCAATGATTTAATGGAAAAATAGCTTTGACTTGGCAATACTAAACTAAACCATTAAAACTGTGTTCACGTCAGTTCACGTTTCCTTTCGTAAAACTAGGAAAATTATTTTTTCTCTGTTGTCAGCTACAATACCGCATTGCTACTCTATTTGTAAGCTACATAATAATATAATAGTAAACAAAATAGTTATTGTGTAAAAGTGCCACTGTTCCCTGTCCCAACCACTGATTATGGTTGAAACACAATTAGAAAAGGATCCACAGTTAGAAAGTTTCATCCTCGCCGAAACGCAGAAGCAACGTTTTCAGGTAATTATTGAAATATTCTTTGATGTGTTTCTAGCTAGAGGCTGGCTGACAAATGTTAGAGTAAATATTGAGAAGATGACTCCACCACCAATCTTGTTTTCATTGTCACAGGAATCCAAGTCAAACAGATCGCAATCGACCTTTGACCGAACAGTGCTTAGTCTTAACGAATTATTAAGCTCTTTTGTTGTACTAATTAATGCATTTGTAAGCAGGCTAATATGAAATAATAACCTTTGTATGTCTTCAACATAATTTATCTTTTTTAGTCATAAACCTTGAATTATAATGATAGCAACTTTTGATAAAACTCAAATTTTGTCATAGAAAATGTCTTTCGAGGCAATAATATGTTAATGTAATTTTACTCCTTTATTCATTATTCAACCTTAATTATCTACATTTTTAAATATATTCATAAACTTAAAAAAAAATCATGTAATTATTATTAATATCCCATAAATAATGTGTTTTATTTTCTTTTACAGGTTCTCGTACACGGACTGACAGACACATGTTGGGACACTTGTATGGGTAGTCCTTCTGGTCGCTTGGACTCCAAAACCGAAGTGTGCATCATGAACTGTGTTGAAAGATTCATTGATGCTACAACTTTCATCACCAAGCGTCTTATGAACACAACTAAGTACCGTTCCGAAGCTCCTCTTATATTCCAATAAATTAAGTATACAGTTTAGTAAGCAACATGTTGGACGGTGTTAAGGACTTCTTACGTCGTCACAAGAGGAAGTTTATTGTGACAGGTGCTGTTTTTGGTGGACTTTATCTATTGACAAGCTATGCTCAAAGAAAATTACGAGAATGGCAGGAGAAAGAAGCTAAAAGATTCTTTGAGATGACTCGTAAAAAGCAGCACTTTGAGAGCACAGAACGCACATGTAATCAAACCATTTTATCACTTTCGAAAATTGTGACAGAAAGCATTCTAAGTGTTTTAAACACAGAAGAAATAGTTCAAAAATTGCAAGAGAATCCAGACAACAAACTAGCATTATGGGAACAGTTGAAAATTATGATATTCACAAGAATATGTGTCCTTGTGTATGCACTAAGTATATTACAAGTGATACTACGAGTGCAACTTAACATTATTGGTGGCTATCTATACAGAGATTCAGTCCATGAGGAAGAATCTCTAATAGATGGAGACTTACAGGCCAAGTACTTGTCTTTATGTCACCACTTTGTAGATGGAGGAGTTGAAGACTTGGTCAGACAGATAGAGGCAGTTGTAAAGAAGGTTGTGGAACCTGTATCTCTGAAGAAGAAGATGACACTGCTGGAGGTGGAACAAGTATTCTGGTCTATACAAACTGCTTTGTGCACAGATACCACAGAGGGTGACCCTGTGAAAAAAATGGTGCACTACTTAGTAGGTCATGCAGAGGTCTCTGACGCAAAGTTAGACACCATTGTCAAAGAGACTATGGACATTTTGGAAAGTGATGAAGTCAGGTCTATTGCTATGTCATCTGTTAGTCGCAGCTTCTCTTCTGTAACAGATGAAATTGCCAACTTATTTGTAATTAAATCAGCACCAATTACAAAGAATCATTTGGAATTAAATGTTGACCATGTAATCACGAATGGAGCTTTAAAACTAGGAGCAAATCCTGACAATTTTGTAGATGTTAATAAGGTAGAGATACACTTTGTCAAACTATTGCCTGTTATAAATGAACTCATCACAAAGAACACATGCAAGGGTAACACAAACATTCCAGATCTACTAACACAACAACTTACTCTTAATGACAAATTAAAGCTTCTAGGTGCAAACATTTATGAGGTATTTAGTAGTGCCTAGGCTTTAGGATAATATAAATATAAACTATCAATTTAATTAATGATATGTAAATAATTTGGTATTATAATGTCTCAGCCAACAGAACGCACCTTGTAATCTTGAGGCAGAAATATTGTCACAATTATTTATTTCAGTCTAGGTATTGTGGTAGATAAGCTTTTTGTATTTCTTGCATTTTGGGGACAGTAATAAAAATCTTAATTAATTATAAATTATTGTTTAATGTTATATTAATAATCCGTGTTTATCCCTCGCACAGCCAATATTTATACCTCCCATACCAAAATAATGATCCTTCAATAAAGCGGCACTGTTTGGTAGTATCAACAATCTCTCACACAAGCAGGAAAATGTGTGTCCCTGAAACCGGCTTAGCCCAAACTCGATGAAGGGCATGGAGTTTATGACAACACAAAGATTTAGTCGCTAATTTGTCGAAAAAACTTCGCTCTACCGCTCAGTGCGGTCACAGAAAAAGCAGTGGAAATTATGAAGTTGTAGGCCTACAATAATAATAATAGGTAGGTATTAGAGACGAAGACCTTTATCCGCAGCCAGCTTACATTTAATTGGGCTAAATATTTGGTTAATATCAATCTCTCTTGTGCATTTTCTTAGTGATAGATTAACATTAGTACCTGCACATCGCAAATGGGAAACCTAGAGCCATATAATCCATACGAATCGGTTGTAGGAATGTAGTGTTAGTACCTACATTCCATACAAATGTGATTGTGTACTTGTAAGCGACACTGAAAATATTGACGTGTCAATATTATCATTTTAACTCGACGATGTATGCGGGTTGATTGCCACCAGTGCCTATGAACGATTGCAGTTAAGCATGACTCGCTTACGTTTCAATAACGACAAACATTAGGGCCGATTTCCACTACAGCATAGTAGGCTTGTATAAAGTTATTACAATCGCCACCGTGTAATTTTGCGCGTCCGCAATGCCACTGCTCCTTATTGGATGGAGAGTAATGAGACTGAGTCTATGTACAGTCAGTTGGTAGGTCGGACTCGATCCAACGCCTGACTTCTGTGTAGGTACATGTTATTGTTCTCTTTTTTTAAATTTTATTTTTTATAATGGCCGGATGGACAAGGGCGCACAGTTAAAGAAGCTAGAACTGGGCGCATAAAAGGTTTTTTTTTTTCAGAATCGTTGCCCCACACTAAGAATTTCATCCTGTATCGTGGGTGCGTTTACAAACAGAAACTTACATACACAAACACCCAGACCAGGAACAACTACTTGCGGATCATACAAATATTTGTGACGTGCGGGGTTCGAACCCGCGACACGCAGCACAGTCAATGCTCGGCCACTGCGCTTACCGTGTCGTCAGTTACTGGCTGGACTATAAGTTTTAAAGCAGTACTACTGGTGTTCTATATATACCCTACAGCTATTGTAGTCTGTAGTCACAGAAAGCTAAATAGAAAAAAGTTGTCGCGCTCGCAAGAGCGCGACCTGCAGCTATTAATTTTATGTTAGGTGTTTGGGTGGGAAATTTAATACATTTTTGCTGTTGGCGGAAGTACTGAATATTATTTTGTAACAGTGTACAACACATATTTATACAAAAATCAGGCGTTAGAGTTTAATTGAAGCGAGTCCGAATTTTATTTAGCTTTCTCACCTGATTTCCGTGAATTGGTAAAAGGTGTAGGTGTTCAATAAACGCAATTATCAAAATTTCTATTATGTAATTTTACGTTACTGACATTGTCTTGGACCTCTAGGATCTCAACCTACCTCGATATGGCTGCGGCACAGCCGCCTCCACTCGGCTAAGAATCCGTGAACGATGCCAAGTAAAATAAGTCACATGTCAAGCAAATTTTTTTTTATAATACAGAGCTAATACCTAGAGGAGCTGAAGTAGGTAGGTACCCTCCTATGTACCTACCTAATAGATGAGAGGGAGAATAACTTCATACAAGACATTGTTGACCGTGACTAGGTTTTATCGACTGCGTAAGCGTTTCAAGGATTGATAAGGATAACTTTCAATGCGAATAAAAGTTTATTGAAAACTGTTTTTATCAACATGCTGAAGCGATAAGCAAAACAAGTACTTATTGTTCACCTACGTTTATTTACATTACATTCATGGTTTAATGTGTCACCTACAGGATCGTTTAAAGCGTGTTAACGACTTGTAGGGTAATTAAAATCTAAGCAAAATGGTTCTCTTTTTTTATCGTGGTAAAATCATCAAATGAGTCCTCCCACCCCGGGCATACTGTCAGACTTGTACTGACTAAAATTCACGGTGTCCTTCAATAGCCCTTTATGTTCCGGGGTCACGCTAATGAAATAAGTCTCGCGAGCGCGACCCAATATGGTTGTCTTAGAAAAAAGTAGGAACCTATTTGATTAGACATTGCTACTTTAATAATAATTATTATGTACTATCCGGCTGTAGGTACTATCAGCAACAAGAGTGCTAAAAGGTTTTCCCCTGGCCCCAAACCAGCTCAGAAGCAAAGATGAAACTTAAGATAGAGCGAGCTCCAAAAGGAACTGGAGTTCGTGCATACCGACGGAATACAGTGGTCCAACCGAACCAAATAGTTTTCTATTTGGAGCCGGACTCCAACAAGATACTGGTTAAGGCCTTGGTGGCCTTGATGACTATAGTGAGGCATACTACCGTCAATGGGATCGTTCATTCAACCAGCCGACACGGTAGCAGTCCCGGGGTGCAACCCCGTGATGCAGCGCTATAAGAGCTGGACCTCTCATTCGATTTCGAAGGTACTTTTACCCTTTTATACCCTCCAAGGAAGAAAGTGGATTGTCAATGATTTTCCTTTGTTGCGTATTAGGCTATTTCTGGCTCTTAGTCGTGTCTCTTCGTTCAGGTTCACCGCTCCTCTTTTCAAATTTATCTGAAAAAAGAAAGTACCAGATTCTAAGATCATCATCAGCCAGAAGTCTTCCACAGCTGAACAAAGGCCGCTTCATAGTTAGCCCACCTCGTCGAACGATAATCCGCCACTTACATGTGCTTACATCATAGTACGTGCTCTGTAAAACGCCCCATAATGACCGCACGGTTGTCGCCACTGGCTGAGGCGATTGAGTTGCGGGTTCGTTTCCCACACGGAATAAAATAAATATTTGGATGAATAAATAGTTGTTCCGGGTCTGGGTGTTTGTGTACGTGTATTTCTATGTTTGTAAATGCACCCACGATACAGGATAAATTCCTAGTGGGTAAACGTTTTTAAAAAATAGAAAGAAAATGTTATGTTTCAAATTAATAAAATCTGGTGTTTGTTGTCCCTTTGTCCAGAAGTGGGACAACAAACACATAGATGACATAGGATGACATAGATGTCAATTGTCTCCAAATAACGTTCATAATCAAGTTTAAATTATTACCTTCTTTTAAACCTGAGGAAAATCTAAACATCTTTGTTTTATGCTTAACATTTACAAATAATGTAGGTACTCGTTCTTATATCTATTTTTTATTTATCACCCCATTAGTATGTCAACCTTCAATTATACAGTAAACTTTAAGTCGGTAGGTAGTATTGAAAAAGCTATTAATTGCTATTGGAATCTCATGTCGTCTGGACTGCGCGCCTGCATGAGTGACAGTTCTAAGTAGAGCGGCCCTTGTATTCCGTTAAAAATAAATCCAGCTGGAACGATATATTACGGCATCTGTCCACTGCCGCATCTTATGCAATCGCCAAGATATTTTGATGAATGCGGGATACATCCCGACCATCGGAACACATGTTCCAATATTTCAAGCCGAAGAATTAAACTAAATAGCAGAAATTTGAACTGTTCCCCGGAATTACATCGTCTGTAAATTACGAGACGTTAATCGTGACATAGGTATTAACTCTAATGAATTTATTATTGTAAGGTTTATGAATATTGCGTGAGGTGTCCAGGAATCAAACCCGAAACTAGTTCAGTCATGAATTCCGCATGACTTACCAGTAGTTGTTCCTCGTCTGGCTATTTATGAGTGTTGGGAACGCAAATAAGATACAGGGGAAATGACAAGCCTGGAGGATTAGTTAAGAAATCCTCTGACTGTCGGACTTGTACTGACTAAAATCTACAGTGTTCCTTCAATAGCTCTTTACGTTTCAGAATTGTCGTGTTAATAACCGCCTAAACACTGGCCTCTATTGAGCAACTGGTTGAAAACTTTAAATTAATAGCTAATATTGGTTGGGATGTCGACCTATTCATCCACCCAGCCCTGCCTGCTAAGGACAACATTTTGTCACCGACACTGAAGCCGATGTCATGATATTGCGTATGTTCAATAACAATATGGATAATTAAATTGCCGCTGAGTCAAAATAGGTTCCATGGTAGGTTAGGTACGTATATTAGTTCTAGCCTTGCTTTACTCTGTATCTAGAGGCTAGAACTAGAACAAATAGCTACATAGGGGTCGACATTATCAGTACGAACAATCGATCGTAGTGCAAGCCGCTCTATTTCTGTAACCCTCACTATTTAATGATCGGGTGTCTTGAAAGCCAATAAGTCACAGGTCGATATTTGTAAATAATTCAATGCAATGTTCGTATGAGCAACACTATCCGAGTCAAATCAATGCACAACGGTGATAACGCACCGGCTGTAGAGTCTTGAAAACATTTTCAGTTAAGTAACAATTTTGTGATTTCCTGAAATATTTTGACTTGTTTCAGTAAACAAGTCGGCATGGTTTATAGTATTCAGATTTTCAGTAGGTGCACATAGTTTATCTTAGATGAACCGATCTTTCACTTGGACCTGTATCTATGGGTAAAACATTCACCTTGCGAGTGCTAGTGTCGTCAGAGAAGCTGTGAATCGTCGTCCACCTGGTGCGGTGGGTGTGTGCAGCGTGTTTGCCTGTCAATGCGGAGTGGATATGCGGCAAGCGGCGTGACGCGGCCTGCGCACGCAGCTCCGGCTCGCGACTGCCAATAACCCGCTAGAAGCCGTACCGCGCGCGCCACTCGCTCCTGAACAAAATATCGACGCGTAAACCTTACAACCACCCTGTTAACTCACTCTGAAAACTGTACCATAGTTTTAGTGCAAACACTCCCCAAGGATTTAAAGAAACCAGCGCTCTTGATGAGAGCATTCGATCAGTGCACCACCTTATCAGTTTATCAGTGAACTGCATTCACGATTTTTCACGTAAGTACAATGTTTTATTCTAAGGATCTGTATATTTATTTTATGGGATCTGTTTATGCGATACAATCTTTATCTCGTTGTCTAAATAAAAGCTGTGTTCCCTCGATTAACTAATGATATTTGGGCCGCGTGACGTGACTGCTTTTCACAGAGTAAATTAGTACAATTGATTTATTTCCTTTTTTCGTTTTTGTAGTTCCTCAAATATTTACATAGATATTAACTGCTTTATTAAGTAAATACATATTATTTGATCAGTGATTCCTTTAATGCGATAAGGTACGATTTAAAGTTACAATTTAAAACATTCCTAACGAAAGGTGTGTAAACTTAACCAGGGTAGTTAGGTAGGAACTTACTTTATGGCGTTAGATTACGTAAGTTATTTTTTTTGCAACATAGGTTTTCTAATCCTTATATAGATAACAAAATTACTTTGTAAATAAGTAAGCTAAACCTACTGTTGAATAAATAAATTACTTGCTTCAGTGCACTCAGAATAAAGATATTTTCAAATTATTGATTAAAAAACCGGCCAGTGCTTGTCGGAACACACACAATGCAGGGTTCCTTAATGTGGTTTCAATAATAAAAAATACTTAAATATTAGCAGTTGCAAAACATGTTTTTCCCGTTTCAAAAAAATATGTTATTAATTTTGTAAGTTGGTCAACTATTGGCACCTAAAGATTTCTCAATTCTGATAGTTTTTCTTTTGTAAAAGTTATAGATTTCCACAGATAATTTATATTGTGGTAAACATTAGATATATTTTTCCATACACCCAAACACAACTGTTAAGCTAGTAGAGCGGATGTCTCTCGAGTCCAACAAATATCAGCTCTTCCAAACTATATTTCTGAAAATTATTTGAAGAAACTCGCAATGTTTATTTTTAAAAACCCATCCAACGATTTCCTGCATCCCTTGTGCACTGCGGAACCCTATAGGTAATTGCCAAATAGAGAGAGTTATTTTTCAACATTACCTAGACTTTTTTGACGAACTCAGATAACGGTTTTGTTAAATGAAATTCTAATTTAAAATATATTTATTTTTCTTGAATTCGTGACTCTACCTACTAAGTATTATAGTTTTTAAACGATAAGAAGAATTACATCGTTTATTGCTTGCCTTTATCATTTTTTTAAATCTTTCTAAGGATTTTTTTTACAATCTAATAACAATATTTTTTAAAATATAATACCAAGCTAGCCTAGGTCCCTATAAATATTGAATCTAAAGAAACTATAGCATTTTGGTAATATTGCAGTTGAAAAAAACAAAACACTTTTTTTTTATAAATGTCAAACAGCTGATTCGTCTTTTCGTTTTTAGTACCTATACGGAACGTGTTAATTTATTACCTTAGATGATTCAATTTTATGTTAGTTTTCAGCAGCGGCAAGAATAATCGAAAGAATATTCATTTTATTTTCAAATTACTATTACCTGCCTAAATTTTTTCCAAGACGTATTCTAACCGACACCTGTTTCAACATTTTGAGGAATGTGTGGCACCTGAAATAATAATGATTTTTATTATTATTCGCAGTAGCTGTAAAGTAAAGAATGCGAATGGTTCAGAAAGTAATTACTTAGAGAATGCAACTAATATTATAAATGCGAAAGTTTGCATGTTTGTTTGTGTGTGTTCCATTTTATCGTCAATACGGCTGAACAGATTTAAATGAATTTTGGTATACAGCGATAGTCGAGATGGGACCCTAGAGACGGTTATAGGTAGTCAATATAAAGGGGTACGAGCGAAGCCTCGGGCAATTGATATAATTATTATAATTATTTATATCTTAAAATAAAACACCACCAAGAAAACTTCCGAACGTGAAATAGTATACGTTACTGAGGAAAATATAATTTACGCAGTCGCTCCAAGTCACTGTACTGATATACAGTTGCATGCGGCTGGATTGGAAGCTGACCTCAACATAATTAGTTGGGATTTTTTTTTTTTTCATTTTTTTACAACTTCAAATTAGCATCTTTCACGCTCATCATTTCTTATTTTCGTTTCTTTTTCTAGGAGTATTCCTATTTTACCGATGCACAGAATAATAGATAATCTAAACTTGAAGTATTGGAGAGTTTATTTTAATGATACTCGTATTCGCAATACATAATTTATTTGCCTTAAACTAATTTCACAAAACCTTGAATCTCCACATAACATAACACTCGTAGGACATTACCTCAACTTGATTAAGTACCTGTAGATACCTATTGATAACGTTTACGTAAGTATTAGATTAGTCTCACTGAAGAGTTGTTTAATAGTACCTGCTCAACGAAGCCAATGCCAATAGCAAATACCTAAAACGACACATAAGAGTAGGTAGGTACTATGTACGCTTGCTGGGGTCGCGGGACTGTCTGAACTGGTAACTATAGTCCTCGCCATTTAAGTGTGGAATAAAATTCGTTGACCCCCGTGTACCAATGTATTCCAATATTTCAAAACGATACAAAAAATGTAAAGGAAGTGTCGCTAACACGATCAAAACAAACGAATCGCGGTACGGGGCATCCTTGACGTATTCACTGGGCATGAGTTACAAACCTTTTGGCCAAAACCATATTCGATCGTATTTATTTTGTAAGGTACCTAATAATGTAGTACTTAATGAAACCCTTTAAACAGTTAGATAATAACAAAAAATGGTTGAAAACTTTCCGAGTATGGAATACGCTCAGTCAATCCAATGCGCAAACCTTATTTGAAATGACACTCGAGACGAAGGACGCGATAGGTACATAATTACAAAATGGCGAACAGGTAATGCGCCCCTGACTCGCTCTGACGTCGCACTCAGCGCCGAGTATGAGGGCATTACCCAAAAAATCGATTTTTTTGGTATGAACTTTAAAATTCGATTATTTAAATTCATTGTATACTTGTAAGAATATGAGTTAAAGATAGATAAATAAATCCAATTATTGCATGTTCTGTTATTGAAATATAAGTTGAAAACATAAGGAATTTTGAAAAATAAATATACACCAAGAAAATTATTTTTGAAATCCATAAACCATGGCAATTACATATTTCATTGTTTGAATGTGTATTTTTGAAACTTAAAAAAATACCACAATTATTCTTCAAATTTACGTATTTCTTACTTATTTCCGTTGGGATAAGTGATTGGTATTATGAAACTCGAACGATGCAGTATTAGCGACAGTTTTGTATGACGAGCGATCTCAAAATTAAGTTTTGTGGACTTTTTGGTACAAGTCGGGTCAATGACTTTTAATTCTTTCTTATTTGACTCAGACTATAGACCCTGGAACAGAAAAGGCTATTGAAGGAACACCGTGGATTTTAGTCCGTACATTCCCTTCCTCTCCACCCTGGACGGAGAACTTATTTGATGATCTTACCACACTAAGAAAAAATGAAGTAGGTACTGTCAGTTTCTTATCGGTTATATTTCGGAGAGTGTTCGATGGATTGATTCCTCCTGCCCCTTTCCATCATCGGACTACAAGACGTACGGCAGTTTGAAAAAACCTATTTCGAAGTATTTTACAGTCATTTTGGTGCTGAATGGTGTCCTTTAATTAATATAGGAATGAGCGAAAGCGCATTTTCACAGTTATTTCTCATTGTTTTAAAACGAATTCATTGCACAGAGTACAGTAATAATACTAGAGATAGAGAGCTATCTGTGTGTGTGTATGTGTCACCCCGTTCTATGGCGCCATCTATTGGTCTTGATCCCTAAACTACCCTATATGTTTACACACACATACGTAACTTACATTTCCTTTGTGTGCAGTCAATCAATGGAATAAAAATTTTATATTAGGTATTTAGATCGACACTTTTCTTAAAAATCTGCTTTTGTTTTAAAAACTTGAGATTTTTCGAACACTCAGTTAAATCACTACAACAACAAAAGCTGTGTTTTAAGAAAAGTGTAGATCTAAATAATACCTATTTTAAAGTGTATTACATATTTAAAAATAACTGTGGTAGGTAACATTACTTTACATATACTCAGTAGGCTTATAATAGTAAATAAAACGCATTATTTTATTGTGTTTATGTTTATTATAATACAATTGAGCAGCGCTTTTCACTTCATCATCCCCATCATAAACTATTCTGCCGGACAAAATTCGGTTGATTGAACGGCACCAACTGTAAATCAAAATGTTTATGACAATGTCTTCAAAATATTTTTTAAATGCGGTATTGTGTTTCTTGCATTTTAAATTAAAATTTTCTATAAGATATAATTGCTAAGCAGTTGGCATCTATTGAAATTGAAATAAAAAGAAATAAATATATCACAGCAAGAAATCCTGTTTGTTATCCACTTAGGTTAATATGTTACCAATCAAGTAGTTACTTGGTAGAGCCTACGTGAAAATCCCCACACACTTTGGTTGTACTTTCGACAATGGCCCAACGTCAATAGGCAGTAGGCATTTCGGTAGGGCTTTCGTGGGGGAATACATTGTTGGCCTAACATGATGACCCTATGTTATTTCCACGGTTAGCACATACGTTTAAAAAGGGGACATGCAGGACCATTGGCTAACAAATCGTGATTGTTGGCCGAACAACAAGTTCGCCAACTCAAAATGCTACTAGGGGTAGAGGAAGGCGGTTTGCCATATAGGAAACTCCAACAAAAATATAATGGTTCAATGCCGTTTGAGTTTAATGCGTTTAGACAGACAGACGGACAGACACACGTGGCGGGGTGACTTTGTTTTTTTATAGTAATGATAATAAATACATAACGGTAGATTTGCAGCCTTACCTGTTGTTTTACATCCAAATACGCATCTTCTTGTAGTTGGCATTGTCAGTTTTTAACTGAGTGAGTCCGCAAGATAAAAGAACAACTTAAAAACTAAAGTCACAATAACACAAGGACAGAAACATAGAACACTAAGGCATCCAAACTATCGCATGAAAAGAAAATTAAAAACACTACAGCGTCCACAATATCACAAAAAAACTTTTATAAATAAAGCGTCTACAATCGCATTTATCTGATGAACTAAGACGAGGACCTAGCTCAACTCGAATGTAGCTGCGGAGAAAGAACAATCAACGCACTGAAATACACCATTAGAATTTAAAAAACAATGAAAATTTGCAGTTTACGGTCATTTGAAAATGTCACGGACTGACGGTTGAACTTTGAAAATTTTCATCTTAGTGCTGCCAGGTCAAATTGATTAAAATCTTCTAACACCTTCCAAATTAATATAATATTTGAAAAAAAACCTGAATTGACATAGAAAAAATAAATAATTTGAACAAATTTCATTTATTATGTAGATAAATATAAAGTTTTCTCTTTTTTAACGGACATTTTATTTTGATAAGAAGTTACTGAATTATAGTAACCATTAAAAAATGGCAGCTCTAAGAAATGTTGCCAAAAACTGTAAATAGTTAGGGAACAAGACCAATAGATGGCAGCATTATAGTCATTAAAAGTGCCTTGTAGGCGACATTCACCCCCCTGATTCATTGGCTCTGTAATTTTTTTTCTAGTCTACATTACCAACTAGGTTTGACATAGCTGTCAGAGGCTGTCAGGGAAAAAATTTTGATGAATGAATGCATGCAAGCGCAACGATAACAAATCGATAAAATTTAATGGCTTTGAGTACCATGTCGCAGCAATTTTACTCGAAGACTTGTTAAATTTATCAAGATTAACAATTACTTTTCCACGCTTATAAAAAAACAATCTGGAAAATGTATCTGCAAAAAACATAGTCAATCAAAGCATTTACTTCACGTAGGCCAGTACAAGCACTTTTGGATTGTCCAAAGACAAAAAAAAAAAGCTACAGTCGTATATATGCAGCGACAAGACATAATACTCAACTTGGAAAGTACTGGAGTTGCCTATTTCCAGAAAAAAAAACGGGTTAGAACCTGCCATGGAGTGTCCATGGCAGGTTCTGACCCGTTTTTAACATGGTAAAATCATCCAGTGAGTTCTCCCACCCAGGGTGGAGCAGAAGGGACTGTCAGAATTGTATACTGACTAAAATCCACACTGTTCCTTCAATAGCCCTTTACGTTCCTTTAGGTAGATAAGTCCAACTGAGGCTCTTTCATCCGGCGGACTTATTTATAAAATTCGTCTCACTATCCACCAGTGGAAGAGAAGGAAGTACCCCATATCGGGAATTATCGGGATGTCAACTTGTCTCAATTCCACCATCAAAACCGCACTGCTTCAAATTTTTTCTTTTCAGGAAATTGAACTTTGCAACTTCTGCCTTGGAACTTATTTTCCTAATGCGGTATTTTTCAAGGACTTACTTATAGAAACTTAGTCTTTCGTGTTAGGTTCTACTTTGCAGCGGTATTGACGACCTCCACAACCTTCTTTCTGAAGGTTGAAAAGTCAACTCTCGAACTGAAAATAAAATCCTGAAACTGTGGAGTATGTGTTGAACTTATTGATAGGCTCAGATTTTTTTCAAAGAAATTAATGATGTAGTGTATCCATGATTAGATAACCTGCGATTCGAAGAAATTTATCATACCTAATTACCTAATGAATGACTAAATTCTACACCCAGACGCTTTCTGAAAAGTCGAGCTTAGGTAACCTAGTAAATTAATGTTTACACCTCGCAGCGACGACCTCTCGCGCCTGGCATTGGTGCAGTCAGGCTCTGCTATGGAGCAAGAAGGAATGGGAAACAATCACTTGACCAGTAATACTAGTAGATAAGGGCTCGTTAGACCTGGGGAGAGGACATAATCAACCTCACTCACTACCCAGCCGCCCCGCTGTAGACGCACAGAGCGTTGGACATCGATAAATTCGCCTTTTGTATTACCATCTATATCTATACATATAATAAAACTGTAGAAAAGTTATTTTTGTACATTAAAAAAAAACTCAAAAAATATAGCCAGGGTATTAAAGGACAACCAATAGAACCCATTTCTAGCAATTTTAGAATTTTTGTCTGTTTATCTGTTTGTCTGTTTGTATGTTTATTTGTCCAGGTATCACGTAAAATGTACGAAATTAATGTAGATAACTTTTATACACAACGATTAAGCGTAACTTGGAGAGGAATTTAGTTTTTGTTTCATTGGAATCGGTTCAGTCTATCAAAAGATATTTGAATATAAAGTGTTTTAGAAGTAAAATTACGGGTGCACTCTGGTCTCACAATTTGATTTCGTACGCCAGTCGCGCGATCTAACTTCGAATTCGAATAGCAAAACTACAACGAACGGCAGATGGCGTTAAAAGAAAACCTGGAATAGACGTGTTTGAATTGAAGTAACATTATGTATTTTGTTTCATCGTTATCGGTTCACATAATATAAAAAATATAAATTAATGGTGTGGTGTGGGTTGGTGTGTTGTGGTGGGTAGTGGAGTGGAGTGGTGTGGTGTGGTGTGTTGTGGTGTGTAGTGGAGTGGATTGGTGTGGTGAGGTGTGGTGTGGAGTGGAGTATAGTGGAGTGGTGTGGTGTGGTGTGGTGAGCGGGCATTAGGAAAATAGTCCTACATAAACCTGGAATACAAGTGTCAAATATTTTTGATTAATCTAAGAAAATTCTAAATACACGGTTTATATGAAAAACGCTGAACTAAGCGCTTGCAATTAAAAAATACATTGTTAAATTTCGACATCCACGCGAACGAAGTTGCGGGCACAGCTAGTTAAAAATAATATTCTACAATAATAATTGTTCCATTGTAAATGAAATGGTTATAATAATAAATAATAAACCTTTTCATATACTTACATTACAATAAAAGCGAACATCGAGGCCTTCAGAGCAGCTATGCATAACAATTTCAGAAAATGTACGGAAACAAACAACCCGTCAATTTTAAGTCCCATCCTCGATGGTCGACGAAAAAATAATCAGTGATTAATAGTTTTATTCAAATCATTATTTTGTTATACGGTGTTGGGAGATGACTTTGAGCTCCATCATTAGATAGGTAGCATTTAATCAAAATATGACATGCTCAAAACATCATGCTAGATTACGTTGTTTGACTAAGTATTTAGTAAATTGGTGTTGCATGTACAGTCCACATACATAACATCAAGATTTTTATAATACTTTTGATGCTAGGTAGGTATAAACCTGAAGGACTGAAAGTTACAGAACGCTTGACGACACGGTTAGCGCAGTGACTGAGGGACTGAAACAACAATTACATATAATAACATTATTAAGGTATACCTAAACTTTATTGGTAATTAATAAATCGCATTTAGTAATTTGTCTTAAACATACTTACCGTCACATATGGCTCCAACCAAGGTCTTTCTATTGTTAACTGAAACTGCTTGCATAAAAACATCGACATCAATTTTATTTAAAAGAAACTTATACTTTGTTGGCACTTATTACGCAACGAATTCATGATGGGATGTTTGAAAAACAGATGACACGTTTACGAACAAACTTCCAATCGGAAAAGAATACTATTGTGTTGAGACGAATGTTGCATACGCAGATGGCTGGCGATTGTCTTGGAAAGGACACAAGTATTACTAATTATTAAGATCAGAGTTGCATCACTAATTTCTTTTTCGTGGGCCGAGAACATCTTATTTACGTTGAAAAACGGGAAAAGTCATGATGGGCAACCCCAAAGGTTGCCCTCACATTGACATTAATCTGAAGGAAGAAAAATGTTCGTACACTAGAGGCACTTCTTCATTTTCCCATACAATAAACGCAGTAAATACTTCAAGTAGGCTGTAAATAAAATAGTGAAATCTTGTGATAAAGCCTCCGGTTGGGGAATCATCAAATAATTCTCCCACTTTTCGGAAGCAAAAGAAAGACATTTTCAGACTATCTTCCTATTCTTTCAGGGCCATGAAACTCTTTTTAAGAATTCCGTAACCCAGACATATTTTGTCCCTGCAAATCGGTTTCGAAAATGCGCGGAAAATTGAGTTCCTGAACAAAATTTTATGTCGAAATCAATCAACGGACATCGAACTAGACTTGAACTATCTAATTAACCGAACTTATCAACTAACTAACTCTTAAAATAAAGGTCTATAACATACCACAGTAAACAAACTCTGTAATTTAGATGTCGCCTTTGGAATCTTAATCTTAAATCCTCTTAGAATCGAGTAATAGGCTGGGTCACAGAGTACATTATAATATGGCTGGAGCTTGGGTTGTTAAACAATGTTCAATATGAAATTGTGCTAGTTAAATAAACCACCCAAATTCATTAAAACTTTAAAATTAAATTTTGTCTTCTAAGTCTTGGTAGCGGGAATTATGAAATTACCGTGACCCTGGAAAGTAAAGGGCTATTGAAGGACACCGTGGATTTTAGTCAGTACGAGTCTGACAGTCCCTCCCGCTCTGCCCTGGGTAGTAGGTAGGTAAAAAAAAGTACACTATCTTAATCTAATAACAAAAAAACAGTAGTTAGTTAATATAGATACATAACTACATTCTTTAAAGACGTCGTATGACGGATACAGTTTTGTTGTTCACAATAGTGCAGGCGAATGATTTGCAAGCGCGTACCAGAGACAATGGGAAGCGTGCGCCGCTCACACGGATTTGCTCCAGTTTCCCACCACTAGCGGTGCATCAATACTAAAAAGACATAGCGAACCTAGACCACGATCTTTCTGCCTGACTTCGACCTATAGGCCTACTTTTGCGATGTCAATGCCACTGCAGTAGTGTAGCGGTTACAACGAACCGAGTTTTTACAATAAGTCACCGTTTGTGAAAATGTTTTAAATATACGAATGCAATAATTATCCAGTCCTAGTTTATTTATGAGTTTTAGATCTGTTTACAAACATAATTACGCTCCAGATTATCTCAATTTTATATAGCACTGATAAGATGTTATGTGGTTGAATTTGATCTCTGAAAATATAACCATAAACCAAATCTTTATATACGTAGCTATAAAATGATAATAAGAGCATAGAACTAAGGGACGACTACATATTTGCCTAACAAAGAAGAAAATGTAGAGCATTTCAATGAGTACTTGTCTCATTGAAAATAACCTTAAATGGCCCTTATATCAGCAATTTTCTTTATCAGCTTTTCTCATTAAGTATAGGATTAGTATTTACTTTTATCAGTTATCCGGCCTCCACCTCATGGCTGTTAACTATCTACGATTTGTTTTACAGAAAAAAAAAACTTTTTTTCCCTCGCGTTCGTAATACTCTACCGTATGCACACCGTGTTCTCCAAATGGTGATACTCGGACATTAGCTCCCACTGAATCCGACACAGGAACCTCCAGAAACACCGTATCCGTTGAGGACCAGCAACAGGCGGAAAGTGAGGTCGCCGTTGCACCACTCCAGCAACTCCTCAAAGACGGTTTTGCTGTATACATACCTAGGACATTCGGTGCCTAGACAGTTTACTAGGTAATTGTCAGGCGTTCAGGTGTTTGCATCACAATTGGGACTAGCCTGGACCACAGAACACAATAGCTATTAAACTGTAATCATGAATGCTTCACTCTATAAACACTCTGTTGTCAAACTAATGACTTCACACTTTTTATTGTGAAATACTACTATAGTTAATTATGTGGACATTCACCACAATTGCAGTAATTGCTTGTTAAATCATGTGTGCCGGTGTGTCGGTTGTAGCTCTTAATTCTAACCATAAAAAAAAAGAAAATTATCTATAAACGCACTAAAATTATGCATTTATTTAGACTTTAGTGCTCTTATTTGTGATGTTGCCGATAAAGAGATTGGATTTTTATAAAACGATTTGTATCTCCCATTACTACAGACAGTTTTTAGTAGTGTAAGTGTCCTCTTTAATGAAAATTATGCAGTTTCAATAGTGCCAATTAAAAAAAAAAAAGATAATTGCATTAAGGTGAGTTTTTAACTTCGATTTTATGTCCTTTAATATTAAATGTAAGCTTGTCCCGTGGTACAAAATTAAGTGGTTTTTTATTCTCACTTTGTAATTCTTATATTCTTAGTATTTTTTAAAAATGTGAAAGGGAGTTTGTTTAGTATTTGTTACGCTTTTTAACAAAATCCAAAACCGATTGTAAATTGCGGGGGGGGGAGGGGTGAGCGAAATAAAAACAAAAAAATATTTTAAAATTAACACGCGAATTTCTAAAAGGTAATTTAGAGTCGATTTAGTTCAAATAAAAAAATGTAAAATGCCGTAGTATACTATTATTGTGCGGTATTTTGCACCGGATGTGAAAATCGCATTAGAATGTGCCGACATATTCTATTTCATTATCACTATTGTCTGTACCAGCACTGCTTGTTATTGTGACGGTTTCTAAAATATCTACTCATTACAGCGAAAAATTGCCTCGTTGGACTTATAGTCGCAAGCGCAGAAGTTTTTAGTTGTAGCTGAGCATATTTTGTTCTCAATAGGTTCGGTTTCCAGGTTGGATATTCCATTAGGATTTTCCTAATACCTAAGAAGCTTGGTTTGAATTGGTGTCTGGTTGATGGTAGACCCGCAATGTACTTTTATCATCGGACTTAACTGGTAAAGTTTGGGTGTTCTATGGCACGCCTATAAACTCCATTCATTGTCGAATCGAACTAAAAGACTAAAGAGAAAATATTTGGGATCCCCTGCTTTAGAGTGTATTGACTCTTTTAATTTATAATAAATGTACTAAAAGACTTTTAAAAATGTAGGTATTTCATTCTACTCTTTCAATGGGACTAGTGTTGTTTAATGAGCATATGTGTGTAATGGTGTGTGTAACCCTGTATTGATACTGAAAACAAAAATAAAAACAGAATCGATTGAACAAAAATAACTCGTGTGAGTCAATCATAAAAAAAAACAAAACACTGTAGTATAATTATCAACTTACAATATTAAACAAAAGCATTCAATAAATCGATGTTTGTTTCTTTTATTAACTCGTGACTAAATTATCGTTGACGACAGCTTACGCTGTTTCCACGCACTTGATAATTCCATACTGTTTTATGTTGGAAAATATAATTTCGTATAGTTTACTTCTATCTTTATACTTTTATAATTTCATCAGCCACATCATCCTTCACTCAGACCTTCCGTTCTTATTCTATTCTTGAAGTAATCCTCATTCATGTTCAAAACGTTTCTTAATAATTCTCCGCATCTCCTACGCATACCATGGCAATCAACACAACTCTTCAGCCCCCTTTTCTTAACTTATTTTATACTTTTTTTTTATTTCTTAACTTACTTTTGTGTAACATCAAACATTTTCTATAGCTGCTAAGGAAAGTGATTTTGTGATTATGTAACTGAAGTGTGTAGACGGAAGTTGAACAGGAGCTAAATTCAATAGCGCTCACGTTTTTGCCAATGAGCGCGCTGTGGTGGAATGAGCCGTCAAAAAAAGCTTTGCTCACCCGAGCACCCTTTTCTAGGCCTATCTTTGGATGTCTTGCTGAGGTGTGTCTGTGGAATGTCGGATGTGGATTAATCGTTATTTGTTTCAAAGTGATAACAGATAGTTGTATTGCTTCCTATGTTAGTGGGTGGCAGTAGTGAGAAGTTAGATGTTACTCATCATAAAATGCACATACAATGTTGTTTCAGAAAGACAAACTTTTCAACCGCATAGGAACTGTAGTAAAATGCGTAGATCATGGTTAGACGCACAATAGTAGTTCCTAATGTGTTCTCTGTGGTTGTGTTCAAATACTCGGCATCAAGTACAATACAGCGATTAACGGGTTAACACATTTGTGCATATGTTGTATGCAAATTTGTGTGTGGCTTTCACCCAGTTTATCATCAACGCACACGCGTGGTGCGTGACATTATCTCAACATAGGAGTGACACTGTGTGGCCTATTGGTATTGTAGTGTGTTCAACGTTATCTAAGCAAAACAGCTAATGTATTTCGACAGCTTCACATAATACGTTTTACTTCTTAAGAAGCTTCTAAACTGTATATTGATATTTAGGCACATGACCATTGAGCTATTATTACTACGTATAGAGCCGACACCACGTATCACATTATGTCCCATACAGGATGAGTGCGCGCGCCTAGAGCACGCCACTGACAAACAACTGAATGAACATAGGCGCACTCACTCATCCTGGATGGGACATAGTTGTGATATGTGGTGTCGTCTGTATACGTAGTAATCACACTAATATAGTAGCTCAATGCACATGACACGTGAAAGGATAAAGAGCAATTAGGAACATAGACGAATAGTGAAAGGGAATCGATTGTTCTGATACAATCACCAAAATCAAATTCAGTCAATTGATGGTACAATCATGTAACTTAGAGAGTGATATTGTTTGAATATTGATGGATGGAGAAGAAGAGGAAGGCAAAAGAAAAGATGGATGTGATTGTGTAAGGAATGATACGAATGTGAAAGGAGTAAATGATGCTTTGATGTCTAACAGGGAAGATTGCAAGAAGAATACGTGTTGCGCCGACCACAAGTAAAATGGGATTAGGGCAGAAAGATGATGATGTTAGTAACGTCTACACAGGTCTATACGATCACTGTTAAAGGCTGTAAAATATATCTAGAAACAGTCATATAGACATGCTTACGAGCTGATAGTACCTGAAGTGACCATAAAAGTAAGGCTTAAAACACGTATGTTTTATGATCGTAAATACTAAAACTACAGGCACCTACATCATTAAGTGCTTGCTACGTACTAAAAACTTGTACCGTGGTTATTCTTTTCTCGATAATGCTTTTCTAATGGCGAAAAGTCAACGTTATTACAACATCGTGAGGGTTTCCTCACGATGTTTTCACAGAAGGTAGAAGATCTGGGGGCACGGCAGTGCCCCCACCAAGTCGAGCAAAAAAGCGGCACGGCCGTACCATCCTTTTCTCGAAGCAATTCAGGCCATTTTCGACCCCCTGTAACTTCGTTGTGGATAAAATTAGAAGACTGAATTTTCAGTAAACATGCAGGCATTGTAAAGACACGGTATATTTCAAATTTCATTCAATTTGAACCAGTAGTTTAAGAATTATAGCGGGTCCAAGTTTCTTAATTTTGTCACTCACTCACTGACTGACTGACTGACTCACCGATCATCAAAATTCTAAGGCACTTCTAGCAGACCTAGAAGCTTCAAATTTGGAATATAAGTAGTGTTTGGTGTATGAATCAAGGAAAAACTAAAATATTTGGGGCACGGCAGTGCCCCCGCCAAGTCGAGTATTTTTTTTCAATTTTGGTCCAGTTTTATAGAAAATTCGTTGCTGGTAGATATAAGTAGAAGGTACCGAAAAGAAAAAAAGTAGAACTGTCTACAAAATACAAAAAGAAATGAGATCCCATCAAAAACAATACTTGTCAAAAAAACCAAGTCTCGCAACTCAGTTGGTCTACGGTAAAAAGTTGTGAGATCCATTTAATACCAAGTCTTATCCATGTAATACTTAAGCGACTTCCTGTCTTAATACGTCCACTCCCTAAGAAATCTTTAATGTTTTATATAAATATATTGACTTGGTCATCGCACTAAATAATTTAATCAACACGTGTTTTCATGCGATGGCCGAGTCAATATATTTATATAAAACATTAAAGATTTCTTAGGGAGTGGACGTATTAAGACAGGAAGTCGCTTAAGTATTACATGGATAAGACTTGGTATTACATGGATCTCACAACTTTTTACCGTAGACCAACTGAGTTGCGAGACTTGGTTTTTTTGACAAGTATTGTTTTTGATGGGATTAATATTTTCAGAGACAACATGTACATTGAAGTTAAGTTTTAATACTTATCTTGGATTTAAATAAAGGAAAAAAGATGTAGGTACACGTATTCCCTATTTATTTCCTGAATTTATCTGTCAAAGACTGTCCGCAACAGCACTCTTTATAGTCAAATAATGAGGTCAAAATAACTGTCGATCATAAAATTGCATCAAGTGCTATACCTACTGACCGCTATGCCACCTGATTTTGTCCCGTTCAAAAATCACCACAATGAGTTGCCCATGTTTTGTAAAAACAATGTGTTACTTTTGTTTTATTTTTCACTGGTATTGTAGTACATTTTTCTGCGTTTGTGCCACAGGACGCATTATAATGAGCCCCATTAAAAAAAATTGAAACTAAATGCGACTGAGATCAGGACTCGAACCTGCGTCTTTCTGGTTAAGTATTCCAGAACGTTTATACGAGTTTAGACAGCATTATCATCATCATCTTCCTGTCCTTATCCCATTTTACTTGTGGTCGACTACATAATTATCACGTTTTCTTGCATTCTTTCCTATCAGTCGTCATAGAGAATCATTTTCTCCTTTTTCTTTCATATTATTATATGGCATGTATTTAATGCAGCAACTAAGTAAAATGAAAATAGGTTATAAAAAATAATAGAATGGGTACCATTTATAATGGGTTGGCAGCTAATAAGGGGTATCGTAATAAGTGAAAGGTAGCATATTAATATATCAGTTATAAGCTCCGTTTTAAATTAAACTAGCATCGAGTTTTTCTTTTGGGAACTGAATTAATATCTAAGCGAAAACTTAATGATGAAAATAAAATAGAAAATGGGCATTCATAAATAATACAAATCAGATTCTATTTAAAATTATTTGTATGAAGAATAAATATAAACTAGCTTATATTATACATATATTGTGCGACTTTTTAATAGCTTTAAATAAACTCTAAAATGGCATGAAGAAAAAATATTTTGCGGCTTTCATTTTCAAAATTATAGGTGAATAAATTGCAATTTGTTATTTGTTTGTTACTTTGGTTTTCAAAAGAAACAAATTCTAACTGGGTTATGAAATGGTCGACGGAGCCCCGCTTCGCGGGGCTCCTACTTCTGGGTGGTTTAAGAAAAAAAAAACCACGAAGAGGATGGCGGGGTCTTTCAGACCCCGCCATCCTCTTCTAACCTAAATTGTCCGAGTCGGGGGACCAGCAAGTCCCGAGCTCGCTTCGCTCGCTCTTAAAAACTGCATCCAACCATCGCATCTTCCGCCGTTTTCACGAAATTATAATAAAAAAATATTAAAAATTAACTCTTATTCCTTTTTATTGTATTCCTTTTAACATTTAGAGCTGTCCGCAAAGCGAAGCCTGAAACTGGGTTTTTAGGCGGCACGAAATAGTTAGTAATATATTATCTTTGCCACCCTACTAACATAATTAGTCGCCAAGTCATTATATATAGCTCCTCGCCTAATATTTCAATTGACTGGTATAGTTTATTTGCCACCCAAACGCAGCTGCTAGTTTTTAGTTTTTATAACACCCTTAATTTTGAACCTTAAATAATATAATAGTCGCGAAAATATTAAATCGCTGGCAAGTTATTTTATTTGTTGCAAACATTTAGTCGACTTTTAAGTTATTAGTCACTCGGAAAATAATAAGCCTTATTATACTATATTCTTATTCCTTATAAAAATTATCCATCTTTTCTTTAGCCTTCCTCTACCTCTCCAACCATCAACATTCAACAGACGTGTATAACAGCAATAAAGTTTTTTTTTCTTTTATCTAATGCTACCCTTTGTAGTTCATTTCTCCACACACTGCGCACCGTGTACTTGTCCATATTATTGTTAATAAGCTCTTATGTAACACGTTACACGTGTGTATTAATCACAATAGGCAGTTGGCAATAAGTAGCTATTCATTTCTTCAAATCCAAGGAAAGTTTACACTTTTTGAATTTTCTCTTTCTATGGCAATATAATAGGAGTTTTGTAGATTTTACCAAAGTACATAAATCTGTTTACAGATCTTTTCATTCGAGAAAAAGGATTTTAATAACTTAAAACTCACATGAAACAAATAGGATTCAACAATAATCTGTTTTTTTTTATCGTAAAATGTTGTAAGAAAATCTGTACAATGTTTTTTTTTGGCGTACAAAGCTTAATAAATAGGGCACTTTACATAAAGAAAATGCACAAAATAATATGTAAATGTAAAGATTATATTTATCTGTAAAAATGACAAAAAAATAATAATTGCAGCGATTTCAGTTGGGTCGTTCGTAATCAATTGACGGCAACCCGATCTTTTTGCCAGATGACCATACGCCTTATCGTGTGACATAAGTACGTATCTGGTATTCCATCATAATTTGATTTCATGCTAATGACGGTTTAATGGATATCGGCTTTAATATCTAAATAGGGCAATGGAATAATAAAGTACCGTATAATCCTGGTACAGACGACAGCAGGTCAACCTACCGGAATCTGTCAAATTTTACGAATCGAACATTCACCTTCCACTATTATAAGGTTGAAAATCACACAACATTAGATAACTTTACTATAATAATAAAGAAATCGCAGGAACCTTAGACTTGGCACGACTTTGTCTAGATTTCATTACTTTTTAGAGATAAATATGCAGCTCTATGGAGAATTTGGCTAGGATTTAACAGAGTGTTTTTGGTGGGATAGCAGTATTTACTGACAGTGATAATGAGTGAACCGGCTTAAAGGGTCTAATTGAATTGTACCTAGATAAGATTACAGTTATTATTTTGCACACAAACATCTATCTAAACATTTACTTAGGTACATGATTTAAGGTCGACAGCCGTTGACCATAGATTTTCCAGATAAACGTTATATTTTAACACATCTTTGGTTAACGACAAATACAAACTTATTTATTTAAGCTAATTCTTACGGTTCCGTAGGTAGTGAATAAGGAAGAATTTATAACTTCGCCGTTTCGTCTGTGTAAATGTAAGTGGAAGCCTAGGTGCTGTAAAAATAATAAAATTGGTAAATTTGTTAGTCATGAGCGCATGCTGTGAACCATACCGTTATCGAAGCATGTACTGTGACAGAACGGTGGTAACAAATTAGCACCGTTTACCGCAGTGTAATAATAAATAGAGTCAAGTTTAACAAACCTTCCGAAAAGAATTCACACGTTAACCTTAAACGTAAGATTTATAACTTTTATGGTAACATTTATAACTAACAGTGTAGTGGCCCAGTAGTATAGGCTTCAACTTACGAGTTGTAGGTCGTGGGTACTCAGACGTGCGCATTTGTTTGTGTAATTTATGTTTCAACACATTTGCTCGTAAAATGCATTTACAAAGCCTGTATACAGTGTTCGAATGTTAAAAATTACGGACCATACAACGCAGCGTGCGGTAAAATAGGTACTCTCACCTAAGTACCTATTTTACCGCACGCCCCCTTGTAGAGCAGCGTGCGTTTTCTTTACGGTTTTTTTTTAATTTCCAAAAAAAAAAAAGAATTCCACCAAAGAGTTTCACATTATGAAAATAAACAACCTGACTGATCGAACCTCCTTGGAAGAGCTTTTGCTCAATTCGTTGTCTCACTTTAATACTAAAGAGTAAATGAGATGAAAGATGTAGTTCTAATTTTCACCACGTGCATGTGGCGCCATTTTCAAAGTCGCGCCATTTTCATATTAGGAACTTCAAAAATTGTTGCGACTAATCTGAGTTCAAGGGAGGAATCTGATATTAATAACTATTATGATACTAGTATCATAAATAACTATTATGATACTAGTGCGGAAAGTTGGTTTTTACAAACGAGTAGACGAACGTACGCCCGAGCGAAGCCGAGGGCGTACCGTAGTCACGAGTTTGTAAAAACCAATTTCTGCACGTGTGTCATACAATGTTTTTCAACACATTTATCCATATTAATATCAGATTCCTCCCTTGAACTCAGATTAGTCGCAACAATTTTTGAAGTTCCTAATATGAAAATGGCGCGACTTTGAAAATGGCGCCACATGCACGTGGTGAAAATTAGAACTACATCTTTCATCTCATTTACTCTTTAGTATTAAAGTGAGACAACGTATTGAGCAAAAGCTCTTCCAAGGAGGTTCGATCAGTCAGGTTGTTCATTTTCATAATGTGAAACTCTTTGGTGGAATTCTTTTTTTTTTTTTTTTGGAAATTAAAAAAAAAAACCGTAAAGAAAACGCACGCTGCTATACAAGGGGGCGTGCTGTAAAATAGGTACTTAGGTGAGAGTACCTATTTTACCGCACGCTGCGTTGTATGGTCCGTAATTTTTAACTTTCGAACACTGTATACAGGCTTTGTAAATGCATTTTACGAGCAAATGTGTTGAAATAGTTATTTATGATACTAGTGCGGAAAGTTGGTTTTTACAAACGAGTAGACAACGTACGCCCGAGGCGCCGAAGGCGCCCGAGAGCGTACCGTAGTCACGAGTTTGTAAATACCAATTTCTGCACGTGTGTCATACAATGTTTTTCAACACATTTATCCATATTAATATCAGATTCCTCCCTTGAACTCAGATTAGTCGCAACAATTTTTGAAGTTCCTAATATGAAAATGGCGCGACTTTGAAAATGGCGCCACATGCACGTGGTGAAAATTAGAACTACATTTTTCATCTCATTTACTCTTTAGTATTAAAGTGAGACAACGTATTGAGCAAAAGCTCTTCCAAGGAGGTTCGATCAGTCAGGTTGTTTATTTTCATAATGTGAAACTCTTTGGTGGAATTCTTTTTTTTTTTTTTTGGAAATTAAAAAAAAACCGTAAAGAAAACGCACGCTGCTCTACAAGGGGGCGTGCGGTAAAATAGGTACTTAGGTGAGAGTACCTATTTTACCGCACGCTGCGTTGTATTGTCCGTAATTTTTAACTTTCGAACACTGTATACAGGCTTTGTAAATGCATTTTACGAGCAAATGTGTTGAAAATAACTATTATCAACATTGCTCTCAAAACGTTAATGGAAAACATCGTATGTAAACTATGTGTAGAACCAAAACCCTTGGTCCTTCCTTCTTCCCTTGATCCTTGGGTTTCAATGCCGCCGTGTCCCTTTAAGACTGTCCGGCAACACCAATAGATAATTTTCTTAAGGTGATAATTCAACCCTACATTTAGTAACTATATTTACTTTGGTACAGTCAGGGGCAAAAATCCACTATCAACTTCTTAAGGCAATAGACTGATGCTTCACTTTGACTTACGTCCTTTTGTAATAAGTTGTTTTAATACTATACAAATCAAATTAACTTATGATATACTTCATAATTTCAACCATCTTTCTACAAGTAATGCTGGCGCAATGGTAAACGTCGCAGGATTCGTACGCTGCGGCGATGGATCGATTCTCACTTTTTTTTCCAATTATTACTTTATTAATTAAATTTTCAATAATTACTTTATTCTTTTTGTTATTACTAATACTTTTTTAAGTAGGAATTTGATAACATAATTTGTTTTTTTGTTATAATTACCAATATTAGTCATTAGTGTTGCGTGTCGTTCGTTATAATCACAGATGTAATGGTCTATCTATATCTGTGGTTATGATCATAATTTTAGTATAATAAAGCTTTGTAGGTAGACCACAGAAAACGAAACAAAAGTGACAAACGTAAATTATTTTTATTTGTGAGGTAGACATAACTATGTTAGTTCGTTTCGAGTCTCATAATATAACGTTGTTGATTCCTGGTTATTTTATTTGACGATTGTTTACATCAACACTGTTATGGTTTTGCAGTGAAATATTAACAGTGGGATTTATATAAATCTTAAGGGCGAACATTATACCCCTGCATAAAATATGTGGATGAAACTTAAAACAAAATATGAAATGAAACCGGAATAATTGTGAGTATTAACATTTAAATGTTAATTATTTCACATGGCAATATTCTTGTTTAAATAAGGTTCCCTATTCAAAAGTGTTTGTTTAAAAGTAAAAGAAAAGTGATTGATACGTAGGATGTGCATGGATATATTACAGTTTTTTCTTAATAGTAAAATTGATCAACAGCTGTTTTTTGCATAAAGATAATAATAGTATTCTATGTTTTGTTCTAGTGACGTAATACTATGAGTCTGTGGGATATGAGATATGGCATGATGATGAGATGAGTTGTTAAGAATAAACAAGGACGTCAGCGATGTCCGGGAATGGTGAATAAATATACAGGAATATGGTTTCCGTGTAACTAATTAAACACGAAATAAATAACCGTTCATCGTGCACTCAACATTGAAGGTTTACATCACCGAATATCAGCTATAAACCGTTATGTTTATGGGAATAAAAAAAAGTTATGATTTTCTCGAGGACCTTTTTTTGATATGAATTTTGTTTATTTATTGTAAATAGACTGAAAACGTAAACATCATTTTATTGATAACTTATTATTTAAGGATTAAGAATTGAGGTATGGTTTCAAACATCTTTTCGTAATGAAAACGATCCTTAAACTTACCTCAATATTCTTGGATCAGGGTATTTTTTATGCAGTTTGGTAATATTTTTTTTTGATATTATATAACTTTTTTTCGCTAAATTGAACTTGGCGGAACGGAAGAAACTTGATATGCTCAATATTTTTTGGCACCGCGGTACTGGAACGCAAAGGGCAACTGGCCCTTTGTGTTCCAGAGCTGCCATGCTAAAAGGCGTTTATTTTGGAACAGTAACGGGGCATAGCGGCTCTTGAGCGTAAAGGTCAACTAGCCCTTTGCATTCCAGGGCCTAACCTAACCTAATCGGTCTGAGTCAGGGTGACCCAAACCCCGAGTTCACTTCGCTCACTCTTGCGGCCCAGAAAGGCAAAGAGCAATTTTCCCTTTGCGTTCCAGGGCCTAATCTAACATTTCCGAGTCGGGGCGACCCGAATACCGAGCTCGCCTTGCTCGGTTTTGCGGCACTGGAACGCAAAAGGCAACTGGCCCTTTGCGTTTCAGGGCCGCGGTGTCTTGATACTGTTTTAAAATAAATGGCTTTAATAATGATAACTTTATTATTTCTTTTGGTAAAGTTAATACGGTTTTATTAATTTTCTTATAGAAAATAACATACTAAGATGTTCGCAATTAAAATACCCTGTAATTGCTAATTAGCTACGCATAATAAAACGAAGTTTTAAGGGTACCCTTAAAACCTCTTATATTAATTTTAAGAGGATATTTTTTTTTAATTTTTAAATTTCTTAATTACTATTTTATTACGTCAAAGATCCATTTAAATCATTTCATAATTATGTTTAAATAATAAAAATTGTATCGACGATTTACTACGACAACTATTTCACATTATATTCAGCTCGAATATTCATAATTTTAGCAGTTTTATAACTGTAGCTAAAACATAGAATTACAATAATTACAACTAAAATATATTATTATATTTAAATTACAAAACATGCATTTTTATTCTAAACCCTGTAGGTAATAAATTATCATCATTGGTAAAAATTTAGAACGAAATAATATGACAATAAGCAGTACTAACGAAACTAGTGAAAATATTTAACTAACAAAAACAGATGGTCACCATTGCATTGCTTTCATTACTAATGATGTAACATGATTGCGCGGATAGCGTGGGGTCATGATCAATGTGGTTTGAGTTCGAATCTTAGCTACGTTGTTTTGTTTTCATTGATATCAATCTTTAATTTAAAGACGACATTTTTTAATTTTCATTTAGTATTGTTGAATTCGTGACAATATTATTAATAAATAACTTATTAATTTATTATTATTTTGTATATTTACGCTTATTGTTTATTTTCAAAGAAGTAATATATTATTTATTTTTGTTTATTAAAACAAAAATTAACATTTTTTTTTTCTAACTAGCCAACTAACCAACAACACACAGAAATTCCTAACAAGGCCATTTCTGCCTGTGTGTAAAAATATTTAACCTACAAAAAGTAAAAAGCTCCTGCGCGTTATTTGAACTCGCACCTCTTTCGATTAACGCAATTATGTAAACGCCTTAACCACTGAGCTAGCTGGACTCATATTTTATCGTTGAAATTATGAACTCTACTTGAAATTATGTTGATGGATTATTGTGTATCTCGAATTTAGAAGGTCGTAAGTCAAACTAAGCGTTAAGCTATTTCTTTGATGACGAGACACTGCAATTTTGATGCCTACTGTACCTTTCTTACAACTTCTACAGTAGGTACCTACCTAAAAGTCAGTTCACACACGATGTTGCTGGAAGTTTATATATTTTCGTGAAGGAAGTAAAATAAGATTTTGAGTCATCATCATCATCATCATCAGCCTATAATGTTCCCACTGCTGGGACACAGGCCTCTTCTCTGTGAGAGGAAGTGGGCCATAATCCACCACGCGGGCCCAGTGCGGATTGGTAGATGTCACATGCTGATTTCCTCACGATGTTTTCCTTCACCGTTTTGAGAGCAGTGGTGATGAAATAAATTACACAAAGCAATGCGCCTGGCGGGGTTCGAACCCACGACCTACAACTCGTAAGTCGGGACCGATACCACTGGACCACCACTGCTCGCAGATTTTGAGTCGCTCCATTAAAAATTGCGCGCAGCGTCGTGTCTTGGTGTGATTTGACCAAAGTGATCTATACTATGACAGTCGCTTTATTTCATACCACGGCTGGCAGGACAGAGGCTCTAGTTAAAGGTATCTCCAACCTTGTCTTCTTTTCTTATTCTATTTCATCTAATGCCTCCATATATTAAATTTTAATCGCTACAAGGTCAATCATGAAAATTCAAATGTGTTTTGTTTACTAATTCGTTTAGACATTGCTCAGAGTTAGTGACAATTGACAATGTATATTTGCGATAAAGCAATTAATGTTGTTTAGCTACGATATATATAACTTGATACGGATTTATAAAAGGCTATGCGGTTTATCGGCTCCGCTACGCGATCTACATTTTCGTAGCAATCGTAGCTACGACGTCGCCTACGATACTACATAAGTATATCGGTATGCATACTCGCTCATTTCGCTCATACAATCTTGTGCAATCTTACTGCTATTTAAAATGCGAAAATTAACGAAGATGGATGGATGGATGTTTATTAATTTTTTACGAAAGAACTTACGTACTTAAAGTTTTTTGAATTTGTAACCTGTTTTTTGACTTTTTTTAAACTGAAAACATATTAAGTATATAGAGAAGTAAAAAAAAACTTGTCATTCTGTCACGGCTTTTTCAGTGACTTTTCTAAAAGGTATTATGACTTGTTGATCGTTTTCGGTCGATTTTTTTTATATTTACGCTATTCTATGTTAAAGTGATATTAAACGGAAAATCCTAATGTGAACAACAATAGTCAATCAAGATATATAATAATATAATATAATAATCAAGTAATGTAAGATAATGAGACAAAAGCATGGCTAGAAATCTTTAGTTTTACCGCTTTTTTGTGAAGAAATGGTTTATTTCAAGAAGCTTCAAATTCATAGCGTTATTCATTCTAAACATTCACCCAGTCAAGTCGAGAAGACATAAAAACCCACGGTTTTAGAATATCTATAAAATAGGAGTTTGAGTCCGTCTTATCAATCAGGCATATTGTTTTATCATTATAGACCGAAGAACTTCTTTTGAAGAACAGTCAGGTAAGTGAAGCAGCAGACGAGGAAGTTAATTTGTGCCCAAGGATGTTGGTCCCACTTACCTTTGTCCAATATCTACCACTAGAAGTACACAATACCACTAGAGACAACAGAGTTGTTCGCGCTGTATTCTATAGACATCTATCAGAGCTTTTTTTTAAAAAAAATAAAGCTTTTCCCCACATTAGGAATTTCTTCTGCATCATTGGTGCGTTTACAAACATATAAACTCACTTACACGCACGCCCAGACCCGGAACAACTACTTAAGACTATTTAACGTTGCTCCGGTGCTCAAAAAGCACCTAAAATAAAGCGGAACTGCTGGACAGGCCACTTCTGATACTTGTGCTTTCTTTTTTGCGTTATTAAATCATCAAATCAGTCGTATTTTATTTATATTTGTAGCTCTAACCAGGATCCACAGAACTCGGAACCCTCCTATAGTTAGGTACTGAGAAATGAAAAAGTACTTACATATAACAAAAATAGCCACTTTTTAGATGATAAGAAAGGTTTTGTGCGTAGTGCTTGTAGCTGGCGTATGTTTGTATGACCAGATGAATGAACGTGGACGAGATGTAAGGGTGAATAATATGTTACGATCATGTCAATTGGGGTTCTGTTATTTCTGCCTCATTGGAAAAAGGCGTAAGTTTGTACATAATAGGGTTTATTTTATATTTCCAGATGTCAAATCTAAGTAGAACACGATAGAATGGGGGCAGGGATGCAGGCGATGGCAGGGGCAGTCGCTCCGGTCCGGACGGGCTAGCCGCCAAGCCCGCTAGCATGTGGGTGCGGGCGGCGCGCGCGATGCGGGCGCTGCGCCGGGCCGCGCTGCTGCTGCCGCTGGCACTGACGGCGCTGGCGCTGCTGCTGCTGCCGCGCCCGCCGGCCCTCGCCCCCGCTCCGCGGAGCCCCACGCCCCCGGTACCGCAGCATTTAGAACTCCACGTTGAGGTAACTAAACAATCATAACCGTAATTCTTTCTTCTTCTACAACCTTTTTCCGCTGCTCAGCGTACTCCATAAAACCAAAAATTTACAAACTGTTTTTGCTCTAGTTTTATTAAGAAAACACGATCCATTGCGTACAGAACTTGAACCTGCGACCTTCCGATTCAGTACACCGGACGCTTTACCAACTAAGCCACCACAGTCATGTCCTGCCAGCTAGAATCTTTCAAACCAGTGTTAACATCCAACACTTTTTTTTTAATATTTGTTCATATCGCGATCGCCGTAAGATGTTAACAAGGCATTCCCTTGTGTGATTGTAACGAGCTTCACATTACCGCAGTTTATGTACTCTACTACATAACCAGCTGTATCTATGTAGGCATAGGTATCACCCAACTAAAGTAGACTTGCAAAAACTTCAGAACGCGATCACGGAAACGGACTATGCAGTGGCTCACGAGGACGAGTCCTCCAAACTTCCGTGGTTCCTGCGAGGAGGTGAAAAGCGACCCTGGCAGCACGAACCTGATGCTAAACTGTTCCCAGAAGATTCACCAGGAGACGACAGGTGAACTCTCTTGTGCAAACTTGGATTAAATGGGAAAGCAAAACGTTCTGTAGTCTTTTATAGATTTTCAACCTCTAGTCACAAAGTTTAAAAATCTCAAAGTTAAAATCTAGTAATACAGTCGGTGTAATAGGTATACAGCGTTTTCGTTTACCGTTTACCAGTTTTTAACCGACTTCAAAAAAAGGAGGAGGTTCTCAATTCGGTCGGTATGTTTTTTTTTTTTTTATGTATGCACATCGATTACTCCGAGGTTTCTAGTCCGATTAGTGTGATTCTTTTTTTGTTCGATGCAAGATACTTGCAGTGTGGTCCCATAAAAATTTCATCAAATTTGGTTCAGTACTTTTTATTTTGTGAGCATTTTCTAGTGGGCTGATTATCAAGATTATTCTGCTGCGTGTGGCACAGCCGCACATTTAGATGGCCCAAAGCATAGCTTCTTGAAAGTTGCTGTCGAGCAAAGATCTCTTTCTCATTGGCTGTATGTTTCAGGGTAAAAAGCATAAAGTTTGCAAGTTGCAACACAGTTCCATAACCGCACCTTACTGTCAAGATAATAAAGTTTTATTAACATGTTTCGCTACAATCGATACCGAGAAGTATTTTTTGTAAACGCAAATTCTACGTTATGAATTCCTCCAAAGTATATCATGGGAGCGTTTATAAACATTAAACCCGTCATACAAACAGCAAGACCCGGAATAACTACATAACAAAGACTATAAAAATATTGTCTTTGGAATATAGAACCAGCAACTCGTATCGCAGTCTATAGGTATACATACTAGCAAACCATAAAAAAAAATATCGCAACAAGACGAGACGGATGTGTGGTTGTTCATGGTGATGAGTGATGCTTTTACTTTACAGAGTCGTCAATCAATTAATGTATACGCTACCAAAAGACGAAGAAGTGCCTATTAAGAAAATCCTCCTCGCAAACGGATACGGAGCTTGGGGCGTGTCCGGCGGCCGGACGGAGTTCGTCCGGAACAAATGTCCGGTGGACCGCTGCACGTTAACCGCGGACGCAAGGGACGCAGCCACCGCCGACGCTATTCTCTACAAAGATCACCACACACCTTTCAATGTTAAACGTTCTCCTAAACAAGTAAGTTTATTACAGTTTGTTAAAGCGCAGAATACCTATAATTCTCAAAATAGCAACCGAATCGCAAAAGGTAAAATTAAAAATAGGTATAATTGTTGCACTAGGGCCACACTACACAAATAACACACTAAGACAAATGCCGTTAATTATCGCTTTAATGGACGTTTTACTATAATAGTAGATTATTAACCAAGGGGATAAAGCAGGGTCTTCTGTCGCGGGTGGTGAATTAAATCGCGAGCGTAACGAAGGACTCGGGATTTACTCCCGAGCGTAGCGAGGGTGTTAAAAACTTAAATCACGAGCGAAGCGAGGGATTTAAGACGAGTCCTGAGTGTAGCGAGGGATTTAAGTTCACCCAAGACTAAGACAGCTTTATCACCGAGGAAAATACTCTACTTTTCGTACCATTTGCGAAAAAAATAACACAGTAATAATGTGAGATACGCATTTTAAACATTAATATTTAACATTAACTTTAATAAAAATAAGTAAAAATAAACTCAACGTTTATGTATTTGAAGAATACAAAAACGCGGCAAATTAAAAAAACAAAGGCATCAAGCTCATACGGCCTCGTCGGTTTTCGTAATTTTATTTAACTAGATGAAAATCCGGCTTCGCTCGGGTGAAACGTGTGTCCCAAATACTACACATCAAGGTACTAAATGTAGGTGTCACGGTAAGTCATAGGCCGAAAATAAAGAAAGAAAAAAAACTTAACATGATAACCGATGTCAATAATGGCGGCTGCGATCTGTCTGGTCAGAAAATCATTAGAAATTTACAAAATACTCGACAATCCGAATTTTGCGGATATATGTTGTCGACTCGAAATCTTTATTTTTTATTGTTTTATTATTCTGGTTAGCTTTCGATCGAGTCTACCGTAATCTAAGTATTCCAAATTTAAATCACATTCTCTCCCTAGAGAGAGAATGAAATTCAGTACAACATTCTTTCCCTGTTTTTCACAGATTAAAAATGACTATTGTTATGTTCGCTTTTTGTGGCATAGAATGTCACTTTTTTGAGCAAGTGGTACGAAAAGATTATTATCGCGAAAACCAACGTACATTCCGTTAGTGTGGCCAGGCTATCATAAATTTAAGATTTTGTCGCATGACATGAAACAATTAGGCATTTTGCCACAGATTACTGATTCTGCTCCTCTTCTTCCTCATCTTTCATCAGTTGGTCAACATGTAAAAACTGCTTTACCTGTTTTGCTTGTGGTGACAGGATAAGAATATTGTGCCCAGTGTTTTGCTTTCTCCAGTTAGCCTTTTGTACAACTGCAGTACGTTCGTCTCCATTTCTTGTGTTCAATTATGATGGTGATACGTACCTTCTTAACTACAAAAGAAAATTAACATATCTACGTAACATTGTCCAAGGTCTTAGCAACACATCGACATTTGTCAAAGCGTGTATAATTTAATTCTTTAGTGAAACTCCATAATGTACTTACATAATATGCTGTGTACCTCCTTATATTATGTTAAACAGTCGTTTTGCTTAAACAAGTGGTACATGAAAGACTTATATGACTAAAGTACCTACTTATTGTTCCAAAATCATTGTTATAACATTAACATACAAAAATATCATTTGCGGTTCCCGGGAAGTTAAGCAGCTTTATCTCTCGCCTCTCTCGGAGGGAGCTCTGTCAACATCGACGCTATTGCCTTTGGTATACTGCCAAAGGCATCTAATATAGGTCAGCGGTAAGAGCACTTCCCGCTGCCAAAAACTGGATAGAGATTAATAGCACACCAAAATCTCTTAGAACTTACTTTTATGTTCTTGTACGGTTAGTTTTATCTCCCCAGGGTAGCAATGCTAAGTTTATATTCTTAATTTTTCAGATCTGGATCCTGTACTACCTGGAATGTCCGTACCATACGGCGTCGCTTCGGCCGTCGTCTGTTGACGTGTTCAACTGGACGTCCACCTACCGACGCGACTCCGACATAGTCGCACCTTACGAACATTGGGTCTACTATGACCCCCTCATCACTGAAAAAGATCTCGACAGAAACTTTGCTGCTAATAAAACTAAAAAGGTACTTTCTCATTACTCAATTTAGGCTTTCCCTCCAATGTCCAGAAAAACATTTATTTAGACTGTTTAAAGTACCTACGATGTATCGCAAAACGTTGATGATGATGATGTTTTTTTTGGCCTTCCAACTAGTTTCTGGTAAATGGTAAAAAATAGTCTTACCATAATCTCCTCTCTTCAGGCGGCATCACCAATTAACATTTTGATTGTATCAGGTGGCGTGGTTCGTATCGAACTGCCACGCGCGCAACCGCCGACTGCAGTACGCAAGGCGACTGAGCAAATACATCCAAGTGGACATCTACGGAGCTTGCGGCGCACACCACTGTCCTCGCAACGATCCCAACTGCCTGGAAATGCTCGACAAAGACTATAAGTTCTATCTTGCGTTCGAAAACTCAAATTGTCGTGATTATGTCACTGAAAAATTCTTTGTCAATGGGCTGCAGTAAGTGTGCCTTGTATTATAGATATAATACTTTGATATAATATAATTTTAGTTTAACCTTAATATATCAAAACTGCTATTATCAGAATAAGAATATTATTTTGGTAATACTAATTTTGCTTATATTGAAGAAGGCATAGCACAACATAAGTAGTCCCCAAGAACTTAATTGTGAATACGTCGGCTCTCTTTTACATGTCATCATTTTATTTTAGCCTACCAAAGTAGAACCTTCTTAATACAAGTAAAACAAGGTCCATGTTATAACACCGTTCACCTGACGTATTACAGACATAACGTGCTGCCAATAGTGATGGGTGCCCGCGCGTCGGAGTACGCAGCCCTGGCACCCCACAACTCCTACATCCACGTCGAAGAGTTCGCCAGCCCGGAGGAGCTCGCCTCGTATCTTCGACGCATCGACGAAGACGATAATTTGTATAATTCCTACTTCAAGTGGAAGGTAAGAATTTTTTCGCGATTTCAGGTTTCATGCCATACTTACGAAAAGTTGTTCCTATCTTCTTAAAATTTAACCAATCTTTCATCCATTTTTTAGTAGGCATGGTTGGACCAGGGTTAGCGATCGGTTGCTGCGCCAAAAAGACAAAATTTTACAAACGGAACGCAAGAATTTCGCGGTTCGGTGTGCAATGGCCTTTAAATGTCGCGGGTTCGAATCCGCCTGGAAAAAATACTTGTCGTGCCGGGTCTGGCTGTTTGTGTTTATGAATTAATGGCACCCACGGGTGCCCACGGTACAGTTTTCAATTTAACTTCATCAATAAATCGATCCCAACTTGGGACCCGTTAACATTAAAAAAAAAAACAATTCTATTACAGGGTACTGGGGAGTTCATAAACACGTACTTCTTCTGCCGCGTGTGTGCCATGGTGCATGCGAACGAGCGGCGCCAGCGCAGCGCCCACTACAGCGACGTGCAGGCGTGGTGGCGCGACGGCGCCTGCACGCGCTCCGAGTGGCGCACGGAGGTACGGGACACGCGCGACAACGGCTAGCGGTACGCCCGCCGAGCACGACACTACTTCTAAGTTTATCGCTTCGAGCCCGCCTCGTCCACGAGGTCCGACTAATTTTTACAAAGTCGCTGAGCCCCGGCGCTACGCAATTTAGTCAATATTTGTATCGTGTTACCAGTCGAGTCGAAAGTAATCGCGTCCATATAGCATACCTAGCGTACACGACGGTGGTAGTGATTCTGTTAATTCTTATTAGATTACCGGTGTTCGGTGTTCGAGTTTTCCCCACAATATTTTTGTAACATGAACTAGTGAAGCGTATAGAAAGCGCGCATTATAGTAAGAAATAATATAATTCGATGTTATTGGCGCCCGACATGGGACAGACGTCCTGAGGAATATCAATGTGAACGAGACCTGATTTCCCCGTTGATGACTAAAAGCCATAGTAGATTCGCTTTTGCATTTAATTAGACCGATTAAACAATCACAAAAATCATGTGTTTTGGTAGCTTATACATTCCAATGTAACTTTTATTTATTTACAAACTGTTAAAATATTTTTATTGATTATAATAACGAATTTTATTAGATTTAGGTCAATTGTTTTATATCTTTGCTGTTTTGACTTTAACCACTTTTTTTGTTTGAATTTGTAAATATTTTGACTTAGATACCTACCTATTTTATATTTCAATTTTAAAGTATTAACCAAGACCAACATCTAGATACTAAATTATATATACTTCTTACAGCAATCAAATCATAATTTGTGTTGGATTAGGGAGGAATATCTGAACATCCTAGATGTTGCGTGGTTGATGATTTTATTTATACAGAATATTTGGGCTAGACTTGATACAGGAGTACCATTATTGTATGAATTTGTGTTATGAAATACCCACTACAAATAGCACAAACAATGACACTGTAAAATGAATTACCTACTAACAACAAAGGTCAACTTAAAGTCAGTCTAGTCATGATGCCATTGTGAAAGCACAACCAAAAATATAATGTTTATGAATTTTTGCGCACAATATGCACAAAGTTGTTACAAAGACTTTACAAAAGCGTTTATATTGATTAATTATTGATTTTGCACTGTTCTAAGGAGATAAAGTTCTGTATTATGTCTATCTTCTTTTCAATAAAATATTGAATTTCTTGTTGGCAAAATAAATTTTGCTAATTATTGAATGTTTTGTACATTAATATTGTTGTGTTATTTTCTTCAGTAGAATGTAAATCAATCTTAGATAAGAAAAGCCCTCGTGAAACAAGAATACTGCAAATGAATTAAACTTGTATCTCAAGAAACACATTGCAGTTCATTTTTAAGATATTGTGGTGTGGAGACTTAAAATGTAACTGGCTGTTAAAACAGAGACTGAAGAATCTTAAATGATTTTAAATAATTATATGTTTTACTTTACATTTTGAGGAAATTGTGGCTGATAAACATTATTAGGTGAAATGAGTTCCTTGCCTTAAATTAAGTGTATGTGAGATATGTATTAATATGTTGTTTCACAGGCTGTTATTCCACAATCTCATAACATGGCTAGTTTTAAAGTATCAAATATAAATGTATTTAAAATATCTGAATGTTAAATTTAAAGATCTCATAATACATACAATATCAAGAAGCATACATCTGGTTTGGTAGCAATATGTAAGTAATATTGTTAAATGGAAATTGTATAAAGATCATGTGTTAACAGGAATGTTGTTGTATTTGCCAGGATCATTGTTAATTATTTACTGCAGATGAACATTCCATTTCTGTTGTTTCTATGTACCTCAAATAAAACAATATGTATATAATGTAGTTAAATATTATATAGACAATTCTTTGTACAATATTAAAAACGATGTTAGATGAAAAATCTGTCATAAACAACTATTGATTTCGAAAAGAACAATCCAAGCATTATTATTTGATAGAATAAATAGTACCCAATAACATGTGACACAGACAAACTATGACTAACATTATCAACAATTTTTTGTTTACATAGTGTAAAATGAAAGTAATAGATACAAATTTAAGTTTAAAAAGGGCTTTCAATTGAGATTGACCCAATAATAATGCTTATTGCAGTTTGAATATGCCACAACATGACACCTAGTGTTCATTCACAAATGAAAATAAATAAATGACAATTGAAACATAATTTCTTTTATTTCCCTTTTTCAACATTAACAGAAACTTAAATTATTATCACAAATAATTTTATTACATAGGTTTTAACTGGTTCTTGTATACTGATATATTATTATCTATGTCTGATACCCAAATGAACTAGATAGCCATTATTTTTCTGAAAAATATTTTAATACAACCTAGCTTATCTACGTCTTGGATACAAATATAATATACCTAAATAATAACCTAATAATACCCAAAGTAACTCAGGAGGCTGTATTTTTTTCTGAATTAATGTATTGTTTCAACATAGCTATAAGCTTCATATTACTATGCAGCTGTAATTGTACATTCACACATTCAACGACAAAGTTAACGGCATTTTGAAATATACTTTTGGCTTTATGCATATTCTGAGGCACTAGGACACCAAACCAGCGAAGCGGGTTGACTGTATTCTCTGCATCATTTTCAATAAGTTTCAGTTGTTTAACTCCATCTTCCTCAATAGATTCACATAATGTAGATGCAGAGAAATCCGCACTGCTCTCGGTAGGGAGCCGTGATGTACTCACTGAGCTTTGACCCATGATATAACGAGACTTGGCTAAATGAAAACTTCCATTCTTGATACTGGACTCGATATTTAATTCGCATCGCATCTTTTCCTCCATCAAATGTAATTGTTTGACAATAATCTTATCAAGCAATTCGCATGCTTCAGCTTCTGACGGAACATCTGTATTCAAAAGGACAAAATATGTTAAAAAAATCAATGTAAATAATGTAGGTAAAGATTACTTTCCGTCTTATGTATTGTTTTACAACTTTACTTACCTTGATTCTCTCCACTCATGACTAAATGTTTTTATAATTATGTCTGTTAATTTTAACAGTACAATCAGAAATGATAAGAAAAAATTGTGCTGCACAAAACCACCCAAAACAAACTCCAACACAACGACGCACAATCAAGGTGACAGTGACATCAATTAAGAATGGCTGACATGAAAATGTCATGTGATAGGATAACGTGTTGCCAATAAAATAAAGGCTTCACGTTATTGCACTCGTGGAACCATGGAGATAGGTGGAACACCTCTAATCAAATGAACGAATATTATTAGCAGCTAACAGTCGGACACATTTTCAACTTATTTTTCATTTATCAATTTCCTAGAAAGATTTTCCTAGAATTTCTATAAGCTCTAATAATTCAAAAAGTGATGTCAGACAGCAGGAATAACATAGTTTTGGTTTTGGCAGTGAACGTGTAAAATCTTGGGTTAGCTTGATGCTGGTGTTTGTCATCTGTCCTGTCCATGTACTTTACTTCTCAAAACCACGCAGCCATTGCCATCGTTGCCATTGTGGATGCTATTGTACAGAGGCGCATTCCATTCTGATATTCTGATCTTCTTGAATCTGATCATCTGACGCGTAAAATTGGCCATACTCTAGAAGGAGAACCACAACTTATCTCTTTCCTGTAACAGAAATATAGGACCCGCTCTTCGATTCATCTCTTTCTAGGTTTAAGGGGTTTTTAGGTACCTAATGCGCAGTTCATACTTTAAGTCTATGGTTGCCTTCGTGTGTTGCCATTTTTTGCCATTCACCCTGTCAAATATTTTTCTCTTTGAAATAAGCAAGGAGTTATATCTCTTGTTTGTTTATTGCTATTGATTTATGGTCGATTTTGTTGCTGGCACCAAGGCTGGCACAGAGACAGTCGACGCCATCTTATCTTTTTCGTCATCGGTCATTCATGTGTGGGAATATTCGTTTCGCATAGATTACTGAAAATATACAACAACGCAAAGTGAGTTATAATTAGAAACATTCCTAAAATAACACCAGGCGATGTCGGACAAGAAACGTTTATTGAACGACCTCAGAGTTATAGACTTACGCGCAGAGTTAGAAAAGCGCAACCTAGATAAAAGCGGCGTTCGCGGTGTGCTCATACAACGTTTATCCAAGGTAATTAAGTGACGTGTAATAATTTAAATAGGCACGACCCTCATCCTCATTGTATTCAATACGATATTGATGATATCTTTCTAGCATTTAGAAGAGGAGGGGCATGATCCAGCGACTTTCAAGTTTGATTCAGCAACTGTAGAGGCAAAAACTCCTGCTAAAAGGAGCAGGCGGTCAAGCACAAATCCTGTCGAACAGGAGTCGGAGGACACTCCAGCAATGGAAGATATGATCGTACAAGATGATGCTGGGGAAGAAGAAGAAACTGACCAGACTGACAAGAAACAAAACAAAGCTAGCCCCAAGCCTGAAGCTAACATGGAAGTAGAGGAAACTGAAAAATTGAACAGGAAAAGGGAGCTAAAAGAAGAATCTGAAGCAACACAGCCTAAAAAACCGTGTCTAGACAAGGATGCCAAATCTGAAGATGATCACAAAGTAGAAAACAACACTGATGCCGAGGACAGCATCAATTTGGATCTTGGTGAAGATGAACTTCTCAATGAAGAGGTACGTTTCTATTTCTTCAGTGTAACAGTTAAACTGCCACCAGTTACTTCCAAAGTATCCAATGGGTTTATGATGGAGATAGACTAGAAAACACACATCAAACCTCTTTTGATTTTTTAGATGTATATTATATCCATATATTTATGTATGTAATGTATTAAGTTATTGAAATATACTTATGTTGTTTAAGTATTTTATTTTTTTAACTATCACAGTCTTTCTAACTTTTCTTCAATCACTGCTTGATCAATCCAAAATGTGTCAAATCTGGTTTCAGTAATTATTAATAGTATCAAACTGGAATAATGCCAAATATTTGTCTAAACTAATGTCACCAAATTCATTAAAAATACATTAATATTTACACTAACCTTTATTTAATCTCTTTCAGGCTGACAACAACTCTAAAACAGACAAAAAAGGTAAGCTTAGAATATATTCAAGTTAGTATTCTGTACATAAATATTACTAAGGAACTGCCCCCATTTTGGGTGCTACACTACCTTTTTTTAAAACAGGATTATTGTCAAACTGGGCATGGATGGTCAAATCTGGAACTATGAAGAAAAGAAAAAAAATCTGAAATCGAATCTTGAGACGATTTTTGATGAATACTAAAATTGGTTGATTGGAGTTGTTTCCCATTATAGTTTAAAGTTACTTTCCAACCTTTGATCCTCAATAGTGGCAAATGTTGTAATAGTGTGTAGCTTCTTTTATTTTTTTACAAATTCTATTGATCAATTCCTGAGCAGGAATTTTAGATTTTGTATAAATACACCTCGAAACTCATTTCAGTATTTTTCTCTATTCTACTTCGTTTCGAGTTTAGCCATCCATGCCCAGACAATTCACCCTGTAAATAAATCTGCCTCTTAAATGAATGTCTATTGATGAAAACCGCATTAACATACATTGCGTAGATTGAAAGATCTAAGAGTGTAAACGGCGGGAAGGACTTTATATTACACTATCTAGAGATGATGGTAATGAACATAATTATCAGTGATTTTAGATATTTTGTGGAAAATTAAAATAAAATTTCATTATAAATTTTTGATCCAAGTCAGGTTAACCAAGATATTGTGCATGCGAAAGCAAAATCTTCAGTATGTTAATAAATTAATTATAATGAAATACTCATGTTGCAATGCTTGTCAACCATGGTAAGATAACAAATTGAAATAGTTGCGGTAAACAAGAATGGAAAGTTAAATACAGCAGAAGAAAATGTATCGTACCTGCAAGCATCGTGATAGAAACAGCTGCAATGCAGAATACAACCAAAAACTAACAGAGGAGAAAAGATGACTTTATTTATCATTTGGGAGGATTACCACTGAAATGAGCACAGACTGAGGTGGCTCTCATTGCGATGATGTGGTGTTTTGTATAATTTAAGTGGCAGGGCATTTCCAGTCACAGCTGCACTCGGTGTCCTACAGTTATGTATGCTTTACTATGGACATAGTGGCTCATAGCTGCTATGCTGCTCCATATCCAGATGGTGGTGCTAATGTCCAATCAAGTTTTCAGGTCAGGATTTTATGTGTAAACAACAAACAAGTGTGAAAACTATCAAGAAATACTCGAAACTTCATTGCAAGACAAAGGAGAGGCAGGGTGGGCCGCTCCCGAGTATCGGCGAGCGACCTGCGCTGGCTCAGCTGATAAATGCGACTGACGTAGATGAGGCAGCTGAAGAGGAGGAGGAAGAAGACGCGGGCGAGCCGTCGGGCGACAAGTCTGCGCCGGCCGACTCTGCGGCGAACGACGACGAGCCAGCCGACGACCAACAAGTAACGTCCGAAGTCCCCGCCACTAGGTTGGTGAACGTCGAACGGCCGCCGAGTCGCCGCCCACGCGCATCTATAACTACTTCGATTATTCCAACATCCAATACTCTCTTTTCGTTATCACTACAAAGTTTTGCACCAAATGTTTTGGAGTCCCGTCGGCTCTACGGACCCGGCGATAGCTGCCTGCCAACTAAACACGATGTCGTCGTGATCTGCGATCGTCAGCGTCGGCTGCTGCACTCTGTCTACACCTGATCGCTTGTGGAGGACCATCTGCTATTGGTGGTATCATCAGGGAGCGGCTGCAGAGCGGCGTGCTACGCATACAAGGCGACTCATGCAACTTGTGGACCTGCCCTCAACGTCGTGGCCCAATGCAGTGGAGTAATGGTGCAAAACTTTGTAGATGATGAGTGTCACTACGGGAATCATAAAATTATTACTGTCACCAAACTGCACATTTTATGGAACTTGTGCTAATTATAAAATGTTCAAATTCCGATCTTCACGTATTGTTGTTATTTGCAGTATTTTCATCTATTGTTCAATAATGCTCTGCTTATTTTTTCAGCAATGAGGATGAAAAGCATGACAAGGAGACAAAAGGTAATTATGGTTGGTTGCATGAATCTTCAGTAAATTGCAATAACCAAGCAGTTAACTAAATGGTGAATAATTCTCCTATTTTAGATGATAAAGAAAAAGAAGGTGATGGTGAAAAGAAAGAGAAGAAGGATGAAAATAAAGAAGGTGGTGCAAGAAACTTGTGGGTCAGTGGCCTGTCGGGAGACACGCGCGCCAAGGACCTGAAGCAATTGTGCAGTAAACATGGAAAAGTAAACAATCCCATTAATATCATATTTACTAAGACCAGGCATCTATACTAGCAAGCAAAAGTATGGAATTACTTAAATTTCATGCGATCTTGATTACTGAATAACTAGTTAAGAAAAATACCATTTTAAAGGTATAACTGTAACTTTAAATTGATACCAAATTCATTCAAATCACGCCATTCTTTAATAAGCTATCCTGGATTAGTTATTATTTGAAAAAGCACCATATAAGATGATCTGAATCTTTTATTTACGAAACTTATAATTACAGGTTATTGGAGCTAAAGTCGTAACTAACGCTAGAACACCTGGTTCTCGTTGTTATGGCTACGTAACAATGGCTAGTGCTCAAGATGCTGAGAACTGTATTAAGAACTTACACAGAACTGGTAATTATTTATTTATTTAATGTTCGGAAAGCTTACATACTAATACTTATGTTACAACAATGGCACTGACATTTGCTCTCTCACTCAGAATAAATTCTGTGGTAATAAAAAACAGCAATTTCTGTAATAATTATTTTCGGTTGTTCTTCTTAGAATTGCATGGACGTATGATTTCCGTGGAGAAGGCCAAGTCAGAGTCGGAATCGTCATCTCGCCGGCAGCCAGCTGTACGCGACCGTCGTCCTAGCAAGGAGCGTAAGGAAGAAACTAAAGAGACTGAGGTAATTATTATCAAAACATGTTTTACAGCTGAACTGATAAAGAAATTACCACTGACTTCTCAGTTACAGTAGGTCAAGGCTTACAACTGAAACATACTTTCACTATTCCACTTTTATAGATTGTTGTATAAGTGTACTCATTGTATATGTACTGTATTTTAGGAGAATAAAGATGGTGCTGAAAAGACTGGTGAACCAAAACCCAAGAAGGATGGTGAAGTGTCAGGAGCAGAAAGTACTAGGTCCACTTCACGCACGCGTGAGAAGTCACACCGCTCTGATAAGGTGAGTTAGCCAAACAAATAATATGTACACAAACAAGTGTATGTTTTTCTCAAAGATTGCTAACTAAAAATAGGTCTAGTACTATGTTAATGAATGAAAACGTTTTAGTGCACATTAAGAAAATTATATAATTAAAAGAATTTGGGTTGAATATTTGAAAGTTTTTGAAAGAAATTTTTACATGAGACAGTCTACCTAGTGCCTATCCATAAGTTTGCACGTGTTTATTTTTTCTATACCATAATTGTATTGTAACTTTCTAGGATCGTGCCAAGAGGAGCACCCGGAGCCGAGAGCGAAAGCGTTCGCCTCGTGAGGTTCTCTCCTTTTCCAAGATTTGGGTGAGCATGGGTTTGGTTGCAATTGGAATGTTTTAGTAGCTGTAGAAAGCATGATTTTATTTATTTACAAGACAAAAAGTAAGAAACCAAAAATTATTGTCTTATTTTTTTTCTATTCAGAATCACTATGATTTTGATTGTGGAGGCATTACGATATTGTATTGAAGCAATGAAATATTGAAATATGAATATTATCTGGGGCTTGAAAAGGCCACCCATGTTACTAAACTCTAGTAACAAAATAGGTGATTGTACGAAATTCCTCCTGTTTTGTGACTGGTCTTTAGTAGTAAAGGAAAGTGAGTTTATAAAAACGTGGGAAAAATAGTTGCAGACGCAGTTGTCTCGTAACGTGATTCATGTTATGATTCTGCTACACCAGCCTTTTTAATCCCCATCAACAACAATTTTCTTATATGTAACGTATTGTATTATAGAAAGAGCGCGATGTTGCCCGTGCTCGTGAGCGATCCCGAGCTGCGCGAGAGGAAGAGCGCAGACGTCGCGCTGCCGAGGACGCGCTGCGGGAGAGAGAGCGGAGACAGCGCCAGGAGAAGCATCGCCTCGCGATGGAAAGGGAGAAGCTACGCGCTGAGAGGTACAACACACACCGTCTTTATTTTACTTTTTTCTATTATGAAGTGTATGCACAGAACGATCTTCCGGGTTATGCCGTGATTGCCGAGGTTGGTCTATGGGTGACCATCTGACATAGCGAGTTTCCTCCGTGCCTCGGAAAGTACGTAAAGTCGTTGGTCCCGGCTGTCATTTGCAGATCTTTGAGAGTCGTTACTGTTAGTCAGAAGCTCATAAGTCTGACAAACAGTCTCATAGTAGTATCGTAAATAGATAGATACAATACTCTTTATTATGCACACCATACAACTTCAACATTCACATTACATTTCACATTACCTACATTACGTAATATATTGTATATGTATGTATATTTATTTATAGTTATTTAGTTTACTTATTTTATTTTATTACCTAGGTACATTTTTTAAGTGCACCACTGACTACCTCCATATTTTTGTGTATAACTCATACAGCTGATGTAAAGGTTGTCTGGAAGATATCGCTGTTAGCGATAAGACCGCCTTTGTAACCATAATATTAGATAAGTATTGTAAAACTGTTTTTTGGAACAATTTTGGTGTACAATAAAGTGTATTCTACCTATCTATTACCGTAAAGCTCATTTTTGGTTTGTGGAGGTCTGATGTCAGTCGCTCCATGTAAAATTCTGATATTCAGCTGCATCAAGTTGACTCATTGATTTTAACGAAACTCTACACACATGAGTTTGGGTGAAGTGAAAAGTCTAAGAATTTTAGATACATGTGGTATCTCAGACTTTTCACCCGACCAAGATTCGACAATCTTGCAATTGCACACATCTGACCATAAGACCAGGGGCCTAAGTCTACTAATTTATAAACGTTACAATGGTCTCTCAATGGTGTGTTTTTGACAGTTTTTGTATGGCAAATCTGTCAAAAACTTACCATTGAGAGACCATTGTGACATATATACATTAGTAGACTTAGGCCCCTGAATGAGTTACTCTCAATAGATGTGTTAAGAGTAACTCATTCTCCAAAGAACAGTGCTATGAAAATTGTAACTCCTATTACTAAAATCGTATTTTCCTTGCAGAGAAAAGATTGAACGCGAAAAGAACGAACTTCTTCGTTTGGAACGCGAGCGTCATAGAATAGAGCGAGAGAAACTAGAGTTAGAGAGACTGGAACTGAAACGTGCTCAACTAAGGTATGTTCTTGTAAACTAATGTGCTGTATCATGTAGGTATTTGCGAAATACTAAAATTTTAGTTAGTCTTGGAATGCTGTTTTGTACAAATTAACAAACTGCTAAGTAATGATAGTAGTAAGTTTACAAAGCGTTCATTAAACACGTTATTGGAAAATTAAAGTGATAAAGATAATTGACAAAATGACAAGTGAAACATTTAACTATTTATTTTTAGAAATTTGAATTAAGACATTCTAAGATTATCGGTTATATTTGGCCAGATTGGAAGAGGAGCGTCGCAAGCGCGGCTACGAGGGCGGTGCCTACCGCAAGGCCGCCAGCCCGCCGCCCGAGCCGGCCTACGAGCGCGACACCAGGCACAAGCGCCCGCCGCCGCCACCCATCGTAAGTAAACTTGGGAAACTACTATGAAATATTGTACTCTGTTATCATAATTCATGCAGTGACTCGCATATTGCTTTATACCCATTAGTCGTCAAGCCGCAGCCAGTTCGAGGCGCCGCCGCCTCCACGCTTCGAGATGACGGCCAGCTACGAGCGAGGTACTGACAAACGAGATCGCGACCGTGACTACAAACGAGACTACCCGCGGCATGTCTCGTGTAAGTATACAAGTAGAGTTTGAATCAAGTCTAATTTGATTTAGGAGAAAACCTACTTGTAAACATTTAATGAACATTATATATTTCCAGCTGCAAACATGAAGTACTCCAGCAATGGTGGCGCCAGTGAAGACTCGCGACAACCGATGCCGCCGGGCACCAGACCCAAAGAGCCCAGGTATGTTTTAGTAGTAGTTAGTAGCGAAAAATATGTAAATATACGTACTCCAAAATTAGCTTTCGTATTTGGCTAAAATAATTTATAAAGGTTATGCAAATTCAACTTGTTCTTGCAACATTTTGAATGATACAAGAATTAGGGTAAAACACCCAATTATTGACCCTTTAAGCGGTTTTCCTTGCTTCTTTCGCAAAATAAACTAATGCATGAGTTGCAAGTGGAAATGAATGTTTTTGGAAGATAAAATAAACTTTGGAGAATGTAACTAAAACATTATAAACAGTCATACAAAGGTAAAAAGTGTTTTTTTTTCTCGAGTTTAGCAAAAACAGGCTATTTGACCAATTATCAACATGCCTGTACCAAATTTTCATCATGCAAATGACCAATTTTTGACCTCCTGTAGTATATGAATAAACTCAAATATTATTAATTAGGACTGTGATACGAGGTTTTATTTGATAAAAAACAAACAAAAGTAGTCTTATTGCCCTTCTCATTTTCTTTTTTCACACAATTTTGGTCTACAGTCTTCAAACGCGGCCTATAATATTCTTGCACTTATTTTTGAAGTTTTGTTGTAGTTTTATCACTTTTTGTCAATTTTTTCCTCTTTATTAGTAGTTATTTCATTTATCTGTATTATGCAGCGGATTAAAAATGCTCGCCGGCAAAACAAATTGAAAGAATACGGCTTTAATTCTTCAAAGTGAGTTTAAAAAAGTTTGAATTAATATTTTCCCAATTACATAAGACTCTTTTAACTTTTTCAACTTATGTAGAAGATCCTCACAAATGAAGAGAACATAGACACAAATCAAAAACTACCTAACACTTTGCCTTGTATATGATTTAAGTCAGTTTGTTCAAACATGCAAGTTAGAGTAACTTTTGTCATAATTTTATGCACTAAACCAACTTATGACTGAGGCATTGCCTGTGTTACGTTCGGCAATTGTCCCACGGGATCATATTCCGACATAAAAAGTATCCTGCGTCCAGGTACACCCACCTAACGAGGTTTTTATATTATCCGCTTGCTAAATTGTATCAAAATCCATTCAGCCGTTCACTTTTCCTATAATTGTAGTAAGTTTAAAATAATCAGGAGGATCCAGAATGTGACAGTAGACCGAAAATTTAAGTACCTCGCTCAAATTAAGCTAGGTTCTTAGGTTACAACGTAAGGTATTTTTTTATGTTTGTGAGTATGCAGATACACACCTTTAGGGGTGCCAACACCCATGGGCATAATACAGATGCATTAAAGTTAAGCTACCTCACCATTAAAATGAACTATACGTATAAACCGTGGTGTTAGTAACGGGTATATTCATACATATGGTTCATTACCAGCTATTGACATGTCGTGTCAAATAAATGGTTATTCATACATTTGAGTGTACCACATATTGACCCCATCATTTTACCTAGTTAAGGCTCATTAAAACTTGAAAATCATGTGAAAAAGCATTATGTCTCTCATAAATAACGAAAAAATACCAAACTCTAAGGAATCTATCGTGTAAAACTGAATTAAAATGACATTGAAAACAACCTTCACCTTAGCAAATTGTTAAATTTCTTGATGATTTTAGCAGGGTATTTTATTATCATAGGTTTACGGACGCAATATCGCTTCATTTAAATTTCCTGTGACGCCGATATATTACAAGATAAATTATTTATCATTTACTGTATTCTTTATGCAGCACTGCAAGAAGATTTATTATTATTTTTGATAAAAACTGTTAAGCGGTAAATAGTTGGTGGGAGGTCAGCAGTTGGGTACTTTACCCTATTTTTCATTTTTGTAATGTGTTTATGTTGCAAGAATAAGTTGAGTTGTACAAAGGCGAGGTTAAGAAGAATTTAGCATTTCTTAAAATATACCTGCTTAACATTGTTTTGCTTACAGCCGTTCCTACGAGTCTCGCGACAACCGCTCTTACCGGCCCTCGCCGCCCGGCAAACCCGAGCCACGCAGCTGGAACGCGTCTAGTCGCTACCCTGATGCCGCGGCACCTTCTAAAGGTAAAATTTTTACCTTTAGGGAGCTTCCCCATGACGGGATGCGACGCAATTCGACCGAATCCAACTACAAGTGAAAATCAACCTTACCACTACAACATACGACATAAAACACGTTGTTATTTTTATCTACGGGTAAATGACAAAACACGCTCGCCATGACGACGTCAAGTTAATCAAATTGCATCATTATTTCACAGTAGCAAGGTCGACGTTCATTTTGAGGTAGTAGAAATAGCAAATTGCATGAATCGCGTCATGGCGGCTATTATTGGCAAGTTTCTAACTTTTCATTAACTTACAGGTAGTAACGGCAGTGGCGGAGGTGAGGCTTGGTCGAGCAGCGAGACGCGCTACGGTAGTTATGAAGCGCGGTATGCGCCGCAGTACCAGCCGCCGCCGCCCGGCGCGCCCTACCCGGACCGGTACGCGCCGCCGCCGCGCGAGTACCCGCGCAAGTACTGAGCACGTGAGTACATCACTAGTGTCCTTTCATTGTTCTTTGACCTTTCATTTTGCAGTACAACGATCCTTTATGATCGCTGTGATATATTTTACGACAGAGATTAATAGGAAAGAAAACAGCAAGTCCTAGTGAAGAACGCGCGCCCGACATACTATCGTTATTTTCTATAAATATAACAAAATATACTTAGCGCACATCGCTCTCGAAATGTTCGACACGGAAACGTGCCTAGAGCGCTACAGAAGCCGACAACATATTACCCTTGAATGCATGGGCATGCATACGATTGAGTGATAAATAGAATTTAAACATTTTTGCGCGTTGTGGCGAGTCTGTCTATGATGTAAATCTATGAGTTTTGTACAGACGCCAGCTTCAGGTACACGTACCCTAACCTTCCTCTATTGTGATTAGGTTGAAAATTTATTAAAGACAGATTGAGGTAGGTTGATGTGATGTGCTGGCATCTGTAACAACATCATATGATATGCACGAATGTCCCTATTCATATGTAAAAACCATTGAAATTTTATACTTGATCATAACAATGTATTGATTTTTCATGTAGGAAAGTTGATAAAAGTTGTTATCTATAGATTTTATCACGTCCATAATGAACCATGATTGTATTACTTTTCATTATTTTCTCGAACTTGCTAATATTGTGTTTTATTTTTTTACAGATTTCGGCGACCCGTGGGGATCTAAGTTCGTTTATAATGTTAGAGTGAATGTTATTATTTTAAGATGTACACTAACTCATATAGCTTAGAGGGATAGTATCTATCTCTGAATTATTGCACGTGATTACTTTGTGTTACTATAGGTACACATGGCAATACATGATCCTTTGTATAAGTTTTTGATATGGAAATTTCAGACTACTATTTGCTCGTGGATTCGCTTGCGGCTTTTATGGATGCTATAGTTTATTTTGAATATTTCTCGTTCCTTACTAGGCATAAATAATGGGAATTTAGACTTTCTTTGTTATTTATTTTGGTCTGTTTTCTTCAATTTAATATTTACTTTATTTTCCATTTCATATTATCGCAAAGCTATTATGTGCAAATATTATATTCATGTACGCAATTCACGTTTTATTTATCATGTAATACTTGACCAAAATGAACTAAATTATTTAAAAAATGTACAGTCAACGTAAATTAGATACATATTCTAATACTTACGTGTAAGTACAAAGTTACATTGGGTACTATACAGGCTAGTACACATTTATAGTTTTGTGTAAAGATAGCTTCTAATGTGATAAGTAATAAATAATTATAACGGGCACATTGTTTTATTATTTTCCAATAAAAGCACCATGAACTTTCTGGGTCATTACAGGTGGTTGATAACTAGTCCTGTAATGTTGGGATATGATATGGAGTTTTCCAATCTGTTATACTACATTGAAATGAAACATTAATAAGTTATTTCTATACTTTATTTCATTACATAAATTGATTATAGTTAAATACTGAAGCTTAAACTTCGTGTCAGTTTTGGATAGTTGCAAAATTATATTTCTCACAACTTTATGTGATCAAATAAATTGAAGTAAAGAAGACGATTAGATAAACAGGACAAATCTGAAATTTTGTAATGTCTGAGTATATACATATAGGCGGATTAAATTCGTTTATGGAACAACACACACATAAAAAAAGCATATTAGCTTTATTTTTGCTACTTTACGATATAACAAATATGACAAGTGTACAGATCTGGCAGCACTAAGAGATTTTATTCGCCTCGGAATTACTGCCTTTCACCAAGATCACGTTTGATACTCGAGCACAACCAACATAGAGAGGGACAGTTGCTTCACTATGTTAGTCGGCTGACCAACTTAATCGATCTTTTCTGTAAGGCTGCATAAGCTATTCTTGTGCCGACACTAGAGAAGAGGAGAAAGTTTAGTATCAATAGTGTTAGTGTAAATTATTTAAATATATGTACATATATCTCGAAAACAGCTTTTACCAAAACGAAGAAAGTAGGTAGTTCATATTTGTATTAACTCTATACATATGATTATTAGAAAACAGTTCTGTTTCAGTCTTGTTAGTAATTAGATAATGAAAATTTATAAATAATGTACGTTATTTTTAAAGAAGCCTTTCGTTTGTCAACCCTGATGAACTAGGTGTAGAGTTGTATGTCGTGTTCGCGTATCTCTTACTACTACTTACGCGGTGTTGTTCCATAAGCAAAGATAACAGGTGCAGTGTTTTTGCCACGAGGCAAATACCCCAGCTGTATCAGCCTCGCATCATTTCACTCCCGCGTATCTATGACCCACCGTCGTGCACTGCGGTATTCCCCAGGCGGGCCTAAGTTTGACATAACTGCATATACAGTTGGTGCATGTACAGTCGATTAACGAAATTATTTGTGGCTTTACTATTACATAATGTTTTTAATGCCCCACTATACAATAAAAAAGAATGTAGTAACCTAATGTTCACAGTAAGCAAATTTGTTCAGAAAACTTAGTATTATTCTTCTTTAATTTTTCAATATAAGGTGCAATTATAAATATCCAATAAGTGAACTGAAAAGCTTATGAAATATTACTTTATGCATTGTTGACACTTTAAAAAACAAAGTAAAAGATGAAACAAGGTAATACAAATAACAATCATTTAAAAAATCAGAATTGACCACTGAACCAAGTAATTATATTACATGGCATATTCACGCTATGCGTTATTGTAACTTAGCGACTAATTTCAAGGTGCATCAACCACCACCAACTTATAATATAAAATGCCGCTCACAAGTAGCTTCAAACTGCTGCTTGCAGAAAGTTTATATTGTCGATAAACAGTTTGCTTTGTGTCGGAACAATATTTTGACTTGACGATAATTGTGTATGTTGTTGGTAAGTCCAGTTATTTACATCATTGTGGCGAGGCTCAGAGATGCTCACGTTGAGATATTTAAGAGCATCAATAGCGTCCTTTTGTCCCTGCACTGCGGCGAGGCGCAGTAGTCTGACCGCAGTCTCCTGGTCGGCCTTGAGGCCACCCCGGCCTTGGCCGTAGAAAATGCCAAGATTGTAAAGAGCTTCAGGGTGATCCAATGCAGCTGCAGACTTGTATAACTCCATGGCCTGTAAATGTTTGGAAAAGGTAAAATCATTCAAGGCTGCGGTAGGTGTCAAAAAAATTCTTAAGTCATGAAATGAGTTGGTTCGGTTGGTCTAATTTATAAGATTAACTAAGAAGATGATAACAGAATTTACTAATAAAACCACAAAAAACGGCCGAGTCTTAAAATGTTTTACATTTATGCTATAATTATCACTATGCTCTTCTGACTCAGTGTTGAACTTTTTATCTCAGGATAAGATAATACTGAATGTTATCTTTCATACAAAAAAAAAAACAGTTTCATTTACACAGACTCTGATTCTGATAGATTTTTAAACGTATTATTGATTGCTACTTACAGTTTTGTCATTGGCAGTAACTCCTAACCCTTTTTCATAACACAGCCCTAAGTTGTACAGGGCTGGAGCATGATTACGTTCTGCTGCAGACCTTAGAAAAACAAGACAAATTTTATTAAATGCCTTATAGCACATCATTATCATAACAGTCATGGGATATCCACTGCTGAACATAGGCCTCCTCTGTAGTATTCCGATAAGACCAGTTGGACGTGACAAAAAAGTGAAATGAATGTGTGGCTTGTGCACACATTCATTTAAAAAAATAAATATTACCTTAGCAAACTAAGTCCATCTTGGTATTGTCCATTTTCAATGGAAGCTAAACCAAGTCTGTTTTCAATTGAATTCAACACCCCACTTAAATCACCATCTGAGGTATCAATACTTTGTGTAGGACTGTGAGGGTGAGTTTGTGCACTGTTGCCAGATCTACGGCCAGATCCATTACCCAAGCTATGTCCAGATAGATTCTCTGAGACATTGCTGGATAGATTCCCGGAGTCATTGCTCAACAGATTCTTCGAGACTTCGCTGGATATATTCTCAGAGACAATTTCAGATAGATCTTCAGAGAGCTTTCTGGACAGGTTTTCAGATACACTGTCAGATAGATTCTCAGAAACATCGCTAGACAGATTTTTAGATACCCTCACAAATCGTTTTTCAGACACATTGGTAGATAGATTTTCAGATACATTGGTAGATAGATTACCAGATGCATTATCTTTGATTTTGATTGTTAGACCCTCACTTTGATCATTGGCCATCAAGTATACAGTAGGAGTGAAATCGGAAAACATTTTCCCAATTCTTGAAACTGAGTCAACATAAAAATCATTTTTGTTTATGTCTGTTACATATGGATAGATAGTTGATAGCAAGTTGTTTACTGGAAGGCATTTTGTCTCCTGCAATCTGGAATGCTGTTTCAGTTTAAAATGAATAAGTTGACTAGTGTACCATCCTAAAACTGCTACACCACTCTGTAAAAAATATATTATATGAAAATTAAATGGCATAATTATTATAACAGCATCATGTCAGTGAAAATGCAATCCATACCCAAGTGATTGCATCCATCCAGGTTTGGTTCAAGTGCTGGAAGCTCCATTTCTTGCTTTTTGTGCCATCATCACTGTGGTATGATTTACAATATTGGCGAAGTGATATCCACATACTAGATGGCTTAGCATTTTTCACATCACTATGTTTATTTATGCAATTTTCCTATAAAAACAACCATTAGTTATATTTTAAATACATTTATCAGTGTAAAGAATCTCACAGATAAAAACCTACTGATGTTTTCAGATCCATCCAAGCCTTGTGTCGTTGTTGGAGATGCCATTTCTTATCTTCATCATCATTTCCCAATGATTTACTGCGGCGAAATGAACGAAACTTACATGGTGGACCACCCCTTCTCTCACGATTCTCGAATCGCTTCTTCATACATCCCTAGAAATATTTATTTATGTTCAGGTCCACTCCACTCCACTCTTGTTCCAGTAAATCATAAGATGGCCATTTGATACCGTGTCATACACCATGAATATTATTTTATAGATTATTACAACTTTCATAATTTCATATCTTACCAATAATTATAATGTGAATAATACAAAATATCAGATTACTTAAAACAAACTGCCACCATAATAATACAAACATACCCATGGTTTGCCATCCATCCAATGTCTTTCTCTGCGTTCAATACTCCATTCCTGGCTGTTCAAGCCATTTTCAGAGCATTGGCGGAGAGAAAGCCACTTACTGGGTGGTCTGACATGTTCATTGATCTCATTGAATTTATTAAAGCCATTTTCCTAAAAAAGAACAACAAGGCGATAATTGTAGAAACTACTTTTCCAGCTATAACGGCAAATGATTAGAAATACAAACATACCCCTGGTTTGGCATTCATCCAAGTTTCATCATGATTGTCAAAGCCCCATTTCATGTCATTAGTGGCATTTTCATTCTGTATCAATTCAGAGCCTTTTTGAAAAAACCATTTACATGGTGGGCCAACGTTCTTCTCATGATTTTCTTGATTAAAGCCATTTTCCTAAAATTAAAAAAAAAAAAAACAAGTTATCTAAAATCTATCTCATGTCATCTAAATTCTCCCATATTCAAGTTTAGACCATTTTTTAGGAATTTTATGATCACATTTTTAATAAGAAAAAGCATACTCCTGAATGGTTTCAGCTTTGGTCAAATACTTGTGGATTGCAACCCAATCAGAAAAAATTAGCTTAATCATTACTTTCTCTAATGTTATTGTTAAACAAACTCTATCAATGTTTTTTATTATATCTCAAGTTCTACTAAGTATCAACTTATATTAATTTCATAAAATTTACATTGAGATAAAATGAATAACACAGTTCACTCAATCTAACAATGGTAACATAACAAATGTATGGGACCCAGTATAAAATAATTATGTCTATATTCATTTCTAATGTTCAATTTTAAAATACATTTTTACTAGTTACGGCTATTATTGCTCTAACAGGCTTAAATAACAGAACAAAAACATTGTTTTTTCTGGATAACATACCAAATTTTGCACAATATATTGTTAAAGATAATGGTATTATGTCAGTGATAAAAATAAATCTGCCAAATACAAACATACCCATAGCATGGCACCCATCCAATTTCTGTCGCGGTGTTCGGAGTTCCATTTCGGACCATTTGACCCGTTATCGTTCTGGTGCCACTTTGCTCTGCGCGACGCAAGCCATTTACAAGGTGGACCAGGTGGTCCCTCATTATTTTCGTCATAATTGACAGCACCATTGTTGACTACGGTGGAACTGCATCGTCCAAAGTCATTTGCACCCCGTTCCAAGGTATCCCGAAAACGACGTGTGACATATTTCCACATGTTTTCGTAAATCAAAGAAGGATATCTACACTCCATGAGAATTTATAGGAATTCCATCATCGGAATGTTTGTTGTGAAAATCTTGTATTTTCACACACACAATACTTAATGGCAAGCCAAGCTAGATTGTCCTTGGCTAAAACCTAGTTCTAAATTGTATTCTGAAGATTAAAGGATAATTTAAATCCACTCCAAAAATTACCACAATTTTTTGTGATAACAAATTACCACAGACGTTTTTTGCCAGATTACGTCAAGTCAAATAAAATAAACCATAGTGATTTTTTTTCTTTTTTCTTCGTCCCTCTTTGGAACAGGTAAAGGGAGCTTAACCCATACAGCCAAGTCTGATTTAGTTATATTTTTCTTCAAATCTTCTTTCTTTCTTGCCTTTCTACTATATAATCAAGGCCGAAACCATGTCTTCTTTATTCAATAAACTATAGTGCATTGAGCGGCGGTACAAAATTGGCATATCTGAAATAAAATGTGTTTTTTTTTAATAAGAATATGCAGGAAGACACAACGGGAAGCACGGGAAGTCATGTTAGTTTATGTCCTTATTTTTTCATCTGTCTTCAAAATCATAGCACAAAAGCCTAGAAGCCGTTGCAAAAGAGAAAAAAACTAAAGTCAAATAAACGACACGGTGGGTGTATTGTTCACACTCATCACACTGTGTTTGTTTACAAACAAAAAGTTGATTCAACCACAATAATTAGATATCTATTTGTTCGTAGTATCACCCAGTATGTGTGGTCGTACGGGATTGTACGTATAAACTGTTACTTTTTTAAATATTGCTACCAAAGACCTATGATCTTTTGCAGAATACAATTTATTTCTATTTTAAATTTTCAGGTCATTAAATAAAGAGAAAGTGCAATGCGCCTGTAGTTATAAGTCAAAAGATAATAATTTCTTCATAAAACCTGAGTGGCTACCAGAATTCAATGCGGGTAAAGACTACACACCTTCATACAATATTGCTCCAACAGATGTGACCCCAGTGATCATTTCATCAAGCAGATTCCGTAATGTCGCACAATCGGATAGAGTTCTTAAACCAATGATGTGGGGAATTATACCTCCATGGCACAAGGTAAAACTTTAACACATATTTATCTTCTTCTATCTATCTATCTATTTAAATAAAAATGAAACCCGTTTTCCGTTGTCACGACATAACATGAAAACGGCTTGACCGATTCGGATAATTATTTTTTTGTTGTGTATGTAACCATCGGGAGCGGGTTTTAGACCCGGTCCTTCACCCGTACGAAGCCGTTTCGGGCCGCTAGTATTTTATAAAAATTCATACCGACATAGTTTTATAAGGCTAGTAGTAATACAAATCCAATTTTTTCAGGGCGACTATAAAACACATAATTTGAGTACCAACAATTGCCGTCTTGAAAACATAAAAAGTTCTAAATTATTTAGCCCTATCTTGAATAATGGAGGTAGATGCATAATAATTGCAGAGGGATTCTACGAGTGGCAGACAACCAACAAGATGTCTAAAGTGAAAAAACCATATTACATATATGCTTCACAAGATGATGGTGTTAAGGTATATCCAAAATTTACCTACTAATAAAAAAAACAAATGCCTTTTGAAAATAATTACATGAGTACAGACCAAGTAATGTGGTTCCTACCTCACTTATTTATAGAATAGTATCAACTTTTTCCCAATAAACTTCAGATTGATGAACCTGATACATGGAACAATAACTTTAGTGAAGAGACTGGCTGGACCGGGATACGTCTCCTACACATGGCAGGCTTATATAATGTGTGGAAAAATGAAGATACCATTATTTATTCATACTCTGTTATCACAATGGAGTCTAATAATACTATGGATTGGCTGCATCATAGGATGCCTGCAATACTAGACAGTGAAGAACAGATACAGGTGTGTTACAGTGTTATCTACAAACTTTTAATGTATGGAATCATTCAGTACTATGGTTTTTGGTACCTAGCTTTCACCCACTTGAAGGATTTCGGGAGAATACAAATGTTTTATTTAATCTTTGAAATCTGCTTACATAATCCTTGAAAAGAAACCTATCACTTATAAATAAATTTTATTTTATTCCAGGCATGGCTTGATATTGATAATGTTAAACCAGACATGGCCATTGGTTATCTTACACCAATAAAACTACTGTCATGGCATCAAGTTTCAACTACGGTCAACAATTCTAGAAATAAATCTACAAATTGTAATAAAAGATTACCTGAGGAAGAAAAAAGTAAGAAAAACACTCAAAAAACATTGAACTCTTGGTTTGTTAAAGTTGAAAAACGAAAGTCAAATGAAAACAGTGATTCAGATTCTAAAAAGCAAAAACGGGATATTAAATAATTTTAAACTGCCTACATAAATAAAACAGATTTTTTGTATATTAAATTATAATTTTAATTTTGAACACTGGGGTTTGCAAACATTGGTTAAAGTTGTGAGACATTTAAATCTCAACAAAATTGTGTGGTTGAAGTCATATCTTTACATAGCTTTAAGCAACATCTATGATCCCCAAGGAGTGAAATTGTAACAGTATTTTGCACTTTAGTGCTGATAATAATCACACATGTTCTAGTTCACAAATAGGCCACACAATCTCTGTTATACAGAATCTCTTAAGATAGGAACAGTCACTGTTGGTTCTTCAGATGAGAACTCTACTTAGGTACATATGGTGATTCCCTCAGAATTATGAATTTATTGCCAGAGTATTTCTCAAATTCAAAGTTTCCATCAGAACAGGGTATTAGATATTCTCAATTCTGAATTCCTTAAAGTCTGCTTCACATGTAATTCTTCCATGGTTTTTCAGAAAATCTGACACAAAACTAGTCACTTCATATTCCTCTGTAATTTGAATATCATAAATTAGTGATATATGTCCCAATTTTAGTATTAATAAAATAAAAAATATAGAAAGAATAGGTATATACTTGGATATCGACTGCACTGGTAAATAAGTCTAATCAAATGTTTGGCTAAAGCTTTAAATATTCCTTTGCCCTTTATATGCCCTTTTATGTAATAGGGTGTCAGCAGCTTCACGACCCAAGGCGCCATTCGCTCCTTACAGCTGATAACAAAGTCAGGGGTCTCTTCCAATGGCGACAAAATGCCTTCATCATCACTATCATAACCAAATAACTGCACGTAGTTTTCCTTAATCTGAAAAGTATTACCATAACAGAATATAAAACATGCATGCATTTTATATGTTTTTATCCATTTTAGACTGATTGCGTACACAGAATTAACACTGGATAAGAGATTATCGCATTGCATCCCGCAACAACAGACGGCGAAGCGCCTAGGTGCGCGATCTGTTTCCACCTCCATGCTCATACTCCCACTTTGACTTTAAATACCCAATTAAAACTGGAGGTATGATGGAATTAAAGGAAGAGTAATGGAATCTCATGAAAAATATGGAATCCCTCCCTCTTCATAAACTATACATTGCTGACAGCTTGCAATTACACTCGCTGACAGCTCTTTGAGGCGCGCGTGGAACACGACGCGCTGTCGACACGGGCATGGTCCATGGTCGGGCGGCGAGTTGCCCTTTACTCGCCGCCCGCATGCCCGCGCCTACGGTGGCCGGTGGCCACCGCGCGTGTCGAGGAGGGGGGACATTGTCCTCTCTCTCGCACGGTGCGCCTCCTCCTTCGCGAGCATGACTGCTTCGCAGAAGGAGGCGACCGCCTCCCACTCCGTCTCGCCCCGCAGCATGGCCGTGACCAGTGCTGGGGGCGAGAGGTTTCCGACTATCGCCGCCGTGAGGACACGTCGGTGCACCGCCCAAGCGGGGCAATCCTGGACCGTATGCTCGACTGTGTCCTCCGGGCGATCTACGTAGTGGTGACACCCAGGCGGTTCCTCCTTCCTCATTAGACATAGGTACCTCCCGAAACATCCGTGTCCGGTGAGGACCTGCGTCACGCGGAAGGTTAGGACGCCATGACGCCTATCCAGCCACTCCTCAAAGAGGGGTCTTACCGCCGCTATTGCGGCGTGCCCGTTCATAAACTATACATTTTTTTTTTTAGCGTGGTAAAATCATCAAATGAGACCTCCAACCCCGGGCAGGGCGGGAGGTACTGTCAGACTTGTACTGACTAAAATCCACGGTGTCCTTCAGTAGCCCTTTATGTTCCGGGGTCACGGTAATGGAAATAAGTCCCGCGACCCCGGCAGGCTTTGGCCCTCTGAGAGGGGGCCCCGTCATTTTGCTGACAGCTCTTTGAGGCGCGCGTGGAACACGACGCGCCGTCGACCCGGGCATGGTCCATGGTCGGACAGCGAGTTGCCCTTTACTCGCTGTCCGCATGCCCGCGCCTACGGTGGCCGGAGATCGTCTTGCGACGTACGGCGCCGTGGTACACCACTGCGGTTGGGGCGGAGGGAGGACGCTGTCCTCTCTCTCTCGCGGCCCGCCGCCTCCTTCACGAGCATTACTGCCTCGCAGAAGGCGGCGACCGCTTCCCACTCCGTCTCGCTCCGCAGCATGGCCGAAACCAATGCCGGGCGCGAGAGGTCTCCGCCTATCGCAGCCGTGAGGACACGTCGGTGCTATGCCCAAGCTGGGCAGTCTTGCACCGTATGCTCTACTGTGTCCTCCGGGCGATCTTCGCAATGGCGACCCAGGCGTTTCCTCCTTTCCCATCAGCCACAGGTAACTTCCGTGTCCGGTGAGGACCTGCGTCATGCGATAGGTCAGGACGCCGTGACGTCTCTCCAGCCACTCCTCAAAGAGGGGTCTTACCGCCGCGATTGCGGCGTGCCCGTCATAAACTATACATGGTGAATTTTTCAACTGGGCGTGGTTGGCTATTTCCGAAACTATAAGGAATACCAAAAAACATCGAAAGAAGCCTCTAGTCCGATTTTGAAGAAAATTAAAACTGCATCCTTAAATTTTACAAAAAAATAGATAATCCTGCACGCGTAGCATGGCGATTCTATCTCTATTCTACCAAGAAAAGACAAAGTTATTTCATCTTTATTTCTATACAAATCTACTGTTTTTTTGCACAATTATGACACTATTCTTACACCATTAAAGAATAGAAACATATATTTTCTATATTTTAAACATTGCTATGCTTAAACCGATAAAGATCTTTTACGTTATGTCACTTTGTCGATTCTCCCGTCGACAAAACCCGTTTCTACAGCGCCATGCTACGCGTGCTGGCCAGGAATCTAACCCGCTGATTTACGAAAAAAACACAGCCTGTATTATTACACCATTTGATAGTATTGCTAGCAAGGATCAAATTCTAGGACATAATCATATACGACAAACCTAAGGAAATAGTATCTATATTATAAAAGCATTTTTTTTTATAAAATTGCCGTTTTCTATGTCACTTCTACTGAGCTTATAATTTCGAATGAATTATGTCATTCGAAATTATAAAACATTGTTTTCAATGTGTCACTGGAGTTGACAATCCCACTGCATTCAGCAATATGAAATTATTGAGTTGAATAAAAAATTGCATTGTTTCGAAAAAGAAACAGTTAACTTATGTTTCGAATATGAATACCTACAGTCATTGCCTTGAAGATTAATCAGTTTTTATTTTAATTATGCATTTTTTAAAGTATGCGTTTATAATTACTTCCCAGAATTTCATTCTTACCAGCTACACTATCAAATGGTTTAATAATATAGGATGTGATTTTTTCCCCACTATCAGCGGGTTCGATTCCTGGCCAGGATTATTGATTTTTCTAAAAACCAATGATGCAGTTTTAGTTTTCGTCAAAATCGGCCTTGAGACTCCTTTCAAAATTTTTTTGATATTCATCATCATTTCGGAAATAACCATCCACGCCCAGTTGAAAAATTCACCCTGTATAGGGGTGAGATTGTTGGACAAAAGGTATTAATGAAAGGCAATTTTCATGTGGCTGCACTGCAATGAGAATACTAAAAAGGATGCAAATGGATGAAATAGTGACTGAAAATTTGTGAGGTATTGAGTTGCCATTGCATTGTATGTAATGGCAAGATATGACAACAATTTGGTGAGGAGGAGAGTTTTAAGTATGAATCTGGATAGCATAATAATAGTAGGTAAGGACTGCAGAGATGAAGAAAAGCATGAAAGAAGACATGCTGTGCCAACCCTTAATAAATTGTTATATGGGTAAAACATTGAATAATCCATCCCCATAAAAATATTGTAATGAAGATATAATATGTTGTGTACTTTTTTAAGATACATTATTTTATGAAAAATCTTGTGCAAACATACATACCCTTTCAAGTTTTTTTCTATCAGTGTCTCCAATTTGGTCCAGCAGCTCATACAGCTTCTGCTTCAGAAAATATTCCTCACATAGCCACTTACTTGTACCACTTCTTCTTTTATTGGGAATTTCAGTCTTCTGTGGTACATTATCAGTACTCTCTATCAAGCCTGCTAAGCTAGTTAGTTTCTCACCTAATAATTTAATTTGAGCGGAATGATTTTCAATAACTGAGTCATGTGCTGTGTTAGGCTTAGATTGATCTTCTGGTATTGCATCCATTTTATCATAATAAGTGTTTTCAAAAAAGTCATCATCATTGTTATCCCCTTGAAAGAGTTTCTCTAATTGCATCATCAATTCATCTGAATCTTGAGATTCAACAGACATTCTTTTAACAGGCATTGCTGAAGTATTTCTAACCTGATTCATTATTGGAACCTCTGTTTGCATTGGTGGTATGGTATCACAATGTGGGTGTATAATACTGTAATTGGTATGCATGCTAGTAACTGTTGACTTGTGATTATTGCTCACACTAAAATCACTAACTACAGATGACATCTGATTTTCAACATCTTTTGGTGATTCAGATACTGTGTATCTCTTACGTTTGTTAAGGGCACATTGACAATTATTGGTATTGTATGAGCTAGTTGTTTGAGTTTTTTTACTGTTTTGTAGTGGATTATTCAAACATTCATACAACTTCTTGTTCAATTTTCCTTTTTTTGTATCTCTCTTCAATTCATTTACCTAAAATATTAAGAAATTTAAATTATAACATTTTTTATTTATGTATAGACTATGACAGCATCTTATTGTTAAATATAAGTATATAATCTGAAAAAAAATACAAAAAAAACAATAATTCATACAATTATTATAAAAAAAATAATCGCATGTTTATTTACCGCTGACATAATATTTTTTCTGTAAATCTGTGCAACCATGCAAGCTTGAGCTGCAGACATTTCTATATTTTTAGCACATGTCCAAATGGCACTGGGAAGATATATGTTCTTGTTGATAAGCTTCTGGTGTGTTTCATAATTACTAGACAATAGTTTGATCACATAATCCATGTAGTGTTTACGAACCTAAAATAAACAATTAGTCTTACAAAAGCAGAATCAAGAGGAATTTAAGTTGTCTTTTTTTTGTATACGACCTTTGATATGAGGAGATGAGGATCTGATTCCAAACTGGGGAGAGGCATAGTAATTTCATCGTCTTCAAGTAATAATAGATCTAGTGGATCACACACCGTTTGGACGGCCATGTTATTACTTAAAATGTGGTCACTTGTCTGTCATTTATTTTCCTGACAACTATGATAATTAATTTAATTTCACTTTATGACCGGCTTTAACTAAACAAACAATCAACATTTTGTAATAACAATGCCGTGCTATGCCAAGACAAAGTAAAAGACTGTCTGTCATTGTCATTATGTCAAATTGACATACCCTCTGTCAGTCTCGTGCGTATTTTATTTCGAGCAAGTTTTTTTTTTTTACTTTTTTTACTTTTTTTTATCATTTTATTACCGTCCACTGCTGAAAGCACCAGAGAAGAAAAGAGCGCCAACAACGCCCTTTGAAGGGAAACAGAAAAACCTAATGAGAAGTTTTCTTTTTCGAGTATTAAAAAACAAAGTAGTTTCCAAGAACCCTGTAGATGGCGTTGAACTGACTACGTTACTAGATTTATGCCTACATTTTTGCACAAATCCACGAGGCACAGACTTCTCTTCTTTTTCTCTTGGGACATTTTCTTTATGGCGTGGAAAACTCATAAATTAAAAAGACTGGTCAATGAATATTTTTTTCTTTTTCCTTGTTGTTATTTATTTCCAAATGCCAATGGTGTGATGTGATGGGACCTCTTAAGGATGGGACCTGATGGGACCGATAATGACATGACATGTACGTTACGTTTTAAGATCTCAAAATTACAATCAAGTGAAAAAAAACAAAAAATGACGACGTTCCGTTCATTGCAGTAACATACCAAGTTCAGCGCCATCTATCTATCGACTACGGAAACAATCAAAAGAAAATCAGAAAATCCCTCATTCACAACATTTTCACAAAAGATAATAATGATTCTCCATTACACGTACGCCACGTATGTGTCCATCAAGTGTCCATACAGTTGGCGAAGGTTTTCTGTGGGCGAGTGTGTACGCGGCATAATACCATTTTGAAAGGCTCAGTCCATACTATATATCTATGGTATTGCCGAACCGAGTCAGTCGAATAGTAAATACTCGATTTTAAAAGAATTGGTAACGAGTCTAATTATCATATAATTGAATTTGTCGAATTGTTATTTAATAAAATTGAACTGGAATATAAAACACAATTTTGTATTTATTATTTTTGAACTTACAAGATTCGAACAAGGATCGATAGGAAGGGAAGGTTCTTTAGTACTCGAATGGCACCTATGTAGTTCTTATTCGAGTCGGCTTTACTCGTCACATCACTACTTACCTCCTTGATTGATAGTTCGTTTGCCGCCGTACAGCAAAATATATTTTGGTTTGGTTAAAATATTCTGCGACGTTTATGCCTTGACTTGATTTTAAACGCCAAATACTATTAACAGAATGGCAGATTCAACAGTGAACGATGTGACTAAAATGAAGGTAGTTGATTTACGTAAAGAATTAAAATCACGTGGACTGACATACACAGGGGATAAAGCGGAATTAGTGGCTCGACTTCAGGCAGCTATGTCCCAAGACGATCAGGATCACGGTGACATCAACTTAGACTCCGATGAAATCGACTCCGACGGTGTTTTGGAAGATGAAGATGATAAAAGCCAGGGTGACATACTTGATGATGCCGCAGTCGATACTTTAAACGAAGAGTTAGCACTTTCTGATCAGCCATCTCCGGCTAAACCTAGCCCAGAGGCCAAGCCGCCGCGAACACTCAAAAGAAGAATAACAGCAACTGATACATCTAAAGACAAATCTGAAGATGCTAAGTCAGATAAACAAGAGTCATCCTCTAAGAAAATTGTATTGAACAGAGCTACATCGATAACCTCAACACCTGCAGTAACTGTTGAAGATAAACAAGATACTGAACCTACTGAAACAAACATTACTTCTAGTAATAAGATTAAGATAACTGCAGATATTGATTCTAAAACAAGACTGGAGCTAAGAGCCAAGAGATTTGGTTTGCCAGTAAAAGTTACTGAGGATGAACGGAAAGAAGCTAGAAAACAAAGGTTTGGTCAGAATGTGGCTGCTTCCGCCAAGAGTTCAACCATTACTTCTTCTGATACCGGCACTTTGTCTGAGAACATGGAAAAACTCAAGAAAAGAGCTGAAAGGTTTGGACAATCAGTCTCTAAAATAATGACTGACATTGAAAATAAAGAAAAATTAGAAAAACGCAAAGCCAAATTTGGTGAGTCAGCATAGTAATTTAAATAAGATTTTTGAATTCTTCTTCCAAATTTAATGGTTCTGCAATTTCATGGAAAATATAAATGTGACATATTTAAACACTGCAAGCAATCCGGTTTTACTAAGACAACATGAGGTAATTGTAGTTGTTTCTGTGTAAACAAGTTGTTAAACATAAAAAAAAACACCAAGTATATGTGTATTTATATCAGTTGTGACATTGCTAATTAGTCAAATAAGATATGTTTAAGGTTAACATTATTAGTTATAAATTTTGTATTTTAAGGGTATACAATAAAAATTGACTAATATTTCAATGTTTTAATAAAATCATTTAATAATGCTACACAGTTTCATGGTTGCCAAAAGGCAGTTCTTCAAAGTCACCAGCCACAGAGTCATTCTCGATATGTGTAGTTAATACTTCATCTTCTGAAATATTGAAATCTTGAGGAATGTGAACTGCAAACTTCATGTATGGTTCTTTATACATTGTAGCCCATCTTCTTGCTATTTCTTTGCTCAATGATTTTCTAAATGCCATGCAATGCATGTACTTAGCCTTTTCATACTTAATTCTATTAAAACCTATGCATGCCAAAGTATATCTCCAACATTTCATGATTTTGCTATTTGCACCAACATGTTTAGAATCAGGCGTGTTGATTATCAGGAGCCCACCAGGCTTCAAAAGTTTGTATGCTTTCTCACAAGCTAAGATTCTTAACTCCGAAGAAGGTATGTATTCTAAAAGAAAACAGAATGTTACAACATCATAGGACTCTTCCTGTAATTCAGTTGTAATTGAACCTTTAATAACATTGTTATACC